>OV743716.1:219993776-221332772 GCA_928272305.1 Volucella inflata | reverse complement strand
GATCATGGAGGCACAGTATCAAAGCAGATGGGATGTACATATAATGGCTGACTACTGATGGAGCATCAGGCGAGGTTGTCCACAGAACGAACACTCCAGGAAAGGCTACAAGCGAAAACTGTTACCTTAATATGTATGTTTGCCGTTTGGCTAAAGAAGTTTACTACTTTTGTGAATAAAATTATTTTCTTTGAACACTTTGTTTGGTTATCGTTTCCATAATTTTTTATTTTATGCACATTTTGAACAAAAAGATGATATCCTGTAGCTTAAAAAGTTGAAGTGAAAGACAAAAACTGTGATCATTTTCATTCAATTGCCAAAAATAAGTCAAGAACAAGTGTCAGTTCTTAGTCAACGAAATGTGTGCTCCCCAGTGTTATCAATCATCCATCTATTCACACTTTTCATTCATCGACAAAACAGGCTTTTGCGTCATCGAAAAGCTTAACAAAAACAGCAGGCCATTTCAGGACATCCATACTTAGTCAAGGGCAGATATTTACTTTTCAGGTAACCTGATCAGAAACACTTAATTGACGGCGAAGGCCAACAAAGCACCGGCACCGAAGCACGCATGTCATATCCAGTTCTGCTGCAAGTAGGTATAGACCTGGCTATGGTGCAGGACTGCATCTTGACTCCATTGCTATGGTAGATGTTAGTTTATTCACAGCTTTACGCTCCCAATTGTTCGTCTTACGTTTACAGATGATGTAGCTGTACTATCTGCTAAATCATGGTAAGCTACATCACGCTTTAAATTTTGGATAGCCCGGAACGTATACGATCGATAGTTAGTCACGATTTTTTTATAACCCCGATCTACCTGAATCAAATCCCCTTTTAGCCAATGGTTTTGACTTATGCTTCCTGATTTAAGTCGGCTTTTATAGTAGAGTTAGGATCTTTTGGTTTCGGTTCTTCATTTTTGTTTTGCACAGATGTACGCGGATATTGTCAACAACAAAGCAATGATTAAACAGATGTTAGAATCTTGATTTGTGCGTTCAACCATATCACTGCAAATGTGCCCTCTGTCCTTCAAAATATAGCCAGTCTGATTGCTCATTTCCTGGCTCCTGTAAGTATCTAAAGATTTAACCCTCCTGTCTCCATTCCATTAGTGCATGAAGATTGATCGTGGAGATTGAATAGTCTTCATCACAAGTCCAGGTTTCTATTGAGTCATTCTTGAGATATTAACATTTGTGAAGTTCAACACAGAACTTGAGCTAAGAACTAGTTTGCCTCACACACATTAGCAAGAAGAAGCTGTGTTTCGGCTCATTCAGTGTCTTGGATCGCTGTATGCTCGCCTGTATTGCCTGCTGACTAAAAAAAAGCTGCTGTTAGAACATAGTGCGATAACTCTGAGCTCGAAAATAGATACAAATGTAACAGAGCACTGAAATGAAATGAAATGAAATGCTGCAGAAGGAAGGAACATGAAAAGAAGCTTTTCAAAGGCGGGCGTTCCGTGCTGACTCACGAAAACTGGAAAAATTGATCAATATCATTGCTGACTAAATCCAGTACCACAAATTCATAACATAAATAAGGTTTTTCTTGTATCAGATACACATTTTTCGTGTTGTAATTGGTATTAAGCTACGTCGCCACCGACAACATTTGCGAGCTTATTCAGTGGTCAACTGTTCATAGGATTTTGTATTTATTCGATGATCCTTCTCTTATGCTTTTTCTCTCTATATCCAGCGCCCTTACTCCAAAATTTAAGGTGGAGTAATGGTGGATACTACTTATTCGACTTAACTGCAAGTGGTACGTCATTTCTTTCTACTTGAGGGGCAGTTAGTGCCCAATAAACAGATTATAATAGCACTGACACACCTTTAATGCCACAACTGCCTTGGAACTCTCAAGAGTTTAATTGGACCTCAACTTCTGACAGTGCTTTCAGTGTGGGAAGGGAGTCTCTACTACCACAATGTAATCCCTGTTACCAGTTTTATGTTGTTAAAATTTCATCCCCGTAAGCAAATTATCCATAGCAGCCCCAAATTAGACAGCAATTAGAGTTTAATGAAATGTCTGTATCCGCATACTTAAATCGTTATTGCGGCCCATTTCAATATACACAATTGAGCCTGCTTTTTACAACTCACCGAAGGTGTGCTCTTCCCTCTAGGCCCGTTGGGCTACTGTGTCATCTTGTGAACACGACTGAACATTCGTGAAAGCCAATTGAAGCAGACCTAACAGCTTCTTTAGGACCTATACTGGTCGTTGGGTTAATTATTTTTGGAATGAGTTTCTTTATCCCTCATCGGACGAAGAATATCAAACCAACAGAAAAAGTATGCTACGACTAAAGCTGTAAAGAGGCTGTCTGAGTTAGGGAACAGTCCTTCTGTCCTACAAGACCCATCCGACACAGGAAAACCAAACAAAACTAAACCATAGAATGGACGTAAATCAACCATCGAAAATTCTGTCTCGTTCTTAATGCCGACGCTTATTTATAATGACATTCGAACGGATCCACTTCCGCATTTGTGTAGTCGCAAGAGTTCCAAAAGATCTAAGCATTCACGAATCCGCTGTTTCAGATGGTATATCTCCTTTTCTTCTTCCATGCTAGCAAAGCCAATTCGTAAGCATTTCCATCAATCCTACTCTTCCGGATACTTTCCAAACAGATGGAAAACAGTATTTGTCCACCTCTTCTCTAAAAAAAAACCGAATCTTCTCTTTCCTCCTATCTACCCATTGCACTTTCGTCCCTGATCTAATTTAAACATTGGCCATTCCAGTCTTTCTATATAGGTCGGAGGCATAGCCTTTATCAGAATGGATACAAGGCCGCTTAATCGTTTTGAGAGAATCTAGACCCTCTTTGAATCGACAAGAGTGACTGAGGAGACTAAATTAAGTACATTTTGAGCTTTACAGTTATGTGGAAGAAGCTAAAATACTATGAATTGATCAGCCTAGAAGGCTGTTACGTAAAATCCGGATGGATAGCTGGAGGCACAGGTTCACTGTTGTGCCACCTAAATGGCATTACATGGGGCAAAAGTTGTCACTCGCACAATTTTTGAAGAAAATAGGGCCCTATAACGCCTCCGGCGTAAACAGGAAACCATGCAGTAACTTTGAGTTAGTGCAATGCCTCTTCGTAGATTATAGATTATACGCGGATTTTCGGTGCCCAATTTTCGATGAAAAATTGTCTCCCTCGTGGTCCAGATGCATGATAGCCAAGCGCTTGGAGGTCAACAGCTAACAGCTGGCGCACTGTCTGCACTTTGTAAGGGAACATCTTATAGTCTTTCACCAAAATTCTCCGTCAAAACCTTCGATTGATACCCAATTACGTGGCACGTCGTTTGGTCGATACTCTGGTCGTCTGCGATTTCTTCAACCACATCTGCGACATTCTCAGCAAGACCGCTGCCGGGGTCGACCAGATCTGACAGCATCTAGTGTTGTCCCATAATCTTCTGGGCGAACGGTTAAACGTCGCTCTGTTTGCCTTGTTGGTGTCTGCGCCGAAAATCACGCTGCGCCAATACCACCGCCGAATTATTCGGAAAAAAAATCGTAACAATTATTCAGCGATCTTTAGGAGTAAAGCGATTTATGTCTTGTTGACGTGTATTTTGGATCTGATTGCTTTAGCGCCACTTAGTGTAAGCATCTTGATAAATAAAAATTTTTAGCTTCGCACTCCTCTATACTATTCTGTGTTCTACAGCGCGGGCTCTATAAGATTACCTTTTGCTAGAATCAGAATCTGGTCTTAAATTGGTTCTATTCTGTTCAACTCATTTAAACTCCTTTGGTATCACACATTGTAGTTGTTGCAACCACATCCTTACTAAAAACTGATTCCTATATATACTACAGGAACTCGTCTGTCAAATATTTAAAAGTAGAGAACCTCAGTGCTTTCCCGGCCTTCAGGCCTGGACACAATGGATTCCATAGCATTCATTACGAATTATATTATTATTAAGCTCTGCTATACTATTGCTGCTGGATAGCAATCAAAACCTGAAACGTGTGATTTCTAAACTCCACTTACCCTAATTGCTACAATTTTCTTAATTGCTATGGCAATGTTAAGCGTTACATTGGGACGTTCAAAAACGTCAGAATTTGTAATTGAGTACGTTAATTGCTTTCGAAATTAATAACACGGTTTTTGTTGAATCAAAATCAATGAATAAGCTCTTTAAGAAGCCTATTACGTATTGACTGAGGACTAATAACATTTGATTTTGACTTCTATATTTGTTTTGCATATCTGAAGGGTTAATCTCAGGTGACGGAAACATGAACGATTAAATGTATTCGTAGCTCAATGGTGTCATATAGAGGTTCTGGATTTAAATTTTGCCTCAAACACCAAAAAGAAGAATTATTTCAGATACTCGTATTACGACTCTACGAGGACAAGGTGAAAAATTCTCGGCCCGACAATGAAAGACTGCGTTTTCCAGGAAAACACTGATTTTATTTTTCTCTAACATCAGTATACCTTTCCAGAAGTGAAAGGCTGGAAGTCTGTGAAAATATTCATCTACGGCCCTCTCAACTTCTTCATTGGATGCGAAACGCCTCCCAGAAACAACATTTCTTCAACTCTAGTAACCGATGGAAGTCTGAGGGTGTCAAGGCGGGAGAAAAAGGGGTGATGGACGAGCAAATCGTACCCCAAATCCCGTCTTTTTTCCCATCACCAACGTACACTTATGTACATGTGCATTTTTCTCGTGAAATATGATTTTCGCTTCTTCAAGCCAGGCCTCTTCTGTTCAATTTTGGCATCCAGCTTGTCAAGAAGGTTGGAGTAATATTCCCTGTAATTTTTCTCCCTTTTCCAATGTTATCAATTAACAGGAGTCCTTTTTGCGTAGAGCTTGCACATCCCTAAGCTTTGTGCAAGATTTTTGTCCCTTTCTTCCGATATCCCCACAGATATAGCCGAGGATGAAAGTGAGTAACTTCAATCGATTATCGTTCAGCACGATATCATGCACTTTTTCGATGGTTTCGGGTGTGGTAGCGGTTTCTTGCCGTCCTTTATGTGGGTCATTTTTGCGGGACCACTTTTGAATTCAGCTGTCCACTTTTGAATTTGTTAGAGTTTCGAAAAGGAGCAAGTATTGGAACTGCAAAACAAAACAAGCGTTTATTTGGATCGTGCTCTTGCTCTAAGGATCATTCAAATGTAGTTGAGATTGATGACAACATTTTCCAAGCCTTTGTGAAAAATATTCACAAGATTGCTGAGAGTCTTAATATTGCCTATTCGTAAGCATATCGCCAATTAAAGAAACTAAGATTCATTTCCTAGCTCGATACGTGGGTGCCGCATTGTTTTACGGAAAAAAATAAGCTGAGCCGTATCCCCTGGTCATATCTCCGCTTAGACGCCATGAAGACGAACCTCTTTTGAATCAAGCCTTAACAGATGAATAAAAGTGGGTTCTGTACAACAAAGTCCAATGAGAAAGGCGCAAAGTACCTCCATAGGAAGAAACAGCTGCAATAAGGACGTAGCTGAATTCTCTCACCATTTCCAATCTATAGTAGTTCGAGAATAGAAGGTATTTCTGACCGCAGTCAGAAGGCTTTGCTTCCAGATTACAATGTGATAGCTGAAATAAGATCACCTATGGGTTTTTTTTAACCAAGTTACCGGGTAGAGTTCCTCGCCTTGGACTTAGATTAACAGTTGGAATTCTTGTGAGATATCTCTTGCCGGTATAACTCCCCAAGATGCTCCTAGACATAATATGGCTTCCTGACTACTCCAAGATTGACTGCTAGTGGAGTATGCAACAACTAATTGCATAAATATAAGTGGCACAGGGTTCTTTAATGCTTGCTATAAGAGTGATGCCGACACCGTCCAAAACTTTTCCATGATTGTACAACCCGTGCTCAGATCTGACTATAGGTATTCGGAGCTAGTACTCGTATGTACCAGCACCTAGGTATTGTAAACATTTGAAATTCATTCGAAAAAATGCAAAATTTCCACAAAAAGAAAATACAAGGAATCGATGAACAGAGGCCCTGTGAGCCCTCTGTACCATGAGAAAAGAATTTATGTGGGTATTACATAAATTATATGTGAGTCAAGGCCGAAGAGAAGACCATTTTCGGAGTGTACGGGCATGTACCTTGATAGTATGCACTTTTGTCGCACAAGTCAGATGTAAGCAAAATTAATGGCATGTCGATGAGTCTGAGATTCTAAGCTGCTAAAATCTATCTAAGGATAGATCTCAAAAGAGGGACTAAGTCAGTGATAGATCACATTTTATAAGAGCAGACAACCAAATAAATTTCTTTGTTATTGAAAGCGATATAACCGATCATTACCCGATCATGTATTCCATAAATGGACTGATAGTTGACAGAGTCGAATCGATGAGTACGTCCTACATCTGTAAAGCAAATTTAAATAAACTCATCTGTGAAGTAAATTGAGATGGTGTTACCCTGTATGAAAATTTAGCTTGTAAATTAAAAAATTTACGAATACTAGAACACTAAAGAGTAAATACATAAAAAATCCCTGGGTGTCCACAATTCTAGCTAAAAAATGTAAAAGAAGAGACGAGCGTTGCAGGAGGTGGAAGAATAATAGGCTTAGCAGAATGTACCAAACTGAATATAAAAATTTCCGAAACAAGATCAACAGAGAAATAAATGCACAGAAATGAAATTTTTATAGAAACAAGTTTAACGCAATTAAAGCTGACTCTCGTAAAACCTGGAGCTTAATCAACGAGATAATGGGAAGAAAAAAGTTAAGCGTTGATGAAATGCTTGTTGAGAACTTCTCATCAGAAAAATAGTGTGATCAGCCTTTCTAATAAATGTGCTAAGGTTTTCTCGGAAGAGGCTCTCCAAATATCCAAATAATGCATCAGTGTAACGCAATCACATCGTATCATGCGAATACCTTCGTAGCCAAATCAATTTTTGCTAGTGAAACCAACATCGCAGAGGTGCCTAGCATAATTAATTTCCTCGACGAAAATAAATTCCCCGGAATCGATGGAATACGGCCGGTAGATATTAAAAAACACGCAGATATTTTTGCTGCCCTCTTTTGTAAATTTATTAACCTCAGTCTGATGGAGGGCAAAATTCCAAAAAAACTGAAAATTGCTGTGGTTAGACCTATTTACAAAGGAGGTGTTAAAAGTCAAATCGGCAATTATAGACCGATATCCATACTGCCAGTTATGGAAAAGTAGACTAATTAGATTTATTGAGAACAACTCCCTTATCCATCAAAGTCAGTACGGTTTCCAGAAGAAAAAAATACTGTACAATTGCTTGAAGAGTTTGTGAATAGCGTCAATGAATCCTTTTATAAAAGTCATTATATTTTGGTCAAGTTTATGGATTTTAGTAAAGCATTTGATACACTAAACCATGCAAAGTTACTGGAAGCGCTTGAACATATTGGTATACGAGGAGTGATGGCGGACTGGCTAAGGGATTACCTACTCACCAGGGCCTTTTGTGTAAAAATCAAATTACAGCGAAAAGAAGCATGAACAATTTGGAGTTCCTCAAGGGTAGAAACTAGGTCCAATTCTTTTCATTTTGTACAAAATGAACTTCTTCGCACTTTTAAAAATAGCATTCTATTTGCTTACGCAGATGACAACGCGATAGTTGTGCGCCACAGGTCTCTTGATACGGCAACAAGACTAATCCAGGCAAAGTTCAGTTTAATAATGCAGCCTAATGATGTCACGACAATGGCTTAGTAATCAACGCGGTGAAAACAAAGATGATGCACATCCGAAGTCCACATCATAAAGCTACGCATGAGCGAGTATCTTTTGAAAATGATGCCTACCCCAATTCAAGCAAACACTTAATTGTTGTCGTAGAAAGCTATAAATACCTAGGAGTCATCATTGACAATCCCTGTGTACGTTCTCAAATGGAAACATTTCGTGATAATTGATTTTTTTTTTCGCCTGGGTAATTGATATCTGCATTACATTTCCTGCAGTGAACAAGGAGATCTCCGTCCAAAAAACTTCATTATCCAGTTTCAATATCACGCATCGATACCATTTTTATGCTGATTTCAGAATCAATATATGCAGCAAAGTAAATTAAACTTCAACAACTTATCGAAGCATACCGACTCACTTCTGCACCTGCTGGATTCCTGCAGATATTCCCTTATAACTTCGCACAACCTGTTAACCGAAATGGACTGCAAAATTTACTCATTTCGCGATCTAATCGCGTTGGTCCATCATCAGCACCTAGCATTTGAGAGGCCTAATGAGCGGTCTTTCATAGAGTGCGTCCAGCCTCTGTAGGGAGGAAGGGCATTAACTACTACGCTAATAAACCTACAAACTTTAGAGTCATTCTATCTACAAGTGTAGCATACTCCACTTCCAAGGAGGGCGGAGATAGATCCAAAACCAGCTGAAATCCTTTAAGCCTTGCCTAACAATATCATTGAAGATATTCCATTGTGCCTTGGATAGACAAAATTAAATGAGTTGAACATTCCAATTGGATCCAGGGAAGTCATACATCCTTGAACTAGCTTAGATGTGATGAGAGGATTAACTCGGCCTCAATATAACTGCTCTGTAGTTGCAAGTTTTATATTTCCCATCCTTCACCTGTTTATCACACTTAAGATCATTGCCATTAGGATTGCGAATCCAGACGAATGGCTATATTATAAGGAGTGAGGTCTTCCATGAAGCAAGTGTTACGGGAAAGAGTTCGGAAAGCTTAGCAGCAGGTATCAAGCTTATTGTAGACACAAATGTTGATGGGTCGTTATATAGATTCGTCTTACCAGTCACCTTCCCTTTCCTTGTGAAGTAAACAGCTTCAGTTTTGAAATCGTTGACTGAAAGCCGAAATTTGGTGCAAAATCCGTATCGTACTTTGAAGTATTGTATGATACACCAAACAGTGTAGATACATAAACTACTTTTAGGGATACATAAGAAGGACAGTCATAGGCTAGAAATTTCGAGAACCTTGAATAGAAGGTCAACTACCACTCACGCATCGCAGGTTCTGTTCACTAGCATACGGCTTGATGTAGCTTGCTTCAGCAGCTCTCCTTAGAATTCGCATACAATCAGGGAATAGCACGTTGAGCTCGAGATGTTTCGTAAGCACATCATAATCATACAATGTCACCGTTAAATTCACTTACAAGATGTTTTATAGAGATATACCGTGGTCCACATCATGTAATCAAGGTTGCTGTTATCGCCAAAACTCATCGATATCCTGTCTCGAATATAAGCTGTCAATCAACTAAATACGTGAATCTAAAGGAAGTAGCATTGGTCCTCCCTCGACACATTATCGAATTTCAATACCCTCGCCATTCGAAGCTACAACCAAAGGAAGTCTTCATTTTTGGGCATCAAAAAAAGTTTTCTTTTGAAATCTCCGGATGTAAGGAGATGAAGTCGATGAAAACTTATTCGCGCTGAAAGAAATTTTTTCCAAAACCCACCTGGATAGACAAACTCATCCATAAAAGTCGTCGTTGGTACATGAGAGAACACACATCTAAGCTTTCTGGGACTTGTTTCTCTATTTAAGGTGAGTCCCGTACAATGGCAAAGAAGTTTTTCCGATTTCAGTTTCCTACTTGCAGACGGCTATAAATATTTTCAATTTCCTGAATAAGCTGTGGAAAAACTGTCCACGTGGCAACCTTACACTCGTACATGAAGATTCTGCCAAACATCATGAATATTTAATAAGAGTTTTCTGGAGTGAGTACACTGGTGTATGAGTTTCGGGAAATAAACAGGATGTGTGGTAAATTGGGCTTCTGTAATTCGGGGAATGTAATTTGTAATCATTTGTACTCAAGACCTATGACTGTCTGAAGGAAGTTTAATTGGAAAATGTATGTTTATCAACTTTCCGCGAGAGTACTTAATCAATTTGCTCGCTTTCAATATTCTTCTCGTCTCCTCATCCTTTCGTCATCTTGTCATCTCAACTCATTAAACAGACGATTCTAAGATTTCTCAGAATTGAAGACGTTGGCGAAACTTTCAATGGGATAACCATTTCAAAACCGAGCCACCCATGAATCTTGACTCGTTGCAATGCATGGGTCAGGAAGAAGTTCAAATACAAATATCGATCGAAGGATTCTGGCTATTCGTGTTTGGATTTCGATATCGGTATCTGGTATCTGGAATAAATGAAGAAATTCCAGTGGTTAAATAAATTAATAGGATATGACCAGAAGCTATTTTATATCTCAAGCCAAAAGTGATTCTGTGGGCAAAATGTTTCCTAAATTCATTCCAACACCATTCATTTCTGAACGCCTAAAGGAATTCAACTTGAACAAGTTACGAGTATGTATGAGCACTCGATTTCGGTTTAAGGCCCGTCTCATCCCTGGATATGGCCAGGACCTGGGCCAATTCAATTTCCAAGAATATTAAGTAATTAATGAAACGACTGACGTTGTAATCGAATAACACAGAGTACGTGCGAATGGTAATTGTAACATTTTGGAAATGTTTTTTGAAAAGTTGCTTTCGGATGAGGTTATCCAAATATGTAAAGAAATTTTGGTAATCGGACGAACTTAGATATCGTCAAAATTGTAATTGAAATTGAAATGTTTGCGAATCTGCGTTATATCGAATCATACCCCCAACAAACATTGTGTGAGACATTTTTAAAATTTTAAAGGGAGCTCAAATTTCAATGAGCAACCTAGCAACTAATCGACGGTCATACAGATATCACTGTCATCCAAGAAGTGCGATGGGACAAAATTTAATTTAAATAAAACAACAATGGGGTGAGATATAAAAATGATTCTGGCTTTATTTGCTATTAGGTGTGGAATAGCACATTATTCAAGTGGTCGCCTCGGCTTTGCTGGCAGTGCTTTCAGCGGTTGGTCGAATTTTTGATGACTTGGTCTAATATGTGCGGCGTTATTTCGGCCAATGGCGTATCGAACATTGGCCTTGATCTAATCCAAAGTGGTTGGCTAAGCGTAGACTAAGGACTTGACGTAGTCTCAGAGAAATTAATCGTGATTTGACCCAGTAGTCAAAATTTTCCTTCACAACTTCGGGCATTGTGTCGCTTGTATGGCATAAAGCTCCGTTTGTTGGAACCACAGCTCCGACCAAAGAAAGTCGATTAATATGGCTCTATACCTTAGACCATCGAAGGTAACTATTTTCGATTTTCCCTTCCTCATTTCAAAAGAAATAAGGTCCGATGATGCTTCCATGCCATAAACTGCACCAAACAGTCAGTCTATGTTAATGCATTGATGCTTGGCCAAATACTTATGGATTATGTTCCCTCCAATAATGTCAATTTTGCTTGTTGACATTGCCGCCGAGCCAAAAATGGGCCTCGTCCGAGAAGATGATTTTTCGGCCAAACTCCGGATTTTCGGCCAACATTTCCAGCGCCGTATAAGCGAACCCACGGCATTGTATATGGTAGTCCGTATTTAATTCTTGCGTCAGCACAATCTTATACGGATGTTGGCCCATGCCCAATTCAGCAGATTGGCGCCTAGTCGACATTTCTGGGTCTTCTTCGATACGTTGTGTTTTCTTCATTTCGCACCAATTTTTGTCTCGTTGGTGGCTCAAGATCCAAAAGAGTGTATTCGTGTTCAAAATTTTCCAATGTAAGACGAATTGCTTGCACACTGAAGCCACGGTAACGACCGACTTCACGACGAAATTCACGTTGCAACTGAGCCGGAATATCAATAATATTTTCTAATAATGTAAGCGTTTACGGCAAACGTAAAACGATGCAGGATGAAATGGGAAACCTTACTGAATATTTTGACAGCTGGATGTTGGTAACTTTGACAGGTGCTGAAATGTAGCATATGGCAAAACTATCATTATTTACTCTTTATATTGTGTTGATTGCTATAGGAGAAATAAAGAGCACTTATCTGGGCTGACTTGGGCAAGAAGTCTTGAACTTCTAACACGTGAGTTTCGCCAATATAAGCCTACGGAAGATAAGGAAGATGCTACAAAAGCATGTTTTTACCAGCCTCTCGACAAGATATATGAGCTATGTTCGAAGTCTGACGTTAAAATCGTACTAGGTGATTTTACTTCCAGGATAGGAAAGAAAGATATCTTTTGTAGGACAGTTGGTAAGTATAGCCCGCAGGACAGTACTTCTGACAGCGAACTGCAGGGTTTTCCCCTTTCTATCTGCTCAAGGAGATATGGCTGCCTTTGGGCCATGATACGCTAAATCAAATTTACCACATAAGGGGAGACGTAAAGAATGCCGCCAATTTTCTAGACGCACGAACGTTCTGAGTAGTTAACATTTACCTAGATCACCACCTTGTTGTAGCGAAGGTCCGAATGCGGATATCCCAATTCCCACAACAAAGATGAACCCTCATAACCATGAGAAGATATAACGTAGAAAATCTGCAACCGAAGACCACTGTCATCGGTTCTAAAGTGCCATTAAACACAATCATCAAGCATGCAGCTAAACAAAAAGTCTGCGAAGAGGTGTTGCACCAAATGACGAGAGTCGCTCGTGAGCTCTACAAGCAGAAGAGACGGGAAGTACACCGGCATTCAAAGATATTCAGAGGCTGTGCTCCATGAACAGCAAATCGAAATTTCATCAATAGATGTCAGGAAATTCTCAAGAAAGACTGTAAACTGCCCAAAAAAAAAAACCAACATCACGGCGTCAGGCAGAATGGACACGAAAAAAGCAGTATCTTTAGTCCAGGAACTAAGTTAGGATAGCAATATCCAAGCTGAAATCGGAAAAATCAGCTCGGCCTGACAGCTTACCGGCCGAGGTAAACAAAGATGGTCAGAGGAGTGTCTGATGTCTGATTAATGCAATTTCAGTATCGTCGGCCAGGTTCACAAAAATAGTGGCACCCTCAACAGCATCGTATAAGAGATCTTCTCTGAAATATTGTGTGAACATCTGAAATCCGGACTGGTGTCTATCAATGCGCAATTGAGAACTCAAAAGTCCACAAACGATCAAAATACATATCACCTATTCATCACTTTCAGGCCATAGCACTTATAGACATGGATTTACAGAGCAATATCAGGTTTTGCTATTTTTAAAGCACCCAACTAGCTAGGATATTCCTACAATGCCAGCAAAGCTATGTGCCGAATATGACTTTGTATTTAAAAGACCCAAAGGGACTACAACGTCATTTTCGAGGCACTGCTGGTACATTTTGTATATTAGCACATGAAGTTGTCCTTGGAATCGGATTAAGGAATCTCATATTTAAAATGTATTACCTTGTTGTTTAAACAGATTTTCAAAAGTCAATCGGACATTTTTGGTTCTCTTAATGGTTTCGTATTGAGGTTTCAAGCTAGCCAAATACTTAAGCGTGTTCACACCTCAAAACTCTCAGTGTCGTGCTGTCCCCTATCTCTTTCAATTCTTGATAACTTTCATCATCCTCTTCTTGTTTCTGCAATTATCTTTTCTTACAATTTTGTCAAAAACACCAGCAAGTTTTATTTTCCAGTCGATGCGCTCAGTATTTTTTAGAAAGTTATTCAAAAGCATTTCATTATTTGCCAACTAGCCCTTTGTATTAGATCCCTTTTACTTCAATGACCTACCCGATTTCCCCTTTTCTCACTCAAAATTTTCCCATTTCTAACCTGTTTCGCCTTTCCCTTATACAGGAACAAAATTCCCCAGATTTAGTAGATTTCGTTTATAAACTACACAAAAAGGGATCAAAGAATGAAGATAGCAATTATTGTCCCATTGCCAAACTTTCCAAATCCTTTGAAAGCACTTTATACGAAGCCTAAAGCTTTAAGTGAAAGTCCTATACTTCACTTAGACAACATGTTTTCTTTTAAACAGATAAACCACCACAAAACTGGTTGAATTCGCAATCGCTTTCACAAAAGATTCCCCATCAATTGGTTCTATTCAAATCGGTGAACCGATATTACAATGTCCGGTTTACATCTGGCGTTCCACAAGGCAGCTATCTTGGTCCTCTTCTTTTAATTCTTATTAAAAATGGTATTTAGATGGTTACTAAACACTCCTCCCTCCCCCTTTACCCATACGACAGGTTTAATCTTTTCAAGAGTTTGACAGATTATCTGACAGTGAGTTTTATTTTCGTTCGTATATCCATAAGACGATCCTTAAACCCAAGTCATTATTTGGCTTAACTATTTTTCAACTCGTACGTACCCAGATCTCCCCATGTTAAACTTGTTCGCCCCCGACTCGAGTATGCCTGCCAAGTTACATCCTTCTTTCAAATAGCTATGTTTCTCGAATCAAAGATATTTAAAGTCAATTCCCCCGATTTGTTCTCTGTGGTCTGCCCTAAAATGACCCTTTAATCTTACCTCCCTATTAGGACCGCCACAAAATTATTAATTTGAATTATTTGAAAGAATGTAGGACAATTTTTTTATTCATGTTCGGCTATCAATTCATCAATTGCGTATCCATTTACGAGTCCATTTCCCTCAACACCAACCCACATCATTTACGTTGCCATTGTCTTTTGTATCTACCACTCCACTGCACCTCTTATGGTTCCAACGAATCAATCTCCCGTATGCTCTGAAAGATAAACTTAAACCTCTCCGCTTTTGATTACAAGCTGAACTCACCTCGTCTCAAATTAGACGTCCTCCACCATTCCTTTGGTTCCCAACATAATCTTGCTATTAGTTTCTCAGTCCTAGTATCTAGTTTGTATGAAGCAAATCAAATGAGGGCCTCAGTCTCATTCGGATTTAGCAAGTTCATCTCCCATGATCCCATTGTGATGTGGAACCCAGACAGGACTGAGTGAATTTTACTTTCCGACAGCCAAATTTCAAAGTAGTGAAGCCTTGTATTCTAGCTTGTACTAGCTTGGAAGTCATAAGAGGACTCAACTAGGCTCTAAGCGCGACTGAGTTGTCGTTATAGATGCAGATTCTTCGAATGGCCTTAGCTTGGCAGGCACAATTTCGTAACAAGGAGTGAAATTCAACATTGTTTTCTTCCAGAAAGACAACACCACCCTAAATTGCTTCTGAACCCATCGCTGAAGACCCGATTTTTTTGACTCGAATTCTGACAAAAACTGTTTGTTGGAACAGAAAAGGTCGATTTTGTATTTTTTCGCAACAGAAGTTCTGGTGCATCAGACGGCATGTCCATAAGTTTAAGAGTCCAACCAATGACAACACTATAAAGGACCAGGCATACTAGGGAAAGCCCTAGCCCTAGCCCGCAGCAGAGACAGATCGTTCTATAGAGTCTGGTCAAAGTAGCAGTGTCTTATCGCACAGGGTTGAATCCTTCCTGTCAAGTACAAAAAAGTGGTCATTTAGGGAGATCATTTATGAAAATTGAAAAAGGTGTCCGAGACAAAAGTTGCTGATACCAAACTCTGTCAAAGCTAGAGTTTCAACTGACTTAGTTTCGCTAGATTGGTTCCACTTTCGATGAGACATACATGAGATTCCCAGTAAACCACTTGCAAAAAAAAATACCTCTTCAGAAGAAGGAGAGATATTCCATCTAGACCACCAACTAAACTTGGCAATGAATTTATAAAGACGTCCACTATCATTTTTGCCCTTGGTTTTAGACGTACTGAAACTTCATACACCTTCCTCGATTTTATCTGTCGAATTGGTCTTGTAAGACCGGAAAAAACAGTTCCACATCTCCAATGACTAAAGTTCTTAAAACTTTTCTCAACCAAAGGTCTTAAGAATATACTCGCTCAATCCTTTTTGAAATTGCTATCCCAATCCAACTACGGGAATGTTATCCTTTATAAGCTTCCTTAGCAAAACATTTTACAGTACTTCTGCATTGTCATGAGATAGATTTCATCAAGGCAGGCCTTAGAAAAAATGCTGCTAATCACCTAAAGTACAAAAACCCGTTGTCAATTTGAAGCAAGATATTTATATCCCTAAATACATCCGAAAATTTGAAACAAACCCGACTACGAATCAACTGCTAATCCTCATAAATAATCAAATAACCCCTCTCCGATTTCATGACCTAAAAAATATCTCACCGATAGCTATCTGCCAATTGAAAACCGATACAATTTATAAAGCATCATCAAGACACCAAATACAATATTACCCTCTGACTCTACACAATTTAGGGTTGACCTAAATATCTATCTGTCAATATCCCATTTTAAAAATATCGGTGATAAATTATCTACCATGAAATAGCAGTATACTCGTATCTATCTCAAAATTTGTTGCGAAATTCGCCTTCACCGGAACGAAATTAGGCATTGAAACTGCTAATGTCTATTTGATGTTCCGAAAAAACCTAGCACTCCACCTCAAACCGCTACAATTTAACTACTATTTAGCTAGATTGCAGTAATATTATCGTTACCGGAGGGTGAAGAATGAATTACGGAGTACGGGGAACTTTAACCATTAAATGAAGATGGAACTGCTGTCACATGACAGCTAATGGGAATAATAGAAACCCGAATAAAACTCCAAGTTCAATGGGCTTAATCCGCTCGTTTCTAATGGCGACATTGACAATTTTCGCACAAATGAGTTAGGAGGTGGAGGCATGCTGAAGGCTGGAACGGAGGCGGATAATCAAAATGAGAAGCCCCACTGGGAATCACAAAGGACTCATTTAAGTATAATTTGACATTATGTTAACTTATCCTGTGAGAACGGTGGGCATGTATTTCTCTCTTCCCAATGATATGGTGGGTTGGGAGGATGTACTACATACATACATATATTCGTAGACAGTATCCTTGGAGAAGAAGACTTGGATTATGCTCGTCATAATCTAATCTACAGGGAGGGTTTTGTCATGGTTTATTTACTATGGCTAAGTGGTTTCAGACACTGGAGTTTATATTTGCATTTTCTATCTTTTTATTTGTCGACAAGTAGGTAGGTTTAACCGACAACAGTAAATCGAGGACGTCTTCTCTGAATGCTCAAAATAAAAAGTATGTCAGCGTGTTACGAGTACTGGTAAGTATAACTGAATATTTGTGAAAGTTCTACGAAAGTTCCTCCCCACAGTCGCACAACTCTTTTGGGGTATTTATCTTACTTTTCAAGTACAAAGACTCATGGAGTCACTCTGAAGATACTTTTGCATTAAGAAAGTGTTTAAATAACTAAATCTAGGACAGTGGTGTGCCTTAATGAGGTAATAGAGAAGATGGCCTAGTAAATGTTGCGGAAAATTAGGAAAATTGTCAATTTATTTGCCAAAAGGATCTTTGGAATTAAAATTTTCACTGCTTTGAAGGGAATGAAGAAGCTGAGTCAACATTTCTTGGAAATCAACAAAAACGGTAGAGGGGAGTGGAGGGCTTCTATCTTAAAATTTACCATCCCCGCCATAGTGTTGAAGAAAGTAATCGCAACTACATACTCGTACACATCTGGATTTAAATTAAAAAAATGAAACTGAGTTGAAAACTTTACCCTACCTTACGTATCTAACCACAATTGAGATTACTTTGGGTGTCATTGGACTTGCAATTGTGGACAATTCCTATTACCTACATTTTGAAGCTTACCTGGGCCACAGCCAATGGAGCCAGCTGTGCACTTCACGTTGGGTTGGGATGTTATTTGAGTGTGCCATCTTTCGCGACATCCTCTCGGGTAGGAATCGAAGTCTTTTCGATTCGGAGGGCAACTTTTATTCGCTTTACATACCACAGCCATCTCAAACAAACCTTCACTTACGTGTATTCTATTCAGTATGAAGCTGGTAAGGGAAACCACGAATATGTGGTTTCGGTTTGGTTCTGCAAATTCATAATGAGATGCTATCATCTCTTGGTACAATACAATGAATTCCGAATGTTGAACTAGTTAAAGAGGAGGTGTCGAATGAAAACCAACAATATATATAGGAAATAGCATGTTTGTTGATGCTCCCCTAAACTCAGTATAAACTAACTGGAGAGACTGGAGACTGGAGTCATTACAGATCGTAGCAAAAGGAACATAAGAAGCTAAATCGGAGTTCAAAGAGTATCTCTCGTAAAGTCTTGTCTGAAAAGATCGTAACTGTAGCTAAAACCAGTACCAGTACCAGGCTGGAATTATTCAGAAAATCTATTGGGACCTGCACTGAGTAGAAGGCAGATAGCCTCTGTCCCATGTTTAACACTCACGTCCCAAATATCCTAGTCAGAATCACCCCAAAGCTGCAATGAAGACAACACCGTAGCAGGTATCTCTCATCGATTGTGGTGTGACAGATGAGGCCATCAAATTCGCTGTTTATTCCTTTGATACCTTCAAGTCACTTGACGTGAATGGCGTGTAAGGATTTTCACTACTATCCTGGCACTGGCATTCATAACGAATCCCTGGAAAACAGTGGGAGTAGCCAATAATGGGAAAATGATCATACGGGGTGATTGGTCGAGCATGATGTGCTCAAAAACTTCGGCGAACAATCAATTCTGTCCAAAATATAAAATCACCAATGCCGAGAATCCTGCGAGACTAGAATTGGAGGAGCACTAGACACAAAAAAAGGATCTGGATATTTTTATTGGCCTAAAGGCTGCTGTTTAGCCCAAATGCTGATGAATACGCCCATATATATCGTGAATGCTGTCTGTGAGCCACTTGGAATGGCAGGGGCAAACAGTGCTCGCCCACGAGGTGGCGTCCAGTGATTGAAGGCATCACTATCTGGTTCTTCAAGGAGGTTAAGTACTTAATGTCATTCTTTGGTCTAAACATGTCTTAGACACTGTCGGCCTTTTGGAAATACAAAGGAGCTGTTGGCAAGACAACGAACTTTCCACAGAGGTCGATCCCTAGAATCTACATGGCTATGGTAGGACTAATTATGTCCTATGTGTCGGTAGTTTGGTGGAGCAAGGTTTGAAGAAACGGTGAATAAGGCTCAGCATTTGGACAGCCAAGCTGTGATAAGCGCCTTCTTGAGAGCAAGACATCGCTGAAAGATATAATATTTTGTTTCCCCTTGTTGGCAATATTTATTTATTAAACTAGCTTTCTCAAGTTTGCTGTTAAAGAAGTCATATGAAAGCGTATCATATTGCCTTAGTCCTATATTTTGCCATCAAGGGCTCGGTGAGATCGTTATACAAAAGGTGGGACATCTATTGGTTTGGACGTTGGAAATAGTTGCAAAGTTACTCCCAAAGTGGATGCTGTATTGCTGAACCAGTGCGAAATTTAAAAAGGAATTTCGGCCGAAATAAGGTACCAACTCCACCTTGTGTACGCAAGTTGTGGAGAAAGCTCGTAAAACTGGTTTGCAGATTGATAGCCGAACATTATCCCGTGTTCGTCATGTGTGCTTAATGGATAATAAGCTTGAGAACCTTAACGCGCCAAAGATCTGCTACTGAACTTCAGTACCATTAGCCTGAAAAGAATTTTGTATCAAGGTCTCTGATTACTCGCTTGCAGGGTTCAACTGGCTGAGTGATTGAGACAAAATGACCACACGCTTCGTTATTGCTTCTCTGTTCGGGCTTTAGTAGCTCGAAATTTAGATGCATTTCCATCTCGGCGGTTCCGAAAAGGAGCAAAATTGCTCGGAAAATATATACGTAGAGATAGGGAAGACATTTGATTTTGAACGCTGACAATTTGATGTGATTTTAGGAGTGACGGCATAATTGGTCCACTTTCCTACATAGACAGTGAAAGAAACACTATGGTATGGTCTATGAAGAGCACTACCGATTTTTTATGGCCAGGAATTAAAGATTTGAACCTAGACGAGCTGTGGCTTCAGAAAAATGGGGCCACGTGCCATACAAGCTATCCAAGTATTGATTTATATCACACTTATTTCAATAATCGTGTTATCAGTCAGTTTGGTGGTATTGCTGAGTCATCATGAAGCTGCAATTTGACACCGTAAAACCACACACCTGTGTTTTATCCAAAAGACCTTAGAGCAACCAAATTGCAACTCTAAATTTTAATCGTTGATATACTCACAATATGGCAAACAAGATTTTGTTTGTACGCAAGACATTTTCCTCTGAATTTGGCGCACTGCAAAGGGTCTACTTTCTGTTGGATAGGATGCTTAGATTCGATTTATCAGGTGAACTTACCTCTGACTTGAATATTTGAATTCTTTTTACCAAGTCTTTTCTGCTGTCTTAAATAGCTCGACAGATACAGAACTTATTGAGGAGCTTGCCGATACGCAATCGCCAGACGATCTGGCAGCTTGTTGTTCAACGTATATTAGCAATGTCTTTTCTTGTTGACGTAAACTTATGCCAAACTGATGTTAGCTAAATAGACTTTAAGGCGGAATGTGATAATGCATCCGAAAGGCCAAGATCCGCTTACTAAGTCTGTCGCTAATAAAAGATCGCCAAATAGTGCTCTGTAAGAGACACAATGATTACGTCTTATTTTCTCAAACTCCTTTTGACCTGCCCATTCCTTCTAGATGCTGATGATACCTGCCTTCTAGCTGTCTATAGTGTCTCCTGATATGTTGACTGCATAAGGCCTATTCAAGGTCCAAACATTTTATTTGCAAATCCTTATAGATATGGCTTAATCCTAAAAAACACTTACGCTGACAGTGGAATGGGAGTGTTACAATTATCATCATAATCTGCTATGAGGAAAAATCCCCATTCTCGAACACTTGATCGCACTGAGGAAAACCCATTCAGAGCAATACCAATTCGAGCTCATAGTGTAGGCTAGACTTCCGCTGTAGTCGAAGATGAAGCCCATCTAAAGCCCTCGCTAGGCTGAGGTACTGGCATTACTTTTACATTCTTATGTTTTCTCAACAACAAGACTTTGTGTATAAACCACAGTCACCATGACGCTTTCACAATGAGCCGTCCCTCGATAAATCAAGCTGGGACCAAAGTTCCGGGACTCGTGGCTACCGTAGTACAGAATTAAGCCTTAATCGGGATTTCAGTAATAATAAGCTGTAAAGTCCGTTGCTGCTAACGCTCTTTAGAGATATGAAAGCCACCGTTGTCCTATTGAAGTTCTGTCGGGTGTCCAATTTTTTTTGATTCATAGAGTATACAGTTTGGGGTTATGTATGGAATAGCACATCGGATAAATGGCCGCCACGGCTTTGCTGACAAGTACGTACTCTTTTATTGAAATTTTCTAAGACCGTTCCGCATAAATGTGGCTGAATTTTATTAATACGTCTCCCAATTTCCACTTTCAAGGCGCTGGAGGTCGTGGGCTTGTTTGCATAGACCTTGGACTTCAAAAAACCCCAAAGAAAAAAGTACAATGGCGTTAAAACGCACGATCTGGATGGTTTCTGCAATAATTGAATTGTTTCTCTGTCTGTATAGAATGTGGCACCGTCTTGTTGACACCACATGTTGGTCACATCCATATCTTGTAATTTAGGCACTAAGAACTGGGTTAACATGTGACGAAAACAAACACCCTTAATTGTGACTACCTGACCAGCCGCATTTTTGAAAAAAAATGGTTCGATAATGCCTCCATCCCAAAATCCGCATCAAACAGTCACGCTTTGTGGATGCATGTGTTTCTCAACAATTACTCGTGGATTTTCTGAACCCCAAGTGCGACAACTTTGAAGATTAACGAAGCCATCAAGATGCAGCTGACAAACATTTATCATTTTTAAAAAACGCGGTATCTGCGTTTTGTCATGCATTGACCTCTGCAAGGAAGCTTCAATGCTTACAGTTGACAACGCTTTTATTTAAGTCAGGTAACCTTATCCACTGTACTAACAGCATAAATGTTCTACTTTACGTGGGGATATTAGTTATATAGTGCCACAATTGCTTCTGCCCGATAGTTGAGGTTATAAGTTTTGCAAATAAAAAAAAAATAAAACACTATGGCACTGGCAGCCCGGTATGGGCTATGGCCTAGCTTCTTGACACTCATTTGTGTTGCTCATGTTTTCATTTTTATCACATCTGAACGGCACTCCTTAGAAGCTTTTTCGTAGGCAATTTTACTTTCGGGAGTTTGCCATTGCCCGCCGAAAGGGTGGTGGCGATTTGAAAAATTGTTGGTGACCCAGCCAGGAATCGAACCCAGGCTCTCTGCGTGATAGTCCAATGAGCTAACTATGGCGCCACCGCCACCACCAAGTTTTTCAAATAAAGCCTTAAAAAACGAAACAGTGCTGTTTAGATAGGTAAATTTTCATAGATGGCGTGACCGTCTATGTAAAGCTGAACCTCACTTAAAACTATGAAGTTTATTATTCAAATTATTTTGAGGTGTTATCAAAGCTGGTAGGTTTTCTCTGTCAAAAACTTGGGCATTGAGAAAGAAAGTAAGATGTATCGGACCCTTTTTGTTCTCTTCATTGCAGTCTTGCCATATAGAGTCTTCCTTGAGATTGGACTTAATTTTACGGTTCCTTACCGAATCTAAATCCAAGAATCTAAAATTCTACGATCCAATTAAAATGTTTTAATTTCTTTGAAGTCAGTGTATGATAGTTGATGTTAAAATCAATAGCCTCACGACTATTCCTTGTTTTGAAGAGTAGTAGTTCCGAATTCATAAAGAGTGGATCCCGCAGTCGAAGACGAGGTTCTTTTTATCATAGTTCGAAAGTTGATGTACTTGCAGATTTAAGCCCTTTTATCTAACTTCCCATAGTATAGCCAGTGTATAGGTATATCAAAGTGAAGTTCATAGGGTTTTGCCATTATTGGAAAAAAAAATAAACAGATTGTTGCTCTAGTCTCCTTATTGTGTTTTGTTTCCAGTAATCTAGGGTAACAGCGCGTAATGCCTATGAGATTTTAAGTATCCCTTGAAGGACGACGTCAGCTGCAGACAGTATTTACCAACAAAGAAGCGTACACTTCAATTTTTTCAATTCAAATTCTAAAAATGTCTTAAATTCAGAACTTACCGAAAAATATAATACGAGTACCAGAACTACTATACGATAAGAGTATGCACACTTTTAAACTTCAAAGATGACAAAACAAACTGGCAAGATTCTTATTAGTTGAAGATTTCGGTGACAAATTAAGACTTTTGCAAACCACAACAGAAGAGATCTGAAGCCCATATTTCTGATTATACGTTACCACTGCTATTTTGCTATTTTTGTGTTGTTATTCATTGATTTTAGGTATTAGCTGGCCAACAAAACAAATAAATAACCAATGAAGTCAGAACAGATAAAAACTGGCGTTTTTCATTAATTACCATAATTTTCCTTCCCTCGAGAAAGGCGTTAAATGGTAAATTAGCACCTTAGATGTCCACAGATGTTTATTGGTTCTTAATTTAAATAGCTGCAAGTTGAGGGGTTTTTTTTTGAAAGGTAGTTCCAATGCTTGGCCAGTCTCGGTCACATTTAACAAAGTAATGTTGGAACGGATTTCTTGTGAGCAACATCTCGAATGTCAGTTATCTACTTTTGAACAAATTCAAAACTGTGCGTAGTCGAGAGTGTATAAGATGTTCGAGTTGAGAAGTTCTTTTTTATCAAATTACTGATCTCCGTATTGTTGTCAGTTAAGTGAATATTCTAAGGTCGCAGCCTTTTCTAATTTATTCTTCATTTAGAAGTGTTGCAAGGCTTTAATTTCAGTCGATGTTGATTGACATGTTATACTTTAACTAAGGATGGTGCCTAGATAATATATGTACGAATCTGACTTACTTAGGCAAGCAAAATAACTGGAATTCGTCTGTAAAGCGAAGGGGAATCTTTATTTTCACCATTATTTGCCTACTTATGGTACAAGAGAAAGATTGTAGGATTCAGGATGATAGTTAACATACACATAGACCTGGGTACCCAGTCATGAAAAAAGACAAAGGTTATGAAGCAAAAACAAGCTTCGGATACGGTCGAAACTACTGCTGACAACCCATGCAAACGATTTATTGAACTTCGTGCAGCCGAACAACTAGCGAAGGACCTAGAATGCTGCAAAGCAGACAATACCGCCGCCAAGAAAGAAATAAAATGTGATGGACCGGACAAAAAGAGGAAGATAAACTGCGGCACTTACTACGGCGATTGTTATCGAAGGAAAAAGCAGCGTCGCTTTGGATGCGAATTTGTTTTTGGGTGCAGACTTAGCCAAAGGAAGTCTTAAGTTTCCGGCATGAGAATGAGTGCTTCGTAGCAATCCGTATCAAAGCCAAATTTAGCAAAATTAGGCTTATATACTCACACACTCCTACAGAGGAGAAAAATGACGACACCAAAGATGCTTTCTATGAGCTCCTGAGAACAAGACCTACGGGCAATGCCCTAGTTATGACATCAAAATTGTTCACGGCGATTTAAATGCAAAACTAGGAAGAGGGGGCATTTTCGGTGGGCAGGAAAACTCGTGGATTCTGCACCACGATAACGCACCATGGCACAGTGCCATCATAATTCGTAATTTTTTGACGAAAAATGCAACAAATACCATCCAACAGCCACCGAATTCACCTGATTTGGCTCCCTGTTACTTCTTTCTGTTCAATCGAGTTACAAAAAAAAACCACTACGGGGAACGCGTTTCAGCAGCCGAGAGGAAGTAATGGAAAAATCGCAGGAAGCACTGATGGACATACCGAAAACCGAATATAAAAAATGTTTCGAGGATTGGATCAAGCGCTGGCAAAAGTGTGGTGCAGCCGATGGGGATAACTTTGAAGGGGACAATATAGATTTAGATGAATAAACTTGTATTTTAAATTTTCTGTTAATTCTACAAAACAAACTTGAACAAGACATGAATCGCTATACTCCTAAAGAATGCGGAAAAAGTGTTACGAACGTTTTGCGGAAATATTCGTCGGTGGTGTTGGCGAAGCGTGAATCCCCGCTCGTTCGACACCAACTGGGCAAACACTATGACGTTTAGCCGCTCGTCTAAAAGAATATAGGACAAGACTATAAGATGTTCCCTTACAAAGTGCAGACAGTGCATCAGCCGTTGGCTGTTGCCCTCTATGCGCGTGACAACTTTTGCGCTACCTTGTAGTTCCATGTAGAGGCTAAAACAAACGTCTATTTTAAGAGTCGAATGAATGTTTGCACGCTGCGTATTTAGCTTAGTGGTGACTATGAAAAATAAAATATTTTTATTTCAAATAAACTATTTCGGCTTAACATGCCTCTGCAGACATCACTTCCGGTACTTTATTGAATACCATCGACTTTGACAAATTAATTTATAACTTCATTGGTTCGAGGATTAACAAGAGAATTGGCTTCCATACCTATTAGTTGTATTACCATGGACTTACAAATTCGCTTATTGCATCTCGACCTGGATCACTGTAACCCAACCATCTGGATTAACAACTGAATTCGTAATCAGTCTAAAACTTTGGCGAGCATGCAAATAAGAAATTAACCCTGCATGAATCAAACGAAATAGAATTCAAATTAGCATCACCATAACTATGTTACTTATTTATGTTCCCTGAATACTCCTACACAAGACTGCTGGATCCCAATCCCAAACGAGTTTGTTGATTTGAAATCATCTAAATTGAAAATTCAAATTTGCTGTAGGTTTATTTGTTCTGTAGACAGATGACAAACAGATACATATCCATTTTCAAATTTGACGTTCTATTACCTAATCAGTGATTTCTGAAATGCACTCCTCCTAAATGCAAACATTAGCTAATGATGCAGTGCTCGACGGGCTGAAAAAGAACGTATTCAATGAGCGAAGAAACGTAAATAGAGCATCAGCATTATTGATGACAAGTATCTGAGATAAGGGTCAGTTAATATCACAATTTGCATCCAAAATTGTAAAGTGCTGTTAGCTTTGAACATAATTTTATTGTTTTCTACTACGAGGACAGCACAAATGTGATAGTTATGTGACAATTTAGGTCAACAAACTGTCAAAAAATTGGGTCACTCTTAGGTATGCCTCGAGTAGACCATGCAAAATCAATAGCTTAACTTATTCTATAAAAACACTGTTTCAGTTTATGGTTATTATTATGGAAGCACAACAATGATGAAATCGTTTAAGTTGGTCTATTGAATGTCATCCAGAGACAGAACCCGATTTTCATAGGTCCGAACTGAAAAGATAAAGCTATCAACAAAGAGATAATCGACTCATGGTATACGAACAAATATTGTAGGAAATGATTAGATCGTACAACTGCAAAAAAAAAACAAATTCGCAAGACAAAAGCAAAGAACAACACTCCCACAGTCAGTATAAATTTAAATAGGATTGGTCTGCCTGAATAGCAAATACCAGCAAATAATTTGCCCAACACTGCTCGGGGGCACTGTATCTTTCGTTCAAACATTTTTTTGTATCCTCGAAGGAGGTAAGGAAGGAGTCGTAGTATCACCACAGTTGCTGTAGAACGACTTTAAAAAGTCGTCATTAGCAGACAACATTCTTGGACCAATGAAAGTTTCAAATACGGATTTTGATGTAGAAATACGAGTCAATTTATTTTCTCGATACAGCGAATGCAGCAATTCGTTGAACGTGGGACGAAATGAATGAATAAGCCATTTCTGTCCTCCTATGCACAGTATTTGGCTCTGTTGCAAAGAAGACTACTTCGACGACCTTGAAAAAATTCTTAGATTTCGACTCATAAATCAAATAGGTGGGTTTTCCAAAAATAAAAAGAGATAAATTCACCGTTGCAATGTGAAACTTTTCTAAGGAGTATTTTTAGAACCATGCCTAGAGGTACCAAGAGGATTAAATTGGAAATCGCTTTCATTATAAAGGAAGTTTTTTTAAGAGGCATATAAATTTAAATTGGCAGCACTGTTTTCTGTAACAGTCGATTTGACAGTTCTCAGTTATGTTGAGGTTAGTTTGGGTTAACAATAATTCATCATTAATGGACTCTCGAACGAGCATCGTTTGCAAATAGTTTAAATTTACTTTAACAAACATAATTATGTACATTCGAGATACTCATCGGGCATTACATACATTTTATGGAGCTCACAATCGTCCATCAGAGTGATTAATTCGAGAAACTATGGATCGTTTTCACAACACATTTATTCTAAACAATAATACGCATCCCGTAAGACGTCATACATTGCGCAAACAGCAAGCGATTGATGGTCTACAGCAGGGGTGTTGCAGATATTCGCATCTGCATCCGCAACAGCAGAACTTCCGCATTAAATTCAACATCCGCATCCGCATCGCATCCGCAAAAAATCAATGCGGAGCTTATGCGGATGCAGGTGTTGCACAAGTCGGTACAGGAACGACTTAGCGCATCTCAAAGTATTCCAAGTGTGCGTAACCAGATGGAACAGTACTATTTATTGTATTGTAAGTTCGAGCGGTTTTTGAAAGTAAAAGACGCATTAAGTCTCTACATGAAGGACAGCGAAATGGACCCAATTGGCCAGAAGACTGGACACTGGACAGAATTAAGCAGCTCTGAGACGCTCACATCATCTGTAATTCCAATAACTCAAATGCTTATGAAAAAAACTGGATGACCATTCAACTAGATCACAGGACTCTGATCCGATTAGGCTGGCAGTCACCACTTTAAAAGCGGAAATGTTTTCTAAATTCTCGGCCTTGGACGAAAATCATTCATTTTCTATATCCACTTACTCGTATTTAGACCCACGATACAAGCACAAATTTTTCAAACCGTTGACAGAAGAAAAGATGAAAAACGAAATACTGAGAGCTCACAAAAATCATCTTCATGATCATGACAGCACATTTTCTCTAAACTACGATCAATCTAAAAGAATGAGAATCGGAGATTCATTGGATTTGGTGCAATTGATTGGCCATTCTTCAGAACAACCTAGCACATCCGGTACCAATAGAAAACCCTGTTTAAAAAGTGATCTGGAAGCGATGCTAGATTCGTCAAATGAAGATGACGACCTTGTCCAAAGATCAGACAGTCCCGGAACAGACCTTAAAAAGGAGTTAGTGTCATATCGCAACAAAAAAAAAAAGATAAATTTATCGGAAAGCCCTCTTATCTGGTGGAAAGATAATAAAGAGTTAAAGATGTTATCAGCAATAGCACGAAGAAATTTGTCACCTCCCCCAGTCAGTGCTCCTAGTCAACAATTGTTAAGTTTGCGGGACTAATTTACGACCCTTTACGAAATCGCCTAGACTCAGAAAAGGCAGCCAAGTTGCTGTTCATTAAATATAACGTACCCATGTTTATGTCTAGGAATTAAAAGTTTATTTTCGTTTAAATAAAAATTACTAAAATAGTAATAATTAATGTTTATATGTACCAAATCTTACATTCGCATCCGCATCAGCATCCGCGGATGTCAAAAAATCTGCATCCGCAACATCCCAAGTCTGCAGCATAGCGTTGATCCAAACGTTCGTCATCGTGGTCAACAACTAAACTTCCACTTTGTGGAAATTTTTGCGTAAAGATTTTACAAGAATTGAATGGAATTGAAGCCGTACAATTATCGTTGGCGCCGTTCACTTGGTGAATGGACCAAACGAAACATTGCTATTGATGCACACTTTTGGTTAAGTAGGTATGTCAATAAACAGAATTGCCACATTTGGAGCAATGATAATCAACAAGCTGTTGTCGAAGCACCATTACATCCAGAAAAATTTACCGTTTGGTGCGCTTTCTGCACCGGTGGAATCATTAGTTCACAGGTCTTCAAAATGAAGAACGTTACAGTCAATGGTGTGCAGCACAGAGACGCTACTACAAACTTTTTGGTGACTTAATTGAAAGACAATAATGCTGCAAACATGTGATTTCAGCACAATATGCCACACGGCTCGTGATACAATTCATATATAGGTACTTAAAACAAATATTTAACGAATAATTAATTTTACGTAATGGACCTGGCAACTGGCCACCTCGTTTGTGCGATTTGACGCCATTAGATTATTTTTTACGGGAATCTTTAAAGTCGTATATCTACTTCGATAAACCAGAAACAATTGTACACTTTGAAGCCAACATTCGAAGAATTACTGCCAAAATACAGGCTGATTTACTACGAAGAGTGTGTAAAGTGGATCATCAGATTGTTCCATGTATGAGCCAGCCACATCTGCTACAAGCCCGAAATCATATTCAGACATTAATAGCATAATATAGTATGTCAAACAAAGCTTATTTCATGGATATTAAAAACATTTTTCTGTATTTTATTTTAATTGTAAGTAAGTTTTCCGCCTGGTAAACAAACACACTTTATATTGTAACTTAAGGGGAGAAATATGGATGAAATTTTGCAACGGTTATTCTGGGTAAAAAAATACCTTTAACTCAACCAAGTTGCGAGTATTCTTGTCAATTGACCTAATAACGAGCATCTTTATGAATTTGAAACAGAGAATGCAGTCCATTGGATTGTTTCATGGACTTTTGGAATAACACAAATTATCATATTGTATAACGATAAGTCTTTTATAAGAAAATGAGTAATAAAAGAACTATAAGTAATCTTGTTGGTGAACAATTATCCACAGGATCAGAATACAATACAATACAACTTAAGGCTCGTTGTGCGGACATCAGCCACATAAACAGTCTACAGTGTTTCCTACCAAGATTCAACAATAATGTTGCATATAGGTCATGGAAGTACCTGTTAAGTCTTCCTGTAACCTAGGGAGTCACAGTTGTAAGTAAAGGGATCCCTAAATGTATAAGCTTAGCGTAGCTAGTTTATCGACAGAGAGGGCTTATCCAATTAATATTTTCAACTACGTTCAGGAAACTTGGCCGAGGAATCGACTACATTCCTTTCTTTCCTTATTACTCGTATAATTCTGACCGAAATCAGTCTATATCAAGGGAAATTCCAATGTCTTTGCTGCAGTCCCTACGGCCGATATTAAATGATGAAAGTGCAAGGTCATCAACACAAATAAGACTTTTATCAAATGCCACTACTTTTTTAATGGAAGATGACTTTGTAAGTGGATCCCACGATTGAAAAATCAATAAATGAAGGAAAAATTCACCAGTTAAGCATTATAAGGTGAGTCCTCATGGCTCCAATTAAGACTATTGCTACAGGTCTGGTGAAAGCAATAGATGCGTATATTTTGTGCGCCAATTTACCACGAAACAATGACGCATGTAATAACTATCTTGATTAAATCTTAGCCTTGCACATCTAAAAATCTTATTTAAGCAGGTCCAATCTTACCGAAAGCTCCATTACCCAGTTTCATGCCATGCACCTTATCGTATCTTAGACAGTGAATGCATTTACAAAGCAATTTTGAGCAATGCTCTTTCGGTGCAGCACCCCTCATCTCAGTCTACAGGAGCTAAGCTCACATACACTTTCAATAACAGAGGCTCATTGTAAGCCAGTTCTGTTCTGGTAATCTATGTAGTGGGCTTCGAGCGTTGAGAGTCTCTATCTTCAAGTCAGTATTGGCCTCGTCATACCATCTAACAATTCCAATTTCCTGATTTGTTTATTTTAAAGAGTTTCTATAACCAAGTTTTAGTTACAATTGACATCAGCCATTAAGGGTTATTGCGTAAACTTATTTGCCCTGCACCTTTGCCTTTTCCAAAAGCAGAATTGGAATACTACAATTCCAGGAAGTTGGAACTTAACGTATCTGGTAATGTTCACAATGACTTTTGGGGAACAAGCGCATTATAAAAGAAATTTATCTCTGACATGGTTATCGACAATGCTAGCTGCCAGCTTCCATTTGTTAAGAATGCAAGAAAGCACGTAATCGACTGCTATCCAATGGTAAGGCTACGGGTATTTCCTTCTCGGTTTGCACATCATATCTACCATAGGAATAATGAATTCAAAATCGGTTGCAAGGTCTCCACCTTAATTAAAAGGAAGAACTCGAGGGAAACTAACTGAACGCGCTTAAGGAATGAACTGGAGAAAAATTTCAAAGCTCCGTCGTGACTCTTAACGTCCCTTGGTTTTATGTATATTTTCAAGACTGATCAAGATCCTCAACAGGGGAATATCAGCCAGACTGGAAGCGCTTGAAAAATCAGATGGCAGCCATACTAAGTTGAAAGCAGAGACCCTTTGATACTCATATGATACTTTTCTCACTCAAACTGTAATTGATTTTGGTACCGGATGAGATCATCAAATACTTCTTCTTTGATGGATTGAAGTCGGCACTATAACATATAATCGATTATGCAACGAAAAGATACTCGTATATGTAGGGCAGCTACTGGTGGATTTGAACTGCTTTACAAATTATACTCCGTCCAAGATACAACATGCCAATGAACGCGGAAGCTACTGCGAGACTGCGCTTCAAAATCTGTTATGGAGAATTCAAGACGCATTTGATATTGGCGGTCCTTCCGACAATGCTACTTTTAATAGAGGGTGTAGTTCGGCCGGACAATATGTAGTAAAGTAGACGAATCACTGGTTTTTTTTAGATGAGAGAAATGCTGGTCATTGGGACCCTTATTGCTGATGCTGACTGACTGGGAATAAGAAGGGGTTGACTGTGGTGGCATTTTATATATTTTTGGGATCTTGCGTGTTGGCCGACTCACGGTTTAACCCTGTAAATGGTCTTAACACCATATACAAAGACTAATACAGCTGCAATGTTTGGAAAAGTATGCCTAGCAACTGCCTGTTCCAAGGTTTTAAGAAAATATGTCACTGTTCTTTTTGTTCAGGCTGACTTGGCTGCATGTGGGCTTTCCTTAATACCCCTTGCGCTACTTTATAGGTAGATGCTTCAATGAATCTCCCTGTTCTTGATATACATATCATGGGCCCTAGTGTGTTCTTTGGAACAATACACACTGAAATTTTGGTTACCTTGCTAGTAAAGACTAGCCTTCCCGTATGACTCCAAAATCATTCTAACATATGACGCTAATGTCTTTCTAAATACGACAGCATTAGGTTTCACCTGCCGCTAGTAAAAACTTGTTTCTGTTTTCGAAGTTAGTTACGTTTGAGACCTAAGCCACTATATCGCTTATTAGCTTTTTCTTCTCAGAACATTTTTCGGAATAGCCAACGTGTAGTACTTTGATCGATTTCAATTTGTTAATTTTTGTGTTGGTACAACTGTGTATCGTTGACATTTCCAACAAAATCTGGCACCTTACCTCCAACTTGTGGAAAATGCAACATAGTGTTTACATTGATCTTTTCTTTCCAGCCGGACATCATAACTGAGCAACAACGTTGGATAAAATTTAAGGTTTGAAATGAAAATGCTTTAAAGGAAACGGTGGTTTACTGTTACGGAAAATCCATTTGCATAGCCGAAAAGTATAAATGGAGATGTTGCTCAGCACACTGAAGCCCAAACATCGAGTGCTAGCAGAGAAGTTTTGAGGGCTAGGTCAAACTCAGATCCAACATAGTACATTTTTTCAATAAGGTACAAGTCCCAACTCATGATGGGATTTGAACTTGCATAACAACGCTTTAGCTAAACACATAAGCGTGTTGGGTAAAGTCTCACACTATGATGACACTCCAGGAATTTGGTGGTTGTGCAGTAGCTGCTGAAATTGTCTACTTATCACTAAAGCCCTTATTCATCTTTCTACGAAAAACTGATTGTATTATTCAAAATAAACATACAACTGGCCTCTGTCTAGAAATGTTTCGAGTTCACCTGCATCCAAATCGCAGTACCGCCAAATTCCAAAAAGAAAAAACAAATCCCTGAATATATACTCGTATGTTGCTGCCACTGTAAATCTGTTCTCCTTCCTTAGGAAACAAAGTTGATGTCAAGTATCAAATGTCAACTCTAAAACGTCATCTTACCGTAAAATGCAATTGCTGAAATAATTCTAAATATAAGCTCTCCCCCATGGTAACAACCTCTTGTATGACTTGACAAGAGTCTAAATATCTTCAAGTCATCTTAAAGTAATCCCCTCCCTTTTAATTGAAATTCTTTCTCGAGAATTAAAAATTTCTTAGATCCCTCTTCCTAGATTTCAGCTGCAACTTAACTGACAGCGACAATATACGTATTAACATCAATTGTAATTGCAACTGCAATTGCAATTCCACTTGCACAACAGTCAAGTTGAAGAAAATTATTCACTCCAACAACCGGAAATTAAACAAAAAATACGAACATTTTCCAAAAAAGGAAAGCGTAGTGAAAGTGCAGAGTAAGGGCTCTCTTCTTAAAGGTATTTTAAAATGTACTAGTCAGGGATGTAAATGAGGAGTGTGAGTAGTAGTAAAACATCTTCGACGCAGCCTTCAAAATTAAGTATTCAAGAATGCGTTTGGGAGTACTTTATTATAGTTAAGCTCATTTTTTAAAAAATAATGGATAATAAAATTTGATTTACTGATATACGAGTACTCACACTACAGTCTATGGAGTGCGACAACGACCGAGGTTGGCCGTTGAAAGATGTTATAGATACTTAACCATCGCATGTCAACTTTTGTCTTTCATGAAGAAGACAAAAAACGACACGATGAAGAAATTTTAATGACATTGCCAAGTAGATGTCGATGTCGATGTGAAAGTGGAAGCCCATTCGCAAAGTGGCAGCAACATTGGTTATACTCGTACTCGACTCGTAGGCCCTAAATTTATTACGCACGATAAAAACCGTAAGCTAATCAGGCTTTTTAATCAAACTGTCACGCAAACATTCAGACAGGCAGTTAAATTAAACTTTCCAACCAACTGGAGTAATTCCTTTTTGATTTTTCGTCCAAACAAGATATTACTTATTCATCCCAAGTGAAGAAATCGCTTGACATCTCTCATTCCAATGAAATACCGGATACTGAATACAGGAAACCTTTTTCAGTTGTTTTTTTTTTCGTTTGTCCTCGTTATCCCACGATCATTGTTATACCCAGGCATAGAAGGGAAAAGCAACAATTTGCATTTTCTAGTTAAATCAGTTCAAGAGTAAACAATTCCACGCTCAAATAGGGTTTAACCAAACCTTCATCCTTTCAGTCACCTATTTGTATATTTGTTTTTGTTTTCTCAGTATTCAACTCATTTTGTAGTTGTATCCCGGATTCGGGGGGAAAAGAAGAAAAAGAGGAAATATCTATATAAAAAGGATAACAAAGAAAAATGAAAATAAAAAAAGGTAAACCCTTAACTCAAACTGGTATTCGAACTCGAACTCAAAGTCGAACACTGATTGATATGCACGATGGCATGCCGTAGGTATTTTCTATTCAATGTGCTATGGAGTCCTTTATCAATCTCCCTGGGGTAATGCCATAGCGCAAATACACCATAACCCAGGACAATAGAGAGGCGAAACTATTCCCCCAAATCAAATGTTACCTTCTATCAACAAAACATTCACTTAACGCCATCCTAAGTGTTTATTTTGGTATCAATTTGTTAAATTGCAGAAACTGAACTGAAAGAAGGAAAAAAAAAAATAACTATATAACATACCAACCAAAGTGTGAAGATATTTCCTTTTCCAACAAAAGACAAGGTGATCCCAAGCGCCTTTGCTTTTCAGCTTCGAAATAAAATTACTTTCGCTACATTTCGGCCTAAAATTTCATTTCCCAAGAAGAGAATAAAAATATATAAAAAAAAAAGTATAACAAAGCACCTAGCAGAGCGTTTCACCCAGTAAAAAAAAAGACTGAAACCCGTCAGACTTCATGGAGCAAGGAAATAAATTATCCTTGAAACTCTATAAGACAACTATGGCACGAAGTAAGTATGAATTCTTCCCCCATCACCCTGTCGAACACTGAACTCCCAAAAAGGGACTTGTGCCACCTTTCCTTCTTTCTGTATTTTTTTCTGTTTTTTTTATTATTTGTTGTACCGCACCGATAACAGCAGCAACTGAACCATCGAAAAACCGAAAATAAAAATGTCCTGGAATTTCCCTCTCGTGGCAAATCAAATTTATTCGTCGTCATCGCCGTCAACGTAGTCATCGTTGTTCTAGTCATTGTATTCGTTCGTTCGTTCGTTTGTTCCTCTGTTCGTTCGTCTTGCCGATGTCGTTGTCATCTTCCTTTACCAATTGACTCGAGTTCATGCTGAGAACCAATATATACATATATCGATTTTCGTAATAAATTATTATTTCACCTATACACGGCAAAATGTCAAATATGTTATTTACCTCTTTTGCTACCACACAGGATAATACTCTCGTGCACGTTTCTTCTGTCCTTCCTGGTAGTATTGCTTGTTGTTCCTTGAGTTTCTATTTCACCTTATTCGGTTCGTTTTTTTTTTTTTTTTTGTTGCTTTAGCTCAAAGTTAAGATAAAAGATACCACCAACGGGTTCAACTTCGACATTCTAGATTTAGAGGAAGTCCTGCGAGAAGGGCAGTACTTTATTTAAGCAGCGAGAACAAAGTTTAGGAGTAGAATAGGAGAGGAGAGATAATTTAGCCGTTAACTTAAGGTATATACATTTTAACACACCATAAATGTGTTTTTATAAATACCTTTTTCAGGTATCTCCTATCTCGTATTCGTATCTCTCTACTCGTACTCGTATTTGTACCACTAATTCTATCCGGAAAAATTCACTTATCAATAAATCAAACTTCTTATCACTCTATTTAAAAATAAACACTTTTCAAAACCATTTCAATTTTGTATGACTTTCGTAACTTTAAACACCATCTCGACACCCTGTAGTTCTTAACCCGACCTTATACCTTTAGTTGAAAAAGAAATAAAAATCCCTCTAATCCAGGTTTTACATTTTCCCACAGATGGAGATTTTTAAAAAAAAAATTAAAATAGACAAAAACATCACTGAACACTGTTAATCGCGACGATAATAGCGGTATAGTATGAGCCCAAAATTAGGCAACACTTTTAACTCAAGTGATTAAAATCATTAACTTTCCGACAAGTGTCACTGTCGCACCTGATATCTGAAAGCGAATTGAATGGCTGGCTGTATGAAGTAGTCGTGTAGTCATGTAGTCGTTGTCGAGAAGGATCTCACGCTCTCCGATACAATACAATGGCCAGAGCCACTGTCGAAAACATACAAAAGGACTTTAACCAAGCAGCACAACAAGGAGGCAACCTACGAACAGTACGAACCAACCAACAAACCAAACCAACAACAACAACAAAAACAACAACCTACATAGGGACATTTCTAAAGCCGCAAGGTTATCTGGCTTGCTTTCGCTTTTATGTGCTCTCTTTTAGGAGGTTATTTTCCTCTTTAGGTTGTGGGTACCATTTCTTTATCATTTTCTCCGTGCTCTCAGTGGTTATTGGAGGAGAGCTTTTTTTTTGTTGGGGAGGGAAATGGAGAGATTTTATGCATAAGTAATGGAGCAAAAACACAAGGAAAACAACACTTGAAGGGGGATAATTAACTGAAGATAAAAATACCACACAGGCATGTTTCAGTTTAGAGTATGTTTGAGATGGCATAAAAGACCGTTATTGATACTGAGACTTTTAAGGACCTGCGCTTAAGGAATCCTTCAAGATGGAATAGTTGGCGCTTCGTTTGCTCTTCATTATCAATGGAAACGTGCATAGGTATGTACGTACTTTCACTCTCAACCTTTTCCACCACCCAACTCTACGAAATTTCGGACATTTTATCAGCTGGGAAAGAGCTTTCGGAAAGTTCCATCTCTCTTTTCTCTCCCTCTCTCTACTTTTCTCTTTCTATTTCTCTCCGAAGTGAGACTAGGAAACAGCTGATTTGTTGTTTGGGTAAAAGTTGGAGTTCGAGTTGGTTTCAAATTTAATCTGCCCCCAAAGGCGATGTTAGAACAGCCCTTAGGAGCCACAAATCGGCTGATGCATAGTTTACGAAGTCGGTCTGTTCAAAGCAGGTTGCACTTGATAGCCATGCCACAAGGACGTGTTAACTCCCTTTGGAGTGGAAAGTCAAACTCTACGACCTTATGTGGATTTTCGAGTTCGAGTTCATTGTTTTGTGTTTTGGGAGTAGGGTTTGTAGAACCCGCGATGTTCATGGGATTTTGTGATTTTATGTTAACTCCCTGCTGATGTGGTTGGGATCTCATAAGGTTTAGAGTTTTTATGTGTTTTTGTTTGAAGTTTATGACAGTAACCTGCATTAAAATACATATGTACCTACACCGGAATGCACTGATTGCTTCAGGCAGACTGCTCATATTTGTCAAGTTAATGGAGAAGTTATTGTGGAAATTAATTGAAGGATATGAGTTTCTGAAGAGCAGAGAGAACTAAAGATCTGAAGCCCCAAAGTACCAAAGAACTGTAGACAAGTGGAAGACGCATGTTAAAAGTGAGACATCAATCAGTGAAAAAGCAAGTACCTGACATTTATGGCAAAGTGAGTGGGTGTTTGGGGTTCTGCCTCTAGTACACCCCCCGGAGTGCGATGAAAAATGTTTCGAATAAGTAGATGGGATGCTGCTGTTGACAGTGGTTGTGAAGTACCTTCAAATGCCATTGAAAATAAGTACACCGCCCCGATGTTATTTGACACCGACAGTTTCGTTTTCTTTTTTGTTTTTTTTTTTTTTGGAGACGATCCACTTGGAATTGATGAAAAACTTTTCGAAAGTTAATGATGGGAGGGTGTGTGATTTGTTTGTTATTTATGGCTTATGTTTGATTTTAAGGGTGGCATTCGATTTTAAGAAATTTGTCAAAATGAGTGCAACAGGTTAAATATGAATAGATTTGAGAAAACAGACCGTTTGGTTCCGAATTTAAGCAGTTCAAATACTATTGCAGGGGTAGATATAAAGAGTTGACCGTCCGTTACTTACTTTACTTTAGGTGGCGCTAAAGTCCCGAGTGGACACGATCCTCAATCAACAAGCGTCTCCAGCTAGCCCGAGCTTTTGCTAGCTGCCTCCAGTTTCGTACGCAAAGTTGGCTGAGGTCCCCTTTCACTTGCGTGCGCCACCTAAGTCTCAGTCTTCCTCTACTACGCTGTCCCTCAAGGTCGGATTCGAAGATTTTTCGGACCGAAGAGTTGGTGTTCATCCGTTCTACATAACCAAGTCGTCTCAGTCGTTGGATCGCCACTCTTCTAGCTAGGTCGATGTCGCCGCACAGTCCATACCGATGAACTGTATCTCCTCCTCCACTCACCGTCACTCGAAGAATTTTCCATTTAAAGCAACCAAGAGCACCAGCATCCATTTTTGATAATGTCCATGTCTTTGCGCCAAGGAGCAGAACTAGGATTATTAAGGTCCTATATAGTACAACTTTTTTTTTTCGAGAGAGAGCTTTGCTAGTCAATTACCTTCTTAGCCCGAGTAAGCAGAGATTGGCAAGAGTTATTCTTCATTTGATCTCGGCGCTGGTGTAGTTGTCTGAATTTACAGCGAAGCCTGATACCTCAAAGTCATATCTGGCGAAGGTGACGTTCTATCGGTGTCCTTTTTTCTTGACACCATATGCTTTGTCCTGTCCTCGTTGACCGCTAAACTCATATTCGCCTCTTTCGTCTAGCGAAAACGCCACTGATGCTGCTTTCTTCCGATTATGTCAATATCACCTGCGTATGCGAGCAATTGAACGGACTTTTGAAAGATTGTGCCCCTTATGTTTGCGCGTGAGTTTAAGTATGTGTTGCTCAATATTCGGCACAGACGGACGAATTTGACAGTGATGCCAAAACTAGATATTGCTCTGTATCTGAAGCTCATGTGTTTTCTCCGAAATCTACCGTAGTTTAAGTTTCCTGGCCTGAAGCCACACTGATATGGACCTATCATGTTGTTGACAAACGGCTTGAGCCGTTCACACAATATGCGAGATTAGATCTTGTATGCTACTCGTATATTAAGATGACTGATGCTTCTATAGTTGGCGCAGTTCAGAGAGTCGCCTTTCTTGAGGATCGTTGTTATCTTTCGGAAAAGGTTGGCTTTAGTACCTATTTCACAAATAGCTTATTGCTCCTGAGTGCCTAGGCCTCTGGATTGTTCGTATAGCCCCGATCTTGACACTCCCCAGAAACAAAGACCAAGAAATTTGAAATCAGTGTGCAATAAATGAATTATTGGACGGTATCATAGCTCCAGGACTTAGTCAGGGTCCTGGAAAAGAGATGGTGGCGGACGAGCCCTATAAGGGCCAACGGCAGCGCTCACATCCCGGAACGGGTTACTGGCTTCGGTGTAACCGACCCCTCGGCACTCAAAGTGGAACTGGTCCTCCAGGTTGGGGGTTGTGCCGCCGGGGTAACTGCCCGGCCATTTAAAAAAAACAAGAAGTCACGAAGCATCAACAAGCCTCGGATATGGACGGATCTACTGTTGACAACCCACGCAAACGATTTAAGGACAATGAGCTTCGTGGAATGTTAGATCCCTTAATAGACCACGTGCAGCCGAGCAACTAGCGGAGGCCCTAGACTGCTGCAAAGCAGACATAACCGCCATCCAAGAAGTGCGATGGGATGGGCCGGACAAAAAGAAGATGAAAAACTGCGACATCTACTAAGGCAATTGCTATCGACGGCAAAAGCAGCGCTTATTTGGATGCGGATTTGTTGTCGGAGGCAGACTAAGACGAGAAGTCTTCAGCTTCCGGCATGTGAGCGAGCGCCTCGTAGCAATCAAGGCTAAATTCGCCAACATAAGCCTCATATGCGCGCATGCCCCCACAGAGGAGAAAGATGACGACACCAAGGATGCCTTCTACGAGCTCCTCAACAAGACCTACGAGCAATGCCCTAGCTATGACATTAAAATTGTCCTCGGTGATTTTAATGCAAAGCTAGGAAGAGAAGGTATCTTTGGTGGAACAATCGGAAAATATAGCCTGCACAACACCACCTCCGATAACGGATTCAGGCTAATCGACTTTGCGGCGGGACAAACATTGTCGTGGCTAGCACGCGGTTCCCACATCTCGACATACACAAGGGGACTTGGAGAACTCCTGATCAATCAACAGTCAACCAGATTGATCACATTGCGATCGACGCAAGACACTCCTCCAGCATTATGGATGTCCGTACGTTCCGAGGAGCCAACATCGACTCGGACCATTACCTTGTTGTAGCCAAGGTACGGTTGCGGATATCCCAAACTACGCCAAGACAAACTAATGCTGTGAGAAAATTCGACGTCAGACGGCTACAATCGCAAGAGATCGCCAAGTCCTTCTCCGATCGAGTGTCTCTTAATCTCTTAAGAGGTCCAATGCCGCCAGCATCAAGCATCGAAGACCATTGGAAATACTGCCAAAACGCCATCAGAGATGCTGCTTCTGATGTGCTGGGTTTCACTCGTCCACCACAACGAAACCCCTGGTTCGATGATGAATGCCGGCAAGCACATGCAGCTAAGCAAGATGCATATAACGCGGCGCTGCTTAGAAAGACCAGAGTTGCTCATGAGTTCTATGAGCGGAAGAGGAGAGACGAGCACCGGCTTCTCAGGAGGAAGAAAAAAGAGCATGAGAAGCGCGCGATCGAGGAAATTGAGAGATGCTACTCCAGGAATGAGGTTCGGAAGTTTTACCAAAAGGTAAAAATAACATGCCGCGGAAACAAACCCCGAACCGAAGCCTGTAGAGATGAACAAGGAAACATCGTAGTAGAATCGCAGTCGATGCTGAGGATTTGGAAAGATCATTTCTGCAGACTGTATAACGGCGATGACGGACCAAATACCGCTGTCAGGCAGAATCAACCTTTCAACCTGGACGATGATGACCAACAATTCCGTCCACCCGACCTGGATGAAGTGAAGATAGCCATATCGAAGCTTAAGTCCAACAAAGCTGCTGGAGCGGATGCCCTGACTGCCGAGCTCTTCAAAGCGGCAGGCGATGACTTGGTAAGGAGCATACACCAACTCATCTGTAAAATATGGTCGGACGAAAGTATGCCCGATGAATGGAACCTCAGCATTGTTTGTCCAATTCTCAAGAAAGGAGGCATCAGTCTCCTTAACATCGCATATAAGATCTTATCCGCCGTATTGTGTGAACGCCTGAAGCCGTTTGTCAACAATCTGATAGGTCCATATCAGTGTGGCTTCAGGCCAGGAAAGTCCACCATCGACCAGATATTCACACTACGGCAGATCTTGGAGAAGACCCATGAGCTTGAGATCGATACCCACCACCTATTCATCGATTTTACGAGTAAGTCCGCGTATGACAGCATCTATAGAGACGAGCTATATAGAGCAATGTCTAGTTTTGGCATCCCTGCCAAACTCGTCCGTCTGTGCAGGATGACGATGGAGAATGCACGCTGCTCCATTAAGGTCGGTAAAGATCTCACCGAGACCTTTGATGTCCAGAAAGGATTTAGACAAGGCGATGCGCTGTCATGCGATTTTTTCAACATCGTACTTGAAAGAATAGTGCAAAACTCACGAGCAAACACAAGAGGCACTATCTTTCAAAAGTCCGTCCAACTACTCGCATACGCCGACGATATTGACATAATCGGGAGAAAGCAGCGTGATGTCAGTGGCGCTTTCGCGAGTATTGAGACGGAAGCGGCGAAAATGGGTTTAGCGGTCAATGAGGGCAAAACCAAGCATATGCTGTCAAGCAAAAAGGACAACCAATACCGACGTCTCGGACAGAACGTCACCCTCGACAGATATAACTTTGAGGTAGTTAAGGACTTTGTCTACCTAGGCTCCGCTATAAATACAGACAACGACACCAGCGCTGAGATCAAGCGAAGAATAACTCTTGCCAACCGCTGTTTCTTTGGGTTAAGAGGGCAATCGAGTAGCAAAGCCCTCTCTCGGACAACAAAAGTCACCCTTTATAAGACTTTAATAATCCCGGTCCTGCTCTATGGCGCAAAGGCATGGACATTATCAAAAATGGAAGAGGGTGTTCTTGGTTGCTTCGAGAGAAAAATTCTTCGGGCGATCTTCGGTCCCGTCTGCATTGACGGTGAGTGGAGGAGGAGATACAACGACGAACTGTATGGACTGTACAGCGACATGGACCTAGCCAGAAGAGTGAAGATCCAAAGACTGAGATGGCTGGGTCATGTAGAGCGCATGGACACCAATGCTCCGGTCCGAAAAGTCTTCAAATCCGCCCCCGAGGGACAGCGCAGTATAGGAAGGCCAAGACTCAGGTGGCGCACGCAAGTGGAAGAGGACCTCAGCCAACTTAGCGTGCGAAACTGGAGACAGCTAGCCAGGGATCGAGCTAGCTGGAGAAGCTTGTTGACTGAGGCCCAGGTCCACCCCGGACTGTAGCGCCACCTAAAGTAAGTAAAGTAAGTATCATAGCTCGCCCAAGAAAAAATAAAAAAATCGTTTACTATGCCTCGGTAGCGCTCTCCAAAGACTCCAACGTTTCTGAGGTTTCTTTCATTGAAAAATGAGCCAATAATGGCGCCTCTTCTACCGTGCGGATTTTCGGAGCCCTGAATGTGGCAATTTTGCTTGTTTACATTGCCGACGAGATGGAAATTTGTAATAATTTGTTAAGCCCAAACAGAGAAGCGATAACGAAACGGGTCATTTTGTCTGAATTCCTTAGTCAATTTAACCTTGTTAGCGAATTATCCGAGATTATTATGCAAAATTCTCTTTATGGTAGTGCGCCTGATGTTCAGTTGCTGAGATCTTTCGGCAACAATTCCAATATTCTCCTTTAAACAGAACGAACACAAAACTATGTTCGGTTATGAATCACCAAACCTCAGTACAACAGCTGAAGTTGGTGTATTATTTCTTCTTCTCACTGTTTCGAAAACACAGCATCCACTTTGCAAGTGACTTTTCAATATTTTCCAACGTTGTTCAAGAGGAAATCCATCTATTTCATTTAGAGAAAATATGATATTAAGTTTCTGTAAATTTTTTGAGTGCATAAGAGCTGTCAATGTCAAAATAACATATGATTCAAAAAGATATCAACAGATGGCGCACCTTTAAGTATTAATGGGCGTTAGCACTGCGTATGCCTTTGCTTGGAAGACATCTTAATATTTAGATAAGGTTAGGTTGGAATGATCCTTATTTTATGCTCTTAGACTATTTACAACTGTCTACATTCTTATACCAATAAGGGAGTAACGAAGACGATGCCCTGGTATTGATATTTCATGACAAATCTCTCAAGTTTTGCGATTTTGTTAAAGCAGAGATCATTTAGACCCCAAAAGTAGTGATTGGTTACATATAAAGGTAACATCATACAGAAAGTGTGCGATAGTTGGAAACATTGCTTTAACAGTTCAACTTTTTACGGCGTGTGTAGTTCGGCCAGATGAAACGTCTGAGAATCAATTGTCTTGTGGATCAGAGCAATTGCTAATGCCAACTTCGGTCTATATGTGATGGCGGGATTAAACAGTGGTTACGCGCAAGGCGACGTCATGTCTCTACTGCTACTGCACCATAACTTAATGTGATTCACTGCTTAATGATCTCCACAGTTTCGACTTCTATAGTCAAAAATATAAAGACGATGTAGAAATACTGTCGTTGTTGGATGATGTCCAACGACTGCCTTCTCTAAAGCGCGGACAAACATGGACATCAAAGTAAATTGATGTATCAGAAATAGGCTCTCAACTGAGATTTTTTTAAAACTGCGATCTTTCTGTATACGAGGGCAAACTGACCTTACTAGTGCTTCACCTTATTCTTTTCCAACGAGGTTAGTCTGACGAGTAATTATGGATAGAAAACTTCTTTAAACATCGAAACCTCTTCGGCACTTTCAGCCTTCTGACAGCGTAAGGGAGCTTATGAAGGACACGGAACTTGTCACCATAAAAAAGTCCTTTGGATCTACACCGCTATGACAATAGCTAGTACATCTTATACCTCGCTAATATGGTAGCATTTTTTTTTCTAAAAATCCGTCATTCCTAATTTTATCAGCCTAAGATTGCTAGATGTGGGCTTCCCTCGCGGCTTTGATTTAGCTGCACTGATAGCTCCCATCCTCTTGATAATCATGTAATGAGCTGCACTCTAAATGCCATCTTCGATTTAAAGAAAAGTGTTTTTGATAACCATGATGGCTCCAGAGTAAACCATCTTTTAGTTACGTTTAAACATTAGTTTGTTTAGTTACTCACACATGCTGACATTGACATAATGGAAAGAACACACCGAGCTGTCAATGGAGCGTTCACTACTATTAAGGCATAAGCTTCAAAGAAGAGCTTGGGGATCAATGAAGGAAAAACAAAGAACAAGCTGTCAACAAAGAGAAGCAAGCACAATCGACGCCTAGGATTCGTCGTCACGATAGGCAGTTACAACTTTGATGTACACCAGCATCCCAGCCCGAAAAAATCTCACCTCCAACCCACAGAAGCAGACCAGTGTACGTTGTGGACGTCTTCAACCAAGGTGGTCTACAAAAAGCAGAATGAAACCTCAACTAACTTCGTGTGCACAATTGAAAGCAGACAAAACACTATCACAGCTTGAGAGGCATTTAAGCTGAGGCCCTGATCAATCCTGACTTCTTCAATTCATAAATTTTTCTAATAAAAATGGAGGGTAGAGCAAGTATTAGTCCTATCGTAAACACATTCAGAATGACGCAGTGGGTGGCAGGTCCACCGGTGGTCTTCACAAGAAATTAAAACGCTGTACCGTGAGAGTTAGGATTCCCCGGACTTCGGTTAAGGGCTGACTTGTTAGAGATAGGCCCCCTAGTGGAGGTGTCAAGTTGGCTCTGATTTTAACCTAAAACGCAGGAAGGGCTTTCCAGTTGGCCTCAACCTGATGTAGAGTTGTATAAAATACTGGATGCGGTGATTCTAAGATCGGCAAGACTCATTGCGAGTCATTGCGAGGGCGGAACCTGTTCCTTCGCCACTGGTTCCAAATAAGTATCAAAGGAATGATAGGGAAAGATGGTCAGACTGGATGGATGTATTGGCTTCCCGTGAAATGAATGTCTAGAGATAGGAATTCACGTTAAAAATAGAGACAGTTGTAGCCCCATTTTAATAAGCTAAATGGCAAAACAACATTTCACTCCTCGCCAAGAGAACTCGCATCTATTCTCCAAGTGTTAATATACATATGTGACCCAGAGGCAATGAACTAAATTATGAAAAATTAGTAGAGTTGGCAAAAAAATCTACGTTTGCATATTCAAACCTTCTTTTGGATTGTTTTCGTCCGCCTTAGCCAAGAGCTTTGATTTCATATAAACATTGCTGCAGATGATCTGGACTTAGATATTTCTTTTCTTGTTTCATTATGGTCGAGTGAAATTCTGAACATCCCTTTTCCGGTCGCAAGCACCTTTCTTCCTGTGCAACAGTTGCAGTGTTCAGTCGTTCACTGACTTTTGTAGAGTGCGGATGTGTTTCGGCTTTTCTCTATCGAGTAGTGAAATCGTATTATATCGAAATTTTGCCAAGATTTTGCGGGGACCCAGTTGGCCCAGTGCAATTAGAACTGGTGTCGCAATTCGAAGGTTCGGGGTTCGATTCCCAACCCAGAGAGACATCTTTCTTTCTTTTTTTTTTTGCGTGCGAATTAAACAGTGCAAAAAAACAATAAACACAAAATCACGTGATGAGTGATAGAGAGCGATCCGCTCTCCCACCAGGGGGAAACGCTAGTGGCAACAAATGCGAGGAGGACGAGATGTCAGGCCACCTAGGAATTGTGACATCTGACGGCAATGCCAAGAGAAGGAGGAAGCCCAGGTCAACTCCTAAATTGATCAAGCGCCCCTCTCTTTCAAAGTCCACCGAAAAGCTGCCTGGTGGATTGAGGGAGGAGGCGCCAACAACTTCGTCAATGACAGCAGTAAACCTTATGGGTCAGGAGTCGGAATATGACGTGGGGAAGGCCACTACATAGGTAATGATAATACCTTCGCATCTCTGGCGGCTTCCGAGTCAGAGGACGAAGAAGAAGAAGTGCAGGTTCTAAACAGCAGCATTAAAGAACTGCAGCAAAAAGTGCTGGCAATTAAAGCCAAGCAAGTTGCAAGACGAGAAAAGGAGAAAAAACAACAACTCCAGGGACCCCAGCAGCAACAAAACACCGGTGAAAAGGCACCACAACAACAAACAAAACAACAAATAATACAGAAACAAGCGCAACAAACAACGACAAAATTTTCACAACCACAAGAAAAGCAAAAACAGCAGAAACAACAACATGCACAACAAAAGAAACAGCAACAGCAGCAGCAGAAGCAACAACAACAAAAACTTAAACAGCAGCAACAAACCAGAGAAGTCAAGCAAAGGGTGCCACCAATCAACACCTATAAAATGGAATTAAAAGAAACTATTGAACTATGTAAGTCGGCCATAGGCAATAATTTTTTTATAAAAAGATTAACAGTAGATAGACATGCGATCCACTGCAACACAGTGGAGCGCTACCACAAAATAAAGAATTTGTTAAGGGATTCGACGACGGAGTTCTTCTCCTTCACCCCGAAGGGGGAAAAGCTGCAAACTATGCTGCTGAGGGGGTTAGAACCGTCTACTAGTCCGGAGGAGCTCCTCGCACTGCTCAAAGAGAAAGAGTGCGAAGAGCTCAAGTTCGTAGCGGTCAAGCCCTTCACCACAGCCAGAGCCAAAAGGGAGAAACGGAAGCTACCGTTCTTCCTGGTTCAGCTCAGTCCCGAAAGCCGTCTGGATAGCCTTAGGAGTATCAATGTCCTAGACTACCAGGTGGTTCACTGGGAAAAAGTAAAAAGGCACGAAAACATTTTGTAATGTGTTCGTTGCCAAAGGTTCGGGCACGCCGCGTCGAACTGCGAAATGCAGCCTCGATGCGTTAAGTGCGGTAAGAACCACAAGTCTGAAGAATGCGCTCTAGGTAGGGATGGAGCGTCAGAAAAAAGCCAACTCTCTTGTGTTTTATGTAAGAACACGGGACACACCGCAAACTATCGGGGTTGTCCTAAGTTCCAATACATAAAAAGAGTAAATCTGGCTCGACAGCAGAAGGTGGAAGTAAAGCGTCCACCTGTTCTACCACAAACACCAGCCGTTACTCCCCAGGTTACCTACGCCCAAATGGCGGCAGGTAGGGGAAATACGGCACAGCAAGCGAAGGTTGCTTCTCAGGCCCCAGCGCCTAGAGCACCGGAACCGGCAAATGACATGCTAGCTATCTTGCTCTCTATCCAGGGGCAGATGGCTCAGCTGCAACGTCAAATTACCGAGCAAGCTACGCCGGTAGATCAAATATACGCGCTGCTGCCGAGCCTAACGCACCTTCAGTCGTAATGGGTACGTACATGGCGGAGCAAACCCTGAAGGTCCTTGCAGTGAATGTTAATTCACTGATTAGGATTGAGCGAAGAGCCACACTGTTCAAGTTGCTTAAAGACCAAGCCCCTGATGTGCTTTTGGTTAGCGAAACTAAGCTAACTAAAAGACACAAAATGAGGCACAGAAGGTATAAAATTATGCGTAGAAATCGACCCAACTCCATACAAGGAGGAGGCGTTGCAATCTTCGTAAGAAAAGGTATATGTTATAAAAGAATATACAGTCGTGTAGTGCGTAGGTTTCAGGTGCTAGAGGCATGCATCATGTATATCCCTCTCCGTAGTGGAAAGCGGTTATACATGGTGTCAGTTTATGCACCTAAGGCTACTCAATCCACCCTATTCATCTCAGAGCTCGAGACACTTTTTCGATTCCTGAGACTGGAATTGGAGGAAAACTATTTCATTATCGGCGGAGATTTCAACGCCAAACACAGCGATTGGGGAAATAATACACCAAATACTAGAGGGAACCTGCTATTCAATTGGTGGGGTCAGCACAGTGTGATGTACCGACTCGGCCTAAAGGCGACGGATAGTCCGTCGTTTCCTAGACACGGCTCCTATTTGGATCTCCTGCTGTTTGACACACGAATACAACTGACAGGTACGAACCAACAAACTGTAAACTGTCTTCGCACTTTTGTGTATGACAGTGACCATTGCGGTCTTAGTACCGAAATAACCGTTCCGAACGAAAATGCGGAATTGGATGAGTATGTTCAAAGGCATTCCTACAACTATAGTAGAGTGCGTTGGACACACTTCTCCAGGACACTGACTAGAGCACTCTCCTCTAATTCGCTCTACCCACCGTCCAACAGAAATCTGTCAAACGAGGAGATTGACAGGTATCTAAAACTAATGGACGAGACAATTAAATGGACTATGGACAAAACGATACCTCGGTATCAATACACTGACAACGAAGACTTATTCCGTAACGCAACTATTGACGCACTTCACCGACATAAAAGTAGACTACTCTCAAGACTGAAGACCTTGTACAGACAGTTTACTGATAGACACAACCCGGAGATTATGACATTAAAGTCGTCGATCAAAAACCTCCAAACATTAATAAAAGAAAATTACAGGCATTCTGTAAGTTTGTATTGGAACAATAAAATTCGGGCTGTAAACACCAGCAACCCGAATATGTTCCCACAAATAAATAAAATATTTCGGAGGAAAGATCAAGACGACCTTTCATGTCTTAAAATCGCCCGAACGACTGACAATGAACGCATACTTTCAACAGCAGGCATAGATCCAAATGAGGCTGTTGATGATGACTTCTTTGTGATCGAAGATCCGCAGGAGAAGGTCAAGGCTATAGGAGCGACTTTCCAGGAAGTGTACAAGACAAATGACATCATTGGTCCGAACCACGACCTGGAAAATCGAGTCCTTATGCACAATTTCTACCTTCGAAATGAAATAGTGAACTGGCGAATCGAGAACACGGGTTTCACCCAGTTCAGTGACGAGAACATGGCAAATAATGTCATCGCCAATGCAAGGGAACAACCCCCGTTCATTTCGAAGGAAGAGCTTCAAACGATCTTCGACACAATAAGAAGTAAGAAATCAGTGGGAAAAGATGGAATACCGAACATTGTGCTTCGACATCTCCCACTAGAAGCGGTGGACATTTACACCACCCTGTTTAACAATGCAATGAATAATGCATATTATCCAGCGCATTGGAAAACTGCGGTGGTACATCCCATCCCCAAAAGGGATAAAGACACCTCCAATCCGGCGAATCTCCGGTCGATCAGTCTCCTTCCAAACATCAGTAAGGTTTTCGAAAAAGTCATCAATAGAGTCCTTACTAAGTGGGTTGAGGACAGAAATATACTCGTAGTTCCGGATAATCAATTCGGTTTCAAGGCGGGGCATGATGTTATTCATGCCGCGTCTAAACTGGTTTCTGATGTCCAATGGAACAAAGCCAAGAAACAGTGCACTGGTGCCTGCCTGATTGACTTGGAGAAGGCTTTCGACACTGTATGGTTAGAGGGACTCTTCTACAAGTTGGACAGACTGGGTATTAGTAAACCACTGCTGTATATTCTTTTCAATATGCTCACAGACAGACAGTTCATCGTGAAAAATGGCGATGTGACTTCTACTGGTACATTCAACATTAAAAACGGTCTGCAACAAGGTGCGGTCAATTCGCCAATCCTTTTCAACATTTACACAAGTGATCTGATAGGTTCACTTCACCATGCCATAGCGTACGCAGACGACTTAATCGCGTACAGATCAGGTCCAAAGATTGAGGTTATAAACATTCTTTTGCAATGTGACTTCGATAAAATTAAACAATATTGCGACGACTGGAAGTTGAAGATCAACTTTCAGAAGTCGGAAACCATTCTGTTTAGGACGCCTTTGTCTGGGGCCTCTGCGGATACCAGAAAGAATTGGCGAAAGTTTCTGATCGTTGGACAACACGGGCAGTCACTTGCTTGTCGAAATGTAGTCAGATACCTTGGGATCTGGCTAGATCAATATCTGTATTTTAACAAACATATAGATGTTGCTCTGGCCAGAGCCAAAGGTGCTTTTGCCCTTACAAAGAGACTGTTTTATAACAGGCAACTCGATGCGAAGGTAAAGGTGATCTGCTACATGGCCCTTATCCGGCCTATGCTTGTATATGGTTGTCCCGTGTGGTACAACGTGAGAGCAAGTCTTTTGGAAAAGATTCGGGTGTTTGAGAGGGCTTGCCTTAGGGCTTGTCTTCGCTTATACAGAACACCAGAGTCGGAGTACATAAAATTCTATCCTAATGAGGTCTTGTACAATAGGGCGAACCTAATACGAGTGGACAATTTTGTTATTAAGTTGATTCGAAGGCACATTGCAAGAGCAATGACCTCGTCGAATAACCTGATCTCAGGGGCTTACTACCCCAATTATTTGTATCATGAGAGAATTCGCTTTGACGGCTTTATTCCTCCAGAAGTGTTCCTCTACCTCGACATGAAAGGTCTGATCCAGGACAGATTAGCGGTGCCGTTAATCTTCCACGTCGCTCGAACAGCTGCGGACAGGCGACTCAACTACGACAGAGACGTCGCACACGGCAGTGCGGAGCGTCTCCGGTTTAGTAGGGTGGTAGGGAGTCGCGACATGAGGGATGTTGCTCGGCAGCACCAACAATTTTGGTGGCTTGTAGAAGAAGGGGAAGCTCCATTGTCGAATTCCTCCAATACTTGATAGCTTCGTTAGGGAGCAGAGTGGGTCTGCCTATTTTTTTTTAGACATGGCCGGCTTACATAGGTGTGTAGGTAGGGTTAAGGTAGGTTTAAGAAAAAAAACAAAAAAATAAATAAAAAAAAAATATAAAACTACAACAGAGATGGGTTACTCTCTCTGAAAAAAAAGTGGTTACCCACACCACACCAAAAAAATAATATCTAAGAAATAATACTTATATAATAAGATAATTTAAGTAGGTTAAGTAGATTAAGATTCATTTTAGGTAGTTCTTAGCTTTTAGTCTTAAGTTTTATTTTATAACAAAAAATGTTAGTACACTAAGTTTTTAAATTTAAAAAAATATGTTTTCTTAGTTTTAATTATTTCTAATGTAAAAAATAAAAAATAAAGATCTGTACGGTAAGTCGAAAGACAAAATTGAATTGTTAGGTTTAACTTAGAGTGTCCGCATGGGGCCAGTAAGTTAGAATATTATAATTTAAAGTTAATTAAGCTAATTTTTAAGCGTTTTTTTTGTATAGCTTGTAAGAATTTCTGAATTTCAAAAATAAAAATGCATTTAAAATGAAAAAAAAAAGACAGTTGCGGTGTTTCTGATGGCTTCCTAATCTTAAAATACTACTGATTCTCAGCAATTTCCAGTTGTGTATGATATGTTGGAGGGTTCAGCATAACCGATAAGAAACAAGGGAGGAGTATAAGTCAACGTCGTTCTGTAGACCTCATTAAATCCCGCCATGAAGATGATAAAACTGTGTAACTGTGCTCTCCTTTCCTAGTTAATATCACGTAAATAAGCGTAATCTTCGAGAAATTCGTCATTTTCTTACATGGGTGAAATAGGAATTTATGAAGCCTATGAGGCGAATTTAACCTTAATGTGGATCTTAATCGGGCGTGCGCTTAAATCTTTGATGCATAAAATGTTTTGCCTTAATATTACTATGATAACAAATAGGCTCTACCTCTACCTATAGCAGTTTAAGCGCTGTTGTTGATTTGCTTAAAACCACCTCATCACCATATCTATTTCAACAACTTGAATAGAATCCGAACAAGTGCGCTAGCTCCAAATAAGTAAGGACTCAAGAAAGGACTTGGTCAGAAGCCCTGTTTCTGGGGCAGCTTTGATGAATAGTGGACCATATACTCCGAATGTTGTCACTCTGCTTGGCGATATAAAATGTGCCTTTGACCCCTCCAACTCGTTGACTTGTATAGACAAATCCTAATTCGCCTTAGTTTCAAATAAGTAACTCATATAAGAAATCTGCTATGGTGACTGTGACATCGGCGTTAAATCGGCGTACATCCTCCTTACGGCACATCCTCCTTACGGCACATCCTCCTTACGGCACATCCTCCTACCTTTTCTTTTTAATCCACACTCGCGCTTATAGGTTTGCAAGTGCAAACCGCGCGCGTCTATCACGTAGAGGAAGCATAATTGAATTTAGATCATAATTTCGTCAGAGTGGCATTAATTAATTGCAGAAGCCGCTGGATATCGGAGGAGACATATTTCCGATTGTAACTCGGCAAAATCCAGAATTCTGAAATCAGCTATTCCTGTGTAGAGATTTAACCAGTTAATGCAATCATACGTAGCCTCGAAGTCCTTGCAGAGATGGGGTTAATCATTCGTGTTCGATAATGTAATTGCCGGCCGCAGGATCTTTTCAGCAGCACATCAATGTAGAGTCCATTACTTTCTCAATTCCGTAGTCCTTCAATAGTTGCTCTAGTACTTTTAAAATTGCTTCAATGCCAATTTTGATCTATAACGCTGTAGGAGCATCAGCTGTGGTCATCCAAGTTATGTTCTTATGACTTTATGAAGAATTGCACATTCTTTCTGTACTATTTCGTCGGGTCTACATACTCGTAGCGAACGAATGAAGGGAAGGATACAACGAAAAATCACCTTACAAGAGTTCAAATAAAATAACCACCGTGGCTATGAAATGCAAAACCAGTATTCCGGCTTGAAGAATCTTTCATTTTACCTCCAAAGAAACTTCGCAGGAAAAACACATCAAACGTAAAGATCTCAAGCAATTCGGCGTGTTTCATTGGTCGCATATAGCTTACAATTGGGTTGGAAAGGAACCCTGGTCGGTTACACTCAGTGGCTGTCAGAAAGACGGTTCACCATTGTAGAAACCAACGAAGGCTTTCAATCCATCAAGAGTCACCGTCTTAAGCCACTTTCCACTACGACTTCTATAGCTACAGTTATAGAAAGTATCTGCAACCAAAAATCACTGCGCATATTGAAAATAATTGATTTTATTTAGGATAAATGCAAAACACGTAAACTTTAAATGGTCAATGTAACGGCCTTCATGTTCTTCAGGATGTCCTCATAGGCACTTAGTACTGGATCAACTTCTTCGGTCAAAAACTCAGTAACCTGATCACTGGCTCTACCAGTGAATGTAGAGGCATCCAAGATCGTTGGCAGCTGATCGAGAATCGGTGCAAAATACGCATCACTTCGGACACGGTCAACCAAATCATTGTCTTTCCCCAACTGCTTAACTTGTGCTGCAGCCTCTTGCGAGAGCACACGAATTTTTTCATGACAAACCTGTCGATCACCTCCAGCCTTCACCATGGCCATGATGATATTTTCAGTGGACATAAAGGGCAATTCTTGTGCAATGTGACGTTCAATTACCTTTGGATAGACAACCAGTCCCTGTGAGATGTTCAGTAGAGTGAGTAGAGCTGCATCAGCAGACAAGAACGCCTCCGACAAACTTAAACGACGATTGGCAGAGTCATCAAGAGTTCGCTCCAGCCATTGAGTGGCATGGGTATTCGCCGCATCGGCGTATACAGTAATCAGATGTCTGGCTAAGGCACAGCAGCGTTCCGAGCGCATAGGGTTTCTCTTGTAAGGCATTGCAGATGAACCGATTTGAGTAGACTCGAATGGTTCTTCGATTTCCTTTCTTGAAGCCAGAATTCGTAGATCCGAGCACATTTTGTGAATTGTCGTACCAAGACTGGACAAGGCTCCTAGAATTTCAACGTCAACTTTGCGCGAATATGTCTGTCCAGTGACCGAGTAGGGTTTCTCAAATCCAGCCAACTTTGTGACCAACAAATCGAGTTTCCTCACTTTGTCTCCATCACCATTAAACAGCTGTAGAAATGAAGCTTGCGTCCCAGTTGTTCCTTTCACACCTCGAAAACGCAAATCGCCCCTACACCTACGCAAAGCCCGTTCGTCCATAAGTAGATCATGCATCCACAGACAAGCCCTCTTTCCAACAGTTGTCAACTGTGCTGGCTGTAAGTGAGTAAAACCCAGAGTCGGCAACGATTTGTAGGTTTCAGCGAACGTCTTCAAACAGAAGATAACAGACGCAACACGTGGTAGAAGCAGGTCAAGAGAATTTCTCAATACAATCAAGTCAGTGTTATCGCCTACATAGCAGGAGGTAGCACCCAAGTGGATTATAGGAGCGGCTAATGGGCATTGTTGTGCGAAAACATGAACATGTGCCATAACATCGTGACGTGTGAGACGTTCCTCCGCCGCAGCCGCTGGGAAATCAATATTCTCCAAATTTTTCTTCATCTCATCGATTTGGGCGTCCGAAATTTCGAGACCAAGTTCCTAGAAAGATTTGTTTCTGTAAAGTTACGCTTGCAGATGCGACAGTCACTTACCTTTTCTGCTTGGGCCAACCACATCCATAGTCGTCTCCAGGTGGAGAACTTATTCTGTTCACTGAACTGAAACTGCATTTCCTTGCTGGCATAGCGAGATGAGAGCGGTGATTTGTATCCTTCGTAGTTGTTCGCCATTTGGAAGACTTTTCTTGAATGTTCTTGTCAGTTGAAATAAGAAAATGATCTGCCTTTGTACTGCAAAGAAGATAAGAGAACAATAATCACTTATTTGCATGTTTTCTCGCAGTTTAATCGCCCCCACTTGTTATTCTATTTTCCTTTTTCCAGAAGTTGTTTTCTTTTTATTTGCTCAGTGACGTCGGGCATGTGTTGACATGTGACGTTTTATGGTTAGGAGGTTATCTCGCAGCTGTCAGTGGTGACTGTTATTTCAACTAAAAGGTTGCATGGGCTTAATTAATTGTCATTTTGTGGTCGTTGCAGAACTGATTGGAGATTTGAATTGAAATTTAAAAATGCTAATTTTTAATGCTAATAATTTTAAGAACCTTCAGAGACTTTAGATAAAACTTCAATGGTTTCAATGGCAAATACTTAGAAGCACTGCAGAGTAGGGCCACTGAGATAGAAAGAACTTGTTTGAAAAAAGTTGGAGACGTAAAGTTCCAAAAAGAGGGAAGTTAATAAGAGCGAATTCTACAGCTTAAGAATATTTAAAGAGACACGCGATATAAACAATAAAGCTAGGAAATTGGTAGTTAATTTCAAGCCTAATCACCGAACCGCACGGCAAAGTAGTAGCGTAATGGAACATCTGGTAGAAAGAATGATAGGGCAAGAAGGAAGCCCATTTCAAGTCAAAGGACTAACCTAACAAGTAAATACTCAAATAATTGTATTATTCAGTGAGATCTGGTCAAAACTCGGTTCTCTTCTTAGAATGGAGGAGGTAAGCACAGTATTTTCTAGCCCTTTCAAACATTTGGCATGTATATATTGCATTAGAGTCGAGCCTGAGGACTGTACCTCAGACTTTCTTCTCGACTTGCTGCAAACGAATTATCTGATTTGAGTTAAGGCCTCATGCTGCTCAAATGGTTTTCAAATAAAACCTGGTAAGTTTTACTACTCTTTCACAGTTTCGCATCGTGGGTTTTCGTTTTGATTTTCTCAACTCTTTGTTGAATTTGGTTAATGTTGACTAATCCCCATCAAAAATATGAAGAAGAACAAAGTCGCCGGCTCCGATTTTTGACCAGTCTTTGCACATAGTAACCTATGTACCATACGCATACGAGAACGCTCAGCGCAATTAAGAAAAAGTTTGCCCTGCACGTTTCTAATCAAATGCGAAAACAGATAGCACACAGGAAATAGTGTTAACATTCAAGGCCATATCTTAAAAAAAAAAAAGGTTGAGAATCTAGAAGGATACTCAGGCGACATCGACAAGTATGCGTCGATGCCAGCCCCCGTCATAGAAGCATTGGCAAGTAAAGAACATCCGAACCAAGTTGGCCTTGAAGTAAATGAGGACAATACAAAGTATATGTTGTTTAAAGAAGCATCTTTCTACTTTATGTTATGGCAAAACTTCACTGCTGACAATAATTACTCCGAAACAGTTAAAAACTGAATCTACCGCGAACTAAACATCAACTCTACGAATGACAACCTAGTGAAAGGTAGGCTCGGAAGACAAAATGCATACTTAAGAGAAATCGGTCATACTGGTTCTCTATATTCTAGTGCTGGCCGATCACCAAGAAAACAGATGAGATATTGGACACTTTTTAGAGAAAAATTATTTGTTAAAAATTTGGTCCCGTATGTGAGGAAGACGAATGGAGGAGAAGATACAACCACGAATACATAAGCTTTATTAAGGTGTAGATGTAATCTAGAAAGCCAAAATACTTGTATTTACTGGCTTCGCCGCATCGAGGTCAATGGTAAATCTCATACTACCAAAGTAGGTAACTAGCTCTAAAATCTCCGGCTCTATATATTCTTGCCTTGAAGTAGCTCGAGGAATTGGTTATCGACAGATTAATCGTTGAAGCCTCATCAAAACAAAACAAAAAATTGGTAGCGGAGTCCAAATCTGTATATTCAAATCATGAACACCAGCGGAACGTTTCGATTGATACATGGCTTTCCAATCCATAATTTGCTTTTAAATGTGAACGCACCATTAACGGTCTTTTTTGTAAACTGTCATTACTACCATGCTCATGGCTTAGTACCCAAACGACCAACGTTTACAAATAATTACAAATCACTTAAATTCGGAATCAATGGGCTCAATTATAATACTTTCGTTCGTTAGAATCGCTTCATCCAACTCCGATTTGTTTCGGTATCAGTGACAAAAATAAATGGAAGGTTTGCTGAAACTATTGAAGCCGTAAGTGAATGTGTTATAGCGACTCAAATCAATCTGTTCGACGCAGTTGGCAGCAATTGGGCGAACAATCAACATTGTGGTGAATTTTACCAAAGGATCTGGGTCTACAACACTATAAGACTCAAACTGACTTTAGAACTAATGGTAGATGACCGTTTAAAGCATCAAACTTTATTAAACTGGTCTCTGGAAACGGGGACAATTGTTTCGGAATTTCATCGCGAAACACCGATGAATCTAATTTCTAAGCTTGTGAACCAACAAAATTTGCGGTATTGGCCCGTTACAAGCCCACGTGTGCTTCAAACACGCCGTCCTATCTACATAAATCTGGTTTTTGGTGTAGTTTTCATGCCAGCGTTGTCATTGGGCCAACGGTTGGGTGCTCTAGAAATAGGGTAGGCACTAAGAGATGTCAGCCTCTCATCAATTCAGCTTATAATACTTTGACGTGGTAACCATTGGATTCCTTTCTTGACTGGACCTGCTTAACTTATAAGCACGATTAACTACATTGCGATCGACGTAAGACACTCCTTCAGTATTATGAATGTCCGAACATTCCGAGGAGCCAACATCGACTCGGACCATTATCTTATTGTGGCCAAGGTACGGTTGCGGATATCCCGAACAATGCCAAGACAAGCTAATATTTTGAGGAATGTTGACGTCAATCCGTTACGAGGCGCCTTGCCGCCAGATGTGCTGGGTTTCACCCGACCACCACAACGAAACCCCTGGTTTGATGACGAATGCCGGCAAGCACATGCTGCTAAGCAAGACGCACACAATGTGGCGCTGCAAAGCTGCTTACCAGCTCTATGAGCAGAAAAGGAGAGACGAACACCGGCTCGAAGAAATTGAAAGATACTACTCCAGGAATGAGATTTGGGAGTTGAAAATGACAGCGCAGTAGAGGAAGATCGTGACTCAGGTGGGGACACAAGTGAAAGGAGACCTCAGTCAACTTAGCGTGCGAAAATAGAGGCAGCTAGCACAAGATCGAACTAGCTGGAGACTCTTGTTGACTAAGACCCAAGTTCACCCGGGCAGTAGCGTACCTAAAGTTAGTTATGTTGTCACCCTTATCACTACAGCAATTTATGCTATCCACCATAGCTTTTTATTTGAGGTGGTCTACGTGCCAGTTAGGTCATCGTTCCAAAAAGATAGTGCGCACGATATCGCTTCTATTGATCATCACGTTTACCACGATCAAGATCTTGCTTTTAAGAACCTCTAAAAGATATTATGAAAGAATTTTGAAAGGCTCAGGCATATTGATTCTGTTTTGCACCTTAGGTTTTTTTTGAAATGGAGACGATATTCAATGATCTGTTGCACTTGATTTTAAGTTGTCTTCCGCCTTTACTTTTTCGATATCTAGAATATTTCCAAAAATCCAGTTTATATCGGGTTTTCCAATAGGAACTTGACAACTTTGAATTTAATTTGTGAACGCACTCTTTCATTTATCATCAAACTGTCACTTCAGTCATTTATTCAGTAAACTCAACATTTTCATCATGGTAAAGTACACGAACGAGCAACGTCTGCAAATTATAAAAATTTTCTACCAAAATTCGGAGTCGGTGACTGCAACTTTAATTGCGTTAATTCCAATTTTCTTTCGTAATTCTCGCCCTAGTAGACAGGCAGTAACAAGTTTAGTGCAAAAATTTTAGTCTACATATTCGTTGTGTGATGTTGTCGTGTCAGTGAGACAACGGGTTGATCGAAAATATCGCTGCTGTTCAGGCGTCCGTAGCAAACGATCCAAATAAGTCAATTCCACGGCGACGTCACGTAACTGTGAATGGTCAGCGTTATCGCGCCGTGATCACCAATGATTTTTGGCCTGAATTAGAAGATATGGACTTGGACGACATGTGGTTTCAACAGGATGGTGCCACAAGCCACACAGCACACGTAACAATCGATTTATTGAAGAGTAAGGATGGTGAGCGTGTTATCTCAAGAAATGGGCCAGTCAATTGGCCGCCTCGTTCGTGCGATTTAACGCCACTTGACTATTCTCAGTGGGGCTATGTTAAGTCATTGGTTTATGCCAGTAAGCCGACGACTTTGGAAGAGCTCAGAGTCAACATTGAACACGAAATAGCGGCCTTTTCGGCCGAAATGTGTGGCTGAGTCGTTGAAAATTGGGTCCAAAGAATCGACCGCTGCAAACGTGCCCGCGGTGGCCATATGAACGAAGTTGGGTTCCATTCATAAATATTTGGATTGTACTTCAAGCCGACAATAATAAAGCAAGACGCTCTCGCTGAGTTTTTTGCTTACAGCGGAATGATCTGTGCTCAGTGGTTCCGGTAAAAGTGGAAAGGTCATAATAAAGCAGAATATTTGTACTTGCTTCTGGTTAGCTGCCGCATTCTTGCCACTGCTCATAATGACCATACCGCAATCTGGGTTCAAAAGAGAACCGTCCTAAATAGGGAAGTTCATCGGAGATTCGTCGAACGTAGTGAGGCTACTCAATCGAGTTCAGAGGTACCCGTCTATCTTGAAAGTCCGTTTTCGACTAATAGAAAAAAATAATAAAAAAAAGTTTCATTTGGGATTGGAGAGATTAAAGGGCGGAAGGAAGGCGTCATGTATGACCTTTGGTCGTCGAAAATTTTTGAATATGCTTAGTAAGCTTCTACAACTCAGTAAAGTCGGCGCTCAACCAATCTGCCAGCTCTGGAGATAAGCTCATTTAAATGAATGACATTCTGCAGATGTTGTCGACACCTCCTTTCTTCATGAGATGCTAGAGAGACCAGAGGATTTAAGAAGAAGGAGAAGCTATTTAGAAGTCGATTGCAATTGCCGAGGTTGGTTTGCCCCAGTTAGAGATTTTTAAAAGTAAAAGTGGCAAACCTTACATATAATTCGCAGTTAATACCCGTTTCGTTATACCTATACATCTCATTGGCATTCAAATGACCCAACATCATTAGAACTTCCTCATAAAAATCGCCGTTGGTCGCGTCTACGTATTCAGGTGTGTTGTATCAAACCACAACTTACTTATCTAATCATTGTCGTTGGTGCCAAGTCTAACATATTGATGGCTCACTGATAATCTTTTAATCAGTCCGAAAAGCTCTTCTGATCGATTTGATGCATTTTATTACGGAAGCCCTTGTCATCTTCTCGTGTAATTGTTTAGTAATTGTTGCAAATCGCGACTTGTTCAAAAGTCACAGTTTCACATTCGCCGATAGAAGCTTACGAGTTAGGAATCAGTTTCGCCCAACACAGCAAAGTTGATTGTTTTCACTTAGTACTGTGCTCCCTGGTATACTAAAAGTAGACTTAAGCGTCACTATAAACATTTCGACGACTTCAACTGTCAACAAGGTCCCTTGACCTATGGAATCCTAATCATCTGGAGGATTCAGCGAACAAGTCGCAGAATACGAGTTTATTTAAACTAAGACGAATAGCCGGCACTTTGCAGTGAACAGTTTGGTTGATGTTCTTGTAGAAGTAAGACTTGCTGCTGATTCTCAACATGCATTTCGGCTTTAGATTGATAATTTTGTTCTTGTACGGACTTGGCACTGCTATTCAGAAGATCGTCAATTTGTTTTATCGACCAAAACACAAGCCCATTCCACATTTTCAAGGTGGCATTCTAAGCTTGTCAGCTGTAAAGTTAATTGAGAAACTTAAATCTGGAGAGGTATGTATCTGTAGAGAGATAAATAAATGCAACCAGATTCTGAACAGGATTGTTGTGCTTAGATATCGTCGGAACAAATAGTGAGATCGTACATCGCCAGAATCAACGAAGTCAATCCAATTTTGAATGCCGTCATTGATGAGAGATTTTCGGACGCCCTTGAAGATGCTAAGACCGCCGATCAAGTGATCTCACTGGCGTCTGATAAGGAGGAACTCTTCAGAAAACGCCCTCTGCTCGGAATACCATTCAGTGTCAAGGAGTCAGTCGGAGTCAAAGGTTTGTTTCAAAAATTTCACCATTCTTATTAAATTTTTAACTTAAGCCATTTGTTAAGATTTATCACAAGTTGTTGGGAGTTACTATCGTCGGGGAATAAAAGCGAATTCAGATGGAGCCACAGTTGTTTCACTGAAGCAAGCGGGAGCTATTCCACTGTTGGTGTCGGCGAATCCTGAACTTTGTTTCAGTTTCGAAACCTCAACATTAACACATGGTCGATGTAGGAATCCTTACAACACCCTTACCACTCCTGGTGGATCGACGGGCGGTGAGGCAGCACTTAACGGCGCTGGAGCAACAGTCTTTGGCATTGGATCAGATTTATGTGGGTCTGTCAGGATACCGGCTTTATTTAATGGAGTTTTCGGTCAAAAGCCAACTGGAGGCTTAGTCTCATTGGATGGACATTTTCCAAAAGTTGATATACATGGATTGGAAGGATTAGATCAGCCTTTACAAGTTGGCCCACTAACACGATTTGCCGAAGATCTACCACTTTTGACGTCTGTTCTGGCCGGAGAGAATGCTTATCAATTGAATGATGCCGTTAAGATTGATGATATAAAGGTAAGTATTATATGTATACTTATTTGTGTCTTAATAGACTGTGTAACTGAGATAAATCGGTTTTGATTGATTGCCATAGTAAATTAAAAGAGGTGGTCCTAGTACTGACTCTTGTGGAATCTCTTTTTTTTTTTTAAAAGAAACGAGTGAAACTAAATTCAAGTTGTTAATTAGTGCGTCGGATTTAGGTTTTCTTTTGACCTTTGCGCATGTTCAAGGGTTCTCCTCTGTTATTCAATTTTTGACGATTTTGACGAGATTTCAAACTAAACATAACTCTATAGACGAAGCCCTACCTTTATCAGTCAGTAATAGCATTTCTAATGGGCTTCTTCATTGACGATGCTGCTCGTCAGTACCTAATTCTGGATGCTTAAGGCTTGTCGAGATATTAATTGACACGCTATTGGCAAAAGCTCTGGCGGTTTGTTGCGACTACACGTAGTTTTTCACCAGTAAAGATTTGCAATTGGGCTTGTATTATAGCCATGCACGTAAATGGCCGAATGATGTAAGCTGATCTTCTTGGATCTATTCCGTAAGCGGAGTTAAAGGATTGCCTTTCTCTAACAGTTGAGCTCAATCATCAGAGTTCGGTCTTGTGTTTTGTTTTTCTAGTTCTTTTCTACGGATCCGCGACTTCTTAGAACCTGTGCTTTTGTGCACTCAACTTAGTTAAAGAATAAAGGATAGTAGAACTACTTAGAGAGCTACATTGAAAAGGTTGAATCTATGTAATCATTGCTGTTATTGGAGATAGTGTTTGATGTCAATCTGAGATGATGCACACCTAAAACGGGCTGAATTGATGGCTGCAAATGACTTCTCAGAACTGCGGCTCCTTATTCTTGTCGAGGAAATAAGAGTAGTTTTGAGTAAGAGTGGGTTTCCCACATAGTCGGTACTTAACAGACTTTACCAGTAAATTCCAACGGAAAGGTCACAGACTCTTTTGGAACCTCTCGAGCGAAATTGATCGGATATTACAAAGCCTTAATCCATTAAAATTTCATTTGCCATATTCTTAAAAAACACTGAATGAGAATGGCAAGAAAATACTTACTTAAGGCAGCCCAGTCCCTTACATGCCATGGCTATATCAACCGGTACCTTTACAAAAGTTGAAATATTGAAAGTTTAGTTTGGTATCTTGAAGCTTTTCAAGAGATGGTTTATTTGCAACAAATCGGGATCAAAAGGTATAAAACTGGATCAATAAGATACACCTCGAATAATTGTTGAGCATTTGTTCTACTCCTTCGGTTGATGTAAGAGTATCTGGTCCATGAACATAGCCTTTAAATTACAAACACTTTGTTTGAATTTATTATTGTCAATACAGGCATTTTATCATATTTTCTTAAATCGTAATAATAAACATAGTTGCATGACATTTCCAAACCAATCTTAGCCCCTCATCTTACCAAGAATTTCCATAAAATAGTCTGAACTTGAGAATTATACATCATTTTGAACCCTGTTCATGTTAAAGTCCATTTAGCTTTCAACTGAATTTATTATTATTTTTTTGCGGAAGATTTACTTAATCAACAGAAAGATAATTGATGGCTTATTTGATGCGTTTCGAATTTGCATGTACGAAGGTACTCGCGTGTATAATTATTATGTAGTAATTGGATATACATATGTAGCAATATAATTATTTTCAATGTTGACCGTCGAACTCTGCTCCTTTCTGCAATGTTGAAATGCATACGAAAAATATTTATTCTCAAGACCTCTTATGAAATTTGATGTGTTTTGCATAAGATTTCGCTGTGATTTGCCCTAGGTTAGGTTCGTTACTAAACAGCTGCATTGACTGTCGAGAAATCTTCACGTAATACCTGTGCATTTTTCAACAGTCAACAAATTGCGAAATGTTTACTCTGATCACAGTCATAAATGGTGTTTCGCAAAAAATGGTCCAAATTTGTTGTTTATTTCAATTGGCTGACAAAAAACATATCAGATTCGTTATTCCCAGATGAAAAACACATTCCGCATCTTAATGTGAGGTATTTCAATAATCCAGGATCAAAGTAACGCCGGATAGATTTAAAATAATGACAGCACTTTCCCTTACTTACTTACTTTAAATGGCGCTACAGTCCGGGGTGGTCCTGGGCCTCAGTCAACAAGCTTCTCCAGCCAGCTCGATCCCTGGATAACTGCCTCCAGTTTCACACGCTAAGTTGGCTGAGGTCCCTTTCCACTTGCGTGCGCCACCTGATTCTTGGCCTTCCTCTACTGCGCTGTCCCTTGGGAGCGGATTCGAAGACTTTTCGGACCGCAGAGTGTCGATACGCTCTACATGACCCAGCCATCTCAGTCTTTGGATCTTCACTCTTCTGGTTAGGTCGATGTCGCTGTACAGTCCGTTGAGTTCATTATTGTATCTCCTCTTCCACTCACCGTCAATGCAAACGGGACCGAAGATAGCCCGAAGAATTTTTCTCTCGAAGCAACCAAGAACACCATCATCCATTTTTGACAATGTCCATGCCTCTGCGCCATAGAGCAGGACTGGGATTATTAAGAGAGGGTTCTGCTACTCAATTGCCTTCTTTACCCAAAGAAACAGCGGTTTGCAAGAGTTATTCTTCGCTTGATCTCAGCGCTGGTGTCGTTGTCTGTATTTCTAGCGGAGCCTAGGTAGACAAAGTCCTTAACTACCTCAAAGTTATATCTGTCGAGGGTGACGTTCTGCCCGAGACGTTGGTGTTGGTTGTCCGTTCTGCTTGACAGCATATACTTGGTCTTGCCCTCATGGACAGTTAAGCCCATTTTCGCCGCTTCCGTTTCACTACTCGCGAAAGCTCCTCTGACATCACTCTGCTTTCTCCCGATTATGTCAATATCGTCGGCGTATGCGAGCAGTTGGACGGACTTTTGAAAGATACAGGCCCTTGTGTTTGCTCGTGAGTTTTGCACTATTGTTTCAAGTACGATGTTGAAAAGATCGCATGACAGCGCATCGCCTTGTCTAAATACTGTCTGGACATCAAAGGTCTCGGTGAGATCTTTACCGGCCGAGACATTGCTCTGTATAGCTCGTCTCTATAGATGCTGGCATACGCGGCCTTAAAATCGATGAATAGGTGGTGGGTATCGATCTGAAGCTCATGGGTCTTCTCCAAGATCTGCGGTAGTGTGAATATCTGGTCGATGGTGGACTTTCCTGGCCTGAAGCCACACTGATATGGACCTATCAGGTTGTTGACGAACGGCTTCAGGCGTTCACACAGTACAGCAGATAAGATCTTATATGCGATGTTAAGGAGACTGATGCCTTTGTAGTTGGCGCAGTTCAGAGGGTCTCCTTTCTTAAGAATTGGACAAACAATGCTGAGGTTCCATTCATCGGGCATATTTTCGTCCAACCATAGTCTCTTACCAAGTCATCGCCTGCCGCTTTGAAGAGCTCGGCAGTCAGGCCGTCCGCTTCTATCTATCTAGCTATCTTCACTTCATCCACGTCAGATGGACAGAATTGTTGGTCATCATCGTCCAAGTTGATATTTGGTTCGTCATGGGCGTTATACAGTCTGCAAAAATGATCTTTTTAAATCCTCAGCATCGACTGCGATTCTACTACGATGTTCCCTTGTTCATCTCTACAGGCTTCGGTTCGGGGTTTGTTTCCGCGGCATGTTATTTTTACCTTTTGCTAAACTCCCGAACCTCATTCCTGGAGTAGCATCTCTCAATTTCCTTGACCGCACGCTTCTCATGCTCTTTCTTCTTCCTCCTGAGAAGCCGGTGTTCGTCAATCGTCTTCCGCTCATAGAGCTCATGAGCAGCTCTGATCCTTCTATGCAGCGCCACTTTATATGCATCTTGCTTAGCTACATGTGCTTGCCGGCATTCATCATCGAACCAGGAGTTTCGTTGTGGTGGACGAATGAAACCCAACACATCAAAAGCGGCATCTCTGATGGCGTTTTGGCAGTGTTTGCAGTGGTCTTCGATGCTTGATGCTGGCGGTATTGGACCTCTTAAGAGATTAAGAGACACTCGATCGGAAAAGGACTTGGTGATCTCTTGCGATTGTAGCCGTCTGACGTCGAATTTCCTGACAGCATTGGCATGTCTTGGCGTAGTTTGCGATATCCGGAACCGTACCCTGGCTACAACAAGGTAATGGCCGGAGTCGATGTTGGCTCCTTGGAACGTACGGACATCCATAATACTAATTATTAATCAGGAGTTCTCCAAGTCCCCTTGTGGCGAGATGTGGGAACCGCGTTCTAGCCACGACAATTTTTCGACCCGCCGCGAAGTCGATTGACCTGAATCCGTTATCCTAGCTTTGCATAAAAATCACCGAGGACAATTTTAATGTCATAGCTAGGGCATTGCTCATAGAAGGCATCCTTGGTGTCGTCATATTTCTACTCTGTGGGGGCATGCGCGCATATAAGGCTAATGTTGGCGAATTTAGCCTTGATGCGGATTGCTACGAGGCGCTCGCTCACATGCCGGAAGCTGAGGACTTCTTGTCTTAGTCTGCCTCCGACAACAAATCCTTACCGGCACGAGCTTCAAATGTTCCGGGATTTCACTTCACTGTTGGTTTCATCTGGGGAATTCATCCGCTGTCCCGCTTATAGTGCTGATATTTTTGGAAGTATATAAGTAAAATTGATGTGTACAAAACAGTTAAAACAGTGGATATCGTCAGGTTGACATCTCTCAGTACTCACCCTATTTTTACAGCAGCCCAACGCCTCTTGGTTTTTAGCGCGCTTGTAAGCAGGCGGTAACTTAAGAATCAACATAAGACCTTTTCAAGAAAGCAAGTGATAAAATGTCCGATACAGAGTCTGTTGTTTGAATTCGCAAACAAAAGGGTACAACTCAGGCTCAGGCAACAGATGGCGCAGATGTTGATTGTTATTAAATTGCTTTTGCTGAATTCACCATGTCTGACCTTTTTGACAGATGTCAAGTACAAACTAAGGTAATTCTAATTGTGGAGTCGTTTACACAACAACGCATTTTATGTGTTCAAAGTTATTGTAAATATGATTTTCCTGTGAATATCATCGAACTCATCAATTGGGCACAGCTTACACTATAGTATTTTGACATTTAAAATCGTATAAGATCCAAATAACAGACGAAATAAAGCTCAATGGATTCAAGCAAACTTGATTGTCAAATGTGATCTTTTTTGATGAATACATAAACAAATAGAATGTCGTATTCCAAAAAACCCTCATGTGATACCGTGTGGTTTGCGAGCTAGAGGGCCTTTTTTTCGAAGATGGTGATTGTGACTGCTGAACATTTTTGACAGATATGAACTCACCTATTCCTACCGAAATTGGATAAATTGAATAGGGGAGCCGTAGTTTCAATGAGTGTGTCGTTACGGCACATATCTTATGAAATGCTAAACTGTCAACTTATTGCGAACGGAATTCGAAGATTGTAATATTTCTCTTAGAGTTGATGAAATTTAACTCCGTAAGACTGTTTGACATAATCCGTTAACCAACTTATTTTGCAAAACGTCATCGACAATTTTCACCTTTGAATGGTGGATTGTTATCGAAGATAAAGTGGTTACGCTTTATTTTGGTTCACCCTTTGTTATTTCAAAATTGATAGACATACTCGTAAAAACGAAGTTGCAATCATTTTGAGGACTGAGTTTCTCGATAGTGTCACAAACAAAAATTGACAACCGGATACTGACCATAATACTTGTAAATCAAAATGTATGAAAATTTGGATATTGTTGGAGCTTACGCACTGCAAGCAGGTAGTAAGCAATCAGAAACACAAATATTTTGGCGAAATTTCGATAACCTGTTAAGTGCAATACTTAAGGGGCAGCTGTTTTTTATCAGTGAAGATGGACACGTTACGGTATCAAACAACTAATAACATGTACACTCCACCACAGAGGAAATAGTTTGAGAAGAAACATAACCTAACCAAATGCAAATTAAATGGTCTTTCTTTGCTCAATACACCATTGACTAAGCAGGAACGACACCTCATTACCTTACAGCAGTAGATATCAAACCCAGATAGATGATTATCTTTGCTGTAGAGATGAGAAAGGAAATAAAAGATTAGAATCTATAAGAATCAATGATATTGGGCAATCCACTAGCAGTTCAGCAACGAGTTTTAATGAAAAGAAATTAACTCAGAGTGCTAAACTTGCCAGAATACTACGAGTAACTAACTAACTTTGAACAACGAAGTCCTGCCGGGTAAATTGAATAAACCGAGGTTGCATCTTTGAAAGTATGAGAGACAATCTGAAATGTCTACACAAAGCTTCATGAAGTAAATAAGTATGTTGCTACTTTAGGGTTGAGATATTTATTTCAATACCGGTGTGTGACGGTTACATCAAATTTGGTATAAGCAACGTACATTTTAACGATTGTAATGGTATTGTATCATTTGCTTCTTTTACTTACTTATATACTTAATTAGGTGGCGTTACAGTTTGGGGTGAACCTTAGCCTTAACAAGCCCAGTCAAACTGGTCTTTAGATAGCTGCCTCTAGTTGCGCACGTAAAGTCGGCTTAGGTGCTTTTTACTCGTGCGCTTCACTTCAGGTAAGGCGTTCTTCTGCTGCATTGTCGTCCGGCTTTGATTCGAAGCACGGAGCTTTGGTGCTTATTCGCTTTACATGTTCTAGCTATTTCAGGCCATTGTTGCGTTGTTTTCTGAATACGGCGATGGCGCTAAACAGGTTGTATATTTCGTCGGTGAATCTTCTCTCCCGAAGTCCGTCAACAGGTCTAACATATAGTCTCGGGAAAGGGCCTTGCTACTCAATTGGGTTCTTACACCTAAAGGAATAGCAGTTGGCAAGCATTTATAGCAGAGCCAAGGTGGACAAAGTCTCTTATTACCTTTTACCCAATGTCCCAATGTTTCGGAGTAGCGAAACCGACGAGCTTGGCTATGATTAATAACTAGATATGGTTTTATATAGCTCGGCTCTATAAATGCTATCATGTACGGCCTGAATATCTATGGAAGATAGCGGGTATAGATTTATATTCCTTTAGTTTTTCCCATGATCTGCAGGAGTGTGAAGATTAGGTAGATTATAGACTTTCCTCGTCTTTAACCGCACTAATGAAAGTCAATTCTTTTGTTGAGGAAGGGCTTCCGACGTTCACATAATATGGGAGATACTCGTAAGATTTTGTATTCAATGTTGTTGGATTCGAAGACCACCATGTCCTCTTGTGTGTAGTGAAATTTATATATATAGTGATATTTCTTCATGGCGCAAAGTCAATAAGCTTAAGTCCGTTGCCAGACGTAAGTCGTAACTAACATACCAAAAATGTCCTCCTTTCCTATCCTGGCGTTAAAATCAAGGAGTCATACTTCGGACATTGCTTTCAGGGTCATATTGAGAAGTAAATTTCAAGAATGATTTAACAGTAGAGATCAGCCGTTGAAACAATTTCGGCAAGCGTTCTTAACGACCCTATCAGAGCAAAAAATAATTCTATTCTGACTCTAGGGCTCTTCCTATTCGAACCAGAAGCGACTTTTGACATGGATGTAAGTAAAAAGAGAACTCAGCCAGATTTCTTTGCGCATATGTTATCTGGGGCCACGGTAACATAGGGACAGTAGAGCCATCTAAAAAGAGAAAGAAGAAAGAATAGACTAAGGGTAAAATAACTCGTATCATTAAGCTTGGTAGTATTCGTAGTCTTGCGCTTATTAGGGATGGTGGGGTGTCACAGTACGAGACTTAGTTGACCCTTCGGGTCTTGTTTAAGTGATTGCTGAGTGGTTGGAAAAAAGTTCCTGATTCACATAATTCTTTCATTGGCTCAGCGCTAAATATATACTTGTATGCGAAACGATAGATGCCTTACCTAAATGGTAAGGTAAGTCGACCGTTTCCAGCATACAACATTTGCAACTGTATGCATCCCTGAGTAAGCTTTATAAATTAACATTGTCGACATCGTCCACGACAAAAGAACATCTCTGTCGAAAAAGTGACGGCTGACTAGCCGGACTTACTATCCATTTTTCAATCGAAAAAAGCATTTGAGTTTCGTCTTGCATAACAAACTTCTTTGGCAAGCATATGAAGTGGAAAAGCAATGTCGGTTTTCTGGCATTATAGGGAAGCTAAGGGCAATGCGTTGTGATGATCTTGGACGCCACACGAGGGTCTGTAATGCAAGCCTGCAGTAGCAGAAATACGAAATCGACTTTTTCAGTTCCTAAGACTGGATTTGACCAGTATCTGTACCAGGAAAGGGATGTACTCGGGTAGAAACCGTATGATTTAGGAAGCTCCACAGGTTTATTGCCTGGTTTGGGTATTAAATAGTAGCATGCCTCTACATCCATACCAATATCCATTTCAGAAAGTTAAATCAACAGAAGTCGCTTTGATGAAATTAACAATTAAAAATGCTTCTTGCTTTAAAGGGATCGCACTGTGCGCCTTTCTGAGTATAGAGGGTGCTTTCGACATTACTATTCGACCACTATTAAATCGACCAAAGCTATGCTGGGTCATCAGGGCTTAAGTCAGTTTCAGTGTAAAAGGCTGCCCAAAGGAAGGAGTACTCTCACCTTTGCTATGGTCCTTGCCTATCAACGACCTATTAAATAACTTAACCACTCTAGGCCTAAGCATAATTGGGAACGCCGATGATCTAGTCATCATCGTAGGCGGCAAAGAAGCTGAAGAAGTAAAATCTCGTATGCGAAACGCACTTAAGGTAGCTTTAAACTGGTGCACAAAACTTTCTTACTCCGTGGAAGTCAAATATCTTGGAGTAATTCTAAATAAACGCCTTAATCGGAACTCACATCTATAAATAAAAACAAACAAAACCTTTATGGGGATCTCTCCAAAGGTCATCCACTGGATCTAAAAAAAAAAAAAAAAAACACTGTGGCGCTGGCAGCCCGGTATGGGCCATGGCCTAGCTTCTTGACACTCATTTGTGTTGCTCATGTTGTTATTTTTGTCACATCTGAGTGGGGCCTACGGTTTATCGCCGAGTCCGAACGGCACTCCTTAGAAGCTTTTTCGTAGGCAATTTTACTATCGGGAGTTTGCCATTGCCTGCCGAAAGGGGATGGCGATTTTGAAAAATTGTTGCTGACCCAGCCAGGAATCGAACCTAGACTCTCAGCGTGATAGTCCAATGAGCTAACTAACTAACACCCACTGGATCTACACTAACTATTATCAGGCCCATTCTAACTTACTAGTTTGTGGTGTGGTGGACTAAAGCCGCCCAAAAGACCACCATGACATGTCCCACAGCTGCCATAGAAGCGCTATTAGAATACCCCTCCACACAAACATAAAAAAAGTCTCAATTTGCAGCAAGTCTTATACAAGCTATAGAATTAGATCTCAGCGAGCAGATGGAATTAAGAACACTGTTTTTCGAAGTTCCAGAACTTGACATGATCTGCGCGGTTACAGATCGCCCCTCAATGATGCTATGCTTCATCGACGGTTCTCTACCGAGATCCCTGGCAGGAAAGTATGGGTTGGCCACAACGGACCAAACTGCTAAAATGGCATAAAGTGGTATACGGATGGTCCTAAAATGAAGTCGGGTGTGGGAGCTGGGATCAGCGGACCCAACCGTTTAGGTATATGGAAAAGCCCAAATATTTTTCAAGCCCATTTATTTGCCATTCAAAAAAGCGCCAACTACACTAACAATTCCGGTATCGAAGGCGTCCACAACCATATATTTACGGACAGAACGTCTCATGTGTTTGTACGTGAACACCTGTCATGGAAGATTTGATTTTAGCGGATGCCCATACATCCATGGGAGCAAGGATACGCCTGGCCATCGCTCTCCGTCAATTCCTTTGATAGCAATTCGGAATCCGTGTTGAGCTCATAGGTTCCACCCTTGGTATGAGTGGAGGCTGATCTAAAACATCTTACTTATCTTAGGCTCTCAGCACCCAGTACTTATTGCAACTCTTCTGCGATTGAGATTCAAGCCACAGGCACCATAATGCTCCTACAAGGGGGCCTACCTTAACAAGTCAGGTCCGGACCGAAATCCGGGGGTCTTCTGACTCCAACGGTATCGTGCTTTAAGTTCTGGTATTGACTGCTGGTATCTTGCCACTCAACAAGAACTACGACAAGCAGCTTATAATTGGACAAATCATAAGTTCAGTTTTTCTCCGCCCCTGCGGACAGTCAGGCAACCCTTGGCTCCAAATTAGTTCTACACTTTTACAACAGCCTTCAAACACTCAGCTACAGAAAAAAGTAGAGTTCCTGGTCTAGAAGGAATTGACGGGAATGTAAGGCCAGTGAATTTGGCAGAAGAGGCTCACAAATTTCAGCGAACATAATATCAAGAAATAAGTAGGTAATCTTACAGAACACCACAGGGTATGATATCAGCTTAGCTTAAATGAACCTAGCCGAGTCTTCGGAGTGCCTGCTTTGTCTTGAAGAAGACTGAACAACTGAACATATATTTCGTAATTGTGCAGCCCTCTGTGGAATAAGAAAGAGCATCAGGGAACATCTGTGCTCCGAGGAAATAAGGAAATCCTTTGCTGGTAGCATCATCCACTTTATACAGAAAGTAGAAACTCTACTAGCCTTACTTTTCTGCTACTTTTGGCACAAAAGATCTTTTAGGTCGACGTGCCATGCGTACTTCGCTTTGACGAGCCAGGTGACTCCAAAACCGATCAAGGATGCGGCGCTGGTGTATATTTGGGGAACAACTGAGTTAAAGTTCACTCTTCATTGTGAAATCTTGGACCTGCCTATCTCTTCTTGATGTACAGAAGTAGCTGCTCTGTAGCGACATCTCAAGTTCTGTTGAAGACATAACTGAATCCTGTTAATACTTCCAATCCTGTTCAAAAGTGCAAGGCTTCTTTGATTACAGTCAGAAGACTGCGACTTATTATGGTTCCAGGTTGGGATGTCGGGATGGCCGATGAACTTGGAATACGAAGCAAGGCTTAGAGTGGAGTTTTTGAGGACCGTACGCAAATTTTCGATAACAACTTCCAGTTCGAAAACTGTCGACTTCTTACTAACGTCGAAACGAACCACTGCGCTTTTGTAATGTAAAGATGACGGCCCGCACCACTATTTTGTGTATATCCGGCCTATGCTTGCGTCAGGCATTAAGTACTCGACACTGACGTGGTAGGTGCTGCTACTGAAGGCACTTAATTATTGAAGCAATTAGTGATCTTCTACGGAATACTGGAAAATTCCAGTAGAGGTTACAATTAAGGAGTATTATGGACCTCAATGGAACGCATTTCTTTATTCATCGACATGCAGAGTAAGAAATTTTTAAAATCCTGTATTTCACTTTCAGATCTTCTACATGGATATCGGATTACCCATTGCATTGCTGCCAATTAACCCCAGGTTTTTGAAATTTATTGAACGAACACGTAAACATTTTGAATCAAGAGGCAACAGCGTTCAAAAGGTTAGTATCTGCAGCACTTTATGAATGAAAAAAGGAAGTACTGAACTATCAAATTATTCTCAGATTCATCTTAAAGAAATGACTGATAGTATCGAAATAGTATGCTCCACTATGATGGGCCTTACCATAAAGAGGATCATCGCACACCCAGACAACCCAAAAGTAACTTTATTCTCAATTCACGCTAGTCGACCAATTTCTAGTCAACCAATTTCAGTTAAACAATTCATTAATAGTGGAATTTGGAAAACACTTTACTGGGAAGCCTATCCACTCCATCCAGACCCTGTTCTTTCAAATCATGCTTAATTTCGGTAAACTTATTACTGTTTTCCGAAGTGATAAATACCTCAAACGAAAAGGAGCTCTCGCATCAAAACTGAGGGTCAGTATTTATTAAATCTAAGAAATGCCATATAAATTTGTTTATTTCAGGCGGCTTTAGGCAAAAATGGTGTTCTCCTCTATCCCACATTCCATCGGACAGCAATCCAGCATAATACATCATTTTTTCACATGGCTGGCAGTATCCTTTCGGGAATCTTCAATATCATTGAATTCCCTGCAGTTCATATTCCTATGGGGATGGATGAGGATGGGTTACCGATTGGATTTCAAGTGGTAGCATCTCCATATATGGATAAAAATTGTTTCGTAGTTGCCCAGGAGCTGGAAAAACTCTTTGGCGGATGGGTGCCACCTTCATGAGGTTTAAATTATTATTTTTTTTTTTTGTATAAATACTGGTTTAAGCTGAGGCTTCTTGGACAACATAAAAAATACCAATTATTGGGAATTAGTTTTTTGTCTTCTTGTTTAAAGTATTTCGAAGTGTAGATGGCTTAAATAGGCTTAGATCTGCTTCTTATACTCGTAGCTTAAAAGCGTAGGTGGTAACCAGTAGACAAAAATTGCAGAACTATATCTAAACATGAAAATGGATACATTCCCCAGATGGAATCAACGGCGAAGTAAAATCCCGGAACAAATGAAACTACTCCGACATATTAAGGGCTCAGGCTGGTAAGGATTTTCGAGACTAAATCAGGGTCTTGTAGTGGATGGCGCAAAGGACAAGGAATTATGAAGTATTTCTTTTATCACTTGAAAACCGCAGAAAATTTGAAAAACTTTAACTAGACTTAAGATCGCCTCAAATAATATTCTTAGACGCAAGGTTTTTTGTGGTAAAAGATACGCCACTACTCACTTTAAACCTGTAGGCCCTCATGAAGTGAAACAATCTGTGCACCATCGTGTGCCGGTTGATGTACTAGGTGGGGTGAAAAGTAACCTCCTTGGGGATGAACAAAAATTTTTTTTAAATGTTTTTTTATTTTATTCAATATAGTCCCCGTTTAGCTTGATACACCTATTTCAACGATTTTCCAACTTCTTGATCCCGTCCGAAAAGTAATTTTCCGGAAGGTCTCCAAAATACTCCTCCGTGCCGTCGATGATTTCCTCGCGTGAGCTGAATTTTTTATTGATGAGCCATCTTTTGAAGTTTGGGAAGAGATAATAGTCCGAGGGTGCCAAATCGGGCGAATTAGGTGGATGCGACAGCAACTGGAGCCGTAAGTCATTGATTTAAGCCGTGGTTGCGATGCTCTTATGCGCCGGCGTATTGTCTTGCAAAAATAAAATTTTTTTCGCTTCATGTTAGGCCGTTTTGCAGCGATTTCGGGCTTCAATCGCTAAAATAATGCACAGTAATACTCGCTGTTAATGTTTTATCCTTTTTCGAGGTAGTCCGCGAAGAGTATGCCATGACAATCCCAGAAAACTGACGCCATAACCTTCCGATCCATTGAGCCTCCGTCGGCCGCTTCGGAGCACTCGTGCCGGCTTCAGTCCATTGCCGGGCACTCATTCTGTTCTCTGGTGTGTAATAGTGGATCCAGGTTTTATTAACAGTTACCAATCGACGCCAAAAGTCCGCCCGATTCCGCATCACCAAGTCCTTTGGTCAGGAGTGAGCATGCGCGGCACCCAGCCGCAGGATAACTTTTTCATATGCGGAATATTGCCCAAAATATGGCGTGTGAACTCAGTACTAATCTTTGTGGTATCTGCTAGCTCGCGCACCTTCACTTTCCGGTCAGCCAACACCATTTCATGTATTTTTTTGACATTGTCCTCTGTAACCGCATCGGAGGGCCTGCCGCTGCGGACTTGATCGGTAGTGGAGTTGCGGCCACACGAAACTCTCGAAACCAATATTTGACGGTGTAATCTGACGGAGCATTAGCCCCATAATATTCATCCAATTTTTCTTCTGTTTCCTTCGCTGTTTTGCCTATCAAAAAATAATGTTTTATGAGAGAACGAAAATCGTTTTTGTCAATACTCAACATGATGCCAAACACAGCACGTCTTCAAGGCACCGTAACCTTCTTTGCAGTAGCAGCGCATTCTGGCGGTCCACCCCACATAGTAGTCTTATTCAGGTGTCCGCAACTCACTCCCGGAGACTTCGATTACCCCTTAAATACCCTGCCCTAAGTCTGCTTAGCGCGGCCAGAACTTTCCGCTGTTTGGCTAGACGATTTCCTTACACGGTTTAATTTTTAATGAAGTTATAGGCGGGCGTAAGTCGAAATTTATCCACTATCACTCACACGCTAAATATGAGCTGAATGTTCAACTAAACTAACTTTTTTAGATGATGATTAAACGCTTCCTTAACAGAATCCTTATAGCAACCGGATGCGAACTAAGATCGAAACTTCTTAGAAAAAGTGCTTTGCTGTCTCATGGTTACTATAAAAGCAAGCGTTGCAGGCTTTTTTTTTGCCTGGGAATGTGGAAACCTTGAAAAGGCTCCAATTTTCCGACGTCCATTGGTAATGTCAGATTCTTACTGACTAAAACCACCTCCCAAAGAATCTTTTCGTTTATTCCCCCGCGGAACTACCGCTAAGTATTACTTCGCAAGAGAAAGATTTGAGCTTTTTGCTTCATCTCGGGGTGCTTAGCGAATTCGCGTTCCGCTGCTGTTCTAATTTCCTTAGATCGCATATTATTCGTACTACTGCATGGTTCACAGCAGCCCAAAGATCTTCTTTAACATATATTGAACTATGTTTTCCCGCGTTGGCCGTTCGCCAAATTCTTCACACATTATAGCTCTTTCGTTTGCATACGGAGCCCATTCAAAGAAAAAGTGCTCCACGGTCCCTACCGCGTTTACGCAGCGAGGACAGGACGGATTTGAATCACGGTTTCGCTTGAGTAGATATTCCCGGAAACCACCGTGACCCGTCAAGAACTGTGTAAGATAGTAATTTAGTTCTCTGTGTTTTCGTTTTACCCAACTTTCAATCTTGAGATTAGTAGGTATGTCCATCTCCCTTTTTGAGACTCGCTCCATTGTTGTTGCCACGCTTCTTTAGAATTTTTCGCTTGATTTATGAATGGCCCAATTTGCACGTGATTTTCATAAAGTCGCCTAGCTTCTAAAGCTATAGTATCGATTGGTACCATAGAGGATAGTACCAAAATCGAGTTGTGGGATACCGTTCGAAACGCACTGCTACACAGAATTGTTTCCCTTCATGTGTGTCGTTTTGTTTGCGACGTCGGACCAAAGCCCCGCACAGCTGTATGGGGGCTACAACTCTCGCAAGGTTAATGGTTTGCCTTGCTTCGGGCCGCTGATATTCGACATGAGTCTCGAAAGAGCGCCTACCGCTTTCGACGGTTTCTTGCAAGCGTATGTGAGGTGATGTTTGAAATCAATCATCACTCTGTTTCCGACTTTTATCGTTATCGTCTCTACCTTCTGCTCGTAATAAGAACAGATTTCGTTTTATGTTCCGCGAGGTCTAAACTCATATCGCGCAGCCAGTTTCTTATCAGTGCTATTGCTTCGTTGCAATACAACTTGATTTCTTCAAGTCGTTTCGCCTCGACTACAACATCAATGCGGGTCGTAGAATGTCGTCATACATCACGTTCCACAGTAAGGGACCTAACACTAATCCTTGGGGCACGCCCCCTGTAATTATATATAATTCCGTCCCGTCGTCGGAGTCGTAAAGGAGCAACCTATCGGTAAAGTGTCTCCTGATTAACGTTGCAGGCTGTTACATCAATTATGTATAGGTCACTCGAGTTGACAGGTTTTTCTACTGATGGACAGCGGGAATGTCGCGCGTTCTGTAAAGCCCTCCATTCCCCAACAAGTCTCAAAGTCTTGAGAGTGAATTCAGCTAGACTTTACGCGTAGCTTAGCTGTCACTAGCTCCACATATACTTCATCCTCTTAATACATTTCATCGCTAACAGGATTGTGTAGAGGGTGGTCCAAATACAGGTTTGTTTTTAAAAGTCAAATAAAATAAAAAAAAATCAATTATTTTCAGTTAATTATAGCTGTATTGGAAAGAAACAATATTTCCATTAGTTGCAAAATAAAATTTCGTTGCTGTGCTTGCCTTACATATCTTCACATAAGCTCATCCTTTTTACCCAACTTTACAAGACTTTGTTGACTGATTCTGACTCTATCTCAAGAATGACTTCGTCGGAGTTCTAACGGAGTCAAATCGCAGCTTCGAGGTAGCCAATCGACATCTCCTAAATGGGTGATAACACGATAATCGAATTTGGCGCGCAAAAGATCGATTGTTTGATGGTTCGTGTGGAATAGCGCTCCATTGTGCTGAAATCAAAGATCGTCCAACTCCATGTCTTCAATTTTAGCTCACAAAAATGTATTGATCATGGCTGTCAAACGCTTACCGTTGACGGATATAGCGCTTCCTGCAGCATTTTATATATAAATTGGACCAATGGTGGCACCACTTCAAAATTCGCACCAAACTGTCGTTGTGAACCTAGCTTCCGAGATGAAAATGCGTCACGTCAGAAAAATAATTTGTTGACCAAATTCGACGCCCATTTTAGGCTGCTGCAAGCCCTAAGTTAAAAAGCGATATGGAAGCGGATGGTCATTTGCCTTCAATTGCTGCGTCAATTAGACTTTTTAAAGGAGCTATCCAAGATCTTTGCGCAAAATTTGCATCATGTTGGTGCGTGTGATGTTGATTTATTGATATCGATGATGAAACGATGTTCCTGTTTCGTCCGATCATGACCGTTGGTGTTGTGCGCAACCAAATTTTTTAAAACTTCTGTAACCGCTGTCTAATGCTTTTGAGAAATCGATAAAGAGCAGATTGATCTGATGCGAAACGCCTTCTGTTCATATCATATGATTATGCTGTGTCAAACCTCAATCGACAGGCCGTTCCAGTTAGCTTGATTCTTAGGTAATTGCCTGCAGCTGAGCAATCTTAAGTCTGTTGAGATCTACTCGTGTGCGACACCGAAGTTAAATAAGACTCTGTGGAACAGAGAGTAGATGTTGAAGAATATCTTCATTCGATTTCGATAGGGTCTACGATTCACTGCCATAAGGTAGGACTGGAATGATCAACTTCTTATAGTTCTGCCATAAGTTCTGTTACAAATATAAAACGCTATTTAAAATAAAACCAGTAAAGATATTGTATTCAAAATTGTTTCATTTATTAGACCACAATATTGGTTATTAAAAGAAATTGAATTAACTCGAAATGACTGCCTTTTCTTTTAATACAGGCTTCCAAGCTGGGTGGCCATTGGGCTATAGCGGCACGTACGGTTTCCATGGAGATCGTCGACGTTGTTCCGGTTAATGCTGTTTTAAGGCTTTAAAAATTTCTGTGGGGAGTCTTGCGGGCTATGTTTTCAATTCTGACAGCAAACCATAATCCAGTGGATTCGGATCTGGATTCCTCGACATCCAATCAACTGCCCCTCCTTCGTGGTATTGGCTTTGTGCGCTGGAGGAGCAGAGTCCTGTTGGAAGATCCATCTGTATTCATTGAAAAGGGTATTGGTCAAACCCTTCACAACACCCTCTAGTTCATATCCTTGGTAAGCCCTAGCACCAGGTTTAACGTCTATTTCGCAGAAATGGAGGGAAGTGACACCATGGTGAGAGACCATCCACCAAACCAATACGGAAGCAAGATGATGTCCACGTTGAAACCTTGGAACAACTTATTTCGCTTCCTTAGATGAAGTGGCATAAATTTTGTCATTTTGTTTGTTGGAAGCTTCTTCTACGGTAAAAAATTGTTCATCCGTAAACAGAATGTTTATATGGCCATTGTCCGCGTGCCACTGCAAAAGTCGCTTGCATTTTTCCGGCCTAATTTTTTTCAATTAGTTAGTTAGTTAGAAGATGACCCATAGACCGACGATAGGCTTTCATATGCAGATCATCCCGAATCAGCCTAGACATGGAACTGGTTGATATATACAATTCCTTGGGGATTTCTCCGAATTCGTTCCCGCACTGCCTTAACTACCGCATTTGTACGAACGACCACTTCTTGGCCTGTCCTCTACTCCAGACAATTTGGCGAGTCGAGCAATAGCTCGTTAAACGAATACTCTCGATATTCCGAGTGGTTTTAGCAACTCGAAATTTTGGCCACCACTCTTTCCGCACTTATGCAACGCAGAGGCATGGAAACTATCAAAAATGGATGAGGGTGCTCTTGGTTGTTTCGAGAGAAAAATTCTTCGGGCGATCTTCGGTCCCGTCTGCATTGACATGGCACCACGCCATGTTGATAGTTTGCGCTGACTAGTATTCTTCACTGATCAGTGCATGCGTTCTAAAAAAAAACTAACGGTCCTATTCCCGCAAGACTTTTGGACAATAACCGTCAAAAATTGTGTAACAGAACTTATGGCAGGACTAGATAGAGTCTTCTTAGTTGTTCGGGATAAGGACTAACTATCCGATTCCCCCCATAGCCCAATAAAGCAAGGCCTAAGTAGATGAAGTCACTTACTATCTCAAAGTAATACCTATCGACAGCGACGTTGTATCCAATTCATCATAGATGTATCCCTTCTTGTTTAGAGCAAAGGCCTCGTTCCCCTTCCTTATTCAAGTCAAAACTAGACATAGCCCTTTCGAAAAGCTTTCGGATTGAAATCGGGTCAGGATCGGGAGCCGATTTGGTTTTACTAAGTTCTTTTGCAGGATCTGCCGGAGTATGTACTGCGGACCTTCCTGGTCTGAAACCGCACAGTTTCGGATGTTCACACAATATGGCAGATATGATCTTGCATGCGATGTTGAGGAGACTTAAGCCTTAATAGTCGTTGGTTCACTATTAGAAAGCCATCCACCAGGAGGTGATCATACAATTTTTTCCCGCCTGCAGCTTTCCTACATTAGAATGTTAGATAATCATTTCCACTCGTACGGAAAGACTGGCTAAAAGAGTTGTGCTCCTTGCTGCCAAAACTAACTGTTCTGTCGGAAGTACTCGTATCATGCATAAATGGAAATTTGTTGCAACCGATAGACATTTTGTATCTAGGGTTACTGCGCTTAAAAATAATTCTCCTCTCTGTGAGTCGATCTTCATTTGAAGTTTGCAAGTTTCCAGTCTCAGTTTTCACTTGATGTTTAGTGGACTACCACACGTTTCTTCTGATTTTATAGAATTGCTACCAATCACAGCAACGAATTTCAGTGTTTTTCTTTATAGTCCGGGCTGGACCTGGGCCTCAGTCAACAAGCTTCTCCAGCCAGCTCGATCCCTGGCTAGCTGCACGGGATTTCGCACGGAGTTTCGCACGCTAAGTTGGCTGAGGTCCCTTTCCACTTGCGTGCGCCACCTGATACTTGGCTTTCCTCTAGTGCGCTGTCCCTTGGGAGCGGATTTGAAGACTTTTCAGACCGGAGAGTATCGATACGCTCTCCATGACCCAGCCATCTCAGTCTTTGGATCTTCACTCTTCTGGTTAGGTCGATGTCGCTGTACAGTCCGTTGAGTTCATTATTGTATCTCCTCTTCCACTCACCGTCAATGCAAACGGGACCGAAGATAGCCCGAAGAATTTTTCTCGCGAAGCAACCAAGAACTATGCCTCTGCGCCATAGAGCGGGACTGGGATTATTAAGGTCTTATAAAGGGTGACTTTTGTTGTCCGAGAGAGGGTTCTGCTACTCAATTGCCCTCTTTACCCAAAGAAACAGCGGTTTGCAAGAGAGCTGGTGTCGTTGTCTGTATTTATAGCGAAGCCTAGGTAGACAAAGTCCTTAACTACCTCAAAGTTATATCTTTCGAGGGTGACGTTCTGCCCGAGACGTCGTTGTTGGTTGTCCTTTTTGCTTGATAGCATATACTTCGTCTTGCCCTCATTGACCGCTAAACCCATTTTCACCGCTTCCGTCTCAATACTTACGAAAGCGCCGCTGACATCACGCTGCTTTCTCCCGATCATGTCAATATCGTCGGCGTATGCGAGTAGTTGTACGGACTTTTGAAAGATACAGGCCCTTGTGTTTGCTCGTGAGTTTTGCACTATTCTTTCAAGTACGATGTTGAAAAAATCGCATGACAGCGCATCGCCTTGTCTAAATCCTTTCTGGACATCAAAGGTCTCGGTGAGATCTTTAGGGATGCAGAAAATAGATATTGCTCTGTATAGCTCGTCTCTATAGATGCTGGCGGCCTTAAAATTTATGAATAGGTGGTGTGTATTGATCTGAAGCTCATGGGTCTTCTCCAAGATCTGCTGTAGTGTGAATATTTGGTCGATGGTGGACTTTCTTGGCCTGAATAGACACTGATATGGACCAATCAGGTTGTTGACGAACGGCTTCAGGCGTTCACACCATACGGCAGCTAAGATCTTATATGCGATGTTAAGGAGGCTAATGCCTCTGTAGTTGGCGCAGTTCAGAGGATCTCCTTTCTTGAGAATCGGACAAACAATGCTGAGGTTCCATTCATCGGGCATATTTTTGTCCAACCATATTTTACAGATGAGTCGGTGTATGCTCCTTACCAAGTCATCGCCTGCCGCTTCGAAGAGCTCGGTAGTCAGGCCGTCCACTCAAGCAGATTTGTTGTAATTAAGCTTAGATATATGTAGCTATCTGCACTCCATCCAGGACGGGTGGACGGAATTGTTGGTCATCATCGTCCAGTTTGAAAGGCTGATTCTGCTTGACAGCGGTATTTGGTTTGTCATCGCCGTTATACAGTGTGCAGAAATGGTCTTTCCAAATCCTCAGCATCGACTGCGATCGGTCTTCGATGCTTGATGCTGGCGGCATTGGACCTCTTAAGAGATTAAGAGACACTCGATCGGAAAAGGACTTGGCGATCTCTTGCGAGCATTAGCTTGACTTGGCGTAGTTTGGGATATTCGCAACCGTACCTTGGCTACAACAAGGTAATGGTCCGAGTCGATGTTGGCTCCTCAGAACGTACGGACATCCATAATACTGGAGGAGTGGGATCAATCTGGTTGACTGTTGATTGATCAGGAGTTCTCCAAGTCCCCTTGTGTATGTCGAGATGTGGGAACCGCATGCTAACTACGACAATGTTTCTCCCCGCCACAAAGTCGATTAGCCTGAATCTGTTATCGGAGGCGGTGTCGTACAGGTTATATTTTCCGATCGTTCCACCAAAGATAGCCTCTCTTCGCCGAGGACAATTTTAATGTCATAGCTAGGGCATTGCTCGTAGGTCTTGTTAAGGAGCTCATAGAAGGCATTTTTGGTGTCGTCATATTTCTCCTCTGTGGGGGCATGCGCGCATATAAGGCTAATGTTGGCGAATTTCAGTGTACCTTAATGAATAACCTACTGCATGAGCCTCATGCCTGAGACAGAGAAACAAAAGTCGTTTAAACTAGCACTGCATGCATTTTATTTTAGATCGTCTGATAAATCAGTTTGTCATCAAAAAAGAAGAATCTTCCGTCTAGGGGCATTGGGACAATAGTCCAAATTACTTCTCTGTAGTTTTCATGAAATAGTTTCTTTTGGAAATTATGTGAAGTCGATATTTCTATGACATAACTTTGCCTTTACAGTCATTCTATTTTATCTTACTACCTTTCAGATACGCACGAGCATATACGATAGTCATGTCAAGCAAATTTTATTCGTAAACATGACGTATGTTGCGAATGGTTCTTATCATTTCGCGAATCACCCCTTTTATTGCTCGAGGACTTCGAAAAGGAAAATATACGAGACTTTACTACCAAGTTCACGGCGTGCGACAATCCAACCGAATATGTATCTAATCTAACTAAAAAAAAAAGGGAAAAAAACTTATCACATGCTAAAAATGAATTGGCGATAAATTCTGATAGAATCGGTTAATTTAAGTGTGCTTATTTCAGAATTGCTTTCATCGCCCTAAACACATTTATCATTTCCAATTCGATTATGATTATAGAAATATCTGATCAAAAAAATTTAAAAAAAATAAATAAATAAACAAAGGCACTAAACAGGTACTTACGGATACTCTTACTTTGTCTCAAAGTGCCATAGAATTTGATTTATGAAACCACAAATAGGCGAAGAGATACTATATTTCGTTTGCGTCGCATTCGTACTGGTATAGATATGTAGGAGTATGAAATAGATTTGAAAAATAACTGCTTACCACAAATATGGCAACAAATAAAGGTAATAACAAAGAAGGTAACCAGACTGACAAGAGTCAGGATTACTGCAGGAAGGAAACAAGACAAAACGACCTTCTGAGGTCATTTGAGAAAGCTCTATTAAGTTGCAGGCCATAGCATTGATATCTTAACTGAGCTACCACCAGAGAATTGTACAGTACCGGCCGGCACCACCCCGTTTTGAATTGTTTACAATGCTATCCATGCATATACGGGTAGAGTGGTTTAAGGTGCTCGTTATGTTTTGGTTTCGGTTTTGAACTCTTTTTTTGTTTTTTCAAAGAAAGACACCGACACAGTTGCAGTTTAATGCAGACAGGTTTGGTCACTTAAACCGCAGACATAAAATATAAAAAAATAACGTAAAAAGTATCTATAGATACGTACTTGTTGAATTCAACTGGTTGTAATTGCAACTTTTTTGTGGAATTCTTTCTTTCAACTCTTAAACAATGGCTGTAAATATGAGTACTAAAGGGAAGTATTCTTAATGCAAGTGCAAATATTTTAGTAAATTACTTTTTTTTAAATAAATTTTAAAGTCAGCTACCGAAATGGACAACAGTAGTTGACTCTATGACCAAGGTTTACCTATGAGTAATACAGCGATAACAACATCAGTGTAATAAGGAAATTATAATATTTTAATGACTGATATGGCATTCGATTAGAAAGTAAGTTAAGTTAATAAAAAAAAAAACAACACCAACAAATACTGGGTGAGACATATAGAACGGAAGTATATAGTGCGTGTCTAGGCTTCGAAACACATTGTACATACGTTACACCTTGTCTAAATTGCTTGACGTATGGTGCAATTCGGTAGTAGTTTCACCGAGATATTTCCAGATATGATATCTAGTTCTAGTCTAAATTATTCAGGTATGTGGGTTGGAGTTGATATTAAATAGTTTATTGAAACTATACACTTTGAGATGAAGATACGAAACTGTTTTTAGTTTTCTAAGATTCTATATTCCGCAGGTGAATATGTGAATTGGCTGAACATTGAGGTTCATTGATAAATATTTTAATCGTCACAATTTTCAAACGAATCTATTTGGACATTATTCCGCGCATGTACTTGATTAAGAATGCTGCGATTTAATTTGAAAATATAAATTGCTAATTCGTGTTTGCGCAATTCGTGCTGGTTTCTTCGGTGACGCTTTTGTCTAGAGTGGATTTAGGCTTCAACCAACAGTGCTTTTCATTAAGTGCTCTTGCGTCAAGCGCCTCTTTGAATTTTGTTTTTTTTTTTTTAATTAGAGAGCTCAAGGGGCTTTTAGTACTCTTAAAATATTTTCACACATCTTGGAAGCAGGAAAGTCAGGAAGGATAAGAAAAGAGGTCCGAACGTACGTTGGTTTTAAATGTTTAGAAGTTGCAATGACTGGTAATTAAGGAGCTCGGCAGGGCAATCCGTAGGCAAGTGGTACGATTTAGAAAAAACTCACGGTATTTGAGAGTGAATCTACAAGTGCAATGGAACTCTGATAGTATAAATAGCGAAAACGTGTGGGTTATCTGTTTGTTTACTTTTTAAAGAGTAAGCCTTCCCATTATTTGTGGAAAACTATTTTGTTCAAATGACTGCCTTAACCGGCTAGGTAGTAGGCCATCCCGTCAATCCAATTCTTCACAAATTCGGTTATGTCGGCCTTATTTTACGAATAGCTTGATCAATATTGTTCTTGAGTACTTGCAACGACTCTGGATAGATTGCATAGCACCGATCTTTTATTACACCCCACAAGAAAAAATAAATCCAACGTCATCAAATCACAGATCCGTGGCGGCCAAACATCATCACTTAAACGACGACGTGGATCGTTGGATGCCGTAGAAGTATGGTAGGCACTGGGAGATGTCAACCTGGCGATACTCAGTGTTGCAATTTTTTTTTACAAATCAATTGTGCTCCACTTGATCGATGTCCATCCGGACTTGACTTATAAGAGCGAGTGCTGACAAGCAGACAGAAGAAACAGTGCTTTAAAGGGAACAGCGGATGAATTCCCCAGATGGAATCAATGGTGACGTAAAATCCCAGAAAGAATGAGACCTTACTTGGGCTACTCCGACACTCCGAGGTCAAGCCGGTAAGGTTTTCCGAGACTGAGGGTCTTGAAAGAGATGGTGGCGGATAAGCACTTTATGGACCAACAGCAGCACTCATATCCCCGAAAGAGTTACTGGCCTTGATTTAACCGATCGCTCGTCCAAGGGGCATCAGAAATGGAACTAGCCCTCCAGTTGGGAGTTATGTCTCTGGGGTAACTGCCCGGGCATGGAAAAACTACGAAACACAAACAATATTCGGATCTGGATGGTTCTCCTGTTGAATGAACTTCGGATATGGACGTGTAATATAAGGTAATTTAATAGGCCACGTGCAGCCGAAAACTTGCGGAAGCCCCAGACCTCCGCAAAGCAGACATCACGGCCATCCAATAGATGGAATCGGATGCTCCTTAGGAAAAGAGTATGAAAAACTGCGACGTCTACTACGGCGATTGTTATCGACCGCAAAAGCAGCGCCTATTTGAATGCAGATTTCTTTTGGAGGCAGACTTAGGCACGAGCGCGATATATGAACGAGCGCCTCGTAACAACCCATATCAAGGCTAAACCTGCAAGCTATGCATGCGCACACATCTCCACAGAGGAGAAATATTACGAAACAAAAGATAGTTTCTACGAGCTCTTAAATATCCTAGCTATGACATCAAAATTGTTCTCGACGTTTTTAGTAAAAGAAACTACGAGTATGAAGAGGGGGTATCTTTGGTAGTACTGTCGGAAGGTATAGCCCGCACCACACCACCTTAGGCTTATCGACTTTGCGGCGGAGCGAAATATTGTCGTAGCTTCTCCGATCGAGTCTCTCTTAATCTGCCAAGAGGTTCGCTGCCGCCAGCATCAAGTATCGAAGACCAGACACACCCAAAAAGCAATCAGAGATGCCGCTTCATATGTGCTGAATTTCACTAGACCATCACAACGAAACCTCTTCTGGTTTGATAACGAATATCGGCAAGTACATGCAGCTAAGCGAGATGCATACAAAGCGGCGCTGCACTAGAAGGACTAGAGCTGTGCACTAGCTAAACAATAAGAAGACAACAGAGAAACACCGCCTTCTCGGAAAGAAAAATAAGAGGGATGAGAAGTGCACGGTCAATTGAATGATGCTACTTTAGGAATGAAATTCGAATGTTTTACTTAAAGATAAAAAAAAACATGCCACGGACACAAACTCCGAACCGAAGCCTGTATAGATGAAGAAGGGAACATCATAATAGTATCGCAGTTGTTGCTGAGGATTTGGATATTTGTAGACTGTATTAGGGCGATGACGAAACAAATACCGCTGTCAGGCACAATGAACCTTTTATGCTGGACAACGTAGACCAACAATTACATCCATCCGAAATGGAGGAAATGAAGAAAAAGTAATATCTAAACTTAAGTTCAACAAAACTGCAGTCTGACTGCCAAGCTCTTTAAAGCAGTTAGGAGCGTACTCGTACACCAACTCATCTCTAATATGTAATCGGACGAAAGTATGCCTGACAAATAGAACTTCAACATTGTTTGTCTAACCCTCAAGAAAGACAAACCTCTGAGCTGTGCCACCTATAGAGCCATCAGTCTCTTTAAATCGCATACAAGATTAAGACATGGTGATGCGCTGTCATGCAATTGATTAACATCATTCCTGAAATAGTAGTGCGAAACTTCTTCTGTTTCTCCACCAACACTCAAAGGGTTCTCCACGCTGCAGCGCAGTCAGTTCTGAATGTTGGAATTCACGGCTTTACGGCCACAGATCATTTTTCCATCCGACTACATTACACCCAAACTTAACTCCAAGAAAATTTTCACCTAAAATTTCCAATCCAAGTTCAATGAAAGAAAGACAAAGTAGTAAAGGATTTCGACAAGCTCATCTATGCAGACGGATCAAAGATGAACTGTTGTGTGGCCGGTGTCTACTCTGAATAACTAAAAATAACTACTGCCAATCCGAGAAGCTTGAACATAACTCAAACTCAAACAAAACTTTGTTGTTCTCCTCATAAATAGCCAATCCTCTATCAAAGCTATCAACTCGGCTTCAACATCCCTCAAAATGGTAAAGGGTAGCAGAAGTAGCCTTAGCTGAGCAGAGCTCGCAAGAGCCAGAGTATGTGCACTAAATTAACCATTCTTCTACGAACTTAATGACATCTTGGGTAAAGGAATATGAGATCTTATCCGTTTTCTAAACTCCACCGGCTGGATGTAGACACCGACTGTCTTACATTTTCAACAACACATATCGTCAACCAGGCTACACAAGTCGTCGTAACAAAAAGGCACATTGTAGTGCTACTTGTGTTGTTGCTGAGGCGCTACCTCTTCTTCCCTACTTATCGACTGAACAAGATTAGAATAGATTGTTGTGGGAGGCTGGGCCTGTTGTGATGTCCTCCATTTAAAGCTGATCTATGATGCCGCAATTTGTGAGAAAGGCGGCTAAGTCTTCAAGTGAGCTGCCAACGGCGTCCGCCGCTTCGATGTTGAATTCACCTTAGTAACGTTGACGTGTTTTGATTATAGCATTGTACTCACATAATATGTGTTCTGCTGTTCCCACGTCTTCGTTGCTGTATATATTATCTTGTGCTGTGCCCAGACAACCTGTGATCAGTCGAATCTGACTTCTACTTAACTGTATGTAGTAGTTGTTTCGTTTTTTTGTGGCAATTGTTTGGTATAGTTTTTGGCTTGTCTGTTTCCTTCGGTTTCCCTCCAGAAACGTAGCTTCTTTTCCTCTGGTTTTAATACTAACTTTTATTATGTTTATCTAAAGTCCACAGAACGGTCTTGGCATCATGAATTGAGATGCTGATCCTTTTCGGGCTAGTTCGACCACTATGCTCTGGCACCCAAATCAGATGCACATTGTTTGTGCTTATATCCGCACTGGCATGTAGGAATGTTTTTGCGCGAGGACCGGCTCCAAATCCTTCATTTGTTTCGGATCCACCTGTGTACCATTACTGTGAGTCCTTAGCAAATGTTGGTATTTTCTGTTCCCAGCTCAGGCGTGACCTTTGATAGACCTTTGAACGGGTTCGCATTTGGAAAAAGTTAAGAAATAGCTTGCATTTGTGCCCTATCAAGTATTTCTTTGACTTTTCATCGATAGAGAATGTCATGGTAAACACCAACAATCCTTTCTTTAGAGACCCTGAGAACACGCCAAACTGTTGTGGAGATATCAGAATTTTGCTTGACGATCTTTGACGGGAAGATTTCCTTGGGCATTTTCTCATCACCTAGAAGGAAGGTTATACAGGTGTACAGCAAATTGTTGTCGGCTTTGTCCACCTTGATAAGTAGGCATTTTTTACCTAGATAGGTTGCACAACCAGAAATTCTTCCGGATGCATTTCATGCATTATAGCAACCTTACACTGAGTTATTGCGCTTCATAGAATATCCCTGATGTTGACAGTCTGTTAATTGTTTGGCTGGCCAAGGGTTTGTTCGGGTTCCTGCTCTAACTCACCTCCTCTCTGGGTTCTTTACTAAATCCCGAGCGAGGCTTAGTTTTAGAGATGTATTTCCCACCTTGCTTCATTGAATTTTGCTTTATGAGACCCCCTGCTGTCTTAACACCATGTGCGCTTTTATAGCCCTGGATAAGGTCTGCGTTTTCTGCCAATCTGTGTCGCTATCTTTAGCTTAATTCTCTGCTTTTCCAAGAATGATCTCCTCCCGCATGGTTCTTCTTCCTCTTCTTCCTCTGCTTCCTCTGCTTCCTCTGGTGTCATGCGGTCCCTGATCCGGGCTCCAATACGTTTTCTTTGGGCTCCAGTAAAATAATAAGAACTTCTCATTTGTGACTTCTAGTTTTTTACGCCTTTCCAATCTCGCATCGTTTGATATAAGTTGGTAACCTGAACGCTTTGCGCGTCCTTCAATCGTTGGCCGTGGTAATTTGTGGCTCAACTGGAGATGAGATAGTGTCCTCAGTCTCTATTTCTGTACGTGTAACAGGATATCGAAGTAGATCTTCTTCATCTGAATCCGTTATTGTGTATGTATCCCACGAGTAAAGCGAGAAAGATTAGTCGGCATCCGCAGAGCTCCTATGCGGCCGTAAGGCTACTTAGTACCAGAGGGTGCCCGGTATCTGGACCCACCGTTAGTGGCTGAGCTGTTTCTGGGCCCTAAGCCAGGTTGATTATGAGCAGGGTACGGATAACACTGATTGAATCTTCGTTTTCGAGTAACATTTGGCTCTACCAGAGGACTTTTGGCCACTTCCCTGGTCTAGATTCCTATTCGTCTACCTACGCCATCCCACTGGGTTTTCAATATCCGGAACGGGGATTATGCGACACTATCATGTTTTTGTATTACCTTATAATTACTCTCTATATCTACCTATGAACGCCATTCTCTCTATTATACATCGTTTAAAGGGCATTTACTATGTTTTATGCCAATTTAAACGGCCATGCCCCAGTTGATTTATACACGATAGTAAGTGTCATAATAAAGATTAAATAAATTGAACCCCTTCTCTTTGACTGAAAAGTAAGGTTCGATTTTCCATCCACAAATTCCACAACATTTGATTTTTTACTCCCAAAAATATTCGCATGACAAACGTGCTACTGGCCACATACAAATGTATGTCTACATCCAGAAAGGTATAACGACCGATCACCAATCAATAAGCCATTAATTAGTTCTCAGCGATTATTGACTTGGTCTGGACATTTTTATTGGCTTAAGTCATCGGTTTCCCAAAACCTTTTTTTTTTTTTGCTTTTGGGGCAAACTCCTTTGATACGCTCTTGTTTATATCCGCAAGTTAAGTACTAACAAACTGGTGTTGAAAACAAAAAAACAAAAAAATAAATAAATAAACAAAAATATCCAAAATGAAAATGACAATATTGTTAATTTTGATTCCTCCATCACGTGCTAAAAATAAAACCAACCGACCCACGTTTAGTGTGTTACATCAGCTCTCGATAAGATACAAATGTGGAATGCCGAAGTTCAAAATTGTTATTTTTATTGGTTCGCCAATTAGGCGGCGATCTGCGAAAAATTTTGAATTGGCACTGTTGTTCTTTTTTTACGTCTAAATGTGGAATATGTAGGGATATTTCTACAGCTAGCAAGATCATTCCTTTCAATGAGGTCTTGTGTTTGTTTTGTTTCAACTTAGGGATTGACATTTGGCTTAGCAAAAACTTAACAGATAGACGACTTAATACCCATTTGTCAGGTATTGAAAGTTTTTGAGTTGTTGCAAATAGATAGGTTAGTCTAGACATATGCTGCGTAGCTAATGTTCAACGTACTGGGCGCAGATTTACATAAAAGGAAATCAGCCAACTAAATGTGCGAAACTAGAAGCAGCTTCCGAAAGATCGAGTTAGCTGGAGACGCTTGTTCGGTGCAGCCCAGGTTCGACCAGAACCGTAGCGCCACTTCGGAGTAAAAAGTAAAGGAAGGGGAAGCCGATGGTCTTCCCGTCTTTTCTGCTCATAAAGCTCACAAGCGGCTCTCGTCCATCGCTGCAATGCCACTTTATACGCTTTTTGTTTAGCTGCATGTGCTTGTCGGTAATCTTCATCAAGCCAAGGTTCCTTAAATGACGAGAATGAGCCTCTGCAGCCGAACATCTTGCAGCTCTGCTAATAAGTCCTACTTCACGCCTCCCCGTGGCGCCATCTGGGAATCTCACTAGAGGTTGCGAAATGAAGGGGGCAAATGGCGAGTTTCCTGCGCCATTAACCAGGATTAGTGTCGGAAAAACAAAACAAGACCTTTTCCGGGCTACTCCGGCATATTTGGAGCTCAGGCCGGAAAGGATTCCCAGGACTTAGTCAGGGTCTTGGAAAAGAGATGGTGGCGGACGAGCCCTATAAGGGCCAACGGCAGCGCTCACATCCCGGAACGGGTTACTGGCTTCGGTGTAACCGACCCCTCGTCCTAGGGGCACTCAAAATGGAACTGGTCCTCCAGGTTGGGGGTTGTGCCGCCGGGGTAACTGCCCGGCCATTTAAAAAAAAATTAAGCTACGAAGCAGCAACAAGCCTCGGATATGGACGGATCTACTGTTGACAACCCACGCAAACGATTTAAGGACAATGAGCTTCGGATATGCACGTGGAATGTTAGATCCCTTAATAGACCACGTGCAGCCGAGGCCCTAGACTGCTGCAAAGCAGACATAACCGCCATCCAAGTACCGGCCGAAGCCCCAGAATATCGCAGACATAAGTTCTTCTGTTCAAATCGGTTGTCTGTATGTATACCGGCCGAAGCCCCAGAATATCGCAGACATAAGTTCTTCTGTTCAAATCGGCCAACTCAGGCGTTTCTACGCCGTCCACTGGAATTTGGAATCTTTTAGTCCAAATCGTGGCAAAATTTTGTGTAAAGATTTTGGACTATACCCTCAAGATCAATTTAACTCAAGAACTGAAGCATCAAACTTCTCCGATTGGGCTTTGCAAATATTTGAAGAAAATCATATTTGGTCGAAAAAGCGATTTCAAAGATGAAGCTAATTTTTGGCCTAATAGCTTTTTTAATAAGCAAAACATGTGTTATTAGACAGCAACAAATACATATTTGCTTCAAGAGATTTCATTGCATCCACAAAAAGCGACACTGGGGTTGGATTTCATGCCGCGGGTTTGATTTGATCGTATTCTTTCGTTGATAAAAATGATCGTCATATTACAGTCAATGAAGTTCAATATTATGCCAACAAGATAGTGCCACATGCCACACAGCTGTTCTGTTGAAGGGGAAGTTCGTCGGAAATTATGTAATCTCGGGAAATTGCCCGGTTGAATGGCCACCTCGCTGCCGGATTTATTTTTATGGAGACACTTTACGGCATTGGGTTATGAAAACAAGACAACCGCATTATAGTAGAGAAGCTCAAGAATAATATTGAACGTGAAATTGTTAAATTTCCGGCTGATTTTTGCGGAGGAGTGATGGGAAAATGGGTCAAAAGAATCATTTTATGCACGTTTGCATCGCCGTAATTATAAGAGCGTGGCAACGATTAGTATAAGGCCTCGTAGACGTAGCATCTTCCGACAGGTGCTGGTTCCTTAAATGACGAGAACGACCCTCTGCAGCCGAACATCTTGCAGCTCTGCTAATAAGTCCTACTTCACGCCTCCCCGTGGCGACATCTGGGAATCTCACTAGAGGTTGCGAAGTGAAGGGGGCAAATGGCGAGTTTCCTGCGTCATTAACCAGGATTAGTGTCGGAAAAACAAAACAAGACCTTATCCGGGCTACTCCGACATATTTGGAGCTCAGGCCGGAAAGGATTTCCAGGAAAAGAGATGGTGGCGGACGAGCCCTATAAGGGCCAACGGCAGCGCTCACATCCCGGAACGGGTTACTGGCTTCGGTGTAACCGACCCCTCGTCCTAGGGGCACTCAAAATGGAACTGGTCCTCCAGGTTGGGGGTTGTGCCGCCGGGGTAACTGCCCGGCCATTTAAAAAAAACAAGAAGTTACGAAGCATCAACAAGCCTCGGATATGAACAGATTTACTGTTGACAACCCACGCAAACGATATGCACGGATATGCGCGTGGAATATTAGGTCCCTTAATAGACCACGTGCAGCCGAGCAACTAGCGGAGGTCCTAGACTGCTGCAAAGCAGACATACGCCATTCAAGAAATGCGATGGGATGGGCCGGACAAAAAGAAGATGAAAAGCTGCGACATCTACTACGGCAATTGCAATCGCCGGCAAAAGCAGCGCTTATTTGGAAGCGGATTTGTTGTCGGAGACAGACTAAGACAAGAAGTCCTCAGCTTCCGGCATGTGAACGAGCGCCTCGTAGCAATCCGCATCAAGGCTAAATTCGCCAACATAAGCCTCATATGCGCGCATGCCCCCACAGAGGAGAAAGATGACGACACCAAGGATGCCTTCTACGAGCTCCTTAACAAGTCCTACGAGCAATGCCCTAGCTATGACATTAAAATTGTCCTCATTGATTTTAATGCAAAGCTAGGAAGAGAGGGTATCTTTGGTGGAACAATCGGAAAATGTAGCTTGCACAACACCACCTCCGACAACGGATTCAGGCTAATCGACTTTGCGGCGGGGAAAAACATTGTCGTAGTTAGCATGCGGTTCCCACATCTCGACATGCACAAGGGGACTTGGAGAACTCCTGATCAATCAACAGTCAACCAGATTGATCGCATTGCGATCGATGCAAGAAACTCCTCCAGTATTATGGATGTCCGTACGTTCCAAGGAGCCAACATCGACTCCGGCCATTACCTTGTTGTAGCCAGGGTACGGTTCCGGATATCGCAAACTACGCCAAGACATGCCAATGCTGTCAGGAAATTCGACGTCAGACGGCTACAATCGCAAGAGATCACCAAGTCCTTTACGATCGAGTGTCTCTTAATCTCTTAAGAGGTCCAATACCGCCAGCATCAAGCATCGAAGACCACTGCAAACACTGCCAAAACGCCATCAGAGTTGCCGCTTTTGATGTGTTGGGTTTCATTCGTCCACCACAACGAAACTCCTGGTTCGATGATGAATGCCGGCAAGCACATGTAGCTAAGCAAGATGCATATAAAGTGGCGCTGCATAGAAGGATCAGAGCTGCTCATGAGCTCTATGAGCGGAAGACGATTGACGAACACTGGCTTCTCAGGAGGAAGAAGAAAGAGCATGAGAAGCGTGCGGTCAAGGAAATTGAGAGATGCTACTCCAGGAATGAGGTTCGGGAGTTTAGCAAAAGGTAAAAATAACATGCCGCGGAAACAAACCCCGAACCGAAGCCTGTAGAGATGAACAAGGGAACATCGTAGTAGAATCGCAGTCGATGCTGAGGATTTGAAAAGATCATTTTTGCAGACTGTATAACGCCCATGACGAACCAAATATCAACTTGGACGATGATGACCAACAATTCTGTCCACCTGACGTGGTTGAAGTGAAGATAGCTATATTGAAGCTTAAGTCCAATAAAGCTGCTGAAGCAGACGGCCTGACTGCCGAGCTCTTCAAAGCAGCAGGCGATGACTTGGTAAGGAGCATACACCAACTCATCTGTAAAATATGGTCGGACGAAAGTATGATCGATGAATGGAACCTCAGCATTGTTTGTCCGATTCTCAAGAAAGGAAACCCTCTAAACTGCGCCAACTACAAAGGCATCAGTCTCCTTAACATCGCATATAAGATCTTATATGCTGTATTGTGTGAATGCCTGGAGCAGTTCGTCAACAACCTGATAGGTCCATATCAGGGTGGCTTCAGGCCAGGAAATTACACCATCGACCAAATATTCAGACTACGGCAGATCTAGGAGAAGACCCATGAGCTTCAGATCGGTACACACCACCTATTCATCGATTTTAAGGCCGCGTATGCCAGCATCTATAGAGACGAGCTATACAGAGCTATGTCTCGGCCGGTAAAGATCTCACCGAGACCTTTGATGTCCAGAAAGTATTTAAACAAGGCGATGCGCTGTCATGCGATCTTTTCAACATCGTACTTGAAACAATAGTGCAAAACTCACGAGCAAACACAAGAGGCACTATCTTTCAAAAGTCCGTCCAACTACTCGCATACGCCGACGATATTGACATAATCGGGAGAAAACAGCGTGATGTCAGTGGCGCTTTCGCGAGTATTGAGACGGAAGCGGCGAAAATGGGTTTAGCGGTCAATGAGGGCAAGACCAAGTATATGCTGTCAAGCAAAAAGGACAACCAACACCGACGTCTCGGGCAGAACGTCACCCTCAACAGATAAAACTTTGAGGTAGTTGAGGATTTTGTCTACCTAGGCTCCGCTGTAAATACAGACAACGACACCAGCGCTGAGATCAAGCGAAGAATAACTCTTGCCAATCGCTGTTTCTTTGGGTTAAGAAGGCAATCGAGTAGCAAAGCCCTCTCTCGAACAACAAAAGTTACCCCATATCAGACCTTAATAATCCCAGTCATTATCTAAGGCGCAGAGGCATGGATATTATCGAAAATGAACGAGGTCCCATCTGCATGGATGGTGAATGGAGAGAGAGATACAATGACGAACTGTATGTCTGTACAGCGACATCGACTTAGGCAGAAGAGTTAAGATCAAACTACTGAGACGGGTGGACCGAAAAGTATTCGAATCCTCTCCCGAGGGACAGCGCAGTAGAGGAAGGCCAAGAATCAGGTGGCGCACGCAAGTGGAAAGGGACCTCAGCCAACTTAGCGTGCGAAACTGGAGGCAGCTATCCACGGATCGAGCTGGAGTCAGTAAGTAAGTACTACTTTCTTACTTCAGGTGGAGCTTCAGTCCAGGGTGAACCTGGGTTCAAGTCAACAAGCATCTCCAGCTTGAGCTCTACACAGCTCATCTCTATACATGCTGTCATTTGCGGCCTTAAATTCCCTAAGATCTGCTGTAGTGTGTATACTCGTATTTGGTCGATGGTGGTCTTCCACATGTGTACTACACGTGGAATAAATGTCACAGGGATGTGTCAATTATTCTGCATTTTACAATCCTTAACTACGAAATTGTTATTTTTATTTGGTATGCTTCTCCTTTGGTTCAAATTTTAGAGGCTAGATTTTGAGCTTCTTTTCTCTCTCCCTGCTGAAGTCACCGACTTTCTTTTGATAGTGCAAACTTCTCGTTCCGCCCCGAATTTATCTTCTTTGAGGTGAACCTTTAGTCCTAACTTAATATTTTCGCGAACTTGGCATTTTCCATGCCACTAATACCAAGTTTAGTTAGGTGCTTAGCAAATGTAGTATCCATGTCAGTAAGCAGTCTTTCCTTCTGAGCAACAGCAGGAAATTCACAGACCTTCTAGAAAACTTGAGAAGCATTTGTTTGATCTACAGACATTAGGCATAAAAAGACAAGTTCACGGTCTTTTCGATCGCTTGTCGTGTCATCCTTAAATATTCTGATTTTGTATTTTACTGAATGAATAGTGATTCAGTTGAATGTGGAGTATGCCGCACAGGAAGAGAGAACTTCCTCCGTCTTTACGCTAAGATACCCGAGTACCTTTCGAATACATGGCCGAGCCCCTGAAATGGATTCCTATCTTTTGGTTCCTCATCATAGAGATACCATCCCATACGAATTATTATTTTCTCTATTTGCAAATCATGACAACCAAAAACATAGGGTATTCCTCGCCTTATCTTGATGAAAATTGCAGTTTCTGTATCTACTGGGCAGTACTTGCAAGACCAATCAATAACGATTAAATGCACATTGTCAACTGGTTAACATTCAATAATTTTCCAACCTCGATAAATACCCTCAATCTACAAGCCTTTAATATCACATCATACCAGCCAATACACGAGGGGCTTACTGAAATCGTCCGTCAACATTGCTATTGAATAAATATACACTTCAGTGATTAATGCATTTTTATGGCTTTCGACAAGAAAATAAAGCGCCAAGCTTTTTATCGCCAACGAAAGCTTTCTGAAAGAACTGGAATTGATCGCAATTAATTATTTTAATATCAAATTTCTATTTAACATTCAATAGGGGTGTGTATACCCTAGACGTGAGTCTAATTTAACTTGAATTAATTTTCTGACAAAATAATAGATTTGGATCAAAAGCATTTTGCATTTGGATTGCAAAGCCAATTGAAACGAACATTTTTTAATTCTAAGGAGACACCTTGATGATCTTGATATGCATACAAGTACATCTGACGGATTTCTCTCTTAATGGAGCAGCAGATTTGAGTTCTAACTTACAAGCCGTTTTGCGTCTTTCTTTCAAGGTTAATTCAAAACTTCTCTAGGCAGTTTCTTCCATATGAAGAGTGTTCTTTTTTACACCAGTGCTAACTTCAGACATTTATATCTGTCAAACCAATTGTCAGATTGCAAACTGTCAGTGTTACTTTTATTGATAAGTATTTGCAATTTTACTGTGATGACATAGAAAGTTTGGTTCCAACCTTTTTTTTGTGCGCCAAACCCATCCGCCAAATTACATCCGACAAAATCGACCATGTGAGACCGCTATTCGCTGTATTGCAAAACGTTTTCTTTGGAAGATGCAGTGGCATTGAGATGCATAAAAAGAGTGCGTATTAAAGAGAATATTGCATCCGTTCAGAAGAGTGTTGAAGAAGATCCAAATTTATCGATTCGAAGTCGTTCACAACAGCTTTATCTTTGTCCGTCCACTTTATGGAATATTTTACGTAAACGTCTTATAGGTAGTTTGAAGGCGACAAGATCAGCTCGTGCAAAAATTAAATGAATGACCATCGCTTGCATCGAAATTTCAGCGAATTGGCCCAAAATCAACTGGCATTAGATCTGCAGAATTGTGACCGGCGATAAGGCCATTTCTGGCTCATTGGGTATGTCAATAACCAAAATTGTCGCATTTGGACCGAAGATAATTTACATGATCGGAACTTCGTTACATCCCGAAAAATGCCCAGTTCGGTGCGGTCTTTGGACTGGTGGCGTCATATTTAATTTATAAACATGAATCCAATCAGCGTGTTCCGGTCATTGGTATTCACTACAAAGCCTTGATTTAAGACTTATTCGTTCCCCATATATAGCAAACGAAAATTGGCTTCCAAGGTCTTGTGATCGCTAATCAATGCTGACAAATCAACAATAATTTACGCATTGAAGGTCAACATTATGTTATTGAGGACATACATCTACATGAAAAAGTGATTGAAAACTTTGTCTCTCGGATGGCATTCATCAGGTCTAGCCGTAGCGGGCTTATGCCCTACTCTTTTTCTGATAATTTAATGAAATTTTATATACCACATTGATCAAAAAGTTCCCGGAATACAATTTTATTCATCTTAATCTATATTGTCCCCTTCAAAGTAATCCCCATCGACTGCAACACACTTACGCCAGCGCGTCCATCAGCGGTTTCTTAACTCGATTGGACAGAAAGAAGTCACAGGGAGCCAAATCAGGTGAATTCGGTGGCTGTTGGATGGTATTTGTTGCATTTTTCGTCACAAAAAATACGAATAATGAAGGCACTGTGCGAGGTCTTTTGGCACCAACTTTGCTCCTACACGACGGAAACCCAAATCATTAACCCAAAATGTCTTGGACGGATCCATAGGCAATGTTCAAGTTCTCCGCTATCTCTCTGATGGTTAATTTGCGGTTATTGACCAACATTTCATTTACTTCATCAATGTTTTCTTCGGTTTTCGATGTCGATGGACTGCCACTGCGTTCATCATCTTCGATTGACTCACGACCACTTTTGAACCACTCGTGCCACTAGTAAACAACCGTTTTCTTTAGGGAATCGTTGCCGAAGCACTTTTCGAACATTTCCAACGTTCGCGCACCATTAAATCCGTTTTTTCCGCAAAATTTAATACAAATTCGTTGTTGAAAATTTTAAAAAATTGCCAACACAAACAGAGATAGATGTACTCTTGGCTACGAAACTTTTGCAAATATCAAGCTATGACACTAAGATTTAGAGAGAATATCTTGTTTGGCGGCTAAATATTCTTTCGAACAAACAGAGGGGAATTCAGAGCATTTTTGGGCCATCTCGGCAGCACGGCAATAGCACTTAGAAGCGCCAGGTTCCAACATCTCATCTCAGTACTCATAAAGTCTGCACTCAGTGAAATTGTACAAATGTTTGATGCGTGGGAAGCCAGATTTCAGTACTACTAATATCGATTCGAAAGACTAACTTGCTGAGCCCAGGTACGCACATGATTATAAGCAACAATATGGAAGATGTCCAGCTTCATGCTGAAGAGGTCAATAGTACGACTAAGAATATCGCGAAACTTCCAGAACACAGCATTCCGAGCTAAGTTAAATTGCAGTGAACTGAAATACCAACTGCTACTAAGAGACTTTTAATTACATCAAGAATGAGATGCACCAACAGTATGTTTATGGCAGGATAAAAACACGGACCTTTTCCTGCTGTGGCAGTGCACTTTTTTTTTCAATCCTCAAGAAAGGAGACCCTCTGAACTGCGCCAACTACAGAGGCATCAGTCTCCTTAACATCGCGTACAAGATCTTATCTGCTATTTTGTGTGACCGCCAGAAGCCCTTCGTCAGCAGCCTGATAGGTCCATATCAGTGAGGCTTCAGGATAGAAAAGTCCGCCACCGACCAAATATTCACACTACGGCAGATCTTGGAGAAGACCCATGAGCTTCAGATCGATACCCACCACCTATTCATCGATTTTAAGGCCGCGTATGACAGCATCTATAGAGACGAGCTATATAGAGCAATGTCTAGTTTTGGCATCCCTGCCAAACTCATCCGTCTGTGCAGGATGACGATGGAGAATGCACGCTGCTCCATCAAGGTCGGTAAAGATCTCACCGAGACCTTTGATGTCCAGAAAGGATTTAGACAAGGCGATGCGCTGTCATGCGATTTTTTCAACATCGTACTTGAAAGAATAGTGCAAAACTCACGAGCAAACACAAGAGGCACTATCTTTCAAAAGTCCGTCCAACTACTCGCATACGCCGACGATATTGACATAATCGGGAGAAAGCAGCGTGATGTCAGTGGCGCTTTCGCGAGTATTGAGACGGAAGCGGCGAAAATGGGTTTAGCGGTCAATGAGGGCAAGACCAAGTATATGCTGTCAAGCAAAAAGGACAACCAACACCGACGTCTCGGACAGAACGTCACCCTCGACAGATATAACTCTGAGGTAGTTAAGGACTTTGTCTACCTAGGCTCTGCTATAAATACAGACAACGACACCAGCGCTGAGATCAAGCGAAGAATAACTCTTGCCAACCGCTGTTTCTTTGGGTTAAGAAGGCAATTGAGTAGCAAAGCCCTCTCTCGGACAACAAAAGCCACCCTTTATAGGACCTTAATAATTCCGGTCCTGCTCTATGGCGCAGAGGCATGGACATTATCAAAAATGGATGAGGGTGTTCTTGGTTGCTTCGAGAGAAAAACTCTTCGAGTGATCTTCGGTCCCGTCTGCATTTACGGTGAGTGGAGGAGGTACCGCGACGAATTGTATGGAATGTACAGCGACATCGACCTAGCTAGAAGAGTGCAGATCCAACGACTGGGTCATGTAGAGCGAATGGACACCAATCTTTCGCTCCGAAAAGTCTTCGAATCCGTTCTCGTACAGGCCCGTTGCCAGGATTTTGGGGGGCTAGTTCAATTTCGAAGAAGTAATTCTATATACATAAATTAGAAAACTATATGAATATTTTATTTTTGTTTGTATTTCTTTTTTATAAATTAAATTAAATAAATAATAATTCTTTTAATATTGTTTTTTTACAATAATAAACGACTTGTCGTTTTTTTTAGAACACAATATCGACCACTTTATCTGGACGCAGATGAATACCTGAGTGAACAGACAGCTTTGCAAGTGCACTAAGTCTTGGATGGCCCATGACGCTTCGGGATAATATTTTTATCCTTTTCATCGTTGAAAACCTTGGAAGCAGAGCTTGAAACGATGGTAGAACATCCTCGTTGACCATAAATCTGTCAGTAAGATTTTGTATTAAAGAATCTAGACAGAACCTAGAAACTCTAAAATAATCTTCTGGACATGATTTTTCTGGATTAGAGCGTGTTGTTTTTTTCAAAGACATCCTCGGCAAGTTCTGATGCGGATTAAAACGCCTCTCTAAAAAAATTTCGGGCATTTTCTCTTATGTTACTCGTATTAAGAAATTTAAAGACTTGTTTTGTGTGATTTATTGCAGACACGAAATTCAAAGATTCATTTTATTTATAAGGGTAGCGTTAAACTAAAAAGTTTTTCGCATACAATGAGGCATTCCAGGAAATCACTTCTTTGAATTGCTGCCAAGAGAGTTGATGCTTTTGAAGACATCGCCCACGTCTTGGAGTATATTTCTTCAAGACTAATCACAATATATTTGAAGAGCCTTACAAACGAGATAACGCTGTCAAGCCTTTCAATAAACCTTCTTTCACAAACACTCCTGCTTTCTGGTGCATGTTTTTGTATGAAGTTTTGGAAAGCCTTATTTGCATTTGAGTGGTTTCGGAGGAAATTGACTATTTCGCTTTCTACATCAAGACAACTGTGGATCATGTGTCTATTCTTTCGATTTTGAACCATGATTATATATTCAACCTAATGAATTTAAGGGTGTGAGGTACATACTTGACATTGATTACGGTAGGCCTCCATCCTGTATCGTAACACCATCCAAATCAAATTAGTGTCATAATGATTTTGATGCTATCGCTCCTTTCCTAAAATACATAAAGTGCAAGACTGAAAGAAAATTCAATTACAAAGACCTCTTTACGAGCTCCTAAGGAGGAAATTCTTCTCAGCTCAGTAGCTCCATTTTTTCCCATATTTATTCAAAAAATTAATTTGCACCTACTATAGTACATCCGTAAAAATTTCTAAAGAAATCGTGAGCAGTTTTAAATGACAGGCCTCCCAAATATCGCTTCACGCAATAAATTTTGTATGATAAGTATTTTGTACACATTAAACGGCCTGACTGTGGTATGATTCAACATAAACTAAAAATCGCAGTAAGCATTTACCAGCACTGAATCATATTTTTCATGGAAGCGATTACCATTAACGAAATCAATCTTCGACGAAGCGAATTTCCTATGATCATTCGTCACCTCTACTGTTGGATGAATCTTTGCGATGTGAACTATGAGCTGTCCAGATCTCTAAAATAGTAGTTCATGGCAATTGCTCACTCTGCGATCTATTTTAATTCTTTCGAAGAACTGAAAACCAGTTTCGGATGCGATTGATTTAATTGTCAAACTATACAAAGAATATTGATTAGACCGTATCGTCTTGGGAATCTCGTCAGACCGGGTGCGCCACAAGTGTTCCAAGAACGTACGCATTTATGTGTAAATACGTTGTTCAAGATATTTCATCCTGCTGGATGCTTGGATCCGGTTAACTTCATTTCCTGATCGGGAACCTCTCTGCCTGTCAAAGAATATGAAATAAATGCAGTGTAGACAAACTTTAAGGAGCATATGAGAGTTGAACTGGTAAGAAAGTCCTTAAAAATGCTGCGCTATTCGTCTCTGCTCATCCGTCGACAACGCTATATAGAAACACCAAGCGCGTTCGCTTACCCTCAACTTAAAAAAAAGAAAAACTGTGGTGCTGGCAGTCCGGTTTGGGCCACGGCCTAACTTCTTGAGACTCATTTGTGTTGCTCATGTTGTCATTTTTGTCACATCTGAGCGGGGCCTGCGGTATATCGCCGAACCCGCACGGCACTTCTTAGAAGCTTTTTCATAGGCAATTTTACTTTCGAAAAATTGTTGGTGATGCCGAGGATCGATCCACAAACCCTCTGCGTGATAGTCTAACAAGCTATCTTTGGTTGCCGGGGCGATGTTGTTTATCCCCTCAATATGTTAAAGTCAGTACTGGTTTGATTTGCCGTCAATTAGAACAATGAACAAGCGACTGAGAAGCATAACTAGAAGGTAACAACACTGAAGTCTCCTCCAGAAAACCTCAAAATATATATACAGGGCTACAATCTATTGTACTTAGATGGTGCAATAGTCCCGGCGAATCTGGACTTCAACCAACAAGCCCCTCTTGTCAGCATGATTTATCGCCAGCTACTTCCAGTGCCGCACACTAATTTAGTTGGGTTCGCCTCCCACTTTCCTGGGCCACTTAGATGTTGTCGTTTATACAGCACCGTCCTCCGAGATAAGAATCAAAAGGTCTTTCAGTCAAACAGGTGATGTTTACTGTCTTTACTTGGTTCAACAGCCGTCGCTGTATAGCCCATATAATTCGTGGTTAAATTCTTCCTTTCCAGCCAATTCTATTCTATTGTTAACTTTTCGATAAGGTTCAAATCTCTGCCCCACAGAAAAGATCTGTACCTGCATGATGAAGTTATTGAATTAAGGACGAGAAGCTTACGTCCTCGGATGACTGCCTACAGTTATCGTCAAACCGGAGGTTTCTTTCGTCGGCTTCTCTAACAGTTCGTCAAAGACATTCCTATTAGTGTTCTATGGATTGTGTATGAAACCTCGAATCGGGAAGAGCTTGAAGAAAACGCAATCGGCAAAGGTTCGCAATCGAACTTAACTCCGTAGTACCTGTTATATCCGCATTCGCACATTGGCTGCAATGAGGTAATAGATTGGGTCGATATTGGTTACTCGCTTAGTTCAAAACACCGAAATGCTGAAGGACTGGCGTCGACCGCAATACTATATGTTCAATCTGGTCAAGTCAAAGGAAAAGTTACTCCCTCATTACAAATTCAAAATCATGAATGCTCGTATTATGTTCTCGGACGTGATGTTGTAAAGAATACGTTTCGCGACTGCTTAAAGACGGCTTTCTTCCCCAGACTTTCATTAAGATCTCCTTGCATAAGTATAGTGTCAGAGACCAAGCATATGTTCGGACTAGAATTCATATTTTTCTCAAGGGGCATGGCCGCAAGTCAACATATTATCGAATTTAGCCTCGATGCGGACTGTTCTCAGACGTTCGCTTACAAAATTATGGATTGTCTTTCTTCTTTGAACATCATAGAAGATACTCGTATCATAGATTTTTACTCCAAACATCCCTTGCACAGTATCAATTGCGGTAATTTTGACTCTATGCCAGTCTAGGGTCTCTGCGAGTGGTCTGTTAATGAGCCCTTAAATACTGACATCTATCAGAAGGAGTTTTTTTTTTGTGATTACTGCGCCCTCAAGGGGTTGTTAGTACCCTTAAAATGATTACTGAATGTTTGGGGGTTATAATGACTAGGAGTAAAGAGCTCGGCAGGGCATTCTATAAGCGAGTTGTTCGGCTTAGGAAAAAATCACTATATTTCACGAAAGTGGGCTTGAGGGTGTACTGATGAGCATTCATAGCGAGATGGATGTTACGGTAAGAGGTTTGAAGGGACGGAATGCTACTGGCAATTTCTGAGGAGCACTGGAGGGAGTCAATCGACTGTGTAATATTAGCATTACCTATTAGTTTTACCGCACGATTTTGAAACCTATCTAGTAAGCGCAAAGAAGTCTTGGGAGCACCTGACCAGATGCGAGCATTGTATTCCAATTTTGGCCGGATGAAAGCCTTATATATTGAAGACAGATCAGAAGGAGTGGAATATTTCTTACATCGCTTAAGGAAACCTAGACATTTCGAAGCATTATTGCCGACTTCGAATATGTGGTCATTGACACACATACCGAAAATGGAAGGTTTTCGGTTTCAACGATGCAAGTGCCATTTATGGATAATGGCTGGGTATTTGAATTTCGCTTAAGCGACAGCAGACAGCATTGTGTTTTGTTAATATCGGAAGAGCTTATCATACGCTGTCGTTCTTGTTCTACAGCCGAAGAGCAGGGACGTGAGTCCGAGAAGTAGAGAGTACTGTCGTACTTTTACTGTTTGCTATAAGAGTAGAGAGAAGAAGATTCGCCTTTTTTAGGGACGGGCTGGACAAATGCTGTTTTCCATCTGCTCGGAGAGATTCCTAAAGAGTAGGATTGGTGGAAAAGCTTACGCAGTGGTTTTGCCAGCGTAGAAGAACACCTCTTCAGAAGAAGGGGGATATACCATCTGGACCAGCGACTTTGTGGGCGTTAAGATCTTTAAGTACTCTTGCTACTACACGATAAAGGATCTCATTCCAAGGAGAATAGTGTCTGTGATAATATCAGCAGCGGCATCCACGTCGTTATCGAGGAAACATAACGACTAGATGAAATTCCTAAAGAAGGTGTTAAGTCCGCTCCAATTGGCTTTCTCGTATTGCCATACTATTCCTTTAGGAATTTTTTTTCTCTAACTGATATGCACAATGGTCCGACGAGCCTAAAGGCGAGAGCATATCAATACTGTACTTATCGGGGTGAGAAACAAGTCCAGGGTGTTAGCGGTATGACTATCAACGTCTGGGATTCGCGTGGGCTCATTTATAAGCTGGGTCAAGTTGTTTTCCGCAGCGAAGATCTCAACACACCGTCCTTCGGGTGTTGTCTGTCCAAAATGTCGACGCCACCCACAATTGTGTATATTGAAATCGCCCGTAATAACGATTTCAGTATGCGGATACAGGGATAGTATTCATTGTATGGAGTCAGACAGCCCATCAAACTCGTTAAAGGTCGAATTTCTGTCTTGTTTGAGGCTTCTGTAAATAAAGCAGTAGTGGGGCTATCATCTGAAGAATCATTCTTTCCAATCTCTGCTTTTGAAATCCGAGTAAGATTTGGATACTAACGAAAGCAAATAGATTTAGTTTCGAGTGTCTTAAGTGACGCGAAGACTTGACTGTATTTTGTAACATTAAAATGCGGTAGAAGCTTACAATTTTGTCATACAGTTAGCCCAGATTAAACATGCACATCGCAATGTTGCACGATAGTGACTTTGACCGAAATATGCCATATGATACCATTCGAGTCATGAAGCAAAGTTATCCATAGTATAGCATTTCATTCTGTTGGCATCATGTGTAAAGAGAATGGCTTGTGATGTCCAAGCCTTTCAAGAGGCTGAACCGACAACTGACCTAATATTGGGCAAGCTGTATCTTTTCAAGAGAATGTCGTAGCCTAACAAACATAAACCCAGAAGAGTTTTGTGTGCTGTTTTACTTCAAATGCCACAAGTCAATTGTTAAGTAGAGATAGGGCTTTAAATACCATCGCCTGTTGTTATTTTGATGTAGGACAGTTGGTTCTTTGATACGTATTTCGTACTTCGACAAAACGTGTGACAGCAATTGTCTACTTTTCTTTTCAACCGGGTCTTATTTCGATCAGCGATTCACCTAAGTATGAGTATGCTGCATTGCCTCATATGACAATGATAATGGCAGGATTAATGTGAATCTATATGAAGAATTCTCGAAAATATCAAAGCTCCAGTCGTATGGTGTAACTACTTGAGAATATCCATATCCATTGAATCTAATTAAAGTATATCGTTCATCCATTAAACCACCCACCCACCACATTACCGTAAACAATCTAATGGAATGCTGACAATTTTGTTCCTTCAAATGCTTCCACACCGAAACGGCGCGACAACCAAAAATGAAATTAAAAGTGATTCCGAAATGCAAAATGTCAACAACAATAAAAACAACAATCGAATAAAAATTTGTTTATCGTAGCGATTAAACTCACAATTCACTAGTATCCGACATCCGTACGTGTGCACTGGCAAAGCCATTTCAAGCTGAAAGCTTTCATTTGCATAAACTCGACTGTGGAGGCACTATGGTAAGCTTCGGTGTATGCCCATAAAAGAACTATTAAATGTCTCTATTGCAATCACTGTGAAATTAAAAACACTGTACAGTTAGTTTGTTTTTATAGCAAAACTTGTTTGTACTAGATAGAAATCTCATCCCTCAACAACCCCGATTTAGTTGTATGTACAATTGCATTCGATGGGTATTTGCAGTATCTATAGACCAAATTTACTGACTTTTAGAAGAACTCATTAAGTTAGCATCATCATTGGATAAACACATACCGAGTTTGGTTAATTGGTTCCGCAATGATTAGTCTACATTTGCCCTTGCGCTCTTTCCAAAAAAATCTTACAGTCGAGCGTAGAGGTAATCTCCCAAATGTTTTATTCATTTTATGGAAATATGGATACTTAACCCGTTTCCGTATCTAGTAGATCCACTAGCACCAACTTAAACCACATTGCAGAGTTTAAGTCGAAAAAATTCTAATGATACCGGTTAGCAAGGCCGTTTTATCGAATGTCTACCACACCGGCGACCTCCATTCTACACGACACATATCGACTTGGAGTTCTTGACAAAAAAAAAATAAAAAATAAGAAAAAAGGAAAACATAAAACATTGTTACAACATATTCGTACTGTCGTATCTGACTAAATGCAGAAACAGAAACCTGGCGTTGTATCTTAGTAGGTACGAGTACTGTGCTGCAGTACGAATACCTTAATGTCGTTCCTAAGCCAACGTTTGTATGTACATACTCGTACCTACGAGTTTGAGTACGAGTATCTTGACTGTTGAATGTTGACCGTTGTTGATTGCCGAATGTAACTGCTATGGCACTTTGAATTTACTACAGACACCCGTATACTTGTAGATACTCGCACTTGGTAGTATCGAAGACTTTTGAGCTATTTGAATTAAACTTTGCATGTCGCTGTGAATTCGCGATAAACAAGTGTACAAACATTGTTCAGGGACTGAATTAATCGCATAGTGCGGGTATAACAAATAAAAAAAAAATTAAAAAAAATATTAAACCAAAAAAAAAGAGCTTTTTTGATTTTTTTTTTTTTTTTTTTTTCTGTTTTAAATGCCTAAATGCTTCGATGCTTCCGCTGAACAACGCTCAGCGATAATCGACAAATGAAGTTTAGCGCCGCCGCGTCTTAGTATCAGTCGGTGAGACCATCTGTTGATAAATTATTGTTGTGGCTCTTATTGTTGCAAACGGATATTCGTGCATTTTATAGAATTGTTGGATTTTTTTTTATTTTATTTTTGAATTCATCTAGAAGATTTGAGTTTTGTGAATTTATTTTTTTTTTTTTATGTATCTTTAATTGTCGCTGCAATTGGTGCGTAAAGTGTGAAATTTTTTTTGATCTACGAAGAAGATCTTTAAGTGGTTTGTGCGTAGATACCGATTTGGTTCGTTTAGTAAGTGATGTTTTGTAATTAAATTTTATTTTTTATTTTATGAATTCTTTTAGTGATTATTGATAGAGTGTATTTGTTTAACAATGTATCTGAACAGTACCTGATGCTGTATTCGCTCATTTTGATTGTGTGCAGATCGCTTTGCACATTGTAGCGAGATTGGGCGCCAATCGAAAATTGTAAACAAATAGATTAACAAGTGTATTTGAGAAATCTAACATTTTAAATATTTCAATGATTTCTTATGAATGGGACACATAATGAATTCCGTTCAAATTCAGTGCTGTGTGTGGGCACAAAGTGTTCCTTTTTGAAGTCCAAGGATGTCAATGCATCTTCTGGTAACGACTATCGAGATGTCGTCCCTTCAAAGCTCTTTTACAACTTCTTACTGAGTTTTTAATTGAGTTATGCTTCTACGTCCTTCACTTCAAAATTTGCATTTTCGTGATATTCATTGCTTTTCTCTGAATCAAGTGTCCTGTATCTTGCTGTCCGGTCATGTTATAGAATTTAAATATGCATATCTGCTACATTACATTATTTGCATAAACTTGGTGAATTTTGCTCCTTTCGCTTCAAATATTTTGTGCGGCAATCTCATTGGATTAACTTTGACTGCAGTCCGAACATACACCAGAGAATTTTGTGTTTGTTTCCTCAAGAATTCATCTGCCAAAGTGGTAGTTAGACCTCAGTTGAGGCAGACAGTGTTTTTTATGTTTTCGTTTCGATTTATATGCTTCTCATCATAGTGTGTAGATACTTGTATAGTTGGAAAAGTTTGCTGTTGCTGATTAGGCCATAGGATTGGGTGTTGTACGATAAGGATAAAGACCATTCAACGTAAACATTGCCTTTGGATACTGGTTACATTTAAATGGACTTGACTCGTCAAACTTGTACAGTCTGTTTGATAACATCCTACACGACGAAAATTAAAGAAGAACTTATAATAATAATATAAAAATCAATTGTACTGGTTTATTTTGTTTATTTACTTGAATGCTTTTCAATTAATATGTTGTCCACTCTTCTCCATTATCAATAATTGCTTGGAGTATTCGAGGCATGCTTTCTACTAATCCTCGTATTTTTCGTGATAATTGTTTGACCGTCGAGATCTTCTTTCCTTGGAGCTTTGGCTTCATGAATGCCCAAACATTTTCAATGGGATTTGCATCTGGCGACTGTGATGTTTCGGGGCATTATCTTCTTGCAGTAACCAATTCTAATTCCTTCTTTTAAGCCACCTTTGGGCAGATGGTAATAAAGCCTTCTTATACATTTTGACCATGTTGGGTGCGTTTAAGTTATTTGTAAACATGAACAAATCGCCAAATCCTTGTTTTGAGAAGCATCTCCAAACGTGCACCTTTGCCGGGTGTTTGACGGTCCGCTGGATTAATTTATTGGATTGTGTACACCAGGTATGAGTGATAGAAGACCATGCCCAAAAAGAAGCTTCATCCGAAAAAATAACGTTGTTCCAATCTCTGTCCAAATTCTCCTTGGCCCAACTGAGTCGTTTTTCTACGTGTTTTTTTGACAGAAGTGGTTTCTTTATTGTGCTTCGAAATTTTACATTATTGGCTAGTAAACGTCTTCGTATCGTATCACAACACACATTTAGACTCCTTTTACGTAAAATCCGTTGTCCTCCACGTTACGATAGAAGAGGATTTTTTTCAAACACGCGTAGAATCATTTTGTCCTGCTTTTTTGTTGTTTTTGGCGTAGACCCACGATCCGGCAAATCATCCATATTTTTAACTTGGGAATAACGGTGCACCCACTTGCTAACAAATGCTTTTGACTTTTTCATGTATTTAGCAACTGCTCCGTATGACATTTTCGGTCCTTTTGGATGCGTGCACAAGAATACTGCTCCATAACGCGACACTCATTTTAAAATGCTTCCGTCTCTGACAAAAATTGAACACTCTTTAAATTTTTTTATTCAAAGCATCTTAGCAGAAGTATTTTTTTATCTGCTAATGCAAATGCCACTTCCAAACCGCTTTTCATAAACGAATTTTGCCGTATACGATCTTATCAATCTGTAACTGCGGTTGTTTGATAGGAAGAATCCCTAGTGTATGTTGAAATGAGGAAACTGTGTTCTTGCTAGAGTGATATTTCGCCCCCTGCAAAAGTCAATTAGCCTCACTCCGTTACCAGACGTAGTGTCGTGTACGTCTTGAATACCTACTGTCCTACCGCCTAGCAATATTTTAACGAGATTCATCGGACATTGCTTATATGTCTTGTCAAGAAGAGTCTAGAAACATACCTTGGTGGCATGGAGAATGGAGTTATATAAGCCCTATGCTCGTTCATGAGCTGGAAGCTTAAGACTTCTTGCCTAAATCTACTTTATACGCTAATACGGCATACAATCAATCGCCATAGCATATATTACAGTATTTTATCCTGCTCCTGCTCGTACTTAAAGGATGGCGGTGATTAAGGATGATAGCAGTAAAGCAGCTGTTCTTTTAAGTGTCCTAACGTTTCCCGCGTTTATCTGAAGGTCATTGTCTTTTAAACCTTTGTAAGGATCGTCAACAGTGAATACATTTATATCTGAAGCTGATATTTAGTTCGTCACAACTTTTTAATATTGTGCGCCCTATGACGGGGTAGGCCTCTATGCACTGGCTGAGCATGCTCTCACTATTTTTACTGGAGTTACGAGTTAAGCCAAGCACTTCGTTGTGAACTAGATTGTTGCACTTCTGGCCCAATCCAAGTTATAAGACAATCAGCAGTTTCCTTATCAACCTAGGACCACAACATACGAGTATTAGCGTCTTTACCATCATAATATCTTGTCAGAAATGATTAAACTTCATAAGAATAATGCTATTTGGTTCGATTCACTCGATCAGCAATCAGATGTTAGATTCTTACGAATAAAATTACTATTTTAACATATTTGCTCAGTTTACGAAAACTCTTGGCTTGGATGTTATAAAACCGATGGTCGCAAAGCATTTTGCTCAAGCCTGTACACTATTAGATTTATTCCTCTCCAATGACTGTGATAATGTTTTCAGTCAGATTTCACCTCCTGCGTTCTGGAAACACGACGAGTGATATCTTCTTACCCTTTCGAGTTTCCCATTTTTACTGCATCGCTGCTGCTCCGCTTATGGGGTTGGCTAATGTTGCAGACCGCAGAACGCGTCTACATACTGCTCGGTCCTGGATCGCTTCAGTGGTTAGCGCATTGCGCATTTGTCATCTGAGAAATCCAGGAATTCTTTTTCCGACCTAGTTTTCTTACAGTTGAAGTGGTACCGTAGTTGATAGTGCCTTTTTGACCGGATTTTCGGCAGATCTTCTTTGAACGTGGCAATACCAGCTTATTCTATTCGCCTCAAGCTCGGTTACCGAATTCTTTATATGTAGACTTCCTCTTATACTCGTAGATCTAACGCAATCGCGTTTAGTGACTCCACTAGACATCCTTAACATTTTCATTTCCGCTGCCGTCATTTTGTTCTTAAACGCTTCGTACATTCTCCAGCACTGTGAACCGTATATAAGAGCTGGTCTAACTACCGTGGTATAGAGTTTCCCCTTTAATTTAAGTGGAAATTTTCGGTCGCAAAAGATTCCCGAATTTTCACTCCATTTCATCCATCCCACACTCACTCTGTGGTTTACGTCGTCGTCACATTTCGCTTCCATGTTAACGATTGATCCTAACAACTTCAAGATAGTGCATTCTCGAGCGTCGCCTTTTCCTTTGTGTAATGGAACCAGGAAGCTACTTCTCCATTGATTCGACATAGTTAGTCCACATTTTAATATATTTAAAGTTTCGATCGTTTCGCTGCCGATTCCCTCCCCTCCATCTTCGTCTAAAACTCTGATGGAATGCTGTCTGGTCCCGACGCTTCATTTTTCCGATTGCTATACTTATTTCTTCGATTGAGAAGTCCGAAATAGACCAGCTGTCGGCACGATATCACGTGAAAACTGTTTGTAAAGCAACTCCTTGCAGTATTCAAGGCACCGGTCACAAATTTCCTTTTCATTTGTCAGTAGGCGGCCGCCTGAGGTTATTGCCATTGAATTTTTTCGCCTCTGCGCAGCGAGCTTAAAAATATTTGGCGCTTTAGTATTGAACTTCTTGTATGGCTTGTCTTCTATCTGCCAATTGTAAGGATATATGCTCCAACTCCTGGTAGAGGTTCTCTGCTGCTGTCGCTCGAGTTCGAGCCAGGATTTTCTTAACGACATTTTTAAGACGCTCGTATTCAAGAGCCAGTTGAGCTTTTTCGATATCGTCGCTCCGATCGCATTTTGTCCACGCTTAAAATTGAAACACAATCTTCTTTTCGGCCAAGCTCGTTTGGTTTCGTCATTCCATCACCATGTTTCTTTGTCGGCGTTATGGTATCCCGATATAGTCCCCAGATGGGACTTTGCGAGTGTTATGCATTCCTCGTGCATGTGTAGTGAATTACTTTCACAATACACATACCGAGACTGTAGAAATCAAAATACTGATGTTCTGGAACGGGATATTGAAAGCAATAATTGCCATCCTAATTATCATGAATTATCTAAAAATACTCAGATTGAAATCCTTCAACATATTCTATTGCAACTATATATGTAGGTACAATGCCCACGTGCTGCTGTTATAACATATCCTAACAACCCATGGTTTACGCGCGAAGTTATTGATTTAAAGGGCAAACTTGATACATTCTATAAGAAGTGGATAGGATTTAAGCTCCCAGAATTTTATAACAGTTTCCGCCAACCAAGCCAAAAGAGTATTTACGATAAACACTTTGAACACAAGCTACCTTCAAACACTCTTTTGAATAATTTACGTGAGCTTGGTGTTGGTCGAAAAAAGAATGCCGGAATAAATAACATCGATCCCAATCAGCTCAATAGAGAATTCACAAATGATATCCAGCACGAGTACTGACCAACTAGATATAACACTTAATGGCATTGAATCTGCTTGTATTGAACAAGCCGATGTCGTCAAGGCTATACTTAAAATCAAGTCTAATGCTGTTGGTATTGATGGAATTAACCTCATTTTCATTAAAATTATAGTACCTTCAAGCCATAACCCATATATTTAACTTCTACTTTTCCAAGCGCGTGGAAAATTGGTAATATTCTTCCCATTTTGATAAAGCGTCCTCTAACCGTCCCGCTGAATATAGACCCATTGTCATACTTCCCTTCTTGTCAAAAGTTATGGAAAGGATAGTTCACCAGCAGATGTCAGTCTTTGTCCAACGCAATAAATTACAAATCAATCCGGATTCAGACCTCATCATAGCTCTACGTCTGCTTTATTAAAAGTAACAGATGATATCCGAGCGGCGATGGTTAAAGACCTAATAGCTTTTGTGATTCTACTTGACTTTTCCAAGGCCTTTGATATAGTGGATCATATGAAGCTTCTCTCCAAACTCAAGAGGTTATTTGGCTTTTCATAATCTGCTATCAAGCTCACCTTGGTGGAAGAAAACAAGCTGTTGCTGTTAATAATGATATATCGGACTTTACTGCAACCTCAGCGGGTGTACCTCAAGGATCCATTCTGGGTCCTTTGTTATTTTCAATATTTATCAATGACCTTCCAAAAGTAATCAAATACTCTTCGCTGCATTTGTCTGCAGCTGATGTACAACTTTACCTGAGCTGTAAATTAGTCCTCAATGATGATGCAGCCTGTAAGGATATGGGTGAATTCAATGATGATGACCTTGCAACACGCAAACACCAAAAATTAGGACAACGACCTTCGGAAATGCACATGAAATAAACATACTTTGAACAGACCACGTGCATCCAAGCATTGAGAAAAGGTTCAGACCACGTGAAATATTCATATATTGCTCTGAATACGGGCGCTGGTGAGGGCGATGGCGCGATAGTTAGCTCATTGGACTATCAAGCAGAGAGTCTGGGTTCGATTTCTGGATTGGGCACCTACAATTTTTCACATCGCCATCACCCTTTCAGCGAGCAATGGCAAACTCCCGAAAGTAAAATTGCCTACGAAAAAGCTTCTAAGGAGTACCGTTCGGACTCGGCGATAAACCGTAGCAACATGAGCAACACAAATGAGTGTCAAGAAGCTAGGCCATGGCCCATACCTGGCTGCCAGGGCCACAGTGTTTTTTTTTTTTGCTCTGAATACGAAACAAAAAACAAAATCTTTTTGTGTGCCGATTTGTTGCAAGTCCAAGGAACTTAAGTAAGAAGGATGCTACAGAAGAATGTTCCTACGATCTCCGCAACAAAAGTTACGAACGATAACTTAAGAAAAAATAAGTAGGTACAATACGTTGCTGGTTCTACAGTTCAGGGTGGCAAAAGCCGCAGTCTCTTCTATTGACTGTGTTGTCCGCCTCGAAGCCCACAGCCCACAGCCCCTGACAGACAACTTAATTTTGCTTCAAGTATGTTTCAGATGAATTTATTGTCATATTTGGGAAAGCGGATCTCATTACTAAATGAAATCACTGTGGAGTGAAATTTCATTTAAGCTGACACACGGCTCCACCTCCTCACTATTCTCAAAGGAACACGAAACACCTGACCACTGGACCATCAATTAAATTGAAGATGATACGATCGGCACGAGAAAGTCTTTCAATATCCGATAACCAAGAAGCTTCCTTGATAGATTTGTCAAGATTAGTGATTTTCATAAGGCAGAAACAATTTAGATCTCGTAATTGTAATTGCTAAAGGATTGTACTCGTATTAATGCTTCTTATGACGAGGCACTTGCAGAGGAAGTGACTGAGGAAGTGACTGACTCTCAATAACTTTTTACAATCTTCGATTTGGGTACAGATTGTTAGTTATAGGGGATTTGGGTATTGACTATGGTGGATACGAAGAAATGTGTTGCAGTTGCTGTCTTATGAAATATCTTCTCGTTTGCTAGTAGACGTTTAGGGGATTCGACAATAAATGGATAGCTTGTCTTTGATGCCTACATGGCCAAGTATCCATGCTAATACAGTATTGTTCTTAGGGTTCCGATTACTAAAATGGGACATTTATTGGTCCTACTTCTCGAGCCCATATGAATACTTAGGTTATCTGTTAGGATCAGACTTTTTCCAGACAGCCTTTGAGCAATAGTTATTCCTTCATGAATTGCTGCTACTTCTCCTACGTAATTGATGAAGGATGGTTATTACTCTTCTCTGTCCTAAGCATTCAGAGGGGATGTAGCCTGTTTCTAGTCGTAGAGCCTCAATTCAATGTGGTTAATGTTGCTTATTGTAGTTCATATGAAATTAGTCATACCACCCTGTAGAGTACCCACTACCAAAGATGTAGTAGATTGATGCTTCTGCAGAAATCGTTATGCAGAACATTCAATTACTGTGTGTATCTTCTAATACCACACTGTCCCGTAATTATGTTTGATGAGTATGAAAATGCCTATTTCTTTCTATATTCTGACCGCTTGGGATCGAATATAAAACATATATGTCTAGTTGCCTCGATGGTTCAAGCTGTGATTGTCATCAGAGAGCACTTGAAAGTACTCGTATATTATTTTTGGCATGTAGAATATTGGTGTGTTCGCATTATTAAGATGGCTACGCTACTATTTATTTCCAGGAATCCGAGTGAGGCGAATTAATAAGTAATGCCGATTCTGGTGTCGCAAGTGTTCCCGGTAGATACCCAAACTGAAAGGCGTACGACAATATCAAACAACTCTCGAATTTATGGTATTTGAAGCAAGGTTACCCGACGCTAGTATTGGATTCAGGTTGAGCCAAGTAGCGGCCTGATGAATAACTAAGAGCATGGCTTAGTACAAGATGTGGGTAGGCTGGAGAATTTCTGTATGCAGGGGTCATCAGATAATTGTTCTGTACCAAAAGCTTTGATTCTCTTCGAGCCGTCTGAGACCATAAAAGCTACAGAGTCTAATTGAGAAAGGCTTTATGTTCCCCCCATTACTTCCTTTCTATAATCTATAATCAGGTTTATATTGTTTTAATCGATTAAAGGTTGGCTGAGCTCGCTGCCACATGAGTAAACAAGTTTGACTTTCATTTCGCTTTTTCTATTGCTGATTATCTCTTGGCCTTATTGGAGTCAATTGCAATTCTTTTGCTTAAAAGATCTACAGACAAACAAATGAAGCAAAGAGGAGTTTGATTTCGCTTGGGTTCCTGATTTTTCTAAGTTTGTTTTGACAGGATCTATGCACAAGCGTACGTATAAACGAGGAGACTCTAATGAAATAAGTTTAAGGTCATTTGCGTTACCTTGCACACCACATCGAGCGTTTTATAATTTGTTGAACAGCCTATTGAGGCTTAGGTTCAATAGTAGAGGAAAGAGTACACTTACTCCTGATGAGAGTTGTTGATCGAGGAGGTGTTCAAAGCCCTCTCTATATCAGATGCAGCTTCCATTTTCCTCTATTATTATAGATCTCATGGCAATATGATGTAGATTCGGATCACTAGCGACATCAAAGGACATTTTGGACGACATTAATGAAGAAGCTTAACGCTAAGAACAGGTGCAATTTTGTATCCTTCAACAACAACAGAAAGGAAGCAACTGATGTGCTAGGATTTTAATAGGCATTCCCAAGAGATTCTTGTCTTGATACAGTGTGCGCAGTCATATGAAGGAAGACAACTCGCTTACTGGAGGCGTTACATAGAAGAATGAGCAAATGATGATTAGAGAAGATCAATACCATCGGCATCAAGACCATGCGACACAATATTTTTAAGTTCAACCAAAATGCAGTGGAGTCAAAACCAGTGCGGATGAAACGAAACAAGTATGTATTTCTGGGAAGCAAAGATTTGCTCCTTTTCCAAAACGTTTCTATTTTGCCAGATGGTAATTGAGAATCCATGATTCCTCTGCAAACATCGTAAGCAGCCTTAGAATTTTGGAAGGTTTGAGACAAGGTGATGAAATTTCCATATGACACTTTCATTTTCATATTTTAGAAATTTAACTAATTGCATTTGCTCGTAATATTGACATTAACAAGATTTTAGTACCGTCCCTTGAAAATTTAGAAATGTGAAGCAATTCTCCTGAATTGTGATAAAGATGCTGATGTTTGTAAGCTTGAAATCGTCTTATAGTCGATTTGGGGCACCCAAAAATTCTATTTTTTATCAAAAAGATAATTACTCTATGTTGTCGGCCATCTAGAACTTGTTTACAATTTTTCTTGATTAAATTCGAAGTAAGCTTCACCAATTTGTAGTTGTTACAGCTTCTTATGACGCATTCGCTTTATTACCGTAAAACAAGATTGTTGACAGATCACCTCAAAGTGTTTTATTAAACCTGCTCAGGGATAATTTATAGAAGATTTCTGACATGTATCCACATTCGGAAAGTACTCATATGTGTTCCGGTCCCGTCCGATCGAACAAGACATATTTAGTTGGGGACCAAACAAAAAATAGACTTCTCACGACTATAGTTCCTTCACCTTGTTTTCACACCGCTCTAATCTTATTTAAAGGCTGGGCTAGATGTCCCCAATGACCCTTTTTTCTCCAGTAAGTTTCTTTGGCAGCCCGAAGTCGGGAACTTGACAAACCTACCGAAACTTTGGCTTGATAAACTTGTTTCAAATATTTTGTCGACTTGTTGAAGGTATGCGGTACCTTGAAGGCGATATAGTCTAGGTTGTGCCAGCTTTTTTTTACCTATCGTCGTTTACCGCGTATTTTTTGATCTAGTTTCGAAAAATAGTCGCATGTTCCAATTTTCAATTAACTTTTTCAGTACAGGCCTTAGGGCCGTTCATCCAGAAAACACGTTGAAAACATTTGTTTGAAAACTTACTTTAACTTATCCTGCATCAGTAATTCAAAGCATACAACCTCTAACTTACTCTTTGCAGCCGGAATTCTATTCGCTAACTACAAAATCTTACCATCGAGTTGAACAATAGGGTTCATTCTAGCTCATTCAGCTTGTTGAACTAGGCGCCAATTCAAATCAGTAATGTGATGGTAAAGAAGCTGTTAAGACTTTACTGAGGCATATGAGTCAAAAGTTCGACTTTAGTTTACCAAGCAACATTTAGAACAAAATGCTCTGGTACAAAAAACGTAGACTGCAAATACCCACCTAAGTAGCCTTAGAGATGAGTATATCTTCCGCAAATCTGCCTGTAAGGAACGGCAAGGCATCTAGTTTTGACATCTCTCCATCACGATCGGTACCAAATAAACCGAGACCTGCCAGTTTTTTTTAACGGAACCGTGTAAAACGCACCGACCAACACAATTATTGTACTTGTGCATGCGAATGATGTTAATCCACTTAGAGGACTGTCAATAAAGCTGTCGTAGTATTGAGGTGCAAGCGGCCAAAATTAGTCTATCAGGCTTGGCCAAAATATCGGCATTGGAAGCTTTGACTTCGTGGTAGTTAAGCATTTCATCTTCCTTAACTCCACAGTTAGAATGTGTTTTAAGACCCTTATCATACGAGTACCAGTACTGCTCTATGGCACGGGGGTTTTAACTTGATCGAAAATGGGTGGGGAAGCACTTGGCCATTTTGAAAGAAAGAAACTGATCGCGAATGATGGCGTCGTTGCTACTGAAGGGGAATAAGTGAGGAGATTCAATCCCGAATTTTACAGTATGTAGAGCAACATCGGTCTAGTCAGGCGTCTACGGATACAACTTTTGAGATGCCGGAGCATGTTCGACGAATGGACGACACAACTCTGGTTCAAGGATTCTTCGGGCTTAGACCCGAGTGGGTTCGCGGCATGGGTTGACTTCTGCATTGTTAACCCACATAACTAGAACCAGCCAACCCAAATCAACTTGGATTTGGGCACTGTAGGCAGGTGGCGAGAAATCGTGCCGGTTGGACAGGCCACGTTTACCGCGGACTGTAGCGTCGTAACGTAAGACAGTATATTTTCATAGTCTGCCTTGAGCTGACCAAAGATTTTAAAACTGTTGAGAGCATCAATGCAAATCAGAAAGCATTATCATGTTCATGATAACTTATCACAGCATCAAAGTCGCGTTGTCTTTTGACAATGGTTCATTATTTATTTAAAAGTGTCCAAGTTTCAAAAAGGTTCTGCTTAAATTGTGTAGATTTATGACTTATTGCCTTTCAAGCTTGTTGGAGGCTACTTTTGCTTGACACATATCTGTTATCCTATAAAATTATTCCATTGACTACGGATTGAAAAAAAAGGTCTTTAAGCTAGATCACTTTTGTCGTCTTACATATCAATGCGGCTAAACTAGTCCTAGAAATCTACTTTAAAATAATCCTCTGAAGTTCCTCTTGCTACGCATGGCCAAAATAAAACAAATTCTATCTTATGTGCCGCTTCTGTGATAGAAAAGTCTTTAACAACAGTATGCAACTTCCTCTTTTCACCAGACAAGGGAATTTTCGTGTACGACAAGATCAGGGTATCGATGCACTGCTGATTAGCACAGCCCCTAATACACATAGCATGGGTTGCAAATCTTCTTCTGCGGACTGCTGATGATCATGAGCTACATTGTGAGGAACAGATAGGTTTGAGGAATATCTCTGGTTCTGCAATGAGACAACCAAGCCTTGCTTAGAGCCTTATTGGATCCCACCGCCACTTTCTAGGTAGTTTAAATACGTACGAAGTTGGAAGGCTTAATTCGTTTAATCTAATCTTGGTCCCAGATCACAATGCGATCACGTTATGTAAAATAACCAAAAAACCTCCCAGACAAAACACAAGATTTCTCGAGGCTACTATTGGAAGTCGGGTCTCTCATAAAAACAACAGCAGAAGTCAAAAGATTGCTTTAATATACTCGTATGTTCAAGAAGTTATCGGCAATTCGTCTGTCCGTCGACAGGAATAGATGATATGTCCCAAGTGGCTACCGCCAATGTTGTCACACATTTGTGCCCGTTTTTCGCATTTTCTATGACTTTCCGCAAGATTTCTGGTGATAACTGTTCGCATTCCTGTCGAATATTCTCTTTAAGGGCTGCGATTTTCTTTGTTGGCATAAACACGCGACTTCAAGTAGCCCCAAAGAAAGAATCGGGCGATCTTGTGGGCATGCCGAATCGCCAAAACGGGAGATTAAGCGACCAGGAAACGCTTCCTTCACAATATCCATTGTGGCTCGGGCTGTGTGTGAGGTTGCGCAGTGTTGTTGAAATCACATATTCAACAAGCCCCACTCATTCAATTCCAGCAGTAAGAAGTCATTTATAATGGCCCGGTAGCGTTCGCCAATAACAGTGACCGTATTGCCATTGCCGGTCTTCTTAAAACAATACGGCCCAATCACTCCTCCCGCGTGAACCCCACAGTAGCTTTGAGTAGCTACTTCGTACATCACACGCGGATTTTCAGTGCTTCAGAAACGAAGATGTTGCTTATTGACGTAACCGCTTAAGTGGAAATGCGCCTCGTCGCTCATGATGATTTTCGACACAAAATCGTTCTCTTCGTTGCTAAGATTGAGGATGGCTTAACAGTAATTCACACGCGACTGACGGCCAGGAGGCATTTACTGATGCACTGTTTGCACTTTGTACGGGAACTGGTGTAAGTCTTTCACTAAAATTTGCTGTTGGATTCGTCGGGTGATGCCCGATTGCGTGGGCCGTCGTCTGGTTTATGTTTCTTCGTTCTCAGCGACATCGACAGCCACAGCCGCGATATTCTCGGCCGAACGACCAGTCCGGTGGCGGCCGCGCCCTGCATGGTCTGCTGTGGTTCCAGTCTGTTAGAGTCCCTTAGCTAAGCGCCGGAATGTTTGCCCAGTTGGCGCGACACGATTTGGAAATCGACGTCGAAATTCACTCTGCGCTAACACCACCGACCGATTATTGGTCAAAAAAATCGACACAATTATTCCACGCTCTTACGGAGTATTGCGCTCCATTGCTTGTCTAGTTCACAAATGTCAAATATGATTGACATACGACGCCATTTCCAAAAATTATAACATCTTCCGATAGGATGATTAATTTTGCGCCACCTTGTATTTGTTTATGAGTGCTGGTACTGCAAATACTGAAGCTATAACTAACCTTTCGTAGCAAAGCTCTGAATTTTCACGGAAATGACCACTAAATATGTACCATTGACCAATTCTTTGTTCGATTGCTCTGTTTCAAATGTTGTCCATCTTCTCAGTCTGAGCTAGTTTCCCCATTTACATTTATTATACTCGTAATATGATCAGCCTTGGCATGATCAAAAACAAAACGTAGCCGTCTCAATCAAAATAAAGATATTCGTAATTGGTTAAGCGTAGATCCTTAGTATGAATTGCCAAGTTCTGGTTTGAAGATTGCGATCATCATTCGATCATTCACATTTCTTCCTCACGGAACAGGTACATCTCATTTATGGGCTCAAGTAGTAATTATTGAACGCCATTCGTCGCAATTTAAGATGGATTTGTTGTCATTAATACTATTATCAATGTTGGGCTATTAAAAATTTATGAACGTCTCTCAATAGTGTCATAAAAGGTCTGCTTATGATGGTGAAAGTTTGCCAACCATGCTTTCGGAAGCAAATTTGAATTTCGGCAATACGCAGTTGCTAAAAACGATTTCAAACAAATTCAATTAAGTTTTAATCGTGCAATTAATTGAACGATGTAATCAATCAAAAAGCAATCAATACTCACTCATACTCGTAGGTAATGCGACATTACCACATGCTCTACCAAAAGAAGTCGCAAGTTTTATTAGATTTTTTAAATGATTTCAAGCGTTTCACAGGTTCAATTTGTATCCCTTAGTTTGGATTGATCAGTTGAAATAAAAAAGTTTATTTTTATCAATGCCCATGATATTCGTGGCGGCCGTTATTTGAAAACACCTTGTTTTCTGAAAGTTATCACTATAAATCGTCAGAGAGCTTGTAAGATCTTACGAGTATGTTTGTGATTAATATTCATAGATGGTCTCTTTCATTGTACTTGTATCTTAGCAATGCTCGTAAATACGAGTATAAAACGAACTGATATTATCATTTTAGTCATGAACAAACATTTAACTTGGCCCACAAAAATCGTTGCACCATCTAATAGTGTTTCTTACAAGGTTACAATGACATTGTACCTCCGATGAACGTATGTTTACCGTAGAGGTAGTGAACTACGAGTAATAACCACTTTTCAATGGACGAGTGAAAGATACAAGTATCTTGGGCAGATCAAAGTGATAAGAAGACCCACTGTAACACATGTAGAGAAAATTATTTAAATTCAGATAAGTCTGTTAACGGTTATTTAAAGTTGTAAACTTTACAAATAATACGCTCTTCATGTGAACCTTGTTCATGTAACCCTTGCCTAACATGTTACTTGCAAATAAGTTCATTTCCCTTTACTGGATGAAATCGCGGACTTTGTTTTTGTTTTTTTTTTGTTGCAGATGGTAGAAGACAGTCCCACAGGGCTTACAATAATTTAATGGACACCCTAACAGCAATCCTGTGTTATTTGTTGCATGAAATTAGTTGGAAGAATTGCATACGAATAAAAAAGGATCTTCTGAACTGACCTTACTAGAAAATGTAAGAGAAGCCAACATTTTGCACAAATTTATCTTAAACCTCTGAGTCTCACTGCGTTGCACAATCTGAAATTTATGTGAAGAAGTGATACGGGTATGAGATCACACTCATCAACCAGACTCGATTTTACGACAATTTGACTTCTACTACTTCTGGAATTTTAGGGCCCGAGATAAGTTGTCTATATGCGACTAGACTAACGACTCGTGCCTCGCATGGGTTTCATAAGTATTATATTTTTGTAAATGTGTAGAAACATACTAAACTTGATTAACAATGATCTCAATAAATGTAATAAGACATTCACTTAGGCGTCCTGTAGTTAGGTTCAGACCGTAAATGCGCTTATTTCAATTCGTTTATAGCCAGGGCCCGCAATTGGCCAGTTCTACTAATTACTTTGGCGCTTGATCATTATACTCCTTTCTTGGATCCTAAGGATTTCGTAGAAATGTAACAAGACAAGCTACATCCAGCCTGACGTTAGTGAAAACCGTACATTTACTGATATAGTACAACGCTGTGTCGTTATCAATCTCACAGCAAAAGTAGAAGATGTTGTGTCTTACTAACCTACTTTAGGTAGCGCTACAATCCAGTTCGATCCTTTGCTAGCTCCCTCCAGTTTCTCGTGATAAGTTGGCTGAGGACCTTTTCAATTTGCGAGCGCCGCATGCGGCCTTCTCTACTGCTGCTCTACTGTTCCTCGGGGGTAGAGTCGAAGACTTTTTAAACCGGAGCGTTTGTGTTCATCCGCTCTACATGACCCAACTATTCTGGTTAAGTAGATGTCGTTGTACAGCCCAAGGAGTTAGTCATTGCATCTACTCCTCCAATCACCATCCATGCAGACAGGACCGAAATTTACCGGAAGAATTTTCTTCTCAAAGCACCCTCGTCCATTTTCTAAACCTATAATGTCCATGCCTATGCGCCATAGAGCAATCCTGGAATTATTAAGGACTAATGGGGTCATTTTTCTTGTTCGAGAGAGCGCTTTGTTGGTCACAAAGTCCTTGATCACCACAAAGTTATATCTGTTGAGGGTGGCTTTCTGTCTTATGTGTTAGATGTCCTTTGTGGTTGACAGTTATCGTTTGTTTTGTCCTCGTTGACACTGGCAACTTTCTGGTTTCTAACGATCAATTTCATCGACGTATGCTAGTAATTGGACTGATTCTTGTGTTGACGCGTGAGTTTTACACTTTTCTTTCAAGTATGATGTTGAAGAAACCGCATGACAGTGCATTCCCCATCGTCATCTTGCACAGACGGACCAGACATTGCTCTGTTTAATTCAACTCTATAGATATTGTCATACGCGGCCTTAAAATCGATGAAAGGGTGGTGTGTATCTATTAGCAGCCATTGAGTTTTCTCTGACATCATCGGTGGTGTTGATGGTCGAAGGTGGACTTTCCGTATATGGACTAATAAGGTTGTTGACGAACGGCTTCAGGCGTCAACAATATAAGCCAGATAATACTGGAGGAGTATTCTGCCTCAATCACAATGTGGTAAATCTGTTTGACGGTTGATTGATCAGGAGTTCTCCAAGTCCCCTTGTGTATATCGAGATGTGGGAACCGCGTGCTACAATAGCCCCGACAATGTTGAGCCCCGCCACAAAATCGATAAGCCTAAATCCGTTATTAGAGCTGGTATCGTGCAGGCTATATCTTCCGACAATACTACCAAAGATGTCCTTTCTTCCTAGCTTTGCATTAAAATCCCCGAGTACAATTTAAATGTCAAAGCTAAGCCAATGCTCGTAGGTCTTCTTCAGGAGCTCATACAAGGCATCTTTGGTGTCGTCATTTTTCTGCTCTGTGGGGGCGTGTGCGTATATCAGGCTAATGTTGGAAAATTTAGCCTTGATGCAGATTGCTACGAGGCGCTCGTTCACATGCCGGAAACTCGAGACTTGTTGCCTAAGTCTGCCTCCAACAACGAATCCGCATCCAAATAGGCGCTGCTTTTGCCGTCGATAACAATCGCCGTAGTAGATACGCAGTATTTATCTTATTTTTGTACGGTGCATCCCAACGCATTTCGGAGATGACGGTAATGTCTGCCTAGCAGTCTAGGGTCTCCGCTAGTTAATCGGCTGCACGGGACCTAACATTCCACGTGCATACCCGAAGCTCATTGTCCCTAAGCCGTTTGCATGGGTTATCAACAGTAAATATAATCCGAAACAGCGTTGTACACCGACAAGACGCCACTATGCAGTCTACGGCGTTTCCTACTGTTAAATAGCGGGACGCTTCCTGATTAAAAATGTGGGAAAGCATTGCCTTTTTCTGCCGGCCACATCGAAAGTCTTTTCATCTGCAATTGTACTTATATGAAATCAAACTGTAATTGGAATCCTTAACCATTGTTCCTGTATGATATTTTGTGAGGTTTTGTATTTATCACGATGGCGATAGCGCGAAAGTTAGCTCATTGAACTATCACTCAGAGAGTCTGGGTTCGATTCCTGGCTGAGTCACCAACAATTTTTAAAATCGCCATCACCCTTTTGGTGGGCAATGGCAAACTCCTGAAAGTAAAATTGCCTATGAAAAAGCTTCTAAGGAGTGCCGTTCAGACTCGGCGATAAACCGTAGGCCCCGCTCAGATGTGACAAAAACGGCAACATGAGCAACACAAATGACTGTCAAGAAGCTAGGCCATGGCCCATACCGGGCTGCCGGCGTAGTGATTTTTGTTTTTTTGTATTTAACACCGAAAGCTTCCTATAAAGGGATCCTGTAACACACTTGCAATGTTGAATATTGGTTCGTGTGACCAAATAAATTAACTCTGAGGTGGTAGTCTCGTCTCTGTACTCGAGATAGGAACGTGAATCATAAATATCATAGGCTCAATGGTCTCGACAGAAGCTTTGTCTGAGAGAAGAGCCGTCTTTGTTTTCCCGATTCGTTCTCTCCTTGTGCAGGTACATCCACTTTTTAATGTCGAGTTCAGGGATGTTGCCCCTAAAACCAAACAATAAAGCTCGTCAGTTTTGGTTATTTGAGAACCTCGAAGGTCTTTGTTTCCAGGAGTGGGATTTTCGGCACAGACTTCAAAAGTTTACTGCTTGAAGCATTTTTTTGAAAGAGTTTCGTTTTTCATATCTTAGCCCTCTGCTTGAATGCAAACATTCCGGTAGCGACCCCTTTGGCGTTTTCAGCTTTTTTCGTCCACCCGAATTGCATCTTGTGCTAATTACAGCTATATTTTCAGCTGGATTTTGTGCCACCTAGTGATATTCTCAGTGTGGATTCAACTGCATTAGCCGACTTCCATTAACCAGAAAAACAACATTTTTGGTTGAAGCCCTGGGCTTATCTGGACTTTGTTGCCCTTGGTCCATCCATCTTGGCCTTGTTTGGAACAATGTCCTTAGTGTGTTACCTGTCGAGAAAACTTTAATTCATGGGATGCTCACACATTCATGGGAGTAAGGATATGCCTTGAGATCATTTGAAAGTAATTCAGAATTTCTTGTTGAGGTGGTAAGACTTGGAGCCGATCTTCACGGTACCCAGTACTTTTTACAAATCTATATATTATCAATCACAAATGACAGACCCCTCCTCCGACTTGAGATATAAGCACAGCCACCAAAAACTGTATTTTTTCACCGAAATGAGGGGGTGGTCCTGACTACCAATGGTACTAAGTTTTTAGTCCTGATAGGGTCTATTGTTACTATTAAAATCATAGCAACCTTTAGTAGTGGAATTCTGAATATGTTAACGACAATACCAGGATATTGCTCTGCACTCGTTCATTATTAGAGTGCGTCACAGACGTGCGAAGTCTTAATATTTAGGCGGGGGCCAACCTGTTCATATCAGAAAGAGAAGTAGATCGATTTCAATGAGTGCAAATTCTATCGATCTGTTTGTCTTTTCCATCGCCGTTGACTGAGTGAAACTTATAGCATTTGCGCGTTCGACAACAATTGTCGTCTCTTTACTGCTTACTTTTATCTCACATAGAAAGGGCCACAGCAGCCATCAGAATTAATTATTCAACATCTCTTCGTCCAGTCATACACAGGGTTTTGGAAAGACCACGTTTGGATTGTCGCCATTGCAAGTTCCACTTGAAGTTAAATTGTTTGGGCTCACCTTCATACTTTTAACCATTTAACGTCTAGTTTGGAAGTCTTTGACTCTCAGTTCGACGTCGCACCTGGGTTATTTTCAGAACCTTACAACTGTTGACTATTAAGCCTTCCTGCCACCACAGAAAGCAAGGAAGTTAATAATTTAGAGATACTCGTATGCAATGTTGTGAGAAGATCTCAATAGTTAAGAATTCTATCCTGGACCAAGGTTGACGAAAAAAATGCAGATTTGTGTTTATCTACTGCTATAGAAGAACAGTATATAATCACAGCGAATAATCACCTTATTAAACAAAAATAAAACGAGAAAGCCTTGTCTGGCAACAAATCACCACTAGGAGTCTTATCAACACGTCTGACTCGTATGTACTCGTATTTATTGTACTATCGTATAGCTTGCCATCTGGCTTGTAACTGAAATGGAACACAATAAAAGTTTAACTCATAAAAGTTTCAATTAGCTCGTTATCGCTAAAACTTCAAAGTGTTTCTCATTGTTTATTTATTTCCCCGCAATTGCCGGTCCGTTCAAATGGCTTCGCTCAGAACCTTCTATCTTTAATTAGACCTCTGCTTCTGAATAGTATTTCGTTTTAGATACATTGTTTTTTAATTGTTACATATATTTCCATAAAGAGCTTTTTTTCGTTGCTTTATCGCAAGTCACCATAGGCCAACAGGCAGACTTTAAAAATAGGTCGCTTAATGTTTTAAAGCCCAATAATACGACTACGTACACTCTATCGCGTTTTGTCATTAATTCGAACATATACGAGTATATAGCCGTATGTACGTTTCTAACAATATTTTCTAATCAAATCTACTTGCAGCTATAAACAGAAAACCTTATCAAGTTATTGTGGGACTCTGGAAACAAGCAACAGCGAAACACTACGACGACTCGTTTCTGAACATCAATGAATCGCTCGTAAAGCTAGTGAACAGTATAAAGTTCGCCTTAGATTGTCATATGCGCTATAAATGCAAATCAAATAAAACTAGACAAGCATCACCTTACTGTCGTAGCATCTGATAGACACATGGTCATATCGTCTAACCACCCTACTTGCATCGCCCACCTAGTACCCCCCAGTCATAGTAAGTTGAATCCAAAAGCTTGACATGAAATGCTAAATAAAAGTTTTAATTCCAATTCTGGAATTGATTAAGAATCAAGTGCGGGGTGCCAAGTAAGGGGTACGGAGTACGCGGTACCGGTATACGGATTGCGCGTTTCAGTTAAGGGCATTTCGGCGACTATCTAGCTCTCATTCGTTTAAAGTCGGTGGCGCACGTAAGTGGCATTCGAATATCGCACGCGCGGCTTTATTTTTTTGTGTTTTTTCACTTTACCTCATTTAGTTGTCAATTAAATTGAAATTCTAAGGCAAACTTCCACAAACTAGTCATCGAGTGCAACAAGATCATGGAACTGCTATTAAGACTTGTAGCTTCACTAATCCATATTGTCGGTATTATTCTGCGGCCGATTATAGCCATCCTTACAGGTGGCAAGAAGGTAAAAGTCCCACCACCAACTCAACCAGAACTGACAAACATTCCAGTTGTGGAATTGGCCACAAAAATCAGAGAACGAGAGGTAAGTTCCTTAGGTTAAGTGAAAATTTGAATTTCAAACTGAAAAAATTCTTTGATTGGCAGTTGAAATCGGAGGAGATAGTGCGGGCCTATGTGGAGCGAATCAAGGTGGTCAACCCTATTTTGAATGCCATTGTTGAGGATCGCTGCAGTGAGGCAATTAAGGATGCCAAGCAAGTGGATCAGCTAATTGCATCAACACCTCCGGAGCAATTGCAGGCACTATTTACCCGTCATCCGCTTTTGGGTATTCCATTCACAGTCAAGGAATCATGTGGGGTTAAGGGTAAGTACAACTCGGTCATTTGTTTGTACCTATATTACATATTTATGAATTGCATCAAGGTCATGTACGATCTTTAACAAAATTGAATGTTTAATTGGCCATTCAAACCAATTAACATTGCTTACCTTCATGTTCTACTCCTGAAATTAATCTTAATTATATGACGGTTACATACACCATATACTCGTACACGAATTACTGTTGGAACTGGGAAAGTCACTTTTAAAATTGAATTATTAACTAGGTATGAACCTTTCATCCCAATTAGCAGTTACTAAAACAAAGTTGCGATTTACTCGTACGTCATTGCGAAATAGTTGCCGATTATTGTATAGTATTGTATCTTTAGTACAAAGTCCAGTGGGGATATTTCAAAGCCAATGAACAATACGGATATTGTGTTTGTGAATTTAATTGTCATTTTGTAGTCAAGCTCTTGACCTTATTAACCCTCCGAAGCAGACGCGCACTAAATACATACGAACGATAGGTAGTCGTTGACTGAATAAATTTGGCTTTGCAAATGTTGACCATTTGACTTCCAAGATTCGATATTGAAATACGAAATTTAATTCTGCAGGCGTAAACGAGCACCTATAGAGTGGCGTTTGATTAAAAGCCTTAAGCCCACCCCAAATTCGGAAATACTTTCAGGTTTTATGCTTCAAGGTAGCATTGCCTGGGGGTTATACCTGCTGGAAAAATACCTTTTAAGTGAAGTTGTAGAAGTAATTGTCACCCTGGAACATGAGCATGTATCTTTCATGTTAGTTGTGCATGATTTTGAATTGCTGAGACTGAATTTGGGTTGAGTAAGATATGCCGTACATGTGCATGCAGAGCTGAATACTTTTTGACAAGCAAATGAACAGAACATAATAAGTAAGACCCTGACGGAAATAACATGATGACAATATACTCGTGACAGTAATTCTGCCATGAGTATTTCAATTTTCGAATCCACACATCTTTTTGGCTAACAATCTGAAGAAGACATCGACTTGGAGCACTGACAGTTGAATCCAGACGAAAGCCGAACATTCACAAAGAGAAATATCTTTCGGGACTTCACAAAATGATCACGGACGCAAGCTCATAGCACTAAAAACATCTTCCTACGATATTAATGTTTTTGTCTTACTTACTTACTTTAAGTGGCGCTACAGTCCGGGGTGGGCCTGGGCCTCAGTCAACAAGCTTCTCCAGCCAGCTCGATCCCTGGCTAGCTGGCTCCAGTTTCGCACGCTAAGTTGGCTGAGGTCCTCTTCCACTTGCGTGCGCCACCTGTGTTTTGGCCTTCCTCTACTGCGCTGTCCCTCGGGAGCGGATTCAAAGACTCTTCGGACCGGAGCATTGGTGTCCATGCGCTTTACATGACCCAGCCATCTCAGTTTTTGGATCTTCACTCTTCTGGTTAGGTCGATGTCGCTGTACAGTCCGTAGAGACAATTGTTGTATCTTCTCCTCCATTCAACGTCAATGCAGACGGGACCGAAGATCGCCCGAAAAATCTTTCTCTCGAAACAACCAAGAGCACCCTCATCCATTTTTGATAATTTCTATGCCTCTGTGTCATAGAGCCAGCCTGGGATTATTAAGGTTTTATAAAGGGTGACTTTGTTGCCCGAGCGAGGGCTTTGCTAAGCAATTGCCTTCTTAGCCCAAAGAAACAGCAGTTGGCAAGAGTTATTCTTCGCTTGATCTCAGCGCTGGTGTCGTTGTCTGCATTTATAGCGGAGCCTAAGTAGACAAAGTCCTTAACTACCTCAAAGTTATATTTGTCGAGGGTGACGTTCGGTCCCAGACGTAAGTGTTGGTTGTCCTTTTTGCTGGACAGCATATACTTGGTCTTGCTCTCATTGACCGCTAAACCCATTTTCGCCGCTTCCGTCTCAATACTCGCGAAAGGGCCACTGACATCACGCTGCTTTCTCCCAATTATGTCAATATCGTCGGCGTATGCGAGTAGTTGGACGGACTTTTGAAAGATACAGGCCCTTGTGTTTGCTCGTGAGTTTTGCACTATTGATTCAAGTATGATGTTAAAGAAATCGCATGACAGCGCATCGCCTTGTTTAAATACTTTTTGGACATCAAAGGTCTCGGTGAGAACTTTACCGGCCGAGACATTGCTCTGTATAGCTCGTCTCTATAGATGCTGGCATACGCGGCCTTAAAATCGATGAATAGGTGGTGTGTACCGATCTGAAGCTCATGGGTCTTCTCCAAGATCTGCCGTAGTCTGAATATTTGGTCGATAGTGGACTTTCCTGGCCTGAAGCCACACCATCAGGTTGTTGACGAACGGCTTCAGGCGTTCACACAATACGGCAGATAAGATCTCATATGCGATGTTAAGGAGACTGATGCCTTTGTAGTTGGCGTAGTTCAGAGGGTCTCCTTTCTTGAGAATCGGACAAACAAACGATGTTCCCTTGTTCATCTCTACAGGCTTCGGTTCGGGGTTTGTTTCCGCGGCATGTTATTTTTACCTTTTGGTAAAACTTCCAAACCTCATTCCTGGTCGGAGGAGCATCTCTCAATTTCCTCCACCGCGCTTCTCATGCTCTTTCTTCTTTCTCCTGAGAAGCAGGTGTTTGTCTCTCCTCTTCCGCTCATAGAGGTCATGAGCAGCTCTGGTCCTTCTGAGCAGCGCCGCTTTACATGCATCTTGCTTAGCTGTATGTGCTTGCCGGCATTCATCATTGAACCTGGGGTTTCGTTGTGGTTGACGAGTGAAACCCAGCACATCAGAAGCGGCATCTCTGATGGGGTTTTGGCAGTGCTTCCAATGGTCTTCAATGCTTGATGCTGGCGGTATTGGACCTCTTAAGAGATTAAGTGACACTCGATCGGAAAAGGACTTGGCGATCTTTTGCGATTGTAGCCGTTTGACATCGAATTTCCTCACAGCATTACTCGTAGTTTGTCTTGGCGTAGTTTGGGATATCCGCAACCGTTCCTTGGCTACAACAAGGCAATGGTCCGAATCGATGTTGGCTCCTCGGAACGTACGGACATCCATAATACTGGAGGAGTGTCTTGCGTCAATCACAATGTGATCACTCTGGTTGACTGTTGATTGCTTAGGAGTTCTCCAAGTCCCCTTGTGTATATTGAGATGTGGGAACCGCGTGCTAACTACGACAATGTTTCGCACCGCCGCAAAGTCGATTAGCCTGAATCTGTTATCGGAGGCGGTGCCGTAGTAGATGTCGCAGTTTTTCATCTTCTTTTTGTCCGGCCCATCGCATCGCATTTCTTGAATGGCGTATGTCTGCTTTGCAGCAGTCTAGGACCTCCGCTAGTTGCTCGGCTGCACGTGGTCTATTAAGGGACCTAATATTCTACGCGCATACCCGTGCATATCGTTTGCGTGGGTTGTCAACAGTAAATCTGTTCATATCCGAGGCCTGTTGATGCTTCGTAACTTCTTGTTTTTTTTAACTGGCCGGGCAGTTACCCCGGCGGCACAACCCCCAACCTGGAGGACCAGTTCCATTTTTAATGCCCCTAGGACGAGGGGTTGGTTAGACTGAAGCAAGTAACCTATTCCGGGATGTGAGTGCTGCCGTTGGCCCATATAGGGCTCGTCCGCCACCATCTCTTTTCCAAGATCCTGACTAAGTCCTGGAAATCCTTACCGGCCTGAGCTCCAAATATGTCGGATAAGGTTTTGTTTTGTTTTTCCGAAACTAATCCTGACACAGGAAACTCGCCATTTGCCCCCTTCACTTCGCAACCTCCAGTGAGACTCCCAGCTGGCGCCACGGGGAGGCGTGAAGTAGGACTTATTAGCAGAGCTGCAAGATGTTCGGCTGCAGAGGCTCATTCTCGTTATTTAAAGAACCAGCACCTGCCGGAAGATGCTGCTTCTACGACGCCTTATACTAACTGTTGCCATGTTTTTGTCACTGCAACAAAATTTCGGCTTTTCAAGCAATCATCAATCTGAATGACCCTGTGAACTTCTGATTTGACTGTACCTCTTCATTCGCTTTTTCACAGCCTGTCGCGTACCAATGGATAGTCGAGGTCGATTGATCTAACGCAAGATGAAGCTGACTGAGCCTACTGGGCGAATTCCATAATTTTGTAGGGTGGTTGACTATATTATCCTGGTTGATAGCTATGTCAACCGATTTTAAGGAAAACAACTGCCTCGGAATAAAATGTTTAATAATCGCATTGATATCATCGATATTTTCGGTTTTCGCCGCCAATATGGCTCGTTCGCTCACCCGATTATTAGTTTCTAAAGATTTGCGCTATGTTCGGAATGAGCTGTTCCTTCCTTCGATTCGGTCAACTGGCAAAAATCAGTGGGCAATGTGATGAATCCGGCCGAAATGTCAACTGGGACTGTCCCAACACCAATGTCCAACAACTTCTTCGAAAACACATCGGAGGGTCTTCACATCCCAACACGAATTTTATAAAATCAACAACGCGTTTAGTTCGTCAGCTGTAGTTGAATGTCGAATTGGCTCCACCAAAAATGTTTTCATTGTCACGAAGATCTTGTTAAGCCCTGTTCAGCGTCTTCGGTGACCTATTGTGGGCAATCATACATTCGTCCCAAACGGTAAATGTGCATCTCTGTAGAATCTTCGCCATTGCGCTGTTTCTGGCGATCTCGGAATTTGTTGGTGGTGCTAAGTGCCACCAGTTCCATTGTTTACAGCTTCCATCAAAGAGTCGTGCACAATCTTTTGTTGTTGATTAAATTCTCGAACATTTGTACGAACTGCTTCGGTGTCGTACTGCTGTTCACTGGTTGAATGCATCGGGCATCGGGCGAATAGGTGATAATATGCCATAGGACATGAAGTTTGCCAACGCACACGTTGCAAAACATTTCCAGACCTGTCGTCCTTATATTGTATTTGACCCACAAATTCGAAGGGAAACATCTGGGTTGATAATCGAAAACAATGTGCAAATTTGATGCGGTAATGAAGATTTGGCGGAATCCTTGAGTGTATTGGCCCAATATGAATTCTTCTCGAGCAACTGTAAAAGTTGGCATGCCTCACTGTACGTCGCACACAGATGCGCTGTTACTCAGTTGTTGAAACGAAGTCGGACCACGCACATTCACCAAAAACAATCAATGATAACAATATTCCTCGTTATTTGGATGCATAGTGTACGAGTAGATGCGACCCAGAACGTCTCAGGTAAAATCCATTGGGATGTCAATTGGCACTGAAACGATTTTGATGATGGGTTCGATTTCAGCGTGCCATGCCGCTCTGTCTGCTGCGTTTTCTGGATTGAAATACACTCGTCGCTCATTTTACAGATGCTTTGCCAAGTGCACAACTGAAGGGTATACTATATTTCGTCGGTCGCAAAGGAAAAGATGCACAAAATCGTCTCGTTGCTGTTCACATAGCGACCCATCTGATATTAAGATACTGCGTCGTTCGCATGTGCATCGCGATGGCATTGCGACCGATGATGAGGTCAGCTCTGCATCTTTGGATGGACACAGAATAAGTGTGGCCGAACGCTTTTGAAGTAGTGAAGATTGATCTGGAGAAACCGAGCAACAATTCTGAAAATGTGCCCAAAAACTCATCTTCATCTTCTGGTCGTAAAAAAACTTCCTTTGATTCGACGTCGGTTTCCATTTAAGACTGGATGTCAGAAGTAGAAGTGTCAAATTGGCTGTCAGCTTAGAAAGTTCGGATTCGTAGCTACTCATTTTTGCAATAGCCTAATAAGTTAGTATGGAAGTCCTGAGTATATAACGAGCGACCATAGATTTACCGGCCGAATCACTGCAGAACGTAACTGAGTAAGTATGCCTTCTCTTTGAAGAGTTAGTTAGCCCTCTGCAAAGACACAGTCCCGGTGCCTTTCACTTTGAATTGAGTGAAGTTTATCCGATCACAGGATCGTCAGCGTTCGCCTTGTCCTTTGATATTACCACGTTGTAGTCCACCAAAGGACATCTATGGTTTACATTCCCTAAAATCCAGTGCGCATCTAGTAACATCTAGTTACAGAGACCGATCACTGAATGCTTCTAAGGTGGCGAAAAAATCCCTGAGAGTGAATTCTTTGAAGTTTTAGGATCTTTCTACTTTGGATCCTTCCCTTAAATACAAGTGTTCTGACTTAGACAGACTGTTGTCCTTATCACTTCTTCTCAGAATACATCTATCATGTGTCTTACAATCTTTAGTAGAACGGACGATAGACTCATAGGGCTGCAGTCTTTCAATGTCATATTGCTAGCCTTCTCTCCCAAAGCCACAAAGATTTGTCAGCGTAACCCAACTAGAAATCTAGTGTTCGAGGGTATTGAGCCTCGGAATAAGTGTTGGCGCGAGCTGGAATTGCAGATACAATGCAAAATGGTGAATGCATTTTATTCCTATGTATGTTGAATCTCCGTCTGTTTTGGATTTCAAAGAAGGCCTGACACTTACCAAGTAGCACATTGGTGCCTATGTATTTCGATCTTGTAGAGGTTTGACCCCTTTGTTGTCGCTTTCAGGACAATAAATATTGTTCCCATGTTATCGTTTCGTATTATGGTTATAACTTCACCCTTAGAGCTGCATATGGGCGATCTTTTTCTATCAACGTTGAAAACCGCAAGCCTAAAGTTGGTTTATTCTGCTTCTATAATTTTGAATTTTTTTTTTCAAATCTGACTCTAGTATCGATTGAGAAGCACTTTGACTTAGAAAGATCTTTTGTGCTGGAGGAGTCAGAAAGGAAATTAGGCTGGTAGGGTTTCTACCTTCCGAATGAAGTTAGCAACTCTACCAGCAGGGGAGTCCCTTATTTCAGAGATGTCGAGTTGTTCTCTGAGGAAGGTGTTCCGCCTGATTCCATTGAGGGCTGTACATTCACATAAAATGTGTTCAGCTGTTACTTCATCTTCGAGACAGAGTCGACATTCTGCGGAGTCAGCAAGTCCTATTTTGCTGAGGTGATATCTTGAACCGTTGTGTCCTGTAAGGTAGGTATCCTAATATTTTTCTGATATCATGCCGATTTAAATTCAGACATCTGTCGGAATTTTTATTAAAGGGTAGGATGGCTCGTGTATGAGATGCATTTTGAGTGCTCTCAGCGCTTAATGGCTAAATTTACTGCGGTTTTAGATGTGCAGCAGAAGGGTTCAGGTCCGTTGAAGGGGGTTTTTGAACTTTTCCTGGCCAGTTTGTCTGCCTTTTCGTTCTGCCACCATACCCACCATATTTTGGTCTTGTTTCTTGAACTTAGTTTCAGGAGGGTATTGAAGCAGTGCATGACTGATTTGGAGTCAATTATGTGCGAGCTAAGGGCATTTACAGCTGCTTGACTGTCCGTGAATATATGGATGTTTGCACCTGTGATACCAGAGTTGAGTATCAGATTGGCGCATTCTTGAATGGCGTGTATTTCAGCTTGGAATACACTAGGACTCTTGCCCATGGGAATTGATGTGTTTGTGTTCGATCCATGTATTCCAGCTCCCAATCCCGTTTCCATTCTAGAACCATCCGTATGCCACTGTATGCCACTTTGGCTACTTGGTGGGTGTTTACTAACCCATGCTTCTTTGCTGGGAATCTCCGTGGAAAAACTTTTGCCGAAGGTGGTCTGTGACCGCGCAGATCATGTCTAGTTCTGGTACGTCAGAGAGTAGGATCTTCAGGTCCGGATGTAGATGGAGATCCAGCTCTTTAGCTTGTGCCAGACTAGTTTAACTGCGTGGAGCCACTTTGTTGACGTGCAAGTGTAGGGGCGTAAGTCCTATTATTGCTTTTATAGCCGCTGTTGGGCAGGTCCGAAAGGCTCCGGATATACCCAGGCATGCTAAACGTTGCACTGTTTTAAGCTTAACAATGGCGGTCTTCTGTTTTAGTTTTGGTCCACCATGCTACAGAAGCATATGTGAGGATGGGTCTTACATCATTGTAAAGATCCATAGAGTGATTTTTGGCGATATCCCCCATGTGGTTCCATACATGCGGCGGCAGGCCCATAAAGCGTTTGTTGCCTTAGCTATTTTATTATTTAGGTGTGAGTTCCAATTTAATCTTTTATCCAGGATTATCCCCAGATATTTGACTTCATCAAAGTACTCAACGGTTGTGCCGTTAATTGAAACTGAACCTAGGTTTAGACTTCTCCTTTGTGTGAAGAGGACTATGATAGCCATGTTTGGATTAGTGGAAAGGTTCTCTCTGTTGCACCAGCCTAGGACTATCTTAAGGGCACTTTGCATGCGTGCAGTGAGTATTCTGTATCACTTTTCTTTGTTTTGGAGAAGCCACGTCTTGCTTGTTCCTTGTTTTGCCAATTAACTCGCTTTACAAGTGTTTTTATTCGTATATCCTTCGTGTCATCTAGGCTTTATACTGACACTTAGGTGTCAATAACTTCATATGTACTATACGAGTATCTATAGGTCCTTGGAGAACAATATGTGCTATAGCTCCTGGAAGGAACAATTTTTCTTCTAAAACACACATCAATTGTCTTGTAGTCCTGTTATATTCTCCGATCTCCCATAAACCGTCTGCTGTTCTGGACTTAGAAAATAAAATCTTCCTCAGCACCCTGTAATCAGGAATCGCCTGGATACGAACTAGTGCCTTTTGTTTTTCTCTCATGGCGTTATCGTCATTTAGGTGCGTACGATGTAGCCTACCAATCTCCACTACAACGCAACTTCTTTTACAATCAGGACTTCAACTTTGGGTGGTCTGTATTCTGTACAGATACTGCACTGATTATAACGTTTGTAGATGATAAAACCTCATAATTGACCCTCACAGTAGGCATCTTTAACAAGGTTAGTTCTTGAACTTGAAATTAATATTCATAAATTTTTCATAAAGGCACTAATTTTTATGACTGTAACCTTTGTAACAGCTGACAAATATCCCATAAATAAAATATGAAATTATCTCGCATTTAATCAGGTTAATCAGGTTTTATTTAATTTTTTTGATTTGCTGATGAAAAACACCGATAAACTGCCTTATCAATTGCACAGATACCGATTGTAAAATTCGCGATAGCCATGAATTGTGATATAAATAAAAGTAATTGCCAATTGAAAGGGCTTATGACTTACTACTGATGACATTGTGAGTTATATTTAAATAATTTTGCGGGTTATAGGAAACCCACTGTCGACTTTTAGTCTTATTTTCTCCGAATGTAGCCAAAAACATTTTTTCTGTATCTGCCTTCATAATGCATATTTTCATAATATGTTATTCCGGTTTTTAAAGTCAGTCCGGGACTCTTTTTAAGGTCCACCACTATTCAAGGACCTTGAAAACATGAAGTGCTTTTATAACAATCATAGTCGCCTTGCAAAGAGTGGGCCATATGTTGGTATCTTTCTGAATCATAGGTTATTAGTATATTTTGACAATGACCGTGAGACTGGTTTCCTGAGTGATAACAAAACATACTCCCGTGTTCGTCCTGCATGTTCAACTGAGAATATTGCAGCTGACTCAGAAAATCCACACGTAGTCATAGAGAAACTAATGTATCCTGAACAGGTGACTGTTTGATGTGATATTTAAAGTGTCGGCATTATAAGGTAATTTTTCATTCAACACGACAGTGGAAGAAACGTTACAGTCAATAGAGAGCGCTACCGAGACATGATAACTGATTTTTTATGGCCAGAAATTGGGGATTTGATCTTAGGCTCAGTAAGATGGGGCTACGTGCCACTGAACACATCCAAGAATTAATTTATTGCGCACCAAGTTCAATAATCGTGTAACCAGTCGTTTTAGTTATGTTGCTTGGCTGTCACGGAGCTGAGATAAGACACTTTTGGATGCTGTTTTGGGTGTCATTTCAAATCGAAAGAATTGGGTTGACAGAATGTCTTACTGGCCAAGCAGTGATTTGAATGAAATAATAATCCTGAATTGAGTGGAAGGACAATATGGCAACAAATTTTTAAAGATACTGAATTGTTTTTAAAAGCCTTTTTAAAATGATACCAACAGGTAGCCACATTCTAGAACAAGTTCCATGGAGTTATTCTAATTCCACTTGAGTTTGACAAATTATTCAGAACCAGAATAGGGTACGTACGACCTTTACAGTGTGCATTCCTGAAAACCTCTGCCATCCGACTTGGCGATATGACTTTTCGTCACTTACTTGAAGAGACAAAAGCATCACCTTAGCAAGGTAGATGAGCAAGACTTTTGAACCTGTTGAAAAGTATTATCGAAGCTTTCTATCTGAGATCTTAGGTACATGGAACTCCGTATCGAATGCGACACGTCTCGACTTTGTTGAAAAGAAGGACTCCGCGTAGATCCCAGCTCCTGATGTAAAACGCAGGTTTTTAGTATCTACGTAAGAAAATCCGAAGACATCTGAGCAAGTCACTTAGGACTTATTAAGAGAAAGCTGGAATCTTCACGGAACGAAGCAAATGGATATATAGATAAACTCAAATTTCGAAGATTTCTTCCTAATTTATAAAGACTTTTGCGAAAAGATCGAAACACTCAGTAAAACCAGCGATTAATATAACCTGAAAGAATCTACTCTAAAGATATAGAACTTCTGTCTCATGCCTGAGTCTCATAAGCTCATAAGAAATTTCTACAGGTATCACCAAAGCTGCAAGTGAACTTAGGAACACAAGACGCCAAAATAGATACCTGCCATTGTCAGTAATAAGGAATGATGCAATCTACACTGCTTGACTGTCCCTGGAATAAATACCAAACCCCTGACGAAGGCTCCAGACTAATCAGTCTGATTTCTTTTACATTGAAGAGCGTGGAGAAACAGTTGAATTGAACATGCGCAAAACTACTTCGCGAATGCTCCCTTCGAAATATATCTTCAAAATCTGGTGGGCAGAATTGAAGGTTCGCTTCTCAAGAAGAATTTCGCGCTAAATATTTTCCTTGACAGAAAGTGTTTTCGACAAGGCAAATTCTGACGGCAGCTGTAACTCGAGAGGACAACACGGCGTTAACGAATGAATCGGACACTGATTGCAGATGCTGACAGAGGTTTCCAGCAAGGTGGCGTTCTGCCCCCTCAGGTATATATCATGTATTGCAGTGGGAATGTCTGTCCAATTATAACTAGCAATGGCAGCACTAGTTCAGATTGCGCATCTTAGTTGTTTTCAAAGCCATATATCACACTTCATTCCGTTACTATCTTAGATTCTTGCTAGAGCCATTCTTACAACAAATAACAAATTATGACAGTTATGAGCTAAATGACAGGCGCACAAGATCAGCGAATCTCCAATAGGTACGTGTTGTAGTAACAAATATCGCACCATTGAAAGTGAAGGTAAAATATTGTGTATGTTGCGAGTGATTCTTTTAGAACACCCTTTCCAGTGGTGATTTCATGAGAGATCACGTGTCACACTGATATGGTTTGTTTGTTCAGTATTGTTTGACATCTCATCATAAAAAGACTAATAGTACGTTTACATCGACCCGAAAATCAACATTTCGAAATAAATTTTCGGAATTTCATTTCACCGTTTACTTTGAACGCAAAACATTTACATGACAGCTACTGTCTTCCCACTTCCTTCTTTTTTTTTACTTTTTTTGGTTGAGGTACATAGTCGTTAGTGATTGTAAATATTGGAACAGCTGACTTCTTTCAATGTTGTTTTTGTAAGCGCTATGAAGTGCGCTGAATGACGTATGGAATAATTAAAAAGGTTTGTTCGAATTGACAATTTTCTAAATGCAGAGACGAAGTGCAGCATTTCGCTGGAATTCAACATTTCGAAATGTTAGAAATTGTTTGGAGCATTTGGCTGAAATGTTGAATTTGTCCGAAATCCTGATTTTCGGGTCGACGTTAACGTACTATAAGTCCAGCACAGCGTCTAGAAATTATTCAGCCGTATTATGAAAATTAGCGTTCCACGGTGAATGTGTTTCGTGCTCTTAGAGCATATAGTCGGTCTACCTAATGCACAATTTGCTATACCTACCATCGAAAAGCGTGAAGCCCAATTTTTATTATTAGATTATACGCGACCAAATAGAGCACATCCAGCATGTAGTGAACAAAATATAAAGTTGGTAGCGATGACCGTGATAAACCGATTCTGCGCCGTTCTCAACAGCTTAACTTTTCGTATGCAATAATTTGGCGTATTTTACGTGAGGACATAGGTTCAAGAGTATACAAAATTTAATTCTTTCAAGAACTGAAGGCGGCCGACCTGACGAATCGCCTTCGTTTCTGTCATTGAGCTCTTGGAAAACTACAAAAAGATCATTCAGCCCATTTTTGGCTGAATGGCTACGTCAATAAACAAAGTAGCCGTATTTTGGGTGCAGAACCCAATACGATTCAAGAGCTGCGATTACATCGAGACATTGTGGTTTATGGACTGATGGAATGAATCATCGATCCATATTTCTTCAAAAATGATACTAGTCGGAACGTTACTATGAATGGCGCCACGATAATAGACTATTTTCACCATGAAATTGAATCTCGTGGTCTTGATGACACGTTTTGGTTCTAACAAGACGGGGACACTAGCCATGCAGCCCCTGAAACAAGCGAGAACGATTCGGTATACAATTGATTTCACGGCATCAATCATATGACGCCATACTTCTAGACTCTTTGGGACTATATAGTGTCCAAAGTCTACATGGATAAGTCGGCTATGAAATAATCTCTTAATCTCATTCGGATGCTTTAATGAATTTCCCTACCAATCCAATAAATTTCTGTTGCACTATAGCAACTTTCAACACCACCGTCCTTTGAAATCAACCAATCTACGTAAGGTGGAAAAAATTGTACGTAAATCACACAACATCGTACATCACCGTAACGTAAACATTGCTACAGCAAATGAGAGTGTGCAGGATAGCCCAGCCAATTATTCTTCGCTCTCCCAAATGGTTCCCATCCGCTGTATATGTCCTAGCCATTTCAGGCGACTATGCGCATTTTTCTGAGTAAGTCTGTATCGCAACAGACTTCGCATAGTTCGTCGTTGAATCATCTCTTTCAAAGCCCATCAACGAAAACAGGACCGAATATATTTCGAAGTATTTTCTCTTCAAACGACTTCATCCATTTTCGATAGAGTCTATGCTTCAGTGCCACAAAGCAGGGCTGAGATGACCAAGGTCCTATATAGACCTTAGTTTTTCGGAATAGGGTCTTACTATTGGAGTAGCTTCCTGGCCAAAAACAAATCATTGGTGAGAGTGGTCCTTCGTTTTATTTTAGCTGAAGTGTTGTTGGGAGAATTTATAGTAGAGCCAAAATGGACAAAGTTCAATTCGTCGATATTATGGGTGCCTTCTTATTGACAGAATGCTGTCAGTCTTGTCCCAATGTAACACTTGGTTTTAATACTACTCAACGCATCGGTAAAAGCCTCTGTCTTCTCTCAATTACATTGTTATCATCGGCAGTTAAAGGGGTCTTATTTTTTGTAAACCGGCCAAACGATGCTAAGATCCCATTCAGCAACCATACTCTCCTCTGATCAGATTTAGGAAAAGAGTTGGTATTTGTTCTCGAGCAAATCATTTCCAGCAGCTTTGAATACATCAGCCATTAGGGCCAATTGCTTTGTTTAATTTCAGTTTGGATATTGCTATCCTCACTTCATTTTAGTCAGGTAGATGGAAGCTTTTGCTATAATTGTCTAAGTTATTTCGTCTTTTCGGCATGACAGCGGGATGTTGGGCTTCTTCAGCGATATACAGTCTGCAGAAAAGGTTTATGATCCGAGTGCTACCCGGAACGTTCGAACGTCCAGGATACTGGAGGCATATCTTAGCCCTATCGCAGTGTCACCCTATGTTAATTGAGATGAGCAAACCGTGTACTTGCTATAAGAACATTTCTTCTCATCGGAAAGTTAATAAGCCCAAATCTATCGCCAGATGTAGTGTCGTGAAGACTTCTATATGCTTACCAACTCAATATCGTCCTACCAAAGATGTCCTTCTTTCCTATCGCGGCGTTGAAGTTATCTTATGGATGAGCCAACAGCTAGTATGAAAGTTTTCATTAAGTTAAAAACATATTTTTGTAGAATAAATGCTGATTAATTAAATTCGGTCTATGGCAATTATAAATCGCAATTTTGAAGAATATCGCTGGGTTATTGGCATAGATCTTACTCTTCAAATAACCCCACTTCTCCATGTCTAAAGGTGTCAAATCGCATGACCTATCAACTTCTCCTCTAAACGAAATTACGCGATCTTCAAACTTCTTACGCAATAAATTGATGAATTGATGGCTTAAGTGGGCAGTAGCACCATCCTGTTGAAATCAAATATCATCCAGACCCAATTCATTCAATTTTGGGGAAAAAAATAGCCGGTAACCATGTTGCGGTAACGTTCTCCATTCACTGGAACAGTCTCGCCGGCTTCAACTTCGGAAAAGTACGGGCCGATGATGCCGCCAACAGTGACTTTTTTGGTATGCACTGTTTTTCGTGAATCTCGTATGGGTTTCTCGGACCTCAAAAAATGATAATATTGTTAATTTACGTACCCATCCATCCAAAAATTAGCTTCATCGCCAAAGATCAAACTCGTTAACAAATTGTCCTGGCGATCCAATATCCAGGTAACAAATCGGCGACGTCATAAATGGTCAAAAGGCTTTAATTGCCGCTTAATTTGTATTTTATTCGCCGTAAAGTAACACAAGGCCTCGATAATAATTGACTTCGGCGAGGAATTGAATTGCCTGGCTCGTTGGGCACACTTTCGCTCACATTGGTGATATTTTGGGGTGTGCGTGCTGTTGTTGACCGAAAAATTCACCAATTTCACAAAATGTTACTTTCACAGATCGCCGATTTTCGTAATAATATTAAATTACAGAAATGCGTTGTTACGTGGTAAACTAAATGGCTAAAATTATCAAATATTGTATGACATTTGTCAAAAGGATGAACCACATTGAATTCAGTAAATGACAGTAGTTGACACCGAATATAGACACCATCTATTGGCTCACCCTCTAGTACGATTTTTACGTTATACTTCGGACATTTTTCATGTCCTAGAAACATTCTTGGGTGATGTCGTCCTTCACCTCTATAGGGACAAGGGCGCAAAATTGTTAGGTGAGCAAGAGTAGGGCTTGCTCTACGAGTGTCCCCTAGAAAGTGATAGAATAAGCTTTTTTCAAAAACCTTTATTGCATCTTTCCTCCTTATGACTTTCTTTTATTTAATAATTAAAAAAAATTCATTCTGAATAATGAATCTTTATCTTTCAGGCATGTCCCATGTTGTTGGCAATATACATCGTTATTTACTAAAAAGCGAAAACAACGGTGAAGTTGTTGAATTATTAAGAAGCGCTGGATGCATTCCTCTACTGGTATCAGCTAATCCTCAATTCTGTCAAAGTTGGGAAACTACAACAAAAACTCATGGACAATGTAATAATCCATTCGATACCACTAAAACACCAGGTGGCTCATCAGGAGGAGAAGTATACAAAATATTAAAAAAAAAAATTAAAAACAATAATGTGTTGACAAAAATATTATGAATTAAGCACTTCCTTGGATAAATTGATCATTTTATAGTTAGGGTTGAAGTTAATTTAAAAAACGATATAGCACTCTTAATTCTTAGGCACTTTCTTACTTTATATTTATAAGCAAGAAAATTCTTTTTACTTTATTTAGAGCTAGTTGTTTACAGTTAAAACACCAACTGATTAAATTGCTTGAATCCTTCCAGCTTCTTGTAGGTCATCCCCTCCTTTTCTGCTCCTTTTGAATACATTACTCGTCACTTCTAGGCAAATTAAAACATTATTGGCTCATCTTTGTTTGCTATCCGTTTATTTTTTAAAGCGGAACCATAGTTACCTTCTGATTTTTGAACGAAGATCTTCACTCTTTAGGGCAGAAAGTCCTCAGTGTGATGAGAAAACATTTCGACTTATCGTATTTACATCTTCCAATAAGCTTATTGGAAATGCCGTATCTTTCCTGAAATGCCTGCACAAATCATTATTAAAAAAATATATATTTTTTAACTTTGTCAGAGTTATGTAAACATATATAAAATAAGTAGATTTCAAAGGTAAAGCAGATAAAATCGAAGCTCGGTTTGTAAAATTCATAGACCACTTTGCGAAATTTACGGTAGACATCTTCGGCAATCTGGACGTGCTATTTACTGAACTTAAGATTGCATTTGGAAGAAAATATCATGGCTACGAAAGCTAGTATTAAAGTGGACACCAATTAATCGAATCGTCGTCGTTCGCAGCAACTTCGCCTTTGTTCATCCTTACTTACTTTACTTGCGGGCCCCACTTTAGTCGCGATCTTACTATACAGCGGTGGCCCACGCGGGATTCGAAGACTATTCGGACCGAAGCGTTGGTGCCCATCGGCTCTAATAACCCAGCCATTTCAGTTGTTGGATCTTCACTCTTCTGGCTAAGTCGATGTGACTGTACAGTCCGTACAGTTTGTCATTGTATCTCTTCCTCCACTCACTGTCTATGCAGACGGGACCGAAGATTACCCGAAGAATTTTGCTCTGAAAACAGGCAAGACCATCCATTTTTGGTAATGACCATGCCTCTACGCTATAGAGCAGAAATGGGATTATCAAGTATAGGGTCACTTCTGTTGTTCGAGAGAGGGCTTTTTAGCCCGAAAAAGCAACGATTGTTCTTCACTTGATCTAAGTGTTGGTGTAGTTGTCTGAATTAACGCGGAGTCAAGGTGAGAATGACCTTATGTCCGAGACGTAGCTGTTTGGTGTCGTTTTCCTTAACGGCATATATTTAGTTTTTCTGTCGTTACCCGTTAACGATGCAGCTATAGTCTATTTGTGCAGCGCCGCTTTGTATACATCTTGCTTAGCTGCCAGTGCTGGCCAACAGTCGTCCTCAGACTAGGGATTTCGTTGTGATGGGCGAAGGAAACTCAACATTTGGCTAATTTAGCTTTGACATGGATTGTTAAGAGGAACTCGTTCACATGCAGGAATCCCAAGGTTTGTTGCATAAGAATGCAAATCCCCATTCAAATAACAGTGACAGTTTTTCATCCTTGTTTTTTCCCGCCCATCGTATCGCGTTTCGTGAATGGCGTTAATATCTGCTTTGTAGCAGTCTTGGGGTACCACTAGTTGTTTGGCTTCTCGAGGCCTATTAGGGACTTAACCATCCAGGTGCACATTCGAAGTTGTTTGTCCCTGATTCGTTTGCAGGGATTGTCAACAGTAGATCCATTCGTATCCAAGGCTTGTTTGTGTTTCAGAACTTTCGTATTTTCGTACCCCTTAAACGATCGGCTAGACCGAAGCCAGTAACCCTTTCGGAGATGTAAGACCTGCCGTTGGTTCATTAAGGGCTCATCCGCCACCATATTTATTCCAAGAACCTGATATAGTCTCAGAAATCCTTACTGGCCTGAGCTCCGAATATGTCGTAGTAGCTTGGATAGGGTCTCATTTGTATTGTGTTTGATTCTATCTGGGGAATTAATCCGCTGTCCCGTTTATAACGCTGTTGTTCTTGTCTTCTGGTCACACAATTGATGTGTAGAAACAGTTGCAACATTGGATATTGCCAGGTTAACAGTTCTCAGCGTTCACCATATTGCTACAGCAAGAGCTTAGCTGCGTAACCAATTTTTGCATCGGGTGCTCAGCTATTGGACTGTAAATTAGCTGAAAGTTGATCCAGCAAAATGTTTTTCAGCTCATCTCTAGTTAAACTTGCATGACATCAATGTGAGAGAACTGTGATTCCAAAAGAATGGTGCTCCACCCCATACCATCCGCGGTTAAATGGCATAAAGTGAGTTCAAACGTGGTCGTACAGACCCAAATGAAGTTGTTACGCCGCCGCAACACATAAAAAGAACCATAAAAAACAACTAACGTGTTGACCCCTAAGAACCCTGTATGGAGCTATTTAAGCGAAATTTGAACCAATTGCTGAACCATTAATCCTATTGCCTGTTCAATGTATTGGGGATTTTCGAAAAATCTGTTACATCCTAGTTTTATTTTACTCCAACGGAGACAGACTTTGGAAATTCTTAAAAGATGTTGTTGCGCCAAAGGTTCATTTAAGGTCTTGGTTTGTCTGAATATAATTCGTCTACATATGTCTAGTCGCTACAACAAGTAGTAGAACGAACTGCCGCAAAAGTGTTTAAGCCATTGACGCACCGCACAGCATTTATTTATTTATCTTTATAACGTTTTTACACTGTTAACGAATGTCTCGGCAGCTTAGCTATTTGTGTAAATAAATATGTGACATTCCACTTGAGAACCTCCAAATTTCTCAAGAAGTGATGTGTTTCTGAAAGGATTAGAAAATACGCCATTCTTTCGAGCCATCAAAAACGAACATCTTTAAGGAATCTGTCCTTAGCAAAGCAAACTCGTTCTTGATAGAGATTATAAAAGCACTATGTAATCAATGTTTTGGCTCATATTCGTTTTTTAAATTAGGGATGAGCTAAGGGAATGTTCCATCGCATGGTAGCCCTAAGAAAGAGCAGGTCTTTCAGAGCAGTGCGGCTAGGTATCAGAACGAAGATATGGTAGGTAGATTTTTGCATTTTTCCGTGAATTACACAGTTATTCTGTTTGCCTTTACCAAGCTGCCGTACCACTACGTCAAATGACTGAAATATAAGGCCAATGCGTAGTTTGAGATTAAAGTCCCCATTTTATTATGACATTAGAGCAATCGAACCTTTAGTCCCGCGTTGAGTGATATTTAACTTCAAGTATACGTCATAATGTGAATGTGCCATAATTTTTCCAAATGGCTTCAAACGTCATTGTGTTTTGACATTTATGTTGTAGACAGATAGAGAATTAAGGGCTGACCAGAATGTGAATCTGAATCTCGTATCTTGAATCGCTGTCAAACGCAGATACTGTACTAAGCTGTACTAAAAAAAAAAGGAAGTGAACAAAAAGCATCAAATCGTATTTATAATGAATGTACTACGAGTATATATCTCCTATTTGTCGACAAAATTTATTAAAAAGAGTAAACGTAGGTGGTGGAGCCGCCCACTTTACTAAGAACGTTCTTATAATTTTAATTTACCAAATTCCACAAGCATTCTTCACTCCGCACCGCTTCAATTAATTTTTCCATGTCCATTGTGTTAAATTCTCAAACCAAAGTGGGGAAAGTCCATACAATGCATATAAACAACTTCGAAATAGAGATTCAAGAAACAGATTCACACAGATGCGCATTGTGTTGGCGCTTACGGCTATAAATGTATTCAACTTTTGACAGTTCGATATCAGATTCAAGCTTCAGCTTCACATTCTGGTCAGCCCTTCAGTGAACAATAAATGAATTAACATAGAAGACAAACTTTCCAAATTTGGGTCGTTCCAAAAACCGCTTGATGATTGCCTCTATCTGTGCTATCCTGCATGTGAATACGTGTAAATTGTAAACATTAGGTGTGTTTTTTGGCGTTGTTATCGGTGTGTTGGGCTCTGAAATTAAACGCTGACACCGATGCTAAAAAAACAGATCTAATGTCAATTCCCCTCACATTTTCCACGAAAACATAATCAATATTACACATACATTGTGACCATTGCGTACAAATTGCACAGATTCTAGCAAATTCTGGCAGTCTGCAGGCTTGTACAAAGGTCCTAATTCACTTAAACACTGTGGCGCTGGCAGCCCGGCATGGGTCATGGCCTAGCTTCTTGAAACTCATTTGTGTTGCTCATGTTGTCATTTTAGTCACATCTGAGCGGGGCCTACGGTTTATCGCCGAGTCCGTACGGCACTCCTTAGAAGCTTTTTCGTAGGCAATTTTACTTTCGGGAGTTTGCCATTGCCCACCGAAAGGGTGATGGCGATTTTAAAATTTATTGGTGACCCAGCCAGGAATCGAACCCAAACTCTCTGCGTGATAGTCCAATGAGCTAACTTTCGCGCCATCGCCATTGCCATTTCACTTACAGTTTATTTAAGAGATGAGGCTCAGGGATTGCAATTGCAATAGTAGAGTTTTCCATCCATGATATTTCATTTACTCGTATGATTGGCAATGAGCAATGAAGCGATACACACCAGAAGAACTCGGAATTATTGTTACTGCTTATTTGACCAGGACGTCTGAAAGAGTCCACAAAAATCGACGAGACAACGATACACACAATTTTGCATCAGAAAACGTTAGTTGTGTCGAAATTTGGTGAACGACTTGACTTGACGACTTGACTTATAAAGTGGAAACCGTTCACCAATTGCTGCCGAGGTTAACTTACTCCGATGCTCTGTTAAACCTGGTGCAAGAAAAGGATTATACCATATTCCAGAATCATAGTAAGCGACGAAATCCATTTCCACTTAAGTGGTTATGTGAATAGACAAAACTTGCCCGGGGGCACGGAGAATTCGCATAAAATGCACGAAGAGCTGTTGCATCCCCTTAAAGTGACAGTTTGGTGCGGCATTTGCAATGGCCTTTATTTGCCCTTATTTTTTTTTTTAAAGCTGGGTCACCGTCGCCTCCCCAACTGATGAGCGCTACAGACAGATATTTTTTGTTTGTTCTGAGTTGCTGAATTGTGTCTCGAGCATTATTGGTGCCAGTAGGACGAACCAACTGCTCAGCAGCACAACAAACCACAAATCTTACAAGACTTTCAAGCCAGCATTGAAGAAGAAATCATCAATTGAAAATGCCGTAAAACGAGCACAAATGTGCATCTACTCAGAAGGTAGTCATTTGACCGATATCATTTCGTCAACTTAGTGTCTCAATTAAACACCTTCACATAAACTTTTCATGAAAACAGAATCCAATTTTTTTCATTTCTAACAATATGGCAGTCAATTCACATTAAGACACTACTTTTGCCCGACCTAGTACAGAACTTTTGCGAAGAAGATGAATTCCATTACACTAAGGTTGACAGTAGCGCCTGAAACACATGTGCAGCAAAGCATCGTGCAGTTAATGCCTGCAGCAACGCATATGAAACAGCCGTGCAGTAAAAATTTGACATTTAATCGCATTGCGTGCTGTCATTGTCACATTTTAAATTTCAAAAACAAATTATTTCATAATGGACATTGAAAAACGTGAAAAATTAAGAAAACTAACAATCTTATTACGAGTATGTGTTCTTCAATGTTATGTCCATTTTCTAGATGTCATGTGTCGTGTTTACTGTGTGAGAAAGAAGAGAAGAATATGGACGCGGTTTATTTACACGGAAAATGAACGACAACCCCACGGATTTTTTAATAAATTGTTCTTTTACATCAAAAGCAATAATACGGACGAATTTAGAAAAGCTACAAGAATGGGGATAAGTGAATTCATGCTTTTGAAGAATCTTCTTGAGAACAAAATCAAGAAAAAAGATTTTATTAGGGAATCCATTAGCCCAGAATGTCGGCTAACTATCACATTTGTGTAAATTTCTGTGCATGTAATGAAAGCTGCTGTTTTAACCAAAGAAATACCGAAAAGGGGTATCGACTATCCGTTAAATAATTAAAGAAACTTGTGACGCCATTTGGACTGAGCTGTACGGCATTTATCTGGCTCAGCCAAACGAAATGGAATGAAAAGAAATCGCCGACGATTTTTATGCGAAAACTGGACTACCGCATGTTGTAGGTGCCATCGACGGAAAGCACATTGAAATAAAGTGTCCTCTACATACAGGATCACTATATTTCAACTACAAACAATATTTCATTATTGTACTTCTTGCTGCGTGTGATAACAATTATTCATTAACAGCTGTTGACATTGAAGTTTATGGAGGCCAGAGTGATGAAGATGATTTGAAAGCGAGTGGTTTTGGGAAGCAAATCTTACAAAATACCATTAATATTCCCAAACCCGAACATCTTCCGAATACCAAGGTCGAATATCCATTCCATTCCGTCGCAGATGCTGCCATTTCTCTTAAAAACAACATTATTCGGCCATACTCTGGAATACTGTTGTCACCTGATAAGGAAAATTTCCACAAAAAACTATCGAAAGCCCGGGTACGGATTGAGAATACGTTTGATATTTTAACCGTCAGGTGGAGAGTTCTATCAAATCAATTCAATATTCCCTGAAAATGCCGAAAAAATTGTTAAAGCTTGTGTAGTTTTGCATAATTCCATTAAATTTCACGACTTTAGTAATTATTGCCCTCAAAATTATGTCGACAATTTTCGCAAACAGATGAACTTATCAGAGGTAGTTGGCGTCAAGAAATAAGTCCACTGAGACAAAGCAGACTATTTACCAGATACAATGCAACTTGAAAGGCATTTTCTCTTCGAGATTCTCTAAAAGACTATTTGTACAACCTGAATTGGGAAAACTCTATTGCCGACAACTTCGTATGATCTACTTGTTTGGCGAGGCTGTCGAATAAATATTGGGCTGCCGTCTTGGGTACTGTTGGTACTGCAGACACTTCCTTGGCCAATGTGACAACATGGGATATTTGGGTTTAAACATCTCCAAACATTTCGTCCAATTTCTCCTTTTTTTTTTAGCCGGGGTGGATAAATCATCTGCCTCTAAGATACCAGCTTGGGCAGATGTTAGACTGCATGGCGATGGGGGCTCGCAGTTATCTGAAGAATTGTACCTGTTGTCTAACATGAAGCTACAAAAGTTTCTAGATGTACTGTTAACGAAAGGAAATGTTATAATGTATGGTATATATGAAGATAATTATTTTACACTTACTTTGGGCTCGCGATGACTACATCTTTAAGGAAAATCATATTTTTAATCCACTTCCACTTTTTATTCGGACTGCCAGCCCCGCTACCAAAAGACAAATTCTTCATCTCCTTGTAGAATCTGTGCCGCAACATTCTCTACCTATCCTTCAATCTTTTTGCTGAAAAACCAAAATTAAGAACGCTCGTTCAAAAAAATTTAATTGCAAATTCTGTGCATATTTACCTGGTACGTTTATTTACGTTGATAGCTCTTCAAACGGGAGTTTGCCATTACCCGTCGAAAGGGTGATGGCGATTTGAAAAATTGTTGGTGACCCAGCCAACATTCGAACCCAGACTCGTTGCGTGATAGTCCAAGGAACTAACTATAGCGCCATCGCCATCGCCATAGTAAAGTAATATTAAATATTTTGTTTTTGAATTTGGCAAGATACTCGTAGATACATTCAGATCGGATGAATCGAGGCCCACTTTACTTTTGTTATAGTGATCAGATAGATCAAGGTCTAATAGTCTTCGGCTGATTCCATATTTTTGCAAACAAAAAAAAACCTATTGTCTTGCACTGGCAAGCCGCCTATTTGCTCTTCCTGAATCGTGACACTCTACAAGGGTGTCTTCGACTTGCTCAAGGAATGTAACCATGGCACATGCTTTCGAATTCTCCATTGGCTAGCCGGTTTAGATCATTCATGCAGATAGAAATCGGTCTTTTGAAGGAAATTTAAATATCCCCAAGCTTGTTCCACTATGTCCCCCGGTGGTTTGGATGAAAAGACCATCTAGAATGGGAAAATTTTAATTGACTTACATAATTGGGCAAGAAAGTGACTTGAAATCGGTATCGTAAGTCTGTAACTTATAAAGTATGCCATGAATCCTGCTACAAAGTATACTGTTCAAACTTTGATAAGACAGAGAGTTTTACAATTTTTGTCGCACATTTTAATCGAAGGCTGTTGCATAGAGAGATTCCTCCAACTTCGCTCTATAAGTCTACACCCAGGTTAATATCTTTAAACAGGCTGAAGTAGTACGTAGTTAGATGTAGAGGAAATAATTTACTATCATCTCCATGTCAACTTGTCTTTTAAGGTCTTGCATTCACACTGCATTACGCAGATGCTTGTTTGTACTTTCTCACAACAAATTGAAGACATTCGTTACAGTCACATTCTCGCGACATTTCTTACCCATATAAGGACTCTGAAGAATTGAATTCTGAACTATCCAACCTTTGTGTCTTAATATTTTTGTTCTACCCATCTATCTTTTCATCCTGGACTAAACACATTTCAACTTTATTTAGGCTGCTCTAAATGGCTGTGGGGCCACCACATTCGGAGTTGGATCTGATATCGCCGGATCTATCAGACTACCGGCACTATTTACCGGCTGCTTTGGTCACAAACCCACTGGAGGTCTACTCTCAGTGACTGGTCACTATCCCAATTCCGATGACAAGTTGTTTAGAAAATATCTACAACTGGGACCAATCACTCGCTTCGCCAAAGATCTCCCCTTGCTCATGCAGATCATGAGTGGCAACAACGCCAATAAATTGCAATTCGCCCAGGAAATTCAAACCAAAGATATCCAGGTTTGCCTACATACTAAACTGTTACATCTAATTGAACTAAATCCGATTTCAATTCTTTCAGATTCATTACATGATTGAAGATGGATTAACTTTAACACGCTTCCCAGTGGACAAAGCCTTCAAGATTGCCATCCTTAGAGCTGTTAAGCATTTCGAGAACAACGGAATGAAACCCAAAGAAGTAAGTGTTCATATGGTTATCCTATTTCAATATTAAAATAAGGATTCCCTCTGTTTTAGGTCAACTTGAAGGAGTTGAATAACTCCCTTGAGATCACACTAGCGTCGATATTTGATCTAGACATTCCAACTATATTCGAGAATCCCAGCAAAACTAACGTAAGTACCGATGTGAGGATTCAAAAAATATCTCAAAACCGTATTCAAATTATAGCGACCGGATAGCGTTTACCGTGAACTTGGATTGTCACTCATTGGTGATTCTAAGTACTCCTTCAACGCACTATTTCTAGAGCTTCTGCGTGACTTAAACTGCCTCATTCCCAAGGATAAATTCATTTACTGGCAAAAAGAAGGCGAGAGAATCAAAACTGAACTAAATGTAAGTATCCCCTCTGACAGATGAGCACCTTGAGTCACAACATGACTATCATTTTTTTTTTTTCAGAATCTCCTTGGATCAAATGGAGTACTCTTTATTCCCACCTTCCATAGGACAGCCATGCCACACAATACCTCCGTTTTCAACATGAGCGGAGTTGGGCTCCTTTCGATTTTCAATGTTTTAGGATTCCCAGCCACACACGTGCCGATGGGCCTGAATGACGATGGAATTCCTGTTGGATTCCAGGTTGTAGCTGCTCCTTATCAGGACAAATTATGTCTGCAGATAGCCGTCGAGTTGGAAGCTGCATTTGGTGGCTGGGTGCATCCAAATTGATGTCTGTGATGTGCATTAAGGATAATTTTTTTTTTTCGTTTTTTTTTTTTGTTGTTTTTGTTACTAGGTGTCTGAATGTGTGTGATTTAGGTATTAATTAATAAATTTTTACAATTTACGACTTTGTACGATATTACCCCACGAATGGTTGATTTGTTTTTATCAGGGTCATGTAGGTGTGTTTCGATGTATCCGTACAGTAAACAGTAGTAAACGATATGAGTGATCGGTGGGAAATAGAAGGTAGGGGCATGACTCACTAGTGATTCATTGTTGGTTTTTTTTTTCGTGTCTTTTATCAGGCGTGCTACATTTAGTAGCCTGAACAGTTGATGACGAAACATTGAGTCACTTTGAAAATAAGAGCTCAGGACAATCGCCGAAAAGTTGATTAGACTCTAAATTGAACCAGGGCAGATGGTATGACTATGTGTCATACGGGTCATGTGGGGCAAAGTTTAACGTATGCACGTCGTACATAGTTAGTTGAGGAATGTGGAAAATTTAGAAAATTTAGAAAATTCTTTAGGTAGTGGCTTCCTGAAATGAATACGAAATGACTATGTTGCCACACAAAATGGATTTCGATTAGCTTCGATTAGCTTCGATTAGCTTTGATAAGCGACAAATATAAATAGATACGAACGAGATAACAGTGGGAGGAAATGTGGGCGCTTTGGGCTATTAGATCAATAGTGATCAAATTAGTTGGACAAACCCTGATAAGGCCGATAAGTTTACTTTTAAATAAGGCTAGGAAATGTGTTCTAATAACGTCAGCAGGTTACACCATACCATGAGTAAGCATGTCTCCAAATCTGTTTACCACTTCAATTATATTTGCCAACGCGTTTTAGCACTGGACAGTGTGAGTTAGAGAGATAGGAGCATGTGACTCAGCAGCTGGTTGTTAAGAGGGCTACTGTCCTCGGGAAGAGTGGAACCAAAAGAGTGGATTCTTTAGAAAGAAGCATCACGACTTATGGAGTGTTAATATTTAATATTTGCAACCAAGGGCACCCCATGGGTGCGGGATTACATAAAACCTATCACAGAAGATCTTTAGATTATGATGATTTGCCTATGAGAAGGTAAATCATTTCCAAGTAACAAGTATGAATACTAGTTGTGTGTCCTGCCTATGGCACACAATACCTCTTCAATTGCAGCTGCCACAGTCTAGGGATAGGAATTCACTTCCTCTGTCCAAATCCAAGGACTGAGAAACGAACATTGAGTGACCTTATTTTGCAATATTAGCAGTGATTTGCTGCCCGCAGTTGTATTCTTTTTGCCTTAAAACGATTCAATAACTACGCTGCTATTGTATTTATCGTTAAATGCTCCAAGAGGATTCGCGTGTTTTTCCGTTCTCGGAGTATTGAGCTCATTTCGCAACAGGGAAAGTCAACAACCTTCCTTTTCGTTTCGTGAGATTGGTTAGATCATAACGAACCACAATGCCTCCAAAATTCGATTAAGCTAGTGCACTTGCGATTCATCGGCGGTGGAGTTATTGCGACGTATTCTCTTACGCCAAAGATCAATCGAAGGAACATCAAGCACAGAACGATCATTTCCAATTCCATGGATGATACTTAGTGATATGTCATACTATACCCCCCCGTTTCATGGCAGGAAATGTGGCAGATGTATGGGTAGTCAGTCGATGGCAGGCAATTGTTGACAACATTAATGCTTGAGCGATTAAAGTGCCCCTTGCAAAGAGACTCATTTGTTATGTTATAGACAAAAACAGAGGCATTGGCAATACAAAATATAGGATAACGTTAAACGTTAAAGCGTCTTGTTGGCACGGGAGGTCTTGCAAAGCAGAGAGTGTGGTGCTTGGACTATAAAAATGATTTGTGAAACAAACATCATTCGATTTATAACGGTAAAGTTGTTAACCGATAACCGAAAATTTGCTGTTGTTTTGTGAACACATGTTTTCTCATTTCATGAAATGTGATTTAGTGATAAAAATTTAAAAGTTTAGGGATCCGCACGTTTATTGTGACACTAAAAGTTAATTTTACAAGAAATAAAAGGTAAGTAAACGTTTTTCTGTAAAAAAGACAGTTGTCAAAATTAAAAATACAACAAGTAAGTGAAGATAATCTTACTATTTTTCCGCTGAATATAACAGATTGAAGATGAGGCCAATTCCATCAAACTTAATCAAAGAAATCCAGAAATTGTTGAAAGAAAGGAAATCCCACCGTCAAATTTCTGACCAACTGGGCATTTCTGTTGGTGGCGTTCAGTAAATACAGGCGAAAGATAAACTCAACATCAGTACCACGGTTGAAGGCGGGACGTAAATCTTTGCTATCAAGGACCATCCAACGCAATATTTGCCGAGCTATAACAACAGGAGAGGAAAAAAATGCTGTTTCAGTGCAGAAGTCTCTAATTAGAAACGATAATCTCCACGTTAGTGCAGAGACAGTGAGAAGAACTCTGAGAAAAGCTGGATGAAAAGGTCGCGCCAAAGTTAAAAAGCCATTTCTTACAACACGTCATAAGAAAATTCGCCGGGATTTGCCAAAAAATACAAAAATTTCACTGAAGCTGACTGGGAAAGGGTAATTTTTTCAGACGAAACCAAAATTAACCGTTTTGGGTCGGATGGAAGAGAATGGAAGAGAAATACCGCTGTCAGGCAAAATCAACCTTTCAAATTGGACGATGATGACCAACAATTCCGTCCACCCGACCTGGATGAAGTGAAGATAGCCATATCGAAGCTTAAGTCCAACAAAGCTGCTGGAGCGGATGACCTGACTGCCGAGCTCTTCAAAGCGGCAGCCGATGACTTGGTAAGGAGCATACACCAACTCATCTGTAAAATATGGTCGGACGAAAGTATGCCCGATGAATGGAACCTCAGCATTGTTTGTCCGATTCTCAAGAAAGGAGACCCTCTGAACTGCGTCAACTACAGAGGCATCAGTCTCCTTAACATCGCATATAAGATCTTATCCGCCGTATTGTGTGAACGCCTGAAGCCGTTCGTCAACAATCTGATAGTTTCATATCAGTGTGGCTTCAGCCAGGAAAGTCCACCATCGGCCAGATATTCACACTACGGCACATCTTGGAGGAGACCCATGAGCTTCAGATCGATACCCACCACCTATTCATCGATTTTAAGGCCGCGTATGACAGCATGTATAGAGACGAGCTATATAGAGCAATGTCTAGTTTTCGCATCCCTGCCAAACTCGTCCGTCTGTGCAGGGTGACGATGGAGAATGCATGCTGCTCCATCAAGGTCGGTAAAGATCTCACCGAGACCTTTGATGTCCAGAAAGGATTTAGACAAGGCGATGCGCTGTCATGCTATTTTTTCAACATCGTACTTGAAAGAATAGTGCAAAACTCACGAGCAAACACCTCTGGTGTTAACTATCTTTCAAAAGTCCGTCCAACTACTCGCATACCCCGACGATATTGACATAATCGGGAGAAAGCAGCGTGATGTCAGTGGCGCTTTCGCGAGTATTGAGACGGAAGCGGCGAAAATGGGTTTAGCGGTCAATGAGGGCAAGACCAAGTATATGCTGTCAAGCAAAAAGGACAACCAACACCGACGTCTCGGACAGAACGTCACCCTCGACAGATATAACTTTGAGGTAGTTAAGGACTTTGTCTACCTAGGCTCCGCTATAAATACAGACAACGACACCAGGGCTGAGATCAAGCGAAGAATAACTCTTGCCAACTGCTGTTTCTTTGGGTTAAGAAGGCAATTGAGTAGCAAAGCCCTCTCTCGGACAACAAAAGTCACCCTTTATAAGACTTTAATAATCCCGGTCCTGCTCTATGGCGCAGAGGCATGGACATTATCAAAAATGGATGAGGGTGTTCTTGGTTGCTTCGAGAGAAAAAATTTTTGGGCGATCTTCGGTCCCGTCTGCATTGACGGTGAGTGGAGGAGGAGATGCAACGACGAACTGTATGGACTGTACAGCGACATGGACCTAGCCAGAAGAGTGAAGATCCAAAGACTGAGATGGCTGGGTCATGTAGAGCGCATGGACACCAATGCTCCGGTCCGAAAAGTCTTCGAATCCGCCCCCGAGGGACAGCGCAGTAGAGGAAGGCCAAGACTCAGGTGGCGCACGCAAGTGGAAGAGGACCTCAGCCAACTTAGCGTGCGAAACTGGAGGCAGCTAGCCAGGGATCGAGCTGGCTGGAGAAGCTTGTTGACTGAGGCCCAGGTCCACCCCGGACTGTAGCGCCACCTAAAGAAGAAGAAGAAGGAAGAGAATGGAAAAACAGGGGAGCCTGTTCCGGTGGTGGTAAATACTTATTCTCGAAAAAAAGCGTTTAAATTATTCTGCATTCAGATTTAAAACTAGAAAAAAGCTACATGCAAAATACTTGATCAATTTTGTGAGACACTGTATATGAATTTCCTTTACTTACATTCCTTACAACTTCTGCTTAAAACTTTAGCGAAAACACCCGACGTGACCAACTCAAATAATCTTAATATTATTTCACAAAAAAGGAAGAACGATAACGATCTACGAATAGCACAGGAGAAAAATGCTCAGAGATGTCGGTGGTTCGCTTTTCGATTCAATTTTTCTTTTTTAAAACTCAACTCAATAAATAAATAATTCTTTAACCCAAACCCAAATTCTTAATCGGCTTGCTAACACGTCCTATGAAGCTAGAATCCCTTATTTGATTCCGCATACTGATCGGTAATTTCAATTCATGGATCCCATCAAAACATCACATCATCACATCCGTGTTTGAAGCTCAGCTGGAAATTCTACAGAGACAGCGACCATAAATCAGAAGTGTCCATATCTTTCCTTTAACTATCTATTTCACATGAGTACTTTCCATGTCATAGTAGTTCTTACAATAGCTGATAGATTATTCGAGGAAGCTTCTGCTTAGTTTGTACAGAATAGCCAATCATCCGTCTTTGGTGTTGTCGCTTTTTTTTTTTGATATACTTGCTTTGGGATTCGGTTCCTTCATTATGTGGAAAATAGACAGGTAGCCTCTACAGGTGATGTAGGTGTTGCTACTATCGCCAGTAGATCTGTAGATCCATAAATTTTTAGAAACTTGTAACTTTGGTCCCGAGACACTGCATCACTTTGTCCAAGCCCTTTGCAACCAGTTAAGAGTACCCTTATCCATTTTTGAAAATGTCCATGCCTCTGGCCCATCGAAAAGGACTGTGATCATTTAGGGCTTATAAAGGGTCAGTTTTGTGTTTCGAGAGAGGGCTTAAGTAGGCAATTGCCTTCTTATCCCGAAGCACTGGTGTTGTTGTCTGAATTAGAAGCGGAGCCAAGGTGAAGCTGACGTTCTGTCCGAGATGTCAATATTGGGTGACGTGTTTGCTGGGCGAATCCATTTTCACCTCTTCTACCTCAATACTCGCGAAACCTTCACTTACATCACGCTGCTTTCTTCGAAAATGTTAATATCATCGGCGTTTGCAAGATTTGCAATATTCTTGATCATGACAGCGCCTCATCTTGTCTAAATGGTTTTTTGACATCAGAGCTCTTCCTGAGATCTTTACCGACCTTAATATAGGAGGGTTCATTGATGAAAAAAGGCTTCAGGCATTCACACAATACGGCAGATATGACCTTATAGACAACCAGGTAGGGTGGAAGAAATTGTGGGTCCACATCGTCAAAGCTAAAATGTTCATTCTGCCAACAGCTGTATCAGGTGCGTAATAGCTTTTACACAGTCTAGAGAAATGATGTTTCCAAATCCTCAGCATCGACTGCGATTCTACTACGATGTTCCCTTGTTCGTCTCTTCAGTTTGTGTTCGTGCCATGTTTGCTTTTGCCTTTTGGTAAAACTTTTGAATTTCATTGCAAGGACAGCATTTCTCAATTTTCTCGACCGCGCGCTTCTCATTCTCCTTCTTTTTCTTTCTGAGAAGCCAGTGTTCATCTCTTCTCTTCTGCTCATTGAACTACCGACTAAGCTTAGTCCGTCTAGACAGCGCCGCTTTGTATGCATGTTGCTCAGCTTTTGGCTTTTTGGCAGTGCTACCACTGGTCTTCCATACTAAATGCTGCCGGCAGAGGAAATATTACAAAATTAAGAAGACTCAATTGGAAAAGAATTTGGCGTTTGATGTTAAACTTTCATACAGTATTAACTATCGCATCTTGGCTACAACATGGTAGCATTCTGATCTGAGTCAATGTTGGCTTCACGGATATCCATAATCCTGGAGGGGTGTCTTGCTACGGTCGCAATGTAATTAATCTAGTTAGCCGTTGATTGGTCAGGAGTCCTCCAAGTCCCTTTTTGAATAGAAAGATGCGACAAAGTTTGGCTCCGACGCAAAATTGATTCGCTTGAATTGGTTACCGGATATGGTGTCGTGCAGGTCTCAGGCCCCTGCGCCTAGAGCACCTGAATCAACTTCTGATATGCAAGCTATCTTGCTCTCTATTCAGGGGCAGATCGCTCTGCTTCAACGTCAGATAACGGAACAGACCACGCGTGTAGACCAAATCTACGCGTTGCTGCCGGCCCTAACGCACCTCCAGTCGTAATGTGTACGAACATGGCGGAGCGAACCCTAAATGTCCTTGCTTTGAATGTAAATTCTTTGATAAGGATCGAACGAAGAGCCGCACTGTTTAAGACCAAGTACCTGATGTGCTTTTGGTTAGCGAAACTAAGCTAACCAAAAAACACAAAATGAGGCACAAAAGATATAAAATATTAAGAAGAAACCGACCCAACTCTACGCAAGGAGGTGGTGTTGCAATCTTCATTAGAAAAAGTTTGCGATTTAAAAGAGTGTACAGCCGTGTAGTGCGTAGGTTCCAGGTGCTTGAGGCATGCATTGTGTACATCCCGCTCCGTAGTGGAAAACGGTTGTACATGGTCTCCGTCTATGCACCTGAAGCTACTCAATCCAGTTTATTTATCTCAAAACTCAAGACACTTTTTCGATTCCTCAGGCTGGAATCCAAAAAGAATTACTTCATAATCGGTGGAGATTTCAACGCCAAACATAGAGATTGGGGAAATAATACTCCAAACACTAGAGAGAACCTGCTACTTAATTGGTGGGGTCAGCACAGTGTAATGTACCGACTCGGTCTTAAGGCGACGGATAGTCCGTCGTTTCCCAGGCACGGCTCCTATCTGGATCTGCTGCTATTCGACACACGTATACAACTGACCGGCACGACTCAACATACTATAAACTGTCTACGCACGTTCGTATTTGACAGTGACCATTGCGGTCTTAGTACCGAAATAACTGTTCCAAACGAAATTGCGGAATTGGAAGAGTTTGTTCAAAGGTATTCTTTCAACTACAGTAGGGTACGTTGGATTCACTTCTCAAGAACATTGACGAGAGCACTCTCCTCGAACTCGCTACACCCGCCGTCCAATAGGAATTTGTCAAATGAGGAAATTGACAAGTACCTAAAACAAATGGACGAGACCATAAAACGAACAATGCACAGTACGATACCTCGGTATCAACATTCCGAAAACGAAGACACATTCCGCAATGCAACTATTAACGCACTGCACGAACACAAAAGCGGACTACTATCTTTACTAAAAAAAACTTGTATAGACAGTTTACTGACAGACATAACCCCGAAATCATGACACTGAAGTCGTTGATCGAAACCCTCCAAACATTAATAAAAGAAAATTACAGGGCGTCTGTATTGGAAAGTTTGTATTGGAACAATAAAATTCGAGCTGTAAACACTAGCAACCCGAATATGTTTCCGCAAATAAATAAAATATTTCGGAGGAAAGATCAAAATGATCTTCCATGTCTAAAGATCCCCCGAACAACAGACAATGAACAAATACTGATAACTGCAGGCGTAGATCCAGGAGAAGCGGTAGACGACGACAACTTCTTCGTGGTCGAAGATCCGCAGGAGAAGGTTGAGACCATAGGAGCGATTTTCCAGGAAGTATACAAGGCAAATGTTGTCTTTGGTTGTAACCACGACCTGGAAAATCAGGTTCTTTTGTACAATTCCTACCTTCGAAATGATATAGAGCACTGGCGATTCGAGAGCTCAGGGTTCACTGAGTTCAATGACGAAAATATGGCAAATATGGCCATCGCCGACGAAAGGGATCTTCCCCAGTTCATTTCGAAGGAAGAGCTCCAAACTAACTTCGTATCACTAAGAAGTAAGAAATCAGTGGGAACCGATGGAATACCGAACATTGTGCTTCGACATCTCCCACCAGAAGTGGTGGACATTTATACCATCCTGTTTAATAATGCTTTGAATAATGCTTATTATCCAATGCATTGGAAAACAGCGGTGGTGCATCCCATTCCCAAAAGGGATAAAGACATGTCCAATCCGGCGAATCTTCGGTCGATAAGTCTCCTTCCGAATATCAGCAAAGTTTTCGAAAAAGTGATCAATAGAGTCCTGACTAAGTGGGTTGAGGACAAAAATATAGTTCCAGATAATCAGTTCGGTTTCAAGGCGGGACATGATATATCACATGCCGCGTCTAAACTGGTATCCGATATCCAGTGGAACAATAGCAAGAAACAGTGCACAGGCGCCTGCTTGATTGACTTGGAGAAGGCTTTTGACGCCGTATGGCTAGAAGGCCTTTTTTTCAAGTTGAACAGGCTGGGCATATGTAAACCACTGCTGTTTATTCTCTTTGATATGCTCTCCGGTAGAAAGTTCATCGTGAAGAATGGCGATGCGACTTCTGCTAGAACGTTTAACATTAAAAATGGTCTGCAACAAGGTGCGGTTGATTCACCGATCCTTTTTAACATTTACACAAGCGATCTTGTGAGTTCACTTCACCATGCCATAGCGTACGCAGACGACTTGATAGCGTACAGATCAGGTCCAAAAATCGAGGTCATTAATATGCTCTTGCAAAGTGACTTCGATAAGATTAAACGATATTGCGAGGACTGGAAGTTGAAGATCAACTTTCAGAAGTCGGAAACCATTCTTTTTAGGACACCTTTGTCTGGGGCCTCTGCGGATACCAGAAAGAACTGGCGAAAGTTTTCGATCGTGGGACAACGCGGGCAACCACTTGCTTGTCGAAATGTCGTCAGATACCTTGGGATGTGGCTAGATCAATATCTATATTTTAACAAACATATGGATGTTGCTCTGGCCAGAGCCAAAGGTGCATTTGCCCTTACAAAGAGACTATTTTATAGCAGGCAACTCAATGCGAGGGTAAAAGTAATCTGCTACATGGCCGTTATCCGGCCTATGCTTGTATTTGGATGTCCCGTGTGGTTCAACGTGAGAGCAAGCTTAATGGAAAAGATTCGGGTGTTTGAGAGGGCTTGTCTTAGGACTTGTCTTCGCTTGTACAGAACACCAGAATCGGAGTACATAAAATATTATCCTAACGAGGTCCTGTACAACAGGGCGAACCTAATTAGAGTGGACAATTTTGTCATTAAGCTGACTCGAAGGCACATTGCTAGAGCAATGGCTTCGACGAACAATCTGATCTCCGGGGCTTATTACCCTAACTATCTATATCACGAGAGTGTGCGCTTTAGCGGCTTTATTCCCCCAGAAGCGTTCCTCTATTTTAATAAAAAAGGGCTGATCCAGGACAAATTAGCGGTGCCGCTAATCTTCCACGTTGCTCGAACAGCTGCAGACAGGCGACTCAACTGCGACAGAGACGTCGCACACGGCAGTGCGGAGCGTCTCCGGTTCTGTAGAGCGGTAGGGAGTCGCGATTTGAGAGACGTTGCTCGGCAGCACCAAGAATTTTGGTGGCTTATTGAAAGAGAGGGAGCTCTTTCATCGTTTCCTTCTAATTCGAGGTAGCGTCGATAAGACGCAAAGTCGGTTTACTTAAATTTTAAGTCATGGCCGGCTTACATAGTTTAGGTAGGTTAATGTGGTGTTAAGATAATTTAAAAAAAAAAAAATAATAATAATAATAATAAAATTGTTTAATTAAAAAAAAAAAAAATTAAAAAAAAAAAGAGATGGGTAGCATAAAAAACAAAAAAAGTACGTATTTAATTACGTAACGTAGTTTAAGATGATCTAAGTAGTCTCAGAATTATTTTGTTAGTAGTTTTAAGTTTTATGTAAACGAAATGTCCTTTCACTAAGTTTTTGCTAAAACAATTTATATTTTCTTAGTTTTAAGTATAATGTACATGAAATAAAAAATATATATATAAAAAAAAAAAAACAGTTAGGTTACGTCGAAAGACATAGTCAAGTTTTATGTTTAGCTTAGAGCGCTCTTATAGGGCCAGTAAGTAAAAATAAGAAGAATTGAAGTAATTTAAGCTAGTTTTTAAGCGTTTTTTTGTTTAGCACTTAAGTATTAACAAATGAATTTAAATAAAAATGCATGAAAAAAAAAAAAAAATGGTGTCGTGCAGGCTATACCTTCAGTGCTACCATATACCCTCTCGTCCTAGCTTTGCATTAAAATCACCGATGGCAATATTATTTTTTTACTTTTTTTTTATTTATTTATTTATTAGTTCATTATTCTCAATTTAACAAAAATTAATTTTACAACTATTAGACTTCACTAACATACCTTGTTATGGAGAATAGATAGTGACATTTTTTATTTTACATTGCAAATCGGGTTAAATGACACTTTAAACAAATTAATTTGTTGGGGGTGTACAATGTGAATAGAGTTTTATTCTATTAAAAAAATCAATGGATATAATGGATTAATGTAGAAAATGCATATTTTAAGCAATGAAGCGCAACAAAATTTCAATCTCATTATGATTAAAATCTAGAAGCCAACACCGTCCTTTTTTCAAAAATTTGGGCAAAGTTCTAATGCGTCGTATGTTCTTGGGGAGTCTATTGAACAATTTGCAAGCTACTATGAAGTACAAGTACTTATAGTGCGAAAAGTAGGGACTTCCACAGCAGAACTTGTATTGTTTCGAAAGTTGTAGGTGTCAATAATCGCGCTTTGCAAATACCCGCATCTTATAAAGAACATTTTTAGGACTTTAAAATAATACAATTTTCTCACTGGTAGAATTTTGAACAACCTATATAGCTCCATAGTGTGGGCAAAACGGTAAGTATTACAAGCTATCCTAATGGCGCACTTTTGTAGGACAATTAATTGTTCCAATTTACTAAGGTTAGCGCCACCACAACAGCATATTCCATATTGCAATTTCCAATGAAATATCCCATAGTAAATTGTTCTTAACAAATCATTGCTGCAAAATTTCTTAAAGCGGTAAAAACAACTAATGGAGGAAAGCAGATACTGTTTTAAAATTGAAATAGGCTCGAACCAACTAAAATTATGTTCGATTATAGCACCTAGGTATTTATAGTGTCTTACTTTTTCAATTTTAAAACAGTTCATGTTGCAAATGACATTATCATCAAAATATGCTTTAAGATGTTGTACAGCACACGTAGCTCAGAATAAATTGTGTCGCGAACAATTGGGAGTATGGAATATAATGTCAACGTTAGGAAAGTCTTGCATGCTTAGATTGAAAAAAATTAATTTGGTTTTATCGCTAACAACAAGCTTATGTTCCGCGAACCAGATTCTTAACAAATGGACATCATGATTTAAATCAGCTACTAGATTGAAGAGGTTAACCGAACAATGGGCTATCCCAAGATCATCTGCAAATGCCGTAACTTTTCCCGCGAAGCACTGAGCAAACAAAGAGTTACCTTGAATTAAAAATAGAATAGGACCAATGACAGACCCTTGCGGTACACCTAGATTCGGAACTTTAGAGTCACTGGCAATGTTCCCAATTTTTACTTTTTGCTTTCTGTCTTTTAGATAGGACATAAACCACGAAATCCTGCTCCATGTAATTTATCCATAAGTATGTTGTGATTTACGATGTCAAATGCTTTGGTTATGTCATCAAAAAAGCCAGCGCAAGAATGTTTGTCATCCAGTTATTTGTGTATAAAGGAGCAAAAGGCTAGAAGAGCATCTTCCATGGATAAGCCCGCCCTAAACCCAAACTGCGCTGGACAAAAATAGAGAATACAAAGGAAATAGGTCTGTAATTCCTTTTATCTTTTTTATTACCTTTCTTAAAAAGAGGTATTATACGAGTATTGGCGCATTTTAATTGTTCGGGGAAAATTCCAGACACAAAATATCATCGATACCACAGGAATTCGTATTTTTTAGGGAATTAATGATTTTAAAAAGCTCGAACCCGGAGATTGGATCAAGGAAGAAACTATGGACTTTGCCTATAAAAAGTACTTTCCACTAGTTCAAACCTAGTGCAACAGTTGCATGATACAGAGAAGTTATTTGGAAAAGTCATTTGCCCTACTGAAACAAAGTAGTTCATTAGATACTTCTAAAGGGTCTGAAATACTATCATTTCCGCTTGATAATATAATAGAACTACCATGATTTGTAATATCTCGGTTAACAATACTGTTAACCACTTTCCATTCCTTTTTGAGGTTACCCAGAGAAATACTTATTTTTCTATGAAAGTAATTGTTCTGACGTATGCGAATTTTCTTATTTAGTTTTTGATACAATCGGCTATAGCGCTGTTTTAAACTAGAATTTAGTGGATGTTTAAAGCATTTCTTACGCAATGAGTGTTTGAATTTAATTTGCTTGACAAGAGCTCGAGTTATCCAGGGTTTAAATCTTATATTAGATCTTCTCTGTTCAACAACAAGACTAAAAAAGCTCATAAAGTTCTTCAAAATTTATACAAATGTATACAAACCTCCTCCCACTTTTCGAAACGCAGTGCATTGTTCAGTTGTTCAAATTTATTTTGAACTCTAGGTAAACCAAATTTATTACTCACCTCCTTTTTGTACTACAAAATACAAAACTTGTCATACAGTGATCTGAAATACGAAGGTCAAAATTAACACCAGCACATAGATATAAAGGGATTTTCATGAAACGACCAAATACATGGTCAAGACAAGTACCGGCAGTCGGTCTAGTAGGCCCATTTATAATTGAGGTTAACCCATGATTTGCTATAAGTGCACGGAAAGAATCTAAGACAGAGCTAGGAATTAGTATATCTAAGTTGAAGTCACCTAAAATAACAAGTTTAGTCGCGTGCTCATTACTCAAAAAACTTGAAAATTCATCCAGAAACAATTGAAATGACTGAGAGTGAAAGCAACGAAGATGGCAAGGATTAGTATAAGGCCTCGTAGAAGAAGCATCTTCCAACAGGTGCTGGTTCTTTAAATAACGAGAATGAGCATCTGCAGCCGAACATTAAGCAGCTCTGCTAATAAGCCCAACTTCACGCCTCCCCGTGGCGCCATCTAGGAATACCACTGGAGATTGCGAAGTGAAGGGGGCAAATGGCGAGTGTCCGGCGCCATAAATCAGGATTAGTGCCGGAAAACAAAACAAGACCTTATCCGGGCTATTCCAAGATTTCCAAGACTTAGTCAGGGTTTTGGAAAAGGGATGGTGGTGGACGAGCCCTATGGGCCAACGGCAGCGCTCACATCACGGAACGGGTTTCTGGCTTCGGTGTAACTGAACCCTAGTCCTAGGGGCATTAAAAATGGAACTGGTCCTCCAGGTTAGGGGTTGTGCCGTCGGGGTAATTGCCCGACCATTTAAAAAATCATAAGTTACGAAGCACCAACAAGCCACGGATATGGACGGATCTACTGTTGACAACCCACGCAAACGACTGAAGGACAATGAGCTTCGGATATGCACGTGGAATGTTAGATCGCTTAATAGACCACGTGCGGCCGAGCAACTAGCGGAGGCCCTAGACTGCTGCAAAGCAGACATAACCGCCATTCAAGAAATGCGATGGGGTGGGCCAGACAAAAATAAGATGAACAACTGCGATATCTACTACGGCAATTGCTATCGATGGCAAAAGCAGCGCTTATTTGGATGCGGATTTGTTGTCGGAGGCAGACTAAGACAAGAAGTCCTCAGCTTCGGGCATGTGAGCGAGCGCCTCGTAGCAATCCGCATCAAGGCTAAATTCGCCAACATTAGCTTTATATGCTATCTATGAGCCTTCTATGCCTTCTATAAGCTCCTTTACAAGACCTACGAGCAATGCCCTAGCTGTGACATTAAAATTGTCCTCGGTGATTTCAATGCAAAGCTAGGAAGAGAGAGTATCTTTGGTGGAACAATCGGAAAATATGGCCTGCATGGCACCACCTCCGATAACGGATTCACGCTAATCGACTTTGCGGTGGGGCGAAACATTGTCGTAGCTAGCACGCGGTTCCCACATCTCGACATGCATAAGGGGACTTGGAGAACTCCTGATCAATCAACAGTCAACCAGATTGATCGCATTGCGATCGATGCAAGACACTCCTCCAGTATTATGGATGTCCGTACGTCCCGAGGAGCCAACATCGACTCGGATCATTATCTTGTTGAAGCCAAGGTACGGTTGCGAATATCCCAAACTACGCCAAGTCAAGCTAATGCTGTAAGAAAATTCGACGTCAGACGGCTACAATCGCAAGAGATCGCCAAGTCCTTTTCCGATCGAGTGTCTCTTAATCTCTTAAGAGGTCCAATACAGTCAGCATCAAGCATCGAAGACCATTGGAAACACTGCCAAAACCCCATCAGAGATGCCGCTTCTGATGTGCTGGGTTTCACTCGTCAACCACAACGAAACCCCTGGTTCAATGATGAATGCCGGCAAGCACACACTGCTAAGCAAGTTGCATGTAAAGCGGCGCTGCACAGAAGGACCAGAGCTGCTCATGAGCTCTATGAGCGGAAGAGGAGAGACAAACACCGGCTTCTCAGGAGGAAGAAGAAGGAGCATGAGAAGCGCGCGGTCGAGAAAATTGAGAAATGCTACTCCAGGAATGAGGTTCGGAAGTTTTACCAAAAGGTAAAAATAATATGCCACAGAAACAAACGCCGAACTGAAGCCTGTAGGAATAAACAAGGGAACATCGTAGTAGAATCGCAGTCGATGCTGAGGATTTGGAAAGACCATTTCTGCAGACTGTATAACGGCGATGACGGACCAAATACCGCTGTCAGGCAGAGTCAACCTTTCAAATTGGACGATGATGACCAACAATTCCATCCACCCGACCTGGATGAAGTGAAGATAGCTATATTGAAGCTGAAGTCCAACAAAGCTGCTGGAGCGGATGACCTGACTGCCGAGCTCTTCAAAGCAGCAGGCGATGACTTGGTAAGGAGCATACACCAACTCATCTGTAAAATATGGTCGGAAAAAAGTATGCCCGATGAATGGAACTTCAGCACTATTTGTCCGATTCTCAAGAAAGGAGACCCTCTGAACTGCGCCGACTACAGAGGCATCAGTCTCCTTAACATCGCATATAAGATCTTATCCGCCGTATTGTGTGAACGCCTGAAGCCGTTCGTCAACAACCTGATAGGTCCATATCAGTGTGGCTTCAGGCCAGGAAAGTCCACCATCGACCAGATATTCACACTACGGCAGATCTTGGAGAAGACCCATGAGCTTCAGATCGATACACACCACCTATTCATCGATTTTAAGGACGCGTATGACAGCATCTATAGAGACGCGCTATACAGAGCAATGTCTAGTTTTCGCATCCCTGCCAAACTCGTTCATCTGTGCAGGATGACGATGGAAAATGCACGCTACTCCATCAAGATCGGTAAACATTTCACCAAGACCTTTGATGCCAAAAAATGATTTAGACAAGGCGATGCGCTGTCATGCGATTTTTTCAACATCGTACTTGAAAGAATAGTACAAAACTCACGAGCAAGCACAAGGGGCACAATCTTTCAAAAGTCCGTGTAATTACATGCATACGCCGACGATATTAACATAATCAGAAGAAAGCAGCGTGATGTCAGTGGCGCTTTCGCGAGTATTGAGACGGAAGCGGCGAAAATGGGCTTAGTGGTCAATTAGGGTAAGGCTAAGTACATGTTGGCAATCAAAAAGGACTCTCAACATCGACGTCTCGGACAGAACGTCACGTGTCTACCTAGGATCCGCTATAAATACAGACAACGAAATCAGCGCTGAGATCAAGCGAAGAATAACTCTGGCCAACCGCTGTTTCTTTGGGTTAAGAAGGCAATTGAGTAGCAAAGCCCTCTCTCGGACAACAAAAGTCACCCTTTATAAGACTTTAATAATCCCGGTCCTGCTCTATGGCGCAGAGGCATGGACATTATCAAAAATGGATGAGGGTGTTCTTAGTTGCTTCGAGAGAAAAATTCTGCGGGCGAACTTCGGTCCCGTCAGCATTGACGGTGAGTGGAGGAGCAGATACAACGACGAACTGTATGGACTGTCCAAAGACTGAGATGGCTAGGTCATGTATAGCGTGTGGACACCAATACTTCGGTCCGAAGAGTCTTCGAATCCGCTCCCGAGTGACAGCGCAGTAGAGGAAGGCCAAGACTCAGGTGGCGAACGCAAGTGGAAGAGGACCTCAGCCAACTTAACGTACGAAACTGGAGGCAGCTAGCCAGGGATCGAGCTGGCTGGAGAAGCTTATTGACTGAGGCCCAGGTCCATCCCAGGCTGTTGCGCCTCTTAAAGTAAGTAAGTAAGAGAGTGAAATCTACAATATACACAAACAAAATTAAAAAACTTATTACATATGCTGCAAGAAATTTTTATGACATCTGCACTTGCGGAACTATAGCATTTTACCTCACACTCATACACATCTCGCACAAAAACTCCTTCTCAACGTGCAAAACACGACTCAGTTGTAGTTTGTAATATTGTAGTCTTCCGTTTCGCATGAAAAAATCCATGTCTTCGAGATGGCAATTAAATGTACCAACATTTTACCGCAGACTTCGAATATTTCGCTGCCATATATAATGCTATGGAGGCATGCACGCATCTTTGGTTCATTTTGACAAATTTAGCCTAGATACGGATTCCTACGAGGCGCTCGTTTGATGCCGGAAACTCAAGACTGCCCCCAACTATAAATCATCGTCCAAATAGGCGCTACTTATGCCGTCGGATCAAAACTATAAAAAAAAACAAAATATAGTCAGTCATGGATGTGCTATCAAAAACAAACTCATAGATATGTGTAAAGCGTAAAAAGTATCTATTACATGTTGTAACCTAGACGTTATCTGATGACCTATTTTCGTTTAAGGCAATAATACATTTTATGAAATTGTTTTTATCGGTGAAAACCAACAAAATGCCACAGTCCATTCGATTCGATATAAAACCACATTTCATTTTAATCATTTTTTTAATACCATTTTATGACTTAATTGTAAAGAGAATATCTACGAGTATTAATGTAATGATAGCCAAACTGCTCGACACCACTGCAGAAACAGATAACAGAACATTCTAAAGTGACGTGACGTTCTAGACGTTGTACCATAGAGTAGGCTCTGAACTGAATGGACACTGCATAATGTGTCAGATGCGCTTATTTTATTTCCTCTCTCATCCAACCAAACATGACTTGCAATACATTCAAGAGTAAGCAGAGTTAGCAATACTAAAAACTTTCGCGGACATGACTTACTCTCAACAGAAGACGTACAGTATTCTGACTCGCGTGGCATCATGGGTGGTCTAAACATTCCTTATATGGCCTTCTCCGATGTACTCAGATCTCTATAAATGTGTTGCTTACTTACTTACTTAGGTGGCGCAAAAGTTGGGGTTGAACATGGGCCTTTACTAGGAAGCCTCACAAATTAGCTCGCTACATACACTGCCTACATCAAGGCATTCCAAGTCTACTTGTGCGCGCTACTTTATGTGAGCTCCTACTTTGTCCCTCCGGGTACTATTTGAAGCCTCTACGGGCCCGAGTATTGGTGTCCGTTCGCTCTACATGTCCTAGGCATCTCAGGCAAGTTATGCGCAGATTTCTGATTTGATCGATGTCCAGTACTCCTTTAAAGCTCGCCCTAGCAAGCGGGACCGAATATTTTTTGAAGGGGTTTTCTCTCACAACGAATGAGGATATCTTCATTTATTTTCGACATAAAATGATAGCGGCACCCAAATCAGATGGACTTTGTTTGCGGTAGCTAGTAGTTGTAGGAGTTGGAGGCAGTCCAGACCAGTTTTGAATTTATTTCAAAGGCGTTCATTGTAAGGAGGGCTGCTTCGCTGTCGAAGAAAATATAAATGTTCCTGTTTTTTTAGATTTCTGTTTAATTCTCTCGAATGCAAAACTCTATCGCATGGATTTCTGCCTGAAATACGGAGCTGCTTATAACCATACTGGCTTGAAGAGATATTTTTGTGCTAGGACCGTATAGCCCAGTTAGAATTTGATTCATCTTCTGTGATGAGCTTGTGGGCATTTACCATTGCTTCTTTAATGAGTTCTAGATGAAGTGGTGGGATGTCTCTGTATTTTGTTGAGTTTAGCATGTGTCGACCTCTATGTATTTTATTAATTACGATGGACCAAAGTAGGGGCATCCTTTCGTAGCTATCACACTGAGTTTATTGCTGAAAAATGAGGTTTTTACTATTTTATCCTCTAGCATACATTTTATCTATTTACAAGTTGTGTCATCAACTCCCATGTTTTGAATACATCTATATATCTGGGAGAATTCGGTGTTGACAAATGCTCTTCCTACATCGAAGAAATAACCGACCGCTACCTCTTTATCTCTGATAGACTTTTCAATCCTGGTAGTGAGCCTCCGGTATGTGGTAGATTTTCCGGGTTAGTACGCATATGGTATTTGTGCAGGGAGATCACTTGAAGTGTCCCCTCTCTCAATAATTTGCCATATTTTTGCGAAAAAAGGAAGTGAGGCTGATAGGTCTAAACGATTTTGGTAATACAGTCGGTCTGCCTCTTACCTTAGGTATATATTTGGCAGCTCCCAATTTTTTGGTAAGTAACCCAACATGTAGCTAGCCCTGAATAAGTTGATTAGTTCAGGTAGCAGTTGTTGGATGCGCTTTTGCAGTAAAGATGGGAATATTCCATCTTGATTGCCCAAAGAGTTTTGCCTTCATGAAATATTACCTTTCATCTGTTCCAGTCCTGTCTGAGCCGTCTGTTTATCCTTCTTTGGGGAGGGTTTTCTTGGACTTCTGGCACTATTATCGATTCTGGGAAGTATGTTCAGGCTAAGAGTTAAGCGTCTGTAGCCCGTTTTCTGCGTATGTGTCATCAGTTTTTCTCTGCTCCAAGTTTGGCTAGTTTTTTGTTCCACCAGGGGGTTAGTCGATTGCCAGTTTTTTCTTTTTCTGGGCAAGCTTGGTGGAAGGCAGTTGTGATTGTGCTACATCTGCCCAGGTTATCTTTAAGTTGTTCAAAGTATTTATATGTCCCAGTCTGTGGATTTGGGTTGTTTGTTTAGGATGTGGCAATGGTCCGACATCGTGTCTGTGTCTAACCAGGCAGTTAAAATAAAAACGGCTACGCCAAGTTAGGATAATACCGATATTACCACGTAAAACACTGTATGTTGTCAAACGACAGGTGCTTCTGCAGAAATGAGAACAACTTCCCAATTATATGTATACGATGCAGAGACATACAAAAATAGGAATGGGAAACATATAATCGTAATTGGTGCTGAACGGGATTCAATAATGGAGAAAACAGGCTCTCTGTCATGCTATACTGCTTATAAAGAAAAGAAAACTATGAAAATCGAACTGAAAACGCATTTAGGAGCAACTCATCAAGTCCGTCGAAACTTTGAACGATCTAGGAAAATTCCTGAGGTTCGCCTGTTCCAGGGAGGAACCAAAAAACACTCCTCAAAAGGTCAACTAAAGCTACTTTACAGAAAAACTATAATCTTTGCAGATCGAAGCAAAGGGAGTATAAGAGGCTAACGAGAGCTATAAAAATTTCAGGAAATATGTCGAACCAAGTGATGAAACCAGTAGACTTGTGAAAGTTCTCAAAAGAGGCAAACCAGTCAGACTTATAACAGTCGAAGATCTATTGATACCTACACTTAGCAGAAATACTCTATCCTGTGCTGAATCACTTCCCAACTAATCTATCAAAATGGATATCTTTTTATCTGAAAAACCATTATTATAACTTTCTACATAGGAAAACCCTATCAGCCCCGTACTGGGCCACTTATGACGTTCCGCAAGCGAGCCATCTACCATATGTACATTTCTTTTCAGCTTAGCTATAAATGGTGTTTTCTTTCATGGTTCCGCAAGCACAAGGAATTTCGCGCACTCAATATTTGCACACAGCTGTGGCGAAGGAAGACAAGAAAGAGAGGTACCGATATACATTGGTTTTGAATGTCTACAGCTTATAATGACTGAAAATAAAGAGCTCGGAAGGCAAATTGTACGGCTTAGGAACGCATCACGATAATTCAAAATACATCCAAATGTGGGCTTTAGGGTGCACTGATGAGCATTCATAGCGAAACGGGTGTTGAAGGTTTGGAGAGACGAAATGGTACTGACAACTTTGATGGAACACTAGTGGTGAAAATATTGATCAAACAAGATATGACAGAGGACATTACGATGCTGTTCTGGGGTTTCAATTGACTGTGTAATAACGGGGTTATCTATAAGTTTTATCGCACGGCTTTGAATCCTGTCTAGCAAATGCGAAGAGGTATTAGGAGCACCTGACTAGATATGAGCATTGCATTTTTTTTTAAGGAGCCTAGACATTCCGCAGCATCTTTGGGGACAGCAAATGTGTGGTCATACCAACGAAGGTTGCATTGAGAGTTGTTAAATACTGACTCCTATACTCTTACGTCAAATTCTCCAATAGTATCTCAAAACCCCAAGACTATATTCTCCTTGAAGAAGACCTTAATAGGTTTTCTACTTCTTAAAGCTAACTCGTTGGTTTTATTAAGCGACCATCATTTTACAACCATTATCTGAACAATTCGTTATACTACACATTATGCTTGTCCGGCTCCTATTAGAATTTGCCAACCAAGAGTCTACTTTTCAGCGAAACAACATATCCCGAACAGAGCAGTTTCAACGCCATTTCCTTCTAAAGGTTTTTCCAATAAGGACTTGACAACTTTTGTTTTAAATAAAACGTAAACCATTTGAGAATAGGCCACATTTTTCGGCCGAAACGGCCGCTATTTCGCGTTCAATGTTGGCTCTGAGCTCTTCCAACATCGTCGGCTTGTTGGCATAAACCAATGACCTAACGTAGCCCCACAGAAAATAGTCAAGCGGCGTTAAATCGCACGAAATAGGTGACCAATCGACTGGCCCATTTCTTGAGATAACACGCTCACCATACTTACTCTTCAATAAATCGATTGTAACGTGTGCTGTGTGGCTTGTGGCACCATACTGTTGAAATCACATGTCGTCAGCTTGATCTTGTATGGGTGCCAAGATCCTAACGCAAAATACGCCATAATGTAGTCTGAGCGATGCCCAATTCTTGTGAACGCCGTGGAATTGACTGATTAAGATCATTTGCAACGGACGCCTGAACGGCAGCGATATTTTCGACACTTCGACCAACCCGTTGTCTCACTGATACGGCAACATCACACAACGAATATGTAGACTCAATTTTTTGCACTAAACTTGTTATTGCCTGTCTACTAGGGCGAGAATAACGACCGAAAATTGGAATTAACGCTCTTAAAGTTGCAGTCACCGACTCCGAATTTCGGTAAAAAAATTTTATAATTTGCAGACGTTGCTCGTTCGTGTATTTTACCATGATCAAAATGTTGAGTTTACTGAATAAATTGACAGTGACAGTTTGATGATTAGTGAAAGAGTGCGTCTACAAATTAAATTCAAAGTTGTCAAGTCGCTATTGGAAAACCCGATATTTGACCTTCAAAAACTATCCGGGGATGTCTCTTTATTTTACCATCGCCACAAACTTATTAACTTGAACACCCTCGAAACCCACTTTAATTTTGTTAAATAATCAGAATCTATCGGCTAAAATGACTAGCACATGCAAATGAACAGGAACGCCACATCCAGAATTGTGTACCGAACCATGCCCAATGAACACAACCAGGAAAAGGAAGACCAGAATTGGTAAGACATCGCTTCTTCGCGGATTCTATTTATTTTCATATCTTTTCCAACGACCTTGAGTTGATATTTTCTCAACCACTTGAATTTCAGAAGATGGCCATGTATGTAGATTTCCTTAAAGACTAAACAATATTTTTAGATCACCTGGATAATACTTTGCTTATTTTTAAAGGTGACAGTCACCAGGGTGAACTCATAAATTCACGCGTAAAAATCATTAGTCAAGCTTCTGAATTCCAAATGTCTAAATAACGATACTGAATTGCTATCTAATGACTAATCTACAAATTTCAACATTTTTATATCGTGGGAATTTTTTTTTTTGTTTAACATACCACGCTAGAGCAATGCCATTACACTGAGTTTGCAACAAAAAAAATACAAAGTGATGTATTCTTGGTAAGATGAACTCTCGCCAACCCTTAGTCGTAATTTATGAATCATTTTTTCTGTGTCCCGCTTAATTACTATTTCTCATGGTTAACTGCTCCATGAGTAAGTGCTAACGAGTAACAGAAAATAGAAATAAATAAAATCACTTCTTTTCCTTTGTGCACTTTTCTCAGATTTTTGGAAATTGAGATTTTAAAAAGTTTTCGCGCTTTTTTGGGGGTCTTCAACCTGATTTATCTTAGATGAGTGTGATAGTACCATAAGAAGGGCCTGCTTAGAACTGGAATATGTTAAATCATACAAACGATACATACACCTGAAAAATGGTCAATAGTTAAGATTGTCACAAACTATAAAGAAGGCAGATATTGTAACCTCTTTGGGCTCAAAGCTGACAGTTCAAGATACCCAGACAGCGTCTCAAACAGACCTTAAAGATGTAATCAGATAAGGGATTTATGTGAGGATTCGAACACGGTAGCAGTGCCCAGCATTATTCCCACAACCACGTTTGGAATGGAAAGAAGAATTAAGGATTTGTGATCGAGAATACCAACGACTGGATTGGGCACCGCGATGAAGCCGGCAATACAATGTTAACCTGCAATAACCTAAGAAAAACTTTTTTTTTTTGAAGAAGAAGAAATTCGACTTTATTCATCAAAAGACTTTCTTTCGAGAGTGATACATTCATTACAACTTTTCTTTTACTTTTCGGTGCCCTATTTATAGAGCGATTTGCCTCTGCTCTCTACATGCGCTTCAGTTCAGCAACCACTTCTTCATGTTCGCCAAATTTCTACCCCTGGAGCTTTTTGAGGTGAGACGCGGTCGTTTTCATCGATTTGGGACACTGTGTATTGTCTTGTTTCACCAAGTAGTCAATGAACAAAACATGAGTACCATTCGATTCACAAAATACGAATGCCATAATTTTTCCAGCCGACTTTTGCACTTTTCTTCGCTTTAAACGGATTCCACCATCTACTGTCCACTCAGCTGACGATCTCTTTAATTCATGTGTGTAGCAGTGGATCCATGCTTTATCCATTTGCACATACCGACGTAAGAAATCCTTTTCATCTCGTTTTTTTTTTCAGCTATAAACGGAACACTCACTTCAAAAACAACTTCTAATATCTTTAAGATGCCAGCTATCTCACGCAACTTCACTTTCCGATCTTTCAGAGCTATTTTGTGACTTTTGAAGAATGACATGAAATTTTGACATATATCGTTTGAAGGTTAGTTATGTATCGAACCAGAGACTTATTGAGTGACGTTGTATCGTAAATCCTACCCTTTCTCAATTTAGAAGAGACAGCAGCTGGTTATAATGACGAAAGCAGCAAAATCCCGACGAATCAATATCATACGAGTACAATGAAAATGTACTTAAAAGATTACTTTTTTCTACTAATTCTGAAAAAAGGATTTTCGTTTCACAATCCTTACTCCATAAAGCATGATCTTCAACAGTTGCTATCACTAAGGTGGTGTTAATGGCCAACATCTATCCATGCTGACTGGAGGTGGAATAGTAAAAGTAATTCGAAGTTTTTACACCCAATACAGCAAAGTGTAACTATTTTATGGATACGCTACCAACAAACCAGGATATATCCAATCAATAAACGATAACTTTCTCCACAAAATGATGCTGATAGACCGACGTGTGGATTAAAAAAAAGTACGCATTCCATAGGACTTCGTACTAGGACCTCTTCTTTCATCTCTTCTTTATATAATGTACAATGATACGATCGAGTTGGAACTGACCCCAGAGAGATGCAAGGCCGGAAAAGAGCATTGCGGACGCATAAAACAACGAACGTTTGTTATGTGTTATGTCAACAAATGGCCACACGAACACCTGACAGCGGTTTAATGAGGTTGGGTCTCGATTGCAAATTGGAGCGCTTTACCTATGAAATTTTCCATGAGGTCTTTAAAAATGTTTGTCACATCTGAGCGGGGCCTACGTTTTATCGCCGAGTTCGAACGGCACTCCTTAGAACCTTTTTCGAGTGCAATTTTTTACTTTCGGGAGTTTGCCATTGCCCGCCGAAAGGGTGATGGCGATTTTAAAAATTGTTAGTGAAACAGCCAGGAATCGAACCCAGACTCTCTGCGTGATAGTCCAATGAGCTAAGTATCGCGCCATCGCCATCGCTAACCAAGCTTGTACGAAAACCACTTCGATTTTTGGAAATTGAATTGAGTTGACTTCCACATCTCAATATTCAAAACTTGGCTATACACTGATCAATCCACCCACAAAACTCTACCGGCGTAATGGAAGATCAGACTTTAGGAGGGGGCAACTTTGACTCGTTTCATTACCTGTTGGTATCCGCAATACGAGTGACGGTATCCTGGGATCCCCAAGACCAACTAAAACCATAAAAAAGTCTTTGAAAAGCTACAAACATAAAAGTTGGCTTCAGTCTTTGCCAATTGAATGTCCCTTTAACTCTCCAGACGTACTTGGACGATAAGGATTAAGTATGGAAGAACAATGACAACAATGCCATTGGAATAGCCGCCTATGTTTCCCTCCACCGACCACCGCAAAGATCGATGATATTCGTTGGTATGGGGAGACACATGTAGCTAAGCAAGAGGCTCATGAGTGATGCTGTAAACAAGAGCAAGATCTGCTCATGAGCTTCAGCAAAACAGAAGCAACGTAGAGAGATACAGAAAATATAGAATAGACAGGCAGAATGCACTTAACATAAACAACCATGCGAAAGATGTCGTTCCACTCGATCTTAACTATGTTGAACTGGCAAGTTCTGTGGTAAAATCGATCTCACTGACATCGTGGAATTATTTAAAGCCCTCTGCAATGGTTGGGGGCACGCTCTTACTTATTTGTAAGATATATTTGAAACAAAGCGTGTCCAATGAATGGAATCTTGTCAAATATTGGAAAAAGGAAATCCATACAGGATGACTATGACAAATGCTGCTCTATCAAAGTCGTTTAGGACTTCACCGAGCCCATTTATTAATGTAGACAAACTACTGGCCTAACTTATCCTGCTGTTTTTTTTTACTATCATCCTTAAAAGAATTGGGCAGACCTTAGATATCTATGCTCAGACACATGTAGATGGTGTAACTGCATGGTGTGTTGAATCGTGTCTAGCGACTAAAACACAAGCAATCCCAGTCGCTATCGACAATAAGTGAACTAGAAATATGGTAGTCTTTCAGTCAAGCCTTTCTAAACTGAGGTTATTGCCTTTAGGAGAAGAATGAAGCTGACTGGTCTGACTCATCTAGTGGTCAAATGCATCATCATCCAATTCTTCAAAGAATCTAAGTAACTGGAGTGTAATCCTGGATAAGCAGTCTTCTTTGAAATAAACATGTTACGAGAGCCGGTAATGCGCTTAGGGCCTTCTGACAGTGCAGATAAACTGTGGCAAGACATGGGCTTGTCTCCTAGAAGAACGCTTTTGATCTACACGGATGATAAGGTAAATTACATTGTATGCGTCAGTTGTTTAAATATTGTAGAACAAGCTTCCACAAATATACGTCACTACAGCTTTTAACAGATCCCAAAGAACGAACTGTTTCGGCTAGGTGGGAGCTTCCTTACCACACCAGGCGCTGCTCTAGACGCAAATTCGCATAATGGGCTGGACTCTCAAAGCCACCTTCTATTCAAAGGGAGTTGTTTTAGTACAATACGTACTGGAGCTTTGATGTCCTTGTGCTCCGACGCAATGACACCAGAACTGCTGCCGCGGAAAAATATGAAATCGGCTTTCATGGACTCAGGACTGGCTTCGAAAACCAAATAGCTGTAGCGACAGTCAAGCTGTTTATTTATGCTTGAAACGCATACTCATGGTTCTATGAAAGACGGAGATATTTCAGTACAAGAAACTTACTTCCGGCAGGAAAAAAAACAGACAAAGCTTATTATTAAAATTATATGGAAATCGACGATGGTAGTCAATTTAATCGAAAAGTTATACAAAATCTGTGGAAAGACATCCATCGAAATAGGAGTGATAGAGGTACAGACATCTGGGTAGTCCAAGGATGTCCCAACTGTATACGAAATCAGAACGAAAGGAAGTTATGGTACCAACATCGAAAGGTACCTACTCACCTAAATAGAAGGAAGAAATCAAGTTAGATTTGAAAACGGCTTAATATTTACTGAAATTGCGCCATATTTGCATACTTTCTAAACTGTTTATGCATTTAGTCATAAATTGGATCAAAACAACAACTCGTCACTTTGACGTTTTACCTTGAATACCACAGTATCAGTCACTATCAGAGAATTAACTCAAATTATTGTTCATACCCGTTTAATTCCTCATTACTGTTTTTGTAAGATTTTTTTTTCCGATTTCGCTTTTCATACATTTTTTTATTGTTCAGTTGTTTACCCCTCCTGCTAATCGAGCAACCAACCCAAACTACTATCCGTACGTAGTAAACATTCCACTAAAACCCAGCACCTGGCAGCCCTAAAAAACTGGTTCACCTCAAAAGCTCTCCATTTAATACGCGTGTTTTACTTTACTCTGTTGTGCTGTATCTCCTTTTTCTTTTCTTTTCTTTTCTTTTCATTTTTGTCGATTCTCTTTAGTTGCTCTCGCCCCCCTAAACTAAAAACAAAACAACAAAAACTCTGTAAATTTTCTGTATTTACCGTTGCTAGATTCATCTGGCAACACCATGCGAGCCGCCAATCTAGTGTAATTACTACAGACTTTTTGGATGACTCACTTCACCCCGTAGCAACCCTCTTCTAAATCAACACACTATTTGACTATACTCTATACTTTATACCACCATCGCCGACAACGACACTACATTCAATCTTAACTCAAACGAGTGAGCAGCACTACACCATAACACAATCGAACAAACCCAACCAACAGAAGGGGACAGAAAAAAGGCCCTCTTGAGTAGATGATGACTCAACCTGTGTGTGAAAAATATCAGATATGAGGGGCAAAAAAAAGAACACAAAAGATACAACAACAAAATTCAATTTCTTCCTTTATCCGGCAACATACGGCCTCTACAAACACACTCTCATTCCAAACCACATCGCACTCACACACCTTCTGGCAAGAACCAGAAGATACCAAGCAATAGACAGAGGGGGCGGTGCGCTGTGTATTGTGCGCCTTTAAGGCCGTGTGACGTGCAAAACGGCGAAACTCCAAGTCTCAAAGACCCAGTCGACGACTGACTAGTCAAACAGTGCAGCACCAGCACGGCACTTGTGTGTCGACCGCTTTCGAGTGAGCAAGTTTGTTTCCATTTCTTTCTGCCAATTCAATTTCAGAGTTGCCTCTCTCTACTCGGATACGTTTTCGTTTTCGTTTTTTTTTTTTTGTGATTTTTGAATGTGTCCACCGCTTGACTTGGCAACACTATTCACGTAACCGCAAAGATACAACAATTCCGATTTTCGAACCGAATCGAAACCACCACCACCACCATCACTCATTATCAATTCAACAGTGTTCAGCTCGAGACGTACTATACTAACGTTGTATAATAACCTAACCACACTCTCTATTCGAAACTCGAATTTTTGAAATTTTTTCTTCGAAAAATCAAAAGAAAAAAAATCTAAATAACAAGAAGAACGTGTCCCCTCGCGCAATACCAACCAAAACAATTCGAAATACTAAATCTAGAACCAGACACCGAGAAGTGCCTTTGCAATTGCAACAAGCAACAACGATTTTAGATTTCACCTATCGCAACTCAGTCTACAACTACTGAGCACCTCGGATTACTGCCTTTTGGTGCTGCATTTTTGTGTGAAAAAAAGAAGAAAAAAATTTGTAAATTCCGATCATTATTTCGGTCTCAACTGTGATTGTGAAGAATTAGTAAATAATACGAATTGTTGAGCCCCCAAAATATAAAAAAATTAAAAACCACTAACCACCAACACAAATGCCATTTGGCTCCAACAATTTGTAAAAGTGCCTCTGTGTATCGTACTGCATAACAAACAGTGTAAAAAAACAAGAACAAATAAAGCAACAGCTACAACTACAACTACTAACTACAGGCGACTAGCTAGCAACATTTTGAGGAACAAAAATCGCTGTGACTCATAAAAGTGAAATGAAAATGAGGATAAAACGCGAATCGCCCTGCCTAGTACTTAGGTTCAGGCCCGTTAACATTATGTGTAAGTTCACCTTCTTTAACCATTTTTTAACCAAAAAAAAAAGAAAAAAAAACTCAAATTCATTAATTATATTACTATTTCTACTACAACAATCTACCACTCTTATTATCTATATCTACTGTGGCTAGGCATTGCGATTAGATACTGCTAAGAAAGCAAACACCAACCATAGTTTAGTGTTGCTACTTTGTTGTTGTTGCTTTGAATTTTGTATTTTTCTTTTTTTCTTTTTCTTTTTCGTTTCTTTACACTACTTCATGATGATTACTCATCACTTCATCCATCGACACACAACCGTTTTTTCGTTTCTTTTTTTTCTTTTTTTTTTTTTGATTTTGTTTTGTTGCCTTTGAACGGGCGCAATTTCGCTGCTATTTGTTGTCAGAATAGAGAAGATGATAAGGTTGATTGAGGGAATAGCAGTGCTGCGGAATGAGATAGTTAGATTCACAATATAAAGATTACAAACTGCAAGTAAAAAACGAAAACAACAACAACAACGAAACTTGACTAGATCTCTTGGTATCTCGTTTTAGCCGAACGAGTGGAAAGAGTTCCAAAAGATGTGTTGTTCGAGTGTGTAGAAATAGTTTTTCATCGTCGTGGTCGTCGTTTTTCTTTGCTGATTTGTCGGTTGCGATCGAGTTGCCCAAAGGGTTACCAGGCATCAAGAATGTGTAACGGAAAAAAAGACAAAAATATCCGTCCAGTTGCGATGGAGATGCGATATTTGCGTATCTATCTTGACTGTAAAGAAATCTATGGTCAGTTACCTGTTAGCAACTATGCAAGTTTTTCCCTGGCTACAAATGTCAAAATTGTGTTTCCTTACCGACGTAAAAGAACTTCCAAAACCTGCAAACACTTGCTTGTCAGTCAGCCTAAGTCACTACTTGCTATCCCAGTCCTCCCTAGGGACCGCAACGTTCAGATCATTATGATCCCCCTAGCTTGGTTATGAAGCGTTTTCTAACGATAGGACGAGGAAACGCTAGAAATTTGTTTCTCTGTCAGTCCGATACTCAAAGCCTCATCAATCCACCTTTACTTATATGCATCTCAGGTGCACTTAGGCATGTCCCTACAACAATTCTTCAAATATTTCTATACCTACTAACGACTGATGTTATGGACAAAATGGTAGTTTATATGACGTTTCCACCTGTGAAGAAACGCAACGTTTCCTCTGGTCAACGGATATCTTTTCTCTCGAGAGGTGGAGAACGATGTTCTGACTTAGAGGACTTTCAGGCCCTTGCAACGAATTACCTGTAATTTCGAAGTACGTAGATGAACCAGAACCTTCTCTGAGGATTTATATATTCGGATGTCTTTCACCCTTTTCAGTTATGTCATGTTTTAAGTCGGAATTCGAACTACTCATGAACATTAGGCCAAAATCTGGGTATCAATGAACAGCGTACGCAAAGCTCGATCAGGTGCAAAGTATCCAGCACTGTTGTCATGTAATTTACGAGTATCTTACGATTACGACAATGCAGAGGGTTCAGACCTCTGTCGACTTACTCTGACGGATCTCATAAAAAAAACGGGCCTCAGGCAAACAATGCACTATACCTATTTTCGTTTTGTTTCCTTACTACTACGATATACAGTCCTCGTCAGCACACTTTTGCCAATGATCTGATTTTCATTTCTGAACTTGATTGAATCCATTAAGAACATTTTAATTTTTGCCAGGCGATACCACTAGGACACTACTTTCCGCCTAAACCCTTGTGACATCTGCAATCATCTGGCGCATGAATCAGGAAAGTCGGTCTTCCTTTTGGAAAGGTAACTGGCATACGATCGAAAAGTCGACCTAAGTTTCGATCCAGATAAAAGACTTTAAACTATTGTCTCCCAGATCATAACGATCATTATCCGACAGATAGAAAAGTTCAGTCGGGATCAACTGGCAAGACCATAATTTCATTTGTATCTATTAATTTTTAATGAATTATTTTATTTAGATTTTAACATAGTTAAGTACTTCCTTAAAGGCTTAACCGCAATTCTGTCTGACTTAAAAGATCACGGTGTCACTTTATACGTTTCATAAAAACTTCCTCTCCTGATGACAAGTGGAGAGAACACATGAACAAATCTCTCTCATTCAACAAAACTTTTACAACTTGACCTTTTTAAAACAACCATGAGTTTTATTTCGTCTTTATGACATTTAAAATGTCAAGTTATTACCTGAGTTAATTGTCAGCTGATTCATTGTCAAATAATTTAGAAGTCATAAACCTTTTTTGTATTTGTTAGAAAATTAGTTACTGTGAACCAATGGTTACTGTGAACTGTCAGTTGACAGTCAATCACCTAACCCACAAAAATTTCTTCAGCTGACGTATGATATAATGATAAAGTCATCCAATTTCCTTTCAGAACTCCGCCTTTAGTTGACATCACTTGAAATTCGTTATTTAAATCGACTCAATTAATTAGTATTCTTGATGCATCGGGTTGACATGCTGTATTGTATACTCATCAGATTACTCTTGGAATAAAAAGTAGACGTTATGTAGACTCAATTCAATTGTATTTGTCATTGTTGTGCGTAGTTGTTCTACTGACTTACATATCATAATTGTTGGTTAGATATGAAATAAGCAATCAAGTACTCGAATCAAACGACAATTTGGATTGCTAGAGCTGCTTTAGTCACACAATATATACGTACCATGTATAAATTTTACAAGGGTCAGGATCACTCCTCTAAAATGTTCTTTATGCGTCGAAAAATGTTGATTTTTCCGATGAATTTCCAAAGAAAACTCTTCAGTCACTGTCTGATTTAAATTAATCGTCTTTCGAGTCGAAGGAATATGAATCTTCTGAACGCCTCCTCATCGTCTACCATGAAATCAAACATCGGCTTCGGACCTTGTTCCATTAAATTGCTTATATTGGAAATTTTTCCATGTTATAAGGTCTGTAGAGAGTTGTTCGTCAATCTTTTATAAAAAATCACACTTCCGGTTTTATTAAAGAAAAGATTCAAGTCTTAAAAAGCATAACACAGTGGGATGCCGCAAGGTTTCGTGCTTTCTCCTACACTTCTTACACTTTTTCTCAATGTGCGAAATAGACTTTGTCTGCTCCTTCTTAGCTGCATTGCTGGTTTATTATTATTCTGAGGTGGGAAACGCAGTATTCAACCAAAGCGTAGCCTCGCATTTTCAAACATTTGCTGATATTGGCATAATCACATGTTTTAAATGGCTATAAATTAAAGGGCTTCTACTGCTCCCTTTTTAAGCGTTCTGACCGGTCAAATGTTTCGTTTAAGTCCCTCTTTCTGAACATGAACTTGACTTCTTAACGTTTGCCTTCCACAAAAAGAAGAATATGAAAAATCCTTGCCAACTAAACTTGGTTTGATCACCAAGAACAGAAGCATCAGCTTTTTTTGATGTCTGACAAAATGACTACTGCATCTGCGGAAAGTAAGTCATAAAATCTCTAAAAACTATCGTTCTTTATTGTTTTATTACGAGTTAGATATCGGTTGACTTTTGTTTATAAACTTTCTGACATCATCTCAAATGAATAAGACTTTCTTTAAACTTGCCGCCTTTCGAAGCGATCGTCATGACATTACAAATTTCAAACGATAGCCAATCTGTCGCGCCACTCAATTACGAGTACTATTAAACTAGCTATAGGACTTTCTGCACAAGTCCAAGTTTTACTCATACTCAAAGTTTCATTAAAAAAAATATTCCATGTCATGTTGGTATGATATATCAGCAGGAAGTGACAACATCATGTTCTCCTGATAACTTAAAGCAATTTCAGTCTAGTTACACAAAGCATATAAAATATATTTCTTACTTCATTCGTTATGGTTACCTCATACTTTAGAATGCTTTAAGTTTGACCGCTATTTCAGTTGACAGAAAAAAAAAAAAAAAAAAAAATTCTTCTGTCATATCAAATGATAGTATTAGCTTAAATTACTCATTAGGCACACGTGAATTCTACTAACTGCCTACTCATACCCAAAGCATTACCGGTAGCCGCCGAATACTAATTTGAATTTAAAAATCATTCCCATCATGATCATGATCGCCAGTTGACACATCACATAAAAAATCATTAAACCACCAAAGCACATGGCAACCCTGCACACCTCGTAGTCCACTGATTCTGAATGTAATTTGCGTTTACACGTTTTAGCTTAAACAATCTATCAGAGCTCCACCGTTGACGTCATGACGAAGTAATTTATTCATTGCCAAAAAAATAAAATTGAACGCTTTTGCTTTTCGGTCTTATTTTGTTGGTTTTTTTTTTTTTTTTTTTATTATTATAGTATTTGAATTTCTTGTTTCCTATACATGTACGAGTATTCAAAAAATCTGCCACAAATAGTCGAATTTCGAATTCCACAGCACGGTATGAAATACATTATTTCTGTCCGCTCTTATATGGATGAAATTGGTGCGATAACAACGTAACGAACGAACGTTTTTTTTTTTTAGTTTTTTTCGTTTTTTATTAATAAATTTGTTGGTTATTTATTTTTTGTTGCTTCTCATTTGGAAAATATTAAAGGAAGTTGTGCAAATTACGTTATCTGGTTGATAAGAGCTCTTTTTTTTTTGCCAGTTTAGGTCGACAATCAATGCTATTTTGGTGACAAGAAACATGACTTAAACTTTAACAAAAATTGAAGGCACATTGAACATATTTTTTTTTGCTTGTAAATGGAATTCGTTCAATAAGATGGTAATGACATCATTTCAGGTGACAGTTCATAGTTGTAGACATCTCAATGAAATGTCATTTACAGAACAACCTCGAAAGCGATTCATACACCTGAATTTTTTTTGTCTATCTATCCACTTCAAATCGATAAAACTTACCTGACACAGACACAGAGGCGAGTATGAAACGGAAATCAAATATCGATTGTCAAATTAGAAAATTCCAATTCGATCAAACAGACAAGTCCAGTGTTTGTTTAATTGTTGGTTTGATGTCAATATGGGGGCACCCTCTCATTTGACAGTTATGTTCCCGGATTTCCGGCGATGGAATCGGGAATGGGAATTTCACGAAATCATCTAGAATTAAAAATAAATAAAAGATCAAACCATTCTCGATGAGTAAGAATGTACTGAAGACATCAATGATTACCATGCAAAAAAAAAATAAAAATCACTCAGTCACCAATACGAGTAACACTAGACAAACGACGATTATGTAAAGTGGATCATTTATGAACGAAAAAATAATTTTCATTCATTGAAACAGAAAGAAGAAAATGCTTCACAAATAAAATAAGGAGCTCAATTAGCAGTTCGCTTATCTTATTTAAATCGATAGATAGATTACTATTGCTTACGAGTAGACTGTATTTGTTTACTAACATTCAAATTGTTTGTGTTTGTTTGAAACGACACGAATACGTACGTCAATGTTGTTTTGTTTTAATTGTGAGTCATTTATTTTAATGAGAATAAATTGTTTGTTTTGTTTATATAAGGCAAAGTATCTTTGCCCCAATCGTTTGGTAAACAGAGCTATTTTGGTTGTGAAATAGTTGAGGAGTTGTGTTGGAGTATGGGTTGTATTCAGTATGGGCAAAGCAAACTGTTCTGGTAACTTAAAACCCCAATGAGACTGTTGTACATTGTTTGAAGTAGGGAGCACGATTGGGAGAATTTTTTGTACAAATTGAAGACCAGAAGAAATATTGTGTAAAATTCCACGAATCAGTGGGATTTGCGCACTAATTTCTGGCTATTACACAAGACCCCACGGGCAAAGATGGTACATGCCTTCTTTCAGGATTCAATCCACCAAAGGGTCACATAATTCAATTGGCTTTTAAAATGGCCCATTTTTTGTTTTTTTCTGCCACATGCCATGTCTTCGATATACAATATGAAAAACCTTTGCTGACGCTGCGAAAACATGGTAAAACCCTCGATAACTTTCGTAAAACGATTTAGCAAACCCTTCAATCAAACCCGCTACTGGTCGCATGGGTACGAGTTTTTTTTTTTTTTAGATAACATCATTGCTGAATTTAACATTTAATTATCATCAATCAATCAATCAAATTGTCTGATATCGCCACACTTATGTGTTCATTTTTATTCAAATTCAGTAGAAAAAAAAAGATGGTCTAATAAATTAGCTTTTACTTTGCCTTCTCCTGTTGAAATTTTGTAGCTCTTCATTCTTCTATAAGCTTACATAACATCCTTCAAAAATTTAACAAAAAATTGATAATATCTCGTGTTTAAGTCGTGCGAACAGCATGCGAAAAGTTTGTTATTACAATGAAATTCTTGTTTATCAACTGATTAGGGCTTAATCTTAACGAGGTGTCCTGTCAAAGGTTACATATATGACAAATAACTTTAGATGACATCATCCAAAAATATCTATCATTCTTTTCCAATATGGATCACTTTGTTACGTCCAAACACCTTTTATTAATTGATGGACGTTCAAAGTTGGGAAATTCCGAAAGCAATTAATGGCAAGTTTAAGAAAACCGCACTCAACTATACTTCCTATGTTATGATGTAAAGAAAAATCCCACAAATTATACACTCATTAGCTAGTTATTTGTTATGTTCTTGCAGTTTAAAGACGACTCCCTGATTATAAAAGAATGCGACTACGTAATTCGAAAATCCCCTTTAAAAACATCACCGACTTGTTGGCCCATTAAGAGACGATTTTCCTAGTAAGAAAATAACTCAAGAGCCCTTAAATCTAGATACAAATGTATATCTTAACTTTATATCTCTTCAAATATTTTGAAACGATAAAGTTTTAGATACGAGTACACTCATTGCGTAGGTTTAAATATTTAAAAAGATAAACACAAGTTATTTCAAAGAGTAAATGACAAGACTAGCACGTAATAAGATACTTTTACATGAACGTTCGTATTCTCTAAACAGAACTACAACATAAACTATCCAAGTATCTGATACCTGACAATCCCCTTTCTTCTAGCACTCAGAAAGGTCATCCACTAGAAAGAATCTTTCAGATTGCATGTCATATCACATTCTCTCTAAGCTGAGTCATTGTAATACAAAACAAAATACGAATAGTCACGTCATACATAACGTGCGCAATTCAAAAAAATTTATTTTCATTGATAGCAACAACGAGAACAATTATACAAAACGTACGAATGTGTGTCGAGATACTGCAACGATTAAATTTATTATATTGCCCATTTATTAAGTTGATTGAAAAATCAAATATTTAACAAAAATAAACAACATGAATTCCAAGATTAAACAACTGCTGCAGATAAACGCTAGCGATATCGTTTTCTCAAATTCAACTCATCATTATGTAGGTTGTAATACAAATAGGTTAATGGCTTATACACATGTACAAGTATGCTTCTTTACCCTATCAAAAATAGTGAAAACCTACTTCTATTTGTTGTTAATAAAACATCAAACGTCTAAATATCAGTATGAGTATGAATACTCAACAAATGAACTAGTTAATGGCAATGATACGTGATTAGATACTTTTTGAATGATAAATTCTTTTTGAAAATAATAACGTTACGTAACAACAACCCGCCCTGGATACGATGTAAAAATTCTTTGCATTCACACATGAATTTTTAAACAAGATCAATGGGATCAGTAGATGTTTGCAAATTAAATTGGCACTGCAGTGATGTTGAATTTTTCAATAATTTTGAAGATAAATAAAAATTGAATATTTGTCACGGTTTTTGTGATTTATTAAGAATTCTACTCGTATGTTATCTTTTAGGTGTAGGTTTGGACGATTTGATAATCATAATACATACTCCTATTCATGTAGTAATCGAGATGATGCGATCATCAGAGGATCAGAGAGGGACATTTAATTGCTGATAAGATGTGAACTATAACCCTCTCTCAATTAGGGGAAACAAATCCAATATTCTACAAAATTCTATGAAATTGTTTTCGAACATGAAGGGGACTTACTGGTAGTAACAAGGGGAATCTTTTGACTTTATTGCTTTTTAGGATTTAGTAGAATGACTCATGAATAATCTATTGAAACTGACGTCTCATTCAATTTGATTCAAGAGTACTTTGGTTAAATAAAATCCATTTCTCCACCTCGTATCGCGTTTGATGTATCTGCCTCATATGTCTACGAAAAGCTAAGATATTTTACTATTGCCCTTCCCAAACAAAGATCAAAATGAAAGCAAAAAAGTCGTGCGAATAAGCCAAGAATTCGATGCAAACGATTGTTAAGAAAGGAACTGAATTGGGGGCCCATTTTTACAACTGTATCGCGTTTAATGTATCTGCCTCATATGTCTGCGAAAAGGTTAGATATTTTACTATTGCACTTATAAAACAAAACTCAAAATGAAAGCAGAAAAGTCGTGCGAATAAGCTAAGAATTTTATGCGAATGATTGTTAAGAAAGGAACTGAATGGGGGGCCCATTTTTACAACTGTATCGCGTTTAATGTATCTGCCTCATATGTCTGCGAAAAGCTTAGATATTTTACTATTGCCGATCCAAAAAAAATACTCAAAAAGAAGTCTAATCAGTCGTGCGAATACCTTAAGAATTTTATGCGAATGATTTGTCAAAATGCACAAATTTTCTGATATACCCATTCTTGGTTTGCTTTGTTTTCCCTCGTAGAAGATTTTCAAATAATTCGGATCTACAGTCGATGAGAGTTTGATGCTGTTAAGACAACCATATTTGGTACTCCACTTTTCAACGCATTATTAATTTTGTAGGTTGCCCGTTTTCGTGATGTGATATCTTTAAGATTTTTTTTGTTTACGGACAATAATGATCTCAACCAGATTTCTCAAAGCGACTCACATTTATTTGCTCTCTATGAACTATGTATCTGCCATTAGCCCAAAGTATCCGCCTAGAAATATGGATAGTAATTTTTCGTTTGATCGTAAAAAAACTGAGCGAATGCCCCGCGAATTCGTTGCGAATAATGACATATTTCATTTTGACGTAAAGAATACCATGAATTTTTGCCCAAAATATGGTAGATGATGGATTCAGACTACAACGCATCCAAACATAAAAGCGTAACTTAAAAGCAAAATGAGTTTAACTACCTATTCCAGGGATTGAAAAAAAGGAAAGTGACATTAATAACTGGCGAAAGTTATAGTTGCTCTTGAAAAGATTCTGTGAGATAAACTAAAAGTATTTTTTAAACAGAAAAGTGGAAATAAAACCCAGATTGTAGAGGCTACACGCGGATATCTGATACAGAAAATGCAAACTTTTTATGAAATATTGAAATTTGTGCATAAGCAAATCGTTGAGTTGCTCAACAGATATCATTAGATATGAAAACTTGTCAATGAAACGTCAAAGTTGGAGGATCCCCTAGTTGATCCCGCAAAATATCCATCGGCTTTGAGATCACAAGGCTGCAATTTGAACATCACGATCGCTGATCATGTGAAAATCAAGTAAACCACAGAAATTCTGGTCTAGACTCAACTTACGTATGTGATCAAACTGTGAAAAACACGACGATGATGAGTACCGAAATAAACTGTTCAACTATCCATCTTCGTGCGTGTTCCCAATCAACTGCTTACGTTCGAAAAATTTCAAAACCCCGATAAGACATGCATCTCTACTTCGATAGATTGAAAACAGAGGAGCACAAAAAAATACTTCTGACGTAAAAACATCATGAATTATTGTAGTTACTAATCTTTCTTCCCTGAACTGCTACGACCTCAACTACGTAATCATTTGAATATTTCAAACAAATAGGTACCTAGTCATATTTTTTTTACTCACCGTACCTACGTCTGATTTGTAACGAATTTTTTTTGACGCAAAAACGAATCTTCAAACCATGAACTCATACAACAAACATTTTTAATAAATTTTTTTTTTTATTTTATTTTATGGCTTGGACTCGACACTCTTTTTTTTTTTGTTTTTTTGTTAAGTACACTTTTCAATTGACGGCATAGCGTTTGTCTAGACAGAGACTTATCACAATATTGTCTTCATTAGTATGTCCAACCAAACATACTCACAGATTTGTTTTGATTACACATTTTATAGAATTTGAATTCCGTAAATGAAAGGCAGGGTTTCATTCAGAAAATTACGGCTCTCATATAAATCGAGTATGGCGCGCAATTAAAAGAACTCTAAAAAAGGGTTGTTCATTGTTCCAACATGTAGTACGAACTTAGAGTACGAATTGGAGTGCTCTTATTCAAAGGGGTTCTTTATAAAAAAAAAAATCAAACAAAAGATAGAGAAGAAGATGACTTACAGTCGTGTAATAGCTAGATGAACAATGTCGCTTCCCTTAGGGAGAGAATGTCGTGGTTGAATTGAAAAATCTGACTCATACATTCCGTAAACGTGTACGCATTTTGAATCAATTTTCGCATGAATTAAAAATGAGGAAACAATTTAAAAGAAAAAAAAAACAAAATTAAATCATTGACATTCTGTTGGGTATGAGTAGTACCTATTCCGCACGATCCCAATAAGTATCTTAACTTGACATCAATATTCATATCATTCAGTGGAATATTACTCAGTGGATTCTTATATAAAATTTTCTTTTTAATTCTAGCCAAGGAGTACAGTAATAAACGTCAGTCTGCGGGCTCGACCGAAGAAGAAGCCTCTGGTAGTAGGGTACCCCCACTAATGAGAAGTTGCTCCAGTCCAGCCATATACGGTGAGTGTAGTGTGTCTAAAGTATGAATACGAATTTGATGTTCGATTCCGGTGATTGCCAATGACACGAACATTTTGTAAAATAAAATACGGATACCACTTGATAGCAAAATTTGCCTTAGAATGGTGTTTTCCGATTACGTGTCATGTGGTAAGCCCGGAGTCACCATCACTAATTACACCAGCCCAATCGTCTTTTGTTGTTGTTCATGTTGTTGATGTTGATGTTGCTGTTGCTGTTGCAATTGCTGTTAAAATGGAAAGAAAAAGATCATTTCAAATGGGTAAACACTTCGTGTTCCGTCTATCTGAGAAATGGGAAACTCAATGGAAAACGTCATCGGTTCATAAGTTCAATTAACCTCGTCTCCCAGTCGGATTTGGTTTGGCCCCCTTTTGTGACTCTGCCTTGGCGGATTATTTTATTGCTTCGTCGTTTTCGTTTCATTATATTTATTCCTCCTCAGTTTGTTTACTCACAAAAGCGCTCGGAAAAATAAAATAAAATAAAAATACAAAAAACGAACTGAAAAGAAAAGAAAAGAAAAGAAAGACTGAATTGTCTATGTTACACACCACTCGTTGCTTCCATGAGTCATCGTCGTCATCCATGTGTACGAGTTAGCTCGTATTGTGTAGCAGCAGGCCATCAGAGATGAATAAGCAAAGTCTACACTTAAGTGGGTAAGGCACGCTCGGGATGTGGGGTCATTGAGAAATCTAGCACATGACGAGAGATGAGGAAACAGCAGTAGAAGTACCAGCATCGGCCACAGCAACAGCAACACCAACATAACACTTACGAATCGGATTTGAATCCGACTACGAGGCTACCATAAAACATACCATGGAGAGGTTGTAGTGGTTTTCTCTCGCTGGCCTCTGATGGCTGGTGTAAATATAAAAATAACTCTTTCTACGCTAATTTTGTGTTGTTTTAGCCTTACTCATTTGAATTATTTTTTTCTTTTTTTTTTGTTGTCGTTTCTTTTTCGGATTTTATGATTCCCAATTGGTGGTGACTCTGCAGACATTGAGACTCATCCTGCGTCACCCGTGTTCCCGCACCTGCTGCTCGGCAATGGAAAGGATGCGGATAATCCCGAAAGTGTTGGCGCAAATTGTGTATTGAATGTTACCTGCCAAGCACCAAGTACAAGCCCGCAACCGGGTATGAAATATATGCAAATACCTGCCAGTGACACGCCTCATCAGAACATCAAGCAATACTTCCAGAAGGCATATGATTTCATCGGTAAGTTATGACTATTCTTCATCTTTTATTTGAACATTTTCTTTCTGTGGTCTTTCTTTTTCTTTCATCGTCGATTTATAGCTTTTATGTTAATTTAATTTATTATGATGGGAGAAACAGTCTCAAATTTGCTTAAACGTGCTAATTTTTCATTTCAATTTCATTTTATTTGTACCTACTCCCATCAGGCTAGGTTTTAAAAATAGGGTTGACAAAATTAACTTGAAACAACTGATGTCTTACAGTTCGTTCTTCATGAGATACATAGGTAATTGGTTCAGGTCCCATGATATGCAGAAGAAATTTGTCCATGTGTATGATCCATGAATCACAATAAATAGAATCCCGGAAGAAAGAAGAGAAATTCTATGTACGGGTATTTCCTGGATCTGGTAGGTTGTGTCTGATGATGAAACAGTAAAACATTCTTGAACAGAAATATGTTGTATCTAAAATTAGCTTGCGTTGGTTGAGCGAAGCGCAGCAGACAAAATTTCTTCGATCTGTACAAATCTAGCCGAGTCGATTCATATCTGAAACAATTTTTGTGGGCATAACACTCATTTGTATGTGGTGTGGTAAGAGAGAAAATTTCAAAAGCACGTGTAGAAAATCTAATCATCCTGTGGGCGAAACAAGTTTCACTAGTTTAAAAATATAAATATCTCTAAGATCGTTATGGTTTTTTTTTTTTTTTGATTTGGTCCCGCTTTTGTGACCATGTTTTGTCTTATGAATCTTTGTTTTAATATTGGAAATTGTTCATTCGGAAAATCGCACTCCCAAATATGGTGAAAGTGTTCTACCGGATTACATTTGACACTTGACTCGACACTTCTTGGGAAACCATTAACTTGAGATCTGTTCTTTTTACTCTAGTACCGCGGAATAAGGAAATTCAATTGATAAATGTTAAACTTTTGCTACCAATCGAAAAAAAATCCAAAAACCTTTTCGAGGATTTGACAATTAGTTGACAGTTGATTAGAAGAATATTCCTCTTTCACTCCAAAGAAGCTACCACATTAAGCAGACCCATAAACAAAAAATGAAACTATTCTGTCAACCTTTGGTAAGACTTGATACTTCAACTGACAGCTGTCAAAGTTAACCCCAGCACGATCTTTCGCGGGTTTGGAATTCGATTGCCGAATTCGGAAGTTTTTTTGCTTGGCAAATCAATCCGTTTTTGATAATTCAAGGGAAGTAAGTACGAGTAGTATGAAATTTTTAGAGTGGACACATCAGCTGAGAGTTTCTTGGGTACCTACTGACAATTAATTTCCAAGAATAAGTCTCTTTATTTCTCAGCCTTTATCGACCCTATTTGGCTATGAAACATAAGAAAATAGGTTTTATGTTCTCGTCGAAAAATCTTTTGACTTTGCGACAATTTTAGTGGCTTCTTAATTAAGTTTGACATTTCATTTGACAGTTGCTGAGATGAAGAAAGTCTTGAGAAAAATTATTTTTACTTCTGAAAATTTTCACTGTAATGTCAGATTCCTTTTTACTAGAATTGACAGATATATAGGTACTCGTGTTCCGTGTGACATCTGTCAAAAGTAGAAACTGATTCATTCAAAATCCAAATATTTTTCCATTCAAATACAAGTTAATCTTCTTTCTTTTTTTTTTGTGGGTAATGAAACACGTTTAAACAGTTTCTAATAAAAATTGTTCTCAATCGTCACCCCAATATCTAAACTCATAAAATTTGCCATTTACAATTTAGATGTCAAATTATGTGAACCATAAAGAACAACTATGGTTTCAAGTCAAACTCGTCTTTAAGAATCTATCTTTCACTGGAATTTCGACTGAGTTGCTGTCGTTTTGGTAACTCCCATGTCAGGGATTCCACTGACCAGTATCTACTATAAGTACCTACCTACAAGGAATCACCTTTAAAATCTAATTAAAGATAGAGAGTTGCATAAGACACATATACGTTAAAGTATAATTACTCAACTCGACTACAAGTGTAAACAGTCATCACATTACATTTTTTGTTTTTTTTTTTTCTCTGTTTCGTCTGTTGCCATGAATCTCAATCTCAATCAGGTATACAAGTATTTAAATCCACCTCAGTCGTCTCAGTCGTTGCTATCATCATCAAATTGATATCTGACAGTGTTGACTGTGCACGGACTGACTCATCGCTTCAAGTCTCTCGATTCGACTCGAATAATGAAATCATTTCGTTTTGTGTGTTTACACATGGAAATCGGTTTTTTGCGCCTTGTCCTTTTGGCTCGGTGATAATTACTTTTGCGCGACACACGTTGCGAAGAAAATCTGCGTCGATAGCGCCATTAGTAGCTACTCATTCTCAGGGGATCTGTATCAGTGAATTTAAATCAGAATGATTATTGGATTTTGAGTCGTTAATGAGCATCTTGAAAATTTGTCAATAGGTATGTGAAGGTTGGAATACTATTATAGATTTGACAATTATCGCCAATCCATCTGATCGACGATTATGACCCACAGATGACTGACTACCTAAAGTGTGGCACGCAAAAAAAAAAAAACAAAAAATGGTTATTGTATTCGTATACGAATTCGTTTTCGTATTCGTACCTATCTATAGTTAGAAAGTATCTCCTTGTCGCCTTCCTGAACATACGTCGAGAGTGTGTAGAGAGTATAGCCCCCAGCGAAGACCTTTGAAGGTGAGATTCAAAGCATGAGTCATCAACGGAATTATTTTGCGCGCATGTGTTGGACTTTTCGATACACATATGCACTAAAAATAAACATCTCATAATGATATAAATGAAATGCCTTGTCGTCGGCGTCGTCGTCGATGGTAGTAGTGGTTGGTTTATAAACGAAACGAGAAAACAACAGGGGGAATTGGGTTGGGAATGAGTGAGCGCACTGAACTGAACAAAACGAACGAAAGAAACACACAATTCAGCAACGAAAACACAAAAATCTCACTTTTGTGCGGATGACCTTTTTCTGTGCCGCACGGCTGTGAGTTCAAGGTTGTCAGAGTCAGCGAGCTACAGATGCTTCGGCTGTATAAGATGCTGATGCTCCTGACATCGACATGACAGTGCTACTGTTGTACGTTGTATGTTGTACGACGTTTGGCACGCAAACAACAGAATGAGAAGGCGGAAGAAGGGTATACTGACATGGGTAGTGTCCTCAAAATAGACATCCGCAGTTAGTCGCAATCGTGTCTGCCTTGTATTTAAAAAATAAAAAATAAAAAAAAATCAGATCAGGATGAGCAAACTTTTCCTCATCGCGTTGTCCGAATCTTTTTTGGATTTGGAAATGGTTCGCAGCGATTTGTTGTTTGTTTTTATTTTTTCTAATAAAAATACAAATTTTCTCAAAATTTTGTCGGGCAAATGTTTGTCAAAATGCCAAAACGCGCTTAATGATCTTTAATCGATGTACCATGTGTCGCGCGATAAATTTTGTTCATTTGTCTCTTGCATGTGGTTATAATAAAATACCGACTTATGTATCTTAAGCGATTGCTGTAAATTTACCCTACTTAATGTCAATTGTTACGGTATACGAATTACGAATACGCATAGTTAACGAGTACAAGTACTTTTATCTGGTCTTTTATACCATATATTTTTTTTTCGTTTATGGGGGTGATAAGAGCTTGAGAAAAGGTAGTTGAAAAGGGCGCAAACAGCAAAGAGAGGGTAAACCAAATATGTATGATATAAACGAACGCTGACGTTGACGCTGATGATAAATAGTAGAAGGTATGAGTACAATCGTACAAGCTGTGTGTGCACTGTCGAGAGTATTCTGGAATACAAAAAAGTAAAGGGAGATGGTAAAAATATTCGTTACAGGAAAGAGGCCACATGCAAGGGTGGTTTGCTTGATTGGTTTCCCTTTGCCTAGTGATTAGGTGCAGATGTACGTAAAAAGAAAACAAACAAAAAAAAAACTTATTGATAATGAACAGCTTTTGATGGTGAGTCATGAGTCATCGTCGATTCAACATACTGCGCCATTGGTACGTTGTAGTGGTAAAATGGTATCACAGTAGCAAACGCTAAGCGCTCTAATTTTTCAATGTGAATTTCAAATTTCCAATTGGAATTGATTTTTTTGATTTATATGATTTGCTGTTAGTTTGAAAGTTGAGTGCGATGATTTCGTTTAAGGTAACTATGTAGGTATAGATAAGTGTGAGATGGAAATACATACATTCATGCTTGTATCCTTGAAATGGAATTGTTTTAGTGAAAGACAACAGATGGGTCTAAATAATATTATTCAATTGCGTTACGAAGTGGCTATTTGGCAATTGACTTCAGTTCGAATTGATTTGAATTAAATTGAATTGATTTGAGTTCAGTACCTATTCACAAATTTTTATGATGGAAAAGTTTTTAAAAAGAATTGTGACAATTTTAAGTAGAAAAGCAACACAATTTCCTGAAAACTTTTGCAAATTAAGCACTTCAAAAAAGTGGCAACACGTTTGCTTTGTCAGACAGATGGGTTGTCAAATGTCATGTACTTTTGACACTTCTTTTAGTGTTGACATATCAACTAGACGAATTTTATGTCAGAACTTTTTAATGTAGTTAAAGGTACAAAAATACTTCAAGAAATCGTTCTGAATGGACCTACACTTCGTTCGTGAGGCAGCTTAAATCCATTGTCTGTGTCTAGAAGATGAACAATAAGTACCTACAAGGAACAGGGAGTAGTTCAGTTCAGTTTCATTGGGGTCATCAATCGACCAGTACTGACATTTAATTCAGCTCAACATTAAGCCCTAACACTTGGGAAAACATCCGCTTTATTTTTTTTTTTATATATATCTGGCGTAAGTCCCTTTTCCGTCCAGTCTAAGTAGAATAGCCAGTACTTTATCAGCATTCTTCAGCAAAGATCGTTGTGATTGTTGAGATGAAACCTTACCAGTGCATTTGCTTCCCCACATAAGATCCAGACTTATTATTAGGCCGGTCGATTAGGCCTTAAAAAAATCATCTCTTTAGCATGTACAGGTTCAATGTTGGGTTCCTCTACTTTTATAAAAGAGTACTTACAGCTAGATGCAAAGTGTTTAAGAAGGATGTCCTAGTGGACGCTGTAAACTTTAGTACTGAAACCAGGATATGCTTCAGACGCAACTACCCAGCGGATGCTGGATTTTGCAATTTTTAATCAGAATTGCAAAGCACACAGAATCGTCCATGGAAATTTAGAGAATCCTTAAGCTAACGAGGACTAAGAGGTGTCCTTAGAAATCCCGTAGTTATCAGTTTTAAAGGGGTTGTGCCGTTAAAAAGTAGTCAGTTTGACTGGTGGCGAGATCTAGTTAAAGGCATTGTTGCCTTCTTATGGCTACGCTTGAAACCGGATTCTCTAGGCCTTAAAAGGATTAATGATTTATCACTACCTAAATTTCAGTTTCAAAACGTATCCGAATGTAGCCAAACAGTGAGCCAGATTCTCTCAATTTCTGAAAATCCCAAAATGGTCTGTCTTTGTGAATTCACAGGAACTAAATGGCGGTTTTAAAGTAGAATTAAATACGAAATAGTATGAATCAGACGTCTGACAAGTGGAGTAGATTTCAGACAACTTGTCTTACAGATTGTCCTCCGTTCATTCAAGTAAACATCGTAAACCTGATTGCCTCGTATTTAACTTCAACAAATCTTTCTTGCTGCAGCCATAAGTGTAAACAATGAGTACATAACTTAAGAACTCTGTTGCATTAACAACGTATTACAAGGACGTACTGACTAATAACCATCTGTAATTCATTGACCATTCAATGTTTAAGTTTATTTTTATTTTATTTTTTATATCCATTGACTAAAGTACCATATGATTCACCATTTCGACGACAATTATTATCCTTTGGCAGGGCACCACCAACGAGCAAGACACAAAGGTTCGTCATACTTGTACATGAATGCGCACAATCGCTATCACTTGAGAATCTTTTTTTATTTGGGGAAAGACTCTTCTTCGTTGAACTTCGATTAAGTGAATCACCACCAACGACCGCCACCAAGTGTAGTAGTAGTAGGTAGGGACATATTCATACGTGTCTTGGTCATCAATCGTGGTACCGCATTCGCTGTTCTTTTGCCTGCATATTTAGCATACGTTTTATGACCTCAAAAAAAGGTACAAAAATGTCACTTGGATTCTTTTCACGTGATAAGCAAACAACGACCAATAACGATAATGATGATGATGACGACGATGACGATTCAGACGACACCTTTAGGTGGAACGCATAAACAAATCAATATGACTCATTTTTACGCAGGGTGTCGTATTTATAGCTCTTCGAGTACACAATATTCTCTTGGCAACAACGAATCAATAATCACTTAAGTCGTCTTTTCCGTCATTTCAGTAGGGAGGAGGAGAGTTCATCAGTACGAGTAATTAGTAATGACGGATGTTGCAATGATAAGACACTGATGCATGGATTTTTCTTTTTCAAGCTTTTTCAATATGAGTGTACCAAAGTCCGTCCGTCTGTGATTAATGACACGCGCAACGTTGTCCCCAAAAACAAATAACTCTCGAGGATTTACATCATGCCTGTAATGAATTGCAAAAAAAAAAAGAAAAAAACCTGTACAAAAGGAATGGTAAAACCGAAATATTTGTTGACCTTTGTGGTTTTTTCTTTTTATTGTTATTATTCCAACTTGATAAGATAGAAGTTGTCAAAAAATAAATATTATTTATATTTTTTTTTTTATTCTGATAAAGTTATCATGGTAGGCACTTAGTCCCGACCCAACAAACAAAAAGAAATAAAAAAAATGCTCCTATCAGGGTTGGATTGCGTTCATTTTATTGTCTCTTATTGTCTCTTATCAGTGTTGAGTTTGTGAATCATTTTAAATACTCCACAATTGAGTTAGTGGCTTTGGGGCTTGATTGAATAACCAAGGTAACTTCTAGGTTCTACTAGAATGATGTACTAAGTACGAGTATATTTCAGTGAGGGTAAACGACCGACTATTCAGTTGTTCATCGAATGGGTTTTCACTGTAGGGTGACCGTTTTTTCTTGGGAATGTCCCAGATGACAAATGTATGTTTATCATTGACCAGGCACTGTAATGAAATATAGAACTGAGGTCATCAGGCACTTAAGTGCGTTCTTATTCTTTAAGTTGTCACGCAATGCAAACTGTTACGTTGCAGCACTTTTATCCATCTACGGGTTTGAAACGATCAAACGATACACACATTTACGAGGAATAGAAATATAATACTCGTAGTTGAAATTCACTACAAAATTTGAGAATATTATGCTGATTTTCACTCAGCAATTGTGAAGAGATTCGAGCTATTTCAGCAAAATGAAAACTCTCGGATCGCTTCCGAATTGAAAGAGTACCTACCCTGTTTCCAATATGTTGCCACTCTGAACATTGAATTATTATGATCAAATCCTAATTGATGAACATTTTTGAAAACTCACTTTTTATTCTTTAAGCAAAAATGGAATTTTCAAATAATTTTAACAAATTCTTTTCTCCTCTTTGTATTTGCAGAAGAAGCCCGTAAAAAAGGATCAACCGTGTTATTGCATTGTCATGCCGGTATCTCGCGGAGTGCCACTATTGCCATCGCCTATGTCATGCGCTACAAGTCATTATCACTAATCGAAGCATATAAACTTGTCAAAGGCGCTCGTCCCATAATATCACCCAATCTAAACTTCATGGGTCAATTACTTGAACTCGAACAAAATTTACGAGCCGCTGGTGTTCTAGAGCCCTTAAGTCCGACTTCAAATCCAACAACTAGTCAAAGTGCCCCAACATCAGATAATGAAATCGAAAGTGACAGTGAAGATCAATGTCCAAGACTGTCATTTTTAAATTTCGATTCAGATAGTTCATCGTCATCAGAGCCAGCCGAGGAAGCGGAATTAGTAACATGTTCGACAACGACATCGCCTTCCTCATCGTCAGCGTCGTCGCCAACATCAACATCATCGGCGAGTATATTCTTAGAAAATAACTCTACAGGAGATACTGCTCAATGCCCTCCAATGTTATCCCTGATGAACAACTAAAAGCCAATTCATGGTGAGACATGAGATTTACGAGTAAGATTACTTGAACACGGACAGAAACCGATGTACGGTGTTCGTTTGTCCTGAGAACAGACCAATGCAAACATTGTTCTAGATAATAGTTGCACTACATCTAAATCTAGAAATAGTAATTCTAAGTTTTTTGAATTAATAATCATTACGATTTTTTTTTTTTTTAAATGAAATGTGTTTCGTATGTGAATATATATATTTTCGTTTTTGTAAAATAGACTATTATACTTTTGTTGTTGTGTAAATGAGAAAAAAGAAAGAAAAAAATAATTTAACAGAAAACCTCCCCCCGTAATTACAATAATTCGAGAACGAGACGAACATTATGAGCGATGAAATTCTTGTGCATAGTTTATAAATATTATATTATATAATTATTTTAATTTATTGAATTAAATTAGTCCCTATTTGTTTTTCCTAGTGTAAGCGATTTTCAAACTTGATTTAGGTACTTAAACACATTACCCTATTAGATAATTGAAAAAAACAAAAAGAAAAACCGAAAATTGTTTTCTAAATTGCCATGAGCAGAAAATTGTGTAGAAAAATTCATGTGAAAAAGAGTTTTATACATTTTTTTTACCAGACCCAAAAACACTGGCCTTTAAAAAAAAAAAACGTGAAAAAACCAGCAGAACACCTGCGAAAATTGTTCCAAATACATAAAGCAAATTAACAAAAAAAAAACACACAAAAACAACTAAAAACAATGAGAAACATCATGATGTACATTATATAAAACTGTTTTAAGTTTTAAACGAATCATAAATTATTTTCATAGCTAAAAAACAAAAAATAAAATAGTTAATAACAACAAATTGTACGGCATACTACTAAATAAAACAAAAATCAGTTAATTTAAGATTTCTATATACAGAAAACAAAACAATAAAGAGTACCTTTTTCAAAATATAGATAGTTTACAAAAGATAAGTGATGATGAATCAGAAAATTAAAAAAAAATGACGTTAATAATATAAGATAATAAAAAAAGAAACGTATAACATCTAATATAAATAAAGTGAATGTATTTTTTTTTTATTAAAAAACAATCACTGCGGTTCTTTTTTCTTTGGAATTTGATTTGAATTTACACGTGAAATTCTGGGTGAATGCAACAAGAAATTGTTTTTTCTTTGCAGTACCATAAAGATAATCAGTTTCGGCGAAGAGCATTTTCTATGAAATTGACTTACTAAGTGATGGTGGCGTTTGGAAAACGTTTAATTTGTTGATTAAATGATTTTCTGGAAAATGTATTAGGGAGGTGGAAATATGGACTCCTCATTAGCGTTACGGGAGAAACGAATGACAATTTGTATCAAAACATTGATGTCGAATTGCCCTTTGCTTTGAGAGGTTAATCATCGCATCAAACATGATCAATTTGAGCATCTAAGCTTACTCGATTCTACGCAACACTCAGACAAGAAACAAGCCCATTCTGCTTTACTTACTTCATGTGGGGCTATAATCAGGGATGGACCTGGCCCTCAGCCAATAAGCGTCTACAGCCAGCTCGATCTTCTGCTAGCTGCATCACATTTCGCACACTAAGTGGGCTGAGGTTCCCTTTCACTTGCGTGCGCCATCTAAGTGGCGGTCTTCCTCTACGGATTCGAAGACATTTCGAACCGCAACGTTTGTGTTCATTTACATGACAGCCATCTAACTTGTTGGACCTCCACTCTTCTGGCCTGTCCACTCACCGTCTATGGAGACGGGACCGAAAATCACTCAAAGAATTTTCCTCTCGAAGGAGCCAAGAGCACCCTCATCTATTTTTGATGATGTCCATGACTCTGCTCAATAGTGCAGGACTGGAGTTATTAAAATCTTATGAAAAGCCACTTTTTATGTTCGAAAAAGGGCTTTGGTAGTCAATTGCTTTTCTAGCCCAAAGAAGCAGCGAATGACAAGAGTTAAGGCACAAGCCCATAGAACGTTGCGTACGTTGCGTCATGTCAAAAACTTGACAACTTATAAGTCCTAATGAGAGGAAGAAAGACAGCAAATGCGGCCCACAAGTGGAATGCATTACTTCGGATGATATTGGTCAACTTTTAACTTTTTGGGCGTCTGACAGATGTTTCCATGGAAATTCATTCGGGTGCTCTTTTGTGTTTCTGATGGTTTTCGGACGCAACGTAAGAGTACGTATTCATTGGGCACCTCTTTGCAATCCGACAAATACGATTTTAGTGGATTGTAAACGAAACGAACGCGACGGATTCTATGGGTTTGGGCCTTTAGAGCGAATTCGTAAACGCACGACTTGCAAAGCATATTATCTGCAAAGCAAGTGAAATAGAGCAGTTAAAACGTCAAAAGCATATGATTGCATTGCAAGTGCAACATTCCTTTGACAGTTGCACAGATGCTCTTGCTTTCGCGTAACAAAAAACTGAATCTACTACGTTTTATAACTTGCTTTGCAGTAATTTTCCGTTGTGCGTTTGCGAATCTCCTGCTTTGCACATTTGCACATTTTGCGCAACATATGCGTTTACGAATTTGACCTTATTCTTCGCTTGACCTCAGCGCTGGAGTTGTCTAAATTAATAGTATAACCAAGGTGAGGGTGACGTTCTGTCCGAGTTGTCGGTGTTGAGTGTCCTTTTTACTTTAGAGCAGGTGTTGCCCACGTTGACCGCTAATCACAAAAGGGTCACTGACCACATGCTGCTTTCTTCCGATTATTTTAATATCATTGGCGTATGCGAGTAATTGAACGGACTTGTGAAAGATTGGGCCTCTTGTGTTGGTGCATGCGTTTTGAACTATTCTTCCAAGAATGATGTTAAAAGAATCGCATGACAAAGCTCCTCCTTGTAAAAATCTGTTTTTGAGCAGCGTGCATCCTCCATCGTCATCCCGAACAGACGGAATAATTTGCCATCAATGCCAAAATTAGACATTGCTCTGTATAACTTGTCTCTATAGATGCTGTCATACGCGACCTTAAAAATGATGATGTGTGTCGATCTGAAGCTCATAGATCTGCCGTAATATGAATATTTGGTCGATGGTGCCCACCATTACTGGGCTAAAGACACACTGATGTTGACGAGCTCAGAAGTTCACGCAGCAGAGCAGGTGAGATCTAATATGCGATGTTAACAAGACCAATTCCTCTGTAGTTGGCGCAGTTCAGAGAGTCTCCTTTCCCGAGGATCGGTAAATAATGCTGAATCATTTATCGGGCATACTTTCATCCCACCAAATTTGATAGATGACTTGGTGCTCCTTACTATATGGTCTGCCGCTTTAAAGAGCTTGGCAATCAGGCTGTCTGTTCCAGCAGCTTTTGTTCTACCTAAAATTAGATTCACTTCATTCAGGTAAGGTTGACAAAATGGCTGGTGTATATCGTCCAGGTTGAAAGGTTCATTCTGCCTGACAGCTGTATTAAGTGCGTCATCGCCGTTATACAGTCTACAAAAATGCTCTTTCCAAATACTCAGCATTGACTACTACTCTCCTACGATGTTCCCTTGTTCGTTTCTACAGACTTCGATTTGGGGTTTGTGTCCGTGACATGTTTTTTTTTTACCTTTTGGTAAAACTTCCAAATCTCATTCTTGGAGTAGCATCTTTTCTTTTTCCTCCTGAGAAACCTCTGTTCGTCTCTTCTCTTGAGCTCATGAGCATCTCTAGACCTTTTATGCAGCCTCACTTTGCATGCACCTTGCTTAGTTGCATATGCTTGCTGGCACTCATAGAAACAGGGGTTTCGTTGTGATAGACGAGTAAAACCTGGCACATAAGAAGCGTAATTTTTGATGGTTTTTGGCTGTGTTGTCATTGGTCTTCGATGCCTGATGCTGGCGGTAGTGGACATCTTGAGAGATCAAGAGAAACTCGATCAGAGAACTACGAGTATTAGGCGATATCCTGCAATGTTTGGTATATCCGCAACTCCACCGTGGCTGCAACAAGGTAATGGCCCGAGTCGATGTTAGTTCCTCGAATTATTTGAACATCCATAATACTGGAAAAGTGTCTTGCGTCACTTTACTTTATTTAACCGTTGATTCAATAGTACTGCTATTTTTGTCTGCTGTTAACACAGTTGAATAGAAACAGTTGCAACATTGGAACACCTCTCAGCGCCTACCCTTTGTCTTTTGATACTTACTTTTTTAATCATCGCATCGGAATAGATCAGTTTAAGTCAGAACAGAACACTCGTACAAAGAACAAGTCCAAATTGTACAATGGACCTGTCGTTTGTCTGTTTCTTTTACTGACATTTTGTAGCTATTCTTAGAAAGACGGATAAGGACTTCTTTGATATGGTGCCTACCCTACCAACATTTCAGCCGACTACATGAGCATGATTCGAGCTTAGGCCACGTCGCTGGATGGTGTGTTACTTATGTCCAGTACACTTAGGTACTTAGAAAGCAGCCTGCAGTTTTTCGTACAAAGGGAAGAAAGTCGCATTTCCTCTCTAAGTCTGGCTTGGCAGTAGGCCATCCTGTTAACCTAATTTTCCAACACATTTTCAATGATTTCGGCCCCGATTCAACGAACAGCTTGATCAATATTGTTCTTAAGTGCATCATTCATCTCTGAATTGTTTTCATAGCATTGACCTTTAATAGCGCCACACAAAAACGTCCAACGTCGTCAAATCACAGCTCTATGCGATAAGTGTGCAATAAAACGATTGTTGGATGGCTTGTGTCTCACTCAGATCCACATTGCTTGAACCATATCCATAGCTCCAAGTCCAAATCCTTTATTTCTGGTCAAAAAAAACGGTATCCCAGCCTCGGTGGCGTTTTCAATTGGCTGTAACAGTTCCTGCATTAACGTCTTGGAAAAAAAATATTGCTGCCACTGTTAATTCATACTAACCAGTCACACGTTCAGGATGCATTGGCTTCGGACAGGGGCAAAGCCCGTATCAGAGTTCGGATCTCGGTACAAACCACACTTACAACCTTAAGAGCCTGCTTGGAACGGAATTAAAACGTAACAAACAGACGTTCTCCATCATATACCCAAATTTACTGAACGAACTATGGAGAGCAGCAGGAGTCATGGGAGTCGAGTGTTTAGAAACTCTTGACTCAGAGCCAAAAACAGGGAGGGGTTTGTTGAAAATGTTGAAAAATCCTAGTTTTAATCAACTGTTTCAAGCTTGATAAATCTAATGAACTTTGGCTTGGACTTAAAATAAGTTATGGAACATTCCTGGACCTTATTCCAAACAGTTTTCGATTCTTCCTCCACAGTTGGTTCAGACGCCTTATTATTGAGGGTACCGAACATTTCCTTTTAGATCAAACTGAGTCAACAAGACCTTAAATAAAAAGTTCTAAAATATCTGCTCCGGAAAGTATCCTTATACGACAAACGCACTACTGAAGCCATAAAAACAGGATCACAGTGATTGATTACTAATCTGATTTTGAGAAAAGTACCTCCAAAACCGCACTTACCAGTGACTCGCCTCTGATGCATCATTCTCCCAAGAGTCATTAGAGAGTTTTCAATGTACCATATTCGGCAATTCTGATAATTGTTCAACCACCCAGTTAATAATGCGCTCAATTACTCACAACTGAAGCAAATTACTTTCGCGAAATTATTGTCCATATTTCACAACATTTGTAATAAATTTCACAATAATGAGGGAATGAGCCATTGTTGCAACGATGATGAAACAGAGTCCCATGACGCATAAGTGCAACAATGGCAGATGACAAGTGTCATACTATGTGAGCAACCAGTACAAAGAAAAAACAGATACAGAATATACAGACTGTTGTGTACTTTTTCGAAGGCCATCAAGCATGCCACGTCAGGATGTTCATGAACTGGATAATGACACCATTTCAAGGAAAAAATTACAATCTAATAATACTTCGTTTAGTAAATGTCCTCATTTGACCGAGTGGAGATATTGAAGTTGCTTTAAGCTTCCGTAGTATTTTTAGCTAAAGACACAATAATAGGTACTACTTTACGTAAGAAAACAAAATAAGGCTGTCCACGTCCGACATACAGCCTACCGTTCTCCTAAGTCTTGGAGGCTGTTTCCACTTCTTTAGCGATGCGATAGCTTGAAAAGGAGGTTCAGTCTATTTTATCATCTAAACATAGAAAGATCCTTTTGGCTGGACATCACTCTCCATTTAACCGATGCGCTAAGTCAATATATTTACCCAAATATTCGCCAAAGTGTTCTACGTATTTCCTCTTCTTTACTCCTTGTCATTCAGGATACGTCACTGCTTCTTCCACGATTTACTGGGGTAAAAAAATGTTACCTAAGTGGCGGTTATCACACAGCAGAAATTCTCTCACTCAGCTGTTGCTTGTAATCTCTGAATGCTCCAGGTGTACAAAAGCTTATTTTCGTTGAGCAGTCAAAGTCAAGCAATTAAGAGGACCGGTCCCCTGGTAGAAACCCGGAAAATGGCAATGAAATTCTGTTAAAACCGGTGTCAAACTTCGAGGTTGTCAGTCCTGTCGCTGGTTTGGTAAGGATTTTTGTGCCACCATCTCTTTTCGAAGGCCCTGGCTAAATCTTGAATGTCCTTTCAATACGTTATAGTGATTGCCACAATTTTAAATTTCAGCCTACAAATGGTCTTAAACGACAAATTGACTCGAAGGGCATTTGGATTACTACTTTTGTGCTCTACTATTCCGAGTTCCAATGCAAAACGGGAAATATCCGCTGATTTTGTTGAGTAAAATCTTGGCCAGCTTAGTTTCTTGTAAATTTGTATTTAAATATTTTAAATCCGTCACTTTATGATCGAGCATTTGGAGAATCATAATGTTCTGTCTTACTCCGAAGTAGTCTTTGTCAATGTCGACGTTAGGCGACTATAGCAGGACGTGAATCTAGCTAGTTTTAAATGCATTTTATTTTACTTATCATTACGTCTTACATTCTAACAAAAAATGCTTAAATGCTAGCTTACAATTACTTAAAAATCTTATACTAACTTACTGGCCCTACACAGGCACTCTAAGCTACTCTAAATTCTTATATCTATGTCTTTCGACTTCATTTACATTTTTTTTATGATATCTATTTTCTATACTTAAGGCTAAGAAAAACATTGATAACAAAAACTTAGCATATGGACAAAATTTTGTATGATTTATATCATTTTTATCCTGGATCAACCCTATCTGATCAAAGTAGAGGAATGCTTCCGGTGGAACGAAGCTGTTGGAGCGCACACTCTCGTGATAAAGGTAATTGGGGTAGTAAGCCCCGGATATCAGGTTATTCGTCGAGGCCATTGCTCTTGCAATGTGCCTTCGATTCAGCTTAATTACGAAGTTGTCCTCTCGTATTAGGTTCGCTCTGTTGTAAAGGACCTCATTAGGATAAAAAATGTTGTACTCCGACTCTGGTGTTCTGTACAAGCGAAGACAAGGCCTAAGGCAAGCCCTCTCAAGCACCCGAATCTTTTCCATTAAGCTTGGTCGTACATTGAACCACACGGGACACCCAAATACCAGCATGGGCCTGATAAGGGCCATGTAGCAGATTATCTTTACCCTCGCATCGAGTTGGCTGCTATAAAACAGTCTCTTTGTGAGGGCAAAAGCGCCTTTAGCTCTGGATAGAGCAGCATCTACATTTTTGTTAAAATACAGAAACTAATCTAGCCAAATCCCAAGGTATCTGACTACATTTCGACAGGCAAGAGGCTGTCCGTGTTGTCCAATGACCGAGAACTTTCGCCAATTTTTTCTGGTATCCCTAGAGGCTCCAGACAAAGGCGTCCTGAAAAGAATGGTTTCCGACTTCTGAAAGTTGATTTTCAACTTCCAGTCAACGCAAAATCGTCTTATCTTATCGAAGTCACGCTGTAAGAGAGAATTAATGACCTCGATTTTTGGACCTGTTCTGTACGCTATCAAGTCATCTGCGTACGCAATAGTATGGGGAAGTGAACCTATCAAGTCGCTTGTATAAATGTTGAATAGGATCGGCGAATTGACGGCGCCTTGCTGAAGACCATTTTTAATTTGAAGGACGTGAATCTAATTTGTGTCCACGTTGCACTTCGATGGTGAAAGCAAATTTTGCAATGGAGATCATGCAAACTTCACTTGTTTTGTAGCTAACCGCTGCTGCCTTGACAAGCGAATCATATCTGAACTTACGAAGGATATTTTTCATGAAATCATATCACTTATGAGAGCGGCATTAGCTTCGGAAAGTTAGAGATTTGTTGGGAACATCTGTAGGCATTCGTTTGTAAAATGTTAGCAAAAATCTATTCATTTTCACTGCATTTTTTACTGTAATTTATTTCTATATTACGAGGGTTACGAGCATCAATATCATCTATAGGCTTCTCAGCCGAAAACAAAAAGCCCACACCAAACAGAGCGCTTTTTAGCTGTAATTGAGTCTCGTCAGTTTCTTCTGAATATGTTTCATCCCGAAAATAAGAACATTTAATTTGCCCACATATCCATTGAGCTAAACGTGAGCCTCGTCACGTTGTTTCGTTAAAAAATGAAGGTCAACTTTAAAGACCTGATCACAGCTCTGCAAATCACGAAGGAACTGACTGCCCACAAATCATTTTAAATGCGTTTACAGACGGGCAAGTGATAATCCTACTATTTCAAAAGCACAGAACTCAAATTACCTGTTGATTTATTTTTTAAAAAAAAAACTTAAATTCAAGTTTTGTACCGCAATCAACTATTTTCTTATTTCTCATCAAATATGCGAACTGTCAAATTTTACTCGCATTCCCTGAATGTGGAACCCAATCTATGTACGTTCAACACAACCAAAAGATTTGAACGAATTTAAACTTAAATAAAGGATCTTTCGTTAAACGCTTCCCATCTTTACATTTCAATAAAATAAAGTATGTGCATCAGCAATGTTCAATTTTCCATGACTCTGGAGCATAAGTAAGGCTGAATTTGACCGATGGCATGGGTTATGTTGGCCTTGGGTGCCGCTGTGGTTTGTGGCTTATTCGCATACACTGTCTTCAGAAAACACTATAAGAAAAAATCTTACGGGGTCAAGTTTGTTGACGTACCCATTCATTAAGAAATGGGCCTTATTGCTGAAGATGATTTTTCGTCAGTTTTCAACTGCTCCAGAGCCCATTCAGCGAACACACGTCGTTGTCTATGGTCGTTTACAAATACAAATGTAAAAGGGACTCTGAATTTAGATTTGTATATATTAGCCCGTTTATATTCGGAGTTTGCATGAACCTGAAGTTCTTAAGCCCAATCCGCATGGTTTCGTGGCTCTATTTTTTGCACACATATGGATCCATATATAGGCTGAGATCCTTTTGTGCAATTGTCGACAAAGTGGATGGATAAAGGACAGTTCAACAATAGATCTTTTGCCAATCGCACTTTATATTACATGTTTTTGATTTTGTGGCATGAAGAGTGTGTTAACCCGCAACACAAAAATAGCGAGCTCGGTTGGTCGACTATTAGGGGCCGAACGTTCCGAACTAGATTTTCTGCACCTAATCAAATTTGTAAGAAATGTCAAAAACAGCTTAAGTTGAATTTGATTTAATTCCAGCGATATATAATTTTAATTTTTTGCTAAAGTTTAAAAAAAAAAATAGTAAATACAAAATTTAAATGGAATTGTACACGTTTTACACTTATTTTTGACAGCTAACATATGACTGTGCTTTCCTGTTCTAACCTGACATTTTTTTTAATGAACAAACTTATTGCCCGTCGAACAGAACTGAATATAAGTCTCAAAGAAATGTCAAAAAAAAAACAACACGGTTTGAAAGTCATTCCTATCTATTAGAAAAGAAAACACCCTGATGATACTCCAACGTCAATCAAAATTGTCTAGTAGCAATTATTACACTTACAACTTATGTTTCAAATAGCACACGTATTGTAAATCATTTCTGGACACTGATAACCAGCCGCAGAGTACTTTTTCTGACTCTCAAAACTATTCGTTTTAACGTTATATAAAAGCAGCGCCGGTTTGCGAGCTTCGGAGTAATCTCTACTAGGGTGGTACCACAAGCAGTTTACGGGAATACGATATAGCTAAAGTCTGCAGTGTTAGCACTCCTGAACAGTGTCTTTCATCATTTAACATCGATATCATACTCAGTTTGATAACTTTTTTGACAACCAGCTATCAAGTTCAGTATGTAAAGCAGAAATATTTGCAAGATCATTCCCTTACATCCTCATCTTTATATCAATCCAACCTAGAGCAGCTTAGGTAGTTATGGCTATGCTTTAGATTTTTTTTTGTTCGTGGGGTGTTCAAATTACGATTTTATAGACAAATCTTTCGTGCCTTTACCTACTTATTAGGTTTTAATTAGAAATCATTATACAAAATTCAACGTGATATTTCGGACCGGTTAAAATAAGAAATTGTTTAAATGAGTCATGCGAATGTCTGTTTTTTGCTGAAATACGAATATTAGAATAATCATGGCACAATTTGCAGTATAATGTGAGTTATTTTTTTTAGCACTCAAATTAGTCACCTGTTTTTTGTTTACTTCAATCATCTAACACAACACGTGCAAGTCTTGCATCATCACTTTAGTTGAGTTTATAACAGTTGTAGAGCGGGAAACAGCCACGGATATAGGTAGGTGACCTTAAAGTTGACGACGACTTTCGACTATGCACGTGAAATGTTTGGACCCGTAACAAACGACATTTTTAGTTTCTTGTTTTTGTGCAGTTGAGTTAGTCATTGTCTAAACAGAGTTGAGGTCCCGAATCGTATTAAACTGAAAATCTTAATAAAGTTAGCTGAATATTAAAGGTCTGATAATGGTCAGAACTGGAGTCTACTATAGTACATAAACTTCCGTTTAAAATAATAAGCCTTCAAGGCACTACGAATGTGCTCGTTTATTTTCAGACAAACATAAGGCCGTGTTTATGGCGAAGCGTATTCGCATCGCAGGACGCGAAGGCTTTTCGCGCGATTGCAAGCAACATTTCCAACAGCGAAATTGCAAGCGATTGATTGTAAATAGCAAAGCGAATTCACCTACTTCCTTTAGTATTGTGAAAGTGATAAAGAGGACATCATGCGTGCTAAAATTAGGCGTTTATTGTTATTAGAAAGCAGCTATTTACTGCGTAAACAATATTTAGAAACTAAACAAAGTATAAATTTTAAGTGCATCCAATCAACAAATAACGGAAGCTTCATGGAGAATTTCATCATTTACATCCCCGTCTCCACGACAGCTCATGAAATTTAAAGCTGCCACACGACTGCTTTTTGCATAGTATGTTTAGCTTAATTATTGTGTTAAATAAATTGTTAAATATTAATGTTGTGTTACTTCATATTGCTTCTCATGAGGTAATGTAAGAGTATTATCTGGCGATAAACTCGCAGAGGTGTTGGTCATAGAACTAGTGGTCGAAACGCTGCTCAAAGTCCTTTGTGGACAATCTCTGTACATAACATCATTTAGAACCTCTTTCACGCAATTTTATATATTTTTCGTCATCCATTTTCTTCATGGATTTTCTGAAGCTCATTAGATAATGATAGTCAACATCCTTATCATCAGCGTCCTTCTCTAAAATTTTAAGTTTTATCTTTCCCAACTCTAAAAAATCGTAGTCGGTAGTTTGCTTCCTTTTCAAACATCGGTTAGGAGGGGGTACTGCTTTAAAGAAGTCTGAACATTCCACTTCATCTACATCGTAACTTTTTACCTATGGACCCGGTTCCATAATATCCTTGGGAAAAATCAAGTGATTAACGTGAACCCACTTGGGTGAATGCACTGCAGCGCTGCCTGACAGGACTTGCGTTTCCTTGCGTAGTTCCCTATGGAAGGAGTCTCTTAGGTTTTTCAATTTTTTTAAACCAGTGCCAACTAAAAATGAACCCTTTATTATGATTTATTATGATATAATAGTTAAAATGAAAAATTGGTTTTTATAATTTAATGTTACAGGTTCCTAGCAACTGGAAGTTCATTTCGATCTCTTGCAAACATATTCGTTGTACATGTCCACCACATTCTGGCAGCATGTTTATTAGAGAAGTTAGAGCCTTTGGAAAACAGAGTGATTAGGGCGTTTTTGAATTTTCAAATTTGCATAAGCAAATCGAAATGGGGGAATGTGAAATTCCAGAAGAGCGAAACCTACCAGGCACATCAATACCTTCACCATTTGTAATGGTAGTGGACGAAGTGTACCCATTCAGGATATATTTATTGCGCCCATATTCAACAGTAAAATTGGATAGCGAAACGGAACTGTTCAATGCAATGCTTTCACAATCTAGAAAGTGAAATTCAAATACTCAGCCATTATCCATGAATAGCACTTGCATCGTCAAAACCAAACAACTTTCCATTCTCGGTATGTATGTCAATGATTACTTACGTTGGCATGACCACATATTCGAAGTCGCCAAAAATGCTGCGAAATGTCTAGATTTCCTTAAGCGATGAAAGAAATATTTCACCTCCTCTGATCTGTCTTCAATATATAAGGCTTTCATCCGCCCAAAATTGGAGTACAATGCTCACATGTGGTCAGGTGCTCCCAAGACATCTTTGCGCCTTATAGATAAGGTTCAAAACCGGGCGATAAAGCTTATAGGTGATGCTTATATTACCCAGTCGATTGACACCCTCGACCACCGACGTAATGTCTCCTGTCTCACCTTGTCCTATCGCTATTTCTACCACCAGTGCTCCGCTGAAATTGCCAATAGCATTCCGTCCCTTCAAACCTCTCACCGTAACACCCGCCTCGCTATGAATGCTCATCAGTACACCCTCACCACTTTCGGATGCACCCTGAAATATCGTGATTTTTTCCTAAGCCGAGCAACTCCCTCATGGAATGCCCGGCCGAGCTCATTATTCCCTAGTCATTATAACCTCCAAACATTCAAGACCAATGTACATCGGTACCTCTCTTTCTATCCTCCCTAATTTTTCATCGCCCGCGCTGTGTGCAATCATTTTAAAGGTGCTAATAACCCCTTGAGCGCGCTAATTATAAAAAAAAAACAAAAAAGAAAGACAATAGAATGCGCATTTGGCATTTCAATTTCTTTACACTTAAAAGCGAAAATCAGAAGATCAATAAAACACGTTGAACACACATGTGTTTAATCGAGAGAATACATTTTACAAATAATTTTTAAATACAACGAGAAACGAAACGACAAACTCATACATTGTGACTCTTTAGCAAATATCGTTGACCGTAATACGATGACTAGCTTAATTTTTGAAAAAAATATTATTAACTCAACCAACCCCACTCTAAATGCGACAATTTTGCAAAAATTTTAACACAATTCAGCGGATTCATTGACAGTTGATTTCGACGCAAACGATGGTAATTTGGCTTCAATTTTTTCACGATCTGGATTTTGTAATCTTCAAACTAAAATTTTTGCACAAAACTTGACCAATGTGTTGTGAATGTTATCGAATCGATAGATTTTGATCTTTTCCAACAATCTCTTGAACTTCTTATGCGTCTAGGTGCCACCGCATCTTCCAAAAAAAATGTTGTATGAAAATGGTCAACATTACGGCTGACAGTTAAAGGTGGTCGATTATGTCGGTTGTGATAGTGTCGGTGCAAGTGCTCTATAATGGCGTTTTCCATTGGGCAAAAAAAACACTCTTTTTGCACACTAGAGTGAAAAATTAGTCTAAAAAATGTTCCATTGGCACTTGTTTGACGTTTATAGAGTGAATTTTTTCACTCCCAATTTCATTTCAGAGTACACTAACACATATAAAAACGAAACGTCGAGTTGGCGGTTGCAATTTTAAAAAAACAGAAGCATTTGATAAAATTATGTTTTTGCGTTTAAAACGAGGAAATTTAAATTTATTTAAATAGAAATGGAAAAATAAATGATAAATATGATATTAGAATCCTCATAGTTTGCTCTATTTTGGTAAGCACTTATCAGCATAATGAAATTTGACATAAGCAATCTAACTAATACACATACAAACATTTTGCATTTTCAAATTTGAAAAATTAGAGTGCTGTCGAATTCCATTCAATTCGATGGAGTGCTAATTTTGGAGTGAAACCAATGGAAAACGCCATAAGTTTCGCACACAAAACTGGAATTTTGGAACAACATTTCTTAAATTTAGTAATATATAGAATTTCAAAGACTACTGAATAAAAATGACACTGACCGTTTGCAACCTGACAATTGGTTTGACAGATACTCGTATAAATGCCTGAAGTTATACTACGGTTAAAATACACACTTCATAACAAACAGTGCAGATAAATAATACAGAATGAAAAAATCGTTAAAAATAGAGCATGAAGCCATGTATCTATCCATTAGCAAATTGAATATACATAGTTTGATTATGGATTGTATGCAGCGAGAGGTATTCTTACTAGTACGAGTTTATCCTGAAACACTACAAAGATCTCTACGATGTGCTACTTTTTGCAAGTTCCTTGAATATTTTGATGACAAGGTACCCGGAAAGTTTAAATTATTAACTCTTTGGCCATCAGATAGATGGATAGACGACAGCTTTTAAGTAACTTCGACGTTATACGAAACTGTGGTCAGGGATTTTATAGCTTTTGATCGAGTCAGTGCAGGTAAAATATGAATATTAAAAACTATTATACTTAAGCTAAGACTGAGTCCCGTCAATTGTCAATATTTCAGCCTGAAATACACTTAAATTACATACTTGAAAGTCTAAATGCGTGCTTAGTGTAAGTTGTTCATTTTCATCCAATAGTGATTACTATAATACGTGGATGGATTTTGTCCTTGGCATAATACTCGTATTACCTAACCTAACTGTTCGGGATTGTTAGACGAACATTTCATTTAAAAAGGTTGAAGCAACAATGTAATGAATATTATGAGCGATATTTGTTTTTGATTTAACGACAAATGAGTAGCCGGTGTGGAGACAGACCTCCTGCAAGGCAGTTTGGTAGTTAGAGCATGTATCTTCAAGGAGCATAGGCAAGTTAATTTTTGTACATTAGATCTATTTTTCTAGGGCTCCGCACTAAACACCATATGTATGTATACGTTTATTTAACGAATAAAGTGTAGACTTAGTCTCAAAACTGAACAACAGCGGCTTACATCGACTGATGTGTCTATCACCTAAGGATTCTTCTATCATCATACTGAGGATTTGTTTTGTTAGAAGTTAACTAAACAATATGCTTAGAGCAGCTCTACTCGATCAGACAAATCCAAGAACGGTGCTGTTATGAGTTTTCCCTTGGCATTGTGAAAAATGCCCTCAACGTTATGGAATAACTCCATGACATACACATATTTCTTGTGACGGATTTATCCTTGTGGTATACAAGTTAGTCTAGAAAAAAGTTGGACTTATGCTCTAACGAAAATTGATAACTTTATAATAGATCGTTATAAAGTTATTGGTATGAACAAGGAAGCTCTTTCTGCTTTCCGTTTCCTCGTAACCTGGGTGTCTGCTAAAGGGTTTTCCAATAAAACGCAAACCATTTGAGATACTTCAAAAACTTTATTATCGGCTTGAAGTACAATCAAAACATTTATGAATGAAACTCGACTTCGTTCATATGGCAACCGCGGGCACGTTTGCAGCGGTCGATTCGTTGGACCCAATTTTCAACGGCCGCTCTTTCGCGTTCAATGTTGGTTCTGAGCTCTTCCAACGTCGTCGGCTTGTTGGCATAAACCAATGACTTAACGTAGCCCCACAGAAAATAGTCAAGGGCGTTAAATCGCACGAACGAGGCGGCCAATCGACTGGACCATGTTTTGAGATAACACGCTTACCATACTTACTCTTCAATAAATCGATTGTTACGTGTGCTGTGTGGCTTGTGGCACCATCCTGTTGAAACCACATGTCGTCCAAGTCCATATCTTCCAATTCGGGCCAAAAATAATCGGTGATCATGGAGCAATAACGCTGACCATTCACAGTAACGTGATGATCGTTATCATCGACGAAAAAATATGGCCCAATAACGCCGCCGGCATGCAAACCGCACCAAATAGTTATTTTTTGTGGATGAAGTGGTGATTCATGAAGCACATGTGGATTTTCACGCATATTTTGCTTATTGACGAACCCCATGAGCCAAAAATAAGCTTCGTGACTGAAGATGATTTTGCGATGAAATTCACCATCTTGGCGCATCTTCTCCAGAACCCAATCAGATAACGTACGTCGCTTCAACATGAAAATGTTGAGTTTACTGAATAAATTAACAGTGACAGTTTGATGATTAGTGAAATTAAATTCAAAATTGTCAAGTCCCTATTGGAAAACCCGATATAAGTCTTGTCAGTTATTTAGGATAATTTCTAGTCAAGGAAGATCTATATCAGATATTATCTGAATATCAGCAGGAAAGATTTGGTCCTTTTTCTGGGGACTTAAGTGAATGCTAACGATTATAACGTTTTTTGTTTTGGCCGTCTCTTTGACACCAAGTTGTTGTGAGTTCAAGACATGCACTCAAGAGCGGCTCCTGGGTTCTAACTGAAAGAAGAAAGAAGAAAAGAAAAGAAGCTTCGTTTAAACGTTTTACCACAAGGCAAAAGGACCCGAACGCAAACCTGTTGAGATGGACAATGAAATTGAATATTAGAGTCATAGCCGCTGCAGAGAATATGAAAAAAGATACTCCTGGAGGCTGTTAAACGGAGAGGACCTCCATACTCCGGTGTCAGATGAAACGATTTTCGCTCGAACAGAATGAAGTAAGGATTGTAATATCTTACCACTGGCCGAGATAGCCAATCTGTCGAGTTATTATCGGCAGCGAGAGATTCCTTGATAGAGACCATTTATCAACGCTTTGATCAAAACTTGCCGCTGGATAATAAGCCTGATAAAAGGAACCCAAGCATTCATTTACAGGAACGGATACTTTTTACTGCTCTTACTATAGGAACATGAATCCCCTTACCATTGCTCACAAGAACTTGCTTCCCATATTTTGTGATAACATAAAACGACTTCCCAACGATCCAATTAGCTTCGTATGTCCGCAGCTGACTATATAATAAAACTAAGGTAGAAATTCAGGTCGATATTCATCACATAGTGAGTTCACATAGTGAAGCAACAATAAAATGTAGCTATGCAGAGCAATTTATAGTTTGGCAACCCTTGAAATCTGGTTAGTTTGTGCAGGATGATGCAGAATGTTTGCTCTTTATTTAACATTCAAATCAATATCATTGTCACCTTATACACAGATTGATGCTCTGGAAAGTGACTTCTTTTACATCGTCCTTGAGCAAATTTTATTCGCACGCCAGCACCTGAGACACACACTTTCCATTAGACAGGTACAACATTTAGGTAGTTAAGAATTTTGCTTACCTATGCTATTTGGTTTACGAGTACTTTCCAAGCGAAGAATAACACTTGCAAATCCATGTTTCTTTCTTTCTTTCATTACTTTCATTAACAAGGACTTACCAAAAAATGCCACATAAGAGCCCAACCGTACCAGTCATAACTGAAGATGTTTGAGATGGTTGAGAACTAGGTACAACGCAGACTGTAACACCATCTATTGTACATAAGTAAGTAAGCTCAGTCATTAGTTTCTGTCTTGAATGTTGTGTTTTGGGTTTTTTTTTTTTATAAATTAAGAAGTTAGTCATTTGGTAAATATTTGAAAGCGGAAGCGCCATGAAATCGTACAGTGCACCTTTAAAATTTTGAAATCTTAAATATCGACATTTTTAATCGTCTCAACATCCAGTTGACCACACAATCTCACACAAATGAGTGCAAATTAACTGATTCACTACAAACACCTGCAAATCCCCATTAAGACCCCGTGACTTATTCTTATCAAATTTTTTAATTTTTTATTTAAAATAAGATAAAGAAAGCTAGACAATACAAGAGCTACTAAATGGAGTAGCCTAGAATAAAACAAAAGAGTTTGGCAATCTCATTTTCTGTTGTATGCACCACTACGATGAATATTCCTAATACGAGTATCTCGTTCCCGATAACACAAGTGGCAATCAAAACAAAAGCAAATAGATAAACGCCAATCGATCTTCAATTGACAACATGCTATCGAATCAAAAAAGCAAAAATAAAGCTCCAGAAGTGTAAAGTCCAAGAACTCAAGCTCATTAAGGGCACATTCGTCACGTTCCATGAGCTATGGGCTCGTCTAATTGAACAAATCATCTACAGTCGTGAAACTGCTGTGTCATCATAAAATTCATACACTCGTATGCTTATGTTTTGTGTAATATCACGTGTGTAATGCAATTTCACCAATTCCGACTTCATGACTAATTTGGTGCAATCAACTCACCTTTTGCCTTACTCACCAATGGTGAGTAAGCCTGCGAGTGATTAACACACCTTATCATCTGAGTAATTCATCACCTAAATAGAATTGTATCCTTGCGGCTACAACGTCAAACACCTCACAAACGACATTCAAGTAGCTGGCATGGCATCTAATTTTATTGCCAATTCATCCCTCTGACATACCCAAATCGTTTCACGTACGTTAACACAAACGATGAGTAGGTACGAAGAATTTGATGAACGACCGATCGCGACGCGTGGAGAACATATGGTATGCAGGAGATGGTATTTATCTGTTCACGTCATCAGTTGCGTACGTTTAGGTGGCGCTTTGCAATCGTTTGTATCTAATTAGCAATTTAAAACTAAATGGGACGCAAATGTACTTGTTTACAGTCAACGAAGTGACAACGGCTTGTATCACGTTATTCGCTTTTAAACTCATTCTCGGTATCGACTCTTGAACGTGTGTAACTTCTTCGAAACATGTAATGCTCGTATATAGTGTGCATATAAGGATTTCTCAAAATTATAGATCTGAGTAATCCCACATGAGATACTCTAATTTGATCTGGGTTGAATATTGACCCAGGGTCATGAAAATGCTTAATGCATGTTAAGTTCCATCACTCAGGTTTCTTAAGGGAAATCATCAGATTCAAACACCTATGTTGTATTTGGCAAATCATGTCTGAGCTTCTTGAATTTTATCTCCACAGACTTAGGTTCACTTTCGACTACTACGTTAAAATCTACCCAATATTCTAAGCATCCCCGATCAATGCCGATAAGCACATGCAGCTAAGTATGATGCATGCAAAGCGAAGCTGTATAGAAGGACTAGAGCTCCTAACGAGCTGTACGAATACGCTTCTCAGAAGGAGAGCGCGGTCGAGGACATTGAGAGATGCTTTTCCAGGAATGAGTTTCGGAACTTTTACCTAAAGGTAAAACAAACCAGCCACGGAAATAAATCCCTAAACGAAGCCTATAAAGACGAAAAAACGAACATCGTCGAATTTGGAAAGAACATTTTTGCAAACTGTATAACAGCGATGACGTGGACGATGTAGACCAACAATTTCATTGACCCAACCTAGATAAAGTGAGGATTGCACCCCGTCTTGCATACGCCAATGATATTGACATAATCAGAAGAAAGAATGTGATATCAGAGGCGTTTTCGCGGGTATTCAGATAGAAGCAGCGATAATAGTTTTAATGGGAAACGAGGGCAAGACCAAGTATATGCTGTCAAGCAAAATAGGCACTCAACATATACCTCTCTCACCCTCGACAGATATAACTTTGATCTGGTTAAAAACTTCGTCTACATAGACTCTGGGCAGGACTTCTGCTAAAAGTTATGTCAACAAAGGTATGCCGCGAGGTGGTATCCTTTCACACTTTCTCTGAAACTTAGTGGTCCATGAACTGCTGATATACCTGGGTGGTTGCCTATACCGATGACGTTGATATAGCTGTCTCAGAGAAGCATTTCAACAGCTCCAAATTTGACTTATTTCCACAGAAACTGACGTTAATGATCGCCTTTTCCTATGTCAACTAAATGAAAGGGGTCAAGAGTCTATGAGGGGAAAAAGGCCAGGTGATAAGGAGGACAACAGCTGGTAAGATTAATTTCACTGCTGAAGATCCATGAACTGTAACACGAACAACTAAGTTCGTGAGTGAGGATTCTGATCAGATGCTCTGAAATAACTAGAGGAACTCTCTCTACGATACAAAAATCTTTTTGGCAAAGACTGTAAGCTCCTGAACACTGTAGTTTAAATCCTAACCCGACGCAACCCGTCTAATTTCATTAAATTAATCATAAGAGGAGCTAAAAAAAAACTTATTTGTTTCTCTGCCTTCCCTTCCCTTTACCTGGCCGAAAATCTTGGTAAACAAAGACCTTAATAAACTAAGATGTAAACCAAAATAAGAGGCAACAAAGAAGACATTGCTCACAAAAAAGCAATTTATGTCATAAAGATATAAAATTAGTTTTTGCGAAGCAAAATTTTCAATAATACCTACAAGGCACGCAGTCCAGAAGGTTGACGCATCACCGTACAAAATAAAACGGCAGGTATTTCTGGATTTTGGCAGGTCTACATATAATGGTACATACACACTAACATGTAGGTGATTGGTTTTCTGTAGGAATGGGATAGTCACTGAGCGATACCCAATGCTGTAGCTGTTACCACACCTCAATTCTGCTTATTTTACCTTAAAATAGTAGCCATCTGGTACTGGTTGTTTTCTATCCAGACCGGACTTGCTAAACTGCTAAGCGTAAGTGTTAAACAAGAGACAAAAAAGCAGCACTACAAATACGGCAGTGAATTCTCTAAATAAAATCAATGCTGGCGCCACAGCTAAAAAATTGAAGCAAAAAGCAAACTATGTCTGGGCTTCTTTGGCAACTAAAGTTCAGGCCGATAAAAATCTACAAGAATAATTCAGGTTCATAAAAAAGAAATGCTGGTGAATAAGAACAACAGAACTGGCCATCCACGTTGAGGACTATGTCGTCGCAGTAACTTCCCTTTACATAAAAGAAAGACTCCAGCTCGGATGCAAACAAACCTCCTTAAGACCACGGCTCGGAGCATTAACAGTCTACAAAATGGAGAATAGGCCCCTAAAACGTCCATACGCTGTACTATCCTGGTGCTTCTCTAATACTTAAATGTGTCCTCATACGGTAAGCGTGGTCCAAAAGATACAGTGGATAAGAACAAGTATGAAGAAACGAAGAAATTGCGACATTTGTTACATCTGCCACAATGGCTGCACATGTTAGGATGCGGATTCTTCGTTCGAGATCGTCAATGACAATGAAAATTGACTTTAAACCAATAAGCCTATCCGTGATCCACGTCAATACATTATTCCATAATATCAGCCTAGTATGTGCAAACGCCCTTTTTAAAGAAGAGTGCTTTGACCTCATGACTGCCTCGGGGATTTTAATCCAAAAGTCGGGAAAGTAAACATCTTCAGCCGATTAATCGGAACGCACAGCCTCAGCAGCAAAACAATAGGCAACGACTTCCGGCTAATTGATTATTCAGCGGCTCGAAATACAGAAGTAAGAAGCACTACGTTTCAAAGACTACGAATCCACGCATCAATCAAATGATCAAACAGTCAACCAGATCGACCGTGTACAAATAGATACTAAGAACTCATAACACATTCTAAATGCGCACACATTCAGAGGGGCAATCATCTACTTTGAACACCGAGCTTAGAGCTCGACTATCCAACGAAACGAAATTGTAAAAGGCTCAAAAACAAATTCTGCATTAGAAGTCTTAGCATGACTGGAGTAGCCAGAGCCTAAAGAGAGTGCCCGAACGAGAGTCTCTCCGTAGCAATGTACTGTGTTAAAGTTTCAAGACATTCTGCAACACATTAATCGGCACTTGCCTGTGTGTCTTCCTGCGCGGTAGATCGACAAGCCGCCAAATTTTCAAACCGAGGTATATCCTAGGAAATAGCAACGAAGTTCAAATCGAGACTTACAATGTTTTCAACGACTTTAAAACCGGATATGACAACATCGGTCCAGCCATGACGCGTGACACATCACAATGTAATAAACAAATGGGAAACAGATTTTAAGAGCTAACCCAAACATGTACCTTGTTTCGGCTCAGGGATGCATTCTCATATGATTTCTACAATATAGTGCTGGAACAGAGAGCAGACTTGAAATAAATGAGGACATGTACCTGTTGACAATAAACAAAAAAGGACCTGTCCACCGCTCAAGGCGATACGTCATTGGAGACACCAGTAACTTCGAAAAGGTTAAGGAGCAAACTTACCTCAATTACCATTAGCTCCACGGATAACATCCAAGTGTTGTTTTATCGAAGACTTATCCTAGGAAACCCTCTGCTACTTCGATTTGGCAAAACTTATGGGCTCATAACTCCTAACTCGGAAGACGAAATGCATGCTCTACAAACCCCGGCAGATCTACTCTATTGAACCGAGTGCTAAATGGTAAGCGGGAAAGCAGCGCAGATATTTATAACTTTCGAGAGAACACTTCTTCTTCGAATATGTCGTCCTGTATGCAAAGATGGCAAATGGAGAAGAAGATATAACCAGGAACTCAATTAGCAATATCAAGATGTGGATGTGCTCTATAAAGCTGAATATTCGTCGATAACACTTGGCCACATCGAACGAATGGACAATAGTGCTCCAGCAAAGAGAGTCTTCGAATCACAGTTCCCAGATTCGAAGCAACAAAGAAGACCGAATCACTTGGTTCAAAACAGAGCCCTGCAACGAGTGGGAGGGCTGCTGTGGCTCAAGCAGAGACCCTTCACGATTCGGGAGCCTGAACATATGTACATGCTTGCAACATAATGCACTCTATTTTATTAAAATTAACTTTTAAATAAGCACCTAAATGTTCAACATATAAATGAACATTGATGAAGTCGACACACAGAATGCTCTAACTTTCCGAAATCCTTCTTCGACTTCAAATGTCTATATGACCTTTTGTGATTGTTCTTTACTGCACTGACTGGGTAAAATCGTGCATGTTTGTCATAACAGTTCAAAAACGAAACTTGAGGCAAAATCTAATACACGACTGACAAAGAATGGCGTCTAGTGAACTTCCGTCTCCGCATTTCTGCACAAAACCGTTGAAGAGATTAGTCTGAGTTGTCTGATTAATTTACGCATGCCGTCAAAAGTTGCGCTGTCGATAGCATTATCAACATAGAGGCGAGTACCCAGCGTGTACTTCTTCTTACCGTACTGCTTCAATTTTACTCACCACATTGCGAAACTCTGTTTCAAAAGTTATTATTTTGGACAGGTGATGGATTTCAAGAGTAGTATTCTGGGCATATGAAACTTAGAAGTCGGTAACGATTGTTTGCAGATGTAACAAAACGTGATCTTATAATAAGTAGCCGATTCTCGGGTGTTCCTTACTAGTCACAAACATCACAAACAGCGTCCAAAGAAAAATAATTGAATGAATCGCATGTAAAACAACAGAAAGCTTTTGACCTCACTAACGAGTTGATACAAAATAGGACGGCCTATAAAATTGACTAAGGTCCGCAAATTTAGCGACCTCAACAACTACCCAATGCAATGCAAATGCTTGAAAGAAATATGTAGCTATTTGGGTTACTTAATTCAAACGCAAACAAAAGCATAAGAAGCAACGCATTTACAATAGTGGCAGACAAATATTCTACGCTGCCCAAGGGGTCCTTAAAAAGTATGTAGAATGTAATTTCAGAAAAAAATTTATCCTGGTGACGCTCTCCGACTGATTCAAGTGTAGTCTTTCAATTTGTTGCACAAGGATACTTCTTAATCATACTTAAATCACGTGAGAATATAGGGCACATATTCCTTTACAACGGAAAGAACCTTAACGTACATGAAATAGCTCAAAATTTATCTTAAATTGTGCATTCAGGAAAGCTATCAAAACTTAAAAATCAAATGTAAGTTGCTCGAAGCCAAATAGATTTAAAAATAAATTCAACTCTAATTCAACTCAACTAAAATACGTTTTATTGATTCTGTATTGTTAATAATATTGTTTTTCTATTTTCTGCTTTTCTTTATACAACACAGCAATTGTTATACATATTTTGATTTACTCATTTTACTTTGTTATAATTGTTACACAATTTCTAAAATGCCCTCAAAGTCTTTTTAAGTTACACACAAAGGAATACCAACAGAAAATGCGTTTCAAAAACAACCGTGTACTGGTTTAGACAAATTTTAAACAAAAACAAATTAAATTTTAAAGAAATAAATACAACATGCAAATGCATTCTCAAATTAAAATAATTTCCAAGCCCTACTCAGCCCATTTGGATAGATTCATATGTAAATGGTATAGAAGCCACCGTATAAAGCACATTATTTGTTTTGTTTTTTTTATTTATTTTGTTTGGTAAGTTGTCGAGATGATTCTCCTCTTCTTCTGCTTCAGCTCAGCAACAACATTGAACGTGAATAGGTATCTACACCTGTTATCCTTTTACGGTTATTTATTATTTGGTATAAGCTGATAGAGATCTGGAGAGATTGATGCTGGCTATCACACTATCTTCTAAGATCGACCACTTCTACACTCAAACTGTCTTCGATTTGTATGTGCGAAGCTTCCTGCAAAATAGGAAAAGGATAAATATTTAAAAGTATATGATACGATTAATCCAACACACCATGAAGAGAGGAGGTTCATTTGGATGGGGGTGAAATCCAGCTTGCCGACATTGGGCAATATAATCCAAACCGTAATTTGGTGTCAGACAAAAGAAACCAGATCTGTGGGAGAGGAAAAATTTAGCAAGACTCTTTAGATTGGACTGTGATGGAAATTACGTTTGATATTTTGGAGCACAGACAATGGCTATAGCCTCTGGCATCATCATTTGATATGAGCAATGAGTATGCAAGTCCACCGATGATAAAAATGCAGTCTGACTGGGATGAGTCTAGACAAAATGAAACTCAATCAAAAAAAAAAACAACAAAACAATCATCGACGACAATAGTAATTGGCTTACATGGATCCAACCTAAAGTTATAAGATTCTGTTGATCTTGAATGTCGAAAATTTCCTCTTCGTTCATCGTGTTGCAGCTATCTGCTGTACCATGCTGCTTCGGGATGATAACATGACTAATGAGTAGACGATTATAAGCCAATCGTCCGGCCAAAATTCCACAAGTCTCGATGTTGTTTGCGGTATTCTTTAACGCTAAACTAAGGAATAAAGACATTGTGTTGTGTGGAATAACAACAGTACGAAGTGATCCCGAGGCTAGTAAAGAATCCGACGATGGTTTCTGGGTCCTATCAAACGCAGGTCTACAAAAAAATCAAAAGTTTACAACAATCTATATCGAGATCTAACAATTTCACTTACTTTCCCGACTTTTTATCAGAGTCTGGCAGTAACAATCCTGATGACGGTAAATTCGATCGAGTTCCAGTACCACTGGGAAAATCATTTGGATACACCACCTGATCTAGCAAACTTAAATCAGGAGCACTAGGCTGTACACTGGGATCAATCTGAACTTGTAAATTTGCTGGAAGTATTTTACCCGATTTATCCCTCTGTTCCTGCATTAAACGTTGCTTTTCCCTTTCCAATTCTCGAGCTTTTTCCGCCTCTTTATTGGCCAGAAATTGCTCGTACTCTTTTTGATAGCGAATAAGAAGTTTCTCTTTCAGTTTCTCAGTGACGGGTATGATTTCTTTCAGTTTCGTACGAATAGGTTGCTTCACTGAAGCCGGAACACTATTATAATCCGGATGAGTGCGAATCTTCTCAATGAATAGCGTCATAAATTTTATGTAAAGTATGTAAGCATTCTCGTGGTTACCCTCTGTAAGATATACATTCGCCATACGTAGAATTTCGGTTCCCGAACGAAAATATCTGAAAGGGAGAAGCGCTATGATTTATCTTTGAAATCATTTTGGAAGTAATTCCCATGACTCACCGTGTCACTGGCATATTTGGATCAACTTCGACCATGTTACCATAGTTCGCTAAGTGTTTTATTCGAGCCTGAGGCTCCACAATACTCATTCCCATGTTGTTGACTACTTTGGACATTTTGATGTTGTCACTTGGATTGGAACTAGCTAAAGATAGATAAATTTGAAGGGTTTTTAAAAGTTTCCACAAATTTACAATTTTACAACTTCTACGATTTTTCTCTTGACCTCACGCACAGCTGATTGATTCACAACAAATGATTATGACATCTCAAATTTTGACGTTTTCTTTTGAGTCGCAAAATGAAATGATTTTCGAAAAGTATTTGTTTGGATTGAAAAGTGATTCGGATATGAAATCAGGTGTGGACATGTGGTCGATGGTATGTTCGAAAAATCGTACGAACTGCAACAGATGGCGCTTTGAAAACTTATAGTTCATCAATGAGGATCTACAAAATCGTTTGAATTTAGGCTCATGACTCATGAGGCTAAACTTGTTTTCTTCTTTTTCTGGAGCTTGTGGGTATTGGGTTTATTCACCTGATCAGTCCTACGGAGAGGGGAAGGACTTCTAAGGTTTTTTTCCAATCACTAAAGGATTGTATAGCTGATGTTCTATTTTTGGCTGCAAATTTTTTAGATACAGTTCCAATCCAATTAGAATGAAGACACCTTGAAGATATTTGTGTGCTCTCGAAAGCAACAACACAAACTATCAGTGATATGTAAATTTCTCAATTTGCAATGACATGTCTTGGAGGAGAAAGCTCTTTGTACCCATTGGTTACAGTCCATTTTAATTAGCATAATGGCGGATAAAGCCTTATTAGGTAGCGCTCATGTTCCCTTAATGTGTAACTGACTCTAGAAGATAATGTTCGTATAAGCGAATACGGCAAAGGAATCTGAAATATGGATCATTGGCGGGATACGCGACTATAGTCATTTGCTTCTACTTGATGTTCACCCCCTTTTGGAGCTACTGCAGTATATTCGAGGCAAGATCTAAAGGGAGGTCCATGGTTATATCGAAACAATGGAGTAGAGATATCTGCATTTGAAACCTGGATAGAACCTTGAGCGGGACGGTTAAGCATGACGATTTGTCCAGGGGCCTTATAAGTTAAGGATGAGAACATTAAAGACGAGTTTTATGACCTCCTATACCGAACATATCCATTTTGGGTGTCCAAACTTTTCGAGGAGCAAACATCGATGCGGATCATTAACTTGTTGCAGCCAGGGTACGAATTCAGATCTCACAGACACAATGAAGTCAAGTAAGACTTGTTCGACTTTGGTGGGTGGCCGTAACTCAAGTGGTAGTGAACTGACTTCCAAATCGGGAGGTTTAGTTTCCGAATCCCAGCCATGCCCAAAAGAGATTTCAACAAAAATCAAGTAAGATGTGTAGCGTTGCCTAGAATACAATAACAAGCCAGCTCTCACTAACAATTTAGTCTCCCCATCAAATGTTGGATGACACCCATGTAACCACTGGGACCAAACATATTTCTTCTCTCCCTGTCCAATTTTCCAAAAAACTTAACACATGCTATAAAGCATGACGATTATATAGGTAAGTGTGTTCATACTTGAGTGTTAAGTTTATAAAAAAAAAAAAAAAGCTGCAATCGAAGACCCTGCTAGAACTTTTGCCAATCGCATTTTCCTTGAGGTTACTCAAACCTTTTAACACATAATGTGATTGGTTTCAAAGCGCCGCCATAGAAAAAACTCTTGTTGTCAAGTAGATGGCCTGCATCTAAGAACTATTGACGACTGTTCATGAGCACAGGCTACTCGGAAAAAAGAAGAGATGTTACCGCAGAAATGACGCTCGGAAGTGTAATCAGAAAAGTATACGAAAATGCCAGAGTAATAAGGCCAAAGTGAAATATGAGCAACAAGTGTTAATTGTTGCTGTGGAGAGACTATTTCTGCAGACTGTAGGACGCCGTCAGCCTGTAAGAAGACGACGTAGAACTCCATTCCACTGTTGAAGCTAGGGTCCTATAAAATTGCTGGCGTAAGCGGACAGCTTTCTGAGCTATTAAAATAATTTGGATGAACTGAATGGGAACATGCAACAGCTAATCTGAAATATTTAGTCAAAGAAGACCATGCTCAATGCATTGACTGTGCATACAATAGAAGAATATGCCTCCCTAAACAGCGCCTTATAAGTTAGGTTTCTAAAACCAATTATGAATTATCTGGTTGGTCCGTATCAGTGCGGTTTCAAACTAGAACAGCCCTCCATCGATTAGATATTCACACTACGGCAGATCTTCGAAGAAATCCGGCAATTTCAGATCGACACTGAGTACCTTTTAGTGGACTTTTAAGCCGCTTATGACGTCGTGCATAAAAATGAGAAATGCAGCCGCATGCCTATAGGTAGTTGTAATATCCCTTTCAAAATCGCGCGGTTGTGTAGGATAACTACAGTGAATTCGTGCTGCTTCATCAAGGTCCGTAATGACTTAACAGAAGCCCTCCATATCAAGAAGGGTCTAGGAAAAGGCGACGCGCTGTAATGAGACATCTTCATAGAAAGATTCATGCAAAACTCACTGGAGAGGCTTGTTGTTGGAGGGTCAGGCTTACCACGGACTGTATCGAAACCTACATTAGTAAGCTTATTGACCACATATCATCCACATCGATGTCAAGTAAAATTCTTAATAAATATACATTTACCATCTTCCTGTATCGGCCATCACTCATTGCAATTTGCACATAAGCTCTGCTTCGAACCAAGGCACGATTATCCGCAGCGTACAAATCAACCATATCGTACCTGCGTTTTGCGAAAGGAATTGAATCTGAATTGTAAATTGGGGATTGATCTCACTTCAAATATGACAAAATTCCATGTTGACGTATCCGTTGACTTAAAAATGACTCTAAACACTGAACACAATTTTATCATAAAACCCCAAATCAGCTTACAATTTGTTTTGGACTCATCCAGCGAAGGTCCATTTAGACATGCATGGAATTTCCGGCAAAGTGATACCGTACTGTGGTACATGTTAAAACGGAAATAGTGTTCTATGAACCGTTGTAGATGTGCTTATAGTATTCGAGGTAAAACAAAATATAATTTTGTAGACGTGGTTGAAAAGCCTTCTACCTCTATTGGCATTTTAAAAAGTTTCCTTTTATTCAAACCGGAACAAACCATATCTTGTAAGTTATTTAGTGAACGAAAATGCATCTTTACAGAGACACTTCCCGCTACTTTTAGCAGCTCATTCAGTAGTCCGCCAGGTCAAGCAATTATTCTTTAGTTAAAATATGGCCATTTTTACTCCGCACAGAAGTTTGGTTGTTCGTTATTACCCGTATCATCCAAATTGAATGAATTATTCGGTCATTCCTGCGTAGCATCTGTTTTTCTCTATCGCGTGTTTTTTAAACTTCTTATTTTGTCTACCGGGGTCATCTTGTTTACTTGTAGAGCTTGCAGGAATCTCTGTATCTCATCTTACGTGTATTCATTACTGCTTTGTATGCTTATTTTTGCCGGCATTTTTTGTTGTGGCGAGGGTGCGAGTAACAGCAGATCAGAAGCAATATATCTGAATTTGCCCAAGGTGCCCGAGGCCTCCAGTAACTAATGGAGGCGGTATCTCTTAAGAGGAAAAGACACATACTTGTTATCGAAACTATCTGATGTCAAACTTCCCCATCATATTGTATTGTTTATTTAAGATGTTCGGGATATTTGCAGACGCAATCTGGCCACCGCAAGGTAGTGGTGCGAATCAGGCCTCGGAATGTCCATTTATTGCCCTGTGCCAAGCTCAATTTTGTCAATTTTGTTAAGGGTGGATTGATCCAATATTTTCCATATTGAATATTGTAAATATTGAAATATGGAAAACGCGTAGAAGCGACTACAATTTTTTGCCCTATAACCGACCGTTTAAGGAAGTTTTGTGCAGTCTGTACTTTTTAACAGTATCGCTACGGTTAACCTCGCCTCCCACCATTGCGCTTTAATCGCCCTGGATATTTTAAGCATTATGCCTAAGTTAGTGCTCGTAAATTTTATCCATAAGAACATATGTTCAGTTGTCTTAAGTTCTATGTCGTCGTCTTTGTCCTCTGTGGAAGCAATTGCGCATATGAGGCTGAAGTTGAAAACCTAACCTTAATACGAATTGCTTTCAGGCGCATTATCACATCCTGAAACTGAAAGACTTATTGACTAACCAAATGAGCCCTGCTTTTATTATCGGTAGCAATCTCTGTAGTATAACCTCTTTTTTTAAACCTTCAAACGACATTTCTTGGCTGGCGGTTATGTTTAGTTACAGCTGTGGCCAACTAATTTGAAACACAATTGAACTTTTTATTTCAATACGAAGAAAAGGTTTCCTTTTCTCATGACGGTACTTTTGTTGGTTTGATAAGAAATATTAGCATCTTATATCGAAAAACAATTCATTTGTTGTTTTTTTTTTACTGTTCGTGTCGTATAAGTATGTGGAGCATTTCTGAATTGTAGTAATTTAGCTTGCCATATGATTAGTAACTCTGTTGTTCTAAGGCATTAATTACAAATTTAAAAGTCAATTTTCAATTTTTAATGTTAATCAATGACTGAGCGAATGCTTTATCATTTCAAATTACAAATTACAAATTTATTTATTTCTAATTCATTGCTCACATAAGATTTTATAACATCTTTTGAAAAATTGGAACAAGCTTTAACAATATTTCAAATAATAATTAAAAAGAAAAAAAGAAAAAAGAAGAAATGAAACAATAAAATACTACGAGTATCTAACAAATATAGATTAAGAAATAGATAGAGAAGGAAAAATAGAAAAGAAATATAGATGGGATAATAAGGTAGAAAGATTAAAAAGAAGATTAGGAAAGGGAGGTATTTTATTTTTTATGATGGCGGAGATATAAATTTGGGAGAACAGGAAATTGGGATACACAGGAGGACTTAACTAGAAGTTTTCAGCAGAATATTTAAAAACTTCTTTCCTGAAAGAACTTGTGTTACTCATGCGCTTGATGGCTAAGGGCAAACAATTCCAAAGTTGAATTGAATGTACAAAAAATTGCCGAGATGTATTTAAATACTTACACCGAGGTGCTACCAGCTGTAAAGTTCTTTTATTTCTCGGAAAGCTTACAATTTCTAACAGATATTCTGGGGTTTTCTTTACTAAAATTTTATGCAAAAATAAAATTAAAAGTCCAATCAAGGAACAGAAATGCAGAAATGTGATCATACGAGTATCTTTTTACATTAAAAATATATCTCGCGCAGGCATTGTATGCGACAGTTATTTTTCTGGCAGAACCATGGTCCATATTTGTGAACAATTCACAGCCATAGAGAATAATCGGGAGAATAAATGCCTTTACAAGTTTTAGTTTAGTATTGGTTGGAAGGTAGTTAGCAGTGGGATTAAGACTTCGGAGTGCTCCATAAATTTTTGAAACAATTTTATTTATATGAACGTTCCAATTCATATTGCAACTCAAATAGACACCGAGATTCTCAATGTGGTCAACGTATTCGATTGGGGAATGGTTCAGAAATAATGGAGGTATAAACTCTGTACGTCTTCCGGCATTTATTACATTGCATTGCCTTTGTTTTGGTTGGATTTAGCATAAGGCCGTTATTTAGTGACCATTTATAGACATTATTTAATTCATGGTTGAACATTTCTACCGTTTGATGCTTGTTTGCACTTGGAAAGAGTGTATATATCTGTACATCGTCAGCATACGAGGGCGGGTCAATAAGTCCGTGACTTTTTGAATTTCTGACCTCTTTACTGAAACAGTAACACTGCTTCTGGCAACAGGCATCTGTCAGTTGACTCCTGTCAAAATTTAAACTTGCTGCGTCAGTTAGTTTGTGTTTGACAGATATTTTTATCAGACTACTCACTAATTTGAGGAGAAAATGGAAAAAACTGAATTTCGTGTGCTTATTAAGCTTTATTTCTTTCGAAAAAAAACCATTACCGAGACCAAGGCTAAGCTTGATAAATACTATGGGGACTCTGCACCATCGATTTCAATGGTCAAAAAGTGGTTTACTGAATTTCGTTGTGGCCGTACAAGCACTGAAGATGCCGAACGTCCTGGACGCCCAGTTGAGGTCTCTACACCCGAAACAATCGAAAAAAATTCACGATATGGTGTTGGCCGACCGAAGATTGAAAGTGCGAGAGATTGTGGAAGCCGTAGGGATCTCGCATGGCTCAGTGGTTTCAATTTTGAATGATCACTTGGGCATGAGAAAGCTTTCCGCAAAATGGGTGCCGCGTTTGCTCACAGTCGACCACAAACGCAATCGTGTAACAACTTCACAGGAAGGTTTGGCGTTGTTTAATCGCAATATGGAGGAGATTTTGCGCCGTTTTGTAACCGTGGACGAAACATGGATCCAGAGAACAAACAACAGTCAAAAAAGTGGGTTTCTAAGGGTGAATCGGCGCCAAAGAAGGCCAAGGTGGGTTTGTCAGCCAATAAAGTTATGGCGACTGTTTTTTGGGATGCACGCGGGATAATCCACATTGACTACCTTCAAAAGGGAAGAACAATCAATGGGGAATATTATGCCAACTTATTGGACCGATTCAATGACGATTTGAAAAAAAAACGACCTCATTTGGCAAAGAAAAAAGTTCTTTTCCACCAAGACAATGCAAGGGTGCACACATGTGCAGTTGCCATGGCAAAAATCCATGAATTGGGCTATGAATTGCTCCCTCATCCACCCTATTCTCCAGATTTGGCTCCGAGCGACTACTTCTTGTTCCCAAACCTGAAGAAATGGCTTGGTGAAAAAAGATTTGACTCCAATGATGAAGTCATCTCGCAAACAAAGGCCTATTTTGAGGACCTCGACAAATCATTTTTTTTGGAAGGGATAAAAAAATTGGAGAAGCGTTGGACAAAGTGTATAGAGCTCAAGGGAGACTACGTTGAAAAATAAAATTATTTTTTTATCAAAAAATCTGTGTTTTAATCCAAAAGTCACGGACTTATTGACCCACCCTCGTATATATGGTAGCTGCAAGTAGAAAAGCATTTGGAGATATCGTTTACGAAACATATGAATAAAAGTGGCCCTAAAACAGAGCCTTGAGGTACACCTGAACGGACAGGAAGGCACGAAGATTGTTTGTTATCATAAAAGACGTACTGAGATCTGTTGGATAGGTACGAAGATATGAGTTTAACCAACGAGTTATCAAACAGAAATTGATATTTAAGTTTTTTTAATAAAAATTCATGATTCACGCAGTCAAATGCTTTTGAAAAGTTTAAAAACGCTATTAAGCCTAATTTGTCATTGTCACAACCAACACGCAAATCTTCGCAGAGTTTTAGGAGAGCTGAAGTACAACTAAAATTTGCACGAAATCCTGACTGGTATTTCAATATCATGGTCTTAGCGTTTAGATGTGCTTTTATTTGTCGACTGTTATTTGATTTCAAAAACTTTGCTTAAGAACGGTAAAATTGCTATAGGTCGGTATTCTACCGGGTTCCTGTTTGGCGATTTAGGAAGGGTTAGAACTTTTGCTGTTTGCCAGCTTTCCGGAAAAACAGAAGTCATTATAATGGTATTACAAATGTGAGTGATAGGATGCAAGACAGAAGGAAGTATAGTTTTAATAAATTTAGGTGGAACGTTGTCTGAACCAACTGCATTTGACTTTACACCTAATATAACATTTCCGACAGTTACTACATCTACACAAGAAAGAGAAAAAGCCGAATCAGTACAATTGCTCGTAAGATTTTGAGAGCAACGAATATCTAATGGCATTGACTCTCTGCAGGCCGAGACGAAAGTTTTATTTAGTTCTTCAAGATTCATGCTATTGGAAGGTGATATTTTTCTTTTTGAAGTAAGACCCATCTGGCGAATATTTTTCCAAAATTCAGAACTTGAAGAACATGATTCAAGTCTGTTTTTATAAAAAGAAGATTTATTCTTTCTTAAGAGACGTGTTACAGCATTTCGAGTGGTTTTAAACTCTCTGTAAATTTCCATACATTTGTAACGTCTCCATCTGGCATATAGCAAATTTCGAGCTTTTATCAATTCGACGACTTCCTGAGTGAGCCAAGGTAATTTAATTTTGGTCTTTTTGAAGCTTCGTAAAGGCACATGTTTAGTAAAAAGATATTTAATTTGGTTATTAAAAAAAGAAACTTGGAAGCTTGTGTCATTTGTATTATAAATTGGAGACCAATCCAAGGTCTGACAGTCATTACAAGGGGTCTCTAAATTGATTCGAGAGTATTGGTATGTTTTGAAAGTTGTCTCAGTTTCAACTGCTGCAAATATATCTACTATCATATCATGGTGAGAGAAACCAGGTGCAAAGATCTGGTCATAATGCAAAATTAAATCTGGGTCAGATACTAAAGCAACATCAAGAAGCGATGGTTTGCGATCTGGTACAAAGTGCGTCGGTTGGCTTAGGTTTGCAAAGTTGAGACGCAGTGAATTTACCATTTCCTTGAATCGTCTATTTTTGTTTCCTAAAACATTAAGGTTAAGATCGCCACAAATCACTATTTTAGTGTACTGCGAGGCGAAATCTTCGAGTAAGCCACTTATAAATTTATAATCTGCTATATCTGGAGCCACGTATATGCAGCCAAGCAGACATTTCTCTCTGTTGTTTCTCACCTCTACAAAAAAATATTCCATTAAATCAGTTGGAGTTGACTTCTTCAGAATTTTGAATTTATAGCACGTTTTTATATAAATTGCAACACCCCCTGCTTCTTTACGTTGTCTATCACTACGAAAAATTTTCCTATATGCTAAGTTAAACAAATTGTCACACATATCCGGTTCCAACCAGGTTTCTGAACACATAAAACATCGACCATCCCATCATTAAACACATATCTAAGATCATCAATTTTATTCCTAATACTCGTACTTTGGACATTTCATATGATAAAATCAAAAAAGTTGCCCTCCGGCGACCGGGCAGGCACCTGGAAGTTGAAAATGTCATTGCAACTCATTTAAATTGCTCTGTTAAAAAGTTTGTGTTGCTATTAGGCATTTTCGGGCTTTTGAAACCACGAAAAATATACAAACGCGAAACAGGGCACGCAAAACATTTGTGTAAACGGATTGAAGAATATACCGGCTTGCAAAATTCGATCTCAAAATAAGTCAAAGAAAAATTCAACTCCAAATTTTGGAAGAAACCGTTACTCCGATATCTATACGCACCTTAAGAAGATGCCTGGTAGAATCTGGATTGAATGGACAAGTCGCACGCAAGAAACGGCTTGAAATACTGAAACAAAGGAAAAAGAGAATTTAATTTGCGAAGTGCCACCTTAACTGGACAATAGACCAGTGGAAACACATAGTGTGGAGCGATTGAAACGAGAGTTAATCAGATGGGGCAAGATGATTTCCGATAAAAACGACGGCCAGAAGGAGCAGCTTTAACTTCTAAGTACGTTCTTCCAGTCATCAAACATAGCGGTGGATTAGTCTACGGTTGGGTTTTTTTTTTCTTAATATGGTATCGTTCCAAAACATCGGATGGATGGAAATTAAAAACCTGAAAAATACGTCCAGATCTCAGAAAACAAGCTGATACCTTGGGCTGACGAAAATATGCCTGTTATTTGGAAATTCCAGCAGGAGAACGACCCCAAAGATACAGCGAAGATCACAAAAAACTTTTTAAATAACAATACCATAAGTGTTATTGAGTGAGCGGCATCAAACGCAGATCTCAATCCAAAAGAGCATTAGTGGGATGATGTCCAAAATGCTACTGCCTTAAAAAATCCACAAACTTAGACATTCTGTATGGCAACATTGAAGCCGCGTGGAATACTATGACAGTAGAGCACTGCAGGCCGCTCATCCAATCGATGCAACGTAGATGTTAAGAAGTGATTAGACGAAAAGGTTTTGCTACAAGGTACTAGCCCTGAAGAACCCCCAGCTGCTTAAGACCAAAATTATTTCCATTTTCTTTCTTGTTTCTAATTAGTTGTCCCAGTGAATCTTAACACTTAATTTTAATTACAAATATTTTTTTTTTCAATCATATGTATGAATTTCAATTTTCTACTTATACTTAAGTTGATCTAGAAAAACTAAATCTTATGAAAAACATACGTATTCCAAACATTGGTTAGAAAAAATTGAAAATCAACTTATTTATAAAAACTTCAGAGTAGTGTTTCTAATTAGTTGGCCACAGCTGTAAGTGCCTCTGTCAGTTGTTTGGGTGCGACCCAGTATTCCATTGTATTTGAAAGAGTACACAGCTTTAATCCTACAATACCCTACCTACTTGGTTGAAGCAAATTGTGTAAAAGAAGTTAAAATTTAAAATTGGACGCTTGGTATACGCCATGCGGCAATGAACTGTTCAATGTTGCTTTTTAAATTTATAAAAACTTGATGAAATTAACTTTAACTTCATGTACGCAGCTCAAGGTTGAAATATTGGTCTTATATTAAGGGCACGACTTGGATAATTGACCAATTATTGCCAACTCAGCCAGCTGTTTTTTCCATAGTATTTACTTTTGATTGATTGCGTTTATGCAGATACATACTTAATGCTTAAACTCTTAAAATAAGCGCCGTATTCTTGCAATTTAAATGAAACTAATTAAATCTGACACATATTTCCAAAGAATAGCTTAGGTTTTGTGCATTCTTTTCGCACAATAAATACTATTGTAATTTAAAAAACAAAAAAAAAAAAAACATTAAAGAAAAGTCGATCGTTGTGTTAGCTTACTTGTCCACCAATAATCGGGTATACACGTATGATTACCACCCAGAGAAATAGCTGAACTTATTGAATATAGCGATAAAGGAAAGATTCATATTATTAATGTAAGAGATGTTTCGGAAAGTCCGGAGACTAACATATTACAATCTAATTTCCTTGCAAAATTTGACATTCACCAACATAGCCCCTATCTAAACTGATACAATAATTCCAGGGCCGCTCTGATTGTTCATGTCTTTCTTATAGAACGATTTGTCCAATCCTTCAAAATACGCTTCTGTCTCCGCGGATATCCTTATTTTTTAGAGCCATATCTGTTTACAGCGAGCATTTTTTAAGTTCGTGATAGGGAAGTTCTTGCATTCACTACGAAATGAAAGTTTTGCGAAATCTTTACGATTCAAGGTGTCCAAGAAAATGTCTGTGTGTATGAGAGAAAGTATGTATTTCCGTATGTGTCAGTTGCAGAATGCAGAATCGCGGCCATTAGATATTGACTTAAAGTCCGTTTATGGCTTTTTAAATTCTGGCAGTGCCAATAGAAATCTATTAACCTAGCACAATCTAAGGAAAATGTGATTAAAATTGAGCCAAGTTTATTTGATTTATTTAAAGAATAGAAAAAAGTTTAGAACTGTGAAAATTGTTCCCAAATTACCAGTTCCCGATTTACCAGTCAAGTTTAATCTGTTTTCTGACGAATTTCGGGTTAACTTGTCCTAAATTCCAATAGAAGACAGTTTCTCTGAGCAGCGTCAAGACAAGCTAAAAGTGTGAGGGATTTCGACGTCAGACAGTTACAATCGGAAGAGATCGACAAATCATTTTCTGATCGAGGCCTTCTTAATAATTTGAGAGGTTCACTGCTACCAGCAACAAGCATCGAAGATAAGTTTGATGACGAATACCAGTTAGCACATGCAGGTAAGCAGGAAGCATACAAAGCGACGCTACATAGAAGGACTAGAGCTGCTCACGACCTCTATGAGCAGAAGAGGAGAGACGAACACCGGCTTCTTAGAAAGGAAATTGAAAGACGTTACTCCAGGAATGAGATTTGGAAGTTTAACCAAAAGGTAAAACAAACATACCACGGACACAAACTCCGAACCGAAAGCCTGTAGATACGAACAAGGGAACATCGTAGTAGACTCGCAGTCGATGCTGACGAAGGCCAGCAATTCCGTCCACCCGAACTGGATGAAATAAAGGTAGCAATATCTAAGCTTAAGTCCAACAAAGCTGCTGGAGCGGACGGCTTAGCTGCCGAGCTCTTCGAAGCGGCAAGCAATGACTTGGTATGGAGCATACACCAACTCATCTCTAAATCTGCTGTACTGTGTAAACGCTTGAGACGTTCCTTAATAAGTCCTGCTCAGAGGCAAGAACATAATCGAAAATGGATGAGGGTATTCCTGCCTGCTTTGAAAGGAAAATTCTTCGACTGACTTTCGGTCCCATCTGCATTGACGATGAGTGGAGGAGAAGACACAACGACCAACTGTATGTCTGTACAGCGACATCGACTTAGACAGAAGAGTTAAGATCCAACTAGCCCCTACTGTAGCGTCATCCAAAGTAAGTAAGTAAGTAATTCTTCTGGATTCTGAGTTCTGTTTCTCATGCAGTTCTTGGCGATTTTTTCCTTTAACTGCACCAAAAAAGACCTATGATATTCACTACTGATGGTTTTGCTTTTTTGGTTCTTTTTATTTCGCTTTAACAGTTCCAACAGAGCTTTCGCATACCCAAATACTAGCGCAATAATGAATAGTTCATGGAGCAGATTTCTTGAGTTTTAAGGGTATTTTCGGCATTATATAGTATAACAGCAGCGAAACATTTACCATGGTTTTAAAAATATAAAAAGATGCGTCACTAAGAGTTTAATATCTCAATGACTAATGTTATAACATTTTGATACAAATCCTTTGAAGATTGATGCTAACCAAAATCGTATAAATATGTTATAAGAACTCCCATCTATGAGTCAGTTTCAGATCGAACTGTATTTCGAAGTGTCATTTGTCAGTTCATATTTGACAATAACCGATAGTGATCAATAGCTATTAAGAATGAAGAATGGCTTTACATGCCATCATAAACTGTCAACAGCTGTCCAAAAACTGAAATGAACATTTCTTCGAAAGCCCTTTGGTCTAATAGCTTGTTGTGATTTCTGCTCAAAATATTGAAGAATGACAGTTGGGGACCCTGTAATATCGAGAATAAAAGCATTTGCGTGGTACAGAATCTTCAAAACTTACAAAAAGTTAAGGTTTCGCTTACCGTTCTTTTTTCGATATTTGGGATGTTGTTCGCTCGAAATTTCTTTCGGTGCGTTGTAAAGCGTTTGGGGATAAGTAAGCACCGAAAAGACCGAATTTGTACCAGAAAGACTTTTGGATTTTGCACTACCATAATGAATTATCTCACAAATTCATCTTTGTAAGTGACTTTTTGCCAAAGACGATACCAAGCGAGCTCCGTATTCTCCAGATATGATACCCATTGACTTTTTTCTATTTGCAAAACTGAAATCAAAATTTCCAGGGACCCGTTTTGAGTCCACTCAAGACATAAGAAAAAAATTCCTTAAGAGAACTAAAGGCGATCCGGGAATATGCCTATAACAAATTTTGATTATTAATTGTTTTGTGCTGTTTTTGTTGACACAATCCTGGTTATTATTTGACATAGATAGTGCTAAGCTTTGTCGAATAGCTGCTCAAAAAATACGTCCTTTCTTGTAGGTTTGCTATAAGAGGCTCTTGCACACATTTTATTTTATTTTGTATTATTTGGCTAATTTTGTATTTTACTAAGCTAAGTTTCGTTTACAAAAGCACATCAAGGGCAACTTTAACAAATATCAAAAGTGTTGCTCCTTGTTTAATCCCTATCAGTGAATTTTTATTATGTTAGGACCAGCAGTACTGTGCGCAGAACAGAATAGAAAACATGCCTATTGAAACTCCAGATACTGTAGACGCTAGGCCTTGAAAAGCAACTTTAACCATACTTCCACAACCTGCTAACGTTTGGGCATAAGAATTTTGAAAAGTAAATGTTTGATGTTTAAATGGATTCAGGTATATATTGAAACTTGTGTAAAAGAGTCAAAAAGAGCTGCATTTACAGCACGTGCGACTGCTGTAAAGGCCCTCTGTTGGAAATAAGATAAAGTTCCCTTTCAATCTTATAACAAACGTAAATCGATAGGGGAGGTGTAACGTATAACATTACGAAGAAGTACTACTGTGTAACACCATTCGCCGATCGCGCGAGATAAAACCCGGAATATTTCCCGACGGAAGCAAAGCGCCAAAGGTAAGGCAAAGCGAAAAAAAGAATACACAGGGGTGTGCAGTCAGACCAAATTACAAGCCTTCGGAAGTATGGGCAGCAATTGGAAATCTTGGACTTTCATTTTCAATGAAATAATGAGAGGGGATCGGAAGGAGAGCGTTCTTCTTTTAGTATATAAAAGCAAAGGCAACACGAAAATTGCAACAAATACCGATTGCTGAAAGTTCTACCTATAGATATTCAATTCACACAGAACTAAAAGTTAAGGTCAGGGTACACCAAGATGATATTAAAAGCCCACAGTGCAAATTGACAAATCCGTTTTTTTTTTTTGAAAATAAGCAACAACGGGACACAGTTTCAGAAAACTCTTAATGATTGAAGAGGCATATTACAAACCACTCGACTAGGCAGTCGCCGTACCAAAGCACGAATTCACTGTTGTTGGACGTGTCGGTGACTTTTATAGATCCCTCGGACTGTTTTTCAATGTGTCTCTTAATCAATGTAGTGGCTCTTAATCGAGCTACCTGATTGGAAGGCGTACTAAGTAGTTCGACACTCTGTGATCAAAATTACAGTCGATTCGAAGGTCAAAGATTGTATGAGTCTATTTTCTTTAAAACGCCTTGCTGGCTGAAGTCCTATCAGGGGAGCAGATCCCAGAACCACCTAAGAGCCATATTTAAGTTTGCTCGAAATTCATAGTGCTTTGATCAGAACTTGCCGTAGTCTTAAGGGCTCGCTGATCCTGATCATCTGCTCACAGAAAAATAAACAGCCTATAGAACATAGCCTTTTGTTTGTAGATATCTAAGGATGACTTGTAGATTTGCCAATTTTTGTTTCACTTATAAAGATAGTTTGTCACAACCATGATCCTTCTTACTTTTGGAAGCGTAGTTCTCGGAAATATATGATTCACTGCATGCCCTCTGTCCACCTTGCTGTGCAACAAGATGAGAGAACCTGTGCTTGAAGTTTAGTTCGTAAAGCTTGAGTTTGGATGTCCCAACTAAAGTCCCAACGTCCACTTTGGTACGAGGGCGGGTCAATAAGTCCGTGACTTTTTGAATTTCTGACCTCTTTACTGAAACAGCAACACTGCTCCTGTCAACAGGCATCTGTCAGTTGACTGCTGTCAAAATTTAAACTTGCTGCGTCAGTTAGTTTGTGTTTGACAGATATTTTTATCAGACTACTCACTAATTTGAGGAGAAAATGGAAAAAACTGAATTTCGTGTGCTTATTAAGCATTATTTCTTGCGAAAAAAAACCATTACCGAGACCAAGGCTAAGCTTGATAAATACTATGGGGACTCTGCACCATCGATTTCAATGGTAAAAAAGTGGTTTACTGAATTTCGTTGTGGCCGTACAAGCACTGAAGATGCCGAACGTCCTGGACGCCCAGTTGAGGTCTCTACACCCGAAACAATCGAAAAAAATTCACGATATGGTGTTGGCCGACCGAAGATTGAAAGTGCGAGAGATTGTGGAAGCCGTAGGGATCTCGCATGGCTCAGTGGTCTCAATTTTGAATGATCACTTGGGCATGAGAAAGCTTTCCGCAAGATGGGTGCCGCGTTTGCTCACAGTCGACCACAAACACATGTGCAGTTACCATGGCAAAAATCCATGAATTGGGCTATGAATTGCTTCCTCATCCACCCTATTCTCCAGATTTGGCTCCGAGCGACTACTTCTTGTTCCCAAACCTGAAGGTTTGACTCCAATGATGAAGTCATCTCGCAAACAAAGGCCTATTTTGAGGACCTCGACAAATCATTTTTTTTGGAAGGGATAAAAAAATTGGAGAAGCGTTGGACAAAGTGTATAGAGCTCAAGAGAGACTACGTTGAAAAATAAAATTATTTTTTTATCAAAAAATCTGTGTTTTAATCCAAAAGTCACGGACTTATTGACCCGCCCTCGTATAAGGGATTTTGTCGTGTTTATTTTCTGACGATGGTAATAGATTAAATTGGAAGCCAATCTGTTGTTTGATATTTTCCCGTTGAATATTGACTAAAAGATATTATTTAAGACAGAAGTGAAGTCAAGAAATCCTCGCCGTTTTCATAAATGAAATAAGGATTTTTTTATAAAGTACTATACAGGGTAGTACAGTTTAACACAATTGTTTACTGCGTTCTTTTGAAAGTGACCAGTGTTACTGCAAAGACGTTTTTGTTGGATTGAGGGATTACGTTGCGATTCCAACAAGAGTAAGAGCTCTAGCTATACCTTCTTTCAAGTATAGTAAGATGCACATAGTGTGCCACAGCAACCATTAAAGTTCTACTGTACCTACAGATAGCTATCAAACCTAACTTTATCTGAAACTAAACCCCACAAAACGCTGACTATCAATTACTAGTGTTATTGTTATTTATTTATTACACATTTTAGCTTAAAACTAAACGGGATTGCTTTTCTCTTGCTGATTGTAGAACAGCTATAAATATTAGTAGTGGAAACAAATAAAATATCACAAAAATTTTATTTATTAATGAAATAGAACCAAAAGCAATCAACTTTTAAAAAATAAAAATATAAACCGATTAAAATACGAGTAGTTGTTATCAAATCTAAATACCTAACTGAATTAAGATAAGATTTTTAGATCGAAATAATCAATAGTGGCAGGAGGTATAAGTTATAAAAATAAGACAAAACAAGCCACCGATAAAAGCAATTTCTGTTTTGTTAAAGTCAATTTTTATAGCATTTACGTATTGATTAAATGTTTAACAAAGATTATCTGTTAATTATTGCCGGTGAACAGATTTGCTTAATCGAGAAAAAAATATCAAAAATATTTTTAAGCTGTTTTTGTTATTTTATATTTCAGTTTTAGTTGGGGGTCTTGTTTGTTTGCAGGTCCGATTAAATTTATTGTGACAGAGTTTCAATTTATGGTTTCAAACTGTTGTAACATACAAAATAAGTAAGTAAAAAATAAAATAGTTAATATAATGGATTAGTATGAATGTGAAAAGTATAATATTGTTAAGGTAGAGATCTTTAAGAAATTGTAGTGCTTGCCGGTCGACTTTGCTCCTTAACTGGGAAAATTCTAAAGGGTGATTCTTTTAGAGATACTTTTGCTCAAAAATGAAAAACAATCAAAAAACTAAATTTTCTAGTATTATTTATTGTCCTAGCAAATAACTATTCCTTAGATTTATTTTTTGAAAATTGTTTCTTTTAAATGTCTTCCATAACTGGTGTTAACATTGTCCATTCTCAAGTTTCAATTTGCGATAGCGCATAATGAGTGGTGACAAATAACTCGAGCAATGTCCACTTTACATTCCTCAATTGTTGCCGGCTTATCTATGTAGACTTTAGACCATATGTCGTAAAGGAAGAAAAAAATGAGAGGCGTGATGTCACATTTATAGGCGGCCGATTCACAGGTCCAAAACGTGAAGTTACCTGTTTATCGAATCGTTGCGCCGTCTTGTTGGAATTAAAATGTCATCGAGCGCACAGGCTTCAATTTCGCGTTTTGAATGAAAATTGGGTTTGCAAATTTTCGATGACATAGCGAATTAGCCGAATTACCAAATCAGTGTGAAACGACTCTTGCGTCGTGATCTCTCTCGTGAAATCCCCACTACAAAGAGTACCTCTAAAAAACCCACAGTTTATAAAAAAAAAACTGTTGAAGGTTTGAGTAATTATTATAAAAATAGGACCGGACCGGAATTCTAATTCGTTCTTGATCTTGGATTATTTTGTAATCGTTCAGCTACTTCATATTGATTAATGCCAAAATTGGTCATGACAAACAATGACTTTTGTATCCAAAAAGAGTCGAATTTTCGAAGGCCGTATCTTAAACAGTTCTATTTCGTAGTGCATTTAAGATTTCGCTATAAAGTCAATAGTTCTGTCTATAATTACTAATTTTGAAGGACATTAATGGTCGGTTCCTTGCACTGTGTTACTTAAGTTACAGTACGAATTACATCGGTACAAAAAGAATGTGAGCTTACGTTACCGATTGCATTTCAGCCGTTGTATACCATCTACATATATCTGCCTTGAATAGCAAGTAAGCAGTTAAGAACTTTAGTGTATGAGCTCTATATTAATACCTTCAGCTTCGTAGTCCTTTGACGTTCGAGGTTATTATTCAATGTAAAGAGAAAATATCACCGAAGACAATTTTAATAATTGGTTTTACCTGGACTTCAACGTGTGGCCTGCCAATTAAAGAATTCTTCATTTCATGGTTAAACTTAATCTGCGCAAAAATTATTTGCGAAGACTTCTTCTTCTATCTAAGCTCGTTTGTGAATTAGAGTAATAATGGTAATGTTAGTTTCTCTTCCCACACAATTCTGTGAGCAAATGGATTTGGTACCCAATTCAGTCACACTCTTGTTTGGTTTAGCGTATCTGGTATAATAAAGCCGCTAAATTTCCTGATCCGAAAATGTTTTCTTATGACAGTTTACGTATTCGTAGTTCCATTCCTAGACGTATCAATTTATATTTACACCTGTGAAGAGTATTTACTTCTGTAAAGTTTTATTTACCAGTTCCTAGGGGTCAGACCAAAATATTTATTTTTGCAATTGCTCCCTACCTACGAGTACTTGCACATGCTAACAATATTGACACTTTAAGAAAGCCCCTTATGATAGGTCTTATTAGGCCGCAATGATAAGGTTACTAGTCCAAGCTCTCAAATATGGTAATCTTATCTTATATAGTATCTCAACTCCGTTATAGCTAGTTCCAAGACCAAGTTAAAGTTGCAAAATTGGAATGATAGTCTCTGATGATACTCTGTACCAACATTCTGCAGTATGCAGAATACTACGCAAATGTAACTAAGCACTCGGACCTGCGGAAACACAGCTGGGAGAACTCGTGTGACCGATGATTCAAAAAAAGCACAATTTTGACGTTTTTTCCGGGAAGCTCTGAAGATGGTTTTAATGGCAGTAATTTCATTTGAACTTCTTCGATATATCACATGATTGATGATTTTTCGGCATCTAGGCAGGTTGTTGAAATATATTAAACTCTTAGCCCCATAGTGTGTACTTGCTCGGAATGCAGGTTGTACCTTTGGGTTAGCTGCCGGTTGAAATAGAATGCTTTATCTTATAAGGAGTCTTGGATATGGCTGAACTTAATGACCGGGCAGTCAAGAAACCGCCAACCTGATTGGTCATTGCATTGTTATCGATCCAAACCATTTCTGTTATTCTGAATATCTGATTGTTTCGAGAAATCAACATCGCCTCAAAGCACTACTAGTTTTAAGATAGTGTTTCAAGGCAAAGTTAAGATTTGGACCTTTTCTGGTCGAGTCTGCAATAAGAAGTGCTATGCTGCCAGCATAAAATACAAAAGATTAGTGGCAACATTGTCACAATGCCATACGATGCGTCGCTTCTGGTGCGTAAGATTTCAAAAAGGATGCTGACAAGTAGTCGTAGTAAGAGAGGATATCTTTGGTGGAACGACCAGAAAATATAGCCTGCATGACACTACCTCCGATAACGGATTCAGGCTAATCGACTTTGCGGCGGGGCGAAACATTGTCGTGGCTAGCATGCGGTTCCCACATCTCGATATACACAAGGGGACTTGGAGCACTGCTGATCAATCAACAGTCAACCAGAGTGATCACATTGCGATTGACGCAAGACACTCCTCCAGTATTATGGATGTCCGTACGTTCCGAGGAGCCAACATCGATTCGGACCATTGCCTTGTTGGCTACAACAACGGTTGCGGATATCCCAAACTACACCAAGACAAACTAATGCTGTGAGGAAATTCGGCGTCAGACGGCTACAATCGCAAAAGATCGCCAAGTCCTTTTCCGATCGAGAGTCTCTTAATCTCTTAAGAGGTCCAATACCGCCAGCATCAAGCATCGAAGACTATGGAAACACTGCCAAAACGCCATCAGAGATGCCGCTTCTGATGTGCTTCTGATGCGCACATGCAGCTAAGCAAAAAGCACGCAATGCGGCATTGCATAAAAACACCAGAGCTGGTCACAAGCTCTATGAGCAGAAGAGGAAAGACAAACACCGGCTTCTCAGGAGGAAGAAGAAAGAGCATGAGAAGCGCGCGGTCGAGGAAATTGAGAAATGCTACTCCAGGAATGAGTTTCGGAAGTTTTACCAAAAGGTAAAAATAACATGCCACGGAAACAAACCCCGAACCGAAGCCTATAGAGATGAACAAGGGAATCTCGTAGTAGAATCTCAGTCGATGCTGAGGATTTGGAAAGACCATTTCTGCAGACTGTGTAACGGCTATGACGGACCAAATACCGCTGTCAGGCAGAATCAATCTTTCAACCTGGACGATGATGACCAACAATTCCGTCCACCCGACCTGGATGAAGTGCAGATAGCTATATCGAAGCTTGAGTCCAACAAAGCTGCTGGAGCGGACGGCCTGACTGCCGAGCTCTTCAAAGCAGCAGGCGATGACTTGGTAAGGAGCATACACCAACTCATCTGTAAAATATGGTCGGACGAAAATACGCCCGATGAATGGAACCTCAGCATTATTTTTCCGATTCTCAAGAAAGGAGACCCTCTGAACTGCGCCAACTACTACGTCCGTCTGTGCAGGATAACGATAGAGAATGCACGCTGCTCCATCAAGATCGGTAAATATCTCACGGAGACCTTTGATGTCCAGAAAGGATTTAGAAAAGGCGATAAGCTGTCATGCAATTGTGCAAGACTCACAAGGAAACACAAGAGGCACTATCTTTTAAAAGTCCGTCCAACTACTCGCATACGCCGACGATATTGACATAATCGGGAGAAAGCAGCGTGATGTCAGTGGCGCGAGTATTGAGACGGAAGCGGCGAAAATGAGTTTAGCGGTCAATGAGGGCAAGACCAAGTATATGCTGTCAAGCAAAAAGGACAACCAACACCGACGCCTCGGGCAGAACTTCACCCTCGACAGATATAACTTTGAGGTAGTTAAGGACTTTGTGTACCTAGGCTCCCCTATAAATACAGACAACGACACCAGCGCTGAGATCAAACGAATAATAACTCTTGCCAACCTCTGTTTCTTTGGGCTAAGAAGGCAATTGAGTAGCAAAGCCCTATCTCGGACAACAAAAGTCACCCTTTATAAGACCTTTATAATCCCGGTCCTGCTCTATGGCGCAGAGGCATGGACATTATCAAAAATGAATTATAGTGTTCTTGGTTGCTCCGAGAGAAAAATTCTTCGGGCGATCTTCGGTCCCATCCGCATTAACGGTGAGTGGAGGAGGAGATACAACAATAAACTCTACGGACTGTACAGTGACATCGACCTAACCGGAAGAGTGAAGATCTAAAGACTGAGATGGCTGGGTCATGTAGAGCGGTCCGAAAAGTGTTCGAATCCGCTCCCGAGGGACAGCGCAGTAGAGGAAGGCCAAGACTCAGGTGGCGCATGCAAGTGGAAACGGACCTCAGCCAACTTAGCTTGCGAAACTGGTGGCAGCTAGCCAGGGATCAAGCTGGGTGGAGACGCTTGTTGACTGAGGCCCAGGTCCACCCCGGAAATAAAGCCTAAACAAAAAACAAATTGGTTTCTGCTGTTATCAAGGACGTTGCAATGGCGTTCATAAATTGTTTTTGTCCTTAAATCAACAAAATTTTCATCAATTTTATTTAAAAATAATTTAATATCGATGGCAACCAACAAGTAAATTCATATTTTTGACCACGTGGATCGTGTGTACAGGATGACATGGAAAAATGTTGGCTGCTCTTCCAAACTCACATATATAGTATACTCGTAAGACCAACGAAACATTTTATGTTTAATAATGTAACGCGATGTCATGTGACGTCTTCAACGTCATATATTCGTACATACTTCCAAGACATGCATCACCTGCTTAGGTCAATAGCTCTGATATTAATGGCAGAATACATCGAGCTGTCACTGCTGAAATTTTCTCGACTCTAACTACTTGATGAGATATCGCTGTTGCTTGTATATGTTTATGGTGTCATTTCATTGAACTGCAGTTTTATTGAATTGAATTGCTCAATGCTAGTAAAAAATATTTCGCCCAGATATGTATGGGCATTCATAGAAATACACAAAGTCGCGAATTTAGACTCCATCTATTCGTTTTATTCTCAAAACTTACTTACTTAATATGTATATATGCATGTATAACACAACCATAAAACGAACACACGTAGTTTAAGGTCGTCAAAGTTCCATTTGACCCAATAACTGACAAGTTCACCGAAGTGCAATGTGAACCATAAATTTGATGTTGATGTTGTCAATAACCTCTTGACCACTAGAGTATAGGGCTAATAGACTAACATGATACCATGGTAAGTTCAGTATAACTTTACGCTCTAGTCAGGTATGTAGGTATATTGTGCCATATTGAGTTCAACAATCTTTCTCTGCTGTCACCATTTCCAGCAACGAACTTAACATTTCCTGCTTTAAGCTTACAACACTTTTGGTGAACAAGTTTATGAATATTCAAGATACTCGTGTGTATAATATTCGTAATTCAAGTAATCAACTGAATACCAATTAAGAGTGAACTTTGTATTTTTTTAAGGATGGACCTCACCTTAAACGTTGATTTTTATCTTAAAAGGCTCAACATTGAGTACAAAGGAAATCCTACGCACTCCATTGAAAGTCGGTTAACAGTTAATGCATAAATTGCGTCAATGCTTTCGTATGACTAGTTCATTAAAAAGTTGAAATATTCATTAGCTGCCGGAAGATTTTTTGTATATTTTCCTTTTAAGTTTGTAAAAAATATTTGCCCTCATACGAGTACCTTGTGTTTTATTTTGTAACTTTGCAAATGCAAAATTGTAAACATCCTACTTGCAAGTATGGAGTGTTCTGTAACATTTTGTGCATTTTAACGCCTCTACGGTGGCGTCATAGATCATAACTGCTCCTGGTCGTGTGTTCTACGACATAAGTGCCTCATTCGACACACTCCGTTGAAACCTATATTAAACCAATGTTACCTTGGTTATCATGTAGTGATGTCTTTAAGATTCATAGACCCTAATTCAAGAAAGTTTTCGACAATCAGTGCAGAAACATCCAATGCAGACACTGTTTTTTTGGAATCTTTTATGTTTTTAAGGACCCAATGCTTATTTAAACAGAACTATTGGGTCTATAACTTAATTCCTGCGGTTTGCTAAGAGATGGCGTAACTTGTATTATTCCATTGTTATTATTCCATTGGAACATGCGTTGAAAAGCTACTGTCATTGTATGTCATCTCAGTATATGTCATTCATTTGAAGCGTAAACAACAATAATTTTTTTTCACTCAAATATGTCGAGCTTTGTGCCTGAAAAAGTGTTTTTGCGAGGAGTTCTTCTTCATTACTTTAATATGAAGAAAACTGCTGCCGAAAGCCATCGTATTTTGATGGAAGTTTATGGTGAACATGCGCTAGCTGAGCGAATGTGCCAAAAGTGGTTTGCACGATTTAAAAGTTGTGATTTTGGCTTGGAAGACGATGAACGTCCTGGGCAGCCAAAAAAGTTTGAAGATGAAGAACTGGAAGCATTACTCTATGAATATTGTTGCCAAACACAAGAAGAGCTCGCAGAATCTTTGGGTGTCACTCAAGCAGCCATTTCAAAACGTTTAAAAGCAGCTGGATATATTCAAAAGCAAGGAAATTGGGTTCCACATGAACTCAAGCCGAGAGACGTCGAAAGGCGGTTTTGCATGTCCGAAATGCTGCTGGAACGCCACAAAAGGAAGTCATTTTTGCATCGGATTGTTACTGGTGATGAAAAATGGATCCATTACGACAACGCCAAGCGCAAAAAATCATATGTGAATCCCGGCTAACCAGCCAAATCAACGGCAAAGCCGAATATCCATGGCGCGAAGGTAATGCTCTGTATTTGGTGGGATCAGATGGGTGTGCTGTATTATGAGCTGCTAAAACCGGGTGAAACCATCAATGGACAACGCTACTGAACACAATTAATCCGTTTGAAGAGAGCAGTAGCCGAAAAACGCCCGGAATATGTGACCAGACACGAGGCAATAATTTTCCATCATGACAACGCTATTCCGGTTAAGAACTATTTGGAAAACAGTGGATGGGAAGTCATACCCCACCCGCTTTATAGCTCAGACCTTGCCCCTTCTGACTACCATTTGTTCCGGTCGATGCAGAACGCCCTTACTGAAAGACGGTTCACATTAGAGCAGAATATCAAAAATTGGCTTGATTCATTCTTGGCTGCCAAGCCGGCGCAGTTCTTTTGGGATGGAATCCACAAATTGCCAGAAAGATGGGAAAAAGTCATAGCTTCAGATGGGCAATACTTTGAATAATACTATTGTACATGTTTTTCTTAAATAAACGTCCAAATTTTGAAAAAAAAACACACGAATTAAGTTATATACCCAATACAACAACAAACTTTGACCTCTACGACTACCATCTTGTCGTTTTGAGTGTAACTCTATCCAACTTTGCTGCGACTGTGACTTGACTAAGTAAACCCGGTAAATATAATATATTCAAATATAAGGAAACTTCTTTATTGATTTTCATTCGAAAAAGGAATGGGACTTGCAAAGAGTTTCATCAGATGTTGACTAGAGTTGTGATAATAAGCGGACGTCTCTGCTTTTTTTCAACTTTCAGTGCTTACGAAATTTATGCTATTCCGCCATTCTCCTATATTTAATCGGTGTAGGGACCCGAGCTCATTTCCACCTATTGAATTGCTACAGTTCGAGCTTTAAGAAGCGTTTGCTCGTTGATGATAGTTCAGGACTTTTATTTTTCAATACCTACGTGCTATTCTTGTCATCTTTTCACACCTTAGTGGAAGAGCAACTGGGAATGTTGATTGCTTGCAACTAAGAATTGAACAGCAAAATACTTTGGGTGATAAGTGACATTCCATCGAGACGAGATGAACGAGAAATTTTATACTAACGTTGCCCAGTCAACTGTAACACTCGAAGCCAATATTCTTGCTTTCATCGATGAAATAGACCCGCAAGTGCTTTGTATGCATGTACACAAAATTGCGAAATACGGGCAAAAAGTGGCACGTTAATAAAAAATCGAACATATATTTCATACAAATGTTGATGTGGATGCAGCTTGAGGTTGATTTAGGCCTCAATCAACATGCCTTTCGATCGTATTCTAATTGCTGCGCTTTCCTACCGATGGGTTCCAAAAATTCTCCGATATGTTCTATAAAGACTCCTCTGACAAAGTAAATATCGTTGCACTCCTCGTCGTTGCATCTTTTTTTCGTCTTTATTCACTGTTTATGCAGTCGGGGCTATTCCAGACAAAGTACATACATGCTTCATACCCGGAAATGGTCTACTGGCATCACGTTGCGTTCTACCTATAACATCGGCGTATGCAAGTAATAAAACAGAACTTTGACGTTTGCGTTTTAACAATCTTCTCAAAAACGAAGGTCTAAATGACGTCCTAACTGACTTCCCTTAAACAGCGAGGATTCTCCACTGTCGTCCCAGTAATCAGATAATTTCGATCGGGATATCGAATCTGAGTATCAAACGTTTAAAGTTGAGGTACGTTTCCTAAATTCATTGACTTTTTCTAGGATCTGTCACAGTGTGAACGTTTTGTCTATTTATTGTGAACTTTTACACCTTAAGTCTTCCTGATGTGTACCAATCAGCTTTATCTGAGTAGACTTAAATTTCCATAGTTGGCCAAGTTAAAATAAAACTCTTTCTGTCTTTATGTTGTCCAAGTCGGGTACAAAGAGAAGGGCACAGCAAGGATATCGTGCCTCACGTTAATCGCAATGAATCGCAAGCGACAGAGACTTTATACAAGGTGGCGCAAAATTAATCATCCAATTTGGTTTTGGAATTACTTTTTTACCTTATAAACAAAAATGATTTTGAGTGATGGCCGTTAAGTGGCTGGCGCCAGTGTTAATACACATGTGTGCCGTTTTATCGCATTTTCCATGACTTTTCGCAAGATTTCCGGTGATAACTGTTCACATTCCTGTCGAATATTCTCCTTAAGGGCTGCGATTGTCTAAGGCTTGTTGGCATAAGCCCGCGACTTCAAGAAGCCCTAAAGAAAGAAGTCTGGGATGGGTAAATCGGGCGATCTTGCTGGTCTTGCCAAATCGCCAAAATGGATTACGCGATCAGGAAACGCTTCATTCACAATATCCATTGTGGCTCGTACTGTATGTGAGAATGCACCGCTTATTCAATTCCAGCAGTAAGAAGTCGTTTATCATGGCCCTGCAGCGTTCGCCAATAACAGTGACGGTATTGCCGATGGCGTCCTCAAAAAAATACAGCCCAATCACTCCACCCGCGTGAACGCCGCACAACACAGTGGCTTTGAGTGGATGTAATGGCTCTTCGTGCATCACACGCGGAATTTCAGTGCCCCAAAAATGAAGATGTTGCTTTTTGACGTAACCCTTAAGTGGAAATGCCCCTCGTCGCTCATGGCGATATTCGACACAAAATCATTCTCTTCGTTGTCGAGATTGAGGATGGTTTGACCGCGGAGTATAACGCGCCATTGCTTATCTGTTTGTATTCTGCAGATGTCTAGTTTACAAATGTCAAATATGATTGACGTACCACGCCATTTGCAAAAATTATAACTTTTTCCAATAGGCAGATTAGTTTTGCGCCACCTTGTATTATAGGTGTAGATCCGACGTTTGTTGTCCTTTCGTTTTCTCGTGTATTCTTCATCATCTTATGATGGATAATGACGTACAGTACGTGACACATACTTCGCGCATGCTATTAGAAGTCTAGTGCGCAACATTAAACGCACAAAATATTTAAATAGCAGATTCTATTGTTCCATTCGACAATGGAGGTACGTTTTAGCCAGATAAAAATCCGAGATTTCGAATTATCGACAGATCATTGGCGCCTTACGTATAATTTCCATCTTTCTAAACAAATAACTCTTTTTATCTTCAGAATCCATGCGGCATATAAAATCAATCAAATTAATTAAATCACAAACAAAAGGTTTTCAGCATTGTCACTCTCGTTGCCGCTGTCAGCTTCATTTTCTTACTACACTTTAAGAATGCGGACTACAAACACTTGTGACATAGTAATAAATACTCGTAGCGAACAAAGAGCAGAAAAATCACGCACACCAACAAACCACTACAAAATGGAAAATAACAAAAATGAATCAAAAAAATCCTCCGCCGAACAAAGGAAACTTATATTTATAAACTAATCACTCAACCATTTCCACTCAAATAGCAATAAACACTCATTCTTCTATCAGACCGCTATTGACTGTTTCTTTTGTGCAGCTAAAGTAGCCCTTATCAGCGGAATGACAACTCAAATCGGGCACTTTGCTCGTACAGTTCTGCTAAATGAACAACGTTACAGTCGGGCACAAGTTACGCTCTCGTGCCCCAACTATTTCCACAACCCTCATCACTCAAACACCAGTTCGACAGACTACTTGGTGCCTCTGGCTTGCATTCGAATCCAGCCAAGTGATCAGTCCGCGATCAGTACGCACTGAAGAAAGTGTTTTTGTTTTCTGTTCCAAGCGAACTCGTTCAAGTGAGGAAAACAAGAAAAAAATAATGGCCAACCGGGAGCCAGCTTAGACGCGAGCCAAATGCTCGATTAGTGTCAATTTGACGTGTTTAGGGTTTTATTGAATAAAGTGTCATCACAATTAGAGTTCAAGTGTGTTGTTATGTAAAGAAAATCACAAAAAAAAGTAGAAATACAAGACCAGTAATAGTGGCCGCTGAAAGTTAAATCATAAAACCGAAACAAAGACCACCGGGTTTTACGCTTGCAAAGAGTTCAGTTACTCTCTGACATTGGCCTAATAGCGAAAAAGCAAAAAAAAAAAAAAATAGAAAAAATAGTCGCAAGTGCTTAAAGCGGTACCACGTTTAAATGTTTATTAAAAAGTGGCAGCCCCAGTTAAATGTTTGATTACAAAACGTGTGCAAGTGTTCCCAACATCGGTACCTAGTTTAGTAGGTGAAGATCACTGTTAATCATTCTGCATTTTTGGCGCCGAAAAAGTGCATTCCTTTGCCAAGTGACGTAAATTTCTGGTTGCATTTTCTCTCTCTCTTCAACAAAAAAAAAAAAAAAAAAAAAAACAATAACAACAACAAATTGGGGATTAAGCAATATGAAAGCCGACAGTGATGCCACACAGAGTGTTAATTGCATAACGATCAATAGCGACGTAAAGTAGGTACAATATCGTAGCAGAAGAGGCCGCAACATCGAAAATTAGCAAAGATACGCAAAGTGTATCCACGAGATACAATTTAACCAAAAAGACGACGAGTACAAGTACAAGTACAAGAGTGCGATTACCAGCGCGAGTGCGAATGCGAGTACGACAACAAGTAAGTGTGAGTTTAAGTTGTGGCGTCGTAGGTATAGTTTTACCATTGTTGCGGTTAATGCTGTCGATGTAGTCACCCTAAGTCACTTAGTCACTTAGTCAGTAGTGTTGCCGTTCAATGGATTAGATTGAGGGGGACATTGAATGGTTGCCTGCCTCATGCCTCTCCATTCATTGTGACATTTTTGTCTTTTTATCATGGTGATATAATGTTCACTCTAACAGCTAATACCCAACACATACAACGATTTTATTTAAATCCACAAATGTATCTACATTAAATATACCATATGTGAATTAAAATTGAATTTTTTGTGGCCATCTTCTGTCGTATCGTGGGGACTGTCACTGATTGTCATCAGTGTATCATCTTAAAAATTTAGACACTCTCGTAGGCATATACTCGTTTAATAAATATTTTCTATGGAGTTTAAGCCGTCGTCGTGGAGACTTTGGCGAGTGGTCTCGTCTTGTTGGTTAGTAGGTGGCATGGATGGTTGGACTATTTTTAGTAGGTCGCTGGGTTTTTGGATATTTGTACAACCATCAATAAGTCAATTAGCGAGTTTGTGAAGCAAGAAGGCATACAAAATCGCCGCAGATTCACGTGGATTTCGTTTTAAATGGAATTCTTACTTAATTGATTGATTGTCGGGAGAGGCAACTATAAATTGTTTGAGAGGGAAGCAAGTTGGAATAAGATAAGATTTTTGCTATTGTTGCTGTTAATTTAAGTTGTGAGTCAACTCAATTGACATATCAAAGGTTTATTAGACACGTATGCACTGTGTGTGCCCTTGTAACCTTCAAATTGAAGGGAAGATTTCGTTACAATTTCAACTGGGGATTTTGAAATTTTGTCGAAGAGATACATATATAATTGGAATTCCAAAGAAATGTTTGAAGTAATGATAAGTAATCTTAGAAATGTTGATGAATGTCTGAGAAAAATAACAGAAAATTGAAATGTCAAGAGTTATAGAAATGATTTTCCAATAGAGTTAGTTGTAGTCTTTGCATGTTTTTTTATATGGAATTGTTTCGTCTTTCGAGAACGATGATAAATCGCTTCAGTAAGAAAGTGCCTATAGAAGCAGTACATTATGTTAACAGCCAGTATCAGTAACTAATGCAAGCGCAAGTCGAATATACGCGGAAGAAGTGCGTAGCGGTATGATCATCATCCTTACGGGAAGCATCCTCATCTCTACCACATTTTGGTGTTAAGCAAGACATTGGTAGGAAGTGTACAGTCTTTCCTACTTAGGTAAGTTGGCTGCGGCTACACTTTTTGAGACAACGGTGAGCACTCTCTTCATAATATGGTGGTGCTCGCAAGATATCCGATCTTCAATGGAAACTCTAAGTGAGCAAACAGATAGCACCAATGCAATTAAAGTCATATCAGACATTTTCTGACCTTTGTCTAGTAGGTTCATTTTTGATCTCATTTCCTGCTCCTCCAAAAGAACGCTATATTCTAACAGAAGAGTCGATTTAATGTTAGCCTCCTCTCCTGAGGGAAAGTCGATTTTGTACTTTCACAGCGATATGGGGTCTAATGTCACTCCATCAGATAAGAATGCTAGAAAAGCATTTCGCCAAACAAGGACAACTTTTTTTAGATTATGGTGAAAGAGTATAGTCGTATTAAGAGTATCCCCGAACAACAAATGCATGGGATTAAATTGATCTTATTATTACCTCTTGAATCTAGAGGATCCTCCTCCCCATGTATTGTTAGAATGTACCTAAGTGACGAGCTAGATGGCCCACGTATAAGAATAGACTCAAAATCCCTTTCTGCTGCGCCAATCGCCAATTAGAAGTTTAAGTATACTTACAGTCCATGAAAATGTACGACAGAAATGAAAACCTCGTCAATTAGTGTTGATAACAGTCAGCATCCGCCACCAAGGTTCTGTTAAGCATCGCTTTAATCCTCAAGTGATTAGACTACACTCTGTAGTTGATTTACCTAGATAAATCCGTAGAGTTGGCGGTTTTTACAAGAATAGAATTTGTTCATATATATTGTGTGGTTTTGCTACTACCGCTTATGAAGTTGTTTGTTAGCTGAATTGCCTGTATGAACAAACCAATAGAGTTCAGTTCATTGTTCCTCTGAACTCTTCAAAGTCCTAAGGTGTGATGCCTGGTCTAGAAAAATGCCGGGCATTTGCAAAGAAAATGGATACAATATTCTTTCTCATAAACATCTTTGAAGCTGTGACAGAATGTGTTAAAGTGTTGGTCTTAAAGGCCAACTGTTTGTGGTTCTCGATTTAATAGAGCAATATTTTGCCTTGATCTGCTTGGTAGTTAGGTCATACTTTCATTAACATGTTTGATTACCTTCAATGTCACTGTAAGACGAACGAGCTTATAGCTTGATTGGAAACCAAGGAAATTGAGTAAAGATTGGTTTTATCTGATTAGTTTTGGCTATGAGTGGCTGAATTAATAGTTTTAATTGCAGCTTAACAGTCTCTTTTTTAAAAAAACTGCGCGCGAAGCAAATGCAACGCCAATTCTCTTCGCTGAAGACGCAGTTATACTAAGCGATAACGTCGAAGATTTGCAGAACGCTTTAGATTCATGGAAAAATTCGCTAGAGAGAAATGGGTTTAAAATAAGTCGTTCAAAGACGGAGTATTTGATTTGCCCACTTGCGCATCCGTTGCGACCTGTTCCGGATATAATGTTAGACGGAATAGTTCTTCCGCAAAGCACTATCTTTAAGTACTTATTCGTAGGATCAATGGTTAACATGGAAGCGAAATGTGACGACGACGTAAACCACAGAATGAGTGTGAGGTGGATGAAATGGCGTGAAAATTCGAGAATCTTTTGCGACCGAAAATTTCCACTCTAATTAAAGGGGAAACTCTACACCACGGTTGTTAGACCAGCTCTTATATACGGTTCACAGTGCTGGACAATGTACGAAACGTTTAAAAACAAAATGACGGCAGCGGAAATGAAAATGTTAAGGATGTCTAGTGGAGTCACTAAACGCGATTGTATTAGATCAACGCGTATAAGAGGAAGTCTACATATAAAGAATTCGGTAACCGAACAGCTTGAGGCGAATAGAATAAGCTGGTATTGCCACGTTCAAAGAAGATCTGCGGAAAATCCAGTTAAAAAGGTACAATCAACTATGGTCACTCCAACTCTAAGAAAACGAGGTCGGAAAAAGAATTCCTGGATTTCTCAGATGGCAAATGCGCAACAACGCCTGGGGCTAACCACTGAAGCGATCCAGGACCTAGCAGTATGTATACGCGTTCTGCGGTCTGCGACATTAGCCAACCCCATAAGCGGAGCAGCGGCGATGCAGTAAAAATGAAAAACTCGTTACGCATAAATTCGTATAACGACGAAAGGGTTGATAAAAGGATAAGAAGAAGAAGTCTCTTGAGCCAATTAGCTTATGGGGTCAGAAGATATTTTGCTAAAGGGTCAACCTTCGACCCTAGGTTGATGAAAATGCCGATTGCGTATTTTTTCTTATTGGATGCACATTCAATTTATCGTATACAATTTAGAAGCACATGACCTTTCGAGTTGATTCTAATATTGCAACTGAGACAAATGAAGCAATTTTGCCTACATTAAGTTCATTTCCCTATCAATGGTCTTGGGCATGATAGCTCTCTTACTAATCATTTCTTTCCGTTTTTCGGTATAATTCTTACTTTCGCTATTATCCAAAACATTCGCTTGTAGTAATAAGTTCCTTCCTAGTTGCCAGGATTAGAAAGTCCATATTCTTTTGTGATATAATTAAAATTGTGCAGTGAATTGTACTACGTATTCAATCTACTTGCTTACTTACTTAGATTGTGCTACAGCCCAGGATGGGCCAGGTCAATAGGTAAAATGCCTCTCACGCTAAGAGAAAACTTTCCACGACGAGACGCTGGTGCACATGTCCATTGCCTCTCCTTCGCGGACCGCTTAAAAAGCCACATAGGCTCCATTTAGAACTCACTATGTTTCTCCGACAATTTCAAACTTTGATCGACATGACTTTGCATATGTTGTCCGTATAGAAACTGTCATATGCATCTTTGAAATAGATAAGGAGATGGTTTGTATTTGGAGCTACTGGGATTTTTTAAGATCTGCCATAATGTAAAGATTTAATCTCTGCTGAAGTATGTTAGCCATAAATCACAGTGATAGGGGTGTGTAAAACAATTGGGATCTTATGCGTTCAAATATTAAAGCAATCGGGATTTTTTAGGTTATGTTGAGGAGAATTATTCTGCTGTTGTTGACGCAATGCTGGGGTTTAAATAGGCCGACATACTTTCGCCGATCTAAACAACTCATCTTTGCATCATCATCATACTGCTTTAAATAGCTTAGCAGGCAAACCTTCAGGTCCAGTAACTTCGAAAGCCTTACGAGTAAGCTCAGAGATTGCTGTCCTAAGTTGAATGTCATCATCCAAATAAATTGAGTCATGCTGCAAAACGGTAGGATGTTGTTTGAAATTACCATCAAATAGCCTGCAGAAATAATCTTTCTCGATTCTCGGTTCTCCATTCTTGTAGATTCTGTTCAAGCATGTTCCTTTGAAATGTTGGGTAAATTCTTCGAACCACATTCTTCTGATAGCACCATTAAAATGCCTCAATCGAGGGCTGTACATCCGCTATTATCCAAATTTTCCGGTCTGCATTCACCATCGAATTAGGGTTTCGTTTTCGGTCCGAATTTAAGCCCAGTATGAGATTCCATCTCTTACATCTGATAGTCTAACCTCTTGAGAATTTGAGAGAGACTCAATCGGAAAAGGCCCTGTCTTTTTCTTGGGATCGTAGCCATTCGACATTCAAATTTTAAAAATTTTAATATGTTGTAGATATCTGCATTCTATGGTCACAAAATAATGAACTGAGTCGACGTTAGCTGCCTAGAACGTTAGGGAATTCATTCAGGAATTCATGCCTTACATCGATCGCAATATGATCAGTTTGGTTTACGGTTTGTTGATCAGAAATCAGTCAGGTACGTTTATGGATATTAAAGTGTGAAAACCATATGCTGTTCCTTCCTACCGCATCACAGAAGATGCACTCCATGTATTGCATGGCATCAAAATTGCCAAATACTATTTCCACGCCATAGTAAGGCCAATGTTTGTCGATTTTTTCGAAGAGGTCGCATTGGTAAGATTTTCCTGTTTCTCTGTCAGGACATAGGCAGTTATGAGACTTATATTATGTTTGCGAATTTATCTCTAATGCGAATCGTCGTCAAGCATCCCCTTACATGTCTGAAGCTCAAGAATTTTTTCCTTAGTCTTCCACTTACCTATGTCGAATTCGCATCCGAATAAACACTACGATTGCTGTCTTTGTCGCGCTGATTGTGTCCAGTCCAGCGTAATCCATAGTAGCTATCCAGTTTTTTATCTTTGCACTTCTTGGAGGGATTATGCCTGCCTTGTAACAGTTGTTTTTCTACACGCGGTCTATTAAGGGTGCGAACACTCTATGCTCAGATCTTATATCTTGATCTTCTGCCTGGGTCAGTCACATTGATTGATTCGTTATAGGATCGGTATTAATCTTTCCGTATACGGAGGTGAGAATTTACTAATGCTGTAACTGAGGAACAACACTCGGAGGTAGGACCATGCTAACAAGTTGGTTGTTGCGCCTACGGCCCAATTCATAAGCACAATTGATGGAAAGTCATAGTTCTAGGCCTGAACGTTGCTAAGTTGAGGCCAATGCATCTATTCGTGTTATAGTATACCGGTATATGGTAGACCTTCATTACAAATGTCTTCGAAAGGCTAACATTTGGATCGTACACTACCATGGCATACCTTACCATTGTCGTCCTGAAAAAAATATGAACATGACCAGCTAGATCCTGTTATCAAGTTTTTATTTTTCTCTCCAAAAGGTTATCTAAGCTGCTTTTGAAGCATGAGCTGACTCAACCATATCTGTCTTTATCTCTGGCATTCATAGCATTCATTCTGGTAGATTCATAGCCCACACAGTACGGCTTTCAGTAAAAATGCGGTTTCTTTGACTTTGTGAAAAGCAAAAGTATAAAGACCCTGCGGTTCTTACGCCTTAATCATTTCCTTTAAAACATGTCATATCTGCTCATAACCACAGTCTTTTTTTTTCAAAATTCATTCTACAACAGTTATACACGTATTTATAAACTATTTTTAGAAAGTTGGAAAAAATATTTTATCGTACCTACCACATTTTTTACGCCATCATAGCATTTTATTTTGCTTTTCTATAAATACCATAAAACTGAAAAGAAAGAGTCCTTATCAAACATTCTTCTTTACATTTTTCTTAATTTAAAGCAACAATAATATTGCACGTTGTTAAAGGGCACGGCGCCCAAAGATACATCTTGTTGCAAGGCCACCGAATCAGAACACTCCTTTTATATCGAAAGCATACCTACAAGCGCGACCTTATATTCATTTATAAAATGTTCTTCAAGAAGAGCTGTCATTAGTGATTCAATTCATGAATGTACAACGTGCTCGACTATGCCGGTCGTCATCTGTCACTCACAGAACCACGCAGATACGAGTACGTATCAAAGATACGAGTACGAGTACATTACTGGAATTGAAAAGCGAAACAAAGAGGTTGAATTACAATTTTCAGTTTCTTTTCGAATTCGTTAGAATTTGTCTATTCGATTTTATTTTGTATTGTTAAGATATTCGTGATCCAATGCCGTCATCAATTTGGAATAGATACGTGAAAAGATTGACAAAAATATTTGACTAAATCATTAGACCAAGTTATACAATGAGAGAGGACATTGAACTTCGTATCACATCTTATCCGCCCAACATACATACTTGTATGCTCGTGAATACAGTGTCTTTGAAGTGAGTTTCGCACTATTTTATCTTCGTAATAGCAGAAAAGAGGCCTTGAAGATACGTTGTATTTTGTAAGCTACTACTACTACCATGGTGTTCATGGTAAGGAACTTTCAGTTTTTATTCAAAGAAGATACACCACACAAGGTCATAGGACCGAATTTAACCTACTTTTAGATCCGTTACATACTCAAGTTATATCTTAGGTAATTTGAACTAGTCACTAGGGAAGGGTTTTGTGCGGAATTGAAATTCTTATCACATCCAATCACCTGACAGATACACAGAGGAACATGTTTCATGAAAATCAATTAAATGTTGCCACGTAAATAGGGTTTACAATTCAAACGAGAGCGGAACTGGCATCAATTAAATTCGTCACAAGGTCATGCAAGTGGTTACTTATTGAACAAATGCTTGTGGATTTTTTAAAATGTTTTTGCTGTATTCCTTGTAATTTTGCAGTCCGCATCAGAGATATGTGTAATTGCACATTTGAATGAAAACTACGGTTTTGTTTTTAAACTGACAAGAGTGGGTAAACTAAGTGAACATAATAAATGTGGCAATTTTTTTTTTTAAACTCTTAATAAGGTTATAAGGTTATGGTATAAAGTCCTTGAGACTTGAAGTCTTTAAATATGATTAGACCATATTGCTATTAATGAAGATAATCGCTAAACCGTAAAAGCTGACCAAATGTTTGATATAACAATTTGTGTGGTCTGTTGTCATAAAAGCTATGAAACTATCTGCCTCCAGCCACAACATAATTTTAAATTAATGATAGCCAGGTAAAAGCGATTAAGAACAGGGTCAAGTGCACTATTGAAGAACTTTTAAACTTAGATAACCAAGCTTATCCTGGTTTCCCTGGAATCAAGAGAACACTTCAAGACTACAATAATATGTAAAGGTCTTAACTACAGAAGCCCTTGGTGAAGAAACTCTGGGCATTATCCTGCAAAATACACCATACCAACATAAGTACAGCCTCCCAACATAATTAAATAAGTTTGCACCTTATTTTTTACAACTTCTTGAAAGGAAAATGTTTGTTTGAAGGTTTGCCATCGACTGCATTTTTTTTTTGTGGTATTGGTGGGGATCGATCATTATTTTTCCAAAAACGACGTCGAAACTCGCATTAAACTTCGAAAATATGAACGAGAGTGATCCTGATGATAGGAGACATTGGGAGTATTAGAACTCAATTCAAAGACAACATTACATATATCCCGAAGTGGATATAAGGGCTCTTGTGCGTGGGTCTATATAAAACATTTGATAAAACCGAAACTAATCAGGTCTTAAAAGCCAATAATCAGTGCGTTATTTGTTGGACAGATGAACTGCCGAAAATCAATATTTCTGAAGTCTTGTTTAAAACATAACGTCGTAGCGCCAACTAATACTAATAGGTTCTTATCATCTTTTTGCTGCCGCGTTTTTGGGAAAAAATAAAAGTATACCCCTGACCTGCTGAATAGGTATTTCTTCAATTTAACTCTCTGCAGAATCCACTTTATTTGATTGATAATTGTTGTTAACTATAATTGTATAATCACTATCGTAGTATAGTTTAACCTTAAGCTTTCACGCATTATGTTAATTTAACGACGTTTGAAATATTTGCATTTGAACGATAATCAACCACGACATAATCTTTTTTAAACGCCTACATTGCTGCTCGCTTGTTGCCAAACTATTCCTTGAAACTATCGTGATTTGCGTTTGTTCCAATGGACAATGTAAAGGAATAAGATTACTTTAAGTCTCTAAAATAAGGGGCTAGGCTACACTACTGACGTGAAGATGGTTCTGAAGATACCTCATTTCACGGAATGCCGAAACATCCATAGGGTCAGGATACAATGACCAATGCTCTCCATCTCTTACAAACCTAGAAATGATAAGGTATAGAATGGATTTGGATTCAAATACCTTATCAATCTGCCAACCTTAGCTACCCGCATGTTGTACAAATTATGCTTAACATCGAGTAAATGCACACAGCGCGAGTAAAGAAAATTTAAAGGATGAGAAAAATACAGGCCAGCTGTTTTTGCATTTAGTAAAACACAGGTAGATCCCGCCCACACCTCTTCGATCACTCTGATCTGAAATTACCTAGCTACGAGATAGTGCCATTATTCTACTCTCACCGCGGTCTCGCCATTTACGTGCGTAGTGATGTAGCTTACCAAACTGCAGTACAATGAAGTCTATTTCCAATTTGGAATGGATTAAATTCCATCTCCGTAAGCAAATTATCCACTATTGCCTTATTTACAGAAGCCCCAAACTGGACAGCAATTTGACCTTCAATGAGTTTGATGCTGTCAGCTCTTTGGACAAAATCAATGTGCTTACTGCACACCTCCAAATTGTGCTTTGTCTCCGCCTGCACTTGAGACCGTCGATTTTTCAATGGGATGAATCCACTTTCGCAACCCCTGTAGTAGCAAGTGTACTTAAGGATCTTAACATGAACAAATCCGCCAGGCCAGGTGGTATATCCCCCTTCTTCCGAAGAGGTTTTCTTTTACGTTGGAAAAACCACTGCATAAGCTTTTTCATCACTCCTTCTCTCTAGGACTCTTTCAGCACGAATCATCGTCTCGGAGCTTTTGCACTTATGTCCTCCTTTCCAATGTCATGAAAATGGAGATAAACCATCAGCTCATGAAATATCTCGAAACACGAAAACTTCTGAATGACCAGCAGCACGGTTTTCGTAGCAATCAGTCAACTGGTGATTTGATGGCATGTCTCACTAAAAAGTAAAACCAAAACGTTCATCAATCTGGCGAAAGCAATATAGTTGCACTTGATATCAAAAAGGCATTTGACAAATTCATTGAACCTTTCAGAAGGTTCAATTTAAAACCAGAAAATAAATGCTGGTGTGCCCCAGGACTCCGTTCTGCCTTCAAAACTTTTCTTAAACTTTAGTAATGATTCTCTTGTCTACTACTTCGAATCCAATATATGCCTTTGCTGACGACAGCGACTCTGCTGTCCGAACCCACGTTTTTCGTCTTCGGTTGTAGAACTGCAACGGCAGCATATGTTTCGTTCATTTAATTCCAATACTGACACCATAACAAATCGGGGAGCTATCAACAGAGTGAAATTCAATTCTTCAAAAACACAATGTTAAAGCTGAAGTGAAAGTGAAATACCCAGCCATTATCTATGAACAGCATTTGCATCATCGAAACCGAAAAACTTTCCATTCTCGGTATGTGTTTCTATGACCGCATATTCGAAGTCGCCAAAAATGCTGCGAAAGGAAACCTTTCCTCAAGCGATGTATGAAATATGTTATATCACACTCTCTGATCTGACTTCAATACATAGATTTTCATACTCCCAAAATTGGAGTACAATCCTCACATCTGGCCAGGTGCCCCTAAGAATTCTTTGCACCTACTAGGTAGGATTCAAAACCGTGCTACAAAAATTATAGGCGATGTCGGTATTAAACAGTCGATTGACACCCTCGACCACCGACGTAATGTCTCTTGTCCTACCTTGTTCTAGCATTCCGCGCCTTTAAACCTAAAACCTACAGCCTCAAGCCCTCTTTTGGACGTTCCTTGAAATATCGTGATTCTTTCTTAAGCCGAACAACTCGCTCATGGAATGCTTATTATTTCCTAGCCATTACAACCTTCACATACCCACGTACGTGGGTTCCTCTCTTTTTATCCTCCCTAATTTTACATCGCTCGCGCCGTGTGCAATCATCTTAAGGGTCTAATAACCCCTTGAGTGCGGGCTTATTAAAAAAAAAAAAACGGTTAGGGGATAAACGAGTTGTACAGCGTTGGAAACAATCACGATATTTAAGAATATCTCCCAGAGTGGGGCAAATAGTATATTGATGGCAATTCACAGCATTAAGGGTGTGACGATTACGATTACACTTTGTCAGGTAAACTTGCTTATATCTTCTGATCAGAGATATGCGCAACCTTTTAACAATATATGAATGTAAGGTTTCGCTAAATGCAGTTCCGCAAATCGTAAGCTATGTTCTCAATCAAAATGCATTTCTGACATTAACCTTCACTTTCATTTGATTTCAGTAGTATTCGGCTTTTAGATCCATACCTATGTACGAGTACAATTTCACATATTTTGAAAAGTGCTGCCGCTGCCTGTTGAACAAACAAATAGAACAGTTTCCCATAAAGGAATTAAAAAAATAACCTTCGCGTGTAGGTTTTTATTTCATGCATGTCCAGAGTTTATCTGCAGATAAAACAGAATCTATAACATGCACCTTTCGTGCATTCATTCAATTTCACACATCATTTTCAATGAATATGCATTGCGAATTGACTTTTGCACATCCCCTCGTTGCAGTACGATTCCACTAACGACACCTCGATTCAAATGATTTTGTTTTTCCTTTCAGTTCAGTATTAAGAGGAAACTCACAAGGATCGCAGGACAAAACAGCGGTGGGGATTTTTTTTTTAAAATTCAGTTTTCTAGTTTATGTTGGATGGTGGAACGCTCTTCACCCGAAAATGGGAATACAAATCTTTTGTTCACTGGCTTTGATGTGCTTCATCCTCTGCCACAGTACAACAGAGTCATACAAAATCGGTGTTGGACGTGGTGATGTCACAGGACCACCCGTGGAAATTACTTTTGTAAGTATCAGAATCAGCATAGCCTATCTTTTGGGAGGTGGAGAAAGAAATTTATCATTATTTCTACATATTCACAGATGGGATATGCCAATCTGAAGCAACGAGGTCATGGGATACATTTGCGACAATTTGCCAGGGCGTTCGTTGTGGAAGATGATAACAACCGACGAGTAGCCTTCGTTTCGGTCGATGGCGGTATGATGGGTTATGGTGTTAAGAGGGAAGTGATAAGACGACTGCAGCTCAGATACGGAGACGTTTACTCAGAGGACAATGTGGTCATCAGTGGAACACATACACATAGCGGCCCTGGTGGTTTCTTAATGCATCTTCTCTATGACATTTCGATTTTAGGATTTGTGCCGCAGACCTTTGACGCCTTGGCATTGGGAATCTACTTGGTAAGTTGAAGAAGTTGTTGAAAATTCCATAAAACATTAAAAACATGTTTTTTTTTTTTTGAAGAGTGTCAAACGAGCTACTGATAATATGCGTGTTGGACGGATTTACCTATCCCAGACAGTGATTTTGAATGCAAATATTAATCGATCTCCAACTTCGTATCTGCGAAATCCCGAAGAGGAACGCGCTCAGTATGAACATGATGTGGATAAGACAATGTTGCAGTTAAGATTTGTCGATATGGACGAGATACTGATTGGGGCATTCAATTGGTTTGCAGTGCATGCCACGTCGATGAATAATACAAATCGTTTGGTTTCAAGTGACAATGTAGGGTATGCTTCCATATTGCTGGAGAAGGAGTATAATCCTAATAAAGTGCCTGGAAAGGTAAGTTTCATTATTTTACTAACATTTAGGTGCTGTTATCACTTAACATTTTCTATACAATACTAAGTGAACAAGAAAGTGGATATGTATATGAGTACATTAAACGTATTTCTACCAGTCCATATCTCCTTTTCTTTTCAACACTTTGGAAAAAGATAGTTTTCTTTGATAGTACACATCATTAGAAAGAACAACATAACTCTCATTCTGTTCGTGGCATAATTTTGTTTTATTTGTCCTAACTTATGCATACTTAGAGTCATGTCGTCGTATCTTCTATATAAGCTTGTTCTCACCTAATTAAGTGACACCATTTATAGAACTCATTTGGATACTTGTAGATACTTGAAGTTGTGATGATCAACTTCGTGACAAAAATAAAATATCAAATAGAAAGTAATAACTCATTGAAATCTAACTACCTTTACAAAATAAATTTGTAAACGAGTACACACAGCTGCATATACCTGTCATTAGCGATAGCTTCCTCGTTCACGCAAAAACGGGTCTTGGCGTCTAGAACCTAAACTGCGTTATGGCTTTTTTTTATCCTTAACAGATTTCGAAATCCTTTTTTTAGTCTGCAAAATTAAGGTTTCTGAAATCTGCAATATCAAACTAGATGGCCTAATTCAACAACTCTCATGGTGACCATTCACTCGAAATGACATAGCGACTGCAGTCGATAGAATTTTGCTTTTCTAATTATAACCACATAATTGTTCAGTTCATGGAGTTTGGGGTTGTATCTTCTAATCCTTATGGCTTCTTCGTAGATACGAATAGAGTCAAAAATCCGACGAGATATTTTTACTTAGAAAACTAGTTTATTTATTAGCTACGCTTTTTATGTTAAATAATCATCCATACGGCGAAGCTGGTAAGACCTTTGTTTTTTTTTCTTTTCTGTTTTGAAAAAGGCTTTGTTTTTATGTGAGGAGTCTTGCCATCAAGAATTCATTCGTCAATGTAGTCTTCAAACTAGCAAATTTTTTATTCTTCAGCTTAAATGTGGCTGACTTCATATATCTCAGTTGAAAGGTTCACTGCATTTTAGTGATCCCCAGTGTACTTAGATATTTTTACATTTTTCTGTTGATTGGTGAAAATATTTTCCTAACCAATACTCTTCGTCTGGCTCTTCTTCAAGACCTTCTACCTGACTCAATAATTTAAACTTGCTTCCACCTAGCGTTAGCTTTAGCTGATTTACGAGTAAATGATCTCATTTCTGTCTCTGGATTCTTAAAGATTCTATAGCTGGTCAAGAAGGTTCCTTAGTTTAATGATCGATCAAATAAAGCTCTACGAGTATACTTGTCTCGCAGTGCTGCAGAGTTTTCTTATTTGCAAACGCAATTGTCTTCTCTGCTCACTGATCATCATATCATGGGTTTCTAGTTTCACCCCTCTTTTTGCCACCATGTGATGTTGACGTCTGTTGCTTTCAATGACATATTAGAAACTCCTTCCGTCAAATTCCACTCATAGTCTCTAACTGACGCAACTTTTTTGCATTAGATAACTGAGCACTTAATCTAACAGCAGCATATTGGTGCCTTTAAATGGGTCAATGCTTAGTTTATTTGGTGTTAATCCTTTGCAGTGTAATCTGGTGCTACTTGCAATGTTTGCACATTTCTCAATGTCATGTTTTCTTTCATGGATTTTACAGTCTCGTCACTAATGTCATGTGAACTTTCCCTTGAGTTCATGGGCGATTTTATATTTCAGTTTTTTCACAACAAAACCGTCCCCTACCATCCCCTATCCTTCCATTACAAGTGTTTGTGTTGCATCTTAAGCCAGATAAGAGGAACCCGACTCGCTATGTCATCAAAAGCGAATTTTTTCTTGGTTTATCTTTTTAACAGCATAATATCCTTGGTGCAGTTCATATATGGTAAATCGCAGTGGTATCTTCTCCTGAAACTACTCTTTCTTGGTGTTGCTTTTATCAGTTCACGAACAGCTCTTTCAGGTGGCTATTTAATAGTCTTGGAAACCTTTATCATTGTACGCTGAAAAAAGTGGCTTTGTGTTCTCAGTTGTTGGACGTCGTACTTACTTAAAGTCTATTTCAAACATTGGTTAGAGTGCATACGTATTCTGATTGGTGTACCTCTCTTAGAGTTTCAAAGAAAACAAAACCTCATGGGAAATGTTAATAAATATTTCCAAGTTGTCTGCGCTGGGTAAGAAAATCACTGGACGAATAAAGGTCGATCTAGAGGAATCCTTCGGTGTCGATTAAATAAAGACCTTAAAGATCTTCATTAAATAATCTTTTAACAACTTCATCCGCTATTTATTATTTTAAGATTCTGTTCGATTTCGAGATTGTTAAGATCGCTTGCAACAAATAAAAGTGTTACGTCATAGGTAAGATACACGAAGAAACTTGATAAGGCAGCATTATTTGTCACCAAAGGAGCCGAAGTCTTAGGAGAAGATATTAATGTGGCGAAACTCAGATTCCAAGCAATCGAGTTATATTTCGATATATTCTAAAAATGTTATTTCAATCGATCACAAAATAATACATAAGCAAATAAAATATTGTACATATACAAAAGTTTAGCACGCTAAGTTGGCTGAGGTCCCTTCCACTTGCGTGCGCCACCTGAGTCTTGGTGTTCCTCTACTTTTCGGACCGAAGCGTTGGTGTCCATCCGTTCTACATGACCCATCTTCTTCTTATCCTTTTATTAACCCTTTCCTCGTTATACGAACTTATGCGTAACGAGTTTCCCATTTTTACTGCATCGCTGCTGCTCCGCTTATGGGGTTGGCTAATGTCGCAGACCGCAGAACGCGTCTACATAATGCTCGGTCCTGGATCGCTTCAGTGGTAAGCCCCAGGCGTTGTTGCGCATTTGCCATCTGAGAAATCCAGGAATTTTTTTTCCGACCTCGTTTTCTTACAGTTGGAGTGACCGTAGTTGATAGTGCCTTTTTAACCGGATTTTCCGCAGATCTTCTTTGAACGTGGCAATACCAACTTATTCTATTCGCCTCAAGCTGCTCGGTTACCGAATTCTTTATATGTAGACTTCCTCTTATACGCGTAGATCTAATACAATCGCGTTTAGTGACTCCACTAGACATCCTTAACATTTTCATTTCCGCTGCCGTCATTTTGTTTTTAAACGCTTCGTACATTGTCCAGCACTGTGAACCGTATATAAGAGCTGGTCTAACAACCGTGGTGTAGAGTTTCCCCTTTAATTTAAGTGGAAATTTTCGGTCGCAAAAGATTCCCGAATTTTCCCGCCATTTCATCCATCCCACACTCACTCTGTGGTTTACGTCGTCGTCACATTTCGCTTCCATGTTAACGATTGATCCTAAGTACTTAAAGATAGTGCTTTTCAGAAGAACTACTCCGTCTAACATTATATCCGGAACAGGTCGCAATGGATGCGCAAATGGGCACGTCAAATGCTCCGTCTTTGAACGACTTATTTTAAACCCGTTTCTCTCTAGCGAATTTTTCCATGAATCTAAGGCGTTCTGTAAATCTTCGACGTTATCGCTAAGTATAACTGCGTCGTCAGCGAAGAGAATTGGCGTTACATTTACTTCGCGCATGCAGTCTTTTAAAAGATAGTCGAATACTACGAGTACCTTAAAGAGGAAAGGGCTAAGTACGCTTCCTTGATGCACTCCGACATTAACTGGAAATTCTCTCGTTAGTCCAGCAGAGCTTTTAACCGCAGTTTTCACGTTTCCGTACATGTCTTGTATTATTCTAACATACGTTTCCGGTACGTTTTGAGACCTCAGCGCGGCCCATATGAGATCCCTAGGCACTCGATCGAATGCTTTCTCGAGGTCGATAAATACCATGTGTAAATCCTTAGACGAATCTCGGTGCTTTTCCATTATTATTCGTAAGCTTTGGATAGCGTCCACCGTCGATCTTCCTTCAACAAATCCACACTGGCTATTATCGAGCTTTATTATTTGCCGAAGACGTTCGTTTAAGACTCTTTCGACGATTTTCATTGTGTGTGACATAAGCTTGATTGAACGGTAGTTGTTGCATTCTCGAGTATCGCCTTTTCCTTTGTATAATGGAACCAAAAAGCTACTTCTCCATTGATTCGGCATAGGTTGTCCACATTTTAATTTATTTAAAAGTTTCGATAGCCAAACGCTGCCGATCCCCTCCATCTTCGACCAAAACTCTGATGGAATGCTGTCTGGTCCCACCGCTTTCCCCGGCTTCATTTTTCCAATTGCTATACTTATTTCTTCGATTGAAAAGTCCGAAACTTCCTCCTCGAATAGACCAGCTGTCGGCACGATATCACGTGGAAACTGTTTGTTAAGCAACTCCTTGCAGTATTCAAGCCACCGGTCACAAATTTCCTTTTCATCTGTTAGTAAACGACCGTCTGCGTTTTTGATGTATTTCGGCGAGGTTATTTCCATTGAATTTTTTCTCCTCTGTGCAGCGAGCTTAAAAATACTTGGCATTTTGGTACTGTACGACGTTTGAACTTCTTGGATAGCTTGTCTTCTATCCGCCGATCGTGAGGTTATTTGTTCCAACTCCTGGTACAGGTTTTCCGCTTCTGCCGCTCGAGTTCGAGCCAGGACTTTCTTTGCGATCTTTTTAAGGCGCTCGTATTCAAGAGCCAGTCGAGCTTTTTCGATATCGTCGCTCCGATCGCATTTTGTCCACGCTTGGAATGCACTCTTCTTGTCGGCCACAGCTCGTTTGGTTTCGTCATTCCACCACCACGTTTCTTTGCCGACGTGATGGTATTTCGATATACGAGTAGTCCCCAGATGGGACTTTGCGAGTGTTATGCATTCCTCGTGCATGCTGTTCCACATTTTTTGCGGGATAAGTGAGTCTGCGATACCGTTTATATTGTGAAGTACTTCTTTAGCCAGTGCGATAAATCTTGCGCTTCGTTCCTTCGATAGATTATACCACCGGATTTTTGGCTTTCCAAACAATGCCCGTGTTTTCGGTGATTCCGCTGTGAAAAATTCTGTAATGAGCAGACGGTGTTGGCTTACTAGCGATTCTCCAAGTATTACTTTACAGTCCTTAACACGGTTTCTCATCGACATTTTGCAGAGGTGATAATCTATTTGCGTTTCGTGGCCTCCGCTGCTATAGGTGATAAGATGTCGTTGATGTTTAATAAACATTGCATTTAAGACGGTTAAGCCGTAAGCCCTACACGCTACAAGGATGTCTTCGCCAGCTGAATTTCTGGTTCCAAAGCCTTTACCGCCGTGGCAGTCCTCATAATCAACATTTGTTTCTCCGACGTGGCCATTTAAATCTCCGCCTACGAAGAGCATCTCATCGATAGGTATATTTCTAAGCAAATTACCGAACTCTGACCAAAATGTATCTTTTTCCGATTGGTCGCATCCATTTTGTGGAGCGTACGCGCTAACAATGTTCCACGTTTCATTGTGTATGACGAGTTTAACACTCATCAAGCGGTCGCTTATTTTCAAGATACCAACGATGTTGTTTAGAAGATCCGCTGCAACAGCGATTCCAACACCGTTTCGTCCATTGACCGTTCCATGGTAGAACATCTTAAATGCCTTAGTTTTTAAATCTAGAAAACGCGCTTTATTTCCTGTATTACACCACTTCGTTTCCTTTACGCACATGACCCATCCATCTCAATAGTAGGATCTTCAACATTCTGGCTAGGTAGATGTCGCTGTACAGTCCGTACAGTTCGTCGTTGTATCTCCTCATCCACTCACCATCAATGAGACAGACGGCACCGAAAATTACTCGAAGGATTTTCCTCTCAAAGCTGCCAAGAGCACTCTCATCCATTTTTGATAACATCCATAAATAGGACTGGGATTATTAAGGGCTTTACTAGTCAATTGCCTTCCTAGCCCACAGAAGCAGCGAATGGCAAGAGTTATTCTTCGTGCACTGGTGTCGTTGTCTGAATTTATAGCAGAGCCTATGTAGACAAAGTCCTTAACTAGCTCAAAGTTATATCTTTCGAACGTGAAGTTCTGCCCGAGATATCGGTGTTGACTGCCCTTTTCGCTTGACAGCATATACTTGGTCTTGCTCCGTTGACCGCTTCCGGATTTGTCAATATTATCGGCATGTTCCATCCGGAAAATTGAAAAAAAAAAAAAAAAAAAAACGGCCTGAAAAACGCTCAGAAATTTCATTGAAGTGAAACTATGGCACTAGCAGAACGGTGTGGTTCACGGTGGGGCATAGTTTCCAATTTGTTGCTTGCCCTTTACTTTACTTTGCACTGTGGTAGGTCCTTTAAATCGTATCTTTGAGTAACAGTTCCAACCGAATTTTTTGAAAGGTACGTTTTAGGTTATTTAAAATATCTCTAAGCCCTATAAGTCAACATACGAGTACTCCTAGGTGGAAGTAGAATAACTCCATCGTCTCCGTTGCTTGATTATTAACAAAATGTACGAGGTTTCTTGATCGCATGATTTCCACCAGTGATCAATGCGACCTTTAATCTGAACATTCCATCGGAACAATTGTTGCGTTAAATGCGGATGTACTCGTATCCATCAGCTTTTTTAGTGTTTTCAACTGGATTAAAAAGCCGAAGATAATTTAGATTCAAGCGTTAATTTTTTTTGGATTAAGGTACTCGGATCAAGATAATTTTTATCTCGCTGCATTGTTAAGGGATGTGGCCGAGGTTTAAACACCCCAAGATGAGAGCAGGTCGCACACATCAAATATGATTTTTTGTTATAATATGTATAGGTATTCTCAGTTTGAAAATCATCAGCAGGAGAGCAAATAGGAAAATAATCCATTAGTAAATGATCAATGGCCTCCTTATTAAAAGTAAGCTAGCTAGTGGCGTCGTGTTGGGTTTTTAGGCAGGTTCGCATTTGAGAAAATTCTTGACAATAGAGCAGAGCATTTCCCTCTCAAATGCCTTGTAGAAGCCTTTTTTTTACGGAAAGTAGGAAGCTAATGGTTTGTTCATCTAGTGCTTAAAGGTATCACTATCTGTTTCTCGAATGGAGCTAACTTACTGGCTATCATCCTCGATATTAAACGTCTTTGGACTTACCGTGACACGTCAAAACCCTCCAAGGATTTTTTGTAGCGTAAGGAGCTTTCTAATATGTGGCTTGTCAACGGGGAGGATGTTATGGATATGCATAACTGTGATAAGACTTATTATATCTTATGCGTCGGTTGTATGGTACAAACGAGCTCTACAAAAATGTGTCACTGACCTTTTTAAAAACTTTTTTTTCGGCTGCATAAGAAGTTTCCCAAGCAGTCCCGACTTGTTGCACCCTCTCATCATCTCGAAACTATTTCGAAGATGCAAGGTTGGTGTGAAGTGGGAGACTTTTTTTTTTTTTTTATATAATTTACGCGCGCCTCAAGGGGTTTTTATGATACCCTTTATACCCTTTTACTGTCGCCAGGGCGCGGGCGGAAAGATAGAAGGAGGAGAAAGGAAAGTTGTTGTGATTTAGTGGTTTGAAACTCAGGTGTGTTTGGTTTCGATACTGAATTTCCAGGGATGGGAGCCCGAATAGGACGGAGAGTTTTTCTTCACTCGGAATAATGTCAGGTTGTGAATTTTAACGGTTGTTTTAGTGCTTGAAACTCTACAACAGCCAAATCTACATGTCAGTGTTATGCCTTCACACGCAGATTTTTCTGACTAAGTTCCAAGTACACAATGAAAAACTTATCATAAGTAGGATTCGAACCTTGAATGTCCGAGTGAGAAGCGATGGCTAGTACCACTACACCACGGCCACCCCCGCTGGTTAAAGTTCAGCTCAGGTAACCTGGGGAAGCTGTGCAAGCACCCTCTATTCCAGAAACCATTTAATGTTTGATTTCTCATAATCATAACTGCAGATGACATGACACTCCTGAATGGCGCCAGAGCGAAAGATAAAAAGAATTCTTCCGAACATCTCTAAAAGGTCAACAATTTTACTGCTATCCCTTTATAGAACACTTTTTAAACTCCCACAACGCTTCCGCTAAGTACCCAAGCGTACAAAGTAACGCAATATCCTGCGATGCTTACTGTGAGAGAAATAACGACAACACGAAGCTCTTTCTTTGTGAATATCATTTGGTGTAGGTATTAGGCTGATGTGGTGCTAGTACTTAGCCCTCTACTTCACTGAAGCGTTCACTTATCTTCCTACGAAAGACTGAGAAATTCAGTCTATACGAAATAGGTGATCGTAGACAACGTTTATGCGTTGTATGGTAGTGATCATGATAATATGAAGCTTTTAGCCAAATTGGAAGACTTATCATCTGAAATTTAGCACTTTAACGTTCTCATCGAATTAGTCAGCGAGAAACTGTGTTCGCTTTCTCAACACGCCGATACTTGGCGCATTAGCACCGCTAGCTGCGGTCCCTAATAGAAATTTAATTTTTAAAATTGAACGTCCGTAGAGGAGAAGATCAGAATCTTCCTCTGTCTTGAAGTCAAACGACTACACGTCTGCTTAGATTGGCAGGAACGGACCTCGCACTTTTAAACACGTGACCAGTAAATAAGATAATCTGATGCTAAGTCGTGGTCATATAGAAATATCCAATTTCCTGAATTCTCCCAGCATATAGGAGAGAATTTTAAAACATCTTTTCCACAGCAATTAATTGAGGGCAGATGAGAGAAAGGTTAGCATGTAGAAATATTGAAAATAGGACTTCAATCCGACAATCCGGGTAATCTTCGACCCTAGTAACCTCCTATTAATAATGATTGCAACAATTAGAGTAATTCTTTAATTTTACAGAATAAGAAAACAGTGAGCCAGCTTTGCCACCACTTAAGGTAGGCCTATTTTAGATTGCGTGGGAGCGAGGTGGAAATTTTTTTTACTGTAATACGACCTAGTTTCTCTTCTTCAAAACTCATCTAGAACTTGAAGCTGATTTTCTCCGAATTTCCACGTCTGAACGCAACGATTTGCTTTTCATAAGGAATGTTTTCCGTGAAGTTCAATTTTGTTGTGGATTTCCATTTTGCGAGTCATTTTTCTCACAGATGGATAGTTGTTACAGGTTCCCGTGACGCTTGTGCATTTATAGCAAAACAAAAAAGGCCTCGACTTTAAACTTGTTTACTAATCGATAGTGTATCTGTGATCTCATAACTCTATTATAAAAAAGTTTTCTTTATTAACCTGCCTACATGTTGTACCTACTCGTTCTAGGGTAAATTTGTTGGTGCCTTTTGTTCAACAAATCTTGGTGATGTCTCTCCCAATATTATGGGGCCCAAATGTTCCATCACTGGCATAGATTGTGATTTATTGTCATCTAAATGCAGCTCAAAGGATGGTGAATGCTTTTCATCTGGTCCGGGCCGTGATATGTTTGAAAGTACGGAAATAATTGGAACAAGATTATACGAAAGTGCATTGGTAAGTAAAACTATTTTGGAGCTAACATTTCAGAAGTTGTTGAGGTTTTTTTTTTATATTTTTAGAGATTATTGCATGATAACGGAGGACGAGAGGTTACAGGCGATGTTGCTTTCATTCATCAATTCCTCGATATGCCCAAGTACAATGGCTCGACATATAACTCACTTACAAGAAAGTTAGACAAAGTTCGGGGCTGTGAGCCTGCAATGGGTTACAGTTTCGCGGCAGGTACCACCGACGGACCAGGTGCTTTTAGTTTTGAACAAGGAACACTGACAGAAAATGCCATGTGGAATGCGGTACGAGATTTTATAGTACCGCCAACGGAAGTCGATATTTTGTGTCATTCACCGAAACCGATTTTATTAGCCACTGGAAGGGTACGTTCCGACGTTTGATCTCTTGATAAATTCTGACCCAATTTTTGTTTTATTGTAGGCTACATTCCCATATGAATGGCAACCGAAAATTGTCTCCACTCAAATTCTCAAAATTGGAGATGTGATAATTCCTGCTGTTCCTGGAGAATTCACTACTATGGCTGGACGGCGACTTCGAAATAAAGTGCGGGCAGTTGCTGCAGCAGCTGGAGGTGCTGAGAATGATGTAATCATTGCTGGCTTATCAAACATGTACACAAGTTATATAACTACGCCGGAAGAGTACCAAGCACAGCGATATGAGGCTGCTTCGACAATCTTTGGACCACACACTCACTCCATCTATATGGATCAATATGAGAAATTGACAAAACACCTGATCAAGGGTGAAATGGTTAGTCCTGGTCCAGACCCACCTTACATGAACGATCGAATGCTATCCTTAAACACTGGAGTTATTTTTGATGGTCATCCGATTGGTAAGGACTTTGGAACTGTAAAAATGGAGCCAGAACCGGCCTACTATGTCAATGATACAGTCAAAGTTACCTTCATTTCGGGTAATCCCCGAAACAACATTTTCCACGAAAAGACCTACTTTGTGATAGAACGGAAAATCAACGAGGAAAGATGGAAAGTTGCGCTAACTGACGCTAATTGGGAAACTAAGTAAGTGCTGTCTAGTCTTAATGCAGATTTTCCTAATCTTAATCGTTGCTTCTTGCAGATTTATTTGGGAAAGAATTTCAACCATATTGGGATTCAGTGATTTCCATATCTTTTGGAAGATTGGGCCAAATACCTTGCCAGGGGAGTATAGAATTCGACACTTTGGTAACTATAAGTACATTTTGGGAGGTATATTCCCTTATGAAGGTGTAAGTCGCACCTTTACCGTGACCGATGAATAAATATGTAGTATGCTAGTCAAGAGACTGAGAAGTGGAATAAAACATTTCACATATATTTAAATGAACGAGACCAAATTTAGAAGTGAGGGGATAAGATATTTAAATACAAAATTTATTTTCGCCGACATTTCATTCCTTTTAGAGAAGATAGCAAAATGCCAATAATAATTATGTAGAGAGGGTTTTTTTTTCGGAAGCGTTAATGTTATTTAATAGATGATACTGAATAAAAGTGCTATGTACATATATCTAAGAAAATAAAAGAAATACTAAGCTAATTATGATAAATAAGTTGTTTTTTTGCAATGTCATTTTACAGGGAAAGACTTCTACTCCTGCGAAAATGACAAATGTTACCGTACGAGAAGAAATCACTTAAATATTTACGAATCAACTATTATGGCAAGAAGTATACACAGCTGATAGTTTGTATAGAAGGAATGATTTATTAAGTAACAACCCTTTAAGCAAATAGTTGTACTTACTTGGATGTGAAACACAAACATTTACCTCGATTTTTTACCTTCTGCCTTCAATTAATTACTCCGGGATGGTTGATTTTCCTTCTATTTGTTGGTGGCACCTAATACAAGGTTTTCCCTGTCTTTGTCACTCTGCGCAGCCCGTATGATTGTCAGTTATATTTTCTCTTCCGCAAACGAGACCCAAAACCAACCGAAAAACCTGCGTTTGCTCAAAGAATCTGCGTTCGATGGAACCGACCAAAGATATCTTCATCTGCGTTCGCGGATCATGTTTTTAACTGCTTTTCCAGTCAAAAGTAAATGAACTTTGCCTTGGAATTACAATTTCTTCCTTATCTTATTTAACGCAGTCTAACATATTTTTCTTTGTCGATGAAAAGAAAAGGAAGTCGTTCAAGATATGCTAGATGGGGTGAAAAGTAACCTCCTTGATCGCCAGAATGCGCTGCTACTGCAAAAAAGGTTATGGTGCCTTGAAGTCCGTTCATATTTAGGCAGATATGCCAACTTTCAGTGCGATACTGTCTTTAGTTTATTTTGACAGCTGATTGTTGTTAACGTGTCCATCATGTTGAGTATGGACAGAAACGATTTTCGTTCTCTCATAAAACATTATTTTTTGAGAGGCAAAATGGCGAGGGAAATAAAAGAAAAGTTGCATAAATATTATGGGGCTAATGCTCCGTCAGATTATACCGTCAAGTCCGCATCGCCAGGCCCTCTGATGCTGTTACAGAGGACAATGTCAAAAAAATACATGAAATGGTGTTGGCTGACCGGAAAGTGAAGATGCGCGAGCTAGCAGATACCACAAAGATTAGTACTGAGCGCACACGTCATATTATGGGCAATATTCTGCATATGAAAAAGTTATCCTGCCGCTGGGTGCCGCGCATGCTCACTCCTGACCAAAAACACGAACGCGAGAACGCTTCGAAAGAGTGTTTGCACTTGCTGATTCAGAATCGGGCGGACATTTGGCGTCGACTGGTAACTGTTGATGAAACCTGGATCCACTGTTACACACCAGAGAACAGAATGAGTGCCCGGCAATGGACTGAAGCCGGCACGAGTGCTCCGAAGGCCGAGGAAGGCTCAATGGGTCGGAAAGGTTATGGCGTCGGTTTTCTGGGATTGTCATGGCATACTCTTCGTGGAGTACCTCGAAAAAGGATACGAATGAATGCATTTGTAGAACTAAGCTTGAAGCTCAAGGCATATTTTATAGATGTGTTGTCTCTGGTGGTTTTATTTGAAGTAACATACCTATGAGTTCTCGGAACGTTCTTATTTTAAAGTACTTCCTCGTCCGCGACATTCGTATGCTTACCTCAGTACCAAAGAAACAATGATCTGATTAGCACTTATATACTCAAAATCTAGAACAATCTGATTGATAGTTTGTTTGTCAAGGGACCACCATTTAACCATACACAAAATGTATTCCCTAGATTGAACAGGTATCATTTGTTTACAAAATTCAATCTGGCAGTTGACTGCTGACTTGTACTCAGACTGGTTTGACAATTTAACCACGAATAGACAGACCACAACAACAAATGTAAGACGTCCTAATTTATTTCGAAAATTGTGGTTCAATTTAGTGGACGTAACAGCTCATATGCGCGTGTTTTCATACAACACACACTCTTATCAATGATAGATAATGATGAGCGCTACGAGTACTGATATTCCTGTTAAAGACCTTTAATATAACAGAACTGTGAGCAGACATTCAACAAGCGCCTAATTTTGCGCAATTACCTTCGATTTTGCACCAAGACCGTGTGATTTATCACACACTTTTCGATTATTTTATGTGGAAATGTGTAAAGTCGCTAGTCTAAGCGACTAAGAAGATGGACCACTTGAAAAGTATCCACTGTATATACGACATGATACATTAGCTAGCCGCATCGAACGATCCCTACGTTATAGAGAATATACAATGGTCACTTTTCTGGACATAGAAGGCGCTTTCAACAACGTCAACACATCCGCAATCACGACTGCGCTGTCAGCTCTGATCAAGCTTATGCTAAAGAGCAGGATAATCAACTCCATAGTGGGTGGATCCACGGCAAAAAGATGTTACAGCAGAGGTACGCCGCAAGGCAGTGTCCTCTCACCTCTCTTCTGGTGGTTAACGAATTGCGTATGACGTTGCTATAGCCGTCTCGGGAAAGCTTCTTTATACGATTAAAGGATAATCTCAATCTCATACTAGCACGCTGGGCAAATCGTTGTGGATTGGGAATAAATCCCAATAAAACCGATCCTGTCCTCTACGAAATTCCAACTATAGACTCATCCTTAATCAACGATACTAGCTTGGTTTTCTCTGACACAGCGAAATATCTGGGTTTAATATTTGACAGGAAACAAAGCTGGACACCTAACATTCAAGAATGAGTAAGAAAAACCTCAGAAGCTTTATTCTCTTTCGAAAAAGCCATCGGGAACAAATGGGGCCTCCAACCTCGTATTGACCCTTGTCTACATGTCTCAGTTATAAGACCGATACTCACCTTCGAGGTGGTTATATGGTGGACAGCTTTAAACAAAGCAGTCAACTGTATGAAGCTAGGCAAAATCCAAAAAACATGTCTGGGAATAAGCGGAGTCCTGCGCACAACTCTCTCCGCTGCCCTGGATGTTCTATTTCCCCTGACACCCTACAATATTTTCAGCAGACAAGTAGGTGCTAACGCTGCTATTCGCCTCAAAGCAACTTCGCAGTGGACAAAGAAGCTTTTTGTCCACGCAGACATTCCTACTATATTAGGAATCTTACCATAGAACATCGACTACACCATACCCAAACACTGGTTTGATAAAAACTTCCACGTAAGCATTCCCTCTAGATCCTTCTGGAAGGAAAATGCATTCCTGGAAGATAGATAATCCACTTCTACACTGACGGTTTATAGACCGACAGTGGGGTTGGTGGCGGTTTTTTCGCTGATAATCTTAGCCTAAGTCTTTCCTTCCGCCTTCATCCAAATCACTGTAGCGTGTTCCAGGGGGAAATTCTGGCAATTAGGAAGTCCTGTCCTGACTGAGGAAATACGTAATATCTATCGTATATTAGTTATAGACTGCCGATCATCTCTAATAGAGATGGCAGAGCAGTTCAACATTCACCTCTGTTGGGTGCCGGGACATAGAGATCTTCGCCGAACTTGCCAAAATTGGAACCACAAATGGGTACATTTTACCTGAAACTGGTAACATCGATATACCTCTCGCTACGTGCAAGCTTGAATTAAAGCTGGGTGATATAAGAAGAACAAACCTTAGGTAGTTGTTAAGATCCACATGTTTAGCGACCAAAAAAATTTGGCTAAAACTAGATCTGAATCGCTCTAAGAGTTTGATCCATCTAAGCAGAAAACATCTCAGCGCCACCATAGGTGTCATCACTGTACAATGCCTTGTAGGTAAACATGAAAGAAGACTTGGCATGTTTAACAACGACTTCTTCAGAAGCTGCATGGACGAGGACAAGGAGGAGACAATCCGACACCACCTTTATACATATCAAACTCTCTCCCAAAGAAGAAAACTCCACCTACGAGCCTTCTTCTGCAATCACTTAAATGAACAAGCAATACAGACATCAAAAGTCTCCTACTCTTCGTAAAAAGCTCTAAATGGTATCTTGAGCAGAAGGATAGATCCACGTGGCATCACAATGGGCCAGCAGGCGTAAGTGAGTTAGTTTTTCCAGTAGCCACTCTAACCTAACCTAACCATATCCATATCTGAACTGATTTTCCAGATGTCATTTTAGCCAGGTAAAACAATTTTATTTAATCACCAATGGCATAAATCAAACTCTTCAAGAATGTCAACATGTACCATGGCCATTATCACGATATTTTTGTGTTTCATTTCATTTCAAATATCCATATACAATGTCCAAATTATTTTTTGGCCAACAGAAACAAATCAAAATCGCAATGTCTTGACAAATTACGATATTGGGAAATTTAAGATTTCTAAACAAACTATCAAATTTCTGACTTGATTTGGAATCACTCTTAGACTACATTGTCGACCGCTGTTCATCACGTCCGCCATCTCACAATGAATTTCACAAACCCCGCTGATAAGAACTAATCTGTCATTTATGACAGCTAGAAAAACAAGATTCCCATATGATTGCACAAAGCTTTCTGTCAGTTCCCAAATCAAAATTACATCGAAAAAACTAGGAATCACCTGAGACTCTTCCACCTAATTTCCCCACAAATCAGTCAGCGTCATTACTAATCGGTTTCCCCATTCAATTTAAATGGTAAGTCACCCAAACACCAGCCGACATCCACCTAAAACACACCTCCTAAGGTGAAGACTATTTTTAGATCACGTTTTTTTTTTCCTCAAATTGACTTTACCTACCCTAATTTAATTACGAAGAGATTAATTCTCTTTTCATTTCAGTGCTAACCAAAAATTAACGTAAACAAACCATACAAAGTTGCACAGCTCCGGTAGAGAATGTTGCCAACCACTATATTCCGACAAATGTACCGGCCGGGCATGTGCAAGGGTTTAACCGACCTTCTGCGAACTACCCGCGAGGGCACATGTCTTAATCGATATGCCGCAGCCACTGGACTCCTAAAGACATCGTTCCTCGACTACCAACGTTGGGATATTGTCTCGCTACGTTTGTATGCGAATTCAAAGAAGGAATCGTTTCATTTGAGGACGATTAGGAGTCGTGACCTTATCCAGAATGTCATCGATAAGAAACGCGAAAGCTTCATTGAGAGAAAAAATGTTTTGGTCAAAGATATCCGCGAAACAAAGTCCAAGGTGCAGGAGAGAGTTCGTGAGAAGATGGAGGAGGTCATCGAACGAGAAAACATCATGACCATACCAAATATGCTGACAATGGGGAGAGCTTTTCTTGCTCCTTACATTGGGTATGTCATCGTGGATGGGGACTTTAATTTAGCATTGGGTTTACTTGTTGTGGCTGGAATTACCGATTTGGTGAATAGAAGTTATGTGTTCTTGGCAACAAGATAATAATAATCGTAAGCTCACGTTACAGTTGGACGGACAAATTGCTCGACATTGGCCGAATCAGGCCAGTAAAGCTGGCTCATTTCTCGATCCAATGGCGGATAAGCTACTAGTGGGTTCGCTAGTAATTTCAATGGGTTATTGTGATTTACTGCCATTGTGGTTGGCTGGAACGATTCTGTTTCGTGATGTCTTCCTATTAGGTGCTGGCTTTGTTATACGTTATATCAGTCTGCCACCGCCGGTAAGTACTTTTTTTTTTTATTTGTGTTGAGTAACGTTTTAGAAGTTTGGTAACTGATTATGATGTGTTGTAGTTGACTGGAAGCTAGTTAAGTCTTCAATTACTAAACCGTTGAAGAGTTTGAAGAGAACCCTTTTTTGAATCGTCAGAGTTAATCTATAAACATCACTCTGAAGGAGAGGGTACCGCAAGTCTTCTTGTGCAGACAAACGAAATTGTGTATCTCAGCTCTGTATGTGCGGTCATATGCGACTTTTGAATGAGGATACGTGCGAAATAGGAATACACACAATACTATCTTGTTTCTCCTATTCCGCACTGTTAAAACTCGTTCCCCGAAGTAGTGTTTTGTTTTTTTTGCCGAGATATGCTCGCATAATCAATGAATTACGAGATTAGGGTGTAATTGAAGTCTAGATTATATTTCTTTTGGACTATCTAAACTTTAGGAAGAAATAGATTATTCAAAACACCTTTGGATTACTAAAAACATTACTCCTTTTTGACTGAAAGTGACGTGATTTCGTTGGTCTTGTCTCATTTGGAGCCACCCCATTCGCTTGATCACTGGTTTACGTATCGTACTCTTAACCAAAGTGTCGTCACTGGGAATAATACGCTTGATAACCAACAGAATCAATCCCGGAAAGCGTGTCTTCCAAATATGCACTGCACAGGCTGCCTTTTGTTTGCAGCAAATTCAAGTCCTTCGGCAAGAGCTTTGCAGCGATATTGATGGATTTAAATTCCGTATATGGATCCAACCGAAATACGAGTCGTATCCGCTTACTCTCTGATGGTCCATTTGCGGTTTACGGCCAGAAAACTTTAAGTTCATTGATGTGTTCCTTAAGGCCCCGGCCCGACAACGGATTTTATGTGTCGGGGCATTTGGTTGTTGATGCCGATGGTCTTCAGGAACAGTTATCGACTGCTGTATGACCACTTCTCACGCTTGCATACCAATCACAAACCACTATTCTAGCTTTCACAAATATCATGCAAATTCTCTAAAAGTTGGTAGGAATGTGCAGGACAGTTGTACCAACATAACAAAGGAAGAATCTGAAACTCAATGTCTTGATGAATATAAAGTAGCGCAACAGGAAGTCTTCTTTAGTAAGGTTTTAGTGAGCGATTTGTTGTTAAAAAAAAAAACGTTATTACGTCCCTGTTTCAAGAGTAGCATATCACATGATCTTACATTGAGCGTAGTCATTTATTAAAAAAATTTTACTCAAAGTGTTCTCGAGCAGTGGCGATGGCGATGACCTTCACGCAGAGATTCCGTAGTTCGATCCACGGCATCACCAACAATTTTTCGTATCATCGTCACCCTTTCGGCGGGTAATGGCAAACTCCCGAAAGTCAAATTGCCTATGAAAAAGCTTCTAAGGAGTGGCATTCGGATTCAACGATAACCCGTAGGCCCTACTCAGATGTGAGACAAAAATAAGAACATGAGCAACACAAATGAACGTCAAAAAGCTAGGCCATAGCCCATACCGGGGTGCCAGCGCCAGTGTTATTTTTTTGTGTTCTCGAGCAGATCTTGTCCTTTCCTAGTACTCCGATTATGTATCTGCATACTTGTTATTTAGATTATCGATCTTAGGCCTGCTCTCGTTATGTGCAAATTGTTGTTCGTTTTTAACTTCAATTCCCCAGCCCCCTCTCAATGTCCCCAATTTTTTTTTCCATTCTTGTCACGAAGGTAGGTATGCCAGGATTGAAGCAAGCTTCGAGTTGATTTGCAGACTCTGGAGGGTGGAACTTCTTGGTGCCTGATTATGCTTTGAGGGGTCAATTTAACTAGCAAATGTTCGAGGATCTACTCTGAACATTACTGCTTGTTAAAATGATCTTCAATTTATTAAACAAGAAATAGGTCAAGACTGAAACCAGCGAGCACGAGGTGAGGTAATAGACTGGATACCTAGTCTATGTAAAGGATATGGAAATACCCTATCTGACAGCATACAATATTCAATGTGGACGACAATTACCAACAATTTTGACTATCTGACCTAGATGACTAACTGTTTGTCAAACTAAGTCCAACAAAGGTATTGAAGTGTTGGTCTTTAGAAGACTTGGTAAGGATCCTACATCATCATCTCATATATGGCTGAACGAAAGTATAAAGTTTACTTCATGAATGGGATCTTCTTCAGACAGACATAACTTAAACTATTTACTAGTTCTAACAACACGCTAATCGCTGTTTCTCTGGGCTAATAAGGAAAACGCGTATAAGAGCTCTCTCTTAAACAGCAAAAGTGACTTGATATATACGTAAGACCCTGACTATCCCATCAAATCATGGCTCTTTTGAGAAAGCTTTTTCGGGTAATCTATGTTTCCGTAAAGACTAAGTGGAGGAGTTAATACAGCGACTGCTTGAAAAAAATAACACTAGCGCTAAGGTTGAAAGAATTGGAAAGGGACCTCAAGCGACTCGGCTAAAACTGAACGCAAGTGGCTTGCGGTTGCGCTGCGTGAAGAAGGGTAAAGTCCATCACAGACTGCAGTGCCATTCTTAGTTAAGTAAGAAAATTAATGCAGACTGAACAGTTGGAATAGAAGTAACTGGAACAACAATGCCTCTACCAAAAACAAAGTAGTTCAAGTGCATAAGATGGATTACTACCGTGTAAAAAGTTCATCAAGAAAGTACAAAAGCTGCAACACTAGCAGTTGCAAAAATATCACGAACGACACTGCTGATGTTAAGATGTAAATATTACGTATGACTTTCTTACGAACTCATAATCATCGAACTTAAAAAGTTATCCAATCTGCTGGACTTCGTAGTTATAACGGCTTTTGTGAAACAACGCCGATGTGGTTGAAATTTCGTTATTGTTATCATCGAAACGGAAAAGATACTGCTAAAGTAAATGAAGGAATTCGCGCTGGGAATTTTCATCGACATTATGCTTACCTTCGATAACGAACCTTGCGGCATGTGTAACGTCTATGCTCAGGCATATGAAGATGATGTATGTTTTCTCTCTGTTGGAGCATACTTAGTAACACTCTGTTCAAAATCGCAGGAAGCCCTAGATGTGATACACGATCGGTGAATTAGAAATGCTCTCAAAACTGAGGTCCTCCACTTTACGGGATGAAGCTGTGAGTTATCCAAGACAACTATTTTCTTTGGGCTTACAATGTCAAGCTGAAAACCTCAAAGGCGTTATCGGCTTTCTGGCAGCGTAAAGGAGCTTATCACCGGATAACTCACATTCATTAGGGAAAATGATATCCGAGGTCTGTTGTAGCAAGCTTTCACATAAAACTTCTCTCCACCAGAGTCCAAAAAACAGTCCATCTTGGCTCTGTGCACGCCAATGGATCTACCTCTTCATTATACAATATTTGTATCATGAGCTGCACACTCAAAGCTCTCTTCAGTTACTAGTCCTGATAGCAATGAACTATATTGTGAGGAGTGTGAAGTCAGGTCACATTGGGATCTTGGCACCGTAGTTTCTTAGGACCAGAATCTGCTTTAAGATTGCCTGAATTCCCAGTTAGGGTTTTCATAATGAAAACTATATGACTATATGACTTGGCTCTCCAGGATTTCGGCAAACTAGACGAATGCTTCTCGTGGTTTCAAAGAGATCAATGATTTTCCTGTTGTCCGTTAGTTGTGAAGATTGTATACAGCTGGTATTCTGATGTGGTAGATTTTTGTACTGCAGGTCATTTACATCTCTTTACTAAAAGGAGCAATAAACGTTCTACACAAGCCGAATTGACTCTGTCGTGCCTGCTGCATCGTAAATAACTTTCCTTAACAACAGACATTTTTTCGGAAATATTCTAAAACCTAAACTTTTTTATGATTTCAGAAAACGTTGTCGCGTTACTTTGACGCAACGCATGTAACTGCCCAATTAGAACCAACATTCATCAGCAAAGTAAATACCTTCGTCCAACTAACTGCTATCGGATTGAGTTTAGGTGCTCCTGTCTGGAACTATCTTGGTAAGTTGTATCACTTAATTCACTGCTACATATTTCTACATCTTTTGCACTTTCTTTTTAGATCATTCACTACTGCATGGGCTATGGTATCTTACTGGTGCAACAACTGTAGCTGCCGCTCTAAGTTATATCCTCAACAAAAACACGTACAAGATCTTAAAGAAACGGTCGTAAACAAACGCCAATATGCCATGCACTAAGTTCTAAGTTATATCAGAACATATGATCTGAACAGTTTCGTTTTCATAGTTTATTATATTTTTCTTCATTTTCCGTTTCTATCCACGAATGTTTTGTAGACGCCGTGAAATAAATTGACTGACACAAGCAACTTTTGCAACAAGAACAAGCGATGTTTTATTTTTCTCTTACTACGTGGCCGTTATGTATTTATCGGTTTTGTACATTTCGTATGCGAATTCTTCCGTATGACCCGGATCGAACTCTAGCCCAACGTAGTCAATTTCTAAACTAAACGGGCCATCAAGACCTGCCCGTGAGCCAACTGTGAAACCCAGATGCGTCACCCGGTTGAGGTGAATGGCGGCCTGTCTGTCTTGCACGCGACCCTTGGAGGCGAAGAAGAATTTTGAAAAAGGTATCTACAAGAAGATTTATTAAATTTATTGGTGAACACTCTTTGACTTGGACTTACCTTAACTTTCTGCCAATGAGGTCCCCCTCTGGTATAAAGAGCATAGTGGTAAACATCATTCCATAAGAGATCATGATATCCCTCCGTATGCAAGTTAATTAGATATGAACGTCCGTCCCCTCTCACTTTGAGTACTAGAGTGTTATACTGTGTCCAGTCATAGGTGGCTTCTCGTTTAAAGGATTTCTAGAGAACGAACAAATTTCATTTGATCAAGCAAAGGCACTCGCATTGGTCTTAGCGATTGTCTTACTCTGACTCTCTTGGATCGAATGTTAGCAAAACCCGTTCTTTTGATCTTTCCATCTTTAAGAACATCTCCACTTACATAGCCATGGAAGAGCCCTGCATTGGCGTCACTTAACTCAAATTTCGCTGTACTTTTACCTTCAGCATGATCACTGTCGGAAGTGACCACCCATTTGTTTAGATCCTCTTCAGATTTAAATTGGAAGACAACATCCGTTTCACCTAGAAATTCAGAGATTACTTATGTCCAGCTCATTACTGTTCGTTAATAAACAAACCCGGGCGAAAAACTAATAGTGGATCACTCTCCAGCTTTTCTTTCATTTCATCCTTCCATAACATTATTTCCTGTCTAAGTTCTTTCATTCCGTCCAGAATAAGTTGTTTTTTGGATGGGAGAGGTAGTTCTTTACGGTAACCACTTTTTTTTTCTCTTTCCCAGAACTCCAAGAGTGTTGGTGTGGTATGGATTGCATTGCTTGGGGCTGTTTGGCCAAGAACCGATGATGACTTGTGAATACATTGTGTGAATCGTGAACTTAAGGATCTATTTTGTAAAATATTTCGCATCAAACTACCCATGTTTTAAGGGAACTTTACACATTTTAAGGATTAAAGTAAAAAGATAGAACTAAACCAGTGTTATGACACCGGGCGGCAGTTGACAGCTGTCAATTTTTAGTGCCAAAAACGAGAACAACCAGCTGCGCTGTTCAGGTACCTAGTTGTATAGAATATAATTAATTTCACTTAAAACTTTTAAATTAAGGTTAACCGATCTTCCACATGGACCAACCGTTCCTGATTGCCTGTTTAACTCTGTGTATTGTATTTATCATGGTTTGGTTTATCCTCTCTTCTCTCTTCTATAATTGAGGTGATTTCTCCAGGCATATAATTTTTTTGTTATCTGCTGAGTTGTGTTTTCTAAGCCCGTTTCCACTAAAGCCTCTTTTTGGTCTGCAACCTTAGTCTGATCTACCATCAGCTCCTGGATAAGTTTTTACCGCCTTTTCTAGATATGTAGTTTCTTCATGATTATATGTATTGGGTTTTCCAATAGCGACTTGACAACTTTGAATTCAATTTGTGAACGCACTCTTTTACTAATCATCAAACTTTCACTGTCAATTTATTCAGTAAACTCAACATTTTCATCATGGTAAAGTACACGAACGAGCAACGTCTGCACACTATAAAAATTTTCTACCGAAATTCCGAGTCGGTGACTGCAACTTTAAGAGTGTTAATTCCAATTTTCGGTCGTAATTCTCGTCCGAGTAGACAGGCAATAACAAGTTTGGTGCAAAAATTTGAGTCTACATATTCGTTGTGTGATGTTGCCGTCTCAGGGAGACAACAGGTTGGTCGAAGTGTCGAAAATATCGCTGCCGTTCAGGCGTCCGTAGCAAACGATCCAAATCAGTTAATTCCACGGCGTTCTCAAGAATTGGGCATCGCTCAGACCACATTATGGCGTACTTTGCGTAAGGATCTTGGTTTACACATATGCAAGATCAAGCTGACTCAAGAATTGAAGCCGATTGACCATTTGAAGCGACGTATGTTCGCCGATTGGGTTCTGGAGAAGATGCGCCAAGATGGTGAATTTCATCGCAAAATCATCTTCAGTGACGAAGCTCATTTTTGGCTCAATGGGTGACTATTTTCTGTATGGCTACGTTAAGTCATTAGTTTATGCCAACAAGCCGACGACGTTGGAAGAGCTCAGAGCCAACATTGAACGCGAAATAGTGGCCGTTTCGGTCGAAATGTGTGGCCGAGTCGTTGAAAATTGGGTCTAACGAATCGACCGCTGCAAACGTGCCCGCGATGGCCATATGACCGAAGTTGAGTTCCATTCATAAATGTTTTGATTGTACTTCAAGTCGATAATAAAGATTTGAAATACCTCAAATGGTTTGCGTTTTATTTCAAAAAAAAGTTGTCAAGTCCTTATTGGAAAATCCTTTATATTCGATTTCCTTACTCTGCCGTTTGCCATGATGAGTTTCATGTATAATAGAAACACAGTCTTCTCGGTGGTAGCTTGAGCCATCTAGTAATAATAACTAGCTCCTTGGAGCAAATCATACCCGCCCACATATTTTCGATTTTGCATTTCCGAACCTGATATTAAAGTCGTCCCTAATAATGAGACGGTTGATTTCCTTCCTTCTTGTCTTGTAACAGAGCTTGTCTTAAATGCTCATAGAATTTTTCTGATTATACCAGAACTTCTAAGTATCTGAGGTCATCTCATTGTTTTGATTTAATCTTATAAATATTACAAAAAAGTATATAAACAATTAACATGTGTTTTCAAGTTGCCTATACTGATCCTCTCAGCTTGCCATTTAAAACCAATTAATTTCTGTAATTTTACCTTCTCATTAAAATCAATTTTTTATTGAACACATCCCAGTTTGACGTTTCTGCTATCAACTTGAAGTGTGTAATCAAATTACCTGATTATCAAACAAATTTAGCAAACTTCCCATGAAGGTCGCGTAAACATTTTCAATCCGAAAAAATCAAGACTATGTGAATGACTTGAGAGACAGTTCGGGGCGCTCTCATAGTTATAGTTGCTAGCAATATAATAGTTTCGCGTGTCTGGCTTTGCTTCCAATAACTGTCTTTCGTAATGGTAAGTGACTAATTTAATAAGTTTTACTTAAAATCTATTTGTTGCATCACATCGTAGATGTACTTTAATAGTTTTCCATAAACCAGATAATCATTAAATTTTGCAAATTAAAAACTAATTCTTATCAAAAATTAAAATAAAGTAAAACAGAAGAAAGAAAATAAACAAAGTGAAGAATGTGCAAAATAATCCGGTACTAATTGTAAGCGTGGCAATGAACTTACACACCTCTCGTAGTACTTCCACTTGAGATTACAAGTGGGACGATGCGTTGCTTTCGATGGTTATCTGATCTTCTGTCTACTCGTACTCGTTACAGTGAGTTGGAAGTACCTAGTGCAAATAATGTGAAAATAAATCCGAAATGCAAAAATATTTCAACAGTCAACGTTTGTTAAACGTATGACCTTGCTTATTGTGTTCAAACTAGTTTATTTATTTAATTGTTGGTTCGGAAATTAACGCACTTTTTAAAGCATGGAGTTTCAGCGCTCAACTATGCATAGCTCAACAGGATTGGATGCCTAACTGGTATTCATCCCCCGTCGACGTACACATTCTACCGGTTTACTTCTTTTGTTCATTAATCTTACCAGCTCACTATTTCTGGGTACTTGTTATGCTTCTAGAAACCGGTCCCTTAACCGTGTTTTTCGGTTTTTCAATAAATGTCAAGTAGAAAGTGATCGCTTGGTGTCTACTTCACCTCCACCTATGCAAAGAAGTCGATTTCTGTAAATCAAGCGCAAGTAGTTGCCCTGAGTTGGTGATTGAATAAACATCACAACGCAGCAATATGGTACAATTTAATAAGGTTTGTAGACGTGGTAAATATTTCCGTTTTATTTCGTTTCCAGTAAGTGTTTTTGCTAGTTTAAAAAAGCAAAACAAATAGATAATTGTTATCAATTAGCAGATATAATCACTCAAATAGATTTGCCGCATTTCGCTTGTTTGTCAAATGTGTGAACGTTTAAACATTTTTTTGTTGTTGTTATTATTATGAGAGAGATTGTAAAAGTAAATTGTTTATTTTCTTTTATTCTTTTTAGGAGGAAGTTTATTTATACGATCCGAGAATACTATACCAATTGGACTATCATAAAAGTCCAGCAAAATTTGATCCTTTTATATCTGCCGTAGCACCAGGAGAAACATGGCTTAAAGTGAGACCACTCAAAGATGGAGACTATGATAGAGGCTTTCTACAGTTGCTCTCCCAGTTAACGGCTGTGGGTGAAATTTCAAGGACACAATTTCTAAGTGAGTATAACAATTTTTTACAGAGGCTTTTGTTTCAGATCCAGTAAGTTGTACCAATTATTGTAGTTCAGGGGGAAAAGCGATTTTAAAATTGAAAAAAAACGAGAGCATTGGCGCAATGTCTACAGCGACAATTATTTGTTTAAAATGATCCATCTTTTGGTCATAAGCATTTAAACAATTTCTGTTGTACTAGCTATTCAAATTTTTAGCCGACAAAAAAATTTAAAAATTTTGATTAGGAGTCTACTATGCTTATACTTCTGGTTATTCTTAAGGGCAATATGTGGAAAATTCGGCAGGCGAGTTATGTAAATGATAAATTCTGATACCAAGAACGAGAAAGAAACGGGAAAATGACAGTTTTCTATATACGAAAGGTGGTAATGACTGATAAAATGCATGTGTAAGAGCACTGATTTTTTCATTCAATGAGTAGCTAAAGCATTTTGAAATACGGTCTTATTTTTTTATAATAAATATAGCGTATATCGAGCAAAATTGTTGAAGCGAACATGGAGTTTTCACGAAGTTCACAGTCGAATTGTCAGAAAATTTCCCAACAGTATTAACTATGCAGTTTCCTTTAGAAAACAAAAACGTTGAAACACTTCTCCCATCATTTCATTAATTTTATTTCTCCATTGAAAAGTGGTTTCCAAACTTCCCACAGTATATATGTGCATATTCAAGTTTTTAGATTCATATTTCATGAGGGAAAGATGAAGTTCGGTTCTGTAAATTACACTATAGTTTCCTTACATTTTGGACGTCTAAAGGGCAGCTGAAATGCACGCATAGCTCCAAATACAAGTTGATTTTGAGGTTTTTATCGGCATTTGTAAGAACATTAAATCAACTATCATATTCGTCCTAGTCCGTTCATTTTGGTCGTTATTGTTCATTGAGTCAAGAGGCCAGGTGAAATGAAGCCGTGCGTAATCAGCAAATATGTCCTTTTTTGAATTTTTGACGACACTTAGAAAGTCATTGAAATACATGAAAAACAATAACTAAAATAATTTATCCCAAGAACAAACTTCACATTCTAGTTGAAAAAAAACATTTTCTCCTATACACTCAAACGGCAAATGAAAATTTGTACGCACAATATTGAAAGCAAATTCAATTCGGACCAAGTTGGCTGTGACAGACGGACATACAGATACACGAGTGATCCTATAAGGATTCCGTTTTCATTCCGACGTTCGGAACCATAAATATCAGAAGATTGACTGAAGTACAGGTTTAAAATGAATATAAATCCTTTCTATCCATAGCAATGTTAATCTCCTCCATTATAAGTAGGAGTACTGACTTGCGGTTTCGACTGAAACAGACTACCGGCTTGGCTACCGGTTCGTTTGTAAATAATCTTGCGTAAATGCAACTACTACAATGCAATTGCCCTATAATCCATGGAGTTCACAGCTTATTTTTGAATATCAAAACTGTTTTTTAGTTTTACTATACCTTTGAAAACTTTCTGAAAATTCTTTATAAAGCCGCAAAGTCCATAAGACTAAGTCCGTTGCGAGACGTGGTGTCGTTAGACTATGCTTACTAACTATCCTTCCAAAGATGTGCCCCTTTTCGGTGTTAAAATCGACTAGTAGAGATATTGTTGATATGTCTGTCAAAAAACTTGTAGAAATATTCTTTAGTGGCATTGTCCTTGTCTTCCGTAGTGGCATGGGCGCATACTTGCCTTATGTAAGCGAATTTAGCTTTTATGGGGATTGTCATAAGACGCTCGCTCACGTGTCTTAACCTCAAGACTTCTTGCCTAAGTCTGCGGCATTTTGGAATATGCTGTTTTCTGTTCCTATAGCAATTCCCATAATATATAGGTACAATCGCATCTCGTTAATTCAAACCAGCGATAATTCGTAGTTATTACGAGTTCGCTAGAAAATCTCTTTATATTTCGAAAAAAATCTATACATTTTTAATCACTTGGTAATTCGAACAAAAAAATCATAGCAACGTAACAAAACGACGCGTTAATTCGAACTCATAGATGACAAACACTCGACAATTCAAAGTTATCAGATTGAATAGGGGTACATTTTGAGACAAGTTCAAGTTTTTAACATCGTTGCACGAGCATTTGTTATTGAAATGATTATGTAACATAGTTTTTCGTTTGATGTTTAGCTTCAGTTTTCGTTGGTTACAGATTAAAAGTTTGCGTTGTTCGAAAATTTCGAACCATTTGATATTTCGAACTCTCAATAATTCGTAATATTTTAAAAGTCCTTCGAGTTTCCTGATCAATCGTTGCACAGATAAGAAATTCCTCATATGTTTCTATGTATGTGTCGTTGATATTTTCGTATGACTCTAGAAGTTTAATAACCCATAAATATCCTAATGTAACATACTCTTATAGAAAGTTAACTATAAGATAACTAGCTATCGGGGAAAATATGACAGAAGTTTACCCTATATGTCAAAATTAAGAAGATTTCTTAAGCTTTCCTCTCTATATTAAAATTTGAACTTAAATAAAAATCACACCTGTGTGCTTTTATATGTTTTTTTCCCGACGTTGGTGAATGCAGATTCAAGGCTGTTTGAAAAACAGTCTGTTGAGTTCTTATTTAAAATTCGTATATCTTGGTATTAACATTTACAAGATCAATAATTTACGCCATGCTTATTTACCACCTATCGACTTTGTTAGAACCCATATTGTTTTAGGTTATAATCAACAATTTCATGACGGTTGAGTTCGACACAGCACAATGGCAACTATGCTACGCGAACGTTGTCGAATGTTCAAACATTTCGCATTCTTCTGCCATACCCTTCTACTACTTTACGTTGCAAACATATTGGGTCAAACATTTCCGAAATCCACTACACTGCAGCTTGATTTAATTCTTCTCACAGGCGTTTATTAAAAGCACACAAACCTTAAAATGAGAGTGGTGAGTTTTAGAGGAGATACGCTTCTAATCGCCATCTCTAGCGTAATTGACAGTCTAACTGCATAATAATATCGAAACATCTTGTTACAAGTAAGCTAAAATACATATTTGTTAACACTGTACAAACTGTTAACAAGACAGTTTCCATCTAACTATCATTACCGTTGCTGCTATTAGACTCATTTGCATAAATTTAATTCTTAAATTATTATTACTCGCATCACTTTCCTTGGTCCAGATTACATATGTTTTTATAAATAGCAGCTGTATCATCCGTTACCTGAAATTTTTTTATTAGGTGCTATAGACTTGAACCATCAAGTCGATTATTTGAATGTCCATTCACCGAATCAGCTGTCTGTTCTCTATTATTTTTTTTATCGATGACCCATCTATCATCCTTCAGATATGAGACATATTATGAGAACTTTGAAGCCAAATTCCTATTTCTGTAAACAGCTTAATTTTATTCTAAATTTCAGCAAGATTTTCTCAAATGAAGGCAAGTGGTGATTACTTCGTCACAGTCATTGAAGATACAAGGAAGAATGAAATAATCGGAGCTGCATCTTTAATCGTTGAACGAAAATTTATCCATAATTGCGCTATTGTAAGAATATAATTATTGTTTCTTTTGATAAATTTATCATTTAGTTTTGTTTCACTTATAGAGAGGTCGTCTTGAGGATGTCGTTGTAAATAATACGTACAGAGGAAAACAATTAGGCAAATTGTAAGCATTTAAGAAGAAATGCATTTCTTTTGAAACACTGTAATCATTTTTATTCTTTTTTGCAGAATTGTCGTAACAGTTTCCTTACTGGCTCAACATCTTGGTTGTTATAAAATGTCTCTAGATTGCAAGGATAAATTGATACCATTTTACGAGTCATTAGGATATGTACTCATACCTGGAAACTCAAATTCGATGACAATTCGTTATGATGAATCTCCTAGTAAAAACAATGTTCATAATCCAACAAGTAACACTGTAAGCCTCGAATGTCCATCCTGACAATTAGCCCCCAGTATTGCTTACAAGTCAAAACTTTAACTGAAGAAGAAAACTACATTTCATCCTTGTGACGCAAATCCTAACCACCAACATCTTTTCATCTTTAATTTGCGCGCTTATTTGTTGATTGGATTTATTTGAATTTCTTCGGAGTTACACGTTTGACTTGCGAAAAGTGAGCCACACCGATAACAACACCCTTATCTCACTTTCGAATTAAGCAGTGCTGGCTAAAGTGACAATTTTTTTTTTTGTCTATAATATCAAGCCTACACATATAGTTTTTACTTTATTTGTTAAATTAATTATTGTTCTTTGTTTTTTTTTGTATTTGGTGGTGGTTATGTATTGTAGAAAGAGGAACGAGTTTGTCAGTTTAAGTAATGTTAAGCCATTTGGATATGCCATAAATAAATTTTATAAATTGTATGCATCGATTATTCTTTAATCATTCATAGCGTTTAAAGCGGACTGCTAATAGTTTTGGATTTGGGAGAGATAATTATTTTTCATTCCGCTTTTCTTCGAAGCTTATTCTAGTGTGTTTATTTGACAAAAATTTGCATTTATCGTAGTTTTTTCTGTATGTATCATACAACGTTTAGCACCATGATGGGTATATTATACTTAAACAGTCACCCTCAAGTCAAATAGGTGCTATTTTCTTTTGAGCGCGCGCCAATTATAGAACAAAAAAACAGTAAATTGGTGCGAAAAGAAAATTTCTACCTCAAAAAATTCTGAGCAGTATCTTAAGATAAAAACAGTCAAAAAGCAAACGACTCAGATATAAAGAGATAGTGCCCTCAGCGTATCCTTAAAATCTTAACGATTTCAACCTTAACAGAGAAGGGTATAGGAAAAATGCTGAAAAACGACTGACTACATTGACCACTAATACGAACCTCTAATTTTTAATACAACAAAAAAATATACATATAGAACAGCGATTCTCAGAGAAGACAGTTGCGCGGTAGCTCTAACCCCGGAGCAATTCTCAGAGTGTAAACAAGAGGAGAAATACTACACAGCAGAAATATCATATTCGAAGCTTAGAGTATTGACTTAGACCAATATTTCCTTGTAAGGAAAATAAATCATATACTTTAGACCTTAATACAATACTTAATACTTTAGACAGAATGCTCTAGGGTTTGCTGGCAGAGCTATTGATAGCAGGTAGAGGGAATTATTTAAATAGCCTTGTCGTGGTAGACGATTATTTTCGTCAGTCTTATATGTCAAGACTAGACTTTAAATGGGTAAACTGTATAGATGTGACTCTATAGGATAGCTGGATCCAAAGATGAGAAAACATATAAGCACCATGTTAGCAAAGTGCTAAATGACATTTTTTACTTCCCATCTCTGCGAATACTGGCAATCTTCAACCAGCAACCAACCACCCTTCAAACTCCCTCCAAATACTGAACAATGGTCGATTTTATATTCCATAAAATCAATAAGCTCAGTAGCGAACTTATTGTTAGCCGAAAAGTTTTTTAAAAATATGTGTTGCAAATTTCAACCCATCTGCTGTCTCACCATTAATCTCATCACTTACTTACTAACTTAGTTTAGGTGGCGCTTCAGTCCAGGGTGGACCTAGGCCTCGGTCAACAAGCGTCTCCAGATAGCTCAATCTTTTGCTAGCTGCCTCCAGTTTCACACGCTAAGTTGGCTGAGGTTCCCTTCCACTTGCGTGCGTCAACTGAGTCTCGGTCTTCCTCTACTGCGCTGTCCCTAGGGAGCGGGTTCGAAGACTTTTCGTTGGTGTCCATCCGCTCTACATGACCCAGCTACCTCAGTCGTTGGATCTTCACTCTCCTGGCTATGACGATGTCGCTGTACAGTCCGTGCAGTTCGTAGTTGTATCTCCCCTCCACTCACCGTCAATGCAGACGGGACCGAAAATCACTCGAAGAATTTTCTTATTGAAGCTGCCAAGAGCACTATAATTCATTTTTGATAATGTCCATGCTTCTGCGCCATAGAGCAGGACTGGGGTTATTAAGGTCTTATATAGGGTAACTTTTGTTGCTCGAGAGAGGGCTTTGCTGGTCAATTGCCTTCTCAGCCCAAAGAAGCAGCGATTGGCAAGAGTTATTCTTCGTTTGATCTCATCGTTGGTATCGTTTGTGAATTTATACCGGGACTAGGTAGACAAGGTCCTTAACTACCTCAAAGTTAAACCTGTCGAAGGTGACGTTATGTCCGAGACGTCACTGTTGAGTGTACGTTTTGCTTGATAGCATATAAATACTTAGTCTTGCCCTCATTGGCCGCTAAGCCCATTTTTGACTTGAAGTCAAGTCAATATCATCGGCGTTTGCGAGTAATTTGACGAACTTTTGAAAAATTGTGAGAGAGAGCATTACAGTGCATCGCCTTGTTTTAATCCTTTTTCGACATCAAAGGTCTCGGTGAGATCTATACCGACCTTGACGGAGCATGGTGTATTCTCCATCGACACTCTGCACAGTTGGACGAGTTTGGCAGGGATGCAGGATGACATTGCACTGCATAGCTCGTCTCTTTAGATGCTGTCACACGCGGACTTAAAATCGATAAATAGGTGGTGCGTGTCGATATGGAGGTCATGGGTTTTTTCCAAAATCCGCCGTGGTGTGAATATTTGGTCGATGGTGGACTTTACTGGCCTGAGGCCACACTGATAGGCACCTTTCAGGTTGTTTACAAATGGGTTCAGGTTTTCACACAATACCGCAGATAAGATCTTGTATGCTATGTTAAGAAGACCGATGACTCTGTAGTTATCGCAGTTCAGAGGGGTTCCTTTCTTGTGGATCGGACAAACAATTTAACAATTTAATAACAATTTAAGAAAATGAAGCGGATATCAATGCCTCTTAAACACTTATAGAATGGGGCATGATGGGGATCCCACCTACCAGTGAAGCTTCAGTGGCAATTAAGAACATTTAGGCCTACTGGGGGATAGCCACCCGTGCTGGAACAAATTTTCTAATAGGTCCTGTATTGCAGATTTTTATTGTTAAGATTTATTGTGTAGAGTAGATCTCCTCACTTCACTCTTGCTCGTGGAAACATGGATGATTGTTTCGAGAAAGCCAGGCGAGGGTGCCCCGCTCTCGTTATTAAATCGTCAGTCATGCTGTGAGAGAGCGATACGAGAAACGCTGTCATCTGTTCCCGCTACAAAACCGTTCAATCAATTCACAATTGAACGATATTCGTTGGCGATTGTTTTGACAGCGAGTGTCAGTAATATTGCAAATGTTGTGAGTTAAAGTGTATGTTTGTAATTACTAGCAAATGAGAACGTTTTGAAGAATACAATATTATTAAGTGTATTATAGCTTATAAAGAGTTAAAAGAAAACAAAAAAAGTCAACAGAAGAAGGTGGTGGATTCGACGAAGTTACCAATTGAGGAGTGAGTTTGGTTTGTTTTAATTCACAAGTTTTTATTATCTCTCATAATAGTAACCCATCTTAGCTCTCGGTATGGGTCTCACGAGTTTCTGCCGTCACGCGTAGCCAAACTTAAGGGGTGAACAGAATGTGAATCTGAAGCTTGAATCTGTATCTGTATCTCGAAGTTGGGTGCTATTGAACTTCGAGATACAGATTCAAGATACAGATTATACATGTATTGAACAGCCCCCTTAAGGGGTGAACAGAATGTGAATCTGAAGCTTGAATCTGTATCTGATATCGAACTGTCAAAAGTTGAAAACATGTACTATGTAAGTGCCAACACAATGTGTATCTGTGTGAATCTGTAACTTGAAGTTAAATAGTACCCAACTCCGAGATACAGATTCGAGATTGACATTTCTTTCTTTGTATGCATTGCCTGTACTTTCCTCCCTTTGGTTTGAGAATTTAAACAGGATGGATGTGGAACAATTTATCGAAGCGGTGCGGAGTGAAGAATCGTTGTGGAATTTGGCACATCCAAATTATAAGAACGTAAAAGAAAAAATGCGCGTGTGGATGAAAATTTCGGAGAATTTTGGAATAACGAGTAAGTATTTCTTTTCCCCAAAATATTATTCATTTGTGTTGACTGTGTTATTTTTGTTTTTAGTTGATGACTGCAAGAAAAAGTGGAAGAGTTTGCGTGACGGGTTTAATCGCTACATGGGCAACTGTAAGCGATCAGGCCAAGGCCTTGATGAGGTGGAACCTGGGTGGAAATATGCGCAAAATTTAATATTTCTAGCAGAGCATTGCAGGCCAAGGACGTAAGTAAATCGCATTTATTCTTATTAGAGCAATTAATTATTTCAGTATAGTCTTACAGGTAACTACGGATGTGGCGAGGATTCCAATACTGGGGAAACAAGTTCGCCAGTGAACTTTGAAACTAATTTTTATGAGTGTGCAAGTTCCTCGGATTTGAATTTCCACGACGAGTCAACACCGAGTGTGTCCAGGTCCGCAACAAAACGAAGAAAGACATCTTCTGAAACCAGCAATTTAGAGACGTCTTTGGCGGGTGCGATGAGCTGTGTCGTGGACTTTCTCAAGAAGAAATCACCGAACAAGGAGGAATTAGAGGATGAGGATATGCTGTTGTGCAAATCTATGTTCATGAAACTCAAAAAATTTCCACTTGCTCGTAAAAATGAGGTCAAACTGAATATAATGGCATATTTAAACAAGGTTGAGTTGGAATTGGAGAAACAGAATAAAAATTTTTCTTAAATTAATAAAATTCATTTATTTCAAAATTACATCTTCGCCTATACTATCGTACTATCTTGTCTGCATTCTTAGGATGGAAGAAAATGCATTTTCCAAGAATACGCCAACGGGTCGTCAAGCTGCCCAATGTGTTTTCTTTCACACGCCGTGCTCTAGAAAGTCTTGTGTTGAAGACATCCTCTGAGAGATTTAATAAAATTCCTGGATATGGCCTCATTATATTTTTCCTTAAAGGAAATGTGCAAATATTTTGTCAGAGTTTGGCCAAATGTAGAATTTTTTAACACCCCACCATCACTTTGGCTCCCGAACGCCCCTACATCGACTGCTGTAAACGTAAAGTTTGCATCGCAGATTCCAATTAGAACTTCACTAAAGAAACCTTTGTAATTGTATAAAATGGAGCCTGATTTCGGTGGGCATTTTATTTTGTACGTGTTTGCCATCTATACTTCCTACGCAGTTTGGCATCTGCCACATATCACTGTGCTAGTTTTGTGCTATTTGCTTCCAATTTTTTTTTTTTTTTTTTATGCATTTTTATTTAAATTCATTTGTTAATACTTAAGTGCTAAACAAAAAAACGCTTAAAAACTAGCTTAATTTACTTCAGTTGTTCTTATTTTTACTTACTGGCCCTACAAGAGCGCTCTAAGCTAAACATAAAACTTGACTATGTCTTTCGACGTAACCTAACTGTTTTTTTTTTTTATATATATATTTTTTATTTCATGTACATTATGCTTAGAACTAAGAAAATATAAATTGTTTTAGCAAAAACTTAGTGAAAGGACATTTCGTTTACATAAAACTTAAAACTACTAACAAAATAATTCTTAGACTACTTAGATTATCTTAAACTACGTTACGTAATTAAATACGTACTTTTTTTGTTTTTTATGCTACCTATCTCTTTTTTTTTTTAATTTTGTTTTTTTTTTAATTAAAAAAATTTTATTTTTATTATTATTATTATTTTTTTTTTTTTAAATTATCTTAACACTACATTAACCTACCTAAACTATGTAAGCCAGCCATGACTTAAAATTTAAGTAAACCGACTTTGCGTCTTATCGACGCTACCTCGAATTAGAAGGAAACGATGAAAGAGCTCCCTCTCTTTCAATAAGCCACCAAAATTCTTGGTGCTGCCGAGCAACGTCTCTCAAATCGCGACTCCCTACCGCCCTACAGAACCGGAGACGCTCCGCACTGCCGTGTGCGACGTCTCTGTCGTAGTTGAGTCGCCTGTCTGCAGCTGTTCGAGCAACGTGGAAGATTAGCGGCACCGCTAATTTGTCCTGGATCAGCCCTTTTTTATCAAAATAGAGGAACGCTTCTGGGGGAATAAAGCCGCTAAAGCGCACACTCTCGTGATATAGATAGTTAGGGTAATAAGCCCCGAAGATCAGATTGTTCGTCGAAGCCATTGCTCTAGCAATGTGCCTTCGAGTCAGCTTAATGACGAAATTGTCCACTCTAATTAGGTTCGCCCTGTTGTACAGGACCTCGTTAGGATAATATTTTATGTACTCCGATTCTGGTGTTCTGTACAAGCGAAGACAAGTCCTAAGACAAGCCCTCTCAAACACCCGAATCTTTTCCATTAAGCTTGCTCTCACGTTGAACCACACGGGACATCCAAATACAAGCATAGGCCGGATAAGGGCCATGTAGCAGATTACTTTTACCATCGCATCGAGTTGCCTGCTATAAAATAGTCTCTTTGTAAGGGCAAATGCACCTTTGGCTCTGGCCAGAGCAACATCCATATGTTTGTTAAAATATAGATATTGATCTAGCCACATCCCAAGGTATCTGACGACATTTCGACAAGCAAGTGGTTGCCCGCGTTGTCCCACGATCGAAAACTTTCGCCAGTTCTTTTTGGTATCCGCAGAGGCCCCAGACAAAGGTGTCCTAAAAAGAATGGTTTCCGACTTCTGAAAGTTGATCTTCAACTTCCAGTCATCGCAATATCGTTTAATCTTATCGAAGTCACTTTGCAAGAGCATATTAATGACCTCGATTTTTGGACCTGATCTGTACGCTATCAAGTCGTCTGCGTACGCTATGGCATGGTGAAGTGAACTCACAAGATCGCTTGTGTAAATGTTAAAAAGGATCGGTGAATTAACCGCACCTTGTTGCAGACCATTTTTAATGTTAAACGTTCTAGCAGAAGTCGCATCGCCATTCTTCACGATGAACTTTCTACCGGAGAGTATATCAAAGAGAATATACAGCAGTGGTTTACATATGCCCAGCCTGTTCAACTTGAAAAAAAGGCCTTCTAGCCATACGGTGTCAAAAGCCTTCTCCAAGTCAATCAAGCAGGCGTCTGTGCACTGTTTCTTGCTATTGTTCCACTGGATATCGGATACCAGTTTAGACGCGGCATGTGATATATCATGTCCCGCCTTGAAACCGAACTGATTATCTGGAACTATATTTTTGTCCTCAACCCACTTAGTCAGGACTCTATTGATCACTTTTTCGAAAACTTTGCTGATATTCGGAAGGAGACTTATCGACCGATGATTCGCCGGATTGGACATGTCTCTATCCCTTTTGGGAATGGGATGCACCACCGCTGTTTTCCAATGCATTGGATAATAAGCATTATTCAAAGCATTATTAAACAGGATGGTATAAATGTCCACCACTTCTGGTGGGAGATGTCGAAGCACAATGTTCGGTATTCCATCGGTTCCCACTGATTTCTTACTTCTTAGTGATACGAAGTTAGTTTGGAGCTCTTCCTTCGAAATGAACGGGGGAAGATCCCTTTCGTCGGCGATGGCCATATTTGCCATATTTTCGTCATTGAACTCAGTGAACCCTGAGCTCTCGAATCGCCAGTGCTCTATATCATTTCGAAGGTAGAAATTGTACAAAAGAACCTGATTTTCCAGGTCGTGGTTACAACCAATGACAACATTTGCGTTGTATACTTCCTGGAAAATCGCTCCTATGGTCTCAACCTTCTCCTGCGGATCTTCGACCACGAAGAATTTGTCGTCGTCTACCGCTTCTCCTGGATCTACGCCTGCAGTTATCAGTATTTGTTCATTGTCTGTTGTTCGAGGGATCTTTAGACATGGAAGATCGTTTTGATCTTTCCTCCGAAATATTTTATTTATTTGCGGAAACATATTCGGGTTGCTAGTGTTTACAGCTCGAATTTTATTGTTCCAATACAAACTTACAGACGCCCTGTAATTTTCTTTTATTAATGTTTGGAGGGTTTTGATCAACGACTTCAGTGTCATGATTTCGGGGTTATGTCTGTCAGTAAACTGTCTATACAAGTTTTTTTTAGTAAAGATAGTAGTCCGCTTTTGTGTTCGTGCAGTGCGTTAATATTTGCACTGCGGAATGTGTCTTCGTTTTCGGAATGTTGATACCGAGGTATCGTACTGTCCATTGTTCGTTTTATGGTCTCGTCCATTTGTTTTAGGTACTTGTCAATCTCCTCATTTGACAAATTCCTATTGGACGGCGGGTGTAGCGAGTTCGAGGAGAGTGCTCTCATCAATGTTATTGAGAAGTGAGTCCAATGTACCCTACTGTAGTTGAAAGAATACCTTTGAACAAACTCTTCCAATTCCGCAATTTCGTTTGGAACAGTTATTTCAATATTTGCTTCCAATATCCTGTATGAAATTCAAGCATGTACGTTGGCAATAGTACATCCCAAAGAGCTTGGCAGACTTCGCAAATAATTGCCCTTATCGTCGACACCCTCATTCTGAACGTCTAGGCAAGATAATTTGTAAAAACTCCTTGCGATAAATATCTGAAATAGATTGCAAATTGTACTTTTATTCCATAAAAGCATATTTATATTACTTACATTAGAGTCACAACAAGTCTACATTCCGGATCGATAGGCTTTCGAATTGAAGTCTTCATCAATTTCTTTCTCAGCATATTGAGCAACAGATCACTATCTACGTTTCCTCTTTTAAATAAGTTGTATCGACAAAAAGGAGAAATAAAGTACCCTCATTAGCCCTTTAGTGTATTCACACAGACCCAGAGTAATATGTCAACATTCCCTGCATACGTTTGACTAAGCGAAGTCGAAATATTCTATGTATGCACACAATTTACCTATTTTGTAAGCCCTCGCCGCCCACACTACGTATTTCATTCTCTCCACATACAAGTTTCGTACGCTAGCATTGCAGACTGAGCACCGGGCACACAGACGTATTAGCACTAATAAGGACTGAGACGTCACCATTGCTACGGAGTGATTTTGTTTTCGGTTTTTGTTAACTTATTCAATTGAATAGCCTAAGGCTTTGCCGGGTCGTGGTTTACACATCAAATTCACGAGGTACTCAGAACTTTTTCTTCACAAGACTCAAACAACCACTCTCTCCAAGTGTCAAACTCCAAATTCAGGTTGTTACGCCGAGAGAGTTTTTCAATTTTTCGAAATCACAGCGTTGCGTGGCGACGTGTCTCGCGCCAGTGTTTTACTTCGTACATTTCCTTTGTTTGGAAATCATTTGACAGCTCGCGCTATACTCGTTATCGCTCTCTCGCGGCATTGTGGATCAGGCATCAACTCACAATGAAGACGGCGCGTCGTGAAATAACATTAGCTACAAAAAAAACCCAGTTAGAACGAACAAAACTCTTTCAGACAATACATATCTACATACTTTAAGCCTCAGGCCGTGGCGTCTATTCAAGAAATTCTTTCGATTTTCCAACATCTTGCTAGTTCCTGCGTTTCGAATTCATTTGACGCCTCGCTCTCACTACTCTCGCGACATTGCGATTGTGAATGGAGACGAGAGCGAGTCTATCGAAAATTCTCGCTGCGTGACGTTTATTACTTGGTGTACTTTCAAAGACTTTCGTTCCTTCGGATTATTTTTTTATTTTTATTTTGGAAAATGAATAAATTAACAAGTGTCCAAGTCCAAAAACTTATTAATTCAATAAAAGAGAAACCGTTTATGTATAATTCGGCGGACAAAGATTATAAGGAATTCACAATGAAAGAAAATATTTGGAAAGAAATAGCCAAGGATGTAGGAGTCAAAGGTATGTTCATGTTCAGGTTTGTTTGTTTTAACGATTGACATTATAATCGAAGTATTTTTTCTTCAGAAACTGACTGCAAAATTGCATGGAGGTCGCTAAGGGACCAATTTGTAAAAGCGACGAAGAACACTCAGAGAAGGTCGGGATCTAAGAAAAGGAAAACATATAAATATTATGATAAGCTGTTGTTTCTAAAAGAAACCCTTCATACCAAAAAGTAAGTATCAGATAAAGCTAATTGAATCCTTTTGATTTAACATTAAGTTTAAATAGAAGAACCAGCACCTGTGATCATTGCACGGATGAATCAGATACCATGGATTCGGATGTAGCGGCAATATTAGATATATCAAATGAAAAGTCTGAAACTGTTGATCATAAGCCTGATTTATTCGACGTCATGAATGAGATCGCATGCGCTTCCGCATTTGGAAACAAACCAACCAGCAAACCAATTTCCAATTATTCCGCAGAATCTTCCAAAAAAATAAAGCCTTATCTTAAAGAATGCGATATTTTGAAGGATATTTTAACAGGAGTACTCTGCGCAGTTAAGACTTCAAATTCACAACCACAACCACAAGGGGATAACGAACAATTTTTTTTCGACCCTTTCCACAATGGTAAAAGATGCAAATTTAACACCATTTCAAACGCGACAAATACACCGAAAACTTTTTAATCTTGTTGCTGACGAATTGGACAAAATTGAAAGCAATAAATAAAAGTATTTATATTCAATCAAATTTTCCTCTTTGCGAATTATTTCAAACGCATCAGGTAGGGGCCACGCTTTCCTTTTTTAACTAGAAAACTTTTTGATTGGTTCTTTGGCATCGTAAAACTAGATTAAAGCATAATGTAGCAATGCGGTCGCTTTGACAATGATTTTTAATATGCGTTGAAAATGTAAATATGTTATTCTTCAATTTTCAAAACTTTTACTTTAATTACCACCTAATTTCGAAAATGCATGGATACGAACTGGTGCTAGTAGAAGTAGTGTAGGGGTGAATTCATAAACGCCAGGATTTTTAACTTAATACAATCCCAATCCTCGTGTGATTCCGGAAGCATTCACTGCGTAGACATATCTTAGGACTTCCGTGTTTGTTTTGCATTCAAAAACGTCATGACTGTGGACAAAAAAAAAAATATCAGTCGTCTTCCATTTCCTTGTTGCCTTTTGAAAACACCCTAGCTTAGTAAACTTTTTCAATCCAGAATTCAATTTCGCGAGGTTCAGATTCATAAAAGAACCGCTTGTTAATGCAGAGCGAACTTAATAGTTTCTTTATGAAAGTTAACTGTCAGTATGATTCCTTCATATCAATGTAGATGCCGCTTCCGACATACTTACACACACACAAACACTACTTTCCAGCTTGCGGTTTTTTGTTAGGCGCACGCACAGAGAGGCAGCAGACGATGATTGCGTTCTCCCCCTGGGTTGGAGTAGAAAACTTTCTGGGCTGTTGCGCTCATGTCCACACAATTAATCTAGGTGATCTAGCCAGGAAAACCAGGTTATGAGCTTTTCTGGCGAGGTCCGCAATGCCGACAGGCCGTACAGTTCGCTTTTTAAGCGTCTTCTTCAATATTTACCGATGCAAGCGGGACCGAAATTACCTGAAAAATTTTCGCCTCGAAGCATCCGACAGCATTTTCATTTGCTTTCGGCAGTGTCCACGCTTCTGCGTCTGGACGCAGGACTGAGTTGATCAGTGTCTTGCATAATGTAGCTCGAGTGTTGACTTCAATATTTAATTGCCTTTCAAGTCCAACAACAACAACGCTCTGGTGTTGTTGTACGAGTTAATACAAGTGCAAATGTAGATAAAATTCCTTACTACTTCAAAGTATCACTACCGGAACGTTTTGTTCTAGACGTCGATGTTGTCTGTCCGTCTTTGTTGACAGCATATAGTCTGCTTTCCTTTCACTAACCACTAACCCATCTTTGCTGCAATAGTTGCGAACGCCATATTGATAGCCCGTTCGTTGTCTTCCTTCTACAATGTAAATGTCGTCTCCAAATGCGAGCAACTTGTGTGTATAGATTCGGAACTCCTGGGTTTTTCCCAAGACTTGCCGTTGCGTAAAAATTTGATCTATACTGGACTGTCCTCGCCTAAAACTACACTATAGGGGTCGGTTATCCTTTCACGAAAGTTCTTAGACATTCAAATTATATGTTGAGATTTTTCACGGTGTAGTCGGAACAGTCAAGTTCTTTTGAATCGAGCAATCAATGTTGAGTTTCATTAGCTCCGCATATTTTTAAAATCATAGCGGTAAATAACCTAGATGCAGTGATGGGGAAGGATATGCCTTTATATTTGCTGGATTCGTTTATTGTTGTTATGGCCTCGACTCCATAAAGATGAAGAAGTTCAAGGTTGAAGTTAGTTCGGTAGGAGTTTAACGGTTCTAAAATAATTCTAGTAATAGATTAGGGTCGTTTACGTTAGTCGTATTCAAATAGTTTCAGGAAAGGCCTCATAAATATGGGAGAGTCAAATATTAAAAAACTCTGCTAAATTCAGGATAATGAAACACATTGCATTTAAGTATGAAGTAATGTACTGTATAATTATTCAAACCTTGAAGGCAAAAAGAAAACTAAATCACCGAAACAATATTCTTATCACTTAAATAGAACAAAAATGAAGACCCTCACATTGTAACGTCTTTCAATACACCGTCGCTTATATCGAAGATGGCATCTGTGCTTATGTTTCCCAATTTGTCGCTAAATTCGATGCAAACATTTGATGCATTTAAATCATTCTCATCCGTAGTACGATCCTTTCTGTTAAGTTTAAAACTACGATTTAAATCGCCACTGCTTAAACCAAACTTCTCAGCGCATATGACCTGCAAACACAACTATTAAAAACAACTTTTTACACACAAAATCGAATACATACGCTCAAAAATCCGCTCTTATTGGTGGACTCTAGAAGAGTCCTATCATTCAGCAGAATTTTTGGGAATTCTTTTGGATCAAAAGACACCAACGGATCCAATCGTCCTGATGGGCTGGTACTTAAATTTTGGAAATTCAGAGAAGCATCTTGAACCTTCTTCACTGCTGATATCTTTCGAGAGTAAACAATACTTGCATCAGGACCAGTTGCTGTCATCGAAATATCCAACTGCTGTCGAGTGAGAGCTGTGTTTTCTTTCGAACCGAATGGCGAATTGATCGACGAAGTGACAATTGTCTGGCAATGTTCGCTTTGAGACGAATCTAAATCGTCCATTCCAAAGAGGCTTTCATGCTTTTTCCACTTTGAAGCGAGCGAAGAAAGGTTACGTGACACATTACGCGCCTTCGATGTGTCCTTGTTTAGGGTACGCAATAACCGTAAAGGGTCGACGATCTTCGACTTGCTTACAGTGCTCTGGGATAAATTAAGATTTTGATTTTTTTTAGCAGTTCTTGGAGCTGTAAACAGTGTGTTTTGTTGATTCATGAAACAAAATGAATCAATCGAACGCTCTACAACGAAATCATCTAGAAATGGCAAACGGGGATTGTTGTTCATTTTGTTGTCGATCATGTCCAGCTTAATCGGTGGTGTGTTAATGAATTTAGAGAAGAGAATATTCTCACAAGGACCTTGTATACTTGGACGAACTGGAGTTATTTTTGTGATCGGATTCCTGGAACCCTCAGTAATGGATTGCAAAAATTTTGTCACTTGTGTTTCAATTTGAAGAATGTCAGTTTTCAGGGAACTCAATTCGGTGCTAATGAAATCGTTTCGTTTGTTTTGCTTATCGACTGTTGCAATATTATTCTGCACATCGGGGAATATGCGATTAAAGGCAGCCAATAATGTCCCCATTTGCAATTCACCTTCTGTTTCATGGAAAGACACACCAATTTCAAGATCTGGATACGACAATTTAATCTTAAGTAAAGCCCGCTTCACCATTTCCTTGTCGTACTTCACACCTGCTTCGTGGTTTTGGAATCGATCTATAGTTTCTTTGAGATCTTTTAGTGGCTTCTCAATAGATTCCACCTTTGAAACTCTTTGTTTTAGATTCTTTTCGAACAGTTGCCTATTACTGGACCCAAACTCAGACAGAACAGTGTCTTCTACTAACTCATTCATTGTAAGCCCTGGTAAGGAAATACTGTCCATGTGCTTTCGAAGGGCTTCTAAACTATCTTTCAAAGTTGCTATTTGTGTATCACTTGCCTTGATATATCGCGATGCATATTCTTTGTGCAATTTGTTTTGTTCTTGCATTCGCCTTACATTAAAGTCGGAAAGTTGCACTTGTCCTAGATCTGAGGTGATGCTTTTCTCGCGCTGTTTTATCAATTCTTTCACGATGAAGTCGATGAGATCTAGAAGGAATATCATAAATTTCATTCCGCCCGGCATAACCACTAGGTAACTCTTAATATTATTCCACTGTAGGTTGTGTTTCTCGTTCAAGTGTGACAAGTATTGTATTGTTGAGGTGCGAAAATTCGCCTCGGATTTCTTGTCTGCAATGGGCCAGTAGAAACGTTTCTTGAACTCCACCGGATCCAGTAACATAAATAGATAATGCATGACATGGAAAAACGCTTTTTGATTGGGTTTGAGAAACATGTCCTCAGCAAAATATTTCTTAAAGTCTTCCGTGGGCGGCTGGATCATTGTGGTCAATGCAGTTAACTTTCGGTGCAGTTTCTCTCCGATTTCCTTTTCTTCAGCTTTCCAAGTATCGATAACAGTGCGATCCATTTTACTTGTTATAAAATAATAAATAAATAAATTGCACAAACAAGAACTAAGAATAATATGAAAAGGAATTCACAATTCGACAAACAAAACAAAAGACGGGCGAGAGCAGCTTGAAAATTTGAATTCAAATTGAGTTGTCAAATCACATAAGGTTCAGACTTGGCATCACTGTTGGATTTAGTGACTGTGTTCAGACAAAGCAAGAAAAAGAGAAAGCATTTTCTAAAGTTTTGTTTAATTGATTAATACCTGATGCGCGCATTTTGCAACAAAGTAAATTATTTTTGATTAAAAGCTTTTGATAGGGGAACCATAGACCGCCCCAGATTAAGAACCGAGTAAGGGATATTCACTATCATATTGCACTATACTGCATCTGATCATGTACATGCTACGGAACGCTCGAATTTTTGTAAGCATAGTTGACTGGACTTCGGGTATGTTGACAATTTTTGCTGATGTTTGGAAGTCGTGAGAAAAAGTTAACGACAGCGACAGAAATACGTATAGCAATTGGCATGGAACAGTAAAATCGCAGTCCGTGCTGAAAATCTGTACGAAATGCTTCTGCAAATTGTTAAAAGTCGAAGGCTCTGGAGCGAAACTCTATCATAGGGCCTAAGAACAATCTAACAGCTAAAACAGTCTACCTGATTTTTAAAAGTATTGCTCCGCGTCGAAGAATGTGTCAGTGAATATAATCTCAGCCTTACGGGACCCAAAGGAGGCATTTTAAACTACAAGATCCTACGAGTATCTTCCATATTATGCTGACAATTGGAATCTTATATCCAAAATCTGATAGAATCCTGTCATAACAGGACATCTGACTGTATTTTTGGTACATAATAAAAGTGGGGAACGCTTGCTATTCCCTAATTACGTGACCAGGATATTTGATGTTGCTTTATTTTCCTAACATCTTATTTGAAACAATCACTGTCTAATACCGGACAACAATAGTAAATTATTACTGATTTGTATTGCGGCAATTGAAATTGAAATACCAAAGTAGAAACTACAGAGTGCTAAATGATGATAGAACGAAGTGTTGTACAATGCTGACAATAAAAAAAGACAAGACACCTAATACACTAATACACCTCATACACTAATACACCTAATACAGCTAATTCACTTCATGGTTCCAAAGCACGCCACAAAGCACGTTATAATTTTTACCTTGGGATAACATCATAAAAATTTATGTAATGGAGTTTTCTGTTGGCACGTATAAAATCTCTTAAAAAGATCAATGGCAACCATGAAGTAGAATTCTCACTTTATCCCGCTGTGAAACGCATGTCTGAAATGAATACACTTTGACAGCTGTCACCACTGTCACAGCAAATAGTTTACAACCTGACCAATATCCCGCCGGCATAGGTATATTCTTTTTCTCAAATTTACATAAATCCCTTAAATTAAGTGAAAACTATTTAAAAAAAAAAAAACAAATGGACAACAGCCAACCTGAAAAGAAAGCCAAGATGGATACTACCCCATCGGAGGAGAATGAAAAACGCAAAGAGGAACATGCTGGCATTTGCTATTGGTAATCAATTCTGCCCCAACAAACGTGTTTCCTCGTCTCAAAAACCCGAATTGTTTTGCTATTTTCAGTGGCAAAGATCGCAATTTAAATATTGTGGAACTTCTTTGTGCCAATTGCAATCGATGGTATCATGAATCTTGTATTAGCTATCAACTTGGTAGGCTGGTGCCTTTTGTAACGAACTACGTCTTTATATGCAAGAATTGTTCCCCTAGTGGCTTGGAGAGCTTCCGTAAAACCCAAGCTAGTAAGCAAATCCTTTCATGTTTTTTTTTTTATAGACTATTTCACACTTTTTATTTGTTTTGAAGCAATTCCCCAAATGTGCGTAACAGCGATTGCTAACATGCAACAAAACTCTGTCAAGGAGGGCAAGAATCAATTGATTTTCAGTAAAGACAAAGAAATTATTCCCTTCATCGATCACTATTGGGAAGCGATGACAACTATGCCTCGTCGAATAACACAATCTTGGTAAGATTATCGCACAAAACATTCCAATCGTACGTTAATGAGTTTTTTTTCTTTTATGCTTCACATTAGGCACTCAACTGTGCAACGCGCACTTCTAAAAGACATTCAAATTGTTTTCACTTATGAGGAATCGGTGGAAAATGGAGCCATGTTCGGATTATTTAACACAGACCTCACGAAAGTCAAGCCTAATTACGATGCTATGGTAAAATTGGGTGCACTACGTCTAACCGAAGATGGCTATGCACAGGGTAAGCAAGCTTGCATGACACTATTAATTTGAAAAAAAAATTGTGTTTCACTTTGACGGGGGGGAAAAATATTGATAACTGCCAGAGCTTTTATATAAGCTCTATAAATGCGAGAGCAACTTACCAAAGTCCAACATTTGAGCGATTTATTGTGTTGTCTTTTGCGGGGTTTCGGCGTTTGCTTTTGTTTCGCAGCATGTTTACAAAGCGGTTTGGAATTCTGTTTCCTGTTTATGTCTATTAATTTTTGAATAGATAATATTTTTAAATGTGACGTTTTATTATTTCCAAATTTTTTAAGTGATCAAAAAAAAAATAAAAGAATTTGTGAAGCGTTCTTAATAATTCCTACTGGTAAGTGTATGTGCGGATATGTGTTTGCTTTCATGTAGCTCTACGAATGGTAACAACAATTTAATTATCGAGGAATTATGAAAAAGCATATCATAAGCGAAATTTGCGAAATATTTACGTGGTTTGGAGTTGCAATACGTACCTATATAATCAATGATGTAAGCGCGTTTCGAAACAAGCACAATGCTTCCAAGGGCATGCTGAATCTTCAATATAAAAGGCGAAAGATTTTACTTTCGATCCAAAATATAAAAAATACACACAAACGCACTGGCCGGATATATTTCCTATTCTGGAATGGTGTTATTTCGCGCTAGCAAAACCACTGCGTAAATTTTTCTATCAGTCCTACACTTAACAACTTTACGAGTAAATGGGAAACGAAATTTGTCTAACTCGTCGCTGAAACATACGAATGTTCTTCGCCCTCATCTAACGGTGTCATTACACTTGATCTTTTCAAGATCATAAAGAATGCCACTTCAAAAATATCTTGATATATGAAAGCTTTTTGATGAATGCGGCACGATTTTTAGGCCACCAGTCCACCGGTGATACAATGTCATGTTTCAGCAAAGAATGGAATCAAAGGTTGGGTTTGAGTTGATATTTTAAAAGCACTTGGCAAAGATTGTAATATTTCTTGCCGACATTGTATGCATTGTAGATCATGACTTTTTTGTCAAGTTTTTCGGAGCGATCAGTTCAAATTGTTTTGGATGGATTCGTATGTGATATCAACAAAGTAAATCATGGTGTTCCTCAGGGCTCTGCTATGTATTCGACAGACTTTATAATTTTTACTAATTATCATTTGTCTACTATAGTACTCTCTTCATATTCATTCACTATTCCATGTAACTGATCTAATCCTATGGAATAAGAACCTAATTTAATTTCGAAATAAACTTACTGCTATCTGCTTTCCTCATAATGCTGAGAGTTTATTGACGTTTGCAACTACTAAAGCAGGAAACATAAAATACATGCTGTCTGCAACGCTGTCCATCTATGCCTGGAATTTAACCTGACGATATGCAGCCACAACTTAGAAAGCAACTTTGTCTTTACCTTCTCCGCCAACAACTCTTACGAATAATCACTCTTGCTAATGGTTGGTCCTTTGGGCTTAGAATGAAAATGCCCTCGAACGCTTAGAGCTTATACAACAGCTAACCATACGGGCTAAAATGTGATGGCGATATCGTCAAAAAAATTAGGAAAATCCGGCTTAGATGACTAAGACCTTGGTTTGAAGGTTACAAGATTAAGCTCATGTAAAATCTGAAGCCGAGTGATCATCGTTTGGGTCGAAATTTTGATGAATGGGCCCAAAATAACCTGGCATTGATTCCGCAGTTTTATCGAAAAATTGTGTTAAGTGATAGCCCATTTTTGACCTAGTATGTATCTCAATAAAAAAAATTGTCGCATTTGGAGCGAAGATAATTCACATGAAATTATCGAAATTCCGTTACACCCCGAAAAATGCACAGTTTGGTGCGGTCTGTGGGCTGATGGTCATCGGACCATATTATTAATTAAACTAATAAGCGTGTCACGGGTGTATTCGATATGAATACTATGATTAATGACTTTTTCATTCCCCGATTGAATGGCATGAATTCGGAATAGCTGCGTGGTTCCAGTAGGAAGGCGCATATGCTATAAAGCAAACGAAAGAATTAACTTATCGAAGAGATCATTAACAAATCCTTGAACGGAAAAGGTTCCCTCACAAAGTCAGTGTTTTAAAGCACTAAACTCGGTGATATAGGGACATAGTCTTATCCTGTCTATGCTTGGTTTTGGATATCCCGTATGGTTGAACGTAAGATCAAACTCATTGCAAAAGAATGGGGGGGCCTGCACAGAGTTGGGACACAATCAACATGTATAGAACATGTATATAGGTAGTTAAAAAAGTGAAATCTAATAAAAAATTCAACAACACATTTAATTGTGTTACGCCAGTAAGGTTCCGATCGTTCAGTTTTTCAAAATTTCCATTTCTTAAGGCAAAATAGCGGTAATTTTTCCAAAGAAGTTCGTTTTTTGTTACTATGTTTAAAGCTGTCAAAATTCAATAAAACGAATTCTTTAAAAATAGAGCCCACAAATTATATGCAAAATTAGTCGACATTTTGTGAGGTGGTGAACTGGATTTATGTACACCAAATTTTTCCATGAAATTTCAGTCAGATGAACGATCAAAATAAAATCAACTCATTCGCCGGTTGTGATTTACATTGTGATCAATAAATTCCCGGAATTTCCTATTCAAACAGACCGCGCTTCAGATATTGCCAAAATCCAAAGGTTAGTTCATCTGCCATCTGGCGCTCAAATATCTGTTTGAGCGCCATTTTGCGGGAGTTTTCGCGTGATAGCTTTGTCCTTTTCCGATCGAGTGTCTCTTAATCTCTTAAGAGGTCCAATGCCGCAGCATCATGCATCGAAGACCATTGGAAACACTGCCAAAACGCCATCAGAGATGCCGCTTCTGATGGGCTGGGTTTACTCGTCCACCACAACGAAACCCCTGGTTCGGTGATGAATACCGGCAAGCACATGCAGCTAAGCAAGATGCATATAACGCGGCGCTGCTTAGAAAGACCAGAGCTGCTCATGAGCTCTATGAGCGGAAGAGGAGAGACGAACACCGGCTTCTCAGGAGGACGAAGAAAGAGCATGACAAGTGCGCGGCCGAGGAAATTTAGAGATGCTTCTCCAGGAATGAGGTTCGGAAGTTTTACCAAAAGGTGAAAATAACGTGCCACGGAAACAAACCCCGAACCGAAGCCTGTAGAGATGAACAAGGGAACATCGTAGTAGAATCACAGTCGATGCTGAGGATTTGGAAAGACCATTTCTGCAGACTGTATAACGTCGATGACGGATCAAATACCGCTGTCAGGCAGAATCAACCTTTCAGCTTGGACGATGATGACCAACAATTCCGTCCACCCGACCTGGATGAAGTGAAGATAGCTATATCGAAGCTTAAGTCCAACAAAGCTGCTGGAGCGGATGGCCTGACTGCCTAGCTCTTTAAAGCGGCAGGCGATGACTTGGTAAGGAGCATACACCAACTCATCTGTGAAATATGGTCAGACGAAAGTATGACCGATGAATGGAACCTCAGCATTGTTTGTCCGATTCTCAAGAAAGGAGACCTTCTGACGGAGGCATCAGTCTCCTTAACATCGCATATAAGATCTTATCCGCCGTATTGTGTGAACGCCTGAAGCCGTTCGTCAACAACCTGATAGGTCCATATCAGTGTGGCTTCAGGCCAGGAAAGTCCACCATCGACCAGATATTCACACTGCTTCAGATCTTGGAGAAGACTCATGAGCTTCAGATCGATACACACCACCTATTCATCGATTTTAAGGCTGCGTATGACAGCATCTATAGAGACGAGCTATACAGAGCAATGTCTAGTTTCGGCATCCCTGCCAAACTCGTCCGTCTGTGCAGGATGTCGATGGAGAACGCACGCTGCTCCATCAAGGTCGGTAAAGATCTCACCGAGACCTTTGATATCCAGAAAGGATTTAGACAAGGCGATGGGCTGTCATGCGATTTTTTCAACATCGTACTTGAAGAATAGTGCAAAATTCACGCGCAAACACAAGAGGCACTATCTTTCAAAAGTCCGTCCAACTCCTCGCATACGCCGACGATATTGACATAATCGGGAGAAAGCAGCGTGATGTCAGTGGCGCTTTCGCGAGTATTAAGACGGAAGCGGCGAAAATGGGTTTAGCGGTCAATGAGGGCAAGACCAAGTATATGCTGTCAAGCAAAAAGGACAACCAACACCGAAGTCTCGGGCGGAACGTCACTCTCGATAGATATAAGTTTGAGTTAGTTAAGGACTTTGTCTAGCTAGGCTTCGCTGTAAATACAGCCAACGACACCAGCGCTGAGATCAAGCGAAGAATGGGAATGTTAAATTTAGTTGTACAAAAAGTTTGCCTGAAATTATGTATATGTTTCTAACAAAATATCATGTTCGGAAGCGTTGAAAATATTAACGATAGTCTACGGGGACTCGACAATGTCGAAAAAAAATGCGTACGAGCGGTAAAAAGCGTTTAAAGCGGGGTCTACTGTGGTTGATGATTTGCCTCGTTCCGGTCGTCTATCTACCAGTATAAGTGTTGCAAACATCGTCAAGTTAAGAACATTGTCTTCGTAGATTATCGTGTCAACATCAGGGAGATAGCTGCCGATCTTAGTGTCTCATTACGATCAGTACAAAGCGTTTGAGTAGTTTTGGCCATGAGAAGAGTTGAAACGGGTCTTGTGTGTCCGAAAACTAAAGGGTCATTCATTTCGGCCGGTATCTCGGCCATAACTTGAGTAATGTTGGTTTTTAGTGCGTCTAGAGTTCGGGGATTATTCGCGTAAACATGGTCCTTTGCGTAGCCCCACAGAAAAAAATCTAACGGTGTCAAATCGCATGATCTTGGTGGGCAATTGACGTCGCCAAAACGTGAAATTACGCGACCAGGAAACTTCTCACGCAATAAAACCATAATTGGTCGTGTTTTGTGGCTTGTTGTATCGTCTTGTTGGAACCACATGTCGTCCAATTCATGATCTTCAATCGCCAGCCAAAAAATATTGGTTATCATTCGACCATATCGCTCCGAATTGACAATAACCGTCCGCCCATTGTCATCTTCGAAGAAATACGGACATGAAATAAAAAATAATGACACCTTTCGACCATAGAGCACACCAAACAGTCACTTTGTCTGGATGCAACGGCATCTCTTCGATCACTTGTGGGTTTTCTGAGGCCCATATGCGGTAATTTTGTTTGTTTAAATACCCACCGATTGAGAAATGTACCTCATCACTGAAGAAAATGTTGGTCGAAAAATCGGTGTTTATTGTCTGTTGTTCGAACACCCAAGAAGCGTATCTACGGCGTTGTGAATGGTCAGCAGGCTTTAATTGTTGCGTAAGTTGAACTTTATAAGGATGGAGATGCAAATTCAAGTGCAAAATACGCCATACGTTCACAAGCTACGGACGCCGGGAAATCGATAAATTCTAATCATCAGAAACACTTACACTTACAGCAGCAATATTTTCGACTGAGCCTGCATTACGATGATGCACAGGCCTTACGACATCAATAACGCTTTCGCTCTCATCAAATTTCTTCACAATTTTACCGATTGCTTGCGTAGTCGGTCGATTATGACGACCATAATCATAGCGTAATGCGCGAAAAGTCGCTACGTTTGAATCACCACTTTTGCAGTTAGTTTTAATAATTTTAACGCGTTGTTCGATTTGTAAGCGATCCATTATTGTAAATTTCAAACATTCAACTAATATTATGACACTTCAAATGACAGCTGAGTTTGGCAGGTGTCAAATGCCAGCGTTACCAACTTGAAACTACGAAATGAAGGACCCTGTATGATCTTCGTTATTTTGAGGAAAGTAATCGGCAAACTTGAATGAATTGGGCATATGGTAGGAATAAAATGAATTCTTGCCTGATGGAAGCAATGAAACGATATACATTATCAGCAGTCGTTCTGTTATAGAGGGGTTCGCGGCAATGAAAAAAAATTGTAAATACAATGAAAGTAGTTTGACAAGCCAAATAGTGAATTAAGAACACTTAACTGGGAAGCAAAGCATTGTGTTCTAAAAACAATAACTCTGTGTATTCTGATATACATCTGATGGTTAGTGCATCAGGACAAGCAGTAAAATATATAACGGGTGCTGGTTCTTGTGTTTCCAGTGTGTTGGGTATACCATAAATCATAGATTCTTACAAGGAAGATCTACGTTTTAAAGTCTAAGCCTAAACGTATGCCAAAACACTTGCAAATTGTGGCAATAAAACTGTTTTTATTGAAACTATCTTATGCAATGTATAATATTTTGTTATTTTGATTTTATTACAATTTTCAGATAGCGCATGAAGTTATGAACACACGCAAATGATAAAAATTCAAATTAATGCCATATGAAACCGGAAAAATATGATTCTATCAACATGTTGCTTGAGTTTTTATTTGTTTATTTTCTATTATTTTAGATTCACACGCTTTTATTTAAAAAAAACAAAAAAAAAAACAAACTCAAAGTACGAAAACCATGGATGGGAATAATAACAAAAAAAATGCTTTCAGTGTTTACAAACACCACGAAGTCAAAGACGAACTCGTGCCAGTAGCCATAGTCATACTCATACTCGTAGTCATAGTCGTAGCAGTAGCCATAGTTAAAGTCATTGCCTGTGTTAACCCATATTTTAGCTTACCGAGTATGTGGAGCTTATTGGCTTATTCTATAAATAGGACATTTGACTAGTATTCCAATAGCACAGCGATTGTGACTGGGAATCTGGAAGAGAGTGACAAATTCTTATCTATTCGTTGGACAAAATCGAAGACAATATTTAGAAAAAAAAAAAAAAAAAAAAAAAATTTCACTCAATGAAGTAACCACCAAAGTTTAGTATCTACAATCCGAAGAGCTACATTGTTTTGTTTTTGTTGCAATTTTTATCACGAAATTGTTATTAATTCTTTGTTTCGTTTTGTTTTTTTTTTTTTGTTGCTACTATCAACACTATACTACTCCTTCTCAAACGATAATAGCTCTACTCTCAGGGTTCGGCACTTGACATTAGGCAAAAGCTTCGACGAATCTAAATTTATAATTCCACTGCTGTTGCACATGTTTATTTATTTGTTTTTTTTTTTTTCGATTTTGAGTTGGATGTTTTTTTTGTTCTTTTTGTTTTCGTCTGGTGTATTTGGTTTGAATGGGTATTCGTATTGTTGCCTTTAGTGAAACTCACTTAGGAATGGCCAATCTATTCTGTTTCGAGTAGTAGGACAAACATAAAAAACTATACATAGTACAGTGTACAGTAATTGATTTTAATTATGTACCATTGGTGGAGGGGTATGAGAAGAGCGTAAGTCCAACAAGAGGCCAGAGCAAAGCCACAACAAAGGCGGAGGGAAAATCAGAAGCAGAAGAACCAGAACCTACTCATATTTATCACACTTTGCCATGTAGTACTTTTGCCTCATAGTTGATAACTTGTTGGAAGCTTATCTACGATGAGGGAATTAGTGTCTCGTAATACCCTGAATGCAAATAAGTAAAACATTTATTATTAAGTGTCCTCATGTAAAGAGACGCAACAAAATAAAAACAAAAATAAAAACAAAAAAAAAACACTCATTTGCAAAAAGAAATACATAAATTGCAGACTGAGTTTTGTATATTTTGTATTTACATACTACTTTCGTTTTTTTTTTTTTTAATAAAACATCGTTTCCTGTTTATCTTTACGAGTACCTCCGTGCAGCGTTATGCCGTCATTGATTTTTTTTTCCCCATTTTTTTTATTATTGATATTTCTTGTTAGTTGTAGTTGTGATTAGTTTTTTTTTATTGTATTTCTGTTTAAAAAAAGAAAAAAAAAATGAAAAAATGAAAAAGAAAAACGACACACGGATTCAGTTTCGGGTTACTGCGATCTAGTTAGTGAGTTGTGCTTCAATTTATGATTTTTCTTTGCATGTGAAGACGACATTAAATAGAAAAGCAACACAAAAAAGGTTTTAATGAAACTGTTACTTGTAGTAGACCGGCAAGGAGAGTTGTAAAGTTTTGTTTTAATAAAAAGAAAAACCAAAATCAAAATCCATAAAATGGAGAAAAATCATTCCACGGACCCTGAAGGTATGTTGAAATAAAAAAAGCGTATAAAATTCGTTTCACTTCAATCCATGTTAGTGCGCTCATACATACACTTATTTCTTGAGATAAAAATATATTGCCACAATATTTCCTGAGTGACATGTTCAATGGCACGTATGTACAAGTGATGTAGATACGGATATTTTCTCTATGCAAGTGATTCAATTAATTAATTCAAACGTGTGCCAATTGTTCTCAATTGTATGTTCATGAGCCCAATTGGGTGGATACTCGTATCTTTGAATTGAATAAAAAAAACATTTTATTCATCGTAAAATTTTGAAATAGATTTTAATTGCATTTTTGAGTTATGTCATTTGGATGAGTTTTTGCGCAGCACCCCTTTTCTATTGACAACAAAATGTAAAACATCAAAACACCACCTGTTACCAAGTGAGAGATTCAAACAGATGAGAAATGGGAAATAGGTCAAACAGATGATTTCCTCCATTCCATGTAGATGTAAATACATATATGTATGTTGAATGGGTGATTATTAAATGTTTAATCAAGACATCAGTAATAATTTGTAATTGTATCTACGAGTGCTTGTATGCACATGATTAAATATTTATCCACGTATGAATATAGTATATCAGAGCAGACAAATTGTTCGCAATAACATTGCAATTTCTACAGGCAACGCCGTTATACTAGACCAATTTCCCTAGTGCACTTCTTTACAATAATTTTGTTACGGCCTGGTGGGGTGAAAAGTAACCTTGGGAATGAAGACAAATTTTTTTTTTAAATGTTTTTTTATTTTATTCAATATAGTCTTGATACACTTATTCCAGCGATTTTCCAACTTCTTGATCTCGTGCGAAAAGTAATTTTTCGGAAGGTCTGCAAAATACTCCTCCGTGGCGTCGATGATTTCCTTGCGTGAGCTTAATTTTTTATTGACGAGCCATCTTTTGAGGTTTGGGAAGAGACAATAGTCCGAGGCAGCCAAATCAGGCGAATACGGTGGATGCGACTGCAATTGAAGCCGTAAGTCATTAATTTTAGCCGTGGTTGCGATGCTCTTATGCGCCGGCGCATTGTCTTGCAAAAACAACATTTTTTTTCGCTTCATGTGAGGCCGTTTTGCAGCGATTTCAGCCTTCAATCGCTCCAATAATGCACAGTAATACTCGCTGTTGATGGTTTTTCCTTTTTCGAGGTAGTCCACGAAGAGTATGCCATGACAATCCCAGAAAACCGACGCCATAAACTTTCCGACCCATTGAGCCTCCCTCGGCTGCTTCGGAGCACTCGTGCCGGCTTCAGTCCATTGCCGGGCACTCATTCTGTTCTCTGGTGTGCAATGGTGGATTTAGTTACCAATCGGCGCCAAAAGTCCGCCCGATTCCGCATCAGCAAGTCCAAACACTCTTTCGAAGTGCTCTCGCGTTCATGTTTTTGGTCAGGAGTGATCATGCGCCTCACCCAGCGGCAGGAAAACTTTTCAATATGCAGAATATTTCCCAAAATATGGTCAGCCAACACCATTTCATGTATATTTTTGACATTGTCCTCTGTAACCATTGCGGAGGGCCTGCCGCTGCGGACTTGATCGGTAGTGGAGTTGCGGCCACCACGAAACTCTCGAAACCAATATTTGACGGTGTAATCTGACGGAGCATTAGCCCCATAATATTTATTCAACTTTTCGTTTGTTTCCTTTGCCGTTTTGCCTCTCAAAAAATAATGTTTTATGAGAGAACGAAAATCGTTTTTGTCCATACTCAACATGATGGACACGTCAACAACAATCAGCTGTCAAAATAAACTAAAGACAGTATCGCATTGAAATTTGGCATGTCTGCCTAAATATCAAGGCAGCATAACCTTTTTTTGCAGTCGCAGCGCATTCTGGCGGGCAAGGAGGTTACTTTTCACCCTACCTAGTATACGAGTTGGATTTCTAACATGTCTGTATTTGGTTTGAGCTGATATGGAACTTGAAAAAACCTAATGCACATGTATGCTTTCGTTTCATTTTTAATAATTTATACGAAATTCATCTTTCAGATGTTTACTTATTTGATAATAACCCACATACTAATGTATTGCCCGATGCGTCCATATATCGGGTTTTCCAATAAGGACTTGACATTTTTTTTTTTTTTAAATAAAACGCAAACGATTTGAGATATTTCAAAAACTTTATTATCGACTTGAAGTATAGTACAATTAAAACATTTATGAATGGAACTCGACTTTGTTCATAGGGCCACCGCGGGCACGTTTGCAGCGGTCGATTCGTTGGACCTAATTTTCAACGACTCGGCTACACATTTCGTCCGAAAGGCCGCTACTTCGCGTTCATTGTTAGCTCTGAGCTCTTCCAATGTCGTCGGCTTGTTGGCATAAACCAATGACTTAACGTAGCCCCACAGAAAATAGTCAAGCGGCGTTAAAACGCACGAACGAGGCGGCCAATCGACTGAAGATGATTTTGCGACGAAATTCACCATCTTGGCGCATCTTCTCCAGAACCCAATCGGAGAACGTACGTCGCTTCAAATGGTCCATCTTCTTCAATTCTTGAGTCAGCTTGATCTTGTATGGGTGTAAACCAAGATCCTTACGCAAAATACGCCATAATGTGGTCTGAGCGATGTCCAATTCTTGAGAACGCCGTGGAATTAACTGATTTGGATCGTTTGCTACGGACGCCTGAACTGCAGCGATATTTTCGATACTTCGACCAACCCGTTGTCTCTATGACACGGCAACATCACACAACGAATATGTAGAGTCAAATTGTTGCACTAAACTTGTTATTGCCTGTCTACTAGGGTGAGAATTACGACTGAAAATTGGAATTAACGCTCTTAAAGTTGCAGTCATCGACTCCGAATTTCGGTAGAAAATTTTTATAATTTGCAGACGTTGCTCGTTCGTGTACTTTACCATGATGAAAATGTTGAGTGTACTGAATAAATTGACAGTGAGAGTTTCATGATTAGTGAAAGAGTGCGTTCACAAATTAAATTCAAAGTTGTCAAGTCCCTATTGGAAAACCCGATACATACATAGAGTATAGGCCGTCTGAAACGGCATGGTGATGACATTGTAAAGTACGGTGAGCGTTTAATGTATTCTTGCTACCTATCATCGTCACAAAAGCATAAAATTGTTTCCTTCTTACTACAGTTAGTAAACTGTGAAAATGTAACCTACGCCTTCCGCGAAGGTGCTTCTTTACATTATGGAATTGTAAATAGAAACTTAGCTTAGTGGTTGGTTTCTTCAAAACCACATTTTCTCTTTGAACCACGCTCGCTTTATACCGGAAAAGTAATGCGCGTACTCAGACAAAGAAATTACCCTTGGGTATTGAAAATCTCAATTTCTTTGAGTCTGCACCCTTCATATGTTATATTTTGCGAACAGAGTTTTAATAATATATGGTAATACGAAAATAAGATAAATTTTTTCCATCATTGTTTTAATATTTCCAGCAGTTGGTTCAGCTTTTTCTACGAGATCACCTTCAGATACTATTCATGGAGAATATATTTGTTAAGAACTTTCGTCCCAGTACCGCATAGTTGCTAATTAAGTGTTCCATAGATATCTTAGTTTTACAGCAAAATCTGAAGGGTCTTCCAATAGAGGCTTCCGAACTTTGACAGTTGATAGCGGCCATTGTTTGTTGAAGCTAAACCTGTCAAATTGGCTGTCAGTCTGTTTTGCCAAATCACCATGGACGGATACAGCGTTCAACTACACGAGCAAATGATTAAATTTTTTATCAATATGGGTGTTCTGTTTGGGCAACGTTCCGCGACCATTTTACGGTCGCCATAATCGTCCTACCGGGAGAACTATTCGCAGTGTGGTGGATAAATTCGACTCCACTGGTTCAGTAAACGATAAACCAACACCCGTACGTCGGCGAAACGCAAGACCTGCCAAAAACATCGCCGCTGTCCGTGAGAGTGTGAAGTAGAATCCGAGGCAGTCGATTTCATGTCGCTCTCTAGAACTCGGCATTTCGCAGATCACAACTTGGCGATTTTTGCATGGTGACTTGGGCCTGCACTTGTACTAAATCAACTGACTCAGGAGCTGAAGGTAAACGACCATAGACAACGACGTGTGTTACGTGAACGGGCTCTGGAGCAGTTGGAAACTGGCCCCAATCATTATCGAAAAATCATCTTTAGCGATTATGTCTATTTCTTCATAATTGGGTACGTCAACAAATAAAATTGTCGAATTTGGGACGATACCTATCGACATGATATCCAAGAGCATCCAATGCATTCCGAAAAAGTTTCAACAAGCCGGCGCTACGTGCCACACAGCTCACGCCACATTGGAAATTCTGCACGAGCGATTCGAGGGCATGGACATCTCACGTGGAGATGATGTGAACTGGCTACCGAGATCGTGCGATTTGACCCCGTTAGGCTTGGCTCAAAGCCAACATATCTCATGCCATCGGTCAAATTCAGCCTGACTTATGTGCCAGAGAAATGAAAAATTTGACACTTCGGATGCGCGCCATCCAGAGAAGCCGCGGCGGACATTTGGGCATCGATAGGCCACGAATAAAAAATGTCGATGATTTCTAACACACACTTTGTTTTATTTAAATTTAAAGATAGACTCTGTAGGTGTCCCACAGTCTAAAAATGTTTATTGCAAGAAAAACGACCAATTAGTGCTCCGCATAGTTTTTCTTTTTTTGTGTAAAGAAAATAGGCTAATTCGGTCCTTTTGTTCTTATAACTTAAGTATTTCTTTGGGTGGTTAAGATCGTCTGCATCATTCCAATATTTGACTACGCATAATCTTGTCAAGGTTTCTATTTTCTGTTTTAAATTGTTATGGAATTTTTGCGCCTTTCCTGGTCTGTTGGTCCGCGATCTCATTGCCCTTGTGACTTATATAGCTTGGTACCCAAACATGTGAACACTTTGTTCAGAGCGGCGAGGTCTTTGAATTGTCGCCTTAAACCACTTCGCAGTTGTGCTGACTCTGTAATGCAAGACGACATATCGTGCTTTGTAGAGATAACCTAAGAAGGCTGGGTTTTTTGTCTGTTTTTTTTGGTTATTTTTTCTCCAGCTGGAAGTTCTAAATAGAGTCGTTTTGAGAAATGGAAATACCCTTGCTAAAACTGCTAACGTCAGTACATATTTGAAGCAGAAAGGGGTGCGCCTTTATCTTATTTCTTCTGCTGTTGCCTTAGATGTACAGGGCTGATCATCCTTTTGTCACTTTTTGCCATTTGTTAAGCGACTCCGGTATAAGTTTCTTCTGCACTTAATCTTTTCTGGTTTTCAATCGACACATCTTCCTTTGTAGGGTGTCCTTGTCTGTGGGCAGCTAGCTCATCAATTCTTCCTCCTTCAGTGCCCTCTTTTGCGTGACAACCACGAGAATGTTATAGTTGCAAGTCTACAAAAAATAATTCAAAAACTTCTTTCCTTCTCAGGAATCGTAATTTTTTGGCGGCAATGACCTGTCCCATTAAAATTTTCTTTAAACTTTTAAACGGTAGAGAGACACAGTTGCAATCTCTATACGGGTGTTTTACGACTTTTCTTTTGTTTTGTAAAGATATCACAACAGCATTTCGATTGTTAAGATTTTGGGACTAGAGCAAAGTATAGTGTCTATTCGTTCAACATGGACAAGGCATATCGATATCGATTCATGGTTGAATCTTCTCTTCCAATCCCCGTCAATACCACGAAGTTAAAACTGCCAATGGAAATTTTTTTCTGATTCCATCATGCATTATGCTTTGTTTTCCCCTTGTTTACTGCCACACCCATTTTGGCTTCCGCTTCAATATTCATGAAAACTATATTTACGAACCGCGCGGTTCGACTAATATTATTAATTCATTAGTTTACGCAAGCCCGATAGCTCTGGCTACCCAGTCCTCTAAATAAAAACAATAATAATAATTAAGAAAGCTAGTACGTTTTTTGTTCCCCAGTGGGTGTTGGATCATTCTTTATAGGGCAATATTTAAGAAATCAACATGAACAAGCGTTATATTGATAATAACTCTACACTTCCTCGAGTCGTCTCATTCGTTCAGAGAAGCCTTTGCTTTTGCTTTGTTTTTTCTATTCACTAACAGATTTCACCCTTCAATGTAACGCAGCCTTATGTCCTTCTTGTTTGTCTGCTTGCATTTTTCGTCAAATCAAAGGTTTATTTGTTGCGCGTCACTCTGAAAGCAGTCACATCAGGAGCAGCTTCTCTAATGGCTCGGCGACTAGATTCGGTTTATTTGGTTGTCTTACCTGTGCCTGTGATATACGAATTCATAGCCTGCCTGCAAGAAGCATTATCCTGGGAAAGTTCCGGAATTCAAAATGTTGGAGGAGTGTTTGGCTTCGAACACAATATGATTAATCTAGTTGACGAACGAGTGCATGGTCAGGGAATGGCATGACTCTTTATGGATTTTGAGTCGATTTATATTTGAATCGTAAATTTCGTCTATGTCTCAGTTTTGTAAAAATATGTTGTTTTTTGCATTTTACAATTCTTCTCGCTTGTGAGGCTTCACTAGGCACGAGAACAGGTAAGGTTCTATGCCAGAAAGGGGCGAAAAATAAACATGGAAACCAACTGAGTTTCGAAAAGGTGCCATGTCGAAATTAGGCATTGATAGGGATCGTTATGAGGCATTCCCTTACATACCAAAGGCTTACGATTCCTTCGAATGGCAAATACACATCCAGGTAAAAGTCGTTGTTCTTCTTTTTGCTTGGCCCTTTCCTTCGAATTTGGATTAAATAAAGTATCTGCATTGCAGCAGCAAAGGGACTCTGCGATTTGTTGTGTTAAGGGTCATTATAGTGAATCAATAATATAAATATGTGCAAAGTCAGTTACCCCCCACACAAAACCTCTAACCATTGGATAAAAGATCTGGCAATCGATCGCGTACCGGTAGCCTGGATGAGGTTATGAGGGCCATTTTAGGCGTATTAAGATTTGTTGCGCCCCACATTGAATGGCACAGTTGATCGAAAATGGCTATTTGTGTGTACATATGTGTAGAATGTAAACGACATTCAGAGCCTTCATGTGCAGCCTTAATAATAGTGTTAACTTTTTCGGAATCTCACTTTTGCGCAAGTCTTTTGTAGAATGTGCACTCATGATCCATGCTTTATAAAGCCTTTTTGAAATGAAGAATTGGTGAGTGGCCAACGGCTCAAGTGGTAATGCACTGGTTTCCAAATCGTACATATAAATGCACACCTCTTTGTCCTTTTTGAGGACCCTAATATAGACTGCAATCTCTTCGTAGTCAGGGGACAGGCGCTTCTGTCAAAGTGTTTAAGTGCTATCACAAAGCAATCCCATAGTTGGACATGTTATACAGGTTTGATTCCTAATGCGCTAATGCGGATAAAATGTGCTCCCCTATAGCTACGTGACGTCTGTCAACCACTGCCTGGATTTTCCTTTTGAATTGTTTAAAAAATGTTTCTTTTAAAGAACACGTTTTCTGATGTGATAAGATGGTTTAACCTGTACACGCACTGGTCTGTAATATTTAGTGCCAACATTTTAATACGTCAATCTGAAAGCATATTATTTTCAGCCAAGATATCCTTTGATGTTAATGATGACAACAATGTGGGAAAACAATAAAATTGAACATGAATAGGACCTGCTGGCCGAAGAATGTATGACGTTATCTTCGGTACTTGTACAGATTGAATTGGTAAATTTGCAAGCCTGAATAGATTCACTACTATAACTATATTCAAAGGATGATAATAGAGTATTTACTTTAACAAATGAAACGAGCTTTTTGTTCTAAAAAAATGTAAAGTAAAATGTTGGTTTCTTGTATTCAAGAGAATATTGGTCACTATCGTTTATATGTACCTTCTTCACCCGCGAATATGAAAATTATTTGAGAGGCACTTATATCAAGTAAATAAACGCCAATTAGAAAATACTGATAAGAGAAATTCTTCAAAAGTGAATATATAGGTTCTTATTTAAAAAAAACTTTTCACAAAATAAGAAATAAAAAAAAAGATTACTCACATCTGGTTGACTCTGTTTATTTTGAGTTGAGATATGCTTAGGTACACACAACGAACGAATTATAGTTTCTCTGATAACATTCGCCTTATACAAATATATTTTTCAAAATATGTATTGAATTCTTTACTGAGTTTACTGATTTTATTGTTCATTGCATTTTTGTTTTGGTAAAAAAAAACGCACCGATACGGCAGCTTCTATACTTTTTAGGGTAGATACTTGTACTCGTACTCGTATACATTGTCATATGTATGTTACGGTGCGGCAACTGAATTTTTGACTCTTATTCTACAATGTTGCTTATGAGAAAGATTTAAAAAAAACATATTTATGGTACACGCTATCATTTTTCAAATGACGTTCCCAGACTTCCCATTTCCCATTATGCTACACACTAACACTCAAGGAATTACATATTTTCGAATGTTTTCTCAATTTCATCTGTTCATTGTTGAATTCATCTTTCTTGGGTGCAGACGTAAAATGAATGAAACAACAAAAATATTCCAAAGGGGTTATTTGTTCTGCATACACGTCGCACATTCACGCAGAATTTAAGCACAGTATCCTTCCCTCAGCTGTTGCTCTCGAAGGCTTAGTTAGCGAATCTGTTAAAGAATGAGTGGGAGGCCTGCAATCGGAATGGGAACATACACTCTGAAGGTTGAGTGGTGATCTAAAATCAAAGGATTAAATGGCTCAGGGTTTTATGTTTGATCAGAGAAGGGTACGTTTTTTTATTCCATTGAACAAAGGCAAAGACTACATGAGAAATTGCAACAACCACCGATCGGGGAAAAAATGCTAATAATACAAATACTTGAGAAGATTGGGAGAAGTCCTCAAGTCAACACTAGAGGCAGAATTTTCCAAACGCCTATGCGACTACTTTCATGACATAATTGGCATTCCTCAGCAAAAAACAAAAAAAAACCCTGTGGGGCTGGCAGCCCGGTATGGGCCATGGCCTTGCTTCTTGACACTCATTTGTGTTGCTCATGTTGTCATTACTGTCACATCTGAGTGGGGCCTACGGTTTATCGCCGAGTCCGAACGGCACTCCTTAGAAGCTATTTCTTAGGGAGTTTGCCATTGCCCTCCGAAAGGGTGATGGCGATTTGAAAAATTTTTGGTGACCCAGCCTGGAATCAGACCCAGACTCTCTGCTTGATAGTCCATGAGCTAACTATCGCACCATCGCCATCGCCATTCTTCAGCAAAAGAAGATAAATGAGTATTGAGGCTTTAACAACAAACGCTCGCCTAAAGCACCGCGCAAATGGAAGGAGACCTAAACCAACTGGGAGTGTGCAACCAATGGGAGTTAGCCAGAAGCCGCGCTAATTGCACAGGCCTATTGGTTGACGACTTCGGACTGTAGCACCATCTAAGTAAGTCAGTATTCGAAGGATCGGACAATTTGTTGATTTCGACAATGAAAGTTTCATCCATGGACAACAGCTTAGTGTTTTAATTTGTTTTTTATGTTTAATGACATGAGATATATTGTGTTTTAGAAGCGTTAATTTCCATTCGGTGGTTCCCCAATGTACTGTTAATATTGAAATTAAATAAGTCTGATACACGTTTTACGACTGTTACTCTGCAGTCCTACTAGTTTTTGCGGAATGCGGACAGAACGTGGAGACATAAAGAAAAACTTTTCCGTTCTCCGCTGTTGGTCGGTGTTTTGATCCCAGACCGTCTAGCTTTGTATTCGTAATCGGCGGACATAAATGGGTATAACGTAAGCATTCAGGGTTCTCTTTTATTTTTGTTTTTTTCCTTCTTTCTCTTTCCGGAAGGCAGTACTGGTTAGTTTACAGATCTCCTTGAATTTGTATCCTTTGCCCTCTCAGCCCTAGAGATTTTTTTTTTTAAAAAGAACTTAACACTCAAGTGGGTATGAATACACTTATAATGCCTCAGCATGTGGTAAGTTTTTTGGAAAATTGGACAGAGAGAGAAGAACTGTAACGAAGTCGATTTAATTGCAACCGATTTTAGCAAGGTCTTCGATAAAATCTCCAATCCATTAATACTCTTCAAACTGTCTGCTCTCGGCTTGAAACCCAAACTGTTAAAATGAACATCCTTTTACCTGGAAAACGGTTTCTACAGTGTTCATTTAGAGTCATCCCATTCGGCTTCTTTTTTGGCCACCTCTGGAGTTCCACAATGCAACTATCTAGGTCCTCTGCTTTTTATATTAACCGAAAACGATCTCGATAGTATCATCAAACATTCGTCTGTCTCCCTTTAAACCGACGAAAATTTTTCGAAACCATTTTCTCACCCCATGACTCTTTTCTCCTTTGACAAGACCTTGATAGTTTTTCGATCTGGTGCCTCAAAAATTGTTTAGAACTTAATATCGCCAAATGGTAATCCATCACCTTTTCACATAATCGGCACCAATTTTATACCCGACTCTACCATCTCAACAAAAAACCTATCTCATTCGTAAAATCCCTTCACGTTACTAGGTTTTGTAAAAAGTTTGTGCAGGGAATTCAGAAACCCATACCTAGGTTCGCTCCCTTATAGAGTACGCCAGTCAAATGTGGTCCTCATATACACGATGAAATGATATATCAAGTGTCTCAACCTTATTAATTTTAACTCTCTTGAGGAACGCAGAGATCCAGCCGATTTTCTCTTCATTCATCGACTCCTTTTAAGTCACGTTGATTGCGCGTCCCTTCACCATTCTATCTTCCTCAACACTAACTCTCGTAATTTACGTCCCCGCAGCCTCTTTTATTTACCAACCCACCATCAATCTCCCACATACTGGGAAAGGTCAATTCAAACCTTATCGTCTCTGACTTTAATCGCACCACTCCCTGCCTCAAATCCGATTCCTTCACCACTTTAACCAAACTTAGTTTTGAGTTTAAGTTTAATTTAAGTTACTTTAAGATTTTATAGCTGGTAATAAGCTGAATAAATGGGGTCTTCGCCCCCACCAAAATTAAATTAAAAATTTACGACATAGGTGTAAATAAATTCACCGTATCCATGAAATTTAGACTTAATAAAAAATCAATTCCACTTAATTTAAAAGTTGCTATAATTTCCAATTTACTTTCAGCCTCTCTTGCAAAAAACAATAGACAGCGTCGTAGACTTCCAGGAAATGAATCAGGCACCACCACCAAAAAAGGACGACCTAGTGCTGATGTTGCGGCTAATTTAAAACTTCCAGCTCATGGGTATCCATTGGAGCATCCATTTAATAAAGATGGATACAGGTATATACTGGCCGAGCCAGATCCACATGCTCCATTCCGACAGGAATTCGATGAAAGTTCCGACTGGGCTGGTAAACCAATTCCAGGTTGGCTCTACAGAACGCTTGTTCCAAATTCAGTCCTACTAGCATTACATGATAGAGCACCTCAATTAAAAATAGCTGAAGATCGTTTGGCGGTAACCGGAGAAAAGGGATACTCAATGGTCCGAGCAACACATTGTAAGTTACAAATTTGATTAAACAATAACAACACCACTTCATGTGTTTCCATTACAGCTGTTAATCGTGGCAAGTGGTACTATGAAGTGACTATCGAAGAAATGCCCGAAGGATCAGCAACACGTTTAGGTTGGGGTCAAGAATATGGCAATCTTCAAGCCCCACTTGGTTATGACAAATTTGGCTACTCGTGGAGATCACGCAAAGGCACACGATTTCACGAAAGTCATGGAAAACATTACAGCGATGCATATGTGGAAGGCGATACTTTAGGTTTTATAATTGATTTGCCTGAAGTAGAGGATAGTGACTATTTGCCAACGACTTTTAAAGATAGGGTGAGTTTGATTTAATTTTTTGTAGTAATCAATTTTGATCTGGTTTTTGTTTTTCTGAATTCAAGCCACTTGTTAAATTCAAAAGCCATCTCTACTACGAGGACAAGGATAGAGTTCAGGAAACTCTTAAGAATTTCAAAGCCTTACCCCATAGTAAAATCGAGTTTTTCAAGAATGGTAAATCTCAGGGAATTGCTTTTACGGATATCTATGGAGGATCGTACTTTCCGAGTATTTCTATTTATAAGAGCGCAACAGTTAGTGTGAATTTTGGACCGAACTTTAAACATCCTGAAGTATTAACGGAATACAATGCAAAAGGAGTAAAAAAAATTACCCATCAAATTAAGTGAGAACCGTTTTTCATTTTCGAATTTTACAGATGTTTGATAGAGTGGAGGAACTTATCAGTGAACAGTCGTTAGCTGACTTATTGTTCTTGACGGAAAACAAAGGAAGACTGAGATTAGATAATTACCATTTATAGATTTGTGGACGTTTGATGGTCAACTATAAATTGCTAGGTTAAGTGCAAATATAGAAATCAATAAACAAATTGATTGATTGTTTTTTTAAGAATAAAAAGATGTTTATAAATTTATTACGAAAAAACGATAATGCATTTGATCCATTAGAATGATGATTGATTTGGTTTTATAGTCTTGTTTGATAAAATCATATTCGCTATATGAATGTCGACTTGCATTGGACACTTTTTATTAAAGGAGTAAACTGAGATATGCGTATCCAGGGCCAAGTCACTTTTCACTGATGGAATTAGGTGAGTCTGATGGGCTGCCTATACACGAGACCTTGTGACAAGAGGGATTGATGTCTTGTGGTTGTTGGGACCGGATTGGCTAAAGAATGAAGTGAACGCATGGCCATGTACTAAAGGCACAATTAAAACGCTTCGAACAGTGTCTCTTCTGGTTGACTTGGGAGAAGATAAGGAAGAATCGTCGAGTTGTATGAAACAAATTTTAGACTGCACAAAATTCAGTAGATGGAGAAAACTACTTCGAGTCACGGCTTATTGTCTCCGAGTGGTTCAAGTCTTTAAGGCGAAAAAACGATGTAACAGAATGAAGTCTGTACACGACGTCCTATCTTTGTCTGCAACAGAAATTGAAAACGCAGAATGTTATTGGATAAATGAAGTGCAGCGGATGCATTTTTCTGCTGAAATAAACGCACTAAGACAGAATAAGGGTATGCCATTACATTCTAAATTACTTACGCTTAATCCCATTTTAGATCCGAAAAACTGCTGCCTAAGAGTGGGAGGACGATTATAATACACTTGATCTCAGAATCAATTACTGCACATCTAATTGTTTTACCGAAGTCTTCTCATATCTCAAGGTTAATAGTCACTAACACACATGAGGGGCTATTGCATGGAGGTGTGTCGGCAGTTTTAGCTCGTTTGCGAGCGAAGTATTGGATTATTAAAGAGCGGCAACTAGTTCGTTCTGTTGTTAAGAGCTGCATGGTTTGCAAAATTCTAAGAGCGAGGCCTTCTACTCAACCATTTGCACCATTGCCACGGGATCGTTTCACATTTTCCATGCCGTTTAGCGTCACTGGGCTGGACTTTGCTGGGCCTTTCTTTACTTATAATTTTGTTCAAAAGAAAAAAGCGTACATTATGCTGTTTACGTGCGCTTCAATAAGAGCAGTTCATCTAGAGCTGACCCCTGATTTATCTACGGAGAGCTGCATGAGGGGTCTAAGTCGGTTTATAGCTCGTAGACGCCTTCTATCATTTGTTCTGACAACGAGTTACTTAACGCAAACCCCGAAGATGAAAATTTCAAGGCGGTTTTATCTAACAATCGCATACGTTGGAGACACATCGTTGAACATGCTCCCTGATGGGGGGTTTTTGGGAGCGTCTTGTAGGTGTCGTTAAGTCAGCTTTAAGAGCAGCAGTAGGAAGAGCAACTTTAAGCACTGATCAACTGAACACATTTCTAATAGAGGTCGAAAATGTTGTTAATTTCAGACCGCTTACATACATTGCTGATGATCCTCTTGATTAATCGCCACTCTGGCGATCTACAAGGTCCACAATCAGCTACACTACAGAATGATGTGGTGAACGAAACTATCATTAGCCATACATCAAAAGACATACGTCTAAGGTGGAAAGAACGACTGCTGTTTATATCGAGCTTCAAGTGAAGATGGTACACTGAATACCTTCAACAACTAAGATCCTTTCATTATTCGAAACATCCGAAATCATCTAATCTTGCTATTGGGGATGTGGTACTCATGGAGGATCGCACTTTGCCGAAAATTCTTTGGCATTTGGGTATCATACAGAAGGTTTTTCCAGGCCGAGGTGGTAGAGTTCGAGCTTGTAAGCTTCGACTATCTAATGGCTCAATTTTTCGAAGACCTGGTTAACTTACTTATCCTCTAGAAATATTTGAACGTGAAACAAACTGCGCGCCGGAGGATGATAAAAGATAAACGAATACATATCAGCTTTCTTATAAGTTTATCGATGTGTTGGTAAATAAAGAGCGGTGTTTAATTTTTTAATTTACTTGGGATCTGTCTGAGTTTGGTAACAAATTTCATAGAGTTAGCAGATTGATTAGTTTGAAAACATCATACTTATACTTGGTTTGTCCTGTTCAATGGTAAGAAATTTAGTCCATCAGTTGCGGTAGTGTTTTTTTTTCCTGCGATGGTGCCTTATAAAGTTCTGCAAGTTTCGAAAAGACGAGGGCGAAGTGTGTTGTTTCTTTATCAATGGATCTATTTCCAACATCTGCAAACATGCTACAGGTTCGTAAAACTCATCCTTAGGTCGGACTTACAACCATTGGTTTCTTTTACTGATCTTAGACACGCAGTTATGTACGTTGTCCCATCTACTTGCTGAATTGATCCGTCCGTATTCTTTTAAACGTGATAAAATATTGGATATTGGAATATTAATTGGAGGAATTGGTGGAAGGGCGGTTTGTCGAGATTCAGTTTGGACAAGGTCATCTGCTTTTTGATCTGTAGTCGGTCTTTGTGTTCTGGTACTAAATCCGAACGTAATTTTGGGTGAGTGATACTGCTATAGTGTGAAAGTTCCAAGTCATAGTTACCTACTCTTACATGATTTTCTAATTTCGATCCACTCATCTTTAATCGGTATTTTGGTCTTTAAACTTCGGTTGAGAATTATTTTTGGGATTTTGCTGTTGTTTTCTTTTTTCTGGTTTTGTTTTCCGAATGCTAGCATGTTCAATATTCTGTTGTATTTCTCCAGTATATATCCCCACATAGTTTTTTGCTGCAGTTTGTTGTATGTATGAGTCAATTGAATATTAGCCATTACCCCAACCACCTGTTGAGCTAGACATGAGAGCACCTTAATCCATCTTAATCCATGCCCGCAATGAATGTGATAGTATGCTTTTATTTCGCATAATTTTTCCACACCCAAATTATTGCAGTGTAAGAAGCCCTGTCTAGGTTTAAATTCGTTAGTAAAAAGATTTCGTCTGGCTTCCGATGTTGGCTTATGTTTCTCTTTCAATGCTTCAGTGGCCGATGTGTCTCTTTTATGCATTGAGTCTCAATTTACGTTTTAAAATGCGCGATATGCTGTTCTTACTGATATCCCTCCCACGAGGTATGATTTTCTGTTTGCTCCGGGGATTTCAACGACTTCAAATGCCCACCGATTTGATGACTTACGCGCACCGTGCACTAACGGGGGGACTGTGCACGGTCGAAAACTACAGAATATTTTAAAAAAACATCCTTCTGACTGTCATATGTACTAACGTCTACGCACGTGAACTAGTATTTTGCATAACAAACACCCATCAAAACTATGCTAAAATGATTCTATAGTACTGGCTTTTATTCTTTGATGGGCATTTTATACGAATGTTTTTTCCATCAATTGCTCAAATACAGTTTAGCATATTCCAAAAGTACGCACTAATTTGCGTATAGTCCTCGATATTAGGCAATAGAGACACAAAGATAGGGAACTGGGCTCCCCGATTTATTTTTGATGTTTCTAACACAATCGACCTGACTTTTTCCTTCCCTAGGGTAAATGACCAAGCTGGCGTAAGGTAATAAACACAAATAATTAAATTATATTTCAATCAAATGGCTGAATAATCAAACTAATAATAAAATTACAGCTACCCGGCATTCCGCACCTGTGTGCTTTCTTATGGAAGTTTTTTTTTTAATTGGTGGAAAATTTCTGGACTCATCCTCTTGTATAAGAACAACTGAGCACTATCTACTTCTTTGGTTTCAGAAACGTCAGATTAAAAGAAACATTTTGGTTTTGGTCGCCATTTATTCTTCGTACACAAAAGAATCGTTTTCTGTTTTTTTTTTAGGGAATCGTTAATGTATTTTAATAGCGAGAAAGCTCTTAGTTATTTATCACGCAAACAGAACAAATGACAACTTGACTTGACAGATGGATACGTTTTCAAAGTCCCATTATGGGCAACTTGCCAAATAGCCTTCAAGTTGAAGTGAGTGCTTTCTTTAGTTATTGAGAATGAATTTGTGCATTTCGTGTACTAAAATATTTGCTAATACTAGATATGATAGGATAGGGGTAATCCCGCCGTTCAACCATTATTCTGCTTCAGCTTTCTCGAAAACTAGCTATCTGACTAAAGTGAGTTGGTTAAGGTCCACTCCCAAAGAGTCTTTCTCTGCATCCGATATAGATCTGCGAATAGGACCGAAATTATAAAAAAAATTTTCTTTGACTACTTTAGTCAAAGCGTTTATTGGTTTTCATTGGCCGCCAGACCCTTGTGGGCTACTCCTGTTTTATAACTTACAAAATTCTGTTAAGCAGGATAAAGAGTTTGCATTATTCAGTGTCGCCTTGCCTTAATCATCAAATGATTCGGTGCTATTCCTTTGGGAATGGTGGAATATAATTCAGATAAAAATTCGACCGACTCTGCACAGGTTTACAAACGCACTGATGCACTGATATGAATCTAATGAACTCATTAGGTTGACAATCGATTTTAAATGTAAAAAATAGAAGCAGAAGGGATCTTAACGCAATGTTAATCAGACTTATGTGCTAATACCTTATGCAGTTAAGGGAATCTCCCATCTTTTGATTTTGAAATTCGTTGCATATAGAGAAAATTGAGAAAACTTTAAGTGAAGCATTTGGCTTCTACGGATTGTTCAGATTTCAGTTTAGATATTGTTATCCTCACTTCTATTACCTGAGAGCGGTATGTTTAACGTGTTAACCAGTTAGCAATCCAGTTCCAAGTTCGAAGTGCATTCTACGTTTCTACTACGTAGATGGTAGTTCTATAGGCTTCGGTTGCGTTGCTGCATTGACATGTCTTTTCTAACTTTTGGTTAGATATTGGAACCTCACCCTTTAATCGCTTTGTCCTCGCATTTTTTCTGATTGGTTTTTGAAACAACGATAATGGTCGTTCCCACTTGATACTGATGATGCAGTAAAATGGGAGATGTTAAGAGAAATGCGGTCGACAAAAACTGGTGGTCTCCTGAGATTTTATCTGATGCCTAACGTCCAGTGGCCAGTGTTTTCCCGACGCTATTGAAGAGCATGAAACAGGATGCAATATAAATAACCCATATAGCTTGTTTCGTTTTGATTTGTTCCACTACATTGGGCATTCATATGTATAGATTAATAGTGTTGTCTTCCTTCTTCGCTGTAGCAAATATACACATCCACCGTGCAGATTTTTGGGCAAAATCCATGAAAGTTCAATCCATTCACGGATCAACTAATATGCACTTCACGCAAACTAAAAAATGTTTTGTTACCTCCAGGTTTAAGAGCTTAGTTGCCTGGGATTGCCTTTGGAAGTTGTTTTCAAAGGCAAACTCCTTTCCTCTTTCAATGAGAATAAATGAGTGATTGCTCTTTTTGGAAACTCTGCCAAAATAAATTGCGATATTTTTAATTGTAAAGGAATACTTAAGCGGATTCACTTGATAAAAGATCCAGTAATATCTGCTGAGGTCTTTCATTTAATTAGGCTTCGGGACACCTTTGTTTTATTTCTTCTATCTTACGAGTATTTGACTGATAGTGATGAATGTCATTCAAAGTAGAACATAGACAGTCCTCAAATCATAAATGAAAACAGGTTTTCCTAATTTATTAAAAACTGTATTTTCTTCACTAATTTGTACACTGAAGCTAAAAACATAAAAGACAAATAAAACAGAAATATAAAATAAAATGTTAGGTAACCACAATTCACTCAGCACCGCTTCTATTTGTGCAACTTGAATTTCGCAGCACTATAAGGCAAATAAGTCCAGCTCATCTGTCGATGGTTGAAAGCAGCAGATATAGAACGTCCAACCAGGGGAACAGTTTCATGAATTCGTTGCATATTAATCGCTGGCAAAATGATGGCATTCTTGTTAATTTGACCATTGGCAATAGCTTGTTGGGGGAACCATCGTCTACGTCTTGTAGTCACAGCCGCCGATTGTGCCTGACTGGGGGCAGTTAATTGAACAAAACTTTTATGTTTAGTGTGCGCATCTCGAAAGGTATTCTTTGCTTCGATCACTTTTAAAATAGGCGGCATTCTGGTGAATGTAGCAGAGCTTGATCCATTTTTGGATAAACTTTGGTCCGGGTTACTTGCTGAACTACTATCAAACATTTCATTGTATTTGACAACAGGAGCGGGAATGTCTCCTCTACTCCTTATTGGTGCTCGTCTCCCGCTGATATTTAGTTCTTGAGTTGTAGCATTCTGTTGTAGTCGTCTTACTGCCATTGGTACGGAACTTATCCTAAGATCATTAGCGAGCATACTAATCAGTTTTTCGTGTGCAAACTTTTGCTTGGCTGGCAGTGGTTCTAAAGATTTAGCTGAGAGTTTTGTTTGGTACATGGAACTTGGACCGCTGTTTGTTGGAGTTATTGCGCCATCTGCATCATCTTCATCCTCATCGTCTTCTTCTTCATAATTCCGTTCGTCATCAGATGTAAAACTTAGACTTGAAAATTTGTCTATCCTTTCCGGGGGTCTTTGGCTTCGCAGGATATTGGGGAATTTTTTATGCCATTCAAGTATTTCAGTTCTTAACTCAGGTTCGGCATCTGCGAGACTTTGTTCGCCGCGAAACATACGCTCGACACGTTCCCAGTCCAGCTGATTTTGTTTAATGGCATCGTCAGCCCAGGGAATGGATCCAATGCTGCTTCTGTCGACACTGCTCGATGAATATTGAACTTCATGATAATCGGAGTCGGAATCAGATGAAGGTAGACTATCATCACGGTAGAAATATCTCGCAGACATTTTTGGTTAATTCATTGGAACGGAAATTATTTAAAACGATTGCAAACTATTTTAATGGCAATAAAAATCGATTTTTAAAAATACATGAAGAGCAAACAAAATAAATCAGTTGACAGTTGTGAAAGCCGAATTGTTATGGTAATTTCCGGGGGAAGGAGTAGCCTGAATCTGTTTAGTAAGTGGTAGTTGTATTCGCTACGTTGTATCTTTTACTACTGTGAATTAAAGAAATAAAAATAAAAAGGTTTATTAACGGTTTTTACAACAATATCTTAAAAGGTAATTTCGGAGGGAATAGAAGGAGGACATCCTTCTAGAATAGCTTTCGATTACTTAAAAACATACTCTCCAAATATTCTAAACATTAGTTTTTGGACTTTTCAAGTTCAGTGCTGAACCAGGCCCCATTTGAAATTACAGCAAGAAAAAATTGGCCTGTGTCAAAATTAGTTTTGACAAGAAACGTTGGTGAATTTATAAACGAAGAATCGCAACTGGCTCTAAACGAATCTCGATCTGTCTGCTACTAAACCGGTGGACCAATCTGCAACCGCATTAAGCTAGTCTAACATTCATGTGCGTTAATTCATACGAAAAGCGGTGAAAGAATTAGACGGCAACAATTACACCAACCTAATCTAAGCTAACTAGTAAGCCAACCTCTGATTACGTATTAAAACTCATGAACAGGACCAAGAGAAGGAAGTTGCCTTTTAACTTACGAGCTTTCTGACGGCTTTTCCCAGGTAAATTAAATCAGTCCCTATTAGGTATGTCCGGTATTATACGGTGACTTTTGAGTAACGACTCACGCAAGTGCAAAACAAAAAGAAGATGAGATAAAAAATCACTTACCTTGTGAGTCGTCGGGCAAAATTTCAATGACTCTTTTTAAGTTTTCTTCTCTCCTTGTTCATTATTTTTCTAAATTGCTTTATTTCTATTCGTTCTTCATAGAGGGTGGTTCGCAAAAAAAACGGAAGAAATTTTTTGGTCCAAGGAATCAGGGAAAAATTCAAAATTTTTTTTGAGAGAGTGAATCGTTTATGCTTAAAGCGAAAGAAGAAATAAAAGAGAGTTGTCAAAAAGAGTCGTGTACTCAAAAGTCACCGTGTAATAGCACGCGCCTCACAGAATACAAAATTAAAAGAGAACTGCCAAAAAGAGTCATGACTCAAAAGTCACCGTGTAATACCGGACTATACATGAATTTGTCTTATAAACGCACAAAAATGCAATTCCTGATATCTATGAAAAATACATCGAGCGGCAAAGTGTCTACATCTGTAATCTTCCTTATGCAAATTTGTAATTACTAGAAAACAAAATATTAACTTATGCACTTACATGGCTCTATAAGCCGGGGTGAAACTGGGCGTCAACCAATAGGTCTCTCAAGCTAGTGCGGTCTTTGGCTAACTGCTTCAAATTGTTCTCCTTATGCTCATTTAAGAGCTCCATTTCCGCGTTGTACCTAAGGCGAGGACGTCTTACTCTCTGTTGTCCCCCCGTTAGGCAAGTAATTACACTGATCTAACCAGGTCAACGTTACTGTACAGTTCCTAGAGTTCAACGTTAAATCTCCTCCTCTAAGTCCCGTCCCGTCAACGTAAACGGGGCTAACAATTAATCGAAGAATTTCGCCTTCATATGGGGATGATGATAAATGCTCCTAAGTGCTTCTTGACAAAGTCTTATTACACATTTGTCCTTTTTGGCCGAAGATACAGCGTTGGGGTATAGAAAGTTCCTGACTGGCTCAAAGGTCAGACTTGTCAATGTTCTGTGGTGAGTGATTTCTTGCTGACAGCATCTACTTAGTTTTTTCCCTCTTTTATGACGCACCAGTGACGACTCTTTAAGTTCTGCCAATTATATACAGATTTTTTAAAAATTTTATAATACTTTTGGTGTTAATGTTTGAATTTCGTATACTGGTCTCGAATAGATAGTTTACGGCTTTTACGGAGCAACGGCTCATTCATATCGTCATTGTACCGATCTGCCGAATTCGCCAGGGATGCTATGGAACGGGATGGCTCTGCATAGCTCGTAAATATTTGATCGATATCGCACTGATACTGTCCAATCAGATTATTGATTGATTCACACAAGACGGCGGACAAGAAATATGCGATATTTAGTAGAATCATTCATAAAGGAGAACGTTTTGTTAGTGTACGGAGCACCAAAAGTATTTCCGTCGTATCGTGCACGTTGTTTTTGTGTATTTGTACCTTTTAGATGCTATGATTATAATAATGTATTTCCATAAGAACGTGACATGTCTACATTTCAATGATCTCCATCTCTTTCAAATTTATTCCATAAATTTTAAACTTCACTTATGTCGCCAATAAAGTACCAGAGCCAAACCAGAGCGCTTGCCAGCTACACAAGTTTTACTCAGTGCAGTATAATATTTTTTTCTAAAGTTATCTAAAGCTTAAAAAATATACCTGACTGCATAATTTATGTTAACACTCAGATTAAACTAAAATAAATAATACAAAACACTAAATCTGATGGCGAATTCCATTCCCCAATAGACAATCCCAATAAACATCTGCAACTCAGACAAAATGCCCAAGCAGTTTGCAATGGTTTCTAAATAAATTAATTACTATATAAAGAAATTCTCAAGACGTTTGTGTGGAAATGTTGACTAGCCCTTTTAAAACTTGTTTCAACATGCTTCTTAGTTTTCAAAGGTCCTTATAAAAATTCAAATTTTATATATTTTGTTATTGTGAATGACCTGGAATTACCATTTGCAATCAATCTTAGATCTGTCAATCGAAAGCAAAAAAAAATATTAATTTTCAACAGCTGATTTGATTATTCAACACTTCAAACATGTTTAGGCGAAATTTCCTTAAACTTGCAAATGGTAAGTAATACTTAATCTTAATAATAAACAAAAACTGAATAACAAAATCAAAAATTTATAGTTCTGAACCTGCGATCGTTTGCTGCAAAACCTGGCCCGATTGAAACAGAAATACGTGATGTACTAACAAAGGAACTGAAGCCGGTACACCTCGAAGTAGTTGACCATTCCAATGGATCAGAATCACATTTTCGAGTGTTAGTCGTTTCGGAGAAATTTGAAAATCTCTCTCTAATTAAGGTAAGGTGTTACTCAACCCATTCAAAAAGATAATTCATTAAAAATTGTGTTTTACAGTGCCATCGCTTGGTTACGGACTTGGTCAAAACAAAACTAGACAGTGGTGCGGTTCACGCGCTCTCAATTGAAACAATACCACCTAAGAAATGGAATCCAGAAAAGGATACATAAAATATGGTTGCTAGATGATTAAATTGTTGTTGTTTTTAGGAATTGTGAAACTTTTCATTCATGAACTGACCTCTGTGGTTAGATTACTTTTGCGCTAAGTGGGGGTCTGTTCAAGTGTCGTTGACCTTCGTGCACGTGGGCTTGTCAGATGGGGAACGAAACGCCAAATGCGAAGGTTGTGTTGTTTCTGTGTGGAGTTGGAGTAGAATGTGGATGAGTTTATTGAAATGAAAACCACGCAATCAACGTTTGATAAAAATAAATTAACTTTAATTTTCACATGAAAATAACACTTCTACGTCGCAAGAAATGATAAAACACGTCCTCATTTGTGGGAGGCGTTGAGGCCTCTCAGGTACTAAAAGGTGACTTCGTTACGTTTGAAATTCTTCACAGATACCCTCTCCTGAGTAACGTTGAACAAGTTGTGTGAGTTGATGATTGGTCTTATTAATTTGTAGGCATATAACGCACATCTCATACGGATTTTCCGTCATATAAGACGCAAAACTCACCTGAAATCCGAGGCTTTGTACCATATATCAGCTTATGTGGCGACGTTTGTAATTCTTTAAAGCAAGCTTATATTCCGAGCAAGACCTACGAGCAATGCCCTAGCTATGACATTAAAATTGTCCTTGGTGATTTTAATGCAAAGCTAGGAACAGAGAGTATCTTTGGTGGAACAATTGGAAAATATAGCCTGCATGACACCACCTCCGATTACGGATTCAAGCTAATCGACTTTGCGGCGGGGCGAAACATTGTCGTGGCTAGCAAGTGGTTCCCACATCTCGACATACACAAGGGGACTTGTAGAACTCCTGATCAATCAACAGTCAACCAGATTGATCACATTGCGATCGACGCAAGACACTCCTCCAGTATTATGGATGTCCGTACGTTCCGAGGAGCCAACATCGACTCGGACCATTACCTTGTTGTAGCCAAGGTACGGTTGCGGATATCCCAAACTACGCCAAGACAAACTAATGCTGTGAGAAAATTCGACGTCAGATGGCTACAATCGCAAGAGATCGCCAAGTCCTTTTCCGATCGAGTGTCCCTTAATCTCTTAAGAGGTCCAGTGCCGCCAGCATCAAGCATCGAAGACCATTGGAAATACTGCCAAAACGCCATCAGAGATGCCGCTTCTGATGTGCTGGGTTTCACTCGTCCACCACAACGAAATCCCTGGTTCGAAGATGAATGCCGGCAAGCACATGCAGCTAAGCAAGATGCATATAACGCGGCGCTGCTTAGAAAGACCAGAGCTGCTCATGAGCTCTATGAGCGGAAGAGAAGAGATGAACACCGTCTTCTCAGGAGAAAGAAGAAAGAGCATGAGAAGCGCGCGATCGAGGAAATTGAGAGATGCTACTCCAGGAATGAGGTTCGGAAGTTTTACCAAAAGGTAAAAATAACATGCCACGGAAACAAACCCCGAACCGAAGCCTGTAGAGATGAACAAGGGAATATCGTAGTAGAATCGCAGTCAATGCTGAGGATTTGGAAGAACCATTTCTGCAGACTGTATAACGGCGATGATGAACCAAATACCGCTGTCAGGCAGAATCAACCTTTCAACTTGAACGATGATGACCAACAATTCCGTCCACCCGACCTGGATAAGGTGAAGTTAGCTATATCGAAGCTTAAGTCCAACAAAGCTGCTGGAGCGGATGGCCTGACTGCCGAGCTCTTCAAAGAGGCAGGCTATGACTTGGTAAGGAGCATACACTAACTCATCTGTAAAATATGGTCGGACGAAAGTATGCCCGATGAATGGAACCTCAGCATTGTTTGTCCGATTCTCAAGAAAGGAGACCCTCTGAACTGCGTCAACTACAAAAGCATCAGTCTCCTTAACATCGCATATAAGATCTTATCCGCCGTATTGTGTGAACGCCTGGAGCCGTTCGCCAACAACCTGATAGGTCCATATCAGTGTGATATGCACACTACGGCAGATCTTGGAGAAGACCCATGAGCTTCAGATCGATACACACCACCTATTCATCGATTTTAAGGCCGCGTATGGCAGCATCTATAGAGACGAGCTATACAGAGCAATGTCTAGTTTTGGCAACTCCGTCCGTCTGTGCAGGATGACGATGGAGAATGCACGCTGCTCCATTAAGGTCGGTAAAGATCTCACCGAGACCTTTGATGTCCAGAAAGGATTTAAACAAGGCGATAGGCTGTCATGCGATTTTTTCAACATCGTACTTGAAAGAATAGTGCAAAACTTACGAGCAAACACAAGAGGCACTATCTTTCAAATGTCCGTCCAACTACTCGCATACGCCAACGATATTGATATAATCCGGAGAAAGCAGCGTGATTTCAGTGGCGCTTTCGCGAGTATTGAGACGGAAGCGGCGAAAATGGGTTTAGCGTTCAATGAGGGCAAGACCAAGTATATGCTGTCAAGCAAAAAGGACAACCAACACCGACGTCTCGGGTAGAACGTCACTCTCGATAGATATAACTTTGAGGTTAAGGACTTTGTCTACCTAGGCTTCGCTGTAAATACAGATAACGACACCAGCGCTGAGATCAAGCGAAGAATAACTCTTGCCAACCGCTGTTTCTTTGGGTTAAGAAGGCAATTGATTAGCAAAGCCCTCTCTCAGACAACAAAAGTAACCTTTTATAAGACCTTAATAATCCCGGTCCTGCTCTATGGCGCAGAGGCATGGACATTATCAAAAATGGATGAGGGTGTTCTTGGTTGCTTCGAGAGAAAAAATTCTTCAGGCCATCTTCGGTCCCGCCTGTATTGACGGTGAGTGGAGGAGGAGATACAATGACGAACTGTATGGACTGTACAGCGACATGGAAGAGTGAGGATCTAAAGACTGAGATGGCTGGGTCATGTAGAGCGCATAGACACCAATGCTCCGGTCCGAAAAGTGTTCGAATCCGCTCTCGAGGGACAGCGCAGTAGAGGAAGGTCAAGACTCAGGTGGCGCACGCAAGTGGAAGAGGACCTCAGCCAACTTAGCGTGCGAAACTGGAGGCAGCTAGCCAGGGATCGAGCTGGCTGGAGAAGCTTGTTGACTGAGGCCCAGATCCACCCCGGGCTGTAGCGCCACCTAAAGTAAGTATATTCCGAGCATCGCATTAGAAAGAAATTCGATCCATGAATAAAGTTTTGAGTGTTCGGTGAAACTTTCGGTGATAGCGTTGGTATCCTAGTGCGAACTTTTTTTGTTAAGCGCCACAGAATCTCCAACCTGAGATTCGAGTTTCGGCTGTTGCAGTAGCGGCCCCAGCATCGGTCAACTGGACGTCCTCGTGTCATGATTTTTTGGACGAAGGCGTTTTTTTAAGAGCGGCCGAAATGTGGATGGAAGGCGCAGATAAGTTCAATAGGACCGAACAAGGCATACCTTGATGCGCAATTGAGATGCTGAATATATGATACGTGGGTTTCTAACGTCGATATGCATGACGAAAGATTTAGGGAAATCAGTTCGTTAAATGGGAGCTGATTGTTCTGGTCAAAGTATGTCGGCTACAATGAAAGGTCAAATTTCAATCTTCTTCGGGCAGAAAACAAAGGCTTAAGCTATATCAAACGTCAAAGCCTATTGCTGGTGAGTGCTAGCCGACACTCATCGTCAAACCAACGGCTTCTTTGTGGTGTGCGACTGTCACCCAACACATCGGAGGCGGCATGGCTCTTTGCCCCTGATGGCTTTTTGGCAGTGTTGTCACTGGTCTTCGATACTTGATGCTAGCGGCAGAAGTCCTCTTAAAGGATTAAGGGGAAGTCGATCGGAAATGGATTTGGCGATCTCATGTGATTGCAGCCGACGCACGTCGAAATTACTCAAAGCATTAGATTGTGTTTTCTATGTTCGGGATATCCGTAACCGTAGCTTGGCTACAAGAGGTAATGTTCCAGGTCGATGTTGGCTTCTCGGAGCGTTTGGACATCCATAACACTGGAGGAGTGTCTTGCTTCGATCAAATGTGGTCAATTGACGGTTGAATGGCCAGTAGTTCTTCAGATCCTCTTGTGAATATCGAGATGCGGGAGCCCGGTGCTAGCTACGACAATATATCGCCCAGCAGGGAATGCCAATTAGCCTGAATCCGTTATTGGAGGTGGTGTCGTGCGCGATATACTTTCCGAGAGTACTATCCAAACAACTCTCTTTTCCGAGCTGTGCATTAAAATTTTATTATATATAGCTAAGACACTGCTTGTAAGTTGTCCAAGAACACATAACAGCTATCTTTATGTGTCTTCATATATCTGACTAACAGGCCTTGGGATCCTATATTGCGCTAAAACTTCAGTGAGTTCCTCGCCAAGGGACCCCAAAGAGCATTGAAAAACTGTCAAAAACGTTTTGTTGTCCGGCACAGATAACATGACAAGGTTTGAAGGTCAAATTGTTATCGGAGGAATCTATTGTAAGAGCATAGTCTAGGGTTGTATTAATAGTTAGGAGGAACCTGCTGGTGGCCTTAAGAACCATATCACTCATCCGCGTATGCAGTAGCTTTTATTTCTTCCCTGGGATCCCCAAAAAGTGATATCAATCCGGTGCTCCTTAAGGTAATGATTATTCTTACGTGTTACCTATTTATGTTCCTATTGCGAAGTATACAGGTTAGGTCAGATTCGATAATGCAGGCTCAACTCCGGGTTTTCACTTCTTTCTACTTATACCAATAGTGCTAGCATTGTCGTGAAAACTTTCTTCGATCACGCAAATAACTTCATGCAGTGCCGATTCTGTGTCTTTACCTATTGCTTAGGCATCCTGGTTTGGGTACAAATTACTGCGGATATACAAAAATGTTAAAATTTTTTTAAGCGTTCTTAAAATTAACGAAATGAGCGTTTTTTTTTTAAATATTACTGCTGAATAGTTTTTTTAGAATTAATATCACGGCTTATATAAGGTGTGATTGGTGTTATACTGTAGAATCCAGATTAGTAAAGTTGTTGGCAACTTTGTTCCGATCTCCAGTGCAAATTTAAGTAGCGCGCCCTTTTTTCGTGTTTTTCTACTTAGTTTTTATAAAGGCCTTTCCTAGTTCTATTAGTGCTAGTTCGCCTGAATAAGATTTTCCTCATTATACGACAAATAGGGAAACTGCTTGTTGTTTATAAAAAAAATTGTTTTAACAGCACACTAACTGGAATAATTTTGAATATCTTAAAAAGCAAAATTGAAAGTCACTATTGTGAATGGATATTTGCTCAAAAGTAGTTCTCTCCACTGAGCAATTCGTTAAAAACAGCTGATTCGTAAGTGTTATCAAAATCTATCCGGTATGTTTCGACAAGGTTTACTAAAATTAATCAAAGGTAAGTTGTGTGAAGTGCTTTTTTCCACAAATTTGACTTGAATAGATTCCTCTATTTAGGTACTCAAACGCGAAAACAATTTGCCAACATGTCAGGTCCAATTGAAACGGCAATTCGTGAAACATTATCAGAGAACCTTGCACCAGTTCACATGGAAATCATAAACGAATCGTACATGCACAACGTTCCCAAGGGCTCAGAGTCACATTTTAAAGTATTAGTTGTCTCGGAGAAGTTTGAAAATCTTCCACTTATAAAGCGCCATCGAATGGTTAACGAATTAGTCAAAGCAAAGTTGGATGGGGATTTTGTCCACGCACTTTCAATTGAAGCAAAAACTCCAAAGCAATGGGATCCATCCTATGAAGTTGAACCTAGTCCAAACTGTCGCGGTGGTTTTGGAAAGTAAATAAAGTAACACCGTTGAAACAAGGCACGTTTATTTTTGTTTTCAATTTTAAGAACTACTGACAATACGTTCAACTTCATTCTTTGCCGACAGGATGACATCGTTGACCCCAACACCATCATATGCTGCTCCACAAAGGCTCAACGGGAGATGGTTCTTTTGTATATACTTTCGAATCCCTTCGACTCTGGTCTTGTGTCCTACAGTGTACTGCGGAATACACTTTCGTAGAACGTGTACCCTTGTAGCTGAGGGTTCTTGTTCGATTTCAAGGATGTCTTGTAGGCTTCTAACCGCCACATCGAGGACTTCCTTCTCTGATGGATTTTTTCCAAATACTTCTTCAAACCAATGACCACCCATCATACACGTCAGCACTGTGTTGCCTCTCATATTGAAGCAACAACTGTCGAAGATTACACCTAAGATGGGAAGCTTTTCCACCGGTGGCACTAAGAATCCAAAGGCTTTGTGTTCAAGAATGTCTGGTGTGCTATATTGCAGGTTAACGACAGCTACATCTACGTAAGGAATGGCATTCAATTGCTGCGCCAGGGAAGGGTGTTGTTTCTCAACGGTTTGAGCAAGCTTAAAGGCAGGCAGTGAGCTCACTATGTGATCAGTGGTAACAGTAGTCCCATTAACATCGAATTCGGCGGTGCCTTCACTTAGGAACTTTAGGTTTTTGCATTCGGAGCTTAGTTTAATGTCTGTCAAGTTCTCCAAGTACTTAGCCATTGCCTTTGGAAGAATTTCCAGTCCGCCTTTGAGGGAGAAAATACTCCACTTCTGGTCCTTGGCTAGTTTCTGCAGAATTCCAGACGCCTGATGATTCTTCGATTTTTTCTTGTCTCCAAAGAGCAGCCCTTTAACTACACCTCCATGTTTCTGTTCTGCTTCGAAGAGATCGTTCATGAGAAAACGAACACTTATGTCCTTTGCATTTCCAGCGCATATCCCGCAAATCATAGGACTGATGGCATATTCAGCTATCTCCTTCCCAAATCTCCGTTCAGCAAAGTCGAAAATTGACTCATCATTAAGTTTCTGCTTCTGGCTGACTGCTTTGAGGTCATGAAATAGAGCCGAAATCAGGGGCTTTGTAAAGGGCGGCTTTGTTTTAAAGATTCCACCCAAACTGTTCGGAAGTGTGCAGAGTTCACCTTTGAATAAAAAGAATATTAGTTCACCAACATGGGCTTCTACCTATGACTTACCTCTTGCGTATATCATGCGGTTCTTGACTGCTGGGTGAGTGTTGCACACTGGTGACACAGAATCATTCAACTGTAAATCCTCAATTAGTTCCAGAGTGTTTAAGGCAGCTGGTCCACTTGTACGGATTGTTCGGGGACCAGCCTCAAATATGAAGTTTTTATCTTCATGGTGTTCGGAGCGAATCCATCCGCCCAGGCGGTTGGTTGATTCGTAGATAGTAATTGGATTTACGAAGCGTTTAGTAAGGTAGTAAGCGGCGGATAACCCACCAATTCCACCGCCTAGAACAGCCGGCATTTCTTAGCAATTACGCAGATCCGTCCAGGGTTTTGTAATAAATAAAATTGAAAACATGAACAGCTGTTATCAGTCAGCAAAATGTTTTGCTTGTCATTGGCTTTTGTTTTTCAATGGAGAAACTCATTAGATTACCAGTGGGGAACCAATGAAGAAATATACATTTTGAATCTGCGGAGCTATTAAATAAATCGCACAGAAGTTTATTTTGAAATGCTTTTACCAAAAAAAGAAGGTTGAATGTAAATTTTTCTATTTGAAAAAGTGCTTTTCAATTCGTTAACCTGTAACTTCTACAGTCGTTTTTTCAAATGTCATTTGATTGATTTGACAGGCAAGTTAAGGCCAAAATTCACCAGGCAGTACAATGATAATTTTTATAATAAATTTGATTTTTAGTTGAAGAATTGATTCACATAAGAGTTTTCACATAGATTTGCATCCTCTGTAGATCATGGCATACAATAAAAAGAGGCCAAACGATTTTCAGCACTAGTAAGGGTGCAGAAATAAAGATGATTGCGATTGAGCACTTAATGTGACAACGGCAGGCTCTCATACTGCAAAATGTGGCTCTCCGGCCACTATGCAAACTAAACACATTAGGGAAATTCGGTTCTGTGCGTTGAACGTTAGGCATTTGTAGAGAGTGTGCGACGATTAATATGCCATGGTCTTAGACAACAAGCAAAACGGGGTTAGCATATATACATATTTATATGTGTCGTTCAGGAAGAATGATGGGATAGGGCCAAGGCTCAAAACAAAAGCCTGCAAAGCTCGAGTTGAAGTTAGCAAAGACGAACGAGCGCAGTCGGTGCTGGTGGTGACGATGATCTAAATTCCGCTGTTAAGTAGAAAGATCAAGAATTATCCTGATTTATATGAACGACGAACAACAACGCACTGTATACGCTAATCACTACGATAACTGATACGTATAGCATAGGTGAACATCAGAGCTCGGACAATTTTCGAACGACAACAAGCTCAGAAGCTATCATTGCTTCTCAATTGCATTAAATCTTTATTGCTATGTATTTTGCGTGTTTTAGGCTTTGGTCCATATCAGCTATATGTAACTTCAGATCATGTATTCTACCACCCGCGGATAAGTTTTCACTTAAAGACGAGCAAGATTTACAAAAGTATAAAATTCTTATCTGTGGTCCTTATTTAGGCTCAAAGTCAAAGTGATAAGTTCAGATAAGTGTGTTGTTAAAAGGCTTGAGGCATTTGAACCCTTTCTGGAATAAAGCGGGGATGATTTCAATGCCGGTTTTTGACAGAGGATTCTGATATTGCTCGCTACATTAAATTTGTAATCTGTTTGTAAACTATTTTGTAGTTTACTAGTTTGTAAACTTCCCATTTTTACTGCATCGCTGCTGCTCCGCTTATGGGGTTGGCTAATGTCACAGAACGCGTCTATATACTGCTCGGTCCTAGATAACTTTAGTGGTTAGCCCCAGGTGTTGTCGTGCCTTTGCCATCTGAGAAATCCAGGAATTATTTTTCCCACCTCGTTTTCTTACAGTTGGAGTGACCGTAGTTGATAGTGCCTTTTAACCGGATTTTCCGCAGATCTTCTTTGAACGTGGCAATACCAACTTATTCTATTCGCCTCAAGCTGTTCGGTTACCGAATTCTTTATATGTAGACTTTCTCTTATATGCGTAGGTCTAATGCAATCGCGTTTAGTTACTCCACTAGACATCCTTAACATTTTCGTTTCCTCTGCAGTCATTTTGTTCTAAAACGGTTCGTACATTGTCCAGCACTGTGAACCGTACATAAGAGCTGGTCTAACAACCGTGGTGTAGAGTTTCCCCTTCAATTTAAGTGGAAATTTTCGGTCGCAAAAGATTCTCGAATTTTTCCGCCTGTGGTTTACGTCGTCGTCACATTTCGCTTCCATGTTAACGACTGATCCTAAGTACTTAAAGATATTGCTTTTCGGAAGAACTATTCCGTCTAACATTATATTCGGAACAGGTCGCAAAGGATGCGCAAATGGGCACGTCAAATGCTCCGTCTTTGAACGACTTATTTTAAGCCCGTTTCCCTCTAGCGCATTCCTCCATGAATCTAAGGCGTTCTCCAAATCTTTGACGTTATCGCTTCTTATAACTGCGTCTTCAGCGAAGAGAATTGGCGTTACATTTGCTTCGCGCATGCAGTTTTTTAAAGATAGTCGAATACTACGTTAAAGAGGAGAGGGCTTAGTACGCTTCTTTCGTGCACTCCAACTTTAACTGAAAATTCTCTCGTTAGTCCAGCAGAGCAGTTTTCACTTCTCCGTACATGTCTTGTGTTACTATAATATACGTTTCCGGTACGTCTTGAGATCTCAGCACGGCCCATATAAGATCCCTGCGCACTCAATCGAATGCTTTCTCGAGGTCAATAAATACCATGTGTAAATCCTTAGACTAATTTCGGTGCTTTTCCACTATTGTTCGTAGGCTTTGGATAGCGTCTACCGTCGATCTTCCTTCAACAAATCTACACTTGCTTTCGACGATTGACGATTTTCATCGTGTGTGACATCAGCTTGATTGAACTGTAGTTGTTGCATTCTCGAGTGACTCCTATTAGCGTGACTTAAGGCTGAGTTAGTCCACAATTGACCAAATATTTTTATCGCGGCACCATGGTACAAATATCCTTGTACTGTTTGAACGTATGATTTTTGTTCCTGTTCACTTTGACGGGCATTGGAGAAAAAATATAAGCTGTACAGCAATATCCACTTTTTCGGAAAAATGCCCATCGGTATGACTACTTGACAAAGACTGGCAGATTGAGAAGATTTGTTTGTTGAAGTTCAGGTAAACCCCGAGTACAAGTAATCGATTGCACGCCCATATGGTAGCACATTAATTAAATACTCTTAATTTTGATTTTATAAAGTATTTCAGCAAAAGCATTGCACTGGGCTAAGCAATACTTTTCAAAACAAAGAGCTCCTACATTCTGTGGAAAAACAGAAAGTTACCTTCTGAAGTTAATGAACGTAGGTATATCCAATCTATTCTAAAGAGATAGGAGATTTTTGCCTTAGTTGGTACGTTCAATTGCAAAAAAATTTCCACAACAATTTCCAGAACTAGACCAAATTAGATAAAAGTGACTCGAAAGCAAGCTTACGCAATACTTTCACAAATAAATTTTCAACTTTTCATTGACATTGAGTGTGCTTTCAGCAACACTTCTTTTGAAAGCATGCGTAACCAGGCCAGACAACACGGCGTAGACGAATTACTAGTTTTCAGTCAATTCTTTCAAAAGTTAAATTGTTCCCTTAAGGAGAAAGAGGGAGCTGACTGGTCTGACTTATCTAGAAGAAGAAGAAGAATCATGGCTAACGTCAATGGAATAAATATTTTACGTCTTAAGCGTTTAAGGCGCTGTCGGCCGGAGTGCAGTGAAAAGGAGCTGTAAGCAAAATATGGGGCCACGGAAAAGTCATTTGGACTTATATGGCTATGATAAGACATTTATATTATATTCGTCGCTGTTCTGGGAGAACTCACGAAAACATGTAATTGATACAACATGTATTCGATACAACACGCGCAGGAGTTTTAATGATCTTGCGCGCCTACTCTGGTCCTATGGACATTCCATCCATACCAAAACCCCTGCTATTCCTGAATACGCTTATTACTTCCCAACTGTATCAAAAATACAAGACTTCCCTTCGGAAGCTAAATTTACTGCGCCTTGTTTGGGTCCCAGATCACAACGGGACCGAGAGATGAGAAATGAAATCGGCCATTAACTTGCTAAGTAAGGTTCTGCGATGAGTTTTCATGCTGCAGATGACATTACTCTCAAGGTTGTCGGCCTACCAAACGAATGCTTCCCATGTCTATAAGAGGTCAGTAGGAAAAGCTGCAGGCTGCTTATCGGCTTCGTGTCGAGGCAGTACTCTTTGCTAAGAATTTAATTTTCCTGGGAATAAGTGACATAATAGGTTGCGACGCTTGTTGTGAAAAGGATGACAGAACTTCGGATCATTACCTCAGTCCGGCTAACGCTGAATTATCCCGATAAGTATGTAGATACTTGGTGTTGACATGCTGGGTACTTTATCACTGGAGCGTCTACTAGTCTTTCTTGTAAAGTCTGAGGAATTTCATTAAAAGAAACTTACAAGGAGAACAATGTCTTTGTCAAAGTGCTCTGTTCCAACAGAAAAACAAACAACAAAAAATCTATTCTTTCAGAATGCTTGTAAGTATGTTGGTATGCAGGATAGATTTCATTTCCAACTTAATGGCATTGGTTATAGCGCCATATGTAAAAAAATACATCACCCTATAAATATTTACTATCACCAAAAAATCAGGTCATTTCTAACATAAAGTATCACTACTAACCTATGGGAAACTTTCGCTGGCTAAAAAACATATTACAACCAATGTAACCAAGCTACCACCATTTGGTAACCAGCTGACATGTCAGCTTGTAAACAGATATCCTCATTTCCAAAAGCTATATATTCGTAAAAAAAGAAGGACTAGCAGGTTGCTAAGGATACTCAATTATGGATCCAGTAAATAAAATATCAAATTGACTCATTTCACAAACATATCCATCAAATGCAAATGAAGCACATGTACATTTGTATGAATAAATAATTACCAAGGCATCAAATCTGTCCACCGAAATCAATTAGGACCTGCTATTGGGCTTATGGCTTGAGTTGAATCAATAAAAGGACTTTACCCATCTGGATAGAAGTTGGTTGGGAAAGTTGTCTGAATGACAAAGAAGAATTTTTGATTGTGCCGGGTATGGGCCTTCAAAATGACCCCAAAGAATGAAATCCAATGACGTCAAATAGCATGATCTTGGTGGCCACTTCACTTCGCCGAGGTGAAAGTTAAGGTGCAAGGGTGATCGAAAAATCCACGACACTTTGGAACCGTCTTTCCAAAAATCTCAACCGGTAGTGTATACTATATTCGGAACTTTAATGCGTTTCGTCTTCCTGTGATTCCCTATGCCTAAACCTTTATTTTTACATGTGACAACCGTCAACCAACAATACTGTATGACCAATGCAAACAATGGAGCAACAGTCTCAAAAGGTGGTCTTAATGGAACACCCTGTATTACTCCACTACATCAGTCGATGTTCCAGAAAAAGACATATCTGTCGATTCTGGTGACTTTTAGAGTGCTTTCTATGACAATTTCTGTAAAAAGGAATGAAATCATAGAGTTATAGACAGTCCTTGTCAGTTACAATTAAACGTTATTGAAATAGACAGCAGGTAGAACAGGGTGTTGCTTTTAATTTCAGAAAGCACAGCGCGGTAAAATAGGCTCTAGGAGAGCAACGGTCTATAAGACAATTGTCTAATTCATAGATAAAAATAAGATATACCAGGGCATTGCACAGCGTAGAGGTGCAGTTAAAGTCTTTAGTACTACTCGTAAAAACAACAACTCTCCGACATCAATTTTTACCAATCCGGCCACCAGCAAACGTCTTAGTTCTGATGGACAACAAAAATCGGTTAAAGAGTCAAGAGTCTTATAACTTTACGTGTTTCCAAAGAGCAAAGGTGGCAAACGGGAATATGTATACCAACGTGGATAATCTTTTTGGGTTGTGCTTTAAAATGTAGTAGAATTTAATGTGGATTCCATAAAAACGGAGTAGTCGGGCAGATAAAGATACTCTTGACAGCTGTCTACAAGAAATAAACGAACCATGAGATTAGTGGAGGGTTGGATTGGGGTCAGTATGCGATGGCATTGGTGAAAAGGTATCGGCCGTAGGTTCTCGTTCAGTCTCCATTGGGTTGGTTGAATCTCTGTTCAACTATCTTAATCGTTTTAATTTCTACACTTTGGCAAGTGTAGATGATGTACCTTATTATGACAAGCCACTGCGAAGGGCCTAGACGTATTCGACCAGAAATAGGGTTTCAGTGAATACCGTCAAAACTGGGAAAGTTTTCTTCGGGAGAAGGAGAGAATGGGGTCATCATTTGTTTCCCCAAATAAGCTAAATATCTGAGTGATAGATCTAAATTGTTCTAGCAAGGAGGTTGTACTTGGCTTCAAGACAATGATATGATCAATTTTATCTTATGCATCGGCTGCTCTTCTTTTTTTAACTGTTCAAATATGTAGCAACCATAGCTGGAAATAAAAATAAATATTTTACCACTTATTAGCACTGCTACTGCTCTACCTACAGGATCGGCTTAATTTGAAGACTTTGATATTATTCATTACCTTACGAGTACATATTGGAGAATTGTTTTAGAAATAAGAGACATCTATCCGTTGAACAAAAACTTCAATCAAATTCTCAATAAGAAAATGAATTATAGGCTTCGCGAAATCCTTTTCATACACTGCTGTCTATATATGATATCTATGATACTTCAATCACGCTAAAATCCGGAGTGGAGCAGGGGACAAGCTAAGCGTAATCTTTTGCCAGCTGCGGGCATGAAGTAGTGCTGGTATGATCCGCGTCTTGCATAAAGTCTTTTTAATTTTAGGTTGGCAGTACTGTCACTGACATCTGTGTCAAATTTTAAGTCAAAATCTTCATTTATTCAATAGTTACGCATGTGTTTTGTGAACAAAAAGAAGTGAATTTAGCGATTTTTATGATGTCCGATTTTGTTAAGCAAGGAAGATGCATTCAATTTTGTTTGTTGTATGAAATTCCTGCTGCAGGAACTTTGAGAATGTTGTAGAAGGCCTCCTGTGACCAGGCTATGACACAATTAAATATTTACAAGTGGTACAAATAATTCGAAGAAGGTAGAGACAGCGTTGAAGACAAAGATCGATCTGCACGGCCATCAACATCAACTGATAAACAACACGTTGGCCCTAATGACCTAAATAATCACGTGTTGGTGCACAAGTTCTACATTCGAATTGAAGTAGAGAACTGGTGATCCGAGGGCTCTGGTTTCACCGGGTTCAGCGGCGAAAATATGGAAAATAATGTCATTGCCAGAGAGGGTGACCTACCCCCGTTCATTTCCAAGGAAGAATTCCATGAGATTTTCGACTCAATCACAGGTACGAAGCCAGTGGGAACCGATGGTATTCCGAACATCATGCTTCGACGTCTTCCTCTAGAAGCGGAGGACATTTACACCACCCTGTTTAATAATGCAATGAATGATGCACATTATCCAGCGCATTGAAAAACGGCGGTGGTTCAATCTATCCCCAAAAAGGGAAAGGATATATCCAATCCGGCAAATCTCCGGTCGATAAGTATCCTTCCGAATATCAGTAAAGTGTTTGAAAAAGTAATCAATAGAGCTCTGACTAGGTGCGTTGAGAACAATCATATAGTTCCGGATATTCAATTCGGTTTTAAGGCGGGACATGATATCTCATATGCCACATCTAAACTGGTGTCCGATATCGAATGGAATAAAGGCGAAAACCAATGTACTAGGGCCTGCCTTGTTGACTTGGAGAAGGCTTTTGACCCCGTATGGTTAGAGGGTCTTTTTTATAAGATGACTGGGCTGCGGGTAAGTAAACCACTCTTGTACATTCTTTATAGTATGCTAACCAACAGACAGTTCATCGTGAAAAATGGTGCTGTGACTTCTGTTGGAATATTTCAAATTAAAAATGATCTTCAGCAAGGCGCGGTCAATTCGCCGATCCTATTCAACATTTATATAGGTACAAGCGATTTGATAGGTACACTTCCCCATATTATTGTGTACGCCGACGATTTGATAGCGTAAAGAAAAGGTCCAAAAGTCAAGGTCATTAATACTCTCTTACAGCGTGACTTTGATAAGATAAGACGATTTTGCGATGACTGAAAGTTGAAACCAGAAGTTATCCATGTCATTTTCACGAACATTGGGCATCACAAATTCCGTTATCATGGCTCGATAACGCTCACCATTGACGGTTATCGTGGCTCCATCATCGTCTTCGAAAATATACGGTCCGATGACCATATTCGCGCAAACACGGCACCAAACTTTAGCTTTTTGGTCGTAAAGACGCTGTTCTTCAATCAATTGAGGATTTTCGGTGGCATAAAATTGAAAATTTTGCTTGCGCCTCCATTTAACGAGAAATGTGGCTCTTCTGACATGATGATTTTTTAATGTTAAGCCGAACAATTTCAGCGCATTCTTCTAGAGTGTACTGTTTCATGGTATAAATTGTCTTTGAATGACGCTTCCAACGCGGTATGACATTTGTCAATCTGTCAGTGCTGTCAAAAGTTACGGGGTTGCCAGATGGGTCAACTTTAAATGTATAAACAATTTTTCTTTAGGGCATAAGTGTATATGAAGCTTATGTTGGCGAAGTACGGCTTTATGCAAATCTTCATCAAGGGATCGCTTTATCTCAAGATTTATTCCCTAAGTACTTCTCTGATGGTGAATCCGAATCTGAATAAATGTCCTTTGGCGCCTGCTGTCTGCTACGTTCTGTATAGTGATATCTCACAGTTTTTCATCCCGTCGCACTTTTTGGATTGCTGTTTGGACTGCTTTGTAGCAGTCGAGGGTCTCCGCTATTTGTTCGGTTGCACCCGCTCTGTCAATGAAATTTAGTTCACTGTCCTTAAGTCAATTGCTGGGTTTCTCAACAATGAGTCCGTCATAGTAAGAATAAGGATTTTGTCATGCTGATATCGGAGACCACAATTGGAAAGTGGGGTAATTACTACGATATGAACTTGATTATTATGCAGCCGGATTAATACAAGTTATGGGACGGTCAGCTGGTTCTCGATGAGAGCAGATTTTAAACCCAAAACAAACCTGGTTCCTATAACTAAGTGCCGACTCTATGTAATCGATGACTAAACTGTAGAACATAGATGGTCATTACCAAGGGCTTAGATTAGGTGGTTAGGTTAAAACAGGGGTGTGTCGTCACACAAACGCTAGGCACAAGAACGGGCCCATCGCGATCCTTGCGGAACCACTTGAAATTTTCTTCAAAGGGCAAAACCTAAACAATGTCTCTAGTTAAACACTCAATTTTTTTCAAAAGCCAAGAAGACATTTAAAATCCGTGCCGCCTATTTCCTCTAGATTTTCAAAGTATTTTCCTAAGAATTTCCTTCGACTACTCTATATTTCCTCGCATTTACACAATATGTGTGTTATGTCTTCAGCCACTTCAGGCAGATCGCCGCAGAATCTACAAATGTGCGTATCTCATAATTTGAGTCTCTTTTCATTTTTCAGCAGTTAACAGTGTCCTGGCAGGATTCATATTATTATCCTAATCTTATCTCTCTTTAATTTTATTAACTCTATCAAGAAATGTCCGAAGAGCCTTGGATACCCTACGTCCTTCAAGATTCAACCACCTTAGGCTGGTAGTCTTTATGGTCTTTTCCTCGACAGTGCCCTTTACTACGCAGATTGGTGGTTTGATATTGGCAACCTCACCATTATCGAGTAGTCCTTCTCTTCTTGCAAGCGAATTCCCTTGGTTATTTCCCTCTATACCGCAGTGTCCTAGCACAAAGCACAGTCTCACCCTTTTCTGAATGCATAATGCTTTGAGCATTGTGCGACAGCCCCTGACTGTATCAGATTTGATGTTAATGGAGTCCATTGCATTAAGAGCGGATATCTCTTCCGGATACCGATTTCATTTGCATTAGTTCAGCCACCCTCAGGACAGTCAAAATGTCTGATTGGAAGACATTCCTTGTGTCTCAAAAGATACCCGAATCTACTCGTATTTCTTCCTCTGTTTTCGAGCTATTTCTGAAAATTGCAAATTCATTTGGCTTGATAACTGCATTTTCTTTCCAGTTTTACCTCTCTGGATATATTATATTATACGGAATGTCTAAGTCGACACTTTCTTGTAAAAATAACCAGTTCCGTTTTGGAGGGGTTTACATTAAGACCACAGCTGTCTGCCCAAGTGCTGATCGTCTTCATGGCAGTCCCTATAAATTCACTTAAGAAATCAAAGTATTTTTCCTGCACAATTATGACAGCGTATGCCGTGGTGCTTGACTAGTGACCTTCTTAAATTTATCAGAAGTTTCTTGTTCAATCAACTTCTGGCACAAAACATCTTAGGTTTCACATGGGTTGAGCATGGTGTCGTATACGTAATATTTTTTTGTATTAAATGAATTCAATCAAAGCTGAAATAGAAAATCAAGTTTGAAAGGCCGTTACCAAAGCCATCGCTAGTAAGTAACCTCAAAATCAATAAAGCACTTAACCAAAAGCCGAAATCGAAAAAAAAAAAAACAAAATATGTAATATAATAATCTCATCCCACTTCCCCCCTTTAAATCGAGGTAAATACGAGTACTTCAATCGCAGTTTCACCATTCTACATAGATCTCCTGCTGTGGGTCACCCGCTACCTCTGCACAATCACTTCAAAGTACATAATTACAGTGCCAACCGTAAAAAAAAACCTAGACTAAATATGCGTGTTGTCGCCAACTTGTGACATCCTTTCCGCAGGACACCAAAAAAAAAACAAAAAACAAAATACCCTTAACTTGGCCAAAGGGATGTTTTCGACCTTTCCCCACCAGCCCCACAGTTACCGCCATCACAGTCATACAAAAATAGGGTGCAAAACAAAATAGACACATACAAGCACGACTATGACTTCGACTACGACTACGACTACGACAACGATACACAACACCAGCAACATCACACACAACTGTCACAAAACAAGAAAATTAAAGAAAAATTTACCAAAAAAAGCAGCAATTTTTTGTGTTTTCTCGAAAAAAAAAATAAGAAAATTTGAGAAACAAATTTCCCAAAATTCCCTTACACAACCTGAGCATTTCACACCTTTACACATGCGTCAGCTATCTCATAGATATTGATTCAGAGCTTTTTCCTTAACCGTCGCAAGATACCAAAACTTTTCCCCCCCCTTCATCTAGAATTAAAGAACCAAAAGAAAATTCCTCTCTCTCTCTCTATGTAGATGGAAAATGAAATTTTTTCCATTTCTCAGAATAGTATCGGCTTTAATCGAGGAAGGTCCGTGTGCTGTGTCTGTCGTTCGAAAGCTAAAAAAAAAGTGTACAAATACATACAGTCTATATGTATAATAGTGAGGAAAATTTCTTTCTTTTTCAAAATCAAAATCACTGCTATTCTTTTTATATTTAAAAAAAAAATTTTTTTTTTTACAAAAGATATCGGAGAAAATTCGGGGGAAAAGGAAAAATTCGAAAATTCAAAACAACTCTTTCGTCTGGTTTCTGTAAAGTTTTACTGGATTTCTGCCAGGAATGTAAAAATTTGAAAAAAAAAGAAAAAAACTGAATACACGCACAGTTTTTGGACTCTGGAAAATAAGTCTAATTCATGAAATTTTCATTTTTTGAAAGGAAGGATCGTGCTTATGACCATGGGAAGGAGGATAATTTCAGTTTTTATTTTCTTATTTTCTTTAATTCCGCTTCAAATTATTAATTGATGTATCTTTTTCTATAACAAGGATAATATGGGGGATATCCATCTGAAAAATGAAAATGTGTATATAGAAATAAATTCGAAATGCCTGTGTGTGTGCGCGTAAATGTGCTTTATGTGTGCGGTGGAAAAACTAGGGCACTGTGCTTCACATGCGAACATCGGCCACGACAACGACAAAGAGCACGAAGTAGACCAAAAGGACGTAAAAGATACAAAGACTAAAAAAAAAAGGATTTCCAAAATTTCCGAAATTTCCAATATAAAAAATCAATCCCAAGAATTCCCTATTTTTCAACCAAGTCGATGGAATTTTTTGTAGTTTGTCTAGATATCCTTCGGACTCGGATTTTTTTTTTAGTCAATCTAGGATTGAATTGAAATGTGTGTCATAGAAAGTTTCATACAAAGATTCTTCATAAAAGAGAAAAAACAATTCAATAAAGGATTCCAAAGGACTTTACAAAAAAAAAAAAAACCAAGAAAATCCTGCACAAATATACATTTAATTGAGACAAGTGAAAAGGAAATTGCGCTGATTATCGTATGAAGAGACTTTCCCCACAGAGAGAGAGAGAAAGCTTTCATTTTCGTTTATTTTCGTTCCTCCTATTCTTCAGACTGACTCCCTATTTACACAAAAAAAAAAAAAAGTGTTGTTAGTTTTTCATAGCACGATTCGAAAACAACGGCTCTCTCTCCGTAATGCTCGTTGTTCTCGTATCTTTAGTATCATATCTCGAACTTGTATCCGTATTCGTTTATTCTCGTTGTCGTTGTCAGTGTCGGTGGTATTGTCGTTGTCGTCGCCGTTGCCATTGTCAGTTGTGCTATATTTCTTCATCATTTACCACGATATCCATATAGTATAATGATATAGTAGTGACTTAAACTAAACAAGCATATGCTTTAGATTTTTGTTATTCCTTTTTATCCTCATTACCTTCATATTTGTGTGTTACCCATTTTCTACTCTGTTTCTTTTTTGAGTTTTTTCGATTTTTTTTTTCTAGTCAGCTCTTGTTTGTCGTCGCTGATTTCAATGGGTAGCTCGTTAGAATCTAAATACGTAAACAGTGTCATCGTATCTTAAGCTCCTTGTGGCTGGCTTCCATTTGCTACCATACCCTCATTTGGTACCGTTGTATGTGAAGGTAAACTCTAAAGAGAGTGTTTGTTAAAGCTTAGTTTACATTCCACATATTCTCTCCTTAGTGTCGTCTTTTTGTTGTCTTGTCTTATCTTGTATTTTGTATCTTGTACGAGTACGAGTACCTTGTATCGTGTAGTCCTGCTGTTTTTTATTTGTATGTATTTATTCCGTATATATTTGCGTGTGGTGTACAAACTTAAAATCCGAGTACTCGTACTCTTATACAGGACACTTGAAAAGATATTAAATATCTTTTCACATCTTTGAATTTTCCCTCCTTAAAAATCTCGACAAATCAACAGAATCCTCCCCAGCACCAATGTCAAGAGCAAATTTTAAAATTCACTTAAATTTTTCTCCGTTTTCTTAAAAAATATAAAAAGATACTCGTACATATTTGTTATAATATAAAAAATTAATCATTTCAGTTCTAAATAACAACAAGAAAAAAATTTATTTGAAGTTGGGTTCTAAATTAATGCATACAACAAGCAAATTATAAAAATTTAAAAAAAAAATAGTGCAAAGTACAACTTTTAAAGCCGTATTCATAAAAAAAATAAATTATTAAAAAAAAAGAAAATACATATACCTAGATGTGTAAAGTTAAATGTATTTATATATATATAAATATAACATAATCAATGTGCCTGTATTCTGTTTTCATGTAGTGTAAAAATATGTGCATTATTTGTGTAAATAAAAATAAATATATATAATTAAAATTTAATCTAACATATCGTAAAAAATAAAAAAAAATATAAAAATTTAAAATTAAATTCAAATTACTACTTCTGTAGAGAAAAAAAAATTAAATAAATTAAATTTTAATATCTAGCAACGAAATTAAAATAAAATTTAATCGCCTACAAGAAAGTTTTAGTGGAAAAAAATCCCATGAAATAAAATCTCCCTCAAATTTAATCAAATTAATTAAAAAAAATAAAAAATTTAATTAAAAGTAGTTAACGCACAAGATATTAAGTACAACAATTTTCCGAAAAAAAAAAAAAATAATAATAATAATTTCAAACAAAAAGTGCATCGCAGGGTAGAATTTAGATAGTGTCCATCGAGTTTAAGAAAAAAAAAAAAAAATTTAAGTTAAATAAATAGAAGAAATAAAAGTGCATCTCTAACGTGGATTACTACAGGAATCTAAAGTCAAAATTTCGAGTTTAAGTTGTGGATGGTGTTTACAGATGTTTCACTCTATAGTGTGAATGTTGGCAACCCTGGAGTGCCTCGGTGGTTTAGCGTGTACTAGGTAAGTTTCAGAAACTATTTCTTAAATACTTCCTTCTCTCTCCTTAAAACAAATCCAAAAAAACTGATCATTTCTAGTATTGGTTTTATCTACCTACCTACATATTTACTATGACTTGATAGAAATTAATCAAAATAAAGGTTCACAATGATGACTAGCAGTATTAGGGACTCTTGTCTACTTTCGGAGGGTGTAATTTATAGTTTCGGTTTATTAATTGGCGACCTAGTTAGAATGTCAAGTGGAGTGATTTATTTCTATTTTCATGGATTGGAAAAATTAATTGGATATTCTGACATTGTTAATATGAAGTCGAAGTCGAAGTCGTCAGATGTGATAAATTGAAGACTTTCGTAAAGGAAATGATTATTAGATGGAAAATATTTCGGGACAACTGATGAGCAGGATATACGAGTACATCTTCTAGTGGATACATTATGAATCTTAAAATTTGAAAGTTAATTACATCATTGTGTCTTCTATTCTATCCTTGTTGTACTACATTTTGTAGATGTATGTTCAAGCAAGGTTCAAAGGATGAGTCCAAATCCATTGTAAAATCACCTTAGCCACTCATGTCATCAAAGAAATTCCTTTAATAATTTTGTCACAGTCGCTGATCTTTTTTAAGCTCCAAAGTCAATCTGATGCATGTCAAGAAGGAGCAGTATCAGAGAAAGTGCGCAATAGTCTTGTTTTTTTTCCGCCCTTTCGGCTCCTATAGAATTCGTTGCTAAGTAAATTCAATCAATTTCCCAAGTTGATCCACTTCCTTGGTCGCTTAGAATTGAGTATGAACTATATTAGTCTGCAGTTTTTGTAATAATATTGACATTGATAGACTTTGAAAAAGTACATGAAATTGTGACACTAATTTCGCATACGATATTGGTTTAGGTGGTTAAGCAGCCTACGAGTACTATGTGTTTCTAGGAATTTGAGTAAGTTCATTGTTGACTCCGTTCTCTAAGACATTCGAATGTCCCCCAACCCTACAAAGTGTGCCTTTGTGCTGTTTATCCATGTCTGTGACCACGTTTGAATTTTTTGTGATCGATGTTTGGGATCTGATTGTTGCTTAACTGTCTAACTAAATTGATCTGTAGGCATTGGATCAACCGTGGGAAATAGCTGAGACTTTTATTTTTCTGTTCAAAGGTGTACTTACATACTTACTTATTTAGAAAGCGCTGCATTCCGGGATGAACCACAGCTTTAACCAACATTCCACTCCAGCAATCGTCATCTTTTACCTGCTGCCTACATCCAGTTGCACACACAAACTTAGCTGAGGTCTTCTTTCACCTCCTTAGATAGGCTTGTCGTCTATTGGTATGTCGATAAAGTCCCTAAATACCTCAAAATTGAAGCTGACTATCGTGACTCTTTGTCGTAGGCGTCGCTTCTGTATGCTTTGTTGACCTTTATACCTAGCTTTGCCGCTCCTGCTTTAATATCATAGTTGCATATACTCGATTTAGAGCTCGCTGTGTTTCTCTCACGATGTTAAAGTTTCTTGCGTATGTCAGTAAGTGAACTGACTTCTAAAAGATGGTGCCTTTAGAGTTGGCTTCCGAGTTTCGCACAATTTTTTCAAGAACGATATTGAACAAGTAGAAATGTAGTAGAAATGCATCGCTTTGCTTAAGTCATTTTCTGACATTTAAGATCTCGGTTTTGTCATAACCATAACTTTGACGGAGCAGAGTACATTCTCTATCTAATGACTTGACAGCGATGCCAAAAGAGGACACAGATTTGAAATCGATGAATAGATAGTGTGCATCGACTTTCTGGTGTAAGACCACACTGATAGTGGCCAGGTTTACGAAGAGACTTAGATGTCTATATAATACAGAAGTCCGGAAGTGTATACTATTGGGGCTTAAATGTACGAGTTATATGAATATAAGCGCCGTGATCATGTTTTTGAGTGGTTAAGATCATAAATCTGGCAACATAGCGGCGAATTTTAGCTTTGAAGTCATCAATTAGTCGTGTCGGCGTGTACTAGCAACATATATACCCCTACTTGTATATCGGGATGTAGGAGATACTATGAGGTTTTAAGAATGCCTGTTTAGTCAATCTTTAAAGACTGTCATTCTGCCAGTTTGCCCACAAAAAGGAGCAGAAAACCACAGTGCCAACTTTGCTTCTACTAGGTTTTCTAGTTATTTTCTAATCATCATAGTTTGCTATAGTTGAGTCTTCGATGTCGAGCACCTTCCTTTTGTCTTCCCTTCATTTCTAGTGGAGCTAATTGTTTTGCATTTAACTGCGCCTGAAAGTGAAGTTTAAGTCAACCTAGCATGGTTGGCAAAAAGAATGCTAAGGGCCTTGAACTTATGCTGAATGCTATTGAGAGTTTCTAAAATCGTTGACTTTCTGTGGCCTTTGATGATAGGTCGCATGAGTGCAATATGAGACTTTGCACCTCATTTCAATCAGTTGATTCAACAATTTTTTACTCTTCATGGCACTCTATTCTTTTACTCGTATATTCAGATCATCGTTTTGAGTGTCTATTTTTTGTAAACATTTTTATTGGAAAGTGGAAGTACAGCTTTGGAAACGATTTTCTGCGTACTAAGCCAACGACAAGGTGAGCAATCATCGAATAGGAATGATGAGTTCATGTGGTATGTAGTTCTGCTTTTTATGTTCAGTTCTATTTGAAATTGTAGCTTAACTAAATGCCATTCAAGAATGCGCCACCCTTAGCTAAAACTCTGGTATCGAAGATGCAAACATTCACGTATTCACGGATAGTCAAGCAGCTATAAATGCCCTCAGCTCACACATCCTTGACAGAAACTAAGCTCAAGAAAAAAAACCAAATTGTGATGGGTTCCTGGGCAAGAAGGTATTGATGGTAATGAAAAGGCCGACAATCTGGCTTGAAAGGTCTCAGACACTCCCTTTAACGGACCTGAACCCTTTTGCTGCACTGGCAGCACTCGAAATGCATCTCATATTGAAATGATTCTCCTGGTCTAAGATAGGCCAAACGAGCAATCCTGCCCTTCAACAAAAATGCCAAAGATGTCTAAATCTAAGTTGGCACGGTATCAGAAACCTAGTAGGGTACCTTAAAGGACATCAGGGTTCAACATATCACCTCAATGAAATAGAACTAGACGGCTTTCCGGAGTACCGACTTTGTCTTGAAGAATACGAAACAGCTGAACACATTTTTTCTTGACTATCCAGCCTCCCAACAGAACCAGGTGGAAAACCTCATTCAGGGAAATACTTGGCTACCCCTGTTGGTAGAGTTACATCATTCGGAAGTTAGAAAACCTACTGGTACAAAAGATCTTTTAGGCCGAAGTGCTGTATCTCACTATAGAAATTGACAAAATAAAAATCAGAACACTTTTCTTAGTCGTGATTGAACACTTTATAGTTCTGAGAGTCCAAAACTTATATTTAACTTGCACGAATGCTCAAAAGCTTATTGTGATTGTTTGCTATTTAATGCTCTCGATGTTAGCACTCTACGATTGTCTGATTCCAAAAAAAAACTATTCGCCGATGTTTCCCCCCAAATGCTTGAACTTCACTCCATTGGTGTATACAACAAAATGAGGAATTTCTCGTGATATCCTAAGATACTCCAGTACACAATCATATGAGGAGTCAGATCAATCAATTCAAGAATGATACCCGGTCGTTCTCTGCTACCATGTGTCATCGATTTATGTGAATTGAATTATTGAAAGCGATCCATTGATGGAACTACTGTAGTTCTTACCTTAGTCTCTTAGTCTCTCTATCTATTACCGCCTTGTGCGACATACATTTTCTAGATAATTACAAGCATAGAGTATTTATATTTCTAAATGCTTGCTTAGCTATTTGATTGTCAATAGAGATAACAATGCATAGGTTCAATTTCATGGCAATTGAACTAAGTAACTTCCTGGAATAGTAATGACTTTTCCCAGAAATATTAAGGTGTGTGGAAGGGTTTTCAGTTTATTTAAATTATTCATAAGATACATAGTGTACAAAAAGAACTAAAATAGTGACTACTTTATCTCAATTTCACGCATATCGACTCTTCGATGTGTTTCCATATCACGAGACTGGCATTGGGTATCTCTAACTAATTACGAGTATATCGAATTAAGGTAATTATTTCAGATCAGTTTTGTTATCATTCCCGAACGTCCATAAGGATTAAGTTGATTACGATATCTCGCCTCTTAATTGTGTCGATACTCGGAATGTTGTATGAATTTTGTTTAAAGAATTGGGAAATATATTTGGAAAAAATATAAAAATGAAATTGTCTCACATAAAATAGCCAGATACAGACACAGACTCTTAATATTTCGGTGTTCCATTCGTATTAAATCCAGCACGTTGTCTGGAACTTAAAAAAAATTGACTGCAGCATTTCTTTAACACTAAATTCATGGGATTTTAAAAGTATCTGGCGTGCTTGTTTAATTGTTTCAAATGCAAACTTAACCCCTTAGGTAGGGCAAATTTGCGACCAAGTGAGACAGTCGCTGCGTTAGCTTACTTCGGTACTACAGCCTCCAACCCAATCGAGTAGTCGCACTCGTTCAATATTCTGGTGCCATGAGGGTGGGATTCATCATATCATATATTGGTTAGAATACTTCTCGGAAGCATGGGTAAGTGTGACGTAAACAGCAACCGACTTTATGTTTATCAAAGACTGGCATGTGTCAGAAGAGGCATCTCTCTCGGCTTGATATAATACTCGTAGATGCTTGAGGAATCTCACGAACTAGAGTGCTCGAAAAGCAGAAAATCTCCCAATCAAGGCTGACTCAGTGCTTGTATGCTCCATTGGGGACGTGAATAAGGCAGCGGATCAACTAAATGAAGAATATCTCATCATTAAAAGACACTTGTAACTTGATATATAATTTGTTTAAAATGTGTGCTCCGTGGTGCAACTCTCAACCTGAACAATTGTGGAAAATGGTGAGAAATTTGTTTGAGAAATCTAAACAGACCGGTATTTCGGACTTAAACAAGTTCGGTTGGACGAATTTCAAAAGAATTAAATAACTGGTAGAACATAGAAGAAGTAGCAGAGTTCGTATATCCCCAAAAAGTATTCTTCAAGTAAGTAGATGCTACAATAGGTACTTTCACAGCTAGTCGTGAGGACATGATAGTTAAGATTCGTTTCCTAGACTTGACGCTTCCAATCTTCAAAAAACTTGTCACATTGGCTGATTTTGGAATCGCCTTCAGCTCCTTCTGCGAATTCTCCTTTATTGCCTAAATTGTCTCAAAATGCTTTCAGCGAAGTAAAAAATTGAGTCGTGGGAATAGGAAAAAGTCACAAGGAGTAATGTCAGGGGAATATGGTATGAGTGTTGTTTTTGATCAAACGATTTGTTTCTCCATATTCTGGTCTCTTGTGATGAATATTTTGCTTCAAACGCCTTAATACACTCACGTAATACTTCTTATTAACTATCTGGCGTGGCGGAAGAAATGATTTTGGATCGACTCTGTCGTGGTTTTTTGGATTTTGGCACGTCTGGGAGGTGCCATTCCGATGATTGTTGTTTAGTTTCGATATCATATTCATAGAACTATGTCTCGTCACCGGTAATGATGCCATCGATAACATTTAAACCAACAGAAGGCATTTCTTTAGCGATGTTTCTGCAATAAATTCAGCACTCTCGGCACAAGCCGAAACCCAAAAAAATATCGTGCATAAAGCTCTGTACCGATCCGAATGAGACACCAAGATCGTCTGCTATCTACCTGATGTTCACACGGTGATCTGCAAGGACAATGCTCTAAACTTTTTTTTTGTTTACGTCAATCATACTGGTGGATGGATGGCCAGAACGACGGGAATCATCAATCACTGTACCACTCGTATGCATGTGTTTTTGACATTGTCTGATCTCCGTAGGCTATCGCCAACATTTTCAACGCTTCCGGACAAGATATTTTGTTAGAAACACAAAATTTCAGGCAAACTCTTTGCTCATCTAAATTTGATATTGCGAAATTCACAGAACACAACAAACACTGAATTGTTTATAAAGCTATCACGCAAAAACACTCGCCAAATGGCGGTGTTTGAGCGCCAGATGACAGATGTTCCAGCTTCAAAAAAGTTTTTGACAATGTCTCAAGCGCGGTTTGTTTGAATTTGAAATTCCTGGTACTTTGTGATGAGAAGGTTTGTGTATAGTACATGTTAGAGACCTTCTTAACAGAAATTTACTTTTGCATCCTCACCAATATGCGTACAGGAAAGAAAGATACATGGGAGACGCTCTACTGAATTTTGTTACAGTCCTTTGTAAAGAGGCCTATCGGCAGAAGGAGATTGTATCCTCCTAGATATTGATTTGATACAGATTTGAATTCATTTCGGAAGCAACATATGTTTAAGATATTGTAGGTCGAAAACTCTAAAATCTTCACATCTGCCAGTGAGACTGAAATACTAGTCTCAGCCATCCGAATTTGTTACAAGGAGGCAGGAGTTCTCTCACCATAAGTGATGACATAAGGGTTATTTTGGACTATCAAGCAATAGGATATGTTGACGACTTGGTCATGATAGGTAGAACACTCTTACGAGGTTTGCTGTAGGATGCAAAACTGCTCTAAAGTAAGCGACGAGTGTGTTGGAGGAAATCTCGCAATCAGAAACCAGGGCTCGCATCGCGTAACTTTTAAGACGATCATCTTTCAAACGATTGTATTGAACGACGTCGTCAAAACTTTGCTTCGTGCAACACTACAATTGCATCGTCACGTCGTGTTGTCCATCGTTCAAACTGTAGACAGTTTGAGAAACAGTTTGAGAGCTACTTAACAGGTTAAATGTATAGAAAATGGCATTTATGCTGTCACTGTTGAAATTAGTTAACAATTATCTCTAATCTAACTGCGATTCTTTTATTGAATTTCGAATTCTTTCTGCAAACTCCTTCATACGGTTATTGGAAATATCTCTATTTGCAGTTTCATTTTCCATCGAATTGTCGTCGCTGTGTTCGGTATCTGCAATATTGTTGTCCATATTGTGGAAGATACATATGTTGTGCAATGCGGCGCAAACATTAGCAGAAATAGCAACTTTGCTAGAGTGGTACCTGCTCTTCCTTTCCTCCATTAAGATTCTCCATCGATCTAAGTTTCTTGCCTTAGAATGAATTTGGTTGAAGTGTATCTTAGCTGGGTCAATAGATGCTCTATAGGGTGTATAGAGCAGATAGAGTAGATACCAAGCTCAAGAGGGTATCTACTGTCACCTACAATATTATATGAGAGGATTACACAAGGATACAAATAATTGCGTACCTACCCAAAAGCCAATAATTATGGTTGCGTTAGGCGCAGTTTCTAACGAAAAAGGCTCTTTCGTTGGAATGCTTCCAAACCAATGAGTCATGTGCGGATCCAGCGTATCTAGCATTTATTGCAGTTATACGTATTTTATGATCGCAAATCTTAAAAAAAAACAATTGATTGGACACAGCTTTTATGGTCTCGCAAATTATCTCTAAAAGGGTACTTTGGCCAACAGAATTCCAAAGTCGTTACCAGTCAACTAATGGTAGTCACCACCAGCTAGGACCTCCAAGGTAGCATCAAGTCTTAAAATTGGGGGAATATATGTTAATCGCGAGCCGCTCCTAAGGTTTACCGCAATAGTCCGACAGAATTTTCACTTTCTTCGTCATCGAGAAACAGCACATAGTAATGCCGACGCATTTTTATTAAAAATTTAACAAATAAAACTAAACAACAATTAACCATTAAGTATGAAACGATTGTAAAATAGCAAACGTTCAATCGTCGTTATTTGACAGTTCAATGAGTTATATGAAGCATTAGTGAATCGTCAAAAACGACGTCGTCCGGACGATTGAACTATTTAGTGTTACACGAAGCAATACAATCGTCGAAACGACGTCGTCTTACGCGATGAGAACCCAGATCGAACTAAACAATACAAAGGTTAAATACTCCAATGAAGTTAAATATCAAGAAAGGTTTCTTGATAGAAAAACATGGTATTTATCGACCTCGAGAAAGCATTCGATCGAGTGCCTAGGGATCTCATATGGGCCGCGCTGAGGTCTCAAAACGTACCGGAAACGTATGTTAGAATAATACAAGACATGTACGGAAACGTGAAAACTGCGGTTAAAAGCTCTGCTGGACTAACGAGAGAATTTCAAGTTAATGTCGGAGTGCATCAAGGAAGCGTACTTAGCCCTTTCCTCTTTAACGTAGTATTCGACTATCTTTTGAAAGACTGCATGCGCGAAGTAAATGTAACGCCAATTCTCTTCGCTGACGACGCAGTTATACTTAGCGATAACGTCGAAGATTTACAGAACGCCTTAGATTCATGGAGAAATGCGCTAGAGAGAAACGGGTTTAAAATAAGTCGTTCAAAGACGGAGCATTTGACGTGCCCATTGCGCATCCATTGCCACCTGTTAGACGGAATAGTTCTTCCGAAAAGCACTATCTTTAAGTACTTAGGATCAATCGTTAACATGGAAGCGAAATGTGACGACGACGTAAACCACAGAGTAAGTGTGGGATGGATGAAATGGCGGGAAAATTCGGGAATCTTTTGCGACCGAAAATTTCCACTTAAATTAAAGGGGAAACTCTACACCACGTTTGTTAGACCAGCTCTTATATACGGTTCACAGTGCTGGAAAATGTACGAAGCGTTTAAAAACAAAATGACGGCAGCGGAAATGAAAATGTTAAGGATGTCTAGTGGAGTCACTAAACGCGATTGTATTAGATCTACGCGTATAAGAGGAAGTCCATAAGCGGAGCAGCAGCGATGCAGTAAAAATGGGAAACTTGTTACGCATAAGTTCGTATAACGAGGAAAGGGTTAATAAAAGGATAAGAAGTTTCTTGATAGAAAAACTAAGAGCGGAACTCAAATATTAAAAATTACCAAAGCGACTAAAGCTTGGGATCTTATGTATGGGAAGACCAAGGTCAGTCATCAATTGGATATGTTCTATGACGATATTACAAAAGCTACAGGGGGTACGAAGACTTGCATGCGTCGGAATCGACAGTGTAATACACACACGGCACACAGATGCTATATAGGTTGAAGAAGATGACAGTTTGCAGCAGACTACTGCTATCAGGAGAGATTGATTATTCAGATCAGATGAACTTAATAAATCTTTTCTTTGAAATTCGCGACCTTGGCATGATCTCCACCGTAAATGACCGCCCCGGTGCTTCTGCAGAAGGTTCAGTATAAAAACTAAAAAATCTAATTAAACCTTATAGTACGTTTACACCGCGCCGAAATGCAATGCATTTCGAAATTAAATTTTCAAATTTCTTTTCACCGTTTACATTGAACGAAAAACATTTATATGACAGCTGCTCTCTTCCCACTTCCTCCTTTTTTATACATTTTTTGGTTGAGGCACATAGTCGGTACTGATTGTAAATATTGGAACAGCTGACTTCTTTCAAAGTTGTTTTTGTATTGTAAGTGAGCTGAATGACGTGCGGAATAATTAAAAAGGTTTGTTCGATTTGAGAACCTTCTAAATGCAAAAACGAACTGCAGCATTTAGCTGAAATTCAACATTTCGAAATGCTGGAAATTGTATGGAGCATTTCGGCTAAAATGTTGAATTTCGGGTCGTTAAACGTACTATTGAGTGGTATACGTCTTGATCAAACACTGACACTGCGTTGAATGCTGGTATATTAAGTCCAACCCTAGAATATCGCAACCAATTGGATAAAGTCCCAGCATATTCAAAGCAGAAATACATGCAATTCAGGTGTACTCAAATTTAATTTGCCATGCATTAACGGGCAGTCAATTATCCATTAAAGTATTAGGCTCTTACTTCGTCAATTCCCCATCAGACTTGAATTGCTTCAATGCGACTTCTTTCTCTGTTGTTGAGGCAGTATAGGAGATCTCCTTTTTGTTTTATTTTTAGAGATGTTTTGATGCTCCGTATGCTCCGAAAGTAATGCCATCGAGTTCAGCAGCTACGCTAGGCGTTTACCTTTTCACCATGGTTGTCCTTGGCGTGTTCATTGTATTTGTTGGTATTATAAAACTTCCGAACTTCATTCTTTTGATACCACCTATCTAGATTTTTCTGAAGAGTCGGTAGAGGTCGGGAGCCCCTCGTTCTTTTTGCAAAGCCGCTCTGAACTTTCGGGGTTTTTCTCAATTTTCCTGTCTGCTTTCGTTATTAAACTTTAGGTTTCTCTGTTTGAGCGGTTTAAAACGGACAGAGGCTGCTCCTTCTATTGCTTTTTGATAATAATCAAAAAGGTCCTCCATGTTTGATGGTGCAGTATCGTATTAGTATTCCCGACGGTTTAAGAGAATCTCGGTCGGATTGGCGGTCTCTTGGCATTTCAGCTGTTCGATTTTGAACTTCTCTACAATGAAACGCTGACTTTTTTCTGTTACGAATGTAACTTTAATAAAAAGAAACCAAACAACTTAAAAATAAAAAGATAATTGAGAATACATATATAGAGGAAAAGCGTGCCACTAATAAAAGCTATTTCGGTAATTCAAGGCATGATTACAAAAACGAAGAAGCAGGTTCCAACCCTCCGTTCCATTTAGAACATTCTTTGTTTCTTCAAGTATGAGACACTCTTTAGAGAAGTAAAGCAAACGTAATTCTGATAGTATAGGGCAGGTTGCGATAAAGTGGTAGATGTTCTCGTCTTTGTAACGATTGCCCAGCGTGCAGATTGCTTTGGCATCACGTCGATGCGGCATGTAATTAAGTCTCAGGAGTTCTGTTCTTGCTCTAAATATTACACTTATTTGATAAATTGAATGTTCCGTGCTAAACTAGTTACGGGTTCCTAGTGCATGGTTCAGAAATCTATATATATGTGGCGAAGATGAAGATTGGGCTCTAGTATTTATACAGTCGTTATAGACATAATCAACTTGTTTCTTTATGTGCGCATAGAGCTTATCTTCCCACTCATTTACGTTTGCCTCTGTGAGACCCAACAAAATCTTATGTAAGTAAGCGAGCTCATTCTATTCTTTCAAAGGTGGAAGGTTATACTGACGCGCCATCTTGAGAAGCCCCTTCTGGAGACTATTGTCTGCTTTGATCATATAGTCAGCATTAGCTTTTAAGTTTCTGAGGTAGATTTGTGGGAGACGTAGATGGCGTATGAGGGGGTAGTTGGCGGGAGTTTAAAGATCCGTTTCAACAAGAATCGTTGGACCGATTCATACATACTTGTAGCCAAACACTTGATTTGCGTAGTAGAGGCACGCGTTAACAGTGGCATTGAAAACCTTGAACTTGGAGGCGCAGCCGATTGTTGGTTCTCAAAGAAGCTTCGCCACATTAGGTTAGTAGCAGTTTTAGCAGCTACTGCTTTTCCGTGAATATGAGCTTTCATATGGAGATGTGCTTTTATAAGAAGCTCGCCCTACAAAGTTCAGCTTTCTCAGGCAGTCCTGCTGCCCCTACCAGTACCGAAAACCATAATCTTTGACTTGGAGGTGTTAATCTTTAAATCCCATAAGACGCAGTAGCTTTTCAATCTGTTTATTTGCAGCTGAAGAGTATGTGGGCTATCAGACAAAATGACCAGATCGTCAGCATACAAAAGGACTTTAACTTAAACTTCACCAATTCGAACTCCTCCCGGTAGATAATTTGCCATATCATCTATGTAGAGAGTAAATAAAAGTGGGCTAAGCTCACAACCTTGTGGAACCCCTGTCTTAACTGAAAAATAGTGTGACAAAACACTGCCGTTCCAAGCCCTAGCAAAGGTTTGAGTGGTAAGCTCCTTATACACTCTAATAAATTTGATTGAAAGTCTCAGAGTCGATAACTTGTACAGCAAAGAATTTCTATTAACTGTATCAAATGCAGCCTTAAAGTCTACAAAGATGGAATACAGTTTCTTCCCTCTTGTCGCAACCGTTGTCAATGCAAAAATTTGGTCTTCTATTAGATTTGTGTAAATGCCTTTCTAAACGCTGAGAGAAGAAAGGTTCCCCTGTAGTTTTCTGGGAGACTGTTATTGCCTTTTTTAAATATAGCGGAAATCACGGATTTTAGAAATACTTCTGGTTTTTTTTCTAGGATTAATATTTTGTTGAAAGGAATCAATAATATTTCAACGCGGGAATTTTTTTTTAAAAACTCGACGGGAATACCATCAATCAATTTAGTTAAACTTTTATGGAACAGGAGTCACTGGAGTTATGAATATTTGAATGTAGAAACCGTGTGCTGTTAAACTATAATACGTCTCGACGCAATATCTACAATATAAGCCTACGACGGTTTCCTGAGGCGATGTCGTGGTCGTTTTTCTTTTCGACCATATTACTTAAGGTGCCTTATTTAGTTTGGCATACGGATTGCTTCACGTTTAGAGCATTGTTCGTAAATTTCGTTAAGGAGCATGTTGAAGCAGTCTTTGCTAAGGTCGTCTTTGTTTCAGGTTAGGGCATGGGATCCTTTCGATCCTTTACTTACATGGCAAAAGTTCTGCATTCAAAGGTATGGGGCAACTGCTGCCCTTGTCACACCGCCGCCTGTTGTCTGTATAAAACATTATACATCTTGAGATGCATGTCTGATTTGTTGCAGTCAAGGATCTCCAAAGGTCGTTGTCGTTTGATCGTATGCCGACAACAGTCGAGTAAATCCTTCATTATTCGAGGCAATGGTCTGCTTATAGTATTTTTATGTATGGTTATGAGCAGTTTGACGGTGTAGCTCAGTAGCATTATGCCACCTGTATACGTAGGGACTTACTTATGTTGTTCCTCAGGACAAGGATTGAGAGGTAAGGAAAACACTATCCTATGAACTTTAATGGTGTCTGCTGATCTAGTCCAAGTTAGGAGTTTCTCGATTAATCTCCGAACAGATCCCTATCATGATAGCTAGACAAGTACGGCGAAGAGATGTAAAATAATCACAGGCGACTGAGGACCTAATTTATTAAATACTTCTCACAACTAATTCTGCATAAGCTGCAGGGACCGGTACATGAGAGTGCAATCCCAAGGAAGTTACAACTTAAGATATCTAAATGATCTCTGCTTTGTGAAGATAACCATTTCTAAAAAATCATCAAGAAATCTCTATAGTTCCAGGAGTAGCTACCGCAGCGCTTTTCCAATTAATCACTTAGAGTAACCATGGAAATGTGTCAGAGTCCCCATGAATCGACGTAAAAATTTCCTACTGCTTCCAAATATCATTTCAATTTAATCAACTTTAAGGCAAGCGCGTCTTCTAAATCCTTTGCAATCAGTATTGCTTTGAGATGAAAACATTTGAATTGATTTCCTGAACAAGCAATACCTCATTGATGTATCCAAATAGAACCGAACGAATTTGTATTACATTATAGCAAGTAACAGTGAATACTTGAATTTACAAAATACATAGTATCACAGACAGATAAAATGAATATTACGAGTAGTAAAAATGTGTGTATGTTCTTTAGAAGAAAAATTTTCACAACTTCATTTTGTGTATCTTACTTGCCTTTCAACTCAAAGATAACTGCATTCGTCACTGCTACTTAAGAGGAACTTATAGGGCTTCATAGCAATTAATCGAATACCATGTAAGTAGAGAGAAGTGACTCTTCAGTCTTTTTTATAAAGTCAGTTGGAAGTATCATAGATAATACGAAAATGTCTCATTCCCAGGTGCACTAAGAAAACAATTCTTTCTTCTGCTGTTTCAAAAATCAATAAAGAACTTAAGAAGGTATTTGTAGCAAAAGAAAAGTGTCTACTATTCGCATTCTTGTCTTCCGGCTAATAATGGCAGTTACTCAAGGTAGAGCTCAGTCAAGCAGTCAAGCTTATAAGAAGACCAAATTGCATATGAAATTGAATTTTTAGTTTTTTTTTTTATCTTTTAACATTCACCTTCGTCAGGTGCCAAGGTGTTAGGTACATACGAGTATATCTGTATCTACACACCTTAACACAAAACCAGACAAAGGACAAAGAAGTCCGAAGAAAAGGTGGTGAAACGCTTTTAGAACTGTATATATTAAGATATGGAAATAGTTTTTATAAATTCGATTTATTTCTAAGGAGGTGCGTGCAAAATTCGATCAGTTTTTGGGTATTGTTATGTCATTAAATACGCTATCTCAAAAAGTTCATGAGTTGAGCCAGCATTTGGTCTGTTTAATGTTTCAAATAAAATTTTGAGGCTTGGTTACTTTCAGATATTATTGATTTCTTAATCCGGTCAACTCATTCCTTGGTTAGGTTAGTTAAATAGAAGTAGCTATCGGCTTCACTTACAGCACATCAGGTCCATTATGATACCACGTGAATCTATGAAAAGTGGCTCTCTGCCAGTTCAAACGTTGCGTTGGTTGGATCATAATGGATTTATAATTTTCGCACTTATCCAAACATTTAGGTGGTTATGGTAAAAGGCTTTACGATAGAGTTTTTCTTTCCTGGAGAAGTAGAGTATCTGCAGCATTGACTACGATTCTACTACGATGTTCCCTTGTTTATCTCTACAGGCTTCTGTTTGGGGTTTGTTTCCGTGGCATGTTATTTTTACCTTTTGGTAAAACTTCCGAACCTCATTCCTGGAGTACCAGGTACCTCATGATTTTTCATTTTACATTTTTGCTTAAAAAAAAAACACTGTGGTGCTGGCAGCCCGGTATGGGCCATGGCCTAGCTTCTTGACACTCATTTGTGTTGCTCATGTTTTAATTTTTGTCACATTTGAGCGGGGCCTACGGTTTATAGCGAGTCCAAAGGGCACTTCTTAGAATCTTTTTCGGAGGCAATTTTACTTTCGGGAGTTTGCCATTGCCCGCCGAAAGGGTGATGGCGATTTGAAAAATTGTTGGTGAAGCAACCAGGAATCGAACCCAGACTCTCTACGTGATAGTCCAATGAGCTAACTATAGCGCCATCGCCATCGCCGTATTTATTGCATAATACCTTTATAAAAAAAATTCAAAACTATGTATCCTGCGTGGCAATAGTTAGCCCAAGGAACGTAAGCTGCATAAATTTGTGATCACGCGAGGGCAAAGCGTTGGATCGATAACAACAACTTCATAGTGGATATTTTAGCCTGAATCGCTCCTGAATTTTTGCTGTAAATCCTCGACTTAAAGCATCCTCATGGAAAAAGTCGCACGGTATAAGGGCCATTGGCCGAGGAGCCCAGGGTATGTCTTTCTGATTAATTTATTGGAAAAATTTCCCTCAGTTTCACCATTGTGTTTTGTTGTTAAATCTGAAAAATAACCGCAGTTTCATTACCAAAAACTCGTCGATCATTCAGCAATACACGTCAGCATTCACTGTCTCTCGCTGGTTAAAAAATGTGAGCTAATAATCCATCGGGAAGAAATTGCACAACACACTGTTGTTTTCGGACATTAGAAACGTTTTTAATAATGATGGTATTGCCTAGGTTTTTCGGGACACCATTATGTCATATTCCGATTATTAACACATTCATCGATATGAAAATGAGCTTCGTCAGTAAACCATGTGTTATTCAAGCGCTCGTTCTGTTCGAAAGCTTTTCATCATCGTTATCGCTTAGATTTCTTGTAATGAATAGTTATTCTCGTTAAGAAACTGCATGGTGTGCAGTGTGTATGGCTGAAACTTTAGTTTCCGTCTCAAAACAACGAGCGTTGAACTTGAGCTAAATTTTTTTTATGTCGCTGCTGATGTTTAAGGGACTGCTGTCCCTTCTTATCTGACCTTTTGAATTAGTCCATGACCAAATAGGCTACGTGCTTGGTCTATCATTCACTTGTCGCATATTGAAGTGAGTACAAAACGCGCGACGCGCATGAGCCACTTGAATATTTTTCGCTGGTCACCCTATATCAGAGACTTTGTATCCAAATTTCGTAATGTCCTGTACATCTGTATGGCCAATAGAAAAATAAATAATTTTTTAAATATTGTTTACAACAATGTACCTATCAACTTGGTTGAATTTAAGTTATTCTCTCTTCGTTTTCTTTAATGGATTTGCAAATGAATCATAGCTACTGGAAAAATTGTAAAAGTCGCATTAGAAAATTAATTACCGTAGTTTTACGAGTACGTATGAAAGTGATATAAAATGAGTTTACGGCAAACATCCAAACAGAGCAAATATTATTTTTATCCAAAAAATGAAGATGTGATTTTACTTTTATGAATCTGCGGATTTATGAGTTCTTTTCTGTGAAGTTCTTATGGAAACATACGAGTATCTTTTATTGGATTTTATTGTAATCGATTTCTATCTTCTGACTTTTTTCGCTCGCAGAAATTTACAGGAAAAGTTTCACACAAACCAATTTATGGGTCAATTTTCCAGAACTGACTACTCGATGTCGCAGATTATTTAGAGATTACGATAACACTTTCTTTTGCCAGACAATCCGATACGTTTTGGTCGGAAAAGCCAGAGGGAGATTAGTTCACATTTCATTGCCAGCATAAAATTCGTGACCTTTATCGATAGAGATCAAACCTTCTACATTAAAGAAGTTTCATGTAACAATTTGAAAGGAGTATCCATCCATCCTGACATATCGAAGCAGCAGACGCTGTTAGTCGACTTACTCCTCGACGTTTTCAATAGATTTGACGTCTTTGCTTAGGCGTATACAGATGATGTAGCTATATTGCGTATTGGATTGGATGCCTGGGCACTGTGCGCAGATAGTCCTAGACGTTATCGACGATTGATGTCCGGCATGGGGCTGGTTCCCGACGATCAAAACGGCCTCGACAAGGTCCATTTTTATAGTGTTAATAGTGGCTTTCACGAAAATGTGTCACTGCTTCTTGTACAAGAAGCTTTGCTCTAGACGCGCTAATGAATCTCTTTCCCCTTTTATTCTTAAAGTCATCTTCCGTTCAAAATTAAGTTGCCTTTCATACAGCATATACTGGAGTTTTAATGAACGGGCCACAAGACTGTTTGACTCTGGTTGTATGGACATATCGTCTGATGTAACGACACAGGAACTGTTGCTCGTATGGTACTAAATAATCTTTCCTTGTACTCAAAAATGGTTTCGACAAGTATATGGTCCAGGAAAGGGTTGTAGGCAACGATTAATTGAAGATTTTTGTGATCTTTGTCAGACTTGCATTTTCGCTTATTCGACTCAAAACTCGACATTTTCATGCGAAAAAAATTATTGAATGCTGATAAAAAATCGATAATACTTCAATGCCATGGTGTTGACAGATCTCCAAACTTACGATATGACGTTGTATATTTGAAAATTTTAACTATGACTTACTGGTGGGGCTATCTTTTGTCAAACGGTGGAAACTCATTCGTATTCCTATGGTTCTTTCTTGTGCATACATACATATATTTTATATAAGGCTAAGCTGTACTAATCTCCTCACAGTGTCGGGGTGTGCGTGCTCAGAGTCATCTGGAAAGTGAATCAATAACGACATCCCATTTGCTGCCACCAAGAATTGCTGCTATCGAAATACGAGTAGTAACTGCGCCGAGTATAGGTACTCGGTAATTTAAAAGATTTAAATGTGTCTTCCTTATCACAAGTTTTGGTCCTTGCTGTCCTCGCCGATCCAGGGTTTCTATAATTTCCCTATGTTAGTGATATTATCAGCAAACCTCCTCCTTAGACCAGCCGACACTGCTAAACCATATTGGAAATACCCCTATGCCCAGTTTATCGGTGTGTATTCGTGTTAGAATCCCTAGTAGAGTCATTCTCTCCTGCCAAAAGCGGTAGCTCACTGTGCTCTTCGTCGTAGCTGCAGAGTTTTGCTCCACGAAAAAGACCAACATAGCAATCTTCTCTTCTGCACAAAATCCAGGATCTCGGTGGTGCGCCACCACAATTCGCGAAAGACCTTCCACAGTACAGCCCCTTCCAACAGCGAAACATTTACAATGGTCGCCATAACCCTTTCTGCAGTTGTGTCCTTCCTGTTTCCTCTGCGGTATTCACAGACATAAGTTACTTCTGGCTTAATGCCTCAGCCGTAGCTTACCTCGTAGGTCTTCTTTGCCTACGACTTGCCTTCACCTTCTTCTTATCCTTTTGTTAACCCTTTTCTCGTTATACGAACTTATGCGTAACGAGTTTCCCATTTTTACTGCATCGCTACTGCTCTGCTTATGGGATTGGCTAATGTCGGAGACCGCAGAACGCGGACTTGCCTTCACCATCTTCTAGAATTTTGTGGCTATGGGTTACTGAGCTCTGGCTTACATTTCTTCTCTGTTTAGTCCCTTCTTCATAAGGAAAAGAAGCCGTCTCTTAAAGGCGCCACCATATCCTTCTTGTTCTTAATTGGTCAATGTTTTTTGGTAGTGACAGTCTGTGGGCAGCTGGCTTATTACAGAATTCATAGCGCTTCCCTCGCTTTTTGAGGTACAGCGGCGTATTTCATTTATGAAGCCTCTATGGCTGCTTCCACCATTGTATGTATTTTGTTCCTACGAGTGAATGGGTCTGTCGGTCTGTTACACCAGATCCCCAAAAGTGGAGCGTATTAGTGACAAAGTACCGCCTTAATCACGCATCCAGTCGTTTACTGAGTTTACTTTCGCCAGATCTCGGATAGTAACTTGTTACCCGTAGTCACCACGAAATTGATTCGCACTTCTGACAGGAATGTTGATCCTCCTACTTCACTGACAACTTAAATCTCAAAGACACAAGTCGATTGTGGAAATTGTGATGCCGACTTTTGTTTGGCAGGGTCAGGAGGAGGACTATTCTGAAACTGAACGCGCAAACCAACATTGACTGAGTCTCTTATACCATAAACTTATCAACCGTGGGCGTAGTTGTTATGGTTCTCTTGGTTGCCGGCAGATCAAAGTAATATTTTAGAACATTTCGATGAAGTCACTGGCTTTTCTGCTGTCCTCCGCCGGAAAGATTGTACACTTTTTTTAAGCATCTTGTCCGCGCAATACATTTTGCTTTAAGTACACTAAGTCACTCTCCAACGGTAGTTATGGGGATGAATGATTACGTCAAGGTGTAGCACTTCCTTAGGAAATGTCCGGCTTACAGTCGCATTAGACTTCTGGTGTAAGGCTCTAATATGGTGTGTATCTGAACCCTGTCGTTCTGAGAAATAATTTTCATATGATATGAACTACGATGTCAAAGTAGGTCAGGTACAGTATTATACTATAGATGCCGATTCCTAAAGTGTATCGGAACCGAAGTTCCCACAAGTCAATTCCATCACAAGAAATTCGTAGATTCATTTAAATTGAATGTGTAAACAAAGCCGATAACATTTGTTTCGTGTCTATTACAAATAATTCAACGAAAATCTAAATACAGTGAGATGTCAAGGTGCTCGTAATATAGACTGCTGTATTGTAATCGCGTCTTTCAAGTACATTGTATGGCCTACATATATTGTAATCATAAAAGTTTAAAGGTTATCAGTTGTTTTTCCAAATTAATGCTGATGCCAGCAGAATGCTCTGTGGACACAAAGTATTTTGGTGTTTCTTCTACCAAGGGCCTTTGCTTGACACAAATTAATAACAAATATTGAATATCGAAGGAACTTCAGTCTTCAGTGAAACGCATGTGAGTATGAATAGCAAGAATGAATCACATATCCATATGTCAAACGCGTTGACGATCGCTGTCATTCGTCTCTAAATAGACCAAACAACTTCCGTCATACTCGTACTTCACATATTAACAATGACTAAAGGCCAAATAGCATTTACATTTCCATGTACAAGAGACCAAGATGCGAAATAATTGTCTCCAATTAGGGCTCTTACATATTTATATCACCAACCATCCCTATCACCCACAGCGGCAAAGTTCCGACAATTTGAATTACAAAAGACAACAAGTTCAATGTCAAATTGCACGCGTACTTAATCATAATGGGAACTGACAGAAGACCAATTCATTCTATGCGCCTCAAAAGGATATTCAAACACACCCAACCGCCGCTGTTGAATGCAACTGTCATATGTAATAGAACGCCACTAACTAGTCACAGATGAATTTTTAGATGGCTCCCATTTAAATAGGAGAGAGAATTTTTTAATTCTTTTAATTTAAATAGATGAAATATGAATGCACCCAGCAAACTCTAGGGGTTCGTCTTGCCTGCACCCAAGAAAAGACCATCGACATGATGTCATCCTTAGCCCGAATGAGATGCGAAAAATGCATGACAATCCTCTAACGACACTCCGAAGGCCTGTGGTCTTGAAACGACATCCATTACTTCAGTCAGATACAGCTAAACTAAACCCGCCCGAATTCACCGAATGCGAATGTGAATTACAAAAATTATTTAATGCATTCATTTAGCCTCACTCCATCTCTCTCTCGGCATGTATGCTTGAAAGGTCTGAGGAAATTCATTAGGAGCTATCTATTATAAGTTACGAGTAGTGTTCGTACTGCACGACACAGTGGCAGACAGTGGTGACAGTACTTTTACGCCATTCGTTCGCATTTGATCGTCGAGTACCTACAAGTACGGTTTTGTACAAGTACATTTTCGTACCTAAAAAGTCAGAGAACGTTTAGCCGGCAAGTTATTCTCGTCTCAACCACCAAGTGTGTCACCAACGGATCGCATCAGCTTGTTAGTGTCATGCCATTATTTAGGCATCATAATGCTTTTGGCACTGAATTCTAAGCGTCTTGCTTAAGAGTCTCAAGTTGTTAACAAAAAAAATTACAAATAAAATAAAAATTCAAAAAATACAAATCTGAATCGAATTTGAATCTATTTTCGGAGAAAACATCTACACATACTCGTACAGATGGACGATATAGCCTTAATCAATCCGTACTGTGGGGTAAGTGCTCAACTCAACACATTCAAAAAATTTGGGCCAGATTTGTTGCAATCATTTTCTAGGCTCTCTGATTCATTTGTGAATTCATGAATTTAGTTATTGTTGTTTCAAAATTGTTTCTTTGAAAAATAAATTGAAATTTTTTGTTGATGAGTTTTTTTTTATATTTTGTTGTTTTTGTTGTATTTTTAGGGGATGTCGCGGTGTGACGAAAGCGGAGTTGAATCAGTATCAGCAGAAGCAACCGATTCACCATTTGAAGATGACGATTGTCTCAAAGTTCGAAAATACTGGTGTTTCCTATTGTCCAGCATCTTCACATTTCTCGCTGGATTATTGGTTGTACTGCTATGGCGGGCGTTTGCGTTCATATGCTGCCGCAAGGAGCCCGAACTTGGACCAAACGATCCAAAACAGAAGGAACAAAAGGCATCCAGAAACAAACAGGAGTTCGAGGGTACTTTTATGACAGAAGCAAAAGACTGGGCTGGTGAACTTATATCCGGTCAAACGACAACTGGTCGAATTTTGGTAAGTTTTTCGTTTTTTTCTTTTTTTTACCATTTTTTCAAGAATCATAAAAATCAAAAAGAAAAATACGAACAACAATTTGGCTGGTTTTCATGTGCCAAAAATGGATGCAGAGTCAGTGAATGATGATCGGCTAGGGGTTTCGTCTCGATCGTCGAATGGCAGTTATTTTGGAGAAGAATTGGTTTTGAATATAATTTTTAGATTCATTTGCTATGTTTTTTTGGGCAAAGAATTTTAATTTTCACTTGATCATGTCAGATACATACAAATCTTTTTTGTGACGTTGTTAAGAATTGGCTGGTGCCTCCAAATCTTCGTCACGCTACGATGAATTTACATAATTGAGATGTTTATCTTTTTTTTTTTTTTAAATTCACTAACAAATTGAGAACGGAAGAGTTGGAATTCGATTAATTAAAAGTGAGTTAGTGCATGCTGTTGAATAAATAAAAACCGATGATGAAATGATTCATTTTTTGTTCAAGTATCTGAAGTGATCACATCTGTAAAATTACTCATAATTAATTTTAAGTGATACACTGATCAAAAATGTGGTAAATAAATTCAACAATCACATCAAAATCGTTCTCTTGAAATTTCATATCATATACATATGTTCCAGTGGATAAAACGTGCTCAGTACATCATCTGAGCCTTCCGAAATGTTAAACAACTTACTAAGAACATTAAGGTATCTTTTCATGCAACGCATATTGACCTGAAATGGCGCATAAGTTAAATAACTAAACGAACTTATTTAGTCCCGGGGTTGACCAACCTCAGCTAACATGCCTCTGTATGCTAGAGAGGTCTTTTGCAAGCTATCTTCAGTCGAAGTTGGCTAAGATCGCCTTGCACTTGCGTAAGCAACCTATTGTCTTCTACCGTGCTGTTGCGCTGGGTTAATGTTGGAAACATTTTGAGTTATGGCGCTTGATAACTCGAGCTTTTCTAACGAGTTCACAGTCGTTAATTGTTGAAACGTTTCTTCAATTATTTTTTGATGTAAACGGGGCCGAAAATTTCCTAAAAAACTTTTCTAATCAAATAATGAAAATTGGGTTTTTAACTTTCCAATGGTATAGCCAATTGTGGGTTGGGTAGGCTGATTATGAATGTGGAACAAAAGTTAGTTTAAGCGCACGAAATACATTGCTCGTAGAACACTGATTTTAGTAATACAGCTCAATAATTTTTGGACTCTGTGCCGGGGTAAGTCTTTTCATGATTACCATGAATTATACCCAACAAAAATACCACATCAGTGTGACACGAAGCATGCATGAGCTTCCATGAAATCCGTTTTGAAGAAAGTACCTCTAAAAGAATTACTCTTGATGTTCGTAATGTTGCTCAGGAGAGCAATGTCTTCTAAGGAGTGATTAGCAAGAGTGATTCGCTTTTGTCGCTGTCGAAATTGACAAAAAATCCGAGGATATGAAGGCCCATACTACGAGTACTTCAAAGTTGTAGTAGCATATCGTGAAGTTTTATCTCTGTTGACAGGATATCAAATAAAGTAAGCAAAAATCAATTATTATACTTGGAAGGGACAAATGTTCTCATTAGTTATGAAATACACTGTCGTTCATGTGGTATCGATGTGGCACACTTTCGATTTTCCAAGACCTTGTTGACTTTATAGCTTTATCTCACGAATGACTCGGACGATATTTGACCTTTTGAATAGTTTCTGGATTGTCCGCATAATATTGTTATTTAAGAGTGCTTTCTCAAAAAGCCTTTCGGGATCAAATCTCAGCATCTGGACGACTAACTTACAACGCAAACACGGCTGATAGCACCATATTGAACTAAGGGTGCAAAAGTTCGATTGTTTAGTGTGCTAAGTGGCACCGCGCTCCATTGAGCTAATATCAAAGACCGTCCATGTATTTAATTTCAGTCCAAAAAAATTCGGTTATCATGTCTCTGTAGCGCTCACTGTTGACCGAAATGACGTTTCCAGCAGCATTTCCAAATTCCCACCAAACTATCACTCTCTGCATTAGCTTTTCGACAATCACATGCACCTTTTCCGACCACCAGATGCGGAAATTATTTTCTTTAACATAGCCGCCGAGATGAAAATGCGCCACGACAGGAAAATTTTTTGCTGCCAATTTTGACGTTGAATTCGAGCTGCTGTAAAGCCCAAAGTGAAAAGCGATAACGGAGTGGTGATCTTAAGGGAATAATCTGAAGTTTTTGTGTAAAATTCTCATCAGGCTGGTGCGTGAAATGAGTTGAGTTGTTGGCATGGTTGACGGTCGATGATCCTGGATTGATGCGTATCCTTCGATGACTGGGACCGTGACTGTTTTTCGCAAGTATGAGTTAGTTAGTCTCACGAATTTACGTGCTTCATTTCGGCCAAAACTTGTTTAAATATGGGCATTGTTCGGGCAACACAGCACTTTTGAATTAAGTTCTGCAGAGGTATGACACCGACTGGCAGTCACGATTACGAGCTGGAAAGAGCTGGCTGAATAACATGTGATTTGAACTTGTATTTTGACTAACATTCCCAATTCTTTGTTTTTTCTTTGTTGACCGCTAGAATCATCTTTGCTTCGGTAATCCCAAAAGATACAGTGACAACTCACTGCTTTTTTCCCATAGAATAATAATGTGGTCTGCGTATACGAAGTACGCAGGGGTACGCAAGTCCTTCCATATCCATGTAACATTTGTTTTTGCTTGATGACAGCATACTCATACATCTGGTTATAATGCTTTTCACAGCTTAACCTACTTTTGCCGCTTCTTGCAAGCTCATTAGTGACAGCTCGTTGTGTTCGGTAATTGATATCAATGTCATCTACATTTGCAAGTTATTATACACACTTTTGGGAAAATGGGTCTACATTGTCATTATAAACAGTATTTGAACTCTTCGGATCTAAAACTGTACTGATAGATGCCGAATAGATTGTCGAGAGATGTTTTCACTTGACGAATAAATTTTTCACATCAGCAGAGTAGAATCTGACTTAATTCCAGCCTTGTTGGCTTGATAAGTGTTTCCACTTTTTTGTTGGTCTGGTGGTTAGCGTCAAGAAGAAATACAATATCAGGCGCTCTTAGTACCACTCACAAAGCCTCCTTACACATCTTCGAAATACTAGTCGGCTTCTAAGCAGGACTTAGATAAATCCAGAAATCCAAATGACTATATGAACATTTTATATAACTCCTAACCAAATGGAAACCATGACTACATGATATCAACATAAAAAGAAAAATTCTTCTCCAATTGAAAGTTCTTCTTCTCATCGGGGCTATCAAAGCCGCCAATAACAGGTGGACGGGACAAAATTTAGACAAATCTAGCCTGAACTAGGATCGAAAAGCACGGGTAGATCTCACCACTGTTTTGCTTGTACCTGTCTAGTCCCTTCCAACTTGTTTGGTGATACCTAAGAGGATTAAACTTTTTAAAGATTCTTTGATAAAAATTTGTCCAATTATTGATTAGTGCAGTCGTCCTATTCAAATTTAACACATATTTAACATCCCTTTTTGGTGTACCACTCCAAACCTCTTCCCTTTTGTTTCATCCTTTGACCCTTATGTGCTCTGATTCTGACACATATCCTAACTCATGACTAAGGTTTCTGCGTTTCCCAGCACATTCTCTACGAAAAACTGATATTTAAGACCTATCTGTGAAAGTGCATAAAGTCTTGCAAAAAATAACTTTCCATTGCGTCTATTTAAGAGTTTAAATTGAAGTCAATTTCATTAAATTGAAGGTTGGTCCATTATCAGAGACCACAATGTACCACAGACTGAGACTAGGAGCCATAAACCGACTGAGTGTGCCTTACTGTCTTTGAGTATTATATGAATCAGGGTTTGGAGTGTCATCAGTGGAAAGATTCAATGCGTTGAGATTCCTTATGCCGGAAACCCGTTGCATTTTATATCTAAGCAAGTTTGTATAAATCCTCTCTTCTAATGAATGACAAGACGCCTACGCTACATTTGAGCATTGGTGGTGAGAAATTACTGTGCTGCTAACCTAGTGCGTGGTTTTTGGTTGTACCTTCCTACTGTGAGCCTACAGAATTATCACTTGTCATTTGACAACGTCTAGCAAAGGATCTTAATAGATCTCAATCAATCTAACAGAAAGTGTTGATCAACAACATCCGCCAAAGTAACAAAAACATCCTAAGTTAAGACATGGAAGATTAGGATAAGTAAGAAGGAACTGGCTGTCGGTCTAAAAGTTTTATCTCCTTGCTGTAAACCCCTTGGAGTTACGGATGAGAAATTCTACGAAATTTCTCTCCGCATCTTACCTCGCAACTTCAATAGAAATTATTTAAATGTATGAAAAACGGCAAACATTGTGCAACAAGAACGTGTCCTCGTATGATACCTATTGTAACGCATAAACGAGTATGACGGTTATTGAGTGAATTATATTTAGTCGCTAGACATTAATGTAAGCTCTTTCGGCTTCAACAAAAAATTGTATATTAGTGATCGCTCTGCAAAAGAAAAGCCTTTTCGAAAACCGAACCGCACTGAGTTTGGTTAGTTCATGGAATTTATAACAATGAAGTTCTGAAGACGACTGCCAAGAGCTACTTTTAAAGATTTATTGAGACTGATAAGAAAGATTTAAATACAGTTCCGATAGGATACGGATATCTATAGCGGACATCGTGTTTGTGTTTAGTTAGAATTTTATATGACATTATCAAGAAGACGAAAAGATATACTTGATTCAGTCTATCTGAGAAAATTCTTATACCTATACTGTCAATAATGTTTGTCCATCAGGCTAAGTGTCGATGCATTTTCCTTCTAGAATGGCCTGCACTGTAACCTTCTTCTTCTTATCCTTTTATTAACCCTTTCCTCGTTATACGAACTTATGCGTAACGAGTTTCCCATTTTTACTGCATCGCTGCTGCTCCGCTTATGGGGTTGGCTAATGTCGCAGACCGCAGAACGCGTCTACATAATGCTCGGTCCTGGATCGCTTCAGTGGTAAGCCCCAGGCGTTGTTGCGCATTTGCCATCTGAGAAATCCAGGAATTCTTTTTCCGACCTCGTTTTCTTACAGTTGGAGTGACCGTAGTTGATAGTGCCTTTTTAACCGGATTTTCCGCAGATCTTCTTTGAACGTGGCAATACCAACTTATTCTATTCGCCTCAAGCTGTTCGGTTACCGAATTCTTTATATGTAGACTTCCTCTTATACGCGTAGATCTAATAGAATCGCGTTTAGTGACTCCACTAGACATCCTTAACATTTTCATTTCCGCAGCCGTCATTTTGTTTTTAAACGCTTCGTACATTGTCCAGCACTGTGAACCGTATATAAGAGCTGGTCTAACAACCGTGGTGTAGAGTTTCCCCTTTAATTTAAGTAGAAATTTTCGGTCGCAAAAGATTTCCGAATTTTCCCGCCATTTCGACACATTTCGCTTCCATGTTAACGATTGATTCTAAGTACTTAAAGATAGTGTTTTTCGGAAGAACTATTCCGTCTAACATTATGTCGCAATGGATGCGCAAATGGGCACGTCAAATGCTCCGTCTTTGAACGAGTTATTTTAAACCCGTTTCTCTCTAGCGCATTTCTCCATGAATCTAAGGCGTTCTGTAAATCTTCGACGTTATCGCTAAGTATAACTGCGTCGTCAGCGAAGAGAATTGGCGTTACATTTGCTTCGTGCATGCAGTCTTTTAAAAGATAGTCGAATACTACATTAAAGAGGAAAGGGCTTAGTACGCTTCCTTGATGCACTCCGACATTAACTGGAAATTCTCTCGCTAGTCCAGCAGAGCTTTTAACCGCAGTTTTCACGTTTCCGTACATGTCTTGTATTATTCTAACATAAGTTTCCGGTACGTTTTGAGACCTCAGCGCGGCCCATATGAGATCCCTAGGCACTCGATCGAATGCTTTCTCGAGGTCGATAAATACCATGTGTAAATCCTTAGACGAATCTCGGTGCTTTTCCATTATTATTCGTAAGCTTTGGATAGCGTCCACCGTCGATCTTCCTTCAACAAATCCACACTGGCTATTATCGAGCTTTATTATTTGCCGAAGACGTTCGTTTAAGACTCTTTCGACGATTTTCATTGTGTGTGACATAAGCTTGATTGAACGGTAATTGTTGCATTCTCGAGTGTCGCCTTTTCCTTTGTATAATGGAACCAAGAAGCTACTTCTCCATTGATTCGGCATAGGTTATCCACATTTTAATTTATTTAAAAGTTTCAATAGCCAAACGATGCCGATCCTCTCCATCTTCGACCAAAACTCTGATGGAATGCTGTCTGGTCCCGCCGCTTTCCCCCGCTTCATTTTTCCAATTGCTATACTTATTTCTTCGATTGAAAAGTCCGAAACTTCCTCCTCGAACAGACCAGCTGTCGGCACGATATCACGTGGAAACTGTTTGTTAAGCAACTCCTTGCAGTATTCAAGCCACCGGTCACAAATTTCCTTTTCATTTGTTAGTAAGCGACCGTCTGCGTTTTTGATGTATTTTGGCGAGGTTATTTCCATTGAATTTTTTCTCCTCTGTGCAGCGAGCTTAAAAATATTTGGCATTTTAGTACTGTACGACGTTTGAACTTCTTGTATAACTTGTTTTCTATTTGCCGATCGTGAGGATATTTGTTCCAACTCCTGGTACAGGTTTTCCGCTTCTGCCGCTCGAGTTCGAGCCAGGACTTTCTTTGCGATCTTTTTAAGACGCTCGTATTCAAGAGCCAGTCGAGCTTTTTCGATATCGTCGCTCCGATCGCATTTTGTCCACGCTTGGAATGCACTCTTCTTGTCGGCCACAGCTCGTTTGGTTTCGTCATTCCACCACCACGTTTCTTTGCCGACGTGATGGTATTTCGATATACGAGTAGTCCCCAGATGGGACTTTGCGAGTGTTATGCATTCCTCGTGCATGCTGTTCCACATTTTTTGCGGGATAAGTGAGTCTGCGATACCGTTTATATTGTGAAGTACTTCTTTAGCCAGTGCGATAAATCTTGCGCTTCGTTCCTTCGATAGATTATACCACCGGATTTTTGGCTTTCCAAACAATGCCCGTGTTTTCGGTGATTCCGCTGTGAAAAATTCTGTAATGAGCAGACGGTGTTGGCTTACTAGCGATTCTCCAAGTATTACTTTACAGTCCTTAACACGGTTACTCATCGACATTTTGCAGAGGTGATAATCTATTTGCGTTTCTTGGCCTCCGCTGCTATAGGTGATAAGATGTCGTTGATGTTTAATAAACATTGTATTTAAGACGGTTAAGCCGTAAGCCCTACACGCTACAAGGATGTCTTCGCCAGCTGAATTTCTGGTTCCAAAGCCTTTACCGCCGTGGCAGTCCTCATAATCAACATTTGTTTCTCCGACGTGGCCATTTAAATCTCCGCCTACGAAGAGCATCTCATCGATAGGTATATTTCTAAGCAAATTACCGAACTCTGACCAAAATGTATCTTTTTCCGATTGGTCGCATCCATTTTGTGGGGCGTACGCGCTAACAATGTTCCACGTTTCATTATGTATGACGAGTTTAACACTCATCAAGCGGTCGCTTATTTTCAAGATACCAACGATGTTGTTTAAAAGATCCGCTGCAACAACGATTCCAACACCGTTTCGTCCATTGACCGTTCCATGGTAGAACATTTTAAATGCCTTAGTTTTTAAATCTAGAAAACGCGCTTTATTTCCTGTATTACACAACTTCGTTTCCTGTACGCACAGGATTTGTAGAGTTCTGCGACGCATAATCGCTTCCAGTTCTAAACTTTTTGAGGTCATCGATCCGACGTTCCAACTTGCAAACCGAAGTTTATGAAAATATTTTGGAAACTTCATTTTGCCCGCCCCCGGAATCCGTCGGGCTCTGTATATGTCTTCTGCACTGTAATATGTCTTCAAAATTATTGTCTTATCTAGGATAAGGTGTTATAGGTATGCATGTTTCCAATACGCGTATGCATAAAGATAACAAGTAACATTTATGTTTTAAGTTGCTCTCGCACCTGGATAATCAGCCACAGGGTGCTTTTTGCTTTCAGTTATGTCAGAATTTACAAAATGAGTTCTGGAGCAGGGGAATAGGACAGCACCTTACAGCTGTCCTCAATTGACAAATCTTCTCGTGACAGGTGTCCCAGCTAAGTCGACTTATCAAGTGAGCTATCTAACGAGAGAAAGGCGACAGTGCATTTGAGATCGATGATGAGTTGACATTGCTCAAAGCGCTTTCTTTATGTTGCAAGACTTCAGGGTCAATTGAACCAAATCGCGTCAATAAGCGTGATGAAGCCCGTTGAGTGTATGCAAAAATCACATAATCGACAGTTTTTACCAGCAAGATGCCAGATTTATCCACCTGAGTTCTTTTCAATTAATCGGAGAATATTTCGCAGCATTTGGGTCTGTGGTTGACCAGCATCCACAGGCCAATCCCAATCCTTGTGGAACCAGCTGAATCTTTCGTTAAATGGCAAAAACCTAAACAATTTCCCTGGTAAAACACCGAATTTCTTTGCAAAAGCTAAGAGTGCCGTTAAAACCCGTGCTGTCAATTTCCTCTAGATTTTCAAAAAAGTATTTTCCCAAGAATATGTGTTATGTCCTTGACCGCTTGCACAACACCGCAGAATCTACAAATGTCAGTATCTAATAATTTGAGTCTCTTTGCGTGTTTCAGCAGGAGGCTTTGTTAACTCCTAAGATCTCTTACCGTCAAGAAGTGGCCATAGAGCCTTGAATACCCTATCGTATGTTCTTCAAGATTCGACCAACGTAGGCGAACTGTCTTTATGGTCATTTCCTAGACAATGCCCCTTACTATGCAGAGGGGTGGATTGATGTTGGCAACCTCACTGTTATCGAGTAATCCTCCTCTTCTAGCAAGCTCCTCCGCTTGTTCTTTTCCCTCTACACCGTAGTGTTCTGGCACCCAGCACAGTCTCACTCCGTTCTGAATGCATAATGATTTGAGCATTGTGTGAGGGCCCCCGACTGTATCAGGTCAGCTAGACCAGCGGCCTGGCTGTCGATGTAGATAGCGATATCTCTACAGAATACTGATCTCATCTGCATTAGCTCAGCCGCCCTGAGGACAGCCAGAAACTCTGATTGGAAGATACTACTTGTGTCTCTTAGTTTTGGTATCTTCTCTAAAGACCCTGAAGAGCCATCTCTGAAAATTGCAATTTCATTTGTCCTGATTACTGCCTTTTCCTGCCAGTTCTCCCTCTCCGGATATATTATATCATACGGAATGTTGAAGTCGATCAAGGAAGAAATTTCATCCGTTAAAATTGGTGGCTCCGCGAGAATCGTTCAATGTCCGAAGCTACTACTCTTGTATTGAACCAAATTAGTGAGTCGTATCGAATTATTGCCAGAAAATTTGTTAATCTGTAAGTTAAGCAGTGTTAGGTGTAGAAATGTGTCCAAGCTGTCGTAGGGGTGGTACGGATCGCACCTGTAATGGCTATAGAAGAATGTAGAAGCAGTTCTATATATGCGCCAGTTAGAGCGCTTTTAATGGTGCTGCACTTCACGTTATTGAAGGCTACTTCTTTGTCAAGGAAGGGCGCCATCGCATTTCTAACAGAAAAACTGGGAACAGATCTACAGAGGTCCTTAAGATTGGTACTACGTATCCAGTCCCGAGGGTTGAATAATTGTGGGTTTGAACTGCTCGTTTTGATGTTGTTAATCACTTGTGAGCTACGAGTACCTAGGAATTAAGTTGCTAGTACACTTGATTGATATTTTTGACACAGCTGTGTTGATCAAAAGATTTTTCTCTTTAGCCACAAGACATACCTCATATTCGATCGGCACTACCTAATTCGTTTTTGCAAAAATACTTTCTAGGAGACTGTAGGAATTCCAATAGCTCACTCCTCTCTTGTCTTTTGCAAGAGTTTCCTATGGAAAATTGTCCACCATTGTGATTTTTCTCGCCTCTTGGTCGAATAAGAAGATCTTGACTTCAAGATCAACAACAACAGAGCATCAACCAAAGAAAAATTGTTCGCATAGGAACAACTTTTTAAATGGGGTCCTGTAGATTTTTAATTGACTATGTACACCGCAAATAAATTCTAAAAAGTTCAGGGCAGTCCCTTTAAAGTTACAAAATGTAAACAACAAAAAAAGAGGCCTACTAGTATGCGCTCCTTCTGCCTCAAATACTCCAAAGAATCCTTAATGGTAGTAATTTTCAAAATGTCAATTTCCAAAAAAGAAAAACAACTTTCAAAACTTTCTCTCACACAGGAGAGTCAAGTCATAAATAGAAAAGGAAAATTCTTATTCATCAATGTGTTACCTTGTTGATTTGCCCCCGAAAAGCGCTTAGCAGTTCCCTTATTAACCTTGCAAGTGTCCACCTACTCTCGTTACGTGTGCTACAAGTTCATTTTTATTTTCATAAATTATTCAGATTTTGTACTTGTGGCCCAATTCTGGCATTTAACAAAAATTTATTCATGAATTAAATTGCCGTCAAGAGAAGTAGTGATGGCAGCGGCAACAACGGCAGTGGTTAAATAATTCGAGACGAACATTTCATTTGCCCAAATTTTCGTCCGTCCGTCCGTCTTATTGCCATGGGGATTCGAATCCTAATTACACAAGCATATGTTTAATTCCCACCTCAGCATAATTTATTTATGTTGAATGTGTACATAGCATAGTCTGTAGATACATATTTACTCATGTGAACATGTGTGCATATACATATACATTCATATGAAGTTAAAGGTTCAAAAGTAAATACGAGTACACGGATTTGAGGGAGAGATTGTCCTTATCTGCAGATACTTGTTGGGGAACTCTTTTTGTATAATTTTGGGGAAAAAATTTACATTTTTCTATTATGAATTTCTATCAAGAGATAGTCAGGGTTGGTCGTTAGAAACGTTTGTCTAAAGGGAATGTGAAGATCTAAACGGTTGGATGCAGAGATAAAAGTAATTGAATACCGAAGAGCTACCAGGTTATTTTTGATAGAGGCTAACAAACCCGGGTATTCGTGCGTCGGGTTCAACTAACATTGCCGTCTGACTAGAAAACTTCCTCTAGTTACCCTTCAGTTGGAAGAAGTGCCCTTTGGCATGGATTTTAAGAATCTTCCTATAGAAACCATCTGACGAACTTCATGTTGCAGTACAGCTGGTTAGAATCCCCTCCACAATTCTTCAACATAGACGGGACCAACCAAGACAGCTTTTATTTGGTCTAGAGATCGTATTTGTCCATATGAGTGTTTGTAAGCGTCTCCTTCGTAGTTTGGGATTGGGTTTTGCTACTTAATCGGTTTCTAAACACATACAAAGTAAGAGCTGCCGTACTGTTTACGTACGTCCTGTATTAGATACAAAGCTATACATTGATATGTCCACCTCGCTAAGATCGATGATGAGCTGGAGAGTAGCAGTGTCAGCGAATCATATAGAGAATATTTGGGCGAAGCGATACTCGCACCATGTGTTTGGAAGTGGCATGCTCAGCCAGAAGGCAACTTTTCCGAACGCATATCAGCAGCGTCTTTGTAAAGAAATCAAAAAATTTCTTAGCTTAAAATATTTAAGACTAATTGAGAGGAAGCTTCTTCAAGACTCCTTATTGGGATTTCGAAGAGTGGCCCTTATAAAGACTTCTGTGAAAAGGCAGAAACTGTAGGTGGAACAAGAAGGCTGCTCAAAGTCCTTAAAAGGAAGATTAACCAGGGTAAGATCCCTCAGAAAATCGAATGCCGCATACTCTAAGTCGACAGTAGGGACTCTTCGTCTCAACCATAAGGCGACTACTAATTCTAGTGAGGTAAATAACGCAACACGACGTAAATAGTATTGTATTGACGGATGAAGCCATTAAACTAGCTTCTGCTTACAAAGAGGTTAACATCAGCTGCTGGCAACTCTGAAGAGAATTTCCCTTGCTAGCTTGGCACTGACATACATACCGAAACAAAGACCAACAATGAGAAATAGAAAAATTAGGGATAGCTTCAGACCAAACAGTCTGACTTCGTTCATGTTGAAGAGCATGGAAAGTTTGTTTGAACTCCATCTGCTTTAAATCTGGTAGGCAGAATCGATACACGTATTGAGGGTCCTTTCAACAACTCAACTAATGAAGGCATGTGCAGCCAGACAACATGAGGTACACGAATCACTAAATTTGTGGATGCGTCACTGATTGCGGGTGCTGACTGTGGCTAATATCATATGTGATGGCGGGAGTAAATTGAGGCTGCCCGCGAGACGGCGTTTTGTCTCCGCTGTGATAGTGCATGCTGGTCGACTCACTTCTCATGTAGCTGTACTATCTGTTGACTGTCTGTCATGATCAACGCATGGTGCACTAGAACTAGCCTCTAAATCAGTCTGCTTAAAACTATGGGAAGAGGGAAGCTGTCTGGTCGAACGCATCTAGTGCTTTAAGGCATCACCATCCAATTCTCAAAAGAAACCAAATATTTGGGTGTTATCCTAGACTAAACATGTCACGTCGAAAGCAGCTAAGTCGTAGTCCGCAGTAGTTGTTTGCAAGAGATGGGGGCTATCGCCGTAAAGAGTCCTCTGGATCTACATGGCTGTGATAGGTCCAATTAGAACTTATGCTTTGGGTATTTGGTGGATCAATCTCTCACTTAAAAAACGTTATTGCTGCTTTTGCCAGACTCCAAAGAGGAAATTGCCTTGGCTGCATGGGAGCTTTCTCTAAGATGCCCCGCTTTTCTCTAGATGCACTGATTAATTCCCCTTCCTTGATGTCCATATCATAGTCTTTGGGAGAATACGCACTCGAACTTTGATGACCGCAGACTGTTTTTTGACTTTCGTCTTCGACATGCCATCTGCGAAAATGGCACAAGAAATCCTGCTGCTCCTTAACCGTCGTGCGACTTCCTACTAGTTTGAGAATACAAGGCTTCACTTCGTAAGGCTAAATTAACAGAGTTGTTTTTAGTTACCAGGTAACAATTGAATGACGGAAAATGGAATTGCCAATCTTCTTCTTATGCGTTGCTCTGAGAGGAGTTTTGTCAGGACCCGAACGTACGTTAAGTCTGTCTGCAACTTTGCCTAAGTATATAATTCAAAACAGGAGCGACACCGAAATAAGGGCACGTCAACCGACTTGGAGTTTTTAACCGAATGCAATAAGCTAAGCATCGGGATAACTGGAGAAAGTTCTTAGTTGAGACTCGCCCTAAACTATAGTACCATCTACCTAAGTGGGTTAAAGATGTACGCTACTGAACAGGTCATCTTCTATTGCTGTGAATAGTCCGGCCACAGGTTTGGGTTTTAATTTTCATACTGCAACGCTTTCAAAAAGATAAAACTGTTTGATATCTACGTTCACATTGATTAGGTCATTCTTGTTGACTTCTTTTTCTTTTTAAGGAATTATAGCCTGAATGGAAAATTTACAGGACCACTAACGATATTACCGGTAGGTGTTGGGTTCATAACCAAATTGAGGTTCAAATAAAATATCGGTATTTTGGTCAAAACCGAAATAAAAGCCTACGGCGACCCTCAAGACTCATTGATCTTGCTAAGAGAGTTGTTAAAAGACATTGGTATCTGTACACCAGTTCAAAACAACTTTACTCATGTCATGTGAACAATGACAATGATGCACCATTATCAACGGCAAAGGAAAGGAATCCACTACGTCGTTATTAGCATTTCGCAGATAAATGCGAAATAGGTAGTACCTAGTCAAGCCTGACATTCCGCATAACGCTTGCTACCAAATTTGTGGACACGCGAAGGCGAACCATTCTAGGAGGACCTTTCGATCACCTCAAGCTTGGAATTTGAAAAAATCATCGACCACCATCGAATTTAGCTTTGATGTGGATGTTACAACGCATTTGTACATATATGAATATGCCACAGTTGTTCAACTTCCTTTGGTACATCTTATCCAATTACATCTCCTGGATGGCGGTGATATCTGCTTCTTACAGAAGAGCTGGCAGTTCATCGACTGCACGTTATCTTACATAGTTTTCCTTTTTTCTTTAATTCTTAGGTTCGTGGGTACTTTGCAACCGTAGGGTTCTTCTGTGGGGGGTAGATATTTCACATACAACCCTCTATATGGATGACTAAACACTTCTGGGCCCTGTATGACAAAAGGACGTAGATATTCCGGAGCTAGAAAATGCGATTCATTGGTTCATTCACCGTCATTTCTCTGAATACTGCAGAAGAAATCTTTTTATGTACATATGAGTAGACCTCAGCTCCAGATACTCTTAAGTTGCTTACGTATTTACCGCCGATATTTCTAAAATGTATCTCCAAATACTTGTTGATAATGACAGCAAGAACTTCCAGCTCATCCTTTGGAGGGAGTCCCGCAGCCAACATATTAGGGTATATTATTTAAACACAGTTACTTATGGTACAAAATTTGGTTCTAAAAGCAACGAGTCAATATTCATTAGGAGCTGTCATTATTAGACGCGATATATACATATATGGACGACGTTTTAATTGGAAACGACGACTTACACGGGCATGCCTGTTGCGAAAATGGTGCGCAAACACACCAGCACTACTAAAGGGAATAGCTAAAGAAGACTGTGAAGTGGAAACGATACTATCCAATCAATCCGAAGCGTCAGTTAAGACTCTTAGACTAACCTGGCTTCCAAAATCGGATCGATTCATTATCAAAACTAAATGGAGAGGTGCCATAAAGGTTACTAAACGGACAATTCTTGGGGATATCGCTCGATTATTACTTTTTTGAAAAGAGTAAGCTTTCCTTCATTATGAAATATCATTTTATTCAAATAACTACGAGTACCAACTCCATTTTTCAATACATTTTCATTGGTTTCGGTCCCTATTTTACGAACGAGCTTGACCAATATTGTCTGAATTGTATCTGGATTATTCGCATAGCATCGGTTTTGGCAGCCTACAAAATCAAAGACCAACGGCGAAATACCGCAGCTCCGTTGCAGCCTAGCAACATAACCAAAACGACTGGTTATATAGTATGTTAATTGAGCTAAGTGCGCAATAAATAAGTTGTCGGACGGCTTATTCTTATATGACTCCAAGGCCAAATCCTCAATATCTGGCCATAAAAAATGGGTTATCATACCTCGGAAGTGCTCTGCGAGCACGTTTCTTCCATTGTCGTTTTGGGCTTTCCGATTTATTGTGGAATTGGCCGCCACCCTAAGAATCACACCAAACAGTCATACGTTCGATATACCTTAGCTTGTCTGTGGCTTCGTGGGGGATTTCCCGAGCCCAATATATGTCAATTTTGGGGGTTTACGCAGCTGCCGATATGGAAATGCTTCTTATTAATTTCTAGCTGCTCTAAGGCCCAAACAGAGCAGAGATAACAAAGGGGCTGGTCATTTTGCTTCGGTTTTTGAGTAAATTGGACCCTGTAAGCAAATTTTTCATCGGAATAGTACCACTGCTGTTCAGTTGCTAAGATCTTAGGCGCGTGGAGATTCTCTGGTTAGTCGCACTCTTTGGGCAACAGGTGGAATATTCTCCGTTGAGGGCACAACACGAATACGAGAATATGTTCGTATTCTCCAGATGCAGGTGGTGAATTATTTCGACCGAAATTTAATTTTTTTCTACAATGCATGTATAATACTTTAAAACTAACTTCCACTTTGGCTACTGGTTTTGTGAGCTCCACTTTTGAGCTCACCGCGTTGCCTTGATGATGGGTCCATACCGTTAATTAAGGAGGCCTTTTTACTAACTGAGTCTTAGCACCCAAGGTTCTCAATTCGTCCACTCAAAATCACGGTGTCCATGTTTCTGAACCTAGTCACTCTCCTAACAGCTGTCGCTGCTGATGCCCCCTTAGTTACATGCGCATATATGCACAAAAACATACATACATATTCATAATCAACTAACATAGACCTCATCAAGAGCATCAACGGCATCGACGGCATCGACAGCAACAAAAGCATCAGCAGTGTCAACATTAAAATCAACAACAAATGGAATGTGGCGTTGTGAAACACAAAACACGCCATTCTACCGTTTAAACCAAGCTAAGCTCACTCACTTTTAATTTTGTCTGTTAACAAATAAAGACGTGTTTCCTCAAAATTCCAAATTGTGTTTTCGTTTGACCACGAACTTGTAACTCCTTGTGCGGTTGAAGACATTGTGCTGAGGGCTAGAGTAACAGTCACATTTAGGTGATGCGGTGGAGATACGATTTGATCTGGAGTATCTGGAGAGAAGCTGTGTTAGATAGTAGTTCATTGCACGCAGAATGTTAAATCCCTTAATAGGCCACTTGCAGGCGAACAACTAGTGTAGGCCATAGATTGCTGCAAAGCAGACATTTATCCAAAAAATGCGATGAGTTACGCCGGAAAAAAAAGGGTAAGAAACTGCGACATATACTACGGCGATTGTTATTGACGGCAATGGCAGGGCCTGTTTGGATGCGGATTTCTTGTTGGAGTCAGACTTAGAGAAAAAGTCTTGAGTTTCCGGCGTGTGAACGAACGCCTCGTAGTTATCCGCATCAAGGCTAAATTTCCCAACATTAGCCTTAAATGCACGCACCCACAGAGGAGAAAGATGACGACACCAATGATACCTTCTACGTGCTCTTGAACAAGACCTTCGAGCAATGCCCTTGCTATGACATTGAAATTGTCCTCGGCGATTTCAATGCAAAGCTAGGAAGGGAAAACATTTTTGGTAGTACTGTCGGGAAATATAACTCGCACGACAACACCTCCGATAACAGAGGTCGGCAAATCTTTTTCCGTCAGCACTGGTAAATAGCCATCGGAGATGCTACTTCTAATGCGCTGGGTTTCATTAGACCACCACAGTCACACCCCTGGTTTGAGAACGAGCAGAAAAGAGGAGGCAAACACAGGCTTTTCAGGGGGTAAAAGATGGAGCCGAAGTAAGCCTAAGTCTTGACGCTATGGTTTTCAATCAATTATAGGGTTGCTATTATACAAGGCGGCGAATGCATGTCTTGCGAAGTTCTTTGGCTGTAATTCTTTTAATGAATGAAAAACCTTAGTTCTGCTTTTGGATTTTGTTTATTTGATGTCTTGAATTTGTTTCTATAAAGTCGAGAAAATGGAAAATGATATCGGCTACGTGGCTACCGCCAGAATTAATGACCATTCGGACGGGATTTGTTGCATTTTTCATCACTCCTGCCAGAAGTTTCGGCGATAGGTCCTCGCATTTTTGGCGGATATTCTCTTTGGGGGCTTCAGGTTTCTGAGGCTTGTTGACATAGACTCGTTACTAAAAAAAAACCCCACAAAAAGAAGTGTGGAGTGGTTTAATCAGGCGGTCTTGCCGGTCAGTGCAAATCGCCGAAATGAGAGATTAAGCGACCCGTTCCTCCATCCTGTTGGAACCACATGTTCTCAAGTCCCAATTCATCCAATTGAAGAAGGAGAAAGTCGTTGAGCATGGCCGTGTAGCGATCGCCATCCGCAGTAGTCGTTTGGCCCGCAGCGATTTCGGCGTGAACACCACGCCATGCAGTAACTTTGAGCGGATGAAATGGCCTTTTGAGGGGTTATATCCGGATGCTTATTCACATATCCACAGAGGTGGAAATGGCCTTCGTCGCTCATGATGATTTTCAATGTAAAGTTACTTTGTCTGTGGTCGAAATTTAGGATGGCTAGAGCGTAGGTTACACGAACTTGGCGGTCAACAGCTAACAACATCTTCAACCACAGCAGTGATATTCTCAGAAGAACGGCTGCTCCGGGACCGGCCACCCCTGGCAGGTTCTCGTGTTTTCCCATTCTCTTTTAGGCCAGTGGCGTATGGTCTACCCAATTGGTGTCGAACGAGTATGAAATCGGTGCTGAAATTCACGCAGCGCCAACACCACCGGCAAATTATTCCGCGTTCTCTAGGAGTATAGCGATTCATGTCTTGCTGACGTATATTTTATATCTGTTTACTTCACAAATGTCAGAGTAGAATTGACATTTGCCGCCATTCGCAAAAATTATATCGTTTTCATATAGGGTGATGACTTGTGTGTCTCCTATTATTATCTATTGCCAATAAATGGTATTGCACGAAGAGGTGCAGATTTTTTTTTTTTTTTAAATTTGAACAATTGTCGAGATATCTCTGGAACTTTTAATCTCTGATAAAGTAGACATAAGGGGATAACTATGAAAGGTAATATCTTCCTTATAACTGCCTCGTTTCTGCTAGTAGATCCTCATCTTTTTCTCGAAATTGTCAGTCCGTCTTTCATATAATTGGGGCTTTATCTTGACGATGTAGGATCCAGTGTTGCTTAAGTTAGAAATGTTCGCAGATGATTCGCGTTCATCTTGCTATTAACAAACCTTCAAAGAAAGAATTATAAGGGTGTTAAGTTGTAAGTTGGGTGATCTTGGCGGCCAAAAGGTGTCTTGGAAACGCGAAACTTTACATAATGGCTTAATCATTTTATAAATGATACCTCCGGTCCGAAACAAAATAATTACTCATGAGTTGACATGTGCTGAATCACTCTGAGATTGTTGGTTCCTCAGATGCGGTCTTTTTTTGTATGTTCTCAGAAAATCAATGTCAGCATGTTGTCAGCTGATGGTAGGCCTGCTTCAGTTCTTTTGTTAATTAGAACTTGTACGCATAGAGAGCCAAATCCTTCATCAAAATTTGGTGCAGTGTAGCAGTTGATAGGTTATACTCCTGAGAACTGTTACGAATACTGGCGTTTGGGTTGCTTTCTATAATTTCCTTCACTGCGTCTTCACATCTTGTACTAAACCTATCTTTAGGACATTTTTGATTATTTTGCAGGCACATGCAAAATTTTGCGTCGAACATGCGGCAACGATCATTATATTCCACCACTGCGCGCACAGCTAGAAAAAATACGACTTACTTATTCTTTGAAAGAACACAGATCAACCCCTAAAGTTGAACCTAGTGCACATTCGATTGTTTACCTGACCAACTTTGTTTACCAATGTTTTAGCGAAAATTAAAAAGAGCGTTGCGTAGTATCCAAACATAGCGAATTCAATCAAAAAGGGAACAAATCTTTAAAACAAAATTTAAAAGAACAACATCGCAACCCACTAACACTGACCGCATCCCATCGAACCAACTAAAACAGAGAGTCGGACTGCGAATGTAATGAGAAAAAAATTCTATTTCTTCTGTGAAATTGTAAAAAAAAAAAAACACAGTACAGAAAACCGAAAACAATGTTGTGCACAAATTGTGATATGCATTCGTATTTTAATTTTTATTACACTCGTTCGTTGTTGTCCCTCTCTCTGGCCATCGGATTGTGTGAGGTCTAGCGAATCTCGAATATGCATGGCCAAGTGGTTCTGCTTTTTTGTGTTCGCTTCGTTTTTCGGCTCGGCTCTTTATTTACCCGGCAAATACTAAAAGTGTATCTGTACGTATATAGGTATACATCTGTACTCGTATCTATGCTTAGGGGGGCACAAGAAGTATCCATAAACTATGTGCGCGGTTAAACTATGTTATTTAGAGTGTACAAAATAGAAATAAAAAAGAATTGAGAAAACAGAGAGAAGAAAAAAAATTGGAAACCTTGGCAGGACGCTCTGTGGCGCAAAGGCAGGTTTTAAATATTCATTTGGCACTCATGTTTGTGTCCACCAAAGTTGTTACGCCATTGTTCTGCAGCGCCCCGTTTAGTTTATCTTACACGAATCCCTCTCTACATATCTACGAATATGAATACGAATACGAATACGAATACTTGTACATATGTTTAATTTTCCGCCTAAAGAACACAGCTTTATTCGTAGTAAAAGATACAAGTTACATTGCAAATGCTCGTTACTTTGTTCTAATCCAAAGTTTTGTTAGAAAATAAAACAACTCACCTAGGGAAACCGAGGGAGTATGGTAACACAGACCAACGTACTGTGCCTATAAGTACTCGTATTTATCCTGAGTTTTGAGGTGAGACATGGAGCATGGAGGTGACTCCTAGAGGAGCGAAACGCTATGTACTCGTATCTACTCGTACACGTATTTTTATCTGGCTCGTACTCAACGTATCCTTACATTGCGCATGAATGTAACCTCTGATCAAAATCGAAATATGAAAATGCGAATAAAGATAGATACAAGTATATAGATACAAAAGCATTGTATATTGTGGTGGAAACTAGTTCATGGATTTGAATAATTTAAACAGAATCCAAGTACGACTACGAGTACTTGCACCTACTCGTAATGAGTGGAGCTGTATATCCACTCTCAGTCCTGGTATCATACACACAATAAACCTTCGACACAAGCATAGGGAGCATTAACCCACCACCCTCCGAAAAAAAAAAAAAAAAAAAATCGTTACCTATTTGCGTGACGGAAAAATAATAAACCATCATGAATTTCAAAGTATGACATTCCCGTTAAACTAATTTTGATAGATCGAAATTAATGAGAAAAAAAACGAACAGAACAAAATATAATTGAAACAACAATTTCTATTCCTGTCACGTGCACTGACAGCTAAATACGACATCTCTGCGAGGTAGTAGTACGAGAGTACGAGCAAAAGTCGAAATAATGTAATGAATATCCAATGTTATTTATTCTGACATAATTCAATGAACATATCGATGACAAATGTCGTCTGGAAATAATACGCATTCGATGAGATCTCATTATGAAATCGAATATTGATGGTCAAGGATAAATTGATTAGGTTGTAAATAGATGACAATTAGTAAATAGGTATATTGGGTAGGTGTACTCTTTGATAAAATTTATTAAAAAAATACCGCTCGAGCGGGTGTTAAATTTTCTGATTATAATTCAATTGATTAATGGAAAGGTATTCAATTTCGACTCGGGATCGGATTGTCATTATCGATGACAGATTTAGTCGGATCAATAGTGACAGGTGGAAGATTGAGCTGTCAACATTGTTGGCTTTGCTTTTTTTTTCTAATTCCATTGAATTTTTATTTATTTCTTATCATAGTCTGTCTGATTTATGCCGACTTAGATGTGCCGAAAAACAGCGATCTTGACTTTTTAAATAAAATCAATTTTTTTATTTTGATAAGAAAGCAGAATTAAAGTTTATTCAAAACTTGGCAGCACTTAGAATTATAACAAATGATATGCCATCTAGTACTTTTTTGTTTAAGGGATCTTTGACAGGCAGTTGCGGAAGGTCTTTTGGTTTCATTGGGCATATTCTAACTTCCTGCGTGCATTTTGGAAGCTAAGGTTCATGCCTTTTAAAGCAGAAGGTCTTTGAATAAACGGAAAGATTTTTTATTTTTTTCCCTGGCGAGGGCAAGTGAAAATCTTCCATCAGACACTAAATTGATTATTATGACCAGGCCATCAAGTAATACGAAGTTTGAACACCGCTACAGGATCCGTCAAAGATCTATTGACACAGGAAAGAAGTTTTCAAAGTCTACAAGATGGCATTTTAAAATCGAGGTGACGGCCACAAACTTTTGTTTTTGAGATCCGCGATTCCTTGAGAATTTCGAGATCGATTTTCACGGTTTACTTGATTATTGCAAAGCTCTACCATTAAGCGGCAATAGCGATGTTATCTGTAAAACTCGGTAAAAATTTTAAAACGCTAGCGAAAGCAGAAACTCTTGTTGTAACCCATTGATAAGTTTTTAACTACGAGTATATTCGAGCTTCTTAGTTGGAGGCTGCCTTTGTGCTTGAACACGTCAATAGAATGATAGGTTTCCGATTTGTCACCTGGTTTTTGGAATTTAAAAAGGTCATGCCTAAGGTGGTGCTACAGTTCTGGGTTACCATTCCACTTGCGAGAGCCACCTGGATCTCGGCCTTCCTCTACTGCGCTGTTCCTACGGGGAGACATCGAAGCCTGAAGCTAAATCGATGTCTACAGTCCGTAAAGTTCATCATTGTATCTCCTCCTCCACTCATCGTCAATGCAGACGGGACCGAAGATTGCCCGAAGAATTTTCGTTTCAAAGCAGCCAAAAGCACTCTCATCCATTTATGATAATGTCCATGTCTCTGTTCCATAGAGCTTGGTCATTTTTGTTGTACGAAAATGGGCTTTGCTGGTCAATTAACTTCTTGGCCCAAAGATGGTAAGATTGGAAAGAAAGAGGTTTTTTTTCGTTTGATCTCTAATAAGACTTTGCTGTTCTTCTGACAGCGGAACTAGGCTCGTCATTCTCGTCAATAGTGTACAAAAATGCTCTTTCCCAATGCCCAGCATCGACTGCCATTCGATTACAATGTTTCCTTGTTCGTTTCTACAGGCTTTGTATCCGAATCTCGTTCCTAGAGTAGCATCTCTCAATTTTCTCGACCGCGCGCTCCTAATGCCCCTTTCCCCCCCCTTAAAAACCAGTGTTCACACAATACTGTCCTCTTTTGCTCATAGAACTCGTGAACAGCTCTAGTCTATCTTTGCAGGTGTCGCTTTGTATGCCTTTTGTTTAGCTGCATGTGCTCGGCGGCATTCGTCATCAAACCGAGTCGAGTTAAACCCAGCACATCAGATATACATATTAGCAGTGCTGCTCCTGTTTTCGATACATGATGCTGCCGGCAGAGGACTTCTTAAGAGATTATGAGACACTCGATCGGAAAAGGACTTGGCGATCTCTTGCAATTGTTCTTCACTTGCCTTTTCGCTGTTCGGGATATTCGCGTAGTACCCTGGCTGCAATAAAGTTATAGCCCGAGTCGATTTCTATATATACTGAAGGAGAGTGTCTTGCGTCGATTGCAATGTGGTCAGTCTGGTTGACGATTGATTGAAAATAGGTTTCCCAAGGCGCCTTGTGAATATGAAGATGTGGAAACGACCTTCTAACTACGATAGCTCGTAAAAGCTATCTTTGCTGTCGTTATCCTACTCCTCTCTCGGTATCGTAAGCGCATATAAGCCTTATGAGGCGCTCGTTCACATGCTAGGAATCCGAGACTTCTTGCCTTATTTGAGGAAGGTTTTGCTTCTTTCATTAAAGCGACGGAAGCCACTTTTAGGCTTATTCTTGGTCACCACTTTTTTCACGGACAATGAAAAACTTCTGAAAGTGAAATCGTCTGTACCTTGGAGTGGATATTAAACAGAGGGTCCCTGTCTCTGTGTAAAAACGACAAGACGAACAACAAGTTCGGTTAAGTGACCGGACTAGAACATCGGTCACCATGGTCGCCAGAGTGTAATGTACATATATTTTGACCTAAGATTTTAGTCTCAACTAATGCCAGCATGGTGCAAAAAATTTATAGATGTCTACAACGACTAACTGAAAAAATAAAATTGCAAATTTACCGACATTAGTAGAGGTACAACACTTTAGACAAACGCAGTTTATGACAACTTGTCGCAGTCAACTGCTTCTTTTGCAGAAGGTTCGCAGATAAACAAAGCGAGTTTATTAGTGGACGCTGCCAAGATTTGCAAGTGAAATTCCTTATACCTCTCGCATGCCGACTTCTGAGTGGATGAAAACATATTCGGCCCTAGAGTCTCCTGTAAAAGCTAGAAAAACAAAGGCAAAGCAGAAATTTCAATCATGTAATGTGCACCATGAATATACTCGTAAGCATGCATGTACGAAGTATCCATTGGATTCAATCCCCACTTAATTCACAAAATTGAAATTGCCAACCACCCACAAAGCGGTCATTGAACGAAATGCTCGCTCCGAAATCATAAAGGAATCATACTCGTAAAATGGAAACCTCTTAGCACAGCCCTGTTCTGTATGTTACCCTCTCTGTTTTTATAGTAATCTCATTCAAAGTGATTTTACATGCACACATGCATGCAAGCGCCCCCCTTTAACAAGAACAACCCTACCTACCTTTGGGGGTAGTAAAAAAAAAAAAAAACTACAAAGAAAGAACGAGAAACGAACGGACCCAGGCACCAGCGAAAATAACAAAAAAAAAAAAAAAAAAATCGAAAGCAAAACGAGGTGAACAAAAAGAAGGAAAAGAAAAGAAAAAGAATGAAAATGAAAATCCAATTCATTTTCTCTTTTACTACATACACGCCTACTTCAGTAGGAGATGCCAGTAGAAGAGGTATCCATCCACTCAGACCCACTTTATCGATTTATTTCAGCTTTTTTCCGTTTCGAAAATATTTAATTATTTACAGGTCGACGCTCCAAAAGGATAATGGAGCCTCCTCCACAGTTGGACGGACAAGCAGGGAAAGAGAAAGACTGAGTGAGAGAGAACGAGTTATAGGTATGGTCAAATAGCAAAGAGTCCTTGTTTATGGTAGATGATTGAGGAGCAAGCCGTCTTGAGTGTGACTGTGACTGTGAGGGAGTGTGAGTATGTTTATATATATGCCTATGAGTTGGTTGAGTTTTTCGGGTTAACCCTTAAGGATCCACTCATAGATTAATTGAAGGCAGTTTTCCATTTTAAGGCCCTACACATCTCTTTGTATGCGTGTAAGTGGGGGATTGGATAGGGAATGCCTTCATTGGGGGCAAAAAGTGGTCATGGAGAAGTTGGTAAAACTTAATTTAAAGACAACATCAATGAGTTGAGTGGCGAAAGTTTTCATTAAGTTACGGATACCCTTCCAAGACAAAAGAATACGGATACGAATATTTCGTAGATTTACCAAATGAGTAACCTCATCTCGGGTATCAAGGTGGTGGCTTTCTCTTGCTATTTATATCCTGTCACTGGGTGGCCATAGTTTATGGGAGTCTATGTCTGGTTTTGAAATAGATACGAGTATGTGGTGCCAGGAGGATGCTCCTGTTTACGGATGGTCTCATTTCCCAACTGCACTGAAATGCACCATAGTGGGATGTTTTTTACGGCTTCTTTGAATGTGACTCAGATTCTTCCGAATTGGATTTTTCAAATGAGTCACCATCTTGACTCTGATATGTTTCTTCGTTCGTATGTAGTAGGAAGTCGTCTGTGTAATTCCAGGAACCTATTTAAATGATTCATTCTGTAGTTACCATTTCTCCATATATGAATTATTAATTACCTGCTTCTGAAGATGAACAGCGATTTCAGACAGGTTTCGTAAAATATTTGGGTTTCTATGAGATACCTAATACCTCAATTTTGAGTCAGTGAACTCTAAAGCTGAAGAACCTTTACTCTTAAGAGTAGTTGTGGCTCTTTGACATTGAAGATGAAGGCAAACTTTGCAATCTTTGCAGATAGATTGTCAAGATTGCTATAAATATTCACTTAGCAACTTCGATCACCACTTTTTGGGACGATGGCATTGTATTGTTGGCTGAAACAGTTTCTGGACCTCGCAAGCTATCTGCAAGTACCTACCCCGAACTATACTTTGACTGAAAGGGTGGTTTCTCCATTGAAGCTTGCTTTCCAAATAACCAAATCGTAATACTTTCACTATCATCTCCTATCACTGAAGCTTCAAGTGAGCTGGGTAGTATACAGTCCGCTGTAGTTAGTACATGTCATCGATAGCGGTTAAGCACTAGATTGTTTAATACGTTTTGTTGTCATTTAATGCGCCCAATTCGTCCGCCAGAAACATATTCAAGTTTGCATCAAAGAGATGTAGATCAGCTGCTGACAATTCTTAAGTGAATCTTCACTATTAACCTAGCACTGATCTACAAGCCGATTAGATAACATCACCAGTTTCAGGAATTAGAGCAAAGCAGGGGGTGTCTTGTTTTAACTGCTACTGTACTCTTATCGCTCGTGCACATACTGATGATATATCTGTAAAGTCCATTTGATCACGTCAAAGAAAATGCTGGCTAAGGCGAAGTAGACTGTACAATAGCAAATGTTCTTAGACTATATGAGTACAGGTTGCGTCGAATACCTTCAAACCTGTCGGTTTCTGCCAGTCTAAGGCAACTTTTGTGGCTTGTGGGTGCGAAAGGTCCTATAGATTTACTCGTATATTATTATACCATTCAAACTTATGCCTAATCTGACTGCAAGGAACGGTTTGCTTCGGCTTTTTTTCTTCACATATTACTCTACACTGGATACATTGACATTGATTGTACTTCAAAGGCCGATTAATCCTAACATTATAATTTCGGTGTTTCCGGTGGCTATGTAAAGGATACGGGAGGTGGTGCTAGCGTCATTGAAAAATTGCTTCATGTTTGGAAATGGATGCAATGCTAATGCTGCTTGCTCCTCGGTAAGGTTTTCTATTAGGAGTAAAAAGGAATCTTCTGAATCTGATGTTATGCCTTTTTGGTATTCCTCGCCACTGCCTACAAGACACCGGCTTATGGTCACATTAGAATGTAGCTACTGTTCGCTGCTGTTCATTTAAATATTTTATTTTAAAAATTATAAAATAAGAGCATTTGATTAATTGATAAAAAAAAATTGTGGTTATTCGTGGTAACCATCCCTCCAAATCTAAGGGAAAACAGTTTCCTAGTCGGGCAGTAAGGACAGAAAATTGCCACTCAGGCGAAAGACATAAAAAATTTGCACTAGACAAGAAGTGGAGATCTGCACGATTGCAAGAAGTTGGTTTCATTGTATGTATATTGGTTCATTGTGAGTTTTGGGTCTAAGAGCTGTGAATTTTGAAACGTTAGCGAGAGAGCCACAGCCGGTTATTTGCTGTGTCGTACAGATCACCATGTTCAGTAAAAATCTTGGAACTGGCCCTTCAGGTTGGGGGGTAGCAAGTAAAGAACAAATAGTCATGTGTATTAGACAGACCGTCAAACATTGCGTTATTACAGTTGCACGATGCGGATTTGTACTGAGAAACCGGCTACGAACAAAAGTAATTGATTTCAAGCCGACAAGCGTTCGGCTGGCTGTAATCCGCATTCAATGGACATTCTACAACATCAACCCAATATGTGGACACGGCCATACCGACGCACGACCCGGAAAAAAAAAAAACCTTCGGAGAAGGAGATTTATAACTTACTAGATGGAGACTGTCCGGAGTAAGACGTGAAAATCGTGCTCGAGAACTTCAATACCAAAATCGGATCAATGTACCTGCACACAATTTGAAGGACAAATGTCGTCTTTGACCATTTTTTTTGCGCTTAAGTTAAGAGCTCGGCTGCCTTACGAGAAGAAGCTCCAAAACGCGCAGAAAAAGAAACTCCATGTTGGACGCCTAGGCACGACAGGAGTAGCCAGAGTCTACAGGGAGTGCCTGTGCGTGGAAATCTTTGCAGTATCAAGCCCGGAACGCAGGCTCTTCAAAATAGCGATGAAATTCACCGAATCGTAGGGAATCGTAAATGCATCTTAGCAGCTGTTATATGGTCAAAGAAGAACCGATTAGACCAGAGAGTAGGAAAGGGTTTAGCCTAGCTAGCTGGTCTCAGGTCTACCAGCGGAGGTCTTCAACTACGGAAGTTGAATCGACTATCAGCTCTAAATGCTCCATCTCCAAGATAGGCGATCCTATGTTCTACAAGATCTATCGAGGCATATCCTTGTCGCATAAAAGATACTATCTAACATACCTACTATGTTAACGCCAAAAGCCGTTCTGTAACAAACTAATCGGCACGTACCAGGGTGGTTTCCAGCCCGGCAGATCGACAAGAGTTGAGACTCACCACCTTTTCATCGACTTTAAAGTTGCATACAGTAGCGTTTATCATCAGGAGCTCTACATGACCAATGCCAAAGTCAGGACTCCGACAAAACGGGTTCAATTATTTCAGGAACACTGAAAAACCCGAGGTACAATGCGCCTTTTGGGAACAGCTCTTCTGAAATATTTCAAACATGCAATGGATTTAGGCAAGGCGAAGCAGTGTCATGTGATTTCCTTAATCTCGTTCTGGGGCAGATAATGCGCAGGGCACTATCTTCAACAGATCTGTCAAAGTACTGGGGTACGCGGAATATTTCGATATCATCGGCCGCTTCCAGCATGCCCTAATAGATGCTTTCACGGTGATTGAAAAACAAGTGAAGTTGGTAGACGTTGTTGTGAATGAGGACAACACGAAAAACATGCTATCGACAAATAAATAAATATCTGCCCACCGCTTATGATAAACCGCCACTGTTGGTAGCACAACTTCGGGGTAGTTAAGAAGCTCATCTACATCAGAGTCAACAACAGTTCCACGATTTCCTTAGTAGAAATCCAACGGACAATTATTCTAAGAAAACGGTGATAAATAAATCGGTTCAAAACTCCTATCTCCTGCCAGTTCTGCTTTACGGCGCCGAATTCGGAAGGCTGAACCTCCGTTTTAAGGGTCAAGCCATCGCGGATGCCAGAGCGCTTGGTCCTGACCAGGATCGCAGAGGATGAAAGTCTTCATTTTCTTAGGCAGAGAGTCTTCATGGGTCGGGAGGCCATAAAGTAAGGAGGTATGGACCCAATTCTTTCCTTGTCCATCAATGTATCTGAGACGATTTTGCGACTGGTTTTTCTCCAATTTAAATACGGAATTACAGAAATATCGTCTTACATCAAAAATAGTATTTAATGTTGAAGAATGGATCCATTTTCGTAGATACCCCTTCAAACCCACAAGTCTTTGTGTAATTCCATGATTTACTGAATTACCACGTCTGCCTCTAATGACACTTTCCGAATCATATCGGTGCTCTTGTCAATGGCATACATACTCGTACCTAAATCAACAAAAAAGGAACCCGACTAAACACAAAAGACCGTGTGCAAAGGACATGTGTCAAAAAGCAATCAATTATACATTCATACAGGCCGACAAGTACTATGTATGAGTGTATTCCAAATCAAGGAGCATTGTGTATCTAACAAATAACATTTGGATGTCATGTGGATTTCGTTAGAACTCTCAAAACTTATACAAAAAATCGATCTTCGATTAAATAAATTAAGCTACTAAAAGAAATGAGGAGAGTCGAGATATCAGAAGTCCTTGAGGCGGTCGAACTTTGAAAAATTCGTTTCTTTTCTGACAAAATCTGATACGTATATCCTACCCAACCCAGTTGTTTCCTATCCTTAACAACTAAATACGACAATGCCATGTAGTCATGCGATAATACAAAAAAGCTAAACAAAACAACCCTCGAAACAAAGGAATTGAAAGTCCACCCCAATGGAACCGAAATAGTCATTCGTGGGGGTACGAATACAGTTCCATTTGGATCGGAGGGAAACAAAGATTCCAAAGAGAGACTTTGTGTTCTTGGAAAACTTACTTTGAGTTATTCTCGTGACATTGATGGATTTTTTTGTTTTTTTTTTTTAATGAGAATAAAAACTACTGGCACAGGGTGGACGGATTAAGTACAAACACAAAGAAAACTTCAAAATTTGGTGTGGCCATTCCCAGACTGCGCTGAAAAATTAATCTGGTGTCAACAACCTTGGCGGCTTATCGTTGTTCAGCAGGCATTTTAACAGGGTCAAATCCTGACCTATACGAAGCTGGATTAATTTGGCTTGGGTTAAATCAGGACAGATCTAGGTAATGCATACAAGATGAACCAAAAAAATCGTTAAATTCAAGACTTGGTCTTAGTTTATAGTTAAGCTTGGCAGAGTGTATAGGGATGGATTGAAATAAAAATATGGGATTGAAGACAGGTAATGACCCAAATAAAAGGACATTTTTGAAAGTTAACCGTGTGGTGTGAATTTGATTTGGACAATCGATATTGGCTCACAAAATTTGTTATACAAAAAGAAAGTCCCGAACTATATGACGGCTTTCAAGTGATTGTATATTAATTACTCTTAGGAGGCCAGAATTTGGAGGTGTGATCAGAATATACAAGGGGTGGACCACAGTAGGGCAAAACGGATGAATCTTCTTTGTATCGCCTTAATTCGTTAAGTACAGATAGCATATTCGAAGTGTGGATTTCATACATATTTGGCTAGCAAATTCATGAGTTATTCTAATGAGGGTTATGCTTGTCAATTTCCGAAGATACCCACAAAAATGAAGGATTTGTTGACGCATCTTCGAGTGAAACATCTTTTCCCATTGGATTTGTAAGAACCAAACCTTCTAAACTTAGACAAGTCTAAACAAGGGACAATCATTCCAGTACCTATCCGTACACTTGTATCGACCTTTACTGATCTAACATAAGTATGCTACTACTTTTTTATGTAGGAAAAACTTATTTTAGGAGAAATTCGTCTACGCTTTCGGATTTATAATGAGTTTCACACCATGACGGAGTACCTAAAAGGCCAAGAACTTGTCTAATTATCCTTAATACAGTCTCTCAACTTGGGCAATTCTGCAATCAAGATTAAGTTATTGCAGATGTGTAAAGGGTGCTCTGTGAAAAATGTTACTGGCGCACTTCTTCATAATCGATCTACTGAGCAAGCAATTTAAGCCACGGTGACCGAATTTTACACTTATTTCACGCTACTGCACATCAAGCTACTTACACGTTGACGTAGAGCGTGTGAGTGTGGAAAATCTTGCTCCAGTATCAGCCAGTTCTAACGAAGACCGTAATTTGTCCATTCGTCGCCGTTTGCAGCAATTGGGATTGTGTTACTCAACTACGTGAAAGATTTTACTGAAGGATCTTGGTCTAAAATCTTACAAAGCTTGATTTATCTATTATTCGGCAAATAGCCACACTGTGTTCCACGGACGACGAACCTTATTCTATCTTGCAATGATAACTTTTAAAATTTTAATTGCCAACCTGTATTTGCAGTCGAATCTTGCCTTCTGATGGGCCTGGCTGTTCTCATTTTTTCATAAAGCCACATCTTTGCAACGTAAGAGTCGGTCATCTCCTGCATTTTTGGAGTATGTAGGTGTCATCAATATCGGATCATTGCAACGAAAGCAGAACGCTAAAAAATTGACGTAACGGTATTTATCAGCCTCGCAAAGAATATTGTCTGTTGGCAATTATTTTCTCAGGCATTCATGTCACGCTATAGATAAAGGGAATTCAGAATTCCTAGGCTTGTTAAAGAGGAGGAATCCTCGAAAAACTAACTATTCTCTCCTTAAAGTAAAACTCGGCAAGCCTGTCGTTGCTTCCGTTAACATTGAAAAAGCTTCTAATTATAGCCTGATCCATTGTGACAATCACTGAAGCCACAAACAGAATCAACCTTAACTAATATCTATCGTCTGTTGCTTCCTTTGATGGCTTCAAGTCGCCCTGGACCGATAGCATTTATCCACTTATGCTACAAAAGGTACAGATCAGCTACTTCTAAAGAGAATGTATGTTGCTAAGTAGTCTGTCACTGGCATACAGACCGAACACCAGCCGAATAATAAGAATATCCTTTATTCGAAGAAGATTACTTTACGCTCGTCAAGAACTTATTGTAATTTGACTTCGTTTAAGGGAAAAAGCATCAGGACTGTGGCTGAGCTTCATGTGCCGAGAATCGCTATGCGAATGGATGTTACTTTCAAGGTGTTGGTTGTCTTCATCACGAGAGATTCTGGGATTGTGCTTCAAACTTCAGTGGGAAGGCGCAATCGACAAGAAGAAGTAGGCACCGCGATCTCGGAAATTGACGTCATGTGATATCTATTTAGAGAATACGGTGTTGAAGAATTAGCGAATGTTGTCTTAAAGTAATATGTAATGGCAGGATACAAACAGGGTCTCACTGAAGTGAATTTCGTGTGCTTATTAAGCATTATTTCTTGCGAAAAAAAACCATTACCGAGACCAAGGCTAAGCTTGATAAATACTATGGGGACTCTGCACCATCGATTTCAATGGTAAAAAAGTGGTTTACTGAATTTCGTTGTGGCCGTACAAGCACTGAAGATGCCGAACGTCCTGGACGCCCAGTTGAGGTCTCTACACCCGAAACAATCGAAAAAAATTCACGATATGGTGTTGGCCGACCGAAGATTGAAAGTGCGAGAGATTGTGGAAGCCGTAGGGATCTCGCATGGCTCAGTGGTTTCAATTTTGAATGATCACTTGGGCATGAGAAAGCTTTCCGCAAGATGGGTGCCGCGTTTGCTCACAGTCGACCACAAACGCAATCGTGTAACAACTTCACAGGAAGGTTTGGCGTTGTTTAATCGCAATATGGAGGAGTTTTTGCGCCGTTTTGTAACCGTGGACGAAACATGGATCCATCACAACACACCAGAGAACAAACAACAGTCAAAACAGTGGGTTTCTAAGGGTGAATCGGCGCCAAAGAAGGCCAAGGTGGGTTTGTCAGCCGATAAAGTTATGGCGACTGTTTTTTGGGATGCACGCGGGATAATCCACATTGACTACCTTCAAAAGGGAAGATCAATCAATGGGGAATATTATGCCAACTTATTGGACCGATTCAATGACAATTTAAAAAAAAAACGACCTCATTTGGCCAAGAAAAAAGTTCTTTTCCACGAAGACAAAGCAAGGGTGCCCCATGTGCAGTTGCCATCGCAAAAATCCATGAATTGGGCTATGAATTGCTCCCTCATCCACCCTATTCACCAGATTTGGCTCCGAGCGACTACTTCTTGTTCCCAAACCTGAAGAAATGGCTTGGTGGAAAAAGATTTGACTCCAATGATGAAGTCATCTCGCAAACAAAGGCCTATTTTGAGGACCTCGACAAATCATTTTTTTTGGAAGGGATAAAAAAATTGGAGAAGCGTTGGACAAAGTGTATAGAGCTCAAGGGAGATTACGTTGAAAAATAAAATTATTTTTTTATCAAAAAATCTGTGTTTTAATCCAAAAGTCACGGACTTATTGACCCGCCCTCGTACTTACCGCTGACAGTAATTTTCGTGGAATCAAAAAAAAAAAAATGGAAAATAAGCAAAACATGGCAGTGAACAAAAAACAAATAGATATATTGACGGATTTCATGAGTGATCACCACGATTTAGCTAGAGGAATTTTAAAAACAGCGCAAGGTTGAAAAAATAGTAGTTTTCTATGGGAACGACTATCTAACTCCAACATTTATTTGGTGACTCCCACTGGCTAAGAGATTCAATGTTGCACAAAGCTGCAGAACTGGTGCTACTGATGTGCTTCTTCTTTTTTCTGCAAGTTTTGAAGAGTTAAGAATCATAAGGAAACATTCTTTATTAACTCTTAACTGTCCCACAAAATTAAAAGTAAACGGCATTAAGTTTTTCAATGTCATCAATGTAATTCATTTATTTCTGAACACTTTCGCATCTTCACTTAACCCCAATGGATTACTATTATCTCTTAAAGCTCTTGTATTGATTTTAAAATAAGAGGCTTCCTCATCTTCGCTTTCCGAAACAAACAATGTCATAATTTATTTTTACTTTTCAAATTAAAGAATGTCTATTTGAGATTTGACAGTTCATTTCTAAGTTCACAATGGTTTTTTTAAGCAGAAGTCACAATGAAACTCGTTTCGAGTTATGTGCTACCGAAATATATTTGTTTCGGGTTGACTGACGATCAACACTCCTCGATTGTATTAAGTTACGTGGTGGTACCACTGGCTCCGGTTTCGACACTCTAAAGAATAACCCTTCCCTTATGTTCTTTTCATAGGCTGCTCCGTCAAAGATATGACTTTGGTCTTTGGTATAAGACGCACTAGAGTTTAGATGATCATTTCATCGACTGCTTTTTAGTATTGGTCTATTGGATATGTCGTGTGATGCAATGATTCCAGAACTCCTGCTGCTTGAAACGTACGAAATTCGTGTTCAAGATTAGTTTGAATCAGAATCTGAACCAAAAAAGGAATGCCGTCGATTCACCATGGATGTCTCTAACACCCATGCGGTGTTGGTGTCCTTTTGAAGAGTGGCTAAGCTGGAGTTCGCTCTCGTCCGAAAATTTGACTCCTAATCCAAAATAAACGCAATCTTGGTGACAATCTTCTTCTTCTTCTTATCCTTTCATTAAACCTTTCCTCGTTATACGAACTTATGCGTAACGAGTTTCCCATTTTTACTGCATCGCTACTGCTCCGCTTATGGGGTTGGCTTATGTCGCAGACCGCAGAACGCGTTTACATAATGCTCGGTCCTGTATCGCTTCAGTGGTTACCCCTAGGCGTTGTTGCGCATTTGCCATCTGAGAAGTCCAGGAATTCTTTTTCCGACCTCGTTTTCTTACAGTTGGAGTGATCGTAGTTGCTACTGCCAATCCTGGTGACAATGAACAAGAAGAAAACAGGTAGAATTATCTACATTCATTGCGACTGCCAAATTTGCATTTCGGGCGTAATTTGATCCTTTCTTTCTTTTTTTTTTTAAAGATAATTCGCAAATGCCAGACTTCTTTGAAAGCACTGAGTCTTGTATGGATTTGTGGTCAATATTGGGCCACGTCACAATGGAAAGCAATCTGTTCAAAGGGAAGTTCTGGACAAGAGCCTGTGTAAGCTCGTGTCCTCGATTAAGGCCAATATATGCTGTTCGGAAACCGAATTATTACAGCTAATAAATGGAACGAAAATTGCACTGATCAAATTATTTTATTTCTGTTTGAAGTGGACTGTATTTATAAAAGTGAATAGAAATGACGGGCACTGTTGGGTGTTTGCTCAAAAATATAGCACTGCTCTTTGATGTCACACTGGTTATATAGGCAACGATGTTACCCTCGATGAAAGTCCATGATGCTCCACCGCTCGGTCGCAACCACCGCTCTTCGAATGATGACATCCGCTCCTGTTGACAAAGGGATAGTATGTGCATTGCTCTATTTCTCTGAAGCAATTACCGCTATTTACACGACTATGCCTTACACAGTTACTGTTGCTGTTGACAAAGTTATCGTATTTTCCATCGTCGGAGATGTTGTGTTTCTTCTTGCTTAATGATGATGTGGTACTTGCTCTGGGTGTGATGTGACACATTTGGGGCTGATGTTGATCTTTTGCGCCGCTCAAGAAAACCGTTGGCTTCGTCTTGGTATCGCGATTGGTAGCTTGACATGGTGATGCTCTATCACTGCCATATGGTGTTACATATCCTCGTATGTTTTTGAGCATACATATGCAGTTTGGATTCGCATAAGCATAGCTTCAGATGACAGATTTTTTAGGATGCCAGCACATCAAATGAAAGCTTACAGGTCACCGATTTATTGCTTCTACAAAAGCCTGCAGACTGCTAACACACATCGTAACGGGATACTAAAGAATGCTAGTCATATCATATGTGGCTTAACCTCCTGAAGTGTTTGCTGTGGGAGTGATGACAACATCTTGGAGCACTACCTCTGTGAGTATCTAGCCCTTGCTTGCATCAAGATGTATGTACTTGTTATTTAGACTATTTTCTTGCCTATCCCGAAGAAAAACAAAAAATCGAGGTGGAACACGATGATTTTCCCTACAACCTTCCCTTTACCTTCAGTTTGTTTGATAGAACTATTGAAGCATGGCCCCGATTGGCATCTTAGAAGTTTGTCAATCAAGTGCAGGTTTTCAAAAATTTGCATTTCACTATGGCGCCATCTGTGGAAGTTTCTTTTTAATCTTTCCTGATTTTATTTAAACCCTCACAACTGCTACAGTCAACACTTTGATTCCATTTCTTACTTCTACGTTTTCTTGCAATATTTGCCTTTTTATGAATGTTGCACCCAAAAAGATACTAAAACATGCACCTTGCCGACTCAGAACTGTTCAATTCCTAAGAGGTAAATGCAAGAAAGTCCCAAGAAATGATTTTCTCAATTAAAACTATTTAACGATCTTTAAAAAGCAGTTGCTACAGTAATAACAACTTAACCTTGCTCGAAATGAATCCTTCAATATTGTAATTGCAAGCAAATCTTCCATAATTACTGTTTTTTTTTTTTTTTTTTTTTTTTAAAGAAGACCTTTCTCTCGTTGCAACTTAAGAGTTTCTAATTTCTGTTGCTGCACAATAACCCTCCACAACAGCAAAAAAGGCGAAAAGGAAGAATTTCAAAACCGTAACGCTCTAAAAAAGCTCTCATATTGTCCTAGATTTTAAAATCAATTAACACAATCTTCAGAAACGATGGTGTTGGGTTGTCCGTGCAAAATCATCAGAATTCCTTTCACTTATACGAATACGTTTTCGCACTGACTTAAGCTAGTCAGAGTGCTAATTTACATTTCAACTCAACAGAAAGACTAATTTTCTTTCTCGCATCCTGTGGAGTGTTCATCCATATCAAAATAGTTCTTCTGAAATTACAAAAAAAAGAAAACTCGAATGAACATGGAAAATAGAGGATCCCTTTCATCGGATGTTAAAGTAGTAGATAGTGGCTCCAGCACTCCAGTAAACGTAACGACAAAGAAACAAGCCAGCTTTCGTGACAATGCATATAAAACTAAGGACGACAAGGGCTGTCTTGTTTTTTTTTTTTTTAAGCAATTTCCCTCTGAATCTAGATACGAATATTCGGCTAAATGAATTTCAAGTATCAACCCTCATTCGTTCATTCATAAAGAGTTTTCATATACAATGTCAGCTGCACATCCATGAAGATAGAAGAAACGAGGGTACTCCCTCGTATCTGTAGACAAGACATATACTAGGCACCCACATCCTCGTACTCGTACACTGCTGGTATTCGTATCTCACCCAGAACTAATGGCGCTGATGCGGATTCTGTAGCTGCCATGCTACGTATCCGTACATACTCGTATACCTACTCTCGTACATTTTTAAGTTAACCCGATTTTTCAGAGTGCAAGTTATGTTACTTGGATTCCATTTGTCCTTGTACAGCCACATAATTCTCTGGCCCTAATATCATCAAGCCCGCATTAAAAACTTTTCCTTTTCATTTTTCTTCCTTTTGTATATACAATTGCAGGGATTGATGTGTGAGTACGCGCACGTCGTTCTCGTCCTTCTCGTCGTTTTCGTCGTTTTCGTCGTCGTTGTCGCCGTCGGTCGTGATTGTCGTCATTGTCGACGTCCCTATACTCTCTCTCTCTCTCTCCAGCCCTATATATAAGGGTGGATACTTGGATACTTGGATACTTCTCGTATTTCCAAAACAAGCAGTTTACTTTAGGGATACATTCCTGTTCTTTTTAGACAAATTTTCCTGTCTCTTTTCTTGTGTGTAAATCTTTTCTTAAAATGCTACAAAAAGTTCATCTTAAATGGAAATTCCACAGAAAAAGATGTTTTACTCGTAAAGAGGGAGAGGAAACGAAGTGAATAGAAAGAATGAAAGTGCTCCAATGAGATAGTGTAGTGGAAAAGTAGTTACACCCTTAGGTTGGTTTGGGGTGTGTAGCATGGTTTTGGTAAGAGTAAACGACAAGCCTTTGGCAGTTGCAACTTGCGACGAGTACGAGTATACGGATACAAACTAGAGCAAGTTTTAATGAGTTTGTTTTCGATAGGCTGCTCTTTGTCTACGTATACTGCATTGGTCGCACGTGTGTGGGCATTTTTGTAGTCGCAGCACACTTTTTCGACGTTGCCAGCCTAATAGTGATTGCTTGCAGTACATTTCTGAATAAAATCCAAAAGTTTTTGACTTGGGGATTTTTGGTTTTATGACTTGACTTAACTAAGTCAACGTATGTAAATAGAAGTTTCTACACGAACCACTGTCCGGATGAGAGTTCTATTGAATGCAGGGATGTCTTAGTGTAAATGAGATCCATCTGTTGTCATCAATGAGATTGTGAACTCCATGAAAGAATTCAAACAACAACGTGATTTCCAACCAGTTACCTAGATTAAGCGGATCCCAGGTAATTATTGTAATAAAAACGCGAGCTAAAGTCATCACCATTCGATTTTCCAACCAAGCTTATTTGGCCTAAACATGTCACGTCGAAAACCTTATAGGTGCCGTGGGTCTTCAGGCAGTTGAAAGGATCTTTTTGTCAAGAAATGTTAAATATACTGTTAAATTTACTTATCGGACTTCAAGAAACTGTCCTTTTCGGTTGCTTGAGGAGTTCCTCTGGCACGCCTAGTTTCTCTGGGGCTGTATTAATGTATCGCACCGTCTTTAATGTTCATTTCATAGTCCATTGGGCCGCTAGATGCCTCCTGCTGTTCTGTTTCCATTGTCTATCGCAATGGATGAATGAACTTCGACTTTTGGCTGTTGTGTCGTTTCCCGCTAATTTATCTTCTCTTAAATGTTAAGTAAATTGCCTCTGTAAATTCGTCGCTTCAATGTGTCCTTTCAATCGATACAATTGAACTCGAATCGAGCCTTGCACAATATTTACTTAAAGTGCTGTCTGCCACATGCGCTCGCTATTCACCGTAAAGACAATTCGGCGTCTTCTTCAACATTTTGCGCTACATCAGCAATATTCTCTTCGGTACGCACATTTCTTTGTCTTGTTGGTGGTTTTGAATCAAGAAGAGTAGAATTAGTGCGAAAACGATCAACACCGCAATAGTTACTTGAAGTGTTGTCTGCTTCATGCATGAGGTTGCAAGGGTCGTTTGAAAACTCCAATTTCTGCACAGCATAAAGCCATATTTTTCTGGGTCATTGGTTACAAAGAAGCGAATGAGGCTATAAGGAATCTGCCACTGACTTTAAGCCCGCAGTAGATGATAGAAATACTTTTAATTTTATTGACCAACCAACGCAAGGTGGCAACAACCATTGACTAGGCTGAATTGGAACAAAACACTCGATCTACACAAGTTTCATTGCTTTCTGACTTATTGTAAGCTCTCGTAGGTATGTGGCATATCGGTTAATGGCGTTTTGACTAGAGCTGCCTCTTACTTAAAGAATCAATATTAGACGCAATGTTGGCTTTTTTTAAAACTGCAATGGACTTCCATCGTGCCTCGCAAACTCCATAAAGCACTGATCTTAAAGTTTCAGACCCACGTTATCTCAGATGATTGTTTGCTTAAAAGTTCTATCTCTCTCATTTCTTGTTATCCCATGACTCCGTGATTTCAAGCAACGCTAACGCATTTGGATGCCGTAAATCTGAGCCAAATCTGAAAATGAAAACTAGAGTAGGGCTTATTTATGCAATCTTGCAACCTTTACTCTTTGTTTGTTTCGGGTAATCTCAGGAATCCCTATGCTATGGATAGATTCCCTGTTTGATTTTTCATAAGTATTTATTTCAGTTAGTTTAAAGGTAAAGAATATTGATATCGCGAAATTGGTTCAGGAACTAGAAACCAAAGTTTGAGACTCTTCTCATTTTTCTCATTATTCGCTGCGCAGTTAAAGTGTTTTTTTGAAAATCGTCACCAGGCTCATCACAAATTGCTGTAGAATGGCAACGCCGGCCAACTGGTACAGCATAATGAAAGTGTAAACATGGAGACAATTACGAATAATACAAGTAACACAACCAACCCTTCACATGGGCCACAAATGGAGGGGTTGTAACTCGGGGAATTTATTTTATTATTCTTGACTAGATTTCTTTGGAATTTTTCAAAAGGGAACACTCGCTACTTGGTTGGACCTACTCAAACAGAGTGTGGGTATTTGGTTAATGTATTAGTTCAAGAGGTTGGAACTTTGCCTGGTCGGTTTTTAGAACGCAGTATGAGTACGGGTACGAGTATATGATACAGTGAGCGGCCTATAGATGATGTTTCGTATAGTGAATATTAGACTAGTTATATTGCGCAACTAGTTCTGCATTTTATAAAATTTATTTCACTTCAAAAGTGTAGGTTTTGGTGCGGTGTACTCGTAGTATAACGAAACCAGAGAAATGTGTAGTCCATTTGGAACGATAATGTTCAAGCGATGAGAATAGCTTGAAATGTGGGTCAGGAAAAGGGCGTTGGAATGAACTTTGCTACTTGATGGAGACATTATCTTTTATTGCTCGGGGAGACATGCTTGTACAAACCAAAACAAAAAAAAAAAAAAATAAAAAGGTTTGGTTCCTTAGAAGAAGAATACCCTAAAAAGAGTTATTGGTAGCCGGTAGGGTAGATACGAATACGAGTATATATTGGTCAACCCCATTTAGTGTTACAAGGTGTGGTTGTCGTGTGGTTTATGAGAATCGAAGAAGAAAACCGACTGATATAGTTGTTTAGAAGAGGTCGAAAGCAAATGGGAAAGTCATCCTATTTTTAGATGGAGCCTTGTTTTATGAGTGTAAAAGGAAATGGTGGGAAAAACAAGGAGCAGAGGAAAGTAGATGGATGGATGGACTGCATACATAGTCTTAATGTGATGAAATTTCACATTTGGAAATCTGCGGCTGATAGACAAAGAGTCAGTTGGGCCTTGCTGGAAATATGATAAATATTTATGGCTTTTGGGAAACAAGGAAATGTAACAGAACAATCTTAGTTGCCTTGATTCGGCGCAACTTATTGCTAGTGTAGAATGGAATGTCACCAATAACAAAGCGATTTTAATAACATAAGTTGAGGCACACTCTTCCTTTGCCAGCTCGATTACTATTCCAGAGTTGACTAAGGAAATCGCGTTCTCTCACGAATGAAGTCGTCCCGAAATGAAAGTGCCTACACACATTGTTGGTTTGGTTGTGTTTGCTTGGTATCTTTGCTACAAAATGGTAATGGATTGCATCTAGAAGACGCGGACATACATTAATCGTGATGCAGTTATTGATCTGGAGTTTCAACTTTTGTAGATAGGTAGGTAGGTAGATGGGGCGGTTTAACATAAACCCAAAAAGCACTAAAATGTTATTTTTTGCTACCACGACTCGTAAATAGTGTGTGTTGTTTAGGTTGTGAGTCAGTCGTTGCTTAGATCTTGTATCCCTTTAACTGAGATGTCGTAAAGATCGTCGGAGAATGATTGGCTTAGTGCAGAAAGTCCTGCTCTAGCTAGTGCCGAAAATTTGCAAAGGAAACTGCGGATAAGCCCAGCAGAGTTGAGTCCTGCTTGAACAATCCACGCCTCATCCTCTTAATGTCACTATGGCTTGAAATATTAGTGCATTGTGACGCGATGCATACGCCCAAGCAGGAAATCTCATTCCGATAATTCCGGTAGCTGAGTCAATAGCTTTGATAACGACTTGGCCATTTATAACGATGGCAATATTTTGTTTGCGCGATGTGTCACACCCAAGTTGCGTGCAAGTCTCCAGCAGATCCGCCCGGAATACGCTTACAAAATCTGGCCAACGGTATGATATTGATATTTTCAGTTAATCCTAATGAAAACAGCTCCCCAAACCCCAGTTTATTCTTGATCCGTCGGTCGGTATACGAGTTCTGGTGGGAAATCCTACGCGGAAGCTTTTCTTGAATATGTGCTTGGGGGTAATGTAGACGACTGGAAACGTGTCCACGCTATTTGAAAAAGGAAAAACCATCAACAGCGAGTATTACTGTGCATTATTGGAGCGATTGAAGACCGAAATCGCTGTAAAACGGCCTCACATGAAGCAAAACAAAATTTTGTTTTTGCAAGACAATGCGCCGGCGCATAAGAGCATCGCAACTACGGCTAAATTCATTGACTTACGGCTCCAATTGCTGTCGCATCCACCATATTCGCCCGATTTGGCTCCCTCGGACTATTATCTTTTCTCAAACCTCAAAAGATGGCTCATCAATAAAAAATTCAGCTCACGCGAGGAAATAATCGACGCCACGAAGGAGTATTTTGCAGACCTTTTTTACTTTTCGGACGGGATTAAGAAGTCGGAACATTGCTGGAATAAGTGCATCAATCTAAATGGGTACTATATTGAATAAAATAAAAAAAACATTTAAAATAAATTTTTTTTCGTTCCCAAGGATCAACCATTCTTGGTTTTTACCCCACCTAGTATAGCTCATCTTTGTTTGCAGTCTCCACTTCTTTCCAAAGAATTTTCTGCAGCTAAAGAAGGCTACACATGCCTTCCTTACTCTATGTTCGATGTTTTGCTTGAGTTGAGTTTTGGGTCAAGCTTGATACCCAACACAACTTGCGGCCCAGGTACTCGTATTTACATTGTCTAAAACAGCGATGGTGATGGCGAGATAGTTAGCTCATTGGACTATCACGCAGAGAGTCTGGGTTTGATTCCTGGCTGGGTCACCAACAGTTTTTCAAATCGCCATCACCCTTTCGGCGAGCCGAAATAAAATTGCCTACGAAAAAGCTTTTAAGGAGTGCTGTTCGGACTCGGCGATAAACCGTAGGCCCCGCTCAGATGTGACAAAAACGACAACATGAGCAACACAAATCATTGTCAAGAAGGTAGGCCATGGCCCATACCGGGCTGCCAGCGCCACAGTGTTTTATTTTTTCTTAGAACAGCCCCCATGATTTCAGTAATACCTCTCTAACTCTTGTATCACCATGTCATCCGTATACCCGACCCGAAGTGGGTGAAGAAGGAGCAATGCGGTCTGCATATTGCTGTTTGTTGCCCATGAGTTGCTGAGAGCTTCTTTCGGTTTTAGTCTTCCTTATAAATTTGAATTCAAGTGGAGATCTGATGTGCACTAACTTGGCTACTAATGCTTCTACTTATTTCAATTGGGTGCCGATTAGAATCACCAAGCTCAATAATAATCGGACTTTTCCTAGATTCCTGGGACCATTTATTCAGCCAATTGGACCAATCTGTTTCGGTCTAGATGAAAAGGGTCCAATATCAACCGGAAAAATCTTGAACTTGTCAATAAATAAGTTGTTTGGCTTGAAAGACTAACTTGCCACTTCTGATTGTTTTGTTCGCAATTTCCTGTTAAACAGAACCATACCCAGCTAGCTACAGTACTTCTCTGTTTTTAGGTTTTTAACTTGACCTATTTCAAAGCCATCTATTTCAAAGCCAGCTAACTCCAATGCCGCAATCCAAGAAGGTTGAGGTCTTCTTGCAAATGCGTGCGTCGCCTTAGATGTTGTTATCCTGCGCTGTGTCATCCTTCACTCAACATAATTCAGCAATCTGAAATGTTTGATTAGTACTCGTATAAGCTTGACTAAACCAATGCCGCTAAACAGCCTATACAGATGGTAGGTGAACATCCTCCCTCATTTCCGATCAATAGAAATGGGGCTGAAAATAACACGTAGGTGTGCAGTGTTAAGTGTTTCTTCATCCACTTTTGACAAGGTCCAACCTTTTAAGCAGGACTGGGATGGTAAGGCTTTCGAAGAAAGTTTGTTTGGTCTTACTAAAGGTATTCTGTGTTTTGATTGCCTTCTTGGCCCAAAAAACAGCGATTGGCAAGAGTATATCTGCGCCTGATTTCGATGGTGACAGCGTTGCTGCTTTTTACTGTGATAAGTCAACAAATATATGCTGAGTGTCGGTCTTTGTCAAGATCCTCCGTAGTGGAAGTCATTTCTGGTCTGACACCTCACCTGCCTAGTTCCTGACTGTCATGGTCCCCCTTCTCCATTCGATTTACTTACGATCTTCTACGGTTCCTGCCATCGATTTCACATATGCTCAGAACTTGATGCCGGTGAATGTGACTTGTCAATAGGTTGAGTACTGTAGCAGTCGTTCAAAATAAAGTCTCATACTCTCTATAGTAGTGACATTCCCCCCTGTAGCGTTGAGGTCTAAACCACTTAAGACTTTTAAGGTTAAGTCGAGAAAAGGTGTCCTAACCATTCTTCTTTACCTGGGCCTCAGTCAAAAAGCTTGTCCAGCCAGCTCGATCCCTGGCTAGCTGCCTCCAGTTTCGCACGCTAAGTTGTCTGAGGTCCTCCTTCACTTGCGTGCGCCACCTGACTCTTGGCCTTCCTCTACTGCGTTGTCCCACGGGAGCGGATTCGAAGACTTTTTGGACCGGAGCATTGGTGTCCATACGCTCTACATGACCCAGCCATCTCAGTCTTTGGATCTTCACTCTTCTGGCTAGGTCGATGTCGCTGTACAGTCCGTACAGTTCGTCGTTGTATCTCCTCCTCCACTCACCTTCAATGCAGATGGAACCAAGAACACCCTCGTCCATTTTTGATAATGTCCATGACTCTGCGCCATAGAGCACTGATTTTTGTCGTCCGAGAGAGGGCTTTGCTAATCAAGTGCCTTCTTACGCCAAAGAAACAGCGGTTGGTAAGAGTTACTCTTCGCTTGATCTCAGCGCTGGTGTCGTTGTCTGTTTTTTTAGCAGAGCCTAGGTAGACAAAGTCCTTAACTACCTCAAAGTTATATCTATCGAGGGTGACGTTCTGCCCGAGACGTCGGCGTTGGTTGTCCTTTTTGCTTGACAGCATATACTTGGTCTTGCCCTCATTGACCACTTAACCCATTTTCTCCGCTTGCATCTCAATACTCGCGAAAGCGTCACTGACATTACGTTGCTTTCTCCCGATTATGTCAATATCGTTGGCGTATGCGAGTAGTTGGACGGACTTTTGAAAGATAGTGCCTCTTGTGTTTGGTCGTGCGTCTTGGACTATTCTTTCAAGTACGATGTTGAAAAAATCGCATGACAGCGCATCGCCTTGTCTCGTCCTTTCTGGACATCAAAGGTCGCGGTGAGATCTCAACCGACCTTGATGGAGCAGCGTGCACTCTCTATCGTCATCCTGCACAGACGGAAGAGTTTGGCAGGGATGCCAAAACTAGACATTGCTCTGTATAGCTCGTCTCTATAGATGTTGTCATACGCGGCGTTAAAATCGATGAATAGGTGGTGGGTATCGATCTAAAGCTCATGGATCTTCTCCAAGATCTGCCGTAGTGTGAATATTTGGTCGATGGTGGACTTTTCTGGCCTGAAGCCACACTGATATGGACCTATCAGGTTGTTGACGAACGGCTTCAGGCGTTCACACAATACGGCAGATAGGATCTTGTATGCGATGTTAAGGAGACTGATGCCTCTGTAGTTGGCGCAGTTCAGAGGTCTTCTTTCTTGAGAATCGGACTAACAATGCTGAGGTTCCATTCATCTTTCGTCCGACCATATCTTACAGATGAGATGGCGTATGCTCCTTACCAAGTCATCGCCTGCCGCTTTGAAGAGCTCGCAGTCAGGCCGTCCGCTCCAGCAGCTGTGTTGGACTTAAGCTTCGATATAGCTATCTTCACTTCATCCAGGTCGGGTGGACGGAATTGTTGGTCATCATCGTCCAGGTCGAAAGTTTGATTCGGTTAATTCTGCCTGAGAGCGGTATTTGGTTCGTCATCGCCGTTATAGAGTCTGCAGAAATGGTCTTTCCAAATCCTCAGCATCGCCTGTGATTCTACCACGATGTTCCCTTGTTCATCTCTACAGGCTTCGGTTAGGGGTTTGTTTCCGTGGCACGTTATTTTTATCTTTTGGTAAAACTTCCGAACCTCATTCCTGGAGAACCATCTCTAAATTTCCTCGGCCGCGCGCTTGTCATGCTCTTTCTTCGTCCTCCTGAGAAGCCCGTGTTCATCTCTCCTCTTCCGCTCATAAAGCTCATGAGCAGCTCTGGTCCTTCTAAACAGCCATTCATTCATATATATATGTATATATAATATATTTTGATCAAACGGTAGATGAAGGTCTCGGGCTCTATTGCGATTCATAGAATTATAACTTTTGTGCACACTTCGAAGCACCTTCGTTAGCAATTTTCGATAAATTTTATAGATGGCCCAATGGAGAAATGAGAAAGCTAGAATGTATCTGGTTTTTCTTCAGAGAGATATTTCATCCCCTTGTTACCTTTGTAACGACATAAAGATGTGATAGATATTGACTAGATTCAACTAATGCTATGACAGAGAAAAGGAGGAACCATTTTTGCTCCTACTGGCAACTAAAACCTCCAAAATGTTAGTCGGTTGCTTGATCACGTAACATGCTTCAAAGTCACGTCTTTCAAAAAATTAAAAAAAATAAAAATCCATACTTAAGCCCTTGTTAAAATCATTCTAACTGCTTATCGAGAAATCAGTTAATGTGGAAAAATTCTCCAACTAACAGACCTTTGTTATGATTTCTTTTTTTTTGTTCCATAGAAGGAAGAAACACTTCAGCCTTAACCCTCACTTCCGTGACTTATTCCAGCCACAAGGTGAAAAGTTAATTTTTTTAAGTGACTTCATCGTCAAAACGAACCGTGGCCTGAAGTATTCATACCTGAACTAAAGCTAGGAAATCTCTAATAACCAACTCTTATCTGGTTCATCGATTAACGCCCCGAATAGGTAGCATTTTCCGTTTATTGTTTTCCTTTCGCGTGGCCGTTTCTCTGATTACGAATCTAACATAATTTGTAATTCCGTTTTCCTTTCTCTGAGGTTGCACGAACAATAAAAAAAAAAAAAAAATAATAATAATAATAACATCACGAAACATTTAACACACATTACCAGTTTGGGTTTTCTCGAATTCCGACGAAGTTGCTTTTGCTAGGCCTTCCGAAAACCCCCTCCTCTTGCTGGATTTAATTAAATCGATTGGTCCTGTTTCCAAACATCTGACATTTGAGCCAATGATGTGAAACTTTTCGTACTCCTGGCGGAGATTAGACCGATTTTTGATAATTTTATCTAGAGGAACAAATTTCTGAAAGATCCATCCTGCTCCTTCTACCCATTAGTTAATTGAAATAGTTTCCTCAAAATTGATTCACTTGCTTGTTCCCGTTCCTCAGGGCCCTAAAATTCTACATTCTACTCTCTCCCATTGCATTAACTAATTTTCTTTCCTTCAATAACGTAAGAGCAAATAGGGAAAATCTCATTTCTCGAAGGATATGAATGAAAAGGGTCCTTTGTTGGAAAATGTTACGAAAATGGCGGGCACAAAATCGAAACTATTGTATGTGACATGACATTGGCATTTAAACCAGAGGCAGGCTAAGTAGTTGGAGTGAACTCTTTCTACTATGTCATGGTCAGGACGACGACGACGATGATGATGATGATGATGATGATGATGATGATGATGATGATGATGATGATGATGATGCCGATGATGAGGACGACGATGATGCCGGCAGTAAATTTCCCTGAAATGACACTCTATAAATTTGCATTAAGTGATGAACGACGACTGCAGGCGATATGAATTCGAGTCTGAAAGCTACTGTTCTGCTGACGAAAAAGAAGACGACATAATTCACTTTGAATAATGTCGCCATATATAAAACACAAGAAAATGCAAATTCCGCACAAGACTGATATTTTTGAATTAAATGCCTGGAAAACGAGTTAATGCAGCAGTTCTGGTGGGGGAGATACCTACTATACACACAGTTTGCCATGGGTAGTCTATGAGATACTTTGTTTTTTTAAGTAAGAAATTTCCATGAAAGTTTCAGCACTGAACTGACGTACTCAATTCAGTCTTCGTAGTAGTCGCACAACTGTCTATACAGGTATATTTAATGTGAAGCAACGTAATAGATACACCACGACCCTGATTAGGAATTAGTTGTTTGGAAGGTCACAGTCCGTGCGTATCTAAGAGAGAAAACTAGTCATTGGCGTCATCTCTTACATCTTAAGAGGTTTAACTCTGTCGCCTCATATCTGAGCTCCTTGAATTATATCTTGGCTACATTTTCCTTGGACATCTTCACAGTTTTCTTCAAATTGATTAGTGGGTTTCAAACTGGACGAGGCCAAACTTCCTAGAGAGATATTCTGCAACTTTGTATCCTTTGATCCAGCACGTAGATGATAATATTGCATTTCCAATTTCGGCTTTATCGATGGACATTTTTACAGACTATATGCCCACTGGCGATGGCGTGATAGTTAGCTCATTGGACTATCACGTAGAGAGTCTGGGTTCGATTCTTGGGTGGGTCACCAACAACTTTTCAAATCTCCATCACCCTTTCAGCGGCCAATGGCAAACTCCCGAAAGTAAAATTGCCTATGAAAAAGCTTCTAAGGAGTAACGTTCGGATTCGGCGAACAACATTTTTTTTTTTTGGTGGGTAGGTGTGAAAATCTTCATAGACACTATGAACCCGTTGCTCATAGTAGTGTGAGATTCTTACTCACTAAAAACACGCCTCCCTTCTTATCGACTGCTACTAAGTAACCTTATAAAGTAGTTTCCGTTTCAAATAACGTTCGCGTGGGGCAGGTAGCTTTCCAGCAAAAGCACCTGTTACGAGTAGTACCGCTATTATATGCGGATAGTTCTTATCGCGCCAGATCGAATGGTCTCATTATTTGTAATAGACGCACTAAGTTTGTCTCGTCCAGAATTTGGAGTATTTTATTATTACAATGACCATGAAGACGAATATGGAGTTTGCGAGCAAAGTTCATTATTTCGTCCTCGACGGTAACTATTCCTAAGTCTCCGTGGATATCACTGTTTCTGATATACTATGGGGCGTTCACGATTTGTCTTAGAACTTTGTTTTGATAGCCTTGGAGAATATTTCGGTTGCTTGGTTTAGTACAACCCCAAAGTTGTGTACCGTACGTCCAAACAGGTTTAAGCACTTGCTTATAGATGAGCCCTTTGTTATGTATGCTTAACTTGGAATGTCTTCCTAGTAGCCAGTACATTTGTCTGAATTTATTTTCAAGTTCATCACGTTTCTTCTTAACATGCGGCTTCCATTTCAGTTTTACATCTAGTGTCATTCCTAGATACTTTGCTTCATTTGCATATGGTATTTGTACCGAGTTAATGAAAATGGGAAGGTTGTTTATTTTTCGGTAAGTAAAATTAACATGAGTAGATTTGGTCTCATTGAGAACAATTCGCCATATCTTTGTCCATTCGTAGATTTTATCCAAAGCCGTTTGTAGCTTTCCAGTAGCTAACTCGACTGAAGTATCTGTAGCTAGTATCGCCGTGTCGTCCGCGAACGTGGCTACTATGGTACCTGATTCTTCCGGTATGTCTCGAGTATAGAAGTAAAAACAATACCGGACCAAGTACACTTCCTTGCGGAACTCCAGCAGCGATCTCTTTAAATTCCGAGTATTCGGTGCCATGTTTAACACGAAAAATTCTGTTTTCCAGGCACGATTTCAGAATCGTATACAGCTCTCTCGGAAGAACCTGACTTAGCTTAAAATTTAAGCCTTCATGCCATACCTTATCGAAGGCTTGAGACACGTCAAGAAACACGCTAGAACATATCTTTTTTCCCTCTAGGGCTTTCTCAATTTCATTCGTAATTCTAAAGACCTGGTCAATTGTGGAGTGCTTAGTTCTAAAACCGAATTGATGATCAGGAATTAGACGCCTCTCTTCAATGATCGGTTGCAAGCGCTTCAATAGGAGTTTTTTTTAAATATTTTAGATATTATCGGCAGAAGCGATATCGGTCTGTAGGACTTTTTTTCATTTAGAGATTTGCCTGGTTTCGGGACCATTATAACTTCGGCAACTTTCCATTGGCTTGGAACGTTTAATAATCTTAGCGCGGCATTTATAAGTTGGAGCAGTTTGATAAGGGCTTTCTTTGGCAACTCCTTGAGAATTTGACCTGTTATCAAATCATAACCAGGGGCTTTGTTATTTTTCAATTTTTTAATTACTTGGTTAAGTTCTCGTAGGGATACTGTTTTTATTCTAAAATTGTCCGGTGCCGTAATTATATAATTAGAACCTCCTGTTAACGCCTGTCCATCAAAAGGCTTAAACGTTTCTTCTAGGTGCTCGGCAAATAGATCCGCCTTCTCTTTATCTCCTTTTGCCCATTCGCCATTATTTTTTCTTATGGGAGGAAATTGCATTTGAGGCTTTTTGATTCCCTTCATGGCTTTCCAGAGGGAGTAATTTGAACTTCTTTCGGCAGTCAGACCTTCGAGATATGTAGAGATATTCCGATTTTTGTAATCTCGTATTGCTTCCTTCAACTTGTTGCATAAGTGGTTTAAGTATGTTTTATGCTGGGGAGTACGGGATTGTTGCCATCTTTTGCGCGCTCTCCTCTTTTCTCTCACCAGTTCTTTTATTTCTGGCGGATATTTTATTTCATTTCTTGCTTTCTCTTTTCTTTTTGGAGTTGGAGTGTTGTTCCAGGCAGCGTTCTGCAGGACTGTGATGAATCTGTCGACTTCGTCTTCTATTTCGTTTTGTGTTTTTAGCTACACGTTTCGAACAATATGTTCATTGCAGTAATTTCTAAAACCGTCCCAGTTAGTTTTGTTGTTAGTTAATCTAGGCGCCACTTCTTTCTTAATTAAGAGTATGCTTAGTGTCAAAATGACTGGTGAGTGATCTGAGGAGAGATCATAACTTTCCTTGATGTTTGTAGAAATTTTGGCTGCTCCCTTTGTGACAAAGAAGTCTACAAGATCAGGGGTCTTTGTTATATCCGAAGGCCAATATGTTGGTTTTCCTGTCGAGAAAAAGTCAACTTTACATTGCATTCCGGCTTCATAGAGTTGTCTGCCTTTCGTTGAATTACATCTTGAGCCCCAGAAGGTATGTTTCGAATTAAAGTCACCACCAATTATAAAATTCGGTCCGAGTGAATCAAAGATACCTTTAAAGTCATTGTTTTCTAGCTTGCATCGCGGGGGACAATAAATGGATGCAATGTTGTAGTGCAGGTGGTTATATTTTACGCGAACCGAACTTAACTGCATTGCATCGCATTCAATCTTCATATTTATAGAGTGTTCAATACAATTTTTAATGAACAATGAGGATCCGCCTCTGGCATTTTTTGATGGGTGGTATGCATGATAAGCACAGTATCCCTTTAGTTCTACACGAGGTCCTTTCCTCAAGTGAGTTTCAGAAATCAAGCAAATGTCAATATTGGCTTTTTGTAAGAACACTTCCAGTTCGTCGAGTTTTTTAATAAGGCCGTTTGCGTTCCACGTCAATATTTTAAGCACTTGTTTCATATTCATGCTTGGAATTGAGTTTTACGTATTTCTTTCTCGAGATTGCACAATTTTTCAACTAGAAGTTTATTTGTTCTGCCTTGCTCCTCAAGAGTCGTGAGAATTAGGGAGAAAACGCGAGCCACTGGATCTGGCGTAACACCGCTTTTTTTATTTCCTTGCAACGCAGCTTGTGCATACGTTAGCGCGTCAATCGGTGGCGGATTTTCCTTCGCGATCTTTTTTTTGTATATCCTTCGACTTTACCGCGACGGATTTTCTTTCTTTCACTGCCTGTTCTTTAGCAATATTAGGTTTATTTGAGGTTGCGTGTAGGTTTGGACGTAAGGTTTTTTTAAGCGTATCGCGCCTTTTTTGGAGTTCTTTCGCCACTTCACATCCGCGATAGTTTGCTGGGTGCTTTCCTTGGCAATTTATGCAAGACGGTGGAAGTTCTTTATTTAAGTTGCACTCTTCTGAGAGATGTTTACCGGCACATTTTACGCAACGCGGTTCTTTTTGGCAGTAAGTCTGCGTATGATTGAAGCCTTGGCAACGCTTACATTGCGGGATCGATCTTGTGTTCCTTCGTACAGGTTCGATTTTGACTACGATATTTAAAATAGTTTTGATACCATAGATATCTTCTTTATTTTCGGACTTATCGAAACTAAGCATAAACAGTGAAAGTCCCCGCTTAACCAGGATTTCCTCGTTTTCCTCTGTTTTTCTCTTTTCTTTTTTAATAATATTTACGACGTCTAGAACTTTAAAGCCCTTTGCATGGAGGTCGCTTACAATATCGTTTTTAGTACACGAAGGGTGAAGTCCTCTCGCTACTACACGTTATGGTCTTTCTGACTTGTTTTCGAAAGTGTACCATTAGATCTTCTCGGTGTTTAATTTTTCGGACAATTCTCGGTAGTCATCGGAGTTGTCGACGTTAACTTTCCACACGTTGTTGCGCAGTGATGTAACCTTATACTTACATTTAAGCGTATCTTTGAGAAAGCAATGCAACTTGCTATAGTCTGAGACCCCAACAACGTTGATTGGAGGTGGAAGACGTAATTTTGTTGGGAGTTGCTTTTTTTGTGACTCCTGGCTCTTTTCTGGAACGACTTCAGGTGAGGAACCAGCTTTACGTTTCTTAGACGGTCTTTTCTTTAGGGTCCAATTTGTTTCGCGCGTAAGCTCTTCTTCGTCCGTATGGAATTCGCGACTAGTTGAGCGGAGTGGACTGCTTTCTTGGGCTTCGTTTATATGCTTTGTTTTCAGAGCCTTGTTTTCCTCTCGGAGTATGTCTACTTCTTTTTTAAGCTCTTGAAAAAGTAGCTCCATTTGCTTAAGCTTCGTACGGAGTGCGTTGTTTTCATCCTCTAAGCTTTTATTTGTCACTGAGTCCGTTTTTTCGCGCGTAGGCGCTTCGGGCGGACTTCTTTTCCCGGAGAAATTCGATCTTGGTGGTGGAGATCGTGATACCCTTGAACTTTTAGAGAAGGGATCAAACGACTGCGGTATATTCGTTGAATTTACTGCGTTATTTTCGTTGTTTGTATTATTTGTTTTATTTGTTTTGTTTTTGTCTAGGTTCATATTTAGATCCCACGAGTATGGGGGAAGGGAGGTCCACCGCATCAGAGACCCCTGTAATGCGGTAAGGCTGCGTTACAACCAGAGGACGCCAGGTATCCGGAGGGCTCCGTTCGCGGTGTTCTATTGATTTTACATCCCGAGCACCATTCAGGCCTTGGCAGGGGTCGCATAACACCTTGCCTTGAGGATGGGATACTTATTTGAGTGGCAGCGCCCCCTCACGGATCTGGGAATCCGGCCCAGATGGATTTTAGTTGATTTTACGACACACTTGAAGCATTGTCAATGATTCTCTTTAGGAATTCGTTTGACAGAAATTATTTGGTAGCATCGTCCTTGCCCACTTTGCATGTGAATGGTATGGTAAAGGTTGTAAACTTCAGTGAGTGATAGTATCCTAAGTCTTGTCCTTGTACTTACAAAAGAAGGAAATTGTTTTGCTTTCTTGTGGTGGACTGTTCACTGTACCATTCTGTGCCATCAAAACCTAATATCTTTACTTCATACTGAATCCGTGTGTTCATATTTTCTTGCGTCAAACATGAGGCCCGGAATTGACGGGCTTACTCAAAGATACATTTCTAAAGCCTGTCTCTTTAAGCGGGCCCAATGGGTGAAGGAACTCGCCTCTGCTGTTTTTTTTATGATTTATTGTTGAGAGTGGAAGCTTGTCTTGTTGTATTGAACTCGCGTAAAGCTGGGAGAAGAACTAGGTCAAGGACCTGTTTAAAACATGAGCTGAGGTGTCATGCTAAATAGAACGAAGGTCAGGTGTAATCAGCCAGAACGGAAATGTGCATGATGTGCGTAAAATTGTTTTCCGACCCCATATTCTGTCCCGCGAATGCATGATCTTGCCATAAAGAAGACATCGTTGGACATTTTTATCAAAATTGAAGTGCTTCGAAAGCATTTCAATTTCGATGATTACAGCATCTGTTATTCTGCTATTCTGGAGAACTACAGGGAACTGATTGGGTATGCTGACTGAGGTCAATATGCGATAGCGTGGGTAACTAAATTCACTTTCAGTGTCCTGCTTTCAATAACTGCGGTTGTCACCTAGGGAATTTATTGTGGCTACGTAGATGATGAAGATGTTCTATCTAGATATCGAAATACGTCTATCAACTACAATATATTGGGTCGTATTGTTGATTCCGTACCGCACTCGTTCCGCACTCTTTCCGTGCGTAAAAAAATTTTTGCATTGTTGTTTCCTACACGGAAAACTACCTTACCTACTCATGTTTCCGGACATAAATCTGTATTGTTGATTCTGCATGATATTTTTGTTTGCTTTCTTTCCGTGAGAGTTTCGTTACGGAAATTTTTTCGAAATGTATTTGTGATTTACTTGCTTTTTAGAAATAAAAATTGAGATTTTTACAGGAATAAAATAGAAAAATATACCAATAAAGTTCAGGCTTTAGTGAACGGAATCCGCCGGAGGTGCGAGACTTTTGGTGCTAACTGAGACAAAAGTTGAATGTATGTGGTCCCCCTGTAAAAGACGTTGCAGGATGGAAAAAGGTAAAAGCAGACATTCGATATCCATTTGGTACAAAGAGTGTTTTCTAATGATTCTAAAACCTCAGCACTAGCGAAAATATGGATTGCGCAGTGTTGACGTTAACGTCTTTCCAAAGTCTTGCTGATAGCTGCATTCCGCGAAGAAGCGTAAACAGTCAGCCAACTTTTCTTTGGTGGAAAGTGAGCCTTGTCTTTTTCTTTGGCTAAGCGAATGGTCTAGTTCCATAAGCATGTATTGGAACGCAATTTTGTTAAGGCGAAAGTTGCGCTGAAAACTTAAACTGAGCTTAGACCAGTGGAAACACATTTTTTGTATTAAATTCACTCTTCGTCGTTCAAATGCAAAATATCAGCTGAACTGCATCGCAAAACCCTTCGCTTACGTCTTAAAGCAGAGTCACCATTATCACGATTTTACAAAAACCGAAATTTTTAAAATTCAAACGTCGATAACGTTATTTCTTTCGCAGAAAGTGTCAAAAGTGTCGGTAAATTAAATTGTACGGCAGGAATCAACAATACTAAAAAATATATTAAGAATCGACAATAGGACCCATTAATTGAATAACTGGCAGTGCCGGGCGTAAGCTACTCGTACAATTGGTGCCCTAGGAACTTCCTCAGTTTAGAGATTGCAATGCGTCAAATGGAGAAAGTTGGCTTGTTTGACTTATCGAGAGCTGACAGCGAGTCAAATTAGTTTCTCAAACAGAGCTTAATAATTGGATGTCATCTGCGCCAGCAAATTTTTTGCACCTGTCATCGGAAAGGCTCACAAAACGCTGTTGGCCTTTGGTAAAACATGGACTTTGTCAAAGATGAGAAGGGCCCTCTGGATCATGAGCGAATTCCAATCTATGCGTCAGTTGTTTAAGTTATCGCAGAAATACGTCACTTTTGTTTTTACCAGATTTTCGACACCGACGCCTTCTTTGAATACAATGACTTTGGACATACTAAGTAGAATTGCGTGTCGTTTTCGAGCGGACGTTTCCAGTACCTATTGCCTCTTCTGAGCAGAACCGTAAGCGGGGACTACTTACAAAGAAGAAATGCTTCCTGATGTTTCTAAAATATCATGTTCCTTATACGGAAAGATCCAGAGGTGTTACTCGTTTGCTAAACATCTGAGTACTCATTGCAAAAGTGACACCATCCCTCATTAAATGCACCTACAATAAAGCGATAAAGTACGAGTATCTATCTACAAATAATCAAGGAATTATATTGAAAAGTACAGACAGAGGATATGCAATCAGTTTCGTCCTCTGAGACAGCTTTCTGTTTTCTTGATGTGATGAGAAGTTATACGTGACTGCAGAGCTTATCAGCCAGAAGGCAATGAAGTGATTTTGAAAATTCTCATGTCATCAACGAAAATAAAAAGATAAGAACTCGTTATGTCATTAATCGATAAAATAAACATGATTGGTCTAAGATGACTACTTTGAGGAACACCAGATGTTGCTTTAATGCTGTCGGGTATTCGGGATCTGTATTCTCGGTCTTCAAAATAGGATTTGATCTATGCCCCAACTTGTTTGTTTACTTTGAAAATGATAAGTTGGTGAGAAATTTTATCGAATACTTTGCTGAAATCTGTGGAAATAGAATCGATTTCTTCACCTTCTTCTAAAGCACAAAGCGTCGTAGAGAAGAACTCAATTTGGTTAGTGGTCGTTGATTGACCTTTTATGTAACCGTGCTGATTTGTGCAATACATGAGCAATTTTTGTGAGATTATTCCTTCAGAAAGTTTGGGTGTGTACGTAGCTTTGCTATGGGCGTACAATTATGGTCTTCGCCCTTACTTTCTTTCTTATGTAGAGGAAGTAAGATTCCTCCATAGGAAAGGAAAAGAACCTAGAAACGTTTAGAGTCCGGGATTCAGCAGAATTGCATTGCGCTAACGACTTTAATACTGCTTAAAACTTATAAATCAACTAATACTAATGTAACAGGATCACTTCAGATGCTCTCAATTCCATCAATTTTGGGCGAACGATCGATAAAGCTTTATTACTTTTGCAGCTAAAGGAAAGTGCTTCTAATCAAAGAAGCATCTGGAGTCAAATACTGATTGCGTTCCGTCTTCACCTTATTAGAATACATCGAGGTGCATATGGTATTCGGTGTGTGAACTTCTATCGATTAGTGAAATGTGGCGCTGGAACAAACTCGCTTAAAGTGGCTCAACAGTTTTCACTCATTCTAATGTAGAAAACTTTATATACTTACTTGTGCCATACTAATCTGACATAAATCACCTGCATATCTATACCGAATTCTGTACTTTATGGATGAAAACCCTCACAAAGTGTGGGTTGCCTTAGGTAGAACGATCAGCATTGAAAAGAGACTGCAAAGCCTTGCTTCCATTGTGCAATGTGTAGCCAGAAAAGTGGGTTTTCAGTCAATCCTCCCAAAACTCAGTTTATTTTCTTCGCTGTCAGGTGGAAGTAGTATGTCGTGCAGACCTTCACTTTCAGTTTCCTGAAAAAGCTCAATAAATGAGTGTTACTGAGGATAGTACACTTCTTTGCGCTAAACATAACAGAGGGCTTGCCACCCAAGATGTTTCTTTGGATCTACAGCACTACGACACGACAAGCTCTTCGGAATATATCCCACTGCTGCTGTTGCCAGACTACAAGGAACGTAGTGCATCAGCTGCATAGGAGCATCTTCTAATACATCTGGCTCTGCTTTTGACGCAATGATCCCTCTATGTTGATACCAAAATCGTGCCTGGACTCTTAAAACCATCTTTCCTTTTTGATACAACTTGCACTACGGTTTTCATAAGTTTTTGACTTCAGAACTTGTGTTGCTGCGAAAATATGAATTGGACTTTCCCCGTGTTCTGGAATTGTTTCGGTCAGAATGTCGTGGGCCCCCACAGATGACTAAAACTAGTCTAGTCTTCGGACTATCTTCTAAACAGGTATGTCACCGGAATCTGATGGTAATGAACAAATAATTGTTGAAGGAAAAAGTTTTTCAATCAGTAAAGATAGCAAACCAGCGCGTAAGCCCTTTTTTAAGTCTCCTTATCGCCTTCGAAATGGGCTGAGTGTTGCTTTGATGTTAAGTTACGATGACTTTGCAGGAAATGAGATTGCCGATTTCTGAACAAGGTTTGGATGACAGTGACTTCTTGTAATAGGATTGTTACGTTTATGGCTTGTGCTACAATTGATAGCTGGGTTTCCTGTGATTAAAACATTAGACGACTGTACGACTATTTAGGATGCTGGCAAACGAAACGATTGCTTCTCAGTGTCTCTAAGAAGTTAACGACTTTTCTACTGTCCTTGAGTAAGAAAACCTTCAGACTGTGTGCTAGACATAAATGACACAACATTCTATGCAAGACAAGACAACATTCTAAGAGTGGTGGCGGCACCTGGGAACTTTTTGTACTCCTTCGCTAAGACTGAGAAATCCCGGTAAAAGAAACATGAATTAGTTCTCAGATTCAATGCTCAAAAGCCGACTTGATGATCTTAGACATTTTTGAAGATGTTTTCAAAGATCCTGGGACTTGAATGACAAGGAGAAAAATGTACGAAAATCCTTACAAAATCTCCTTAAAACGTAATAAAGAACAAAATAAGCTCATCACTATTCATTTGTGTTTATTATTTGTTTTATTTGGGAAACACCAACCAGCATATTAAATCTGTCAGCATGAGGAACTCATAAATGTGAGCAACGAATACCTGACGTGTGCGATCACTCAATTAAATCGAATAAATCGAACACAAAATGAACAAACGAATCTTAATTGATTTTTATTTGAATTAAATGACTTCAACTCAAACGAAAGGGCCATAAAAGCTTCAACTCTTTTGCCAACGTAAACAGACTAACATTTGCGCCTGCAAATTATTGCGTGCGTATTCACCTATTACGAATTGAAATGTTTTTCTCTTTTCTTTTCCTAAATTTTCACCCAAAATACTCAAATTCAATTCAATTTTTTCCTATTAATAGAAACCACGTTTCAATCTATGGGCCTACGAATATGAGTATTCGACGTATGAGAGAATTGTTTGTTTGTTTCGATATTTTGTTTGGATCGCTAGATACTCGTACGAGCACTCTCACCACCCGCCTTGATGTGATGGATTTTATGGGGTGAATTGGAAACTTGCCTATTGTTCGCGTGTTTAGATGTTGCTTCGTACTACGAATAATCTATAAAATTAAAAAAAAACAACAAAAAATAGAAGTAAATATAATCTACAACGTACTCGAACCACCTCACTTGTAGGCGGTATGAATGTAGTTCTATTCCAGATATGAGTAAGTACTACGCTCGAAACAAAAAAACATCACTAGGTCTGAGGAGAGCAGAAAAGAATTTTTTGAAACTTTACAACATACCTTCGGTTTCATTTCGGTTTCATTTCGGTTTTATTTATGGAAAAGGCCAACAAGGAAATCTATTTATTTACTCGGGTTTTTCGTTTTTCAAAAAGTCTTAATTGATTAAGTCTATAAATTTGTTCTTAAGTGTTTGTTTTACAAAATTTTGACGCCCACAGTGATGATGAATACAATTGACTAAGCAACTAATGTTGCTAGGGGGAAACAGTCGTCTTTAAGAAGACTGGAATAGGTCTGGTTGCATCTGGGGGAAGGGTAATTTCAGGAAATATCTTTATTTAACAGTGTAAAATAATGTGTAGTTACGCAGATGCCTATTAGAGGTATGGGGGCTGTAGAAATAGTTTAGGCGCTGAGAGTTGTCAATCTTGCGATATCCAATAACTGTCGGGTACGGTTTGGTGTCAAGCAGACAAAAACAGCAGCACCATAAGCGGGACAACGAATGAATTTCTCTTGATGAAATCAACGGTGAAGTAAAATCACATAGCAACTCAATGGGACCTTATCTGGGCTACTTGGAAATATTTAGAGCTCAGGCCGGTAAGCATATCTGGGACTAAGACAGGGTCTTGAAAAATAGATGGTGGTAGATGAGCCCTTAATGGGCCAACGGCAGCGCTACATTGAACGGCATATTGACGTCGGTCTAGCTGCCCTCTCGTCCTGGGGCTGGCTTTAGTGCAATTGGCCCTCCAGGATAGATGTTTGGCCGCCAAGGTAGCTGCCCGGTCTCATACTTATCCGTTTAAAAGCTAAATTTGCCAACACTAGCCTTATATGTGCACATCCTTCGACAGAGAAGAAAGATGACGAGACCAAAGATAGACTCCACGAGCTCTGCACGAGAAGAGAAGGCATCTTTGGTAGTACTGTCGGAAGATATAGCCTGCACAACACCACCTCCAATAATGGATTCAGGCTAATCGACTTCGCGGCGGAACGAAACATTGTCGTAGTTTTTACGCAGCTCCCCTATCTTGATATTCACATGGGGACTTGGAGAACTCCATCAACCAGATTGACCACACTGCGATCGACGTAAGACACTCCTCTAGTATTATGGATGTCAGAACGTTCCGAGGAGCCAACATCGACTCGGACCATTATCTTGTCATAGCCAAGGTATGGCGCGGATATCCCGAACAGCGTAAACGCAAGTTAATGCTGTGAATAATTTCGACGTCAGACGGCTAAAATCGCAAGAAATCCACAAATCCTTTTCCTATCAAGTCTCCCCTAATCTCTTAAGAGGTCCCTTGCCGCCAGCATCAAGCATCAAAGACCAGTGGCAGCACTGCTAAAAAGCCAACAAAGATGCCGCTACTGATGTGCTGGGTTTCACTCGACCACAATTACCAAACCCCCAGTTTGATGACGAATGCTGGCAAGTACAAGCAGCTAAGCAAGATACACACAAAGTGGCGATGCATAGAAGTACAAAAGCTTCTAACGATCAGAAGAGAAGAACGAAACACCGGCTTCTCAGGAGGAAATAAGAAGAGCTTAAAAAGCACGCGGTCGAGGAAATTGAAAGGTGTTACTGTAGGAATCAGATTCAGATACAAACCCCGTACCGAAGCCTGTAGAAACCTTCAAGGGAATATTGTAGTAGAATCGCAGTCGATGGTGGGTATAAGGAAAAATCATTTCAATAGACTGTATGATGGCGATGACGAACCAAAAACCGTCACCAGGCAGAACCTGACCTAGATGAACTGAAGATTGCCTCATCTCAGCTAAAATCAAAGAAAGCTGACGGAGTGACTGCCGAGCTCTTCAAAGTGACAGGCGATGACTAAGTAAAAAGCATACATCAACTCATCTGTAGAATATGGTCGGACGAAAGTATACCCGATGAGCGGATCCCCCGTTATGTTCGCTCTATCCTCAAGGAGACGCTCTAAGTTGCTCCTACTGCAGAGGCTTCAGTCTTCTTAATATCGCCTACAAGATTGTGTTTGCCGTATTATGAACGCTTGAAGCCGTTCATCAACAACCTGATTTATCCATATCAATGTGGCTTCACACTACGCCAGATCTTGGTGATCACCTATTCCTCGATTTTAAGGCCTCGTATGACAGCATTTACAGAGACGAGCTATACAACACAATGTTTAGTTTCGGAATTTCTACCAAACTCGTCCGCCTGTGTAGTATGACAATCGAGAATGCATTCTACTCCATTACGGTCGGTAAGGATCTCACTGCGACCTTCGATGTCAAAAAACGATTTAGACAACCCGAAAGGCATACGATTTTTTGAACATCATTCTTGGACGAATAGTGTAAAACTCACAATTTTCCTAAAGTCCTTCCAATTACCAGCATGCAACAATGATACTGACATAATGGGACGAAAGCATCCAGTAAAACATGGGTTAGGCCTAACATTCCTGATGTATAGGTATGTATAGAAACGACAGAATTTCAGAAGTGATAGAGGTATGAATAGCAATATATGTTAGTTCTTCACTTAAGTGTGAAGTTTTTGTTGCAACTGCAGGGCAGGCATTGAGTTCATGATAAATCTACTTAGTGTTTGTTATCCCATCCGTATAGAAATAGTTCCCATCAGCTCTTTTTCATAGCAGTTTTCGAATTTTCCGTGCCGTATCAACATATTATCATAAGCAGTGAGTGTTACTGTTTGATGAAATCGTCTTATATGGCACCTCTGACCATGATCTCATTGTCTGCCCCTACAATATTGTCTCTCCACCGGCCTTTTTTCGTTTACGTACGTGGGTTGTCTGAAAAGTTTCCGACCGAACAACGATACAAGACATTTTTTCTCAATTTTTCTTTTTATTTTTCTACATAGTCGCCTTGTAACTCTGCACACTTCTCCCAGCGATGCTCCCATCTCTCTAACCCGTTCAAATAGTACTTGGCGTTTTTCTCTGCAAAATAATTGTTCACGAAGGTGATTGCCTCTTCATTTGACGAAAATCTCTGTCCTCCGAGCGCAGTTTTTAGATGAGGGAACAAAGAGAAGTCGCTTGGGGCTAGATCTGGTGAATAAGGCGGATGGTCAAGCAGTTCAAATCATAATTCATGGATTTTCGCTATGGCTTGTTGAAACAGGATTTTCTTTTTCTGCAAATGTGGCAGTTCTTCCGCAATTTATGCCTTTAGCTTGGCAAGTAATGATGCGTGGTATGCTCCTGTAATGGTTTTTCCTTTTTGAAGATAATCGATTAAGATAACTCCTTTACTATTCCAAAAAACAATCGATATCACTTTCCCAGCCGAAAAAACAGTTTTTGCTTTTTTTCGAGCCGGCTCGCCCTTTGCAGACCACTCTTTTGACTGAACTTTTGTTTCGGGCATATAATGGTGTGTCCAAGTTTCATCTACAGTAATTAATCGGCGCCAAAACTGAGCCAACAGAGCGTTGGAAATGTTCATTCGAACACGTTTTTGGTCTAACGTAAGCAAACGCGGCACCCAACGGGCGGAGAGCTTTCTCATGCCTAAATCTTAATTTAATATGTAACAAACACGTTCTTTGGACATTTTCATAACCTCTACTATCTCTCACACTTTAATTCGGCGATCGTCTAACACCATTTGGTGAACTTTAACAATGTTATCGTCAGTGGTTGCAGTTTATGGACGTCCCGACCGTTCATCTCATCATCTCCCAAGCTCTTACGGCCACGTTTAAATTCAGCTGCCCAAAATTTCACTGTGGTAAATGATGTTGCAGAGTCCACATATACACAGTTCAACTCATTTTAGATTTGCGTAGGCGTATTGCCTTTCAAAAATAAGAATTTAATAACAGCTCGTTACTCAGTTTTTTTTCCATTTTCACAAAAAAAATACTCACATGGACTCACTCAAACGACTGTCAACTAAAAACTGCGCGTCCAAAATGACTGAAACTTCGGTATGTAACTGTCAAAAGACGCATAACTAGCATTCACTAGCTTTAATTGACGAGTGCCGCTATCTTTACGTTGCGGTCGGAAACTTTTCAATAAGTGGTAAATGAATGTTATGGCGTACCTCAGGGATCGATTCTTGGGCCTATTTTGTCCTGTGCATTTATCAATGACTCGGCATTAGTATGCAAGCACGCCTCAGTTTATCATAAAACTGACGACGTTCAACTATATCTGACCCATTCTAAAAGATCGATTGCGAAGCATGCTGTAAAGTTAAACGAACATTTGTCCAGAATCCACAAGTTGTTGGTGGTAAATGACCTGCACTGTTTAAAGTGCATTTTCAGGCAAGTGATTCTGAAATCTAACTCATCAGTCACCAAGATATTTCTTAATATTTTTAGCAGGAACTGTGACTCTGTTATTAATCTTAATTTAAACTTTATGCCTTTGACTTGTTTTTACCTTTGTCACTGATCGCATTTAGCAATGGTGAACCTTCACTTCTTTAGATACAGTGTTGTCCTGAAGTCACTGGTAATCTCAAGTTCTCTGAGCTCATTTTAACTAAACATTTTCGACATGTTATTGATGTATGGATGGTGGTCGAGAAGTCACTTAAGAACCAACCACAACTAACTCATACATCGGTACTGCAGTATTTACCCAATTTTTTTGAGGCATTGAACCTCCAGATTTTGGGTCGAAAATAATTGCTACACCTTAAAGATTCAAGACATTCTCCAGACTAAGAATGCTCGAAAATAAGATTGATGTTGGAGACATTTAATTCCAAGAGCAGCACTTGGTTGTGAATAATAAAATTTGAGTGCTGTGGATTGTCTGAATAAAATATTAAATTCAGCTCATGACAGCATCTTGAGAGGAATCTTATGCTTCAACAAAATGAAACTAACTTACGGTCATAATGGAATAATCTTTCTTCCTTAACCTCTTGATAGCTATCCTTACACTGCAGCACCGCAAAATCACTTCAAAATGCTAAACGCCATATAGCAAATATTTTTCCTCCCCTCAAACTGCACTCTCTCTCTCCCATCTAAAAGCATCATCGCATCCCTCAGCTTTGTAACTAAATGCAATATCAATCGATTTCCCTTTTCTGGCTTTCAAACTTAAAAGTAATAACAAAAAGGATTCTTCCAATCGACCTACAATAACGGCTACAGCTACTCGTACGAGTAAGAATACAAGGATAACGCTTTCCATTGGAGACGATCGGCGACAACGTCGACTCTATCGCAAAGACAACGACAAGCTTCGAGAACTAGGTCAATCATAGTTCAAAGGAATTCAATAACGACTTATATGCATTACGTAAATTGTAGTTGTTCCACCCCTAACAGCACACCCCAAATACATTATGGATGTTCCACTAAACTATAAAACCACCCAACTGTCGCCGGTCGTTCGGTTGATGGTAGGTGGTAGGTGGTAGGTTGTGTTGCATTCACAAAATTTCAACCCGTCTTTAGTTTGTCACTTAGAGGAAAGCAGCATCCCTCTCTAAGAACAAAGCTGAGTGCAAGTCTGTATGTGTGTTGTGTTGGGGCCCGGGTTGAGGATAGCAAATGAGTTTGTACCCCCAAGCTCTGCCCTGTACCGCTGCTGGCTAAAGCTTTAATGCGTTCTCATTTCGTTTTTATCAATTTTTTTATGAGTAAAGCGCAAAGTTAAATAAATTTACACACAAAAATATTATACAACGACAAGTGGTTATAGTACGCTTTTAACTTATTCGTGTCTTTACTTCCTTTATCCTCTTGCACATATGACTACGAGTGTATGACTACGAATACTCATATAACTATGACTGCGACTACAAGTTTGAGTATTCGACGAGGACGAGAAGGAAGTGGTTGTCGCTAGCTGGCACGATGCGATGCCTGAGAGTGTTGGTGGTAGGCATCAGGGGTAAAAAAAAAAATGCTACTTATCAGGTCCTTGATGTACACAAGTATGAGTACTACGCCGCGCCGAGAATTGGGGGAGAAAAAAAACCCTCGTCGTTGTAAGGATAAAACTTCGAAACTAGACTACAGCGGAAATGATGACTTAAGGACACTCAAGATAAGTTGGAATTGGAAGGCTTTACATTTCTGTGTAAAGGAGTTTCTTGTTTTTGTTTTTTCTTTTACTTTTACGACGTCAATCTTACCTTCATATTATGCTGGTATGTATGTGTATGTAGTTTTGGTACCTAACCAAGGTTGACACAGGGTTTTTTGAGGAGTATATTCAGATTTATTGGGCATTAGAATCGAGATTCCATCACGTCATGGGTTCTGTTACGTGTAATAAACGACCCTAGAATCTCTCAAGAGTTGCATCCTGGACATTTTCGGTGACAGAAATGAGAAAGATAGACCTTCACCCGAAATAAGTTGGAAGAACTGCTACTTGGGGAGCGATGTTCCACAAAAGGATGAGATACCTCGACATTATTTTACCATAGGCTGTTGGGGGAAAGTTTCTTCCTTCCTTCCTTAAAATCATTAGATGCACCTTCTTCGGTTGTCCTTTTTTTAGGAAAATAATAAAATAAGTAGTCCCAAAATTAGGGGCTACGGTTGAGTGCTTCAATATTCCTTAATGGCACCTTTATCTTATTTGCTTAGTCAATGCTTCAGCTTGGGATGAATTGTTGCCTTTATCAAGAATGGTTTTCAGTAAGCCTACTCCGTTAAGCCTGACTGCTTTATATGCTTAAATAAATTCAAGATCAAAAGCCATTTCATCATGTGGACACCAACCATATGCACGATGTAAAGGCAATTTGTCTTTCGTAACTTAAGTGTTACCGGCGTCTTCTGCATGGACCTAGATCTAGGTATCATTTCTCCACAGGGAAATTTAAGAAATCCTTATACTCGTATGGAAGTAATATCTGTATCTGTTGTGACAGGTGAGTTTCACTTAAAATACTGTTTGAGCCCTTGGCTATCTCGAAAAGAGTGTAACTCAAGATCTATCCCATCAAGGCAGGCTCAAAATATTGAAACTTAAATGGGAGCCACATCATACGGAATTAAGGCCTCCACTAGGCTTGATATGAATTCCTACACCGTGGCTGGGAGGTAGTTCTCCTGATAATTGACTGATTCGAAGAACAGGAGAGGCTCTTGGATACCTAGTTCTAAGTCATCTTATGAAAGTTCATAATCTAGTGCAGATAGATTTCGTCATCTACAGTTCGAGTATTTCGACATTGGATTGCATCATGCTGTTGAAATCCTGATACTTTGGAAGTTGACTTCAAAAGCGGCTTAAAGCATAGACTTAAGAACATGCTCTTCTACCCCCTAGTGTCCGCTGATAGCCATGTTTATTAAGCCATGTGCATGCATTGATGTGTTCGGTATTGTCATTTTGGCTAACGAAACCCCATAAGCCTATTACAAATATGAGCGCAGTGTTCTTAGCATAGCTTCCATCACGACAAGAACGTCACAGTTGACCATTAAAAGGTAAACAGCATGCGGCACGTATTTTTCTTCTCATCCTTTGTCGAGATCTGGTTCCAGCCAGGTTTTTTTTTCGCCGAATTGAGGTCGTTTAGTTCCTAATTACTGACATTACATCAGGGAGACATAAATTTTAGGATTTTCTACATTTTCGGTGTATGTCTATAAATCGTCATCATCGCTCTAATCGTCTTTGTTTATATAGTGCATACCCAAATCTCAGTTTGGACCTTTAAGCCAAAATGCTGGATCTTGTTATTTGACTTTGGAAAACACAGTAAATTTTACATATTGGTTTTGGTAGGAAGCCAACGTTGGCGTTTATCCGTTCCCCCATCGGGCAAGGATTTAGAGTTCCTTTGAAACTCTACTGCTATTTCTGATAGCTTCAACCTTCTTTGATCTTCGAGTCTTTCAATTATGGCTGAGAATTGAGGTGCAAAGATAGTTTGGATAGGTGATTTCGTTTTGGTTGCTTTTCAATGGTGAGGTCGCAGTTCAAAATTAAGTGAAATGAGCAACGGGAAATCCCTGCTTCGTACTCTATATTGCCCATCGATACTGAAGAAGCCATCGACAAGCTGGGTAGAGATGTTGTACATTTTGAGTAGAAGAAGCATAGAAGAGAGACTTGTCGCTTACACAAAAGTAGGCCATGGTAGACCAAATGTGGAAAGTAGTTGTAGAATATCGGAGTCCACCACCATTGGCAGTATCCTTTGGAAGAAATATGCAACTGAGATGGACTATAGTACGAGTATCTTGCCTAAAACAGGATAAAGATCCTGTATGTGATGGTCAAGATTTTGATCGAAAAACTAACTAAATGGTCTTAAAAACTTGCAAAACCAATGTTCAATTCAGAACTCCGTTATATCGTGTTAAGAAAGTTGAGCTGTGAATTATAGTATCGGTTGATGATAGTACACAATTACGAATGGATAAGAAGACAATGAAAAGCAAAAGCTGATTTCGGCATATTTCTCCTTAAACATTAGCAGCAACAATGTTTGTAGCGAAAGAACTAAGTTAAACCAGAACTGTTCCCTTGAGTAGTCAAATGAGCTCAGGTGTTGTAAAGGGTAAGCCAACAGATGGTGTGGATGTTGGCTGTCAATTACTGTCAATTACTGTATTCAATGTGGTTGATCCTTTCGGCAGATGTCAAAAAGTCATGGAGTTGTTTACCACGCAACAACGCACTTTTATTATTTAATCGTATTTCGGAAATAGACGGTCTGAAAAATTAATATTTAGTAAAATTCATGAATTTTTCGATCAACATAATCGCCCTAGTGAGTCCAGAATTCGTGTAAACGCTTCAGTTTTGATGAAACTGGTTCAGAATCGGATCAAAATCAATATCGGCATACTCGGCCAGCACGTACAAGCCAAAACATCACCACTGTGAGCGACAGTATTCAAAACCAGCCAGGCACGTCAATTCGTCGCCGAAGTCAACAATTGGGCCTGACTTTTGGTACTTTATGGTCATTTTTAAAAGTTGATCTTCATTTGCACACCTATAAAATATATAATTATGATATACGTTAATTACACAACAATTAAAGCCTTTCGACCATCTACGACGACGCCTATTTGTTAGCTGAATGTTAATTCGGCAGGACAATTTGTCATCGAATTTGATATTCTCCAATAAAGCCCACTTTTGGATGGACGGGTACGTAAGCAAACAAAATTGTCGTTTCTGCGGACCCGAAAATCCATACGAGGTTCATGAAAATCCAATGTATCCCATCCTAAAAAAGTCACTGCATGGTGCGGATTATGGGTTGGCGGCATCATTGGCCAGTACTTTTTCGACGACGAGGCTGGAGAGACAGTTACAGTGAATGGAGAACGTTACCGCCATATGTTGGCCGGCTATTTTTTCCAAAATTGAATGAATTGGGTCTGGATGATCTCGGGTTTCAACAGGATGGTGCTACTGCTACTGATGGACATTCGGATGGTTGCTTGCAACAGAAGGCGAGGTGGTCACACTAGCTGTTGGCTCACCCTTGACTTCGAAATTGACCCTTAAAAACTGACGCGAAAACCCAAAACTTTGAAAATAGATGTTTTCCAAAGCGTTTGCCTTGTCGATAAATTAATTCGAGATACCTTTCTCTAATCTTGTCGTAGACCAGCTCTGCCGATGCTTCTTTTTGCACATCAGCATAACATAACGAAGAAAGCACCTAATCATATTCTACTTCGGTCGTCTCCATAAGCTTTTCCAGCAAAGACAGTCGACCTATTCTGGTCGATTCCATAACAATGAATCTATGGGCACCAAAATACAAAGTAAAAACCGAACAAGGCGGAGCTGTTGGGTGACCTAATGGGACATGGAGGACATTTTGCATGTACATTTCTCATAAAAGGCTCGTGTCGAATGTTCAAAAGATATCTTCAAAGAGTTTAGTGTTCAAGGGATGCCCATAAGACAAGAAATCATCGAACCAAACACACATGAGTTCGAAAGTACACAGCAGTCAGCTGTATAGATCTTTCAGAACGAGCCGGATTTAGGCAAAGTTGTTCGAACACGGAGCAATTCGAAGCAAATGGTCGTCTGTTTCTTTGGAAAGACCGGACGTGTCCCATTAGATAAACGTAGATTGGTCATTTTGAAGTGGTTCACTACCATTTTTATGCCGGAGGTCCTTTCAGAAATAAGGAAAACGAAATCCGCTGAACATCGATCATTCTCTACAACACCAATGCGAGCTCTTACAAATCGGCTAAAACAATTGAATTTCGAGCATGTTTTGGAGTAACCTCGTTCGGAGTGGAAAAAGTGCTTCAAAGATTTGTCCAAACGCATGCAAAAGAATATTGATTTTGATGGAAAGTACATGAAAACCCAATTAAGCCATTTTCGATGATGACCACTTTATATTAATTTTTCTTGTGTTTCTCAAAACTTAAGTAGCAACCTATGTAGCACCCGCAAATGTATGCAAAATCCCGCCAAAGCCTTTATCAATTGGAAGTTACTTACTTCGATAGAAAAAAACGGTGAGTAAGTAGCATGTTTTGGCAACATGTTTAACCTCCTTTTGATTGTAATTTGTTGTCACTATTTTCAGGCAATGCCTAACAAATTATCGATTATGTGCCCGAGGTGGCAATCATAAGCAATCTCAGTGTCGTCTGCCACAACCCAGATAGCAAATATAAGCCTCATTTCTTCACAATTTTCTTAATGTGAACTTTGAGAGAAATATGATGCCAAATTGGAGAAATAAGGCTCTTACTTTATCTGTTAACGTAGGTACAACAGTGCTGCAATTAAGGTCAACAAGATTGCCCATTTGAACGCCTAAAGCATTCCCATTCCAATTGCTGCAACTTCAATGCAGTAATTTATATTAAGTTCCATGAGAAAAAAAAACATCTGTATCCTGATATTTAAATCTAATTCTAGGATGCTAGGAATAAGCCACACTTATTAAAGCCTAAAGGAATGAAGGCCTCCGAAGCGCAATGTCAATGGTCAAAGTGCCATCCCAAGTTGATGTTTGCCAACAAAACATTTAAAATCATCATCATCACAGAGTGTATCTGTGAATCTCCAAATCTGCATTAGTGATTTATTTAACTAAATTATTGTATAAATAGTGGTAGCGTTTGCAATCCATTAAGAACGCGAGAGAATTGGCATAATGCCATCCAAAATCCAAGTCCAAAGCGAAACAAAGTTTATTTTATCTTTGCTCTTTTATTCGTAAATTAAAATTATGATGCATGTGCCAGAGCAGAGATACGAGTATACTCGTTCTCATCCTCGTATTCTCGCATTCGTATCTGTTCATTCTAAATCACTTCGAAATCGCTTAAATCAGTGAAGGAAATTCATGAAGATACATACTACTCGTATGAATATGCTACTACTCCTTCAACGAAGAGGGGTCAGCAACTTTTGCCCATCATACCCCATGAGTGTTTGAGTTTAAATTTAAATCAAACCCGCCACAACGACGTAAAGTGCGTGTATTTTTGGAAAACCGAAAATGAAAACAATCACACTCCGCACAGGGTGTTTACGATCTACGAATATCTATGATGGCTATGGTGTGAGGTTATTTATATGGTTGACAGGTTGAGTCTAAAAATTGATGATATTTTCATGTTTTTCATTGATTTTGGTAGGCGTGCCAGGCGTCATTAAGTGCGTCGTCGGTGGAGATTTCATTTGCACTTTTCGAAAGTAAACATTTGCACATGGCTGTTTTTAATTACACTCGAGTGTGACTGTACGAGTATATGCATGAAATACAGTTCGGTTCCGTGAAATTCGGGGGAAAAGGAACGTTTTCACTGCATCGTGTAATATTTTGTAGATTTTAGTACGCTTCGGGTAGTGCTCACGCTTGACGGTTTGATTTCTAGAATTTGAGAAATCTTCTTTGGCAAGAGGCTATTTTTACTAAATAAATATTTTTTTTTCATTTTTTGCAACGAGTCGACTACGAATTTGGGCATGCATCTTGGAGTTAAGAAGAAGGAAATTGTATTAGATAACGAATATTCGCGAATAAGTTGAGCAAACTGATCTTCTTTCACCTTCTCTGGAACTTAGTGGTCAACAAACCGCTACTGGTGGTAATAGGGTGATTGCGTATGCGGATGACGTTGCTGTAGCCGTTTCGGGGAAACATCTTTATACTTATAAAGAGCTCCTACAGTATTATCTTAACATACTAACACTTTGGGCAGATTACTGTGGATTGCGAGTAAGCCCCCATAAAACCGAATTGTCCCCTTTTCCAGGAAATATAAAATTTCAACTATAGATTCTCCCCTAATCAGCGAAATAACTGGGCTAATTTTTGGCAAGAAACAAAACTGGAGAAAGTGTAAAGAAAGCGTCATTATCCTCCAGCCTAGTATTGCCCATTGGCTATACATCTCGGTTACGAGACTGATACTCACTTTCGGAATTTTTGTCTTGTGGACGGTCTTTGACAAAGCAGTCAACTGCATTAAGTGTAGCAAAGTTCAAGGGGACCCCTACGTACAACTCTCTCCGCTGCACTGTATGTTTTTGTTTAACCAGACACCTCTCGACGTTTTCAGCAGACAAGTAACTCCTTACGCAGATATTCGCTTAAAACTACTTCGCAGTAGACGAACTAATATTCTTCTAAAATTAAGAATCCTACCAGAGAATATCGATTACACCATCCCCTTAAACTGGTTTGACGAAAATTTCCATGTTAGCATTCCCTCTAGGCACTTCTGTAAGGAAAATTCCTTCATGGACGACGAATTGATCTATTTTTAACCGGATGGTTCAGGATGACAGGGGGGGGGGAGGGGGTTAGTGGAGGTGTTTTCAGTGGCTGAAGAAAAACTAGATATCTGTAATAGATATCCGCATTTTTTCCGTCAGTAAGGCAACTATCAAATCCCTGGACTCTTGTTGTTTTAACTCAAAGACTGCCGATCATCTCTCATGGATATGGCGGAGCTGTTCAATCTTCACCTTTGCTGGATGCCGCGACATTTTAAACTACAGTCAACCACAAAAAGGTAACAGCGGTATACCAATCACTACGCATAAACAAGAAATAAAGTTGGATGCTCTTAGAGAAACAAACCTTAGATGGATGGTCGGATCAACTTGTCTATCAACCAAACAACCCTGGCCTAAATAGGATCTAAGAATTTAATCCTTCTGAACAGGAAATACCAGCGCTATCACTGCCTAAGTTGGCTGAGGTCCCCTTCCACTTGCGTGCGCCACCTGAGTCTTGGCCTTCCTCTACTGCGCTGTCCCTCGGGAGCGGATTCGAAGACTTTTCGGACCGGAGCATTGGTGTCCATACGCTCTACATGACCCAGCCATCTCAGTCTTAACTACCTCAGAGTTATATCTGTCAAGGGTGATGTTCTGCCCGAGACGTCGGTGTTGGTTGTCTGGCCCTCATTGACCGCTAAATGTATTTTCGCCGCTTCCGTCTCAATACTCGTGATAGCGCCATTGACATCAGGCTGCTTTCTCCCGATTATGTCAATATCGTCGGCGTATGCGATTAGTTGGACGGATTTTTGAAAGATAGTGCCTCTTGTGTTTGCTCGTGAGTTTTGCATTATTCTTTCAAGTACGATGTTGAAAAATCGCATTTTAGCGTATCGCTTGTCTATCTATCCTTTCTGGACATCAAAGGTCTCGGTGAGATCCTTACCGATCTGGATTGAATATCGTGCATTCTCCATCTTGATTCTGAACAGAAGGTTTGGCTTGGTAGGGTTGCCGGAACTAGACATTGCTATGTATAGCTCGTCTCTATAGATGCTGTCATATGCGGCTTTAAAATCGATAAATAGGTGGTTTGTATCGATCTGTAGCTCATAGGTCTTCTCTAAGATCTGGCGTAGTGTGAATATTTGGTCGATGGTGGACTTTCCTGGCCTGAAGTCACACTGATATGGACTTATCAGGTTGCTGACGAACGGCTTCAGGCGTTCACACAATACGGCGGATAAGATCTTATATGCGATGTTAAGGAGACTGATGCCTCTGTAGTTGGCGCAGTTCAGAGGGTCTCCTTTCTAGAGAATCGGACAAACAATGCTGAGGTTCCATTCATCGGTCATACTTTCGTCCGATCATATTTTACAGATGAGTTGGTGTATGCTCCTTACGAAGTCATCGCCTGCCGCTTTGATGAGCTCGGCAGTCAGGCCATCCGCTCCAGCAGCTTTGTTGAACTAAAGCTCCGATATGGCTATCTTCACTTCATCCAGGTCGGGTGGACGGCTATATTTTCAGATCACCAAAGATACCCTCTCTTCCTAGCATAGCTAGGGCATTGCTCGTAGGTCTTGTTAAGGAGCTCATAGAAGGTATACTTGGTGTCGTTATCTTTCTCCTCTGTGGGGGCATGCGCGCATATAAAGCTAATGTTGGCGAATTTGGCCTTGATACGAATTGCTACGAGGCGCTCGCTCACATGCCGGAAGCTCAGGACTTCTTGTCTTAGTCTTCGCATCCAAATAAACCCTGCTTTCGCCATTGATAGCAATTGCCGTAGTATAGTCGCAGTTTTTCATCCTCGTTTTGTTCGGCCCATCCCATCGAATTTCTTGAATGGTCTTTATGTTTGCTTTGCAGCAGTCCAGAGCCTCTGCTAGTTGTTCCGCTGCACGTGGTCTATTAAGGGATATAACATTCCACTTGCATATCCGAAGCTCATTGTCCTTAAATCGTTTGCGTGGGTTGTCAACAGTAGACCCGTCCATATCCGAGGCTTGTTGATGGTTCGTAACTTCCTTTTTTTCCATTTTTAATGCCCCTAGGACGAAGGGTCGGTTATACCGAAGCCAGTAACCCGTTCCGGGATGTGAGCGCTGCCGTTGGCCCATATAGGGCTCGCCCGCCACCATCTGTTTTGAAAGACCCTGACTAAGTCCTGGAAATCCTTACCCGCCTGAACTCCAAATATGTCGGAGTAACCCGGATAAGGTCCTGATTTGTTTTTCCGACAATAATCCTGATTTATGGCGCAGGAAACTCGCCATTTGCTCCCTTCACTTCGCAATCTACAGTGAGATTCCCAGATGGTGCCACGGAGACGCGTGAAGTCCGGCTTATTAGCAGAGCTGCAAGTGGTTCTGCTGCAGAGGCTTATTCTCGGTATTAAATGTACCAGCACTTATCGGATGGTGTTACTTCTACGAGGCCTTATACTTATCGTTGACATCCATTAGCATTTAAGCAACACAGATGTTAAAAGTCTCCTTCGCTTTGTAAACACCTCAAAATGGGTTCGTGAGTAGGAGGATCGCCGGCCAACATTTCCAACGCCTAATTAGCGAACTAACTATTAGAGAGCCTATGTCTATGTTCGTCAACTGTCAATTCTTCCGTCAGCACAATCTTATACGGATGTGGGCCAATATTGAACCACAAAATAAGCCGAGTTGACTCTCTGGCGATGAAAAGTTCAGCTGATCGACGCCGAATCGACATGTCTTCTTCGATACTGGCCGCTAACCTGGCTATGGTTTTTTAATTTCGCATCAACCTCTGTCTGCTTGGTGCTTTAAGATCTAAAAGAGTGTACTTACGCCCAAACTTTTCCACGTTGCGACAGTTGCAAATTTCGATAATTTTTTTTAATAATTTTGTCCGTTCGGCAAGCGTAAAACAATACATGACAAAATGGCAAACCTTACTGAATATTTTGACAGCTGGATGTCATTGGTAACTTTGGACATTGGACAGTTGCTGAAACGAAAGAATCATTGCTATTTGCTCACCCTTTGCCTAGTTTTGACTTCGTTTACAGCTAGACCCACTTTGGCAGCTTCGATTTTAATATGAGCAAATGCGCCGGTGACATCCCGTTGAGTTCTGCTAGTAGTCCCTCCGAATACTGTGGGTCACGTGCAATTCCTTCAAGCATGATAATGACAGTACGCCACGTTCTCAATCGTGATTCTGCACAAACCAAAGTGTTTGGCAGGGATCTGAACACAAGACATGACTCTATACAGCTGTCGTAAATCGATATGATGAGTGTTGATTTTGAATTGTTGAGCTTTTTCCAGATTCTGCTGTAATGTAAAATTTGGTTAATTGCGTAATTTTTCGACCTAAAACTAAACTGAAAGGGCTATAAGCATAATATGCGTGTTACGAGTATAATCGTGTACGCAACTTTGAAGAGACTTCTCCCTCTGTGGTAGTTAACGTGGTCGGCGTTTGTGTGGTTTGGGAGAAACGATGCTGAGATTCCATTCATGTGAGAAATGAGTTGGTTTATGGTTTGTGTCACTGACACATTAACGTTATTGGTTGACTTAGTCGATTCAAATTTGTTCACTAAACGCTCAGTTATTTGCTTTTCACCACAATTGTAATGGCTGCAACGCCATCTCAACCAACCGCGAATTTTGAAAAGCATTTGGGTAAATTGTAAAAAATTCAAGAAACGGAAATATTTCCTGATTGGGGAAATTAGACAAAAATCCCTTTACTGTTGCAATAGTTGTGCGTGTTTCAAAGGGGGCTACTTAGAACCAATTTCACTTTTTGAGAGCTTATTGGTTCGGTCGTAAACCCGCAGTACTCACGAAGTTCAAAACCAAAAATCGCTGATTGCATTTCTTTTAGATTCTTCTAGATTTTAGTCGTTTTCCATTGAAAGCAGTTCGAACAACTTTTCAACACGCAAATTGACACATGAATATGAATGAACACCTTCACGTCAAGTTGGAGAATTTTCCGTGAAAGGTCGGAAGTGAATATGCATATGTATCTACAGAAATACAAGTACCACGAATACCGGAGAAATCTTTTATCTCTGCAAGGAATTATTGTACAAAAGTCTGACGTTGAGAATATTCGTATGTATTGGAAAAGATTTCGAAGCCTCGAAAACTACTCCTTAAATGGCTTCCACCGCCACGAGTTTTAGAGAAAAAAAAAATGAAAAGAGGAAACAAATAGAGAAAACCCAGGAAAAAAGAACCCAGCGCGTTGATGATGCTCAGGAAAAGTTTCTTGGCAAAGATATTCGTTCAGCTGCTTATTTCTGACAGATTTGTAAATGCATCCGAATTGGAATTTTCAAAACTTTGCACACTTGGCAAGCATCTTTTTCGCAAATTTAAATCCATTTTTCCGGCTCTACTACTCGTTGTTCTGCTCTGTTTTCTGCATTGGTTTGCTTTTGCTGTTCGTTCTGCTTTCTAAACAATATTACAATTCTGAGAATTTGAAAATTTCTTCTTCTCTATCCAAAAAGTTCATGTTCTTTTCGAAGAGCCTACCAAAAAAAAAATACGAACACCAAAAGAATGAATTGAAAAATTTAATCTTTCCCAGATACTCTCGTATACTCTTGAGCACAGTTTGTATGATAACTCAAAAATGATTGCGGTTGGTGGCCGCACCACCAGCGGTTGTATGGTGCTTTTTTTGAAACGCTGCCAAAAAATTAAATAAGTTTGTCTACCTAATAAATTCTGTAGGCATATAAAAGACCCCAAGAACGAAGACCGAAGAATATTATGCGACAAAAAAAAAGAAGATAAAAAGAGAAGAATGTACAAATTTTGTAGGGCGACAGTTTTGTTTACGATCCTTATATTTTAGGTGACGTCAAAAACTGGAGGATACTCGTACGAGCCGTGTACATAAGTGGATAAATTGGATGTTGTTGCTGACTAAAACTAAGGAAATTGGATTAGTTTTCATTCCATTTCGTATTTGTGACATTTTTTTTTGTTTCTGTTCTTTTTTTGGAAAATCAATTAATTTCTTTTGAGCTTGTTTTGGGGGAGTTTCATATTTTCTTGAAACAAAACAAACATGAAAGATTGCTGGTACAAGAAACTTGAGACAGCACTTCAATCAAAATTGTCACTTTGTTGTAGATGTTGGCTTGTTAATATGACAAACGTCAAGTGGATGTGTCAATGTCAATTCGTTTTATGCCAAACAATGTCAAAATTATCACTTGAAGAGATTATTTTTGGAGAAACAGCTAAAGTGGATATTTTTACATTTTTTTCTCAAATTTAAATTATGACTTTACGGGACGATTATAACTCAAGCATCTGCTTTAATGAAAAAAGTTTCGCTCGGGGAGGAAATGGTCTTGAAGCAGTGATATTTGATTTAAGCGCCAAAGATTTGGATTTGAAGTTGGCTGCATACCTACGTACATAAACAGATGTAGATGAGATTTAAGAAGTTTAGCTCAAATTCTACTTTGCGTGTTCAACATATTGTGAGATTCTTATGCCTCCAGCAGACCAAAACTGCTTGCAGACCCGCCGCAAATTTTGACACTTCGTCGCATTTGTTTGCTGTCATTGTGAAAAGTGACAATTGATTTCTGGAAACAATTTTTTTTTTGCCATGGATGTCGAAAGGCGTTATAAATTAAAGAAAAAAAAATATTTTATTAAATTTTTTTAATTTCAAGATTATGAAAGCAAACAACATGATCCAAAATTTGTACATGTTTCTCTTATTTAACCTGTGAAAAAAAAATAGGGACAGCTAGTAATTCTGACTGAAAACATCTCTGAATGCTAACTAAAACAAAGATTATTGATGTAAGAGTATAATAAATGAAATATTTGATGAAACAGCTACGAGTATTTCGTTCAAGAGCTTCTGTTCTTGATAACAGCCAAACTAAGTCGTGGCACTGAATCCACTATACCACAGCTTTAACGTTTGCCCAGAAATGATTGTTATTTGACGTTTTCGCATCCCTTAATGTATATTTGACCCCTTGCCATAGGTTCTCAATTGGATTTAAGTCTGGCGATTGAGAAAGCCTGCTTAAAACATTGAGGTTGTTTATCGAGAAACACTCTTTGGCATAAAATGTAACTAGTAACTCTCCGCATACTAATGACACAATTCGAAATATGTGCAGAGATTTGTGCGAAGGGAACTGTCTTTTGTTGTAAAAAAACGTGTGAAACCATTTGGATCTAGCTATATGGGATTATTTGGCTTAGCCAAACGACGTACAATGCGGTGACATCGCCGAAGATGTTTGCGAGAAACCGGAACTGAAGAATGTATAGGATGGTAGGCGCTTTCGATGGAAAACGCATTCAGATAAAATGTCCTCCAAAGACAGAATCGCTTTATTTCATCTACAAGCAGTATTTAAATATTGTACTACTAGATCTAATTTCCGTATGCTTTTGTCGCAGACTGTTATAACTTGCGGAATCTCGCTTTTATTTGCTTCTGTCCCCGTTTTAAATTTTTTTGCTTCAATATATTGCTCGGATCTTGCCATTATGAATGGAATATAATATTAATCAAATGTCATCCACGGGACAGCTCTGCTGGACTAGCGAGAGAATTTCCAGTTAATGTCGGAGTGCATCAAGGAAGCGTACTTAGCCCTTTCCTCTTTAACGTAGTATTCGACTATCTTTTAAAAGACTGCATGCGCGAAGCAAATGTAACGCCAATTCTCTTCGCTGACGACGCAGTTATACTTAGCGATAACGCCGAAGACTTACAGAACGCCTTAGATTCATGGAAAAATGCGCTAGAGAGAAACGGGCTTAAAATAAGTCGTTCAAAGACGGAGCATTTGACGTACCCATTTGCGAATCCGTTGCGTCCTGTTCCGGATATAATGTTAGACGGAATAGTTCTTTCGAAAAGCACTATCTTTAAGTACTTAGGATCAATCGTTAACATGGAAGCGAAATGTGACGACGACGTAAACCACAGAGTGAGTGTGGGGTAGATGAAATGGCGGGAAACTTCGGGAATCTTTTGCGACCGAAAATTTCCGCTTAAAATAAAGGGGAAAATCTACACCACGGTTGTTAGACCAGCTCTAATATACGATTCACAGTGCTGGACAATGTACGAAGCGTTTAAAAACAAAATGACGGCAGCGGAAATGAAAATGTTAAGGATGTCTAGTGGAGTCACTAAACGCGATTCTATTAGATCTACGCGTATAAGAGGAAGTCTATATATAAAGAATTCGGTAACCGAACAGCTTGAGGCGAATAGAATAAGTTGGTATTGCCACGTTCAAAGAAGATCTGCGGAAAATCCGGTTAAAAAGTCACTATCAACTACGGTCACTCCAACTGTAAGAAAACGAGGTCGGAAAAAGAATTCCTGGATTTCTCAGATGGCAAATGCGCAACAACGTCTGGGGTTCACCACTGAAGCGATCCAGGACCGAGCATTATGTAGACGCGTTCTGCGGTCTGCGACATTAGCCAACCCCATAAGCGGAGCAGCAGCGATGCAGTAAAAATGGGAAACTCGTTACGCATAAGTTCGTATAACGAGGAAAGGGTTAATAAACGGATAAGAAGAAGTCATCCACGGGAGTTATAGCAGGACTTGATTCTGCCAAGGTAATTGACAATAGTTTGACAAATATTCGTTTTCAAAGAATCAAGAGTTTGCGGATTGTGTCCATAAATATGATCTTTGCACAAAAATAGATCCAACGGCGGCAAATCACTAGAACCTGGTAACCAATTTACATCAACAAAACGCGAAATAACTCGTCCGGGAAATTTTTCTTGCAATAAAGTCAAAACGGATTGTTTTGTAGCTTCGATTTGAGGCAAATAAACTTTTGTTTACTTTGGCTAAGATGTATTGATGAGCATTGATATTGACGGGTACGCTTTCCTCATTTTTAAAGAAGAATCGACCAATGACACCAACAGACCAAATTGCACACCATAAATTGAATGTCTTTTGACAGTTGCATGCAGATTTTCATATTCCCATATGGGACAATTTTGTTTGGTAACGTTTCCACCGCTGAAGAAAATGTGTTGTGAATCCAAACGCGGGTGTTCAAACATCCAATCGGATGTAGTAAATCTGTAACAGGTCCATGCTTTTCCAGTTTTGCCTATGGTACTCTCAGACCTTAATCTGTTCGTAATGCGCGAAACCTACCCCCTACAAAATCACCCCTTTTGTAGTAATTTTTAACAATTTTAACACGGTCAGCGATTTGTTAAACCACACACATTATAAATTGGCAAATTTTAAACTAAACATATGCAGTCTCGGATGACAGTTTGGTTTGACGTATGTGATTAAAACAGGGATGTCAAATCCGAACTACGAATTTTTATAATTTTTGTTCTAAAAGCGTTTTGTTTCTGCTCAATTTTTTATTTCACAGTGGACTTCAAATGGTAAACAGTTACTTACATTGTAGCAATTTCTACTATTTTTCTGATCTCCTGCAAAAGCTTTGCTTCAAAATTAGAGAGCACGACTTTGTTGCCATTTCTTACGGGCTTTTCTCTTCCCTTATCAAATCTTTTATCTCAAGCGAATCGATTTAGACCGCAATTTACTGGTTTCTGCATTTGACTGGATGTGTTATGCATTTGAACATTGAACAAACATTGCCATTTCTTTTTCATTTTCAGGCTGAAGACTAGAAATGTGATTTCGAGAACATGTATCTAAATCTCATTAGAGAATAGTAGATAAGAAGTCAATAATGAAAATTGAAAAAAGTGTCGATAGACTGAACAAGACAGTTTGGGTAGTATTTTCCTATCTGAGTACGTGAAAAGGGATTCATGAATCAAATATGCGTGCATATTTAACAGAAGAGTTTTGAAGATATCAGGTTTATCTATGATATCTTTCTTTCGCAAGATTGGTATAGACTTTGATTCTACTTTTCGATCAGATATGCCATAGAATACTCAGATGACTTATTGGTATGGAAACTGTACTGTCTTTCATTGAGGAGCCTACGTGCATCGAGATATTTTATGAGCTGATAGTTGATGAACGTTTCTATAATATTTGCAAAAAGTTACGAACAATATGTGTTTACGATGAGTAAAGAAGATTCGTCTGTTTCTCTCCAAAAAGCTACATAACAGTGAGAATTTTAGTAAGACATTGGGTTGGGGGCTATGAAAATTGTGTACTTCTTTGATGACTGACTAAAAATTTCTTGTACCTTAGGGACATTTAAGTATCTCTTGAATAGATTTGTGTGGTATAGAGCCTTTAAAGAAAAGCGTTGCTGTCACTCCTGGCGGGCCTAGAGGTGAGAGCACGTCAATATGTAGTCAGAATTTAGGGTGAGAACTCATTTACACATTTCATCAGTGGACACGTGCGTTGCCTTTGTATCCGCTTAAGCGATTACTAGCCCTTCAAAGCAAAGGTTTGCTCTGGTAATCGGACGACATTTTACACTCCAGATGCTGTACCCAAATGGATCCACTCGGCGTAATGCTGCAACCAAACAAATTTTCGGAAAAAAAGGCTGAAGTAATTTTTGTAGTCATTCTTCGTTATACATATACTCGTATCTTCAACCTTTGGTGTTTTGGCGTTCTCGCAACTCGGCCATGAGTCATTTTTAGAACTGGTTCCATGCAGTTTATGTTTTCTATTGATTTGTTAATAGAGGCACTTATAACTGAATTCGTCGGAACTGCCAATCTGTGTGTTTTATGGATATTTTGTCTACGCAGCGGATACATAAATATTTAATACATCATTATGTGGACTATTATCTGTTTAAAAAAAAAAGGCTATTACAGTGCTGTTTTCAGGACTACAGTATCTCAACTAATTATCACATCCGAACTTCTAGGAAAGCTTGATGTCAGTTATTAGTTCGCTTATACCGGGTTTTCCAATAGGGGCTTGACAACTTTGAATTTAATTTGTGAACGCCCTCTTTCACTAATAATCAAACTGTCACTGTCAATTTATTCAGTAAACTCCACATTTTCATCATTGTAAAGTACACGGACGAGCAACGTCTGCAAATTATAAAAATTTTCTACCGAAATTCGGAGTCGGTGACTGCAACTTTAAGAGCAAAATCATCTTCAGTGACGAAGCTCATTTTTGGCTCAATGGGTTCGTCAATAAGCAAAATATGCGTTATTGGTCGGGTGAAGATCCACATGTGATTCATGAATCACCACTTCATCCACAAAAAATAACTGTTTGGTGCGGTTTGCATGCCGGGGCGTTATTGGGCCATATTTTTTTAGTCGACGATAACGATCGTCAGCGTTATCGCGCCATGATCACCGATTACTTTTGGGCCGAATGGAAGATATGGACTTGGACGGTGCCACAAGCCACACAGCATACGTTACAATCGATTAATTGAAGAGTAAGTATGGTGAGCGTGTTATCTCAAGAAATGGGCCAGTCGATTGGCCGCCTCGTTCGTGCGATTTAACGCCGCTAGACTATTCTCAGTGGGGCTATGTTAGGTCATTGGTTAATGCAGACAAGCCGACGACGTTGGAAGAGCTCAGAGTCAACGTTGAACGCGAAATAGGGGCCGTTTTGGCCGAAATGTGTGGCCGAGTCGTTGAAAATTGGGTCCAACGAATCGACCGCTGCAAACGTGCCCGCGGTGGCCATATGAACGAAGTCGAGTTCCATTCATGAATGTTTTGATTGTACTTCAAGCCGATAATAAAGTTTTTGAAATATCTCAAATGGTTTCGTTATACGGGCGCTTAAATCTATTTCTCCCTCAGTTGACCTGAACTCTTGTCAAGAATTCTACGCAAAGTCATCATTGACATTATTTTACATGATACATAATATATAGTAGCTCATTTCCATTATGTAATATGTAATATCAATAGGAGCAGTATTTGCTATTTGACAGGATTTGTACATTGATATCGAATTCTACGCAAAGTCAACTCTATTCAATTACAGCTATCGACTGTTCCTACGCCTAAAGTTCGTATTTTTGTTTAGCACTTAAAAGTCTGTTTGAATTAAGCATAACTAAGGTCCTTGGATTTTTTTCGATTTGTCAAAAAGAAGTTTCTTGGTACACAGATCTCATGTAGGCTTTCTCACTAGGACAAGGCTTGTACAGACTTTGTAGCTATTGAACGCCACTGTTGCTAAATAGTTAAGACCTGCACCAATTCTAACTAAGTTAACGTGTATTTTGATGTTGAGGCCATGGAACACTTCAGCTAATAGTCCCAAGCCGCCTTTAGGTAGGGACCTCTTTTAAGAAAACTTGGTGAAAAATTCTTTGTTATTAGCTGCCAAATTTGACGTCAAAACTCTGTATACTGCAAGGTACAGCTTAAGCTAAGTCATATAAATACGTGAAAGACTAACAAAATATTTCGAAACAAAAACTAAGAAAAATTTTTAAAACAAGGTAAAATACCGGGGGAACAAAAGCTTGGAAAGACATATGTACCTTCATACTTCGAATTAATTTATTATTTCATTTCTATGCTTTTTCTAGAAGCCAGCTGTATATTCTCAAATCTTGTGCATAGAGTCAGGAAGTAAAGAAAGGCAAAATTGTTTATCAGGGAAGTAGTTAAGACGCATTCGAATACACAACCGCCCTAGGGTTGAGGACAACTGTCATTAAAATTATTAAAATCTGTCTTCTGTGTCTCTCAAAATCTACCGTATAATTATTTCCTTATCCCAATCCGCCAAAGGACCCATTCATTCGTTAAATATATTCAAGCCAAAGCCTTCTTGATTCCCTAAGTACCTACTTCGACCAGATTTCTCATCATTCACCAACTGAGCATTGAACCCGATTCCCCAGTCGACATCGTCGTTGCTGTCGTTGGTCGTTGTCATCGTAGTCGTAGTTGTCGTCGTCGTCGTCGATGTCATTTGCTTAGAGATTACTCATATTCGTGAAAACAATCATAACCTCGTCGTTGTTATACCAAATCCTTCCTGCATCCTGTGATACAGAAAAAATGAAAAAAAAAAAAACAAAAATAGAAATATTCTCCTCCCTAGTTTATTAACCCTAAAGTAAAAAAAAAAAAAAAAAATTAAGAAAATGCGATCCACTTTAAATGCGCCCTGCTTTTAATGGCTTAACTCCACACTAGTCGCTACTCAGTAGCTTGTAATCCAAACAACAAAATTTCTCTATCTACGAGTACACAAACAGGAAGCATAACAGCAGCAACGACAAAGGAAGAGGAAGAAGAAGCAAAAGTCAGAAACCCAGAGAGAGTAACAAAAAAAAAAAAAAAAAAATGGTAGCTTCCGCATGACGTAACTGTCAATTTTAATTAGACTGGACGAGGCGACAAACATCCTAGATATCCTGCTAAGTAAAGGAACTCCATGTAGAGAGAAAGATACCAGTAACAGAGGTGTCCATGATTTAATGTTAAAGGAGTGGAAATGTTTATCTTTACTTGTATTCTGAAGTGTATCTATTTGTATCTATGTGTACCTATGAACATATGAATGCTTCCATGTGTGTGGATATGTATTTGTAAGTCATTGTATGTTTATTTAGAATGGACATTTTTGAAATCCCGTTAGAATTTCTTCCTCTGTTTACATGTGAAACTACATACGAATACCAACCTATATAAAGGATATACGAGTATTGTCAGCGCAGTGTGAAAACATGCCAAAGAAATCTCTTCAAAGAAAAACAAGAAGGGTATGCACAGAGAAAAAGGAAAACAAGATTTTTGAAAACAAAAGTGTATAGATACAGCAAAACAAAATACTATACTCGTCGTTAAATTGAAGTCATTTTTCCCAGAATATTGTCTTTAGTTCTTCGACTTAATGATGTCCTTTTGTTGTGTTGTTTGTTGTCGTTGGTGGATGCTACAAAGTCCTTGTAAAACAGTATTGTTATTTGGGGAAAAATCTCTAATTTAAAGACACTGGATAAAAATTTTTTATTGTTTTACTTCTAAAGGATTGTTTAAATTGTTAAATATTTAGGACAGTTTTGTTATCCTACCCTTAATCGACCACAATTGGATTCTTTTCAAGATAAGCCTGAGGATAGAAACTCCATCTCCAAGGCTGGACAAGGTTCAGTCGGGTAGCTGAGTCTAGGATAGGTAAGGCTAGATCAAGTGGGTTCGCGTAGGTCAGATGTGGTCTTGTTGTGATATCACAGGATCTCAGTTTATTATTTTATTTGAGGATTACGATGGTGGTCCAACCATTTGATGCAAAGCAAAAATTACGAGAAACTCTTCAATATTATCGAGGAAGAAAGCACACAGATACGAGTAAGAGGAGAGAGTGGAGTAACTGCACAGTAGTTTCAGGGTATTTAATTTGCATCGGGATTGCATACATCGATTCGGAAGACAGACGCAGGTTTTTCTAAGAAGGAGTACTATTTCACATTGTCAGATTCTGGTCGAAACCATTTCCGGGCTCAGGGAAAGTCGATATTTTTTTAGCAATAGGAGTTCTAGGCTGGGCTCATGGTGATGGTGGTTGTGGTTTAAAACTAAATTCGTAGAAAGCGTCTTCTCCAAAGTTGGTTGAACTGTTCTGGGGTAGCAAATAAGTACCGTGGCCCTAACATCGCCAAGACGTTTTAAGTCACCCTCTTCTCATTCCAAGTAAGGAGTGTGTGTTCTAAACACAAGTTCCGGATTATTGTATTGAATTACGATAAGTGCTGGCAGGTGTCTTTATCCTTGCCACCATGAATGTACGGGTATCCCATGAAATTAAGGCTATCATGAGAGTTGTTCACGAAAAACTCATGAGACGGTCTATATCAAAGACTGTTGGTACAACCTTCAACAGAAGTTAAATTTTAGAGTGCGGCCTGTGATATGAATATCATGAGAGGGGAGTTTCGCCAGTGGATTTGGACCTATGTCAGAACATGGGGGAAAGCCAGCATGCTGCTCAGACAGACCGTTCCATGGGTACAACCAGTAGGTACATATTTTCGTCAAAGCTAAGAAGAAATTTGATATCCAGAATGACATACAAATACACCAATACCTCACTTTGCGTCGTAGTTACGTACCAAAAAAACACGGCGCAAATTGAAACGACGCAAAGTGAATTATGATTTTCTATAGCAAACCATGTACGAGTATGTAAAGATCGAAGATCTTTAACCTGCAAGGTTACGAAAACACTACTTTTTAAAAAGAAAATTTCAAAAAATTTCGAAAAAAAAATTAAAGACTCGAACCCAAAACAACGCAACTTCGAAAATCTAACAACGCACAGTGAAAATTAGTACTAATTCAGCAGCGACTTAACTACGAAAACACGCTAAACGAAACGACGCACAGCGAGGTATTGGTGTAGTGAATTTAGTTGGAGAAATAAAAGGCGATGCCATTGAGTTAGACTTGTCAGCTTCATCTATTTTGTATAGAAAATAACCTCAGTCTAGTGCGCCAAATGGTCACAGTTAGAGCTGTCGGTGTTTAATCCAACACACAGTGCAGGTACATCATCTGCATATGCCCTATCGTAGAAATCAAAACTATAAAGAGAGCTAAGATTTCAGTCGACTACCATGTCACTTTACGGTCAACACCTACGAGTATTTACTGTCAGCATTACATATTGGGCGCAGTAAGCATCCACAAACGGATGTACTGCCCTGTTAATATTCCTAAAAGACAGGCTGCAATCCTTTAGAATCATGAATGTGATCTTTTAGATAAAAGAAGCTTCTGGCAAAGTTTACACAAAATCTGTTAGGTCGGTTTACAGGTAGTGACTTCTGGGCACTTACAATTGACCTCTTCTATGCATGAGTGGCATTCTTGAATCTTTAGACATTTCCTTGACAGTCTTTCATATGTACGTCTTTTGGTAAATTCGTAGGGATTTTTTCATAATCTGCGTGCGCTTAAAGGAATAACGATCTTCTATAGTACCTCTAAAAATGGGCCTGAGGGTAAACTGGTACGCATTTATGGCGAGATGGATGTTGTGGATGTAGGTTTGAGGGGGCAGAATACTATTGGCAATTTCATTGGAGCACTGGTTGTACAAATAGTGATAGAAGATGGTAAGCAGGGGTAAGTGCTGAAAGGTGTCGATGGACTGTGAAATATAAGCATCGCCTACGAGTTTCATTGCACGGTCTTGAATTCTTTATAACAGGTCCAAAGGGGTCTTCGGAACACCCGACCGAGATAAGCATTACACTCTAATTTTGGAGGTTAAAAAGCCGGAAAGTATTTTCTACATCCCTTAAGGAAACCTAAACATTTCGCAGCATTTTTGCCGACATTAAATATGTAGTCATTCTAACGTTAGTTGTCATTCATTGATACACATACCGAGAGTGAGAAGTTATTCAGTTTTGACGATACAATTGCTATAGTTTTGCAAAAAAATAAGCTCTTTGCAATTTTAATTTACTTTACTGTCTAACTGGGTTGAGGACCCTGGCCTGACTGCACTAACAAGTAGGTATCATTATCATATGCCGCGAAAGGACGTTTGTCACTTCAAAATTAGTTGTTACACCACTGGGATATACATGAATATTTTCTGTCCTCCGTGGCTTCACTGTTTGAAATTGTAGCTCTAATTTTGTTTTCGAACATGTGTATGATATGATCGAAAAGTATAACCAACCCTGGCTTCACTGTTTGAAATTGTAGCTCTAATTTTGTTTTCGAACATGTGTATGATATGATCGATATTTTGGTCGATTTTACTTTCTGGTTTAGAAGACGACAGAGATTGATCTATTTAAAGGACGCTGTCAGGCTACTGGAAAGCCTATTTAGTGATCTTTGCAATGCAGTCTTATTCCCATAAGCGAATATTATAGAGTCTTCTCTTATTAGCCTATTAGAGGGAGAGGGAACTCTGCTTTGCGGCGTGCTTCGATGGACATGTCCCCGGGCCCAAGCTTGAAGGTGATAATTTTTGAGAAGATTTACACATTCAGCCTCAACTTCTAGGTCTGGCAGTGTTGCTTTTATCGTCTCTGCTTAGACAAAGTTATCAAATGCGCACTGTCAAGGAAGGGCACCACAATTACATTTGAAATTGACATTTTGCTAAAAATGAATTGCCGAAGGAGAGTCGACCTGATTATTGCGACATGCCAATACTTTGAGCATCGACCTAATTCAGCCAGCAGTGGTGATGTCAGCTGATTTAAATAATGACCATTATTCTTATATTCGAAGCCTTGCATTAAGTTGTAGTAGCTCATTCCGAGAGGGATATTTTCAATAAATATCATCAAGCTGCCATAACAACGTTTGTGACCATTAAATAGGAATCGACGAAAATTCGATTGAGAATTAAGGTAAATACGTGATGATAACAATTAAAAACAGTTTCTACTTCTACTGTAAATTCAAACAATGACAAAATCACAAAGATCAAGTGAAGAATCCCTCTTGTCAATCGCTGTTTCTTGAACATATAAGGCAACTGAGCAATAAGTCTCTCTTATGAACAGTGAAGAAGGGATTGTTTTAGAGCCTTATGGCCCAAATTTACCTATGTGGTGCGTGAGTATGAATTTAACAAAATCAGATACAAATGCCTTTGATTTCTTCGGGTGAAAGTATTTCGAGCGACTTTCGATTCTGAGTGTAAAAACGAGAGATGTAGAGAAAGATATTACAGGGAATACAAAGAGACCTTGCCAAAATTCATCGCTTTTCATTTGGTCCGCTCAAGATGCCAGCCAAACTGGCGTACGGAACGGAAAGTGATTGGTGCAAAACTATTTTATATGGAGAGCGCTCTTGGTTAAGGCTCAGATGTCGTGCTGTAGAGCCACTCAAAGCAAACAAAAGTAAGTTGATTTGCCGATTAAAAGATTTAGTGAATACAAGAAGCAGTATTTCAAGCAATTGCTTCATAATGTGGGAGTTGAAGTGTGTTAAGGAACCTTACCAACAATACTATTGTACTGTTGCGGAATTCAGAAATCTAAAAGGGAAATGGCTTATTGAAAGAATAATTACAAATTGCATACTTGCCGAATTCCGGTCACGACATTCTCATGTTTACAAAAATGAAAATGACAATTGATGGTAATGTTCGATTCGACGATCAAAATAAAAACAATAATTCGAAGCGTCATATTGATTTATACCAGTCAGCGAGGGGACCCACTGTATGGATGAGCAAAAAGAGGCGGTAGCAGACATGAGAAAAATTTGAAGAGAAGTCGTTGCCGTCGTTGAGACTTCCTCAGCCCGTAGAAAAAGTAAGAAAGCGGAAACTTTGGAAAAAAAACGCAACGGAGCAATCGAAGCGATGAAGGAAATTGACAGAAATCAGAAATTGATTAGAAACAAAAATTTAAAAAGCAAACCTTTCGGGATCAGAGATTTGAACGTTGTCTTTTGTTTTTTTGTTTTTTTTTTAATTGATTTCGTGCTTTTTCGACTCAAACCCTTCAAGTGATTGGTAACAGTACTCTAGGTTATCTTTTTGACACTGTTGGGTCTGAGTGGGTTCCTTCCTAGTAAAAATGGAATTGACTAAGCTTCCTTATCATAAGTTGAAGTTGTTTTCTGATAAATTTTCAAAAAAAAAAAAAAAATCCTTAAATGCATGAAAGACATTTTTGATCCAAAAAAAGGGGAATTTTAGGAAAATAATCCATCAGCACTGCTTGACAGAATGGCAAAACATAGTTGCTTGTACAAACACACTCGAATATTAATCGCTTTCTGAAGTTGAAATGTTTGAGTTGAAAAACCGTTAGAGAAGTTGTAGAACTTTGTAATAGTCCATTGTGACACAATTTTTGTTTGACGAGTTTCTTCCTACTGAGTCGTTTCCTCATTTCAGATGAATCCTTCATCTCTTTGTTGTGTTTTTCTTTTAGTTTGTATGAATAGCTTCTTGCCTTTTTGTATTGTGTTGGTTGAATGTACTCATATGTATGTAGAGAATTGTGTGCGGTGTTGTTAAATGTGAGGATAATAACGGAAGTGATGTCCTTGTGCACACAATGTTTATGTAACTTTTATTTTAGAGATACAAAATGTGCCGAATTGGAATTAATCGATAGTTGACCTGTAATGAGTCAGAGAGTGAATTTAAGCGGAAAAGTTGAATTGACTGGTAGTCACAGTTGCATGACTAAAAGGTCGTTTACGAAGGATACAGTAATTTCTCTTAGAAGACTTCTTGAAGTCAATGTGTGTGCTTTTGGAATTGGGTTAATAGGTAATTTAAAGTAATGACTACTTCCTAATATCATAGGCTCTCAGTCCATGATTTAGCGGTTTAATTTGTTAAGGTCAAACGCATAGCTCATTTCATAATCCTGTAAGGAATCTTTTTTTCATATGTGGCCATATTCACGTCAGCGTTTTTATTGTGATGTTTTCACATATGTATGTTCTTTAATTGTTCTTTGAGATCGTTAGGCATTGAGTTTGGGCCACTTGTCTTACGTTCATATGTTATGCAAACACTCGTTTTCTGCCTACATCCCCATAATATAGCATCAGCATTGGCCGAATTTTTCAAATATGATGACCATTTCGGATGTCATTACACTTATTACTTTAGGAAGTGGAAAAAAAAGTTGTACAACGAAACAAAGAAGCCGCATTAGAATACTGTAGACTCAATGTGGGGTCTACAACACAAACCTTTGAACTGAATTCACACTATGATAGGTCAAATTCTCATCTGTGGCATATTTGTCTGTTTCATTGCACTTAAAAAGAAGGCTAGCGATAACCAGAAAGAAAATATGTAACAAGGTGCTTCCTAAAGCTTCAGAAACTTAAAAACCTATCCAATGACCCGCCCTAAACTCTACTGTACCTGCTATAGATAGACATTACGGCATACAGAGTACCATTTAGTCCACCAAAGAACGTGTAGAGATAAGGACTTTGTCAGTAGAACCATTTACATTGTCACACGAGGCCTTACAACAACCGATTCTTTTACCTTCACACAACAACTTCTTTCTGATGAGCCGAAGTATCAGATATCATCAGGATTGTCTGAGATTATATCGAATGTCCTCGACCGATATTTCAGACAGTCAAGAAGGGATAGACGCCCCTACTCCAAGCAATATTAAATCGAGGTCAATTCAATATTTTCGTGTATTGAGTTTGGGATACTCAGATGTCCTAAAGAATTGATCTTTTGATGAATTGGTTAAACTTGAGTCTATTGGAACTTATTAATGTCCCCTTTTACGTTGTCCCTAAGGCTGGACATCATTAGTCAGAGGTCTAGACTTGTATGAGCCATACAAGATTCCTAACAACTAAAAGAGGTGATAAACCTTAGCAGAGATAATACGTATATCCGGAAATAATTCCAGGACACTGGGACTAGAAATCACACACAGAAATAACACATTTTTCACCATGATAATCCTTTCCAATCCAAGCATGCATTGAACTACAATTCTTAGGCTTTATATACTTTCGTGATGTGAAAAATATCGACCTTGGTAAATTTTTCAAGAAATCTCTATGGTGGAAGGACGTTGCCCTCCCTTGCTCCCCCAATCGTATTATAAAAGGGCCAACATATATATTGAACTCAACCTATAAACTCTTCTTCAGATAACTCAACAGTCCAAGATGAACCGCTAGAAACAGTTCTTTCATCCAGATCGATCTTTAGCTGGTTGTCTGCTGTCTACTTGGGTGCGCCTCCTGAAGCTTTCCTCTGCCGCAACAGCCGTCCGGGGTGGATCTACATGTCGTTGTACGGGAATTTAATTGAGTTTATCGATACACACGGTATAGCCTGTATATTTCGTCTAGCTCATGTTTCTACACCACACAATAGGACTGGTTGTTGAACCAATCGAATGACAGTGGGTAGCTTTGTCTGAATCTTCTTACGATATTTAAGCGACCTTAATGACGCACTTATTCCCTTCGCCTTTCTTCGTATTCCGATGTGTGCCACGGACCCCAGTAAAATGTACTCTTTAGCGTAACTCGTCTCTATAAATACGGTCTTGAAATCTGGTGAGTATTGATTTGGTATGAGGAAGTCAACCTTAACAAAGTCGTAAAGCTACACATTTGAATCATTCAATCTATATCTCCATCTGGAAACTAGTTCTTCACACTTTCGGATTCTGGTGATTCCTTCAACGTGAACAAGTGCACCTTTGAACATAGACTTATATGTGAGTCGAGTGAGCGAAAAAAGCTTACAAGCAGGTTTGCGACTGCGGCATTTGTTACGTTATTTTAGAAAATAAAATTCGGTTTCTTTTGATTTCAGTGGTTTTTGGTGCAACTTCGCCAAACTATTCACATTGAGCACCTCACTGGTGGATACCTGAAAGCGCATCATCGCTTCAGGAAATTAAGCTCAATTCACTGAAGCGAGCTATTATGAATTGCCCACATTTGGGATTATCTTGAGCTTGACGAAATCATTCTCAAGTATTGTATAGACCACAATTCACCGAAATCTATGACCTATGACCTGTGAAGTGCTAAACATTCGTGATAGAGGTCTGGACAAAATCAAACAGCTGGATTTGAATCTGCAGAAATTTTAAAGCCGACCGCTCGATTCATAAATCTGACAAAAACAGTTCCAAGATTGCTTCAGATGAATGTAACTGCAAGGTCTACGATGCGAAGATTTGGGACAACAACGCAGTGAGTGGTTCCTAAGTCATACGAAGCAGGATTTTAAAATGATATTTTATGATTTGAAAAAAGGCATTCGCCTTGACCTGCACCTAAATTAAGAAGGGTGATAGGATGAAACCTACAAGGGAATTTCATGTCACAGAATCTAGATCAGTTTCAGTACCAACTTCTGCTTATCGATAATTTCATGAAGTAAAGAACTCCAAGGTAACGATGCTCTCGGCATTATGAATGATGTGACCAATTTCTATACATCATCATAAAGGATGGTCAACAATCGAGAGTAGTATAGAACGCATTGTAAACCAATATCGCAAAGACAGCTAATTACAGCACTTTGAACAGAGTCATAAATTTTCTGGAATTGCTTTCTAAATAAAATACTTGATTTTTGCGGTTTGAAATGTTGGCTTTTAAGTATAATAATATAACGTCCAACAACTATCCGCATAAATAACACTTTTCACATAGTCTCTTTCAAGTAAAGTCCACTGGTGTTAAATTGTATAATATTTGTGGTTAAAGAATTCGTCGAATGATTGATTGTGGGGACAAAATATGTTTTGTTTGGCATGAAACTTTCATTATACTCGTACAACACATCGTATGCGATCTAGCATCACCTTCTAATTATTACATGTTCTTCAAATCAGAATCCTTAATTTCATTTCAAATATAGTTGCTAAACATGCGCCAAAGAATTTGGCGCTGATTGTAACTTTTTGAGGCTCATTGTTCTCAAGAATTAAGGACAAAATCCGTCAAGTGCTTACAAGGTACTCGTACATAACTTACATGCGTAGAGGCGCTTCAATTCAGTGTGAATCTGTGCCCCAACTAATTAGCCTCTCCAGTTAGCCTGATCACAGCCAACTGCCTCCAGTTGCGCACTCCAAGTGAGTTAGGCCTTCTACTTATAGCTGCGATCTAATGTGAGGTCTTTCTCTACTGCGCTGTTCCTCCAGATTATATTCGAAGATTCTATTGGTTTGGCAATTGGTATCTTTTCCTTTTGAATGAACTCGCGACTGATGCGGAGTTTTCTGACTAGGTCGATGTCATTCTACAATATAGGTTGTCGTTGAATTTCTTTCTGCAAAATTTATCAACGCAAACGGATATTGTGCAAAGAAATATTCTCTCGAAATGACCGATAATATCTTCATCCGCTCTTTATAGTACTTCCTTGAAATGATAGCTGTCGACTGTGACATTCTGTCCAATTCGTCGATGTTGTTGATCGCTAAACCCATTGTGGCACCTTCTGTTTTAGTGTTACCGAATCGCTGAGTTTTGCCAATTGTGTCAATATCATCGGCGAGTGTAGTAGTTTCATAGATTTCGTGCTCGAAAAAATATTCTATACAGACTGGGGAGACTGGGGCACGTCTCTGTAAGTTCTGTCATATGCGGACTTAAAATCAATGAAAAAATGTTGGGTATCAATTTGAACTTCTTAAAATTTTTCTACGATCTGCCGCAGTGTAGAGATTTGACCGACTGTTTACTGTGATCTGAAGTCAGACTGTTTAGGGCCAATCAAGTTGTTGACGAAGGCACAGTTGAGTCCGTTTGATTTTGCATCGGGCAAACAGTGCTGATCTAATTTATCGGCCATAAACTCTCCGAGCAGATCTGAGAAATAAGCTGCTCACCTCTACTTGGGGTCTTGTTGCCTGGACCCTCTAATTTTTTTTTTCGATCACGCGCTTCTCTGAAGATGATTTTCTTCTAAAGATTAGCTTCAACGCCTTCAAACACATTGAGGATGCTAAACATGGTCTATGGTGTCAATGGTTTCCAGGCTTGTTAAGTTGAAATGGTGCACAGAACTTACTCTATACACAACACTTCAGGTCTCTTTGAATTAAGTCACTTTCAATTTATGGTTGTGTTCCTCTGTTATTTTTGCCGCTCTTAGAATGGAGTGAGGTCCAAATAATCTAAATTAATTAGACCATTTCGACATTTCCTAAGTTTGCATGAAAAGGGTCGACAGTTATCCAATCAATATCAACATCGATTAGTTTAGGACTTCATGTCTTTCGAAAATTACCTCAGAGGCTTTTGTATATGACACTGGTGTCAGGGGAATGTGAAATACAAAAAACTGCCCACCCCACCAGAAGGCAAAATTCAAACCGCAGCAGGTGCAGACGGCCGACCAAAAATCTGTAAGAAAACTGTTCTGGGCTCGAAGGCGATATCTTTGATAGGACCATCGGGTAGTCATACGAGTATTCCTAATGTAAGGTCACTATTCCATTTGCCAAGCAACAGTGCACTTCATGGTTTGGCGCTTTAGGTACATAGAGCCAGAGAAGAAGGAACTTTCGAGATATCGAAGGAGAATACTACGATTCAACGGTGAACTGTTTTCCTTTCCCCCATACATACTTGTAGGCTAAGATTCGAGGAAGATAATAAGAGAAATGTAATATTTTCCATATTAAAACTAGGAAACTAGTTGTGTCTTCCCTCTATTTAAATTCTAATTATCCAATGCAAATTTCCAAACTCGATGCAGTAATCGGTATTTGAGAAAAAAATGAAGAGCAAATTAGCTCTCAAAAAAAGCTTCTACCTTTTAACTGTGAAGGACTTTAAAAAATTCGTAGTTTGCAAAATCCGCTTAAAAATAAATTACCACTCTTAACCTATTCTAAAAAAAAACTTTCAACTCGAAGAGACAAGAAAATACCTACTCGTATCTCTAGGTTTTTCCAACTTGACCTTCAAAAAATGCATTAAAAAGTTTGCTGTCCCCTTTTAAAACAATCAGCCAACTTCCAATTAACAAAGACACACAAAAGTTTCATTGGATATTTTAAATGGGTAGATGAACAAGAACAAGACCCAGAACATGAAGAAGACGAAGAAAAAGAAAAAGAAAAAGAGGAAGGCTCTTCCAAGAATTTCAAAGTACGGCATGCAACTCTAATTCATTAGATTGCATTCTAATGGAAATGTTGACCTTATTTAATGTGACCTCCATGAAGGAAGACAAAATGAAAATGTCACTTCATGCTGTGTCCATTTCACTTGTTTAAATTTAGATGGCGCCAATCCAACAGATACTTGGTACAAGTATTCGTTCTACACCCGGAGACGACCTCTATGTGCATTCTGTGTATAAACTCCGCCCTGTCAAGCTGTGACATAATTTACTCTCAAGGGATATTCACTTACCATTACCATCCATGTGAACCAATTTCAGTTTAACAATATCAATTACAAAAACGTTGCACAATTTCGCAGCACAGGTGGATTGGGTGGTAGTACCGAATCAAGTACAACGAGTAGATTTCAACTTACGGATACAACCTTGCCAAGGGATAGGATTTAAGCTCTGTCAAAAAAAAAAGGTCTGTTGAATTTTTGCCAATAATTTGAGGTTTTTCTGGGCAGTCGTATGTGTACACCTATACCTAGATACTAGTACGAGTATAGATATATGAGTACCTGCAATCCTGCAGCATCATACGAACAACAATAACCCGACAATTCTACAACCTTATACGAGTATAGTCAGTCCTGCAACACCCTTTGCTACAGTTCGATTAAGCCAATAAATTTGGAAAGCACCAGAATGGAGGGTGGTGGATTTTTTTTTCTCATGTTTTCTTCCCTCATCCGTCCACTCATCCTGAATGTGCAAGATGCAATCTTTGGGCTTTATCCGTGAGTGGAATAATTCGATTTTAATTGCAAACTTGAGAATGATTTATTTTTATTTTATAATAGTTCCGATAGATGAAATTTTACATTGTGCTTCGAACTTGAGTGTGAGTTTGTGCATCTGAGGGATGTCTGTACGTTTATACATACTACAGAGGGGTGGAAATGAGTTTTGTATCTTTATTTAGTAGGTAATGGTATTTCTATTGATTTCTTGATTATTTCTCGAAACATTAGCCTTGCCATTTGCATGGTTGTTATATCCTCCTGGGGGAGCTATAAACACAGATAAAACCCATCGAGACAAGCTGAGATTTTGTATTTGCATATTTGAGTTTCATAAACATTCCATGGCAATCAAAGTGTCGTATTTTCAAATTTTATAAACATTTTTTTCCCATTGAAATTGAATTTTAAGTTTCTACTTCTCTTTTTGGTTTAATTGCAGGTGGTTCTCGTTTTTATTCTCAGCATTGCATCACTTATTATATATTTTATTGACGCATCTAGCGAAGAAGTTGAGAGATGTCAAAAGTGGAGTAATAATATTACGCAACAAATCGATCTCGCATTCAATATATTTTTTATGGTTTACTTTTTTATACGAGTAAGTTGATTGTTGAGATACAAATTTTTGAAATTTTTTTTATCTGTTTTTATGGAAAAAATTTATCTTTTTCAGTTCATAGCGGCGTCCGATAAACTTTGGTTTATGTTAGAAATGTACAGTTTTGTAGATTATTTTACAATACCCCCGTCCTTTGTATCAATATATTTAGATCGGACATGGATCGGTAAGTGGTTTGTTATTAGAAAAAAAAATATCAAAAAACACTCTATAGTAGTCTACATCTAAGATACTCATTTATTAAATAGGCAGTTGTAGAGCTATTCACATTTCAATGAATGATTTAATGATTCTTGTTTAAGTATAGCTAAGGCATATCAGAGATATGTGGGATGAATTGTATTTAAATTTGTCTGTTGTTTGTGACGAAGAGTCAATAAAATCGCAATAAAAGATATTTCAGGGTTTCAACATAAACTCCTACGTTTGGGATCAAATGTGGTATCTTATTATTTAAATTTTATGCTCAGACATGCACGTGAAAATGTTTAAAGAGATTTTTACAGTGTATCTATGAAACTATTTTTACTTATTTTGGGTGAGTAGAATGAAACCAAGAGTTTGTCACATTTTAATTACCTTGTCAGCAGGGAAAAAATTAAACTGGAAACACGTCTTTGCTATTTGTAGCACGTTTTTGTTGATTGTAACAAAATTTCTGGAAAATGTGATAAAAATTATGAAAAACCGCTTTTAGCAGCTGTCAAATAAAGGAAACTTAGAAATTATTTATTTTTTATTTTTAAAAAGTGCGTCTTTCATTCCAAAGCACTTTACTTCGAGTTTTGTTTTTAGTTGAAGAGAACGTGTTTGCCGACATAAAAACATGAGAATCACCAAGAAGGAATCTTAGTTTTGCAAACGTACATAGAAATTGTTTAGGTTAGATATGTTAGAGTTTCTTTATAAATAAAGATTAAATCGATTGTGTTATGCTGTCAGTATCGCTCGAGAAATTTGCTAGACAAGCTGGTAGTACTACAGTGATTTCGTGAAAAGTGTCAATCAAAATGTTTCCCTTTTTAGTTCTGTGTGGCTTTGGCGGACAATGCCCGAAGGACTGTGTGTTGAGATCCTCGCTGCGGAAAGAAACTTAACTCAGTTTGTACATGAGCCTACGTTTTTACCAGACGTTGATAGCCATACCGCCAACACCCTGGACTTGTTTCTAATTTCTCACTCTGATAATATCAGCTAAATTCTCGTACTATCACCACATAGTTAGGTAAAAACAACATTTTAGCAATAACAGAAAGCCAATTGGAGTGGACTTAACTCCTGCTTTGGAATTTATACTGGTCATTATGTTTCCTCTAAAATGACGTGAATGCCGCTTCTCATTTGATCACGGACAGTATAATGTTTAGAAAAGGCATGGTGCGACTTGACCTACAAAGACGCTGTAAGGGTTAGATAAATGTTTTATTTTTCGGTTCTAGAAGTCCAATCCGACACAGGAAAACCGAAAAATGTCAAGCGAGCCAGAAATGACTGCAATGTTTTTTTGAAAGAATTTTGAAGGTAGTAAAAATTGTTCGCCGAAATCATCAAAAGTTCTGCCTCATTCTCCATTCCAAAGCCAATTTATGATCACATTCCAGCTATCAGCTCTGTGGTTTCTGAACACTCAATGTTCCAGTAGTCTCCTATACAACGTCTTGTGATTAACGTAAACCCCTGTCTTGAAGACTTAATTTCGCGGGACTTCCTTACATCAATGAGGGCAAGGATATGCAACAATTCCATCCTTGCTATTAGTCGGACCAAAATCCGGGGGGCAAGTGACTTCCACGGTGCAGTTTTTTAAGTCTAGGTATGGACTACCGGTAATCTTTCCACTCAACAAGACCTGTGGCTTGTAACTGGACAAATCATAGCAACCTTCAGGAGAATTCAAGTCCGAAGTAAAAGTCCGTCCTTCCGTCCGACCTTCTTTCCAAGTTTATGGAAGCGCTGGAAAATTATCGGCTCATACTTGATGCCATATCTTACTGAAAAGTGGATACAAAGTCTACATCAATATGGTGGAAGCAAGAAAGTTGCAGCTGATATTTCTCAGGCATTTAATGGATTAGAAACTACAGTTCCAAACGTTTTATTTAAATTGTTTTGGAGGCATTCAATTCTGATATTTACGAAATAGATATTGATGTGCCACAGGGTTCCATTCTGTCTCCGAAACTCTTTTTGCTTTTTAACTTTCATAAGGTGCCGGTACAGTCCGGATTGGACCTGGGCGTCAGCCGAAATGCGTCTTCAATTAGCCCGAACAGCTGTCTGCAGTTTCGGGCGCCAAGTTGGCAGAGATCACGTTCTAGTTACGAGCGCCTCCTGTGACGTGCCCTTCCTCTACTGCGCTGTCCCCCGGGTGCGGATTTGAAGACTTTTCGGACGGGAGCGTTGGTGTCCTTGTGCTCTACATGACGCGGCTATCTTCATCGTTGGGCCTTTACTCTTCTGGCGCAGTCATTGTCGTTGTACAGTTCATCTTTGTGTCTTCTCCTCCACTCACCGCCTATGAAGGCATGACTTCACATCACGCAAAGAGTTCTCTTCTCAAAGTAGACAAGAGCATCCTCATTAATTTTTGATAATGTCCACCATGATTTTTAAAATCTTATGTAGGCTCACTTCTGATGTACAAGGGAAGGCTTTGCTAGTCAATTGCCTTCTTAGCCCGAAAAGTAGCGATTACCTAGAGTTATTCTTCATTTAATCTCTGCGCTGGTGTTATCTGAATTGACAGCGGAGGTAGACAAAGTCGTTAACTTCCTTAAAATTGTATCTATCGAGGCTTACAAGGTCCAATTAACTCAGGAATTGAAGCTTTGTTGTCGCTTCTCTGTGTGGACATCGTAATTGCCGACAATTTTGCTCAAAAAATAACTTTTTGAGATGAAACGCATTTTTATCTCGGTGGCATTGCATTTTTTTTCCTGAATGTCATTTTTTGGTGAATTTTTTCAATGAATAGTGCTACCGAGCCTTAATTAAAGATCGAGGATTTGAACTTGAGCGTGCTATACTTTAAGCATGAAGGGGCAACGTGCAACACAAACCGTCCGACTATCGATTTATTGCACGCTTAGTTCAGTCGTTTATGGCAGTGTTGCTTGGCCTCCACACAGCTGCGATTTAAGGCCGTTGAATTTTTTTTGTGGTGTCCCATTGAAGACCGACGCTATGCGAATAATTCAAAGAGGATTCAGGCACTCAAGATCAATATTGGTCAGTGTATTCGTGAAATATGAGCCGAAGCCATAGAAAATGTATTAAAGGATTGGGTTGACAGGGTGACCTACTACCAAATCAGCCGAGGCAGGTTTACTCTTTTAAATAAAGGTACAAACCCATTATCAAAAGGGTTCAGTAGTTTTTTCCAATTTGTTCGTTTAATGTTCAATTTTTGCATAGTACCTACTTCGCTGGTCTTACTTTGATCGAAATATGACATAGTTAGTCCTTTGATCAGTTAATTGCCGGATTGCTTGTCGATGTTGAAGTTTGGTGAGGATGTGTTAGCTATCCTGACTTTTAGCCGAGTTGTTGTTTCCCTTCATGCAGGTGAATGAGGTATTTTCTTGCACGTTTAGAATTGATGCGGACTAAAAACAACCAATCGCAATTCTGAAGTTCAAGACTTTTTGCCTAACCTTGATCTGACGACAAATCCACATAGAAAAGGGTGGTAATTCTGCTCTCTAAAAAATCACCATCTTAAGTTAGATATGAGTATCAAAGATTTCCATTCTTCATTTCCCCCACGTCATCCCATGGTAATATTTGAATATTGGGTTGATATACACTCTAGGTCCTTTGTTGTTCGGCTTCATATCCGACCATTTCACGCGTATATTTAAAAGTCCGTGTTTTTATTTTTTCGGGAAGTAGCCAACAGCAAGTTTACCTACTCGTATTTCAGACTACAGGAACACACCCTCTTTTTAAATAGCTACAATAGATACTCAAGTGGGAAATATCTTTTATTGCGATTTGTAGAACATCTCCACATTCTATACGAGCAGATCATAAAACACCGGGAGAGTTGCATCGAAATATAAAATTCTTGTACAAAAATAATTTAAAAATACTGGTAAAATATAGAAAATAAAAAAATTGTAGATTTCCTTATGCTTATAAGCTTTTTTGCACATCAAAATTTATACGTATTTAAGAGAAAGATGAAAAACAAACAAAGAAATACTTGTATTTATCTCACATCGTAACAGGTCTGCGATTTCTTCGAGCGCTTCGTCTTATGACTGTCCCAGATATTTTACAATATTTAAATATACTAAAAACATCGAGCTCTATACGATTGGCTCAATTAGTATCAATTTTTATATCAGTATGGTTAACAGCAGCGGGCATAATACACTTGGTAAGAATTTGTTTCGCTTCAATTTCGATTTCGTTTATTTTATTTCATTTCAATTTCTTTCATTTAAGTTGCATTTATTTAAAAAAAAAAAAAAAAAAATTAATTTTGCTTATTGTAAAAATAAAAATTAAACTTTAGTTGCAATGAAAAAATTGAAAGAAAAATTATGAAAAATAGTTTTTAGCTTTTTGTATGATTTGCTCTAATTGTCTCACATTTTTAAAACTAGCTGGAAAACTCTGGCGATCCGCTAGATTTTAAAAATCCTCATCAATTATCCTATTGGACCTGTGTCTATTTCCTAATTGTGACCATGTCGACGGTAGGATATGGTGACGTTTACTGTGAGACTGTTTTAGGAAGAACGTTTTTGGTGTTCTTCCTACTCGTCGGCTTGGTAAGTTCAAAGACCTTTTTTTTTTCTTTTCTTTTTCCTTCCTTTCTCTTCAAAATTTTTTTATTACTATTATTTGTCTTTTTCAAAAAAGAATTTAATAAACTTATAAAAAAAGAAACAGCAAAATTATTCCTTATCTTATTATCTATAAACTATTACTATTTAAAAAAAAAATATATATATATTTAGTTTTCTTCTTCGTTTTATATAATGTATCTTTTGTTAGTTTTTTTTTTATTTTTTTTTTGTACAAATAAAAGAAAGTTATAAAACTTAAATATTATCTGCACAAATGTTACTTTTTTTTAAAAAAAAAAAAAACTAAGCAATTTAAGAAGTTATCTATTATTTATTTTTAAGTGACAATGCTGCCAATATTTAAAAAAGATATTTATCAAAAAGTATTTAAAAAAAAAAATAATATATATCCTCTGAGGGGAAAAACATTACTTTTACAGGAACTTTTTGTTTTAGCAATTAAGGTAGAGAAATAATATTGTATGAAAATGAATACATATACTCGTACAATTAAGTTTGTTGAAGTTAATATTTTAGATTTTACCGCAATATATTTACGCTTCTTTAGGTGATAGGCAATTAAAACAAAAAATTTCAATAGGGTTTACTTAAAGCTTGTTTATATCTAGGATTCAATTAGGATCTTAACGAAACGGAGTGAATGTTTTTACAAAACAATTTAATGACGAATTTTTGTTTTTCGTTAATTTATAAATATTAAATAATATTTTTATTTGCTTTAAGCTAAGAACTTAATTCTTTTTTGGATTATTTATTTGAGACCTTCCTTTAGAGAGTATAAGTAAATTTTGTAAATATCCATATCCGTATAGTAAATATTTTAATTTTTTTTAAATTAATGTTAGATGCACCGAAAGAAAGTTGATTTAAATTTTATTAGTTTGTTTTTTTTTCTTAAAATCAAAATTAAATAAGTAAACATTCTGTTTCTGTTCGTTTGCTTAAATAATTTTGTAGTTTAGTTTGAAAAGAAAAATATAAAAAAAACGTTGCAATTCCAAATTCCATTTCACCCAAAACAAGTAGAGTTCCTTGCAACAGTTTACAATTAATTTCTTTTCCTCCTGAATTAAGAGTTCTTAACATGTTTTTCCTTTTTGTTTTTTTTTTTTTTGGAAATAAAGTTTGCATGATGCATTTAATTTGTTTTATATGACATAAGTTAGGAATCATATTCATGAGACGATAATTTTTTAACCTTGTTAGTTAGTTACGTATGTTATATTTTTCTGTAGGAATAGAACATTTAATTTTTGTTTATGTTCATAAAAGGCAGTTAAAAAAAAAAATTAATATTTTGTTGTGGTAAAAAAAAACAAAAGAAAAAATTAATAATACATTTTAAAGTTTAAGTTTTGGCAAAAGTAATTTCAAGATTTAATGGAATTTATTTTGCCAACAATACTCGTAAATGGTTGTGTTTCTTGCATGAAATGCTGGCTGCTGCATATTGTGTAACCGCTTTTTAAAGAAAGCTACATACATATATTCCTTGGTATATTCTATTAAAGGAATTTATTTATACAAGTTTATGTATGAACATTTATTTCAAACAAAAAAAAAAAATAATAATACAATATTGTGTTAATGTTTGTACTTGTAAAGGTAATGAAGTTAAAGTTTTCAGCGAATAGTGGTAAAAAATAAGGAAACAACGAACAAATTTTTATTTTTAAAAATAAATATTATAACACTTTATTTCAAGTATTTAAAAATGGTAAACAATTTTCTTTTAACACAAGACACAATCAATAAAATAATTCACTACAAGTCCAGAAAGGAAAACAATTTCATTTCATCAGTAGGTCTATGATGAGTCTGGGCCTGAACCAACAAATTAATCTGGCTATAAGTTGTCAGTTAGCTTAAAATACCGTAGTTCAAGTTGGTGGAAGTTTCCTTCCAATTGCATAAGCCGCCTTAACTGCGATCGTGCTCTGCTGTTCTGCTCTTCGGGGTTATAATCAAAGACTGTTTGGACAAGAGTTGTGGGTCTTCTCTCTCAGTAGATTCACAGACGTCCATCTAGACAAAAGTCGTTTTACACAAGGACCGAAAATCAAGTGCTGTATCTTTTTCTCAAAAACTTATCCGTTTTTAATAAAATCATGAACGTGATGTCTTATACAATGCCTGTCTGGTTTTATAAGTGAGGGCTTTGTTATTTAATTGTCTCCTCAGAATATAGACCCAGCGATTTGCAATATTCATTCTACGCTGATTTCATTCTGCTGCTAACAGCCATGTTAATGGGACGATGTCTTGAACTAGCTCAAAGTTATGATGACAGTGATGACAGACATCAAATAACATGGCGTAAGTTCATCTCAAACTTCTCTTGACATTGACGGTATCTATTAATTCCTTATCGATCTTTATTGACAGGAGAGAATCGCCTTTGGTTATCGTACTCTATCTGGCGAGTTTGGAGATGTTCAAACTAGACATTGCGTTGTAAAGGATCTCGTTTCTTGTGGATTGGACAAAGAGTACTGAGATTCCATGCTGTGGACATGCCCTGAGAATATCTAACAGATGAGCATGTTCTCAACTAGGTTGCCTTCAACAGGCAGTCAGTTTATGCCAACAGATTTGTTGGACTTTAGCTTTGATGTTGCTATGTTAACTTTGTTAATAGTACGGTATTCAGCATCATACTCACAGGAAATATATCGTACTCCCAATGAAGCCAAAATAGAAATATTACATGTTCTTTCTTGCAGGGGTCCTGATGAAACTTTCGACATCGCTCCTGTAGGAATGTTACATCATTTTCTCTGTCCCAATCTTCCCGTACTACGTCAAACAGAATGGGTAACCATACCATGTTGTTGACGTCGTTATTGTGTTGTATCAGAAGTTTCTTTGAATAAATAGGGTCTCACGATGCCAACAACTCAAAATCCATATTAGTAGTGAGTTTATCAATGAATTGCCCAGTGTTCACTTTTCTGCTGCTCGCCAGATTAATCAATGAACTCCAGCCATACTTTTAAACTTCATCATCACTCTTATTCGAATACAGTCCTTGTGCGGACCAAGGTATTTCCCAATTTTTGCGTTGTTCATTAAGGCAATACTATATACTATAGACCACAAGCAGCCTCGTGATAAGCTTTTTCATTGTCAGAGGATATTACTTCCGGAGGCTTTTCATTGTCTGAAATGATATTGAATTTAGAAAAATAACTCTTTGTCTAGACTAAATAGTAAAAAAAAAAATTATTTTCGCCAAAATTACTTCTTGTCAGGAGTTGGGCTGAGCCATGCATGCATTTTGTCTTAGTACGACTGATTCGTATTCCGCGATCAAGCACTTCTATTTGATTATTAAGAATAGCTTGAAGGATTACAGCATTTTCATCGCTGAAGTGAAAAAGTCGTTCCGAATTCTCCTTGTAATATCTAACTTAATATTGAAGAGGGCGATTTTAGTTGCTCACAAATTGCACAATGTTGAGCAAATAGTCATATTGCCAATTTAATTATGATATCCAAGGGATAAGTGCATTTTCCTGGAAGTTGGATGCTTGTCATAACTTTATAGATAAAATCTGCATCGCAGAAGGTAGACCCTTAAAAATTATAATAAATTGCTCTAATATTCGTAGTCTATTATTAGGAAATAATAAAGTTAAGGCCTAAAACTTTATACCTATAATCGATCTAATGCAGCTAATCAGAGTAGAGGAACATGTTTCGTCGCATATTGCCTAATACATTTCCAACAAGAATAGTCACCGTGTAACTTAAGCACGTTGAGGGAATGGAGATCAATGCTCCAGTGAAATAAATTTTCGAAACTCACCTCTAAGATTCGAGACAACAAGATGTTCACTAATTCGAGAACCTTATTCTAAGTTTTATATGCAACATTCTACGAGTATGTCCATTATATGAATACATGAGTAGTTCATGTGTTCCATCAAAAAAAAGGATCATCTATTAATCTTTGATTGACACTTGGCGGTACTTGTGCATTTTTGTTAATAAATTTCTTCATTGCCCCCTTATTGTATTCAGGACCATCGAGTGTCTATTAATTGTTTTCATGAAACCTAGTTTAACATAAACAAAACATTACTTTGGATTAAAGTTTATGGTTATCGTCTGCTGGAAAAAAAAGAAAAAAAAAATTACTGATGCTTCAATACGTAAATTGCCACTTAATTTAAGTGGTCACTTTCAAGTTTCTTAACATTAAGCCTCATTCAAAACCTCTCGGCTCTTAATCTTAAATTATTATTCAACTGCAACAACAGGCTCTCTTTAGATCTTCCTTGTATATAGTAACACAACTACGTCTGGAGTTCCTCAAGGAAGTCACATTAGTCCCCTAATCTTCACATTTTCCAAAAGTGTTGTGATAACTTTATTTAGAAGTCTCACCACTCCGTCTATGCGAATGCTTCCGACACTCATGCATACAAGATGAATTGGATGTTAAAAAAAAATAATCCGATATCTATTCGGAAATTATAATAAATCATTTCTTTCTATCACCTCGGTTTTCCTGTTTAATAATGGAAAAACTTAATACTCAGGAAAAACAACCAAAAGTTTCTGAGTTACTTTGTTCAGCAGCCTCTAACTTAAGCTTTTGCCTGCCCTATACTGGCCCAAATGGTTTCTATCAAGACCAACAGAAGCACTTTTAGAGGTATACACCCTTTTATATTTTATTCGTACCGGAGTAATGAAGAATTTGTTTTTGGCTGTAAGTTCTGAAAATTAGTCTACCTTGAATCACTCGTACTGAAATATGACGGAATCCTTCTATTCTTCGTCTCGGCAGTTATAAGGTAACTCACAGCTAAGATCTCGTCAAATTATTTTAAACAGTAGCAGATCACTTCACTAAAGACAATTTGCAGCATCCACTAGATCAACACCGAGTACATGAAATCTACAGTTCTTTTTATTGAGGGATAACACAAAAATAACTGAGCTTTTAAGAAGCATTCATCATGGCTATGAAGATGCTGGAGAGTGATGTCAATTGAAGCCGTAAACCAAGAACGCAGGTTTGGGTCCTGAGAAATTCTCCTCCAGCCCTCTCTAGCAAGTCTATCTCGTTTCCCGCGATCCCAATTAGACCTGGTAACCAAGCGCGATTTAAAATTTAACTTATCAAATCAGTTGGAAATTGTGATTAATTTTATCTGGCTTCTAATGCGATTAATACTACCGAATTCTTTCTTTTATTCATTCTTTTCGAACGAAGATTCATCAGTCTAGAAAAGAGCTAAATGCACCATCTTATGTCCCTATGGAGCGGAAATTAGCCCGGATTTGTAGTGTGGTAAAGTACGAGTAAGCAGTGATGTATTCTCATGAATGCTTGTCTACCGGACTACTGATACATATGATATAAGTCGTCTGCATATGCCTGACACAAGGCATTAGAAATATTGAGAACGTAAAGTGGGGAAAGGATGCCACTCTGCGAGAAATCCCTGTTCACCACTGCCATCACAAGTCGCATGGCTCTTGTCAATAAATATTAGTAGATTTTCTACGCACTGTTGCTAAAGGTAGGGAAGTGGAGTTTTGGAGAACCTTCTGCCTACGTTCTGGACTGAGTGTGCAATTGTGAAATAGGTCTAGGTACATGAAGCTCTTTCCGTTATCGTGTCATTTTTCTTAATTGTTTGGCAAGGATATTTGTATGCCAATGCGACGCCACCAATAGTCATCTTATGTTTGAGTACATTTGTAAATGCAGTTGTTTAACGTTTGGTTTAAAGTAACGTTGAACTTTTTAAGATACCTATCGCACAAAGTTTCTAAGCCTTTCAAGCCTTTTCAATTTTCATTGTTGGTCATAAGAGCTCTGTTGACTTGATTAAACAGGCTTCATTAAAGGCTTGCTGACTTCCTTCGGAAAATTGAGGTGGGAAGATATGTGTAATAATGACTGTTCTAGCAAACTCGTCAACATCAGAACGATTTGGTCCTCAGAAAACAGTGAAGTTAAACTTTTCAACCATATTTTATTGTGAGCTTGACATGAGCATAACACTTTGTCGATGTAGTTTTCGATAGCGTTTTTACCGCCACTCAAGAAAGTCACTCACTTAAGTTGAATCCAATATTCAAAAACTGTTGAAACAGAGTGTAGTACGAACCATATCAAAGAAGGTAACCATTTACTTGATTTTCCAAAATTTGTTTAAGTCATCGTAGGACTGCTATCATGAGACTACCTGGAATAAAGTAAGTCATGTGTTTGCATAAGGAAGGCTTAATTTCTCATGTAGGTACTTCAGATAGTACTCGTATATAAGCCACTGGTTAAAACTTAAATGAATTCGTAGTGAAATTCTTGAGTAGAATTTTAATATTTTCTAATTAAAAGTAACACGTACTCGTACATTTCTAGAAGTGAATACACTATAACACTACACTCAGGCACACTAAACCTATAGACATACAAATATGATAGTTTACCATTTTTAAAAGTTTATTTTTCTTAACTTTAAAATATTCCATATTACTTGAAGTTTACATTTATTTATCTAGTTCTGTCTGAAAACACATTGTATAATTTAAATTAATTAATTTTGTTTTGTTTTTGTTTTTTTTATTTATTTATTTATTAATTTTTTTTTTTTTGAAAACATAATATAAAAATCCAAAATGTAATAAAATTTTAGGCAATGTTTGCCAGCAGTATACCGGAAATTATTGAACTCGTTGGTAGTGGCAATAAATATGGTGGTGAACTGAAAAGAGAACATGGAAAGAGGTAGACAAATAAGATTAAAAAGAATTAAATAAAACAAAAAGACAGTAACTTAAGAAAACATTAAAAAAAACCAAATCAACGACAAAAAAAAAAGAAATTAAAATAAATATATTTTCCTTTACTAATTTTGTTTCCTCTATTGATCATTTTCTTTTTCATTTAAATTTTCACTTCTCATAGAAGGAACCTAAGACCTACAGTCTGCCGTCTTGATACCTTTTATTTGTTTCTTTTATATATTCATTTTATATTTATTTCTGTGTACAAAATTTTTCTCTAAAAAGCAAAACTTCCAAAATCAAACTTAAAAAAAATAAAAAAATAACTAAAACATTCTTCGTGTAAATTTTACTCTTTAAATGGTTACACAAAAAAAAAATATACATATTTTCATTTCAAAATAAATTACCTGAAAGAAGTATTAATTAAAAAATAAAAAACTGCTCGATTTACAACCAATTTATTAGATAAAAAAAAAATTATTTTTTTTCGTCTTCTTTTTAAACGTTTCAGCACCAATTTATACATCAAATAGTCTGTTACCCTTTTTATTTAAAAAAAAAAAAAACAATGAGTTATACATTTTTTTTGAACTCTTTGTTTTGGTAGTTTATAAATATTTTAATTTCCTTCAACAAGTATTTCAAATAAAAAAACAATCAACAATTTTTTTCGAGAGAAGTCTAGGACATCGATCCCTGAAAAAAACATAAAAAATTGATAATTCCTGATTTGTTTATAACTCTTTTGAATTTATTAGTTTTATTTTTATTTTTGATTTTTTTTCCCACGTTTTTGGTATTATCTATTTTACGATACTTTCATGACTACCATGTTGTTTTGCACAAATTTAATTTTTTTTTTTTGATTTTTTAATCCATTGATGAACAAAAAAAAATAAAGAGAAAAAAAATGTGAAAAATAAAGTTCAAATCATAATTTATCCTGTTAAAGTAGTTTTATTTTTATTTTTTTTTTTTAACAAAATTAATATAAATGTGTTCATTTGCAATGCTACCAGTAATTAAAAGAAAATGAAATTCGTGTTAGCATTAGTTTTGATTTTATATATTATTATTTTTTGTTTACTAAATAGCAAAAACCTTTAGTCTTTAGATAAAATTTCAATTTTCATTTTGTTTGTTGTAAAAGTTAAATTAAAAACAAAAAAAAAACAAAAAAATATATATTTCAAGCAACGTAAGATATTAATATATTAATATATATATATATGTGTTTTTTACTATTTGTCTTTATATTTATTTTTCGTTTTATGATGTTGATCATTATGTGATTTAAAAAAAAAAAACAAAAAAAAAGAGTTTGTATTGTAAAAAAGGGAAACACAAAATTTAACTTTCGGTCACGCATTGGTGCATAATTTTCTTTCAAATTTGTTTACTGTTTTTTTTTTTTTTTCTCTTAAAAAAAATAAATTTATATATATTCATCAGTGTTTAATGTTTTTTATATTTGTTTCTTAAAAAAAAAAAAATACACTGGTTAGGGTGCGAAAAAGTACATACCCCACAGAGGACAAACTGAGATACGCTATACAAAAAACCGAACTTCCTTGAATCCTTTTTGATCTGAAATCCCCTTTGAGTAATAAAAATGAGAAGAAAAAAAACTATATCACATGCAAAACAATATTAACAGAAAATTTATTCAATACCTTACGTTGTTTCAAATGCTTTAAATTATTATTATTTAAATGAAAAAAAAAACAGTACTTTCCCAACTTAAGTTAAAATTGTTTTTATATTATTTTGTATCGTTTGTGTTTTCGTTAAGTTTTGTTGAAATCCCTCTCACATTTGGTTAGATAAAAATAAGAACGTTTCCTCCTTTAATTAGAAAAAAGTATCTTTTCTTGCTTTTTTCTCTTCTGGTACAACAAAAAAATATCTTATCTAGCTAATTTAAGGGTATCTTAACATATTGTGTATTTAACATCAAAAACAGAAAAATTTAAAGTCTAAAAAAGTGTGTGAATGTGTGGAGTTTTTGTTGTTGTAAGTATGTCGAAGTAAGGGTTTAAATTTTACAAAACAAAACAAGTGTCGCAGGGAAGAAATTTCTTTTTTCGTTTATTTTTCTCTAAACACAAACTACCATTTGTTTTTTTTTAGATATCAATTATTTGCTGGTAAAGTAGTATAAAAAAAGAAATCCATAAAGAAAGCAATTAATTAAGAGTTTAACCAAAACAAAAAAAAAAAAAAAAAAAAAAAAACAAACAACAAAAAAACTAGTCATAATGTCGTATAAATATTTGTATGTTATGTTAAATTTAGGCTGTGTTCGCTAGTTGGATTCCAGAAATCACTGAACTGGCTGCCCAAAGAAGCAAATATGGTGGAACGTATAGCAAGGATCCTAGAAAAAGGTACACATCACGATGTACCAAAAAAAAAGCGAAAAAAAACAAAAACATTTAAACTATTTTATTTAATTATTTTTTTTTTGATAAAAAAGTATTTAATCAACAATTGTAATTAATTTTATGTTTTTTTTTTTTGTTATTTGTATTATTATTTTATGTTTTTGTAATTGTTTATTGTTTTATCTTTGTTTACTAATAATATTTATTTATTTATTTTTTTTTTATTAAAGTAAATTACTGAATGCATTTAAGGACACTTGCTTGATTTATTATTTTATTTAATTTTATTTTTTAATCATATAATTTTCTTATTAGTCATATCAGACAAATTTTTAAGGATGAATTTGCATTTAAAAAATAAATAAAAACAAAACATATCTGATTATTATTCATCAATTCAGTTCACACAACAACAGTACACTATGATAAATGTCTTGAAGGGTTGACAAGGATAAACAAAATGAAAAAGAAAAATTGATTAAGCCTATTAAATTTAAGAAAAGTGGAACATTAGTTCAGTTGGAATAGAGGAAACAATTAAAATTAATTAAAGTCACTCTTTGAGATATTTTAACTCTTATTTTAAATTAATCACCTTTTGGGATACAAAATATTTTATTAATTTTTTATTCGTATCTTGACGAGAAAATTTAAAATTATTTTTTTTTATTGCCTTTCAAGGAAGTCCCATTGAATGAAGCGCATATTAGTGTTTTTATTATGGAGCGTCAATGGTAAATACGTTAGTAGATCAATGAAATCTGTTATTATGTCCTACAAATGGTGCAAAAGCTATAAATTATCTGCCCGATTCTGACGGATTTTGTATCGCACACTCTTCTTGTATTGTACCCCAACCAAATTATTTTGAAAGTGGTCAAAAAAAGGTATTGAATTCAAAAAGTGGTTTTATTTCTATCCCATTTAAAGAAAATATAAAATGGTTGCTACTTTATACAGGCAAGGAGCATCAATTTTTAGAACTAAACCATGTCATGATGCATTTTTGACCTCAGGTTACATTCTAAGGTATCAATATCCACTACGATATGTTTGACAAGAATTAACCTTTCCCGACTCTATCATTCATATGTGTGATTTCAGACACTGATACTTGAACAGCTAAATTCTCAGATCGTGCTTCTACCTATGACAAAAGACTTTTCTTCGATGATGTTTACTTTTAACGTCAATTTCATAACCATTATTTTAAGAATCCTAACTTGTAATTTCCAGACTTACCATGCGGAATTGGCGCAATGCCTTAATAAATCAGAATTGCAAAATGATGAAATAGTGCCAATCTCCAAATGTATAAGGTTTTTCAATATGAACAAGAATTGAGATATCAGGCTGAAATTTATTTCAGGTTATTACACATGTTATATTTGAGTATGGGATTCGATCTTGCTTATATGGCCACCGAGAGCACGTTTGCAGTGATCGATTTTTTGGTGCCATTTTTCCATACATATTGGCAATTTTGCGTTCGATAATGACCCTGAGCTTCTATAATTCTTGTATTGTTGGTTTGTTGCGTTTAACTAGCGATTTAACGTAGTCCGATAGCGTGTGGCACCATCATTTATTTGACATTAGTTTCACTTGACGTCCATTTAATTCTGGCCAGAAACTGTCCAATATTGCACGATAGCGAAATTTAAATGGCGTTTATTTTTACTGACGAAAAAACAGCCTGTTTGGTGGGACGATTATAACGACCGAAAATTGAAGTAAGCGCTCTAAAAGTTGCGACAATCGACTCAGAATTTCGGCAGTAATTTAAAAACGTTTCTAACTCTTTATTGACGTTTTGACATGACAGAAGTTATAAGGTGAGCGTATGAATTAAGATACAAAACTGTTATGTCTCTTAAACCCGTACTCGTAGCATGCATGGCCTCGGGGATGGAAATATTCCTCATTGCTCAAAATGACTTTTAATTCAGTTTTTAGTCACTTTAGTGAGATTTCAATATCTGATGTTGCTGAGGGTCACTGACTTTTGTCAACTAAACACACTCTCTCTCTCGACAAGTCTATGTTTTTGGTCATTCTTCGAGCTGTAGAATGTGATTCACGTCAACCAAACTATTCTAGCAAGATTCTGATTATTTTTTCAGCTTACCACTTTGATCAAGGCTGATGTGTTTATTTTTTTCCTGTGACAAAATAGAACTTTTATTACATAAATAATCCTGTGTATGTCGTTTGATAATACGAGTAATACACCGAACTGTGCGATTTTTTTGATTTTCGTTAATGCATATATTAATCATTTTACAGCCGCTTCTTACAAAATCAATTCTCATCGGTGTTAATCGTTTCACCCTATGGCCAATCGATAAATTACAATAGATCCTTTTTCTTACTTTTGTGTATAACGACCCTTTTCTCCTATGTAAACACTTCTTAACTTCTGTGCTACGAAATGGATCTTCTGCCCGAAGATTAAATCATGTTTAATATACGGCTATTTGAACGCGGATACCTCTGCTCAGGGTTCAAGAGATGGTGTGGAGATATTAGATTTAGGAATCTCCTCAATTTATTACCACTTAATTATGATTGCAGTTTGACGATACTATTTATAAAAAAAAACACTGTGGCGCTGCCAGCCCGGTATGGGCCATGGCCTAGCTTCTTGACACTCATTTGCGTTTCTCATGTTGTCATTTTTGTCACATCTGAGCGGGGCCTACGGCTTATCGCCGAGACCGAACGGCACTCCTTAGAAGCTGTTTCGTAGGCAACTTTTTACTTTCGGGAGTTTGCCATTGCCACCTGAAAGGGTGATGGCGATTTGAAAAATTGTTGGTTACCCAGCCTGGAATCGAACCCAGACTCTCTGCGTGATAGTCCAATGAGCTAACTATCGCGCCATCGCCATAATATTTGAGTAAAATAATGGCAGCTAGAGCTAGGTGCTGTACACAGGGATTCTCTTAAACTTATGATCATGACAGACATGAAGTGTTGTCTGTTAAAAATTGTTCTCTATTCTCTTATCATTTCTATTTGTCAAAAAAGAATATTGTTTATATCTTTAATGTGCTGTTCCTAACATATAATTTTTCTCAACTTTTCCTAATTACATAACTTTTAAAACAAAAAAATTTTAACGTACTTATAAAATATTTGTATCCCAAAAGAACCACACTACAACTCTAGCTTTTTAAATACACTCAGTTTTTGTTTTGATTTCTTTCATCAATGAAAAAAAAAATAAAAATACGAAAAATATATTAATTTTCAAAAGGCATTGGTTTCTTGGCGGCATGTGTCTCAGCTCAATTTAATTCATGGCCTATAAGTTATAAAATTGCGGATATTTATATAATTTTTTAATTTCTATGCAAACGATAGATATCCTTAAATTAATTTTTAATAACTATTAAATTTGTTTACCTTCTGTAAATTATTCCATGAAGATATTATATCTGTATGTCTATAATAAAAGTAAAAACTAAAATCTTCTAGATACTGGGAATACGGAATAAGTAAAAATTTATTGTTATTTTTCGAAATATCGTAGAGCAATAAGTTGTTTATTTAAAAAATTTTAATATTACAAACACAAGAAATATTTATTGATTTTTTTTTGTGTAATTAAATAAATACATCTTTTTTTAACAATTTGATATTATTAAATAAAAAAATAAATTTCATTATTTGCATGATTATATTATTGTTTTTTTTTTTAATTTGTTTTTTTTTTCTAATAGTAAATTAAATAACTAGCTTTATGTAATAATGTTTTTTTTTGTTAATAATTTTCTTTTTAAATAAAATAAATTTTTAGTTTTTTATTGGTATAATTTACAGAAGAGGTTTAACTTTTAAGCTTAAAGTTATTTTAAAAACGAAAACAAAGAGATAAATAATAATTATTAGAGAAATGAAACTTTAAAAAGCGGCTCAACAGAAATCGATGAATTTTTGAAACCATAACGCTTACAGTACAGTACAGTCAATATTTTTTTAGGATTCAAAGAAATAAAATCTATACATAACTAGATACATTATTTGCTTTTTGATTAATTCACCTTTGAAAGAAATTAAAGAGAAAAACAACTACATAACAAAAACGAACAGAAAGAAAACAAAACTTCAAAAATCAGTTTCATTGGCACCAAAAAAAAAAGCAATTCTTAAAAAATAGTACCAAACGACTTTCATAAAAAAAATTCCTTCTTATTTTCTTATTTCCTTTTCTCATTTTTAATTCGTTTGTTTGTTGAAAAAAAAAACACAAAAAACAAAGTAACAGCAATTAGACCTTGTAAAGTATGTAAAACCTTTTACTAGAATTTTGTTGAAATAATAAAAAAAAAACTTATTAACAATTATATTAACTAAAATAATTAGCTTTAAATAATTGGTTCAATTTCACAACGCACACTGATTTTTGTCCTGTTTGTATAAGAAATATATTTAAATTATTTTTTTAATTGATTTTACAATTTTTTGTTTTCTTTTGTAAGTAAAATAAATTGATTTTTTGTTTGCTCGGGAGTGCAAAATATAATAGTTTGAGTTGGAGTTATATTTTTGGTTACATAGAAGTGAACGAATTTTCAATTAATTATTCAATAATCATTCACAAAGAGTTTCTTTTTATATTTATTTCTTTTTTTGAACGTTTGATTTTTACATGCGATTCCTTTTATTAGTCTATGACTTCCTTTTTTGATAAAACAAAAAGAAAATTCAATGAAATTTCTCAGTTCTCTGTTTAGTTTAACGTCTTTGTTTTTTTTTTTTGTATTTTTCTTCAAATTAATTTTTGATTTTGGTTAATTTTTTTGGATTCTCCTTATTTTTATAAATATGTATTAATAATATTATTATTCAAATATTTTTTCTTAGAATTTACTTTTTAGCTTTTTTTTTAGTTAATCAAAACAAATAAAAAAAATTATAATAATAATTAAAAATACAAAAAAAAAAAATAAAATTATTCAGTAGACGTTTACTTTTAATACATTTAACAATAATAATGTTGAATAAGTTTTTTGCTTGCACAGCCTGTATGCCGCAGCCACGCATATTTAGAAAAAAAAAAAAACTATTAAGAAAAAAAAAATGTTTATAAGTACAAATTTCCTCCCTTCTTAATTTATGAATTTATTTATTTTCCTATATTTTTTTTTTTGAATTGTTAATCCTAGATTCTATATATATTAAATTCCAATTCTTAATACATTTTCTAGAAAGTAAAAAAAAAAATTAAGAAAGAGTCCCAAAACTTATTTTTGAAATGAAAAAAAATTCCTCGATTTTTGTCAGAAGTATTTTACACATATCCCGAAATGCCCCTGAAAATATATATTATACATATATAACTTATTATTATTTTTTTTTTTTTTGATAACAATAAAGTTATTCCAATGAGCAAATTTTAAGTAAACTATATGTTTATTATAGTGGTGAGACTTGAAAGAAACTGTCACACAAATATATAAATGTCCCAAGAAATCGAAGCCTAGTTGTGGAAAAAAGAATTCAAACACAACTAGTAGGGGTTCGAAAAAAGACTGGAAAAAAAATATACAAATTCTATCCGAACCCCTACTGGTAGTTTTTTGAGTTATTTTTCATCACAAATGATAATAAAGTTTTTGTGTTTTCCATCCATTGTGTGAAAGAGAATATTATGATTGTAGTAAATTTTATTTCAAGAACTTTTTATTTTATTTTATATTTTTCTTTATGTATTTGAATTTGTTTTTTTATAATTTGTGTATAGACAGTTGCTCTGAGTTGTGAGTGTGTTAATTTATTTTTTTTTGTTGGAAAAGTAGGTATTTGAAAAATTAGGAAATATTTTTTCAATTTAATTTATGTATATAAGTATTAAATAAACAAAAAAAAAACCTTTAATTTATTTTCTTTTTACTTAAAACAATTTTTTTTTCTGTTATTCAGTTAAAACAAAAAAATATATAATTAATTAAAAAAAAAAAAAATTAATTTGTTAATTTTGGTATTCACCGAAAACTGGACTTTCAGCAATTTCAAACTCAGCAATTTCCTCAAATCGACACAATGTCTTTCTATTTTTAATTGTACGTTAAAGGAGCAACGATTTTTCGAATTAATCCAAAATCGAAACCATACAAGTCAACAGTGTATTTTAATGTCGCAGTTTACTTACACATATCTGCCGAGTAGGGTGTTTTAAAGAGAAGCTTTTTTTTTGGGTAGACAAAAATAAAATAATACGGCGGTAATATATAGAAATAAAGCAAAATAAAAAAAAAATTAAAAAATACAGAAATTACAAGAAATTTGCATATTTTTTTCTCCAAAATTTTGTAGCAGAGAAAAAGTAAAACAAACAAAAAAAAATTATACAAAAAAAACAAAAATCGAAAACGAAATTATGCTTAACTATTATTTCTCGTATTGAAAACAGGCGATATTTGCAAGTTGTATACCTGAGATAATAGACTTGATTGGAACAAGAGCCAAATATGGGGGCACATTAAAAAATGAAAAGGGTCGAAGGTGAGAACAAATTTCAATTAGTATTCTTAAAACAAAAAAACAAGAAAAAAATTCGAAATAGAAAACTAAAAAAAAACAAAAAACGAACGTTTCGAAGTAAAACAAAGAGAAATGAAAAAAAAAAAAAAATAAACACCAAATCAAAAAAATATTTAATAATTTTTGTTACAAGCGTTGTTTTTCTTTGCGTCCCATTCATAATGAAACCCTTTTTGAAAAAAAAAACAATGATTTATTTTCAAACTAACAATTAATCCAAATTAACCCACCACAACACAACAGGTACCCAAGACTTTACATACAAATTAAAAAAAAAAAAAAAAAAAAAAATTAAATATAAACGTAACACTCATCTGTGTCAATGTGGTTATTTTAATTTTCTCAAATCGCATTTAATTTTAATCATAAAATATTTTTATTTTCTATTATTTATTTTTTTTCTTTTGTCTAAATGAAAATCAATGTCAACTGCATGAATCTAAATTTGTAATTTTTCCTTTTTGTTTTAATTTGCCAAAGGGTCATTGACAAAAGACATATGAAATTTTATTTTCCTTTAAAACAAATTATTTAGTTAATTTTTCTTTTAAACAAAGTAAACAAACATCAGTAAAACACTTTTACTAATATTTTGAATTAATATTTTCGTTTTCAGTTAATTTAAAAAAGAAAAAAAAAACCTTTAATTTCAATTTTAATTCCTTCGTGATGTGGAATTGAAATTTTTACCAATCATTCTCATACTGCACGCTTTGTGTTTGTGTTAAATCTTATGTTTCTTTACCAACCAAAAAGAAATATTAATTAAAGGAAAAAAATTAACCTTAAAAAAAATTTGATTTTCCAATATTTTAAAATAAAAATCTAATACGAGAATTTATTGATAAAGATTGGTGTTTATTAAACGTAATTTGTTATATATAATCTTGTTTAACTACTGTGTCCAGTCGAAGTGATTATGTTTAATATTAATAAATGTTACTATTTTTTTTCTGTTTGTTGTTGTTTTGTATTAATTTGGTTAAATAAAAAAAAAAAAATGTTTGATTTTCTTAAGTCGTATTTGGTTGCAATGATTTTTCGAAATTTAACATTCAAAGGTAAACGCAATAATTTTTTTGCAACGAAAACTATGGGGGTGGGGATATTATAAGAGTTAGTCTGAGGCTACATTGTATCCAGTATCTTAAATGTAAGAAAGGGCACTAAGAAAGCTGCTCTTGTCTAAATTGAATGGTCTATATTCGTTATTTAAAATTAAAAAGACGAGGCTTCTTTATAAAAACATCTTTAACGAATATTCAGTGGGCCAGATGATGACTTGACAGATTTATTGCCGAATTTTATGTTGAACAAATTTAATCCATTTTTTCCCCTACACATAATTTAACTTTGTCGAGATATCTTAAAACCAGTCTCGAACAATACCATAATGAATTCCGTAGTTATGAGCAAGAAAAATTTACTAACTTATTGCCCTTTTAGTTAACACGTTGGTTCACAGCTAATATTAGGTACTATGGTGGTGCTATGTTCCGATTTATATTGTAATAATTAGAATAAAATATAAAATAAAATTTTTTTGGAGTGAACTTTTTGCAGACATTCTAGTAATGATTGTTATATAAAAAAAAGTACCACCCTTAAAAATGTCAATAACACATGGCACTACAATAGTGCTTTTAAGTACATTAAGGTATCGATATTAAGTATACTATAGCCAACACAAGGGTAGTTCAGAAGTTGAAAGTCAGATTCTGACTTAAATTTCCCCAGAGACAGACTTGAAAACTGAAAATTTTTAAAATAGATTTTTTTCTAAATTTTTATGTTAAGAGTCCTTAAAAGATATGTTTTTACCTTTTCTAACATGTACCCCGAAGATAAATTCGCTTATGAATGATATTCTGGCGATAGCTAGAATATGCATCAGAATACGGATTCTAAGTTGCCATATTTTATAGAATTTATTGGAAATACCTTGATTTTATTTTTACATTTTCCAAACTAATGGACAGGTACACATATATGGTTTCAAAATAGTGCTATTTTTGTATGCTTGTTAAAATGGCTTGCCATATTAAAATGTTAAAATTAATCCAATTGCTATGAGACCTTGATATCTAGTCTGGAAAGGGGTTTCGAAGACTTTGATTTAAATGAAATAAAAAATCTGAATTAATTTTTTTACAAAGTTATTTTATCATACAAGTTGTGAATTTGTATGCCATTTTCCCTTGCATTTCTTTTGCATTTTAATATCTTTCAATTTCAATTTTAATCTACTATGAACTACTTAATACAATTGAAATTGAAAATGTAAGACGAAATCATATACTATACTCCTATGTAACTCATTCAGATTTATTTAATTTAAGACAAATTAATCCAAAAACACGCCGGTGTTCATCAAAGAGTGCATCTGTATTTTTGGTTTTCGTTGTTCACGACCTGAAATTGCATGCTTTCAAAGAAAATGATGTTTCACCAGTAAATATTTCGGTTATGGCTTAACTCAAAATTTGGGAATCGAAACTTATATTTACATAAAAATTAAGAAATCTTTTTCAAGATCACTTGGCACATTAGCTCAGGTTATAGAAAGCTGTTAATAAAGTCTTGAAGGGTCTTCGACTAAAACATCAAAATGATACTTATAAATGATAAATTCGCTTTTGTCTGAAGTATAAAAATTGTTCTTAAATATTCTTTAGCACTTCAAGTTTGAATCGAAAATATTTCTTCGAAAAAATCATTTCATGGAGTTCTACACCATAAGTAGACATCAATCGCATCTACTGTACAACGTCGCAAAAGAAAGGAGAATGTCCCAATTAAATTGGTCCCCACCTTGAACATGCTCTTCATTCTTGTCGAATCGTTTTTCAGTTCAAAGGGCATCCTGTTCGCCGCTGGCTTAATTTACAAGGAATAACAGTCGATTCGCTATTGCGCTGTTTTATTGATACTCTTCGAGGAAATGTATCTGGTGGGATATAAAATCTCCAAAAGGACGTAAAGACCAAAAGATTAGAAAAAAAAATCAGATAGACGTCGCTGCTTGTTCAATATGGGAATAATTAGCCGAGTATGGTCGAATTGGCGTGCATTGCTCCTTCATTGAATTTTATTAATAATTAAACGATATATAAAAAAAATATTTTTTGTATATAAACGCAATAGATAGGAGTAAATTTATTCTCTCTTAATTTTATTCAAATATTTAGCGTTAATCTTCTATAAAATAATGCCAAAAAGTATTTATTTGGGTTGAAGATGCTTATGCCTTGAGAAGTCAAATGTTTTGCCTTTTTTTTTTTTCAATTTTGACTTTTTATAAAATATGAGAAAAAGAAAACATGTTTCGCTAAAATAATATTTTACCTCCTTTGATTAGAAAATAAAGTAGGATAAGAACTGTATAGAGTTCTGCGGTTATGTAGAATATAAATACCCTTAAAATTTATTGAACTTACAGAACTTTACAGAACTATTCAGTCTTCAGGTTTTTGCTCAATTAGTTGAGTTTGCTTCTAACTCCCTCTCTGTTCCATTTCAATAAAATTCGGGTTATCTGCCTAGATCCATATTCATATGATAAAAAACATGCCATTCACTAGTTTCCAAAAGTTTTCGTTGCATTAGAATAAAAAGAAAGAGAAAAACTTACAAAACAAGTAAAATTCGAATTACTACGTATAATTCAACAAATGCTTTTTTTCAATTAGTTTAATTTTGAATATTTTTTTTAAAGCTTTTGTTTAACAGAAGTATTTTAATAATAAATCATTTATAAATTTAGTTACAATATTTGTGTGTCGATAGAAGTTGTAAAGCAGAATAATTAAAATTTCAAACAAAAAAAACAAAAACATGAAACTGTAATTGTGTACTAATTGTGTTGTAGTATCTTAAATATTAAAATTGTCTTTAATTTGTGTTTTGGTATTTTTTTTATTTTATTTTTCTCTACTTTACTTACTTACAAAGGTAATTTAGTAATTTAGTAAACTATTTATTCCTCTTCGTTTCATTTTTCCTACTTCAAAATTGTCTTTGTTTAATTAATTTATTTTTTTTTTATAATTTAACATTTCTTTAAAAAGATTTAAATCCGACAAAATCAAAACCTAACTAAATCTTGCTTATTTTCATCTTTATTTTTTCTAAAAAAAATTAAAAAAAAAAATAAACAACTCTCATTTGTTTTACTTCTATTTCTATAATTTTTCTTCTTTTCAGTAAAATGAAAAAAAACTCTGATTAATTTTATTAAATTTATTTTTCGATAATAATTGTAATAATAATTTTTAATTAAAGTGTGCAAATAGATTTGTCTTTTGTTTTAGGTCGTAAAACAGCGTCGTTTGTGTTTATCTGTCGTGTTTTGTCTATATATACTCGTAAACTTTATATCTATAACATTTTCTACTATTATATGTCTGTACGTTATTTTTAAGAGTTACAAAAAAAAAAGTACTTAACTACCACTACTACTACTACTACTACTACTATTTTTTCTTAGTCCTGTCGAATATTTAAAATTTGTAAAAATGAAAACAATTTTTTATTTATTTATTTTTTGGTTTTTTTTTAAACCGAGATGTAGGTAAATATTTAGTAAAAGTTGTTGACTGCTTCGAAGATTTATCGTAAGATATTAAAAGTAAAAAAAAAAAAAATTAAAATGTGACAATCACTAAAAATTGGCAAGTACCTGAATCTGCGTTAAGTCTTCGGATATTGATACCACTCCTATCTCTTTATTCTGTATGTGAAATAATTATAATTGTTGTGAAATACTTTTAGGTATGCCGATTTGGTTTCGGGTGTGTGGTAAAAGTTTTGTGTGTGAATGTCTTCTGTACTATATTCAGTTTATGAGAGAGAGAACCGAAAAAAAAATATAACAATAATCAGTCAATCTCTTCTGTATATCCTTGTTTTAATTTATAGTTTATTTTAGTCAGCATTTATAGTTTTATCCTTGTTTCCTTGTGTTAAGAATTTTATTTAATTCTCTTCAAGAAAAATAGACAAAAATAAAGAAACCGATTCAAAAAAAAAAAAAAAAAAACAGAAACTTCCAAAATTTCCCTTCCTAACAAAAAATTACATAGATCCAAAAAATATATAAATCTTCGTAAAAATTAAATCTCTAGAACTGCACGATACACGTATGTCTAGATGTCTAGATATTTGTAAATAAATAATTTCCACAAACCAAAACAAAATACTTTTACTCAGAAAGATCCAAGTAATAGCTAAACTAGAAAAGAATTTATCTCCCAACTCGTTTGACTCAAAGCAAATCCACACAACTTAATAAATAAAATAGTTCCAAATTGACTATCCCGTTTTGAACTAAATTAGTTTTTTTTTTTTTAAAAAATGCACAAACAAACCAAAATGTATTAAAAAGAAATAATTAGTAAAAAAAACAAACAAACTATATACAAATGCGTGGCCAGGCATATGTTTTTTTTTTCCAACTTTTTTCTATTTATATATAACACAAGAACCTTTTCTTTTCGATTATTTGTTTTTTTTTTCTTTATTTAGAAATAATTTTAGAGCTTACGGAGTTTGTTTTTTGAATTGAGTAATAATAATTAAAAAAAAAAAACAAAACATTACATTACTTGCAAGCATTTGCATTTTTCACTGTTCAAATTATTAATTTTATTTTTGTTATTTTTTTTTTTTTAATTTTATAATTATTTTGCGGAGCTTTATGTGGGAGCAAAAAAAATTAAAAGTTTCTTAGAAATTTTTTAAACACAAATTATTTTGTTTTTACCTGTTTTTGCTTAAATAATATTCTTAAATTTTTTTTTTTAAATTAAGTAAAATACTTAAGCAGAAAAAAAATTAAATAATTTTTCATATCTGCACCTAAGAATATTAAGTATCTACACCAGTTCTTCTGATAGTCCCGTTCTATTTATTTTTTTTTATGAAACCTTATTGCTTTTGGCTTTCGTTACATCAATGAATTTATCCTTGGTCAGCTACTTGAGGAAATGGTGTTTTTTTAAACAAGGATACGAGTAATATGGTAATGTATCAGAGCAGGTGTTAAAAGTCTTTAACTCATCATGCAATGTGATAACGTGACTAAAATAAATTTATCATGTCTTTCTCTTTTTTGATTTAAAATATTTTTGTAAATAATTATTTTGTCCAATTGTGTAATACAAACATTTTGAACCACATAAGGCTCCTAGGTAATTACATTCTAACAAAAAAAAAAAAAAAAAAAACAAAAACAATTCGATCCTACTCCAAAATATTTATAAAAAAAAAAAAATTGGCCAGAGATAGAAATTGGGAAACCACAACGGTGTCATTATGAAGAATTTTTGACAATCTATAGACTCAACACGTCGCGTCGTTGCAAGATTGTAAATAGTATCTGTACATTTTTAAGTATTTTTTTTTAAAAACAAGACTTCTGACATTGCAAACATCATCTCTTCAAAATCATAGTAAGAAAGCGTATCCGTAAGTACTGAAACTATTGATTTTAAGTCGACGTTGTCAAAATTCGTGTCCTGGGTGTCGTCAGAAAAGAGATTATATTTTCCTTAAACTGTGATTTTTATTCATTTTTGTTTTTAAATTTAAGAATAAACTCCGATACGTGTATAATTTATATGTCTATGTAATATATGTATTTTCGCATTTATATCTTGTAATTCGAGAGATATATGAACTTAATCGTAAAATTATTAAAAAGAAGGATATCCAAAACAAGATTCTTATTCAAAATTATTTTTCTTCAAAGATATTTTATCTATGTCAAGAACTTGCTTCGAATATTTTCAAAAGCTTCTACAATACAATTTACAGGTCCTAGGAGTTTTTGGTTTCGTTAAGATTGTTTAGTAGTTAGCCCTCTCTATCCAAAATTAAGAAAATTTCAGAGGTTTTAAGGTCGAAATAGCTCAGAAAAAAAGTTAAATAGAAGAGACTACGAAATGAATAACACGTTACTACTCGTAGGTTCCAAACATTGGTCTTCGAATTCGTGTTTGTATGAAATTCAGATATCACTAAAAGCTCTGTTGCTGGTTAAAAATTGTTTTAGTTATTTTTTGTGATTATTTTTTGGACAGATACTGACATTAGATTTTGCACGTCGAAAACAAGGTAAAATGAATAAATAACTCAATAAAGTCAGCTTTTCACAATAGATAAGCAAGTATCGTGAAGATAGTTTTCTTAGCTTTGATATGTTACTGTTGAGGTAACCTTACCACTGTCACTTAAACATCCATTGGCTCCAATATAAGTGTCGTACTTTGTATTAATTTTAAACTTGTTTACGATAAGTTACTGCGAGTTCCTTTTGCCAAACTAATAAGTTGATTTTATTTCCAATCAGTGAGTCAGTTGATTCATTTAGCATTTTTAAGGAAAGTATTTAAACATGCGGTATATGAATAAATTATTCAAGGAAATACTTAGTCTGACTATATCTAAAATTTTCTTTTGAGAATGCAATCAATCTAAGTGAAGACATTTTCACGGATGGAAATAAGTTGCATAGTTAAAAACACTGGCCAAGTCATTTAGTTTAAGACACAAATGTATGATGAAGACCTGAGTTGGAGTTGGAGTGGTGGCACAATCCGACCTACTATACATCCTAGTCGTAACAATTTTTTTTTTCAAATGGAACACGTTGTAATTGTATCTTCTGCTCATTTTTTGGTCCATGAAATCAACACATCATTTTTCTATCATAGCAACATACCATAGAACGTCCATACCGTTTTTCTTTCGTTATTTTCTCTATTCGAAAGAGGCCTTTGCTACTTAATACTCAAATTTCTTTGTTTGATAACACATAGGTAATGTTGCTGTAAGAATTTATAGAAGAGCCGAGGGCAGACTATCTGATTACTAAATGTCTATCCCAAAAGGAAAGTATTGGTCGAGACCTTTATGTTGAATATAATTGTTATGGAAAACTCATAAATTTGGTTTTTATCTTAATCAAGACTAATTACATTTTTGCTGTTTGATTTTCAAAACGTAATATGTACGTCACTGCATTCTGCTACTGATGTCAAGGTCTTAAAGTAGTTGCACTGAGTTTTCGAAAATTTTGTCTCCGATGTTGGTTTTTAAGCTTCGTCTCATTTAGTCCTACGGCAAAATTTGAATCATTCCCACCATTATACCTATACAATCAGAAATGGTTTTTCAACATTTGGGCATATGCGTTTATGCCTTGATTCATTGACAGGTGTTTTAAAGCCCTTTATAAATCGATGAACTCTCCTGCTTTACTACCAAGAAGGTAATGTTTCTTACCTCTTAGAGCTTACGAGTAATTGCTCTTATTCTATGCAGCGCTGTATAGAATGGTTTCGATGTATATAATTATAAGTTACTTTTCTGTTAAATTTTTGACTTTCTTCTCTCTGTAGTAATCAAGATTGAACACACCGATATTGTTTGGATGACGGTTATGTCATGGTTATAATGTGATTGTCCATCGCCTAAGAATATCTACTTCGGTTAAGCGAGGTCTGTTTCATGTTTAAACATTCAGCGTGCAGATCCGAACTTCAGTATCAGTTTTTCATTTTGTAATGCGCCGTCGAACACTCTAAATCTAACTAAAAGAACTTTTTTTTCTCTCAGCTTCAAATGACTTAAAACTTGATATTGTATCGAAAGTTGTGCCTATCAAAATTATATGGTTGCATACGTCTCTCTTCCGAATGATAGAATAATGTTTATATTTTCTTCTTGTTTCATGCTACTTACTGGGCGAGTATCCGGTTGAACATGATTATTACCAGAGAGAGGCAAATAAAAGCAATTGTTGTCTTCCATCTGTGGTTTGGGATGCATTGAACTCGTAGTATGCCTTATGCTCTCGACGTAGAAATTGAATTGAACCTATTGATGCCGTAATGAACAATTTTTTAGATTGAAAAATAAATGCGCGTCAGCGGTCATTCGTGGAGGTGACATATTTCTACCCGAAACACATAGCTTTCACAATTTAGAACAAAATTTTGTTACTATGACCTGAGACCATCTATCGTTATCATCATTATGAGTTGCACTTCATTCCAAATTAGTGCTTCAACTAACCCGCCGCCGTTCTTTACTATATTGCATCTTTGAAATAGGTTTAAAAGACGTTGCCATATATCGGTGTTACATGTCGGGTAGAGACGTGGTTTGACGTTTTGTCGGGGCATATACATACCAAGTCTTTGTTTTTTTCATCATTAAAGTTTCCAGCTAAATTGTACTATCTAAACCAGAATTAGCCCTATGCTTCAATAGCCATAAAGTCATAGACAGCCTGTTTCTTTTTCTCAATGTGCTAGATTCATGATGTCGAAGAAATCACATGAAAACGTTTCATCCTCTCGATAAATTTTTGTTTAGACATCTTACTGGAAATGGACCTAAATGTGGCAGAGTCGCATCAATTTCCTAGGATTGTCAAAGTAGGAAAAGCCTCTATATTTGCTGTGGGTCCTCTCTTTATTGGGGATACTAACTCAATTTGGAGTTTAAGAAATTTCTCCAAGATTAATAGCAAAGCAAACAGCTCTTTATATGGCATACTTTCATCTGATCATAACTTATGGACGAGTTGGTATATGTCTATGCTCCTTTTCTTGGCAGTTAAACGCCGTTCCTAATAGCGTTTTAAAAGCCTGCAGATTTTAAAATTTCATATTTTAGAAACCAAACGTGACCCCACATTTCTCATTATTGGAGGCTATAGTGTGAGCTTTGGGCAACGGGCACAATTTTTTATCCTTTTAATTTCTTCAACAACAGCTGTTCGTAGTTTAGATCGAATATTTTTTTTTTTTTTCGAAAAATCATTTGTTTTTCATAAAACTGCTTTCGCTTTCGCTTTGGTACTCAAAGAGAACTTAGTTAAAAGGACTTTCGAGGAAGACCATGAAGGTACTGTGTGATAAATCGGTTATACGCAGATTCTATACATGTAATCCGGCAGTCACCCTGAGACCTACAGGTTCTCTTCGGGTTCGCAACATAGATATGAGCATTAATCTTTCGACATTCTATTGTAGGTATATGTCAAAGATTTTCAAATATTTTTTAGAGAAAACTTACGTTTCCCACAAACGCTATACTATTTGCGTATATCCTGAATATTGTTAAATGTCTGGACGGGAAATGGGATTCCTCGTTGTTTTTCAGTCGGACTTGTTTCTATATGAGAGTAGTCTAGGTGTTTAGGAAATTTTTTCATCGCCCATTCATCGTGGAGCTTGGCGTGATTATTCATCCTAGAATAGCAATAATTAAAGGACGAATTCATACCGTACAGGATTTTCAGAATTCTCCATCTGCAGGCTCATCAATTAACTATAGGTATTATGAATGATTTGACACTAAGATCCTCTAGAATTCGTGTCCTGTTCTGCAGAAATATTTTCATATTTCATATCAGCTTCTTTATTTTTTCTGGATGCTCGCATGACTGATCTGTCTAAGCGTCATTTTAGGTGAAATATGGAGCATTTATTGGCACCCGAGCCCGTATTACTGTCGATTATTGGCAGTGAAACGTTTTTCCATTGTCAATGTCGGCAGCAAAGTAGCGCTTTGTCATTTCAAAGGTTATTTTCTCAAGCTTAGGATACATTTAATACCCTTTGTGACTTCATTCTGCATTTTGTTGTCAAACTTTTGTACCACAAATATAAGCAGTTGCTTTTGTCACGTCGCCTTTATGCTGACTGTATCAGTCACTTTGTCTGCTGATGTTTTAAAAGTAAATCCTTAGACTATCGTTGTTATGCGGCAGCATGTTTTTGTGTTTGTTCGTGGCGAAAATAGTTTGAAATCGTTTGAAAAAAATTATAACGAACATTAAAGAGACCTATTCTAAAAAAAATGTAAAAGCTCATTCACAGACTATCGACTTGATGTAGTGCTGAAGAAGGTGTTGAAACAGTCAAAGAAGCGACTAATTGAAAGGGACATTTCTGTAGATAAGACGATCACCAAAAATTTTCAACTGTCAACAGTCAAATGTTGTAATCGAAGTGTGAAGTGGCGTCGTTCTGTTGAAGCTAGATCTGGAGGTGTTGGGCCCAATTCCAATTTATACCAAGAAAAACTGGTTTATATGGAGCAATGGTGTTGCAAAATGATCTTCTTGGAAAAAGTAAGGAGAGTACCACACTTAGCAGTGAATTTTTTTCAGAGAAAATATCTGTTTTGAAACACCTCTTACTGTTCTTGCTCGAATTTGGTAGTTACGCTTCTTGCTAAAGTCATGCCAAACACTGATTCTGCCCTGTCAATAAATGAAACAGGTTGATTTTTCGGTGAAAATCTGGGTTTCTTCTATCTTCCATTGAAGTCAATCATCAACGGTCTTTTGAGTTATTTCCTTGATCATATACAAACGTATAGACAACTCCTATTGCAAAACACGCCACAGAGATGTGATTTTGTCTTTCTAAGTCAGGTGAAATTGCAAGCACAACGGTAAAATATTGAACGTAGCTTAGTTGTAACTGATTGTGAATTTTAAGAACGAATTTGGGTGATATTTTAACGTTATTGATGTGTATATCTTTCTATTTAATCTCAAAAATGAAAATATGCGTGTGTAATTACATAGGTCTAATGCTACATATTTCTTCCACGTATCTGTATTGCTACTGCGCCACTTGCAGGGTTGGCTGGATCTGTGGATCTTAGAATTCTATTCTATTTGTGTTCACTCATTAGTGGAGCCAATAACTCGCTCGTTTCGGCCTCCGGTGAGTTTATGTCAAAACTGGAAGAATGAGAGTAACAAAAAACGAAAGGTTAGCTAACAAGCGGCACTTTCCAATAGTGCTGAGCAACTATTGTTATGCGGCATCTCCATAACAATTTCTTTAGTGGTAAACAAAAGGGCCTAAGTAATTTAAGCAATTTTAATTGTTCTCACCTGAAACGAAAACTTCTTCTAAACAGATATCAGGAGTTTGACTTACTGGTTCGAAAAAATGTCAGTACAGACTGCTTCGTAACATAATATACTTCCAATTATTCAGGTGCTTATAGTAGAGTCATTACAAAAAAAAAATCGTTCTGGACTCTTAAGTGTGCTGTTTCGATTTGGGACGAAACAACGGCCATTATTCATGTGGTCCAACTTTAACTTTCAATTTATCACCTAATCTCCCAGTAAATTTAACTTTCGTTTTAACGTCATAGTATATATGAATGAGTATTGCGAAGCAGTCTCTAATAATTGTGAGGTCTTAGCGCCTTCCAAATACCTCAGAAAAATTTGCCTACTTGAAACACAAGTATGACATCAGTCAGAAAACGGCATAAAAGAGTTTAGAGAATCTTTGTTGAAACAATGTGGTGCATTTAATAAAAAAAACCTTAAACATACGCCAGGGATGTGATTTTAAGAGATCAACAAAAATTGAATATTTATTTATTTTTTACACTGTGCGATTAATCAAAATGAAATCCAATGCGCAAATGCCATTCAATTAAACCAAAATATTTGATATAACTAAATTTACTTAACAAATTTAGAGATTATTGAAATTTTTAAATGTTACTTTATGTTTTTATGTAGTACTATTACATCCAGTTCGGGATAATGAAATTAAAATACTGTACCTACTAGTTCTTAAGAAATTTATTTATGTGTATCTTTCCTCTTTAATGTTGGTTTAAATATTGTAGTAAAATTAAAAAAAAAATAAATTCAAAGTGAAATTTTTTGACTTATCAAAACCCCCCGTCGTACCCTTAACAATTAACAAATAAACTTGGTTTGTTTTTAAACTCCCTGAAAGAAAAAAAAAATTGTCAAAAATTACAAAATAAAACAGACACCCAAAATTTTACACAAAAACTTAAAAAAAAAAAAAAAAAAAAAAAATACCAACCCTACCCCTGATTTTATTAAGAGAAAATCTCCACAATCCATAAAATCATTTTGCAAATTGCATAGGCGACAGCAAATCAACTTACGCACGCATGTTTGACTATTGTACTTGTGTAGCCATAGAATTTGTCAATGATTGAGTATGTATTTGTACTTGTTTGTTATTCAGAAGATACTTAAGTAATTCGGAATGTTGTATTGTACTACTTGTTTTTTTTTTCATAGAGAATGAATTTTAAACTAATTGTATGTTCATGTTTGTTTATAAATTTTTTTCCCTAATTTTTTTTCCCCATTATCTATATTGTTTTTTTGGTAGAAAAAGAAACATTGGTATACTTAACCAATCATAGTAGTGAATGCACTACACTGAAATTGGCTTAAAAGGTTTGCTGCTATGTACTTTATTGACGTAATTAATAAAATAATAAAAAACAAACAAACAAAATAATACAAATATATTTTTTGTTTTGTTTAGAAATGCATGGTAGTTTTTTTTTTTTATGAGAGTACAATTTTATTTTTATTTAACTTTTCTGATAAAGAAAAAAAAAAAAGTAATATTGAATCAAACGGATTGCGAAACCACAAAATATTGCACAAGCAAAATACGACCCTGCCATTTGATTCAATAAAAATGACAAAACAGTAATTTTTTTGTGTAAATAAATTATGGGGTAGCAGACTAAAAAAAATATTTTTTTTTTCTATAAAAAAAATACTGATTCTCTTTTTTTTCAAATTTTTCTTTTGTAAATTTATTTATTATTTTTATTTTGTTTTTCGTAAGATTAAAAACAAAATATTCTATAATTTCTTTTTATTATAAAATATAAATATACGTATATTTTTTTTTTCTTTAACAATAATACACATTCGTGGTAATTTTTCTTTTATCTATTTATTTTCAAAAGAACACTTCCAAATTTTATTAATTATTTACCTGTTTTTTTTTTGTAACTTCTTTCATTCATATCATACTCGTATCTACTATCTATTATTTATTTATTTATTTTATTTTTTGATTTTTTTCTGATGAAAATTTAAAGAACTATTTCATCGAAAAGATGGAAATAATTCTTTGAATCATATTCCAATTAACACTTAACATTCCTACACTAAGTAAATATTTAAAAAAAAAAAAAAAAATACACAGTCATCAAATATAACATAAATAAATGTCGTTCTGTCATTATTTTGTACAAAAATATATAAAATACATTAAATTGATATTTTTTTATAAAAAAAACTTCTTTCTCTATAAGAAATTCTAATACAAGGTTTTTTCTCTCTTCATTCGCATTTGGTATGTAATTTCGATTTTGAAAATCGTCAATTCGCATCATATGTCAACTCGGCACATGGTACTCCAAATCGCTCGGATTTGAATGGTGGATTTGATTGATAAAACTCAGACACATTGTGGTATGTGGCCATATAACATACGAATCGGTGTCACATTTCCTAAAGGATTTCCTACACGAAGATAGAGAGGATGTTGACGTCGAAGTAGTGTTTTTACATCGGTAAGTTTCCTTCTTTTGTATAAGTTTTTTTTTTTTTTTTTAAAACAAGCAGACATATATTATACAATATTTTTATAAGAATGTTTTTTTTTTATGAACTCAAATTTGCAATAAATTGTACAGTTACGTATCCGTATGTACATTTATAAATTATTGCATTTTTTCTAAAAGAAACCTGTACCTTTTACCAGATAGAAATTAAGGTAGATTGATTTTTTTTTTATAAGAAAAACAAATAAACACTATAGATGAATAATTTTGTATTAAAAATGAAATTGAAAGAATTTATAAAATCAAAACATATACATGTATGAATTCAAATAAATAGCAAGGAGCCTGATCTGGAGCTAGAAGGACTTTTGAAACGCCACTACACGACTGTGGCGTTTTTTCAGGGAACTATGATGAACGCTGTCGACTTGGAAAGAGTCAAGGTACAATAAAAAAAAAAAAAAAATCAAAATCAAATAGAAATGAACAAAAAATTAAATAAAAACCGTATTCGCAAGTTACCACCTCAGATTAAATAAAAAAAAGAAGAAAATTCCATATTTCTAACTCTAACTATTATTTTTAGTTTAATTTAAAAGGTCTTAATATAATTTTTAAAAAAATCATGTTACGTCCCCTTTGAGTTTTCACCTGGATTTTTGTTGTTCATCCAAATCAGACCGGACCCAAATACTTTTTGTTTTACTTTCAAAGCCCTTCCCTAAGACTGAATTTTTATTATTTTTTTTTAATTTCCATTTATTTATAATATATTAATATTTTGCCTATTTTTTAAAATTTAATTTTTTATTACAATTTGCTTCAAGGAATGAAATAATATTAATTTTGGTCTTGATTATGAATATTGTTTTTTTTTTTTTTTTAATTTAAATGAAATAGTTTAGAATGTTCCTTAAGATTTGTATTTTATTAAATAAATATAATTAAACAGTTTTTTTTTTAAATTCAACCGACGAGATATACTCGTATTTGCTTATTTTTAAAATTTGTTTTCTTTCGTAGAGCTAGAATGTAATTTTATTATGAATTTTGGAAAATAAAAAATACAAATACTCTAAGGATGACATGATACAGACATAAGTAAAATCTGTGCAAATAAAAGGTGCTGCACACTTTTCAAATACAGTAAGTCTTTTCCAAAAAGCCTTAACAAAGAGTTATTGTTTTTTATTTTAAGCAAAAAGTATGAAAAATCAGATAAATTATTGAGTTTTTTGATTTATCTTGAATCATATCTTTTATAATTAGAATAATACGTCGATTTTAAAAATCAGAACCGACATATTGGTCCTGCTTTTTAAGAGCGTGGTAAAAGTCCAGGAGACTGTTCGCATCCCAGTTGATTTTTTTTAGACCAATAGTTTTTTTTTTACTCCTTTACATATTAACTCGGCTAGTCTACTTGCCCAATATGCAGTGGGATTGCTTATAAATGCCCGTCCACTATCAAAAAAACCTCATTTTCTAATCATTTGAAACCGAAGGGATTTAAAATGAGGATTGAGCCCTCACGAAAAAACGCACCCATGACTCTTTTTGAGGAATAAAATTGGAATTTTTCAAAAGTTTGTTTTTGTGATCTGAACATGTGCACTCAACTGGTAAATTGTTAGAACTACAAAAATTTATGCATAATCATATGAGTTAGATTTGCTCAATAGATACAGATATACTTTTCTTTACAATGCCAGATCTGTTTCACTGACCATTATTCTGAATTGTTAATAGTCAGTTGAGACCTTAGAACGTGTGTAGCGCTACACGTAAACACTTCTAATGAGGATCTTAATTTTAAAGGATATACACCTGGCCATTGCTTTCCATGCTTCAGTAATAACAGAGTCGGAAGCTGTGTTGAGGGTATCAGCCTCAACACATGATTTGAGTGAGGACCGATCTAAGGATCAGTACCCACAGCACTTACTTTTATTTTTAAACAAAAGCCACTAGAAGGCCAACCTCTTTCAAGTCAGGCCCGGACCGAGGTCCATAGGACCCTAATTCCCATATATCCCTTTAAAGTCGTTTTGGCACTACAGGGAGTCCTACCACCCAACAACACCCTATAGCCGGTCGCTCATAATCCAACTGATCAATTCGAAGCAACCCTCAGTTGTGTTATTTTGAAAACCATTTCGATAATACCAGGATTGCTATGCTCTTGCCTTATCGGATGGGCGTGGCGGGGGCCCTGAGTTTTTAAAATTTGATACTATTAAATTTCAATAGAAAGGTAATCTTTGATAAAAAAGTTTTTAGACTGTTTCCAATGTATGCCATGTGGAGGCCATTGTTTGTGAAGATGGCTTCGGAATATTGAAACGACTAATTATTTACGTGATAGATTTTCGTATCAAAACAAAGCGCTGTAGTTTGGAGATCCTCCTAACTAATGCTCGTATCCCTTATACCTTTCTGAGTGATATGTTGATTTGTTAATAAATAAGTACCAGCTTGCCGTTCGCCTTATCCCCAGCACTTCGCCCTGCAGAGAAGAACTGGTACAATCAATAGAAGAAGTGTTTAATCCAGTTGTTTCGTTATATCAAAATAGAAGCCTTTTACTATGGTGATCCTTAGTCAGATCCAACTTACATTCCCATATGTATAAATTTCGGGGCTTGGATTTTTCTTGAGATATTAAAACTTTATATCGATGTTATAGGAATGAAAAGGGTCAAGCAATAATCGGAACACGCAAAGATTTTACAAATTTCCTCTAAATTTCCTTTAGTTTCAGGTATCATTTCGGTTTGTTTACCTTGAAGAAAGTGTCCTGATATGATTCTCATCGAAGACCTGTATTCCTTCCTGTTTAGTTAAAGAATTTCTTTTTACTCTTTTTTATGAAAATGTGACCGTAATGCCTTAGGTATTACATGTATCCCCAACGTTGTTTGTCCATCTCAGATTTCGTATTAAATGGTATCCTACACCAAGGGATGATACTTCCTCTATTCTCCTAGCTCACATCTTCTTTTCGCAATTTCATTTCTGTTCTGCCTTACTTAAGCATGGTACAACATTTCAGTGATTTAAGTGGAGTTTGATTATCGACTTAAATGGGATGTATAGATAGGTGCGTATACAAACGTGCATTGTAGTGTCAATTTAGTTTCCTCTCCGGAAAAAATATTTCGAATTGCTACTGCAGTCATAGCTGCAGACCTACTCGGTCTGCCTTATGGCTCAGAAGCATGGCTTCTTCCTTTTTGATTGGATGACATTTATGTGGAAGATCTATGCTACAACAAGATGGTGCGATACGACAATGCAGAGCTATAGTGAATTCAAGGAGTGCATAATTTCGTGTAATTGATATGTGAATTGACTTCCATGAACGTATGATTTAACACGTTTGGATCGTTAGTCTAGGTCGATAAACCAGAGACAATGGACGACATGAAAGCTAAATGTTCAAGCAGCTTGAAGAAGTGATGGAAAAATGGGTTTTCAAATTGCGCTTAAGTCGAGTTAAAATTTCTTAAATCATTTTAAGCAAAAGTTCTTTGTTATTTTAAAGTTCTATACCCTTCGAAAACACACTTAAATCCACAACTCGTATAAAATGACATTGTTGTATATGCTCCTGATGGCAATCTCCAAAACTTAAATCAAATTTATGCTTTCCTTTTAGTTTTCAGATTTTGGTATGAAAACTTCACTTTTTTTGAAACTGTTGCTAGACACCCCATTTTAGCTACACTTTGTTTGTAGGTAAAGTTCATATTCGTTGGTTTTCTTTAGGGAATTATGAAATCTCCAACTTAATTATACCCGACACTAAGTTTTGGGAATACTTGGAAAATATATTTTTGATTAACCGATTTGTACAAAGGAACTGATGTTCAAGTTAAATGTTTGTAACTCCAGGTGCTTCCTTCTTGCCTTAGTGTAAGTATCTACTGGACTATGAGCTAGAATCGTCCACTTTTATATAAAATTTCAGACTGAATGTCTAGAATTCGACAATCTTTAGTATTTTTAGAAATTGTCGGGTTTTTTTTAATGGGGTTTTTGTTTAACAAGCTTGTTGTAGAGGTTTTCCCTTCACAATTCTTATATGAAATGTGTTTTTTCTGTAGTTCGGTAGAATATGCAAATTTTAACATTTTCATTAGATCAAGCTTTATTGAAAGAGAAATATAAATTCTAGTCTCTAAGACACCAAGGAAATTCTGCAAAAAATTCTTTTGTTTAAAACTCTTGTCATTGTTTGAAATCACATTTTCCAGGCTGGTAGAGTTTGTGACTTGTTCACATAAACCTGTGATTTTAAAACAGTTGATCTCGCGGGTCAGAGCAAATGGCTAAGATATGATATCAGTCAACCTAGAAACGATCAGTTGGGGCTCGTGCCTTTGCTTCTTCCTGTTAGAAGCACATATCCTCTTGTCTGAATTTATCCAATTGAGGAATAAAAAATTTATTGGTAATCGCTCTGTAGCGCTCAATAATCCACATTGACAGATTGGTCTGCATCGCTCCAAAAAAAAAAGTCAAATGACACCTCACAGCGTAATGTTGGGTGTAGTGTTCACAGTACTACAAATTTTGTTTGTTCACGTATCCACATAGGTGGATACCGCCGTTCATAGTTATTTAAGACGAAAAAGCGTGCACTTTTTTGTAGAGATACAGAGGGCTAGATGCCATTTACGGTCAACACCCACCGCTAAAACTTTGTAAGGAAACATCTTCAGGTCTTTTACTTTTAAATGCGTTAATTGCAAGGCACGTCATCAGGTTGATGTCAACGGAGCATCTACGACATCTTCAACCACGGCATCCCGAAGATGAGGCACAATGTTTTTCAGGGCTCACTCGTTTCCGAGTTGATCCAACCTCTAAGAATCATGCGGCTATACGCCATATTAAACGACCAGTAGGATTCGGATGTTCTTCAGGATTATAGTGTTCCATTGCTTAATTTGACATTCGACGCAATTTTTAGGATGTCTCCTTCCGATAGGGTTACACATTATGGTCCAGATGGTACTCGTACTTGTCAGATCTTGTCGCAAAAAGAACATCTTTTCAACTAAAGTATTTATAAAGGTATTCAATTGAAATTTTTTTAAACTTTGTTAAGGCTTTTACAAAAAAATTACAAAAAAAAAAAAAACAAAAATCAAATCTACTGCACAAGGAATGAGACATCCTGTATACACTATTTTCAATACTAACTGTACTATTTTTATTCTTTAGATACAACGTTATGTAGATGGTTCTATTTTTTAAATTTATTTACCATGTATATTTATATTAAAACAATTTACATAGTACTTTTCTATTGAATTTGAATTTCCGTTTTTCCAAATTATATCCAACTTTGTAAACTAATTAGATTTTATTTAAGTACAATATATATATAGAAACTATCTTAAAATTGATGTTAAATAAAATGTTATATAAATTATTACGATGTAATATCAATCTACCTATAATGGAAAAATAATGAAATAGGATTTCGAAATTATTTAAACTATTATTTTAGGAAATGTATGTGTGTGTGAAAATGGTAAGACAATGTATTTTTTTTTTGAATAGGTTTTATCTTTAGATACTTGCAATTACAAATATTTTAGTAATTTTGTCATTTTAAATAAACAAATTTTTTTCTTGTTTTTTTTTTCTTTCCCGTTACGTTTATAATTTACCAAAAAAAAAAAAAAAAACAAACAAATATTTATCACTTTCATCAATACTTGCTCCCTTGCAATGAACCTTAAAAAACACGAAACAATTTTAAAAATTGATTTAAATCAATCAAAACAAACCCTCTCGACAAAATGTTGCTTAATTGCAAATTACCTGTATTGTTATACAAAATAAAAAAATATTGATACAAAAAGTAAACCACCCGATCTGGAATTGGAGGGTTTGTTTAAACGACATTTCACCACCGTGGAATTCTTCCAGGGAACCATTATGAACCCGATAGATCTGCAGAGGGTGAAGGTAAACAACATTTCATTTCTATTAATTGTTTTTATTTGTTTATTTATTTTTAATTGTATTTTATTTCTTAATAACTAACATTTTAAATTCATGTTTTAATTTTTTTTCGTTTTTATTTTTTCACTTAAAAAATAAAAAAAAAATATTTGAAAGAAGTAAAATACAACGCAAGCGTATATTTCAAAGTTTCAGCCAGAAACCATCTGTTCGTTAAGTGTCTAACAAAAAAATAAAAATATATATATATATATAAAATTATATAAAAATCAATCGAAACGTCTTCATAAATGTTTTAATTTTGATCTTTCTTCAAACGTTAATTACCAACTCATGATTAACATTGACATTCGACATTTTGTGTTTCATCCATTCATTAAATTGTTGTGACAATATTAATAATAATAAAATTATGGCAAATTTTTGTTCGATGTATAATACACTAACATTACATGACACATTTGTGTAAGGGATTTAATATCGTACTTCTATGCTTACAAATTAATTTCACTTAATACCACTATACTCTTTATTTTTATGTTTTTATTTGCTGTTCAAAAATTATATTGACTTTGGTAATCATATGTTAATTATGATTGTGCAATAATCTATCCAGGATGTAATTGCTTTTTAGAAATATAAAAGATACTTAAGCTCATAAAATGGAATTTAATAAAAGAATTAGTAGTACGAGTACTAAAGACTGTTTGTCTGGTTCAACTCCAAGCTCTTTAAGAAAAGTATGAGGGTCATCCATTTTGTAGCTCCAAAAGTAAATTTAAATAAAGAACATTTCCGATTTATAATTCGATCAAATTTTTATTTTAATATATTTTTTGGCTCGTGCACAAGTCTTCAACTTGTCTGACAAGGCAGATTTCAATGATTTTTCGACACATTTCGGGCAACAACTCGGCCATAACACTATTTTTGCCAAAGCAATCTACCGTCGACGAATCACCGGACGAAAATGTCCAGGAATTTTTTCTTGCAATAAAGCCACAACCGGTATTATTGTTAGATATGCAATATCTTTATTGAAACCCCAACCATATTTTTGATTTGAGGCCGACGAAATTCGATAGCCATTTGGGTCTATCGATGAGATTAAATTGCACATTATACAATACATTGACATTTTGTTAATGTAATGGTCTTTCGATAGTTTCATGTGGATTTTCACTTTCCCATATGCGACAATTTAGATTGTTAACATATGCACCGATGACCGTGTGGAAATTGGTTATCCAGACGATGATGGATTCGTACAAATCCAAATGCAAAATACTCAAATTGATAGATTTGGATCTTCTTCAACACCTTCACTAATGGCAGCTCAATTTTTGTAGAGAATGCATTAAGATGATGGATAGGCCTTAAGAAATCTATAACAGAGACAGTATCTTCTATTTTTTTTTTTTAAATTTTGTCTATAGTACGCTCAGATGGACAATTTCTAGACCATAATCTGCTCATAAGGCGCGAAACGTACCTTCTACAGAATTAGTATAGCACCTAAACGATGCATATTGTCAAATAGCAAATCTTGATCGAAATATTTACAATTTGGGATGACAGTTCGGTTTGACGTATGTGATTGGCAACAGTGACGTCAAATCTTGGGATGTCAAAAAGAGGGAATGTTCGATGTGAACATTTTTGCATAGAAATCTGACACTTATATTTGTGAAAGTGATTGACAGGTTCGCAAGGTTAATCATCCAAGACTTCTACAAGTGAGAAACAGAAACCTGTTTGTCACAGAGTTCTTTTCCACGTCTGAGCCTCTATAGCTTAGTCTGTCACTTGCCATATTCTCAGGTTAACGTTCCGCATTATTGGCCTTGCGGGGTTCTGTAATATCCCAACTTCAACCGGGCACTGTCACCTTCTATATAACCTTCACAAAATACGTCTTATTCAAGAAACTGAATGTCGTCATTGCATAGATGAAGACGAAACTGCGAAACACAACTTATGTGAATACACTGCTCTAAGTTCCTCAAAATGATGATACTTCATACTTCCTCGGGAAATTCTCAAACTCTTCACCAGAAAGATCATTACTTCTGCACTTCAAGTCGGTTTACGTTCCCTTCTACTTGTGGTACACCAGATGTCTTCCTCTACTGAATTGTCTCTCCGACAAAGGCATAATCAAAGGCATAATCAGCCGATTAATGCGCAGTTTTCTGACAAGGTCGATGTCTCTCTTTAGCTCTTACTCGTATAATTCGCAGATCGAGATTATTCTTTATCCACCTTCAACGCTATGAAAAGGGATGGAGTTTTCCTGGCAAGAGTGATTCTTCGTTATTTTTCTGCTGAGGTCTTGTTGGCAGAATTTGTAGCAGAGCCAAAATAAACAAAGTGCTATACTACCTCAAAATTATAGCTGTCGACTGTGACGTTCTGTCGATATTATATGTCCTTTCTTGTTGACGGCATATAATAGCCATGTGTGTTCTTCCAATTATGTCGATATCATCGGCGTAAGCTAATAGCACAGACTTCTTTAAGGACACTGTAACCGACTTTAACCGAGCAGCAATCGATTTCACTCTTGATTCTTTACGGATGGGTGAGTTTTGCAGGGATGCCAAAACTAGACATTGCCCTGTATAGTTCGTCCTTTTAAATGCTGTCATATGCAGCCTCAAAATCCATGTTGGACTTTTTGAGTTTTTTGAAGGATCTGCCGGGGTGTAAATATTTAATAAGTAGATTGTGTTCTTTCCTGGTCTAAAACCGCACGAACGATGTTAGTATTTTATTCATCAGGCATACACACGTCTACAGAAATGAGCTTGGGTATATTCCATGCAAACAAATTTTCAGCACTTTTGGATATATCATCGTTAGATCCAGCTGCTTTCTTGCTATCCTTACTTCAGTTTGGTCAGGTGAACGGAAGTTTTGGTTGTCATCGTCTACGTTAAATGGACTATTCTGCCTGGATGTTGGGTAAGTTTTTCTTTATACAATCTGCAGAAAAACTTTTTACATCGACTGTGGTTCTACTACATGGTATAGGTATCCTTACGGGATATCTTGCATTGAATCGTTCTTTTTTACTTGTTGGCAAAACTTTCGTATTTGTTCCTGAATTACAACCTCTCGTGCTCTTTTTACTTACTTGTTTTGGAGAGGCCGATGTTCCTTCCCTCTCTTTTGCTTGTAGAGCACGCGGGCTGATCTCGCCCTTCGGTGTAGCGCCGCTGTGTATGCTTTATTTAGTTGCATGAGTTTGCCGACATTACCCATCAAATCAAGGATTTCTTCGTTGCGCTGCTGGTGTAAAATCCGTCAGATGTTGCATCTTTGGTGGCACATTGGCAGTGATGCCACTGGTCTTCAGTACTTAATGCTGGCGGTGTTGAAGTTGTTGAGAGATTTCAGGATGCACATCAGCAAAGATTCTAGCGGTATTTTGTGAAAAATTTTCATTCGCACTGAGGTGGTGATCTAAGTCGATGTTGGTTGGCCGGAGTATTTAAAGGCGTCGATTTTGTCTTCTGTTGGAGTATGAGCGCATATTAGGTCTTGATGTGGATTGTCATACGAAGCCTTAGATTGCTATTGCTACATATGGCAAATCTGCATTCGAATAGGCGACGTTGCTTTGCTTATAGCAATTATAATTATCTATATATACGAGTATCATAGCTCATCCCGTCGCACTTACTGGATGGCACAGATATTTGCATAATAGGAGTTAAGGGCCAGCACGTGCCCTGTTTAGGTGCAGATCCGAAGTCCTTTAAACGTGTTTATCTGTCGTTAACAGTGAATCGACTTACATCCGATACCATTAAATGGTTCGTTACATTGATAATCTTTTCCGCATAGAGTTGTGAGGCCTACGACGGAGAAGATCAGTATATTTCTTCTAGACGGACATGCGCTTGCTATTTTAGCCAATTACCTTAGATTACCACAGGGAGGTAAGGCCAACCCTTTCGCTACGAATTTGACTGTCGCAGTGCTGGTCCAATCCTCTCTGTTGATGGAGATGTTATTAAAAGTTACGGATAAACCCTCCTGATAGTGTGTGATAGTACGAGGGCGGGTCAATAAGTTCGTGACTTTTGGATTAAAACACAGATTTTTTGATAAAAAAATAATTTTATTTTTCAACGTAGTCTCCCTTGAGCTCTATACACTTTGTCCAACGCTTTTCCAATTTTTTTTATCCCTTCCAAAAAAAATGATTTGTCGAGGTCCTCAAAATAGGCCTTTGTTTGCGAGATGACTTCATCATTGGAGTCAAATCTTTTTCCACCAAGCCATTTCTTCAGGTTTGGGAACAAGAAGTAGTCGCTCGGAGCCAAATCTGGAGAATAGGGTGGATGATGGAGCAATTCATAGCCCAATTCATGGATTTTTGCCATGGCAAACACGATTGCGTTTGTGGTCGACTGTGAGCAAACGCGGCACCCATCTTGCGGAAAGCTTTCTCATGCCCAAGTGATCATTCAAAATTGAAACCACTGAGCCATGCGAGATCCCTACGGCTTCCACAATCTCTCGCACTTTCAATCTTCGGTCGGCCAACACCATATCGTGAATTTTTTCGATTGTTTCGGGTGTAGAGACCTCAACTGGGCGTCCAGGACGTTCGGCATCTTCAGTGCTTGTACGGCCACAACGAAATTCAGTAAACCACTTTTTTACTATTGAAATCGATGGTGCAGAGTCCCCATAGTATTTATCAAGCTTAGCCTTGGTCTCGGTAATGGTTTTTTTTCGCAAGAAATAATGCTTAATAAGCACACGAAATTCACTTTTTTCCATTTTCTCCTCAAATTAGTGAGTAGTCTGATAAAAATAGCAGTCAAACACAAACTAACTGACGCAGCAAGTTTAAATTTTGACAGGAGTCAACTGACAGATGCCTGTTGACAGGAGCAGTGTTGCTGTTTCAGTAAAGAGGTCAGAAATTCAAAAAGTCACGGACTTATTGACCCGCCCTCGTATAATGAATATCACATCACTGCGAACTCTAATAAGCCTATTGTGATGTCCTCCATATAGAGCTCGTCTGTGATGCCGCAATGAGTTGGGCTCGCTGCTTCGAGGTAGAATTTACCTGACGTTGACGTGTTTTAATTAGCATCTTATATTTTATCTTTGGCAAATGTTGGTCTGGTGGGAATTAGACGATTTGGTCATGTAACCTAAAAGTTGTGTCGGAAGTTATATCTTGGTGGATATCTGTCTGCCTGATGAGCATATAGGCATTTACCATTGCTTCTTACATTAGTTCTAGATGAAGTGGTGGAAAGTTTAGGACAGCTTTAAGTGCAGCTGTTGGTGCTGTTTTCATTGCACCATCTGCACAGACCACCAAACAGCGGCTGCATACGTGATGATAGATCTCGTTATTGCCGTGTGCATCAACGGTGTCATTTTGGGTGTTAGGTCCCCAATTTTTACCGAGTAAATTTTTGCAGGTCCATAATGAGGCTTTGTCGATAATTTTGGAAAGGTTTCTTCTCTTAGTGAATGCAACTATGGTGCTTGTCTTAGGATTGACTTTAAGGCCAACTACATTCGACACTTGTCTTCGAATTATATGATTTGAGTAACATCGACTGTGACTTCCCCTAGCTATCAATTCACTGATATCTTTTGAAATAACTCCAGAGGTAGCCCCAGGTGAATTGACATAATTTGTTTTGTTCATCTATTTTATGATAGTCGACATAGGTTCAGTAAGGCAATCCAAGGTTTCGGCGGCACTTATATGTGTTTTGTGTTAAATTTATGTTACCAAAGTCAAAAAAAAAAAAATATATATATTATTTAAAAAGAAAAAAAAACATTCATTTATAATTGTTCACACTGTTGTGATATTCTTTTTTTTTACATAAAATTTAAATGTGTGTAATTCTTGCTAGAAAATAAATTACATATTTAGAATTAATTCAAATACATATATTTATACTTATATGTTTCAGTGTTTTTAGATGAAAAAAAAGAAAATTTAAAATCAATTCGTTCCATTATAGTGATAAAAAAAAGTTTATTTAGGATAGATACATTTAAAAAAAAAAATAAAATCGAAATCGAATAAGATTTGTAGAAGGAAAGGAAATTAATGCTAATAGCTTTCAGAGGAGAAAAAGAGCATTTATAAATATAAATAAAAATCATTATAAGTACAACGATTTATTCAAATGTATCTTGTGAAGCATGCAATCACATGAGAGGAAAAGAAAAATAATAAAAAAAATAGAAAATAATAAATTGTAATAATGTGAACATAATTTTAAGTAGCTTATGTGGTGTATCATACAAGAAATTCAAGTAGTACAAAAGTATAATCGTTATTTGTATGTGTGTGTGGGTAATTAGTTAACTAAAAACTGTTTAGTAATAAATGTTGGTAAGTTATAGTAGCTTTTGATGTTCTGCATGTTACTAATTGTCTATATTAGTTAGATCATAAATCTTTCTTAAGTAGGAGTAGTTTTGCGCTTTGTTTCCATCATAATCTGCATTCGCTTGAAACTTTCAAATTTCTTTATGTAATTAAATATTTATTGAATTTCTATCTATTTCTATGCTTCGCTGATTCTTTGTATCTTGAAAATGCTTCTTTCTTAACTGCAGCAGTTCTATTTCACTTTCTTTAAACGATAAATTAGTTTTTTTAATTATATTTACCCAATAACGTCAATTTTTTGTTTTTTATTTTTGGTTTTAATATTTTTTTTTTATTTTAATTTTACAAAAAAAAAAATTGAAATATTTAAATTTTTAAGAAAATAGAAAAAAAAAATCCATTTTAGTTGTTGAATACTTGTGTTGTTGAGAAGGTACTCGTATGATGGTAGTAACTGAAGCTCATACTACTTGTGTCACCTTCCAATTTTTTTTAAAAACATGGACAGACCCGCGCATATTCGGTATCTGGTAATGTTTTGATTTAGAGGATATGATAATCCAAGCTATTGGAGACACATGAACTGTTTTATTGGCAAGACTGCGTTGCAGACTCCTGCATTTTATAATATAACATTTTTCTCATAATTTTTGAGCACATTTTGATGTTAGAAACTTTTTGAGAGTATCTCTCTATCCCTGGTGGTTCAGGAGAAAGTATCAAGGTTGTTCGCCAGATTGCCGTCAAGAGTCAGAGATATAGTCTTCTTCAATTGAATATTTAAAAAAAACTCACGATTTGTATTTTCACACCTACAAAATACTATAGGTACTAACACACCAATGTCCAGCGAAACCATATCTTTCAATGCTTTGCTGAATAGAAAATGAAGAAATATAATTTCAAACGTTTCATTGTTCGATATAAATTTTTGGCATGGATCTCTTTTCTTGATAGAAAAATATCAGGGGGTCAAAACCTGGGTTTTTTGGCTTAACTGGATGATATGGACGTCGAAGATATGTGTTTTCAACAGGGCAATGCCAATTCCCATTCACATTAAAATTGGCTTTATTGTATTCCCTGGTCGTCTAATCGCCCATTAGGACGATCGAAACTGATTAACTTTCGTTAAACTTTTTTTTAAATTCAAACTTTTTGTTAACTAGCCAGCAATTCAGTCAAATTTATAGCAAAATGCGATTGAAAAGAACAGACATTTGTCAAAGAGTAAGTAGCCGCTAAAAATGTTTTCCCAAATATGTATCTATCTATTGTCATTATCTTTTTAAAATGCTTTTAAAACGATTGTTACTTTATTGAAGAGATTAAATCTTCCAATTAATTATCATAACCATTACATAGTATAGAAAAAAGTCGCGTTCCGTGTCTGTCTGTTTGGCCGCTAACTCCTCCTAAACTACACAATGGATTTTGATGCATTTTAATAATTGTTCACGGAGGGTTTATATATAATTAAACCTAATTAAGTTTTATTTGTAAGTAGAAAAGAGCAATATTTTTATACCAAGTCGTCGGAAAATAAATTTACATTGCTTACGTAGGCTAAAATTTAAGAGATACATACTTAAAAGCGCCTGCACACGAGGCAATTTGAACACACAATTTGTAGGACGTTTGAGTAGGGATAAATTGTGTGCGACGCACGCTATACAGTACACTACACCCATCCCAATTTGCGAAGCTAGGATTTCGTACGAGTAGGTAGTCATGTCGCTGTTGTCGAAAATTAAAAAAAAAAAATGAATTACCTGCATCCAAATTCATATTTGGATTTCATTTTCAAACGTGTTGTAGTTCTACCTGCAACAAATGTGTATTCAATGAATTCTGAGGGTGGAATTGTGGCAATTATTGCCTACATGTGGCACAATTTTTACGAAGTTTTGGAGGGGAGAACAAAAATAGTGAGATCGTCCAAGTCAATCTGACGATTCGGTTTGATGGAAGCCCTCCAAACGAGACAATCTTCCAGCTGGTTGCAAGTTGCAATGGGGCCAGCGTACACTAAACTTTTTTTTTTACCCCGGGATACAACATTTACAACTTTGCCACATGTACAAGGGACTCCAGTTGAAGGTTTCCCTGGAGTTAAGAAAACGGATGCTATGTAGTTCATCCCAACCACAGTGAATGTTTTTGCTTAAGGATGCTTCTTCACATTGTAAGGGGCCAATCATACAAGGAGTAACTAATAATACCAATAAAGTAGTATGCAAAGCGATGGGTCTCTTGGAATACGACTCTCAATGGGACAACACATTACGGGAGATACTATTCGCAATTCATCGAGTCATTAAAGTATTTGCATGCCATTACTGTGAGGTTTTACCAAGTGACCGATATTGTATCTCACTGGAACTAGTATGAGCAAAATATGACCGAAGATATACTGAATCGACGACGGCGAGAATCAGTGTCAGATTATGTCCAATATGATCAAAATAATTTTGATGAAGCGTTGTTAGAATTGTATAAGGTAGTAGAAGAACTTTCCGATAAATCCATTTCGGATTTTGGACTGCCGATGAACAAGTTTACAATTCGCGAAGTACGGTTTCACCCATGGGTGGATGCACGATATTGTTCTCTGGTGACATAACCAGTAACATACTATTCTGTAGACACTGTGCGGGACCAGGAAGAGGCCTTACATTTCCCAACAGAATTTCTTAATTGCTTGCAGACCCCACATAAATTGGTCTTTAAAGAAAGGTGTCCCTTTGTTTTATTGCGAAACCTTAATCCACCCAAATTGTGAATGGTACACGTCTCCAGGTTAAACGTCTAAAAACCGTTGACTATAGAATGCACAATTCCGACCGGATGTGGAACTGGAGGAACCGCGTTTATTCCCCGGATTCTATTGATGCCAACGGATCTTCCATTACAATTCAAAAGAATGCAGTTTGGAATAAAATTGTCATTTTCAATTACTATTAACAGATCAGAAGGTCAGACATACAACGTAGCTCTTTCGTGCGTCACATTCAAACAAAATTTGTCTGTATTGTGTATTTTTTGTGTATTTCTGGCCATAACATAAAAAAATCGATTGTTATGCCTGGTTAGCGCAATGTTTCTTGGAAGAAAGATGGGCCAATAACACGGCCACTCTAAAATCCACATCAATCAGTCACGCGTTCAGGATGCATTGCCTTCTTTAAATACGGCAAATTCTCTTGTTTACCTTGCCTCCGAATTGGAAATGAGCTTCATCTGAAAATATGATTTTTTGAGTAAAATTGTCGTCAATTTCAAGCTGCCATAAAACAAGAAGCGAAAACGAAGCGGTGCCCTAGCCTTAGTCGATTGGACGTTGTCAGCGATTGATCCACGATTTTTTTATGAAATTTTCCTTAGTCTAAAATCTGATTGGCGCGTTAATGTTCTTGGTGTAGGGAATTCATATATTCATTCTTGATTGACTTAAACAAATTAGTCCTACAAAGATTCGTATACCAGCTGCAATTGTAGCATTATTTCGATTGCCTTTTTTCCCAAAAATTCGTACTGTTTCGGCGACACAGCATCCGATTTGCAAGCGTAAATCGATCCGTATAATACTGAATTTCTCTCAAATTTTGAACGCATAGGGTCTGTCAGTTTCAGAAAAACATATGATTCGAAAAGATACCAACAGATGGCCCACTCTTTGAAAACCTTTGTAATATAATGCAGTTGGTGATGTTTAGTGATGGGTATGAACATAAAGAATTTATGAACGTGGATCAACACAGGCGAAACTGTTTTCGAACGTTTCAGCACTTACTGCCATTACACGTTTCCCTAGTGAACAAACCGTATATCCTCCGATCCTCCGGAGACGGCGGATTTGACTTATAATTGCCATCAATGCAAGACGTATTCAAGCTGAGCACGGGAAAAACTATCGCTCGGATAGAGCACCCTGATGACAGCCAGACTAGCAAGTACCGAACTCTATCGGTTTTCTCGTAAGACAATGAGATCTCCAGGCGATTTCTCCTATTACAAATACGAAAAAGCTGAGTTTTTTGGAATTGTATCGAGTAGATCTTCTTAAAGAAGGCGATCGCGAATGAATGCCTGGATATCATATACACTAAAATTTTCTTAAAACCCCCTATTTCTACCAAGGGTGTGGTCGTTGTTGTTGGAACTGAATTCGTTCCACCGCATCTTCCTTAAATTAAAGTGCCAGGTTGTCCCATCATTGATGAGACATTAAGCAAGCTGGGAATTTGGTAGCTCAAGGAAACAAAATTCTTAGCTTATCTTCGGCTTAGACAAAAATAGTTCTATTATCCCAGAAACTCCTTGAAAGAATAAAATCACGGAACTTATTGAACAACCCAATAATTTTAATTTTGAGCAAAACACATGAAATTTCATCGAGAGAATACATTTTGCAATTAATTTTTAAACACAACTTCGGGCATATGCCTACGACGATTGGATCTGAAGAATGTCACCTGAGAGACAAAGTTTTCGACCACATTTCCAAACAGTAGTAGCCCTATGCCCTCAATAAAACGAATAATGTCGGTTGGAGTTTGTTCGTCGGAGTAGAGTAGCAAGTTTACTAACTTGTTTGATCTTTAACCCGTAGCACCATTCTGATAAAACTACACCTCGTCCACGTTCATGCCATTCATTCGGGAAATGAAAAGGTTATTAATCATGATTATGTTCACTTTTTAAAACAGTCTTGTTTTTTTTTGCAAATCCGCTATCCGCTTAAAAAGCAATTTGCATGTTAATTACAACAATAACATAGCGATCAACGAGAAGTCAATTTATTTACGCTCTCTATTAAGCGGATATGAGGCAGTACTTCCAAATACTAATTTCCTTGTTTCGGATGAATTTTTCCGATGAATTGTTAGAAATTTCAAACATTTGCCTACAAAATTTTTTCAAAACAATTTAAGTTTGTTCACCAACTGACAGATGAGCCACCACTAAACGTCACAGACATGTCTGTGCTACCAAGTTTTTATGATGAACTTTTAAGCCGATTTGGGTCGTTTTTTTTGCAATTACACACAGCTAATAATACGATCCAATGAACCCACCCACAGACCGTATTATACTGTCCATTTTTCGGGATGTATCAGCTTTTCGATGATCGCATGTGGATTATCTTAACTTCAAAGTTGACAATTTTGCTTATTGACATACCCATTGAGCCAAGAATGGGCTTCGCTGTTGAACACCATTTTTCGATAAAACATGTGATTGCAGTGGATTCACCAAAATTTCAACGCAAACGATAGTTAAGGCCCAAACCCATAGAAACCGTCGCGTTCGTTGCGTTTACAATCCACTAAAATCGTATTTGACGGATTGCAAAGAGGTGCTCAATGAATACGTTCGTTGCGTCCGAAATCCATCAGAAACATCCATCCATATGAAACACAAAAGAGCACTCGAATGAATTTCCATGGAAACATCTGTCAGACGCTCAAAAAGTTGAAAGTTGACCAATATCTTCTTCTTATCCTTTTATTAGCCCTTTCCTCGTTATACGAACTTATGCGTAACGAGTTTCCCATTTTTACTGCATCGCTGCTGCTCCGCTTATGGGGTTGGCTAATGTCGCAGACCGCAATACGCGTCTACATAATGCTCGGTCTTGGATCGCTTCAGTGGTTAGCCCCAGGCTAATCTAGGAATTCTTTTTCCGACCTCGTTTTCTTGTTAGAGTGACCGTAGTTGATAGTGCCTTTTTAACCGGATTTTCCGCAGATCTTCTTTGAACGTGGCAATACCAACTTATTCTATTCGCCTCAAGCTGTTCGGTTACCGAATTCTTTATATGTAGACTTCCTCTTATACGCGTAGATCTAATGCAATCACGTTTAGTGACTCCACTAGACATCCTTAACATTTTCATTTCCGCTGCCGTCATTTTGTTTTTAAACGCTTCGTACATTGTCCAGCACTGTGAACCGTATATAAGAGCTGGTCTAACAACCGTGGTGTAGAGTTTCCCCTTTAATTTAAGTGGAAATTTTCGGTCGCAAAATATTCCCGAATTTTCCCACCATTTCATCCATCCCACACTCACTCTGTGGTTTACGTCGTCGTCACATTTCGCTTCCATGTTAACGATTGATCCTAAGTACTTAAAGATAGTGCTTTTCGGAAGAACTATTCCGTTTAACATTATATCCGGAACAAGTCGCAACGGATGCGCAAATGGGCACGTCAAATGCTCCGTCTTCGAACGACTTATTTTAAACCCGTTTCTCTCTAGCGCATTTCTCCATGAATCTAAGGCGTTCTGTAAATCTTCGACGTTATCGCTAAGTATAACTGCGTCGTCAGCGAAGAGAATTGGCGTTACATTTGCTTCGCGCATGCAGTTTTTTAAAAGATAGTCGAATACTACGTTAAAGAGGAAAGGACTAAGTACGCTTCCTTGATGCACTCCGACATTAACTGGAAATTACGAGTACCTCGTTAGTCCAGCAGAGCTTTTAACCGCAGTTTTCACGTTTCCGTACATGTCTTGTAATATTCTAACATAAGTTTCCGGTACGTTTTGAGACCTCAGAGTGGCCCATATGAGATCCCTAGGCACTCGATAGAATGCTTTCTCGAGGTCGATAAATACCATGTGTAGATCCTTAGACGAATCTCGGTGCTTTTCCATTATTATTCGTAGGCTTTGGATAGTGTCCACCGTCGATCTTCCTTCAACAAATCCACACTGGCTATTATCGAGCTTTATTATTTGCCGAAGACGTTCGTTTAAGACTCTTTCGACGATTTTCATCGTGTGTGACATCAGCTTGATTGAACGGTAGTTGTTGCATTCTCGAGTGTCGCCTTTTCCTTTGTATAATGGAACCAAGAAGCTACTTCTCCCTTGATTCGGCATAGGTTGTCCACATTTTAATTTATTTAAAAGTTTCGATAGCCAAACGCTGCCGATCCCCTCCATCTTCGACCAAAACTCTGATGGAATGCTGTCTGGTCCCGCCGCTTTCCCCCGCTTCATTTTTCCAATTGCTATACTTATTTCTTCGATTGAAAAGTCCGAAACTTCCTCCTCGAATAGACCAGCTGTCGGCTGGTATATATCACATGGAAAATTTGTTAAGCAGCTCCTTGCAGTGTTCAAGCCACCGGTTACAAATTTCCTCTTCATTTGTTAATAAGCGACCGTCTGCATTTTTTATGTATTTCGGCGAGGTTATTTCCATCGAATTTTTTCGCCTCGGTGCAGCGAGCTTAAAAATATTTGGCACTTTAGTATTGTACGACGTTTGAACTTCTTGGATAGCTTGTCTTCTATCTGCCGATTGTGAGGATATTTGTTCCAACTCCTGGTACAGGTTTTCCGCTGCTGCCCCTCGAGTTCGAGCCAGGACTTTCTTTGCGATCTTTTTAAGACGCTCGTATTCAAGAGCCAGTCGAGCTTTTTCGATATCGTCGCTCCGATCGCATTTTGTCCACGCTTGGAATGCACTCTTCTTGTCGGCCACAGCTCGTTTGGTTTCGTCATTCCGCCACCATGTTTCTTTGCAGACGTGATGGTATTTCGATATAGTACCCAGATGGGACTTTGCGAGTGTTATGCATTCCTCGTGCATGATGTTCCACATTTATTGACCAATATCATCCGAAGTAATGCATTCCACTTGTGGGCCGCATTTGCTGTCTCTCTTCCTTTCATTAGGACTTATGACTTGTCAAGTTTTCGACATGACGCAACGTACGCAACGAATTCTATGAGCTTGTGCCTTTAGTCGGATTCAATCCTTTTACGAATTGAAAAAAAATCGGCGAATAGCGTTCTCAAGTGGTCGGGTGTAATATGGTGCAGGTCCTCCAAAAGTTTCGCGCACAGAACCTTAATTTTGGAACTAAATATTAAAATTAAATTAATAAAACTTTTACAACGTTGTTGAAGCGTGAGTTTCTGAATAAAAATGACACTGACAGTTTGTAATCTGACAATTTGACAGTTTGACAGCCATAAATGTCTGAAGTTAGTACTGGTTTGTAAAAATTTTTGTCGATGGACTATTTTCCAAACAATAAATATTTGAATACGTAAATAATTCCAGCTTCCTCATTTCTCATCATCTACAGTGATTAATAATTAATAAAAATTTTAGGTGTGCGAATATGAAATGTCGGTTTTTTGAGTGAATCTAAAGTATTGGTCATCGTTAGCTCTGACTTTGTTCCATCTGTCGACGCATGGAATTGAGGGATTTAGCACCAATTTCACTACTCGTCTTTTGAGGTCACCAATTCAGCCAATTTTTCACTTCTTCGTAAAAGTGAAAGTGCTGTTTCAAAAGTCTGTGCTGTGTCAATCGAAACGAATACTGGGACAAGTCTGGTTAATATTTCGGGTGGGGCAGAACTTCCGAAGTAATGTTTGGCAATTTTTTTACTTGGTTTGCAATATGTAGACAAGCGTTGTCATGATGGAAATTAACTGATGCTTGTTTATGGGCACATTCTGGTCATTTTTACTTCAATTTTCGATGGTAGCGATTTCTAGAAATCATTTCACCAAGTTGTAACAGTTAAAAAGAGTGGTAGGTACATAGTTCCCTTCTAGTCACACCAAATACACAGAATACCCTTCTCTCCGTAGATATTGTGTACTGGTTCCGAGGTTGATGGCTTACCTGGATCTACTCATAACTTTTTGCACTTGGGATTGTCAAAATAGACAGACTTTTCATCGCTAGTAACAGTTCTTTTGTGCCGATCAAGTAATATTTCTTAAATGGTTTTCCGCCGTTCAATGTATCTGCCTTTGAATTAATATGGAACCCATTTCCCTTCTCTTTGGATCTTTACCACAGTTGTGCGATTAGCTCCTTATCCTTATCTGGCATTAAATTTGACATTTTCATAAGCTATGACATTATGGACTTAATTGACAGAAGCTTACTCTCCAAAATACCAGATTTGTTTGCTTCCTATCTAAATATAACACTATGCCGCGACGGGCATAGAAAGGTCATCTCACTTTTGACAAAGGCCAAAGAGTTGGTGGCATGCAAATCATGTCTTCATATTGGCTTATTTTCAAGCTGAGTTATGTATTTATCTGCGGCAACAGGGCTTTCAATTTGAGTTTCTGTTACGAGCATCGTAACGATAGGATTCTGATTAGCTTCAAAGTCATCGAATCACTTGTACCTGATGTTCATAAAGCAAGTAGGGCCATTAAACGAAGGGTTCGTGTTTATTTCCATCAACACAAGTATTCAATGAAATAGTCATTTCATGAACAAATTCAAATTACAATATTATCTACTCGTAGCTTATTCTAAGCAATCATTTTAACGGTTTCGTTTTTTTTTATCATAATCGTTCAAATTGTTAGGTTCACGAAGCTGATGCCTGCTTGGTTCTAGCAAACAAATATTGCCAAGATCCAGACGCCGAAGATGCTGCCAATATTATGAGAGTTATCTCAATAAAAAATTACAGTGATGATATTAGGGTTATTATTCAATTAATGCAATATCACAATAAGGTACGTTTTCAATGTATAGTAATTAAAGGAATCTATCCTGATTCTGAAAGTTAAATGTATTTGTCTTTCTAGGCATATTTGCTAAATATTCCATCATGGGACTGGAAGCAAGGAGACGATGTCATTTGCCTGGCCGAATTGAAACTTGGCTTCATAGCGCAGAGTTGTTTAGCGCCAGGTTTCTCAACGATGATGGCAAATCTTTTTGCTATGCGATCATTCAAAACAGTAAGTCATTTTGTTAAGAGATTGATTTGGAGGTGAACCAAAAACCTATTATGTACTCGTACAAATGTCAAAGAAAATTTAAAGAAATTCCTTAAAGTCTATTTTTTTTTTAATAAATAAATAAAAGAGCGACTATCCGATTATCAGCAGGTGTAAGAGGAAAATAAATTAATAAACAGATAAATATTTTAATATACCTTAAAAGAAAATTAAAAAACCAACCAAAAAAAGGAAACCAAAAGGAATTTAAATAAATATTTTTTTAGGAATATATTTTGTTAGATTTTTTTCCTTAAATAATTTTAGTTTTAAAATTAGTTTAAATTAATTTTTTTATTATTTCAATTTGAGAATGAAATCGCCACAGAATATTTTTTCTCTATTTTTATTAATTCAATTATCATTTATTTTTTTTTTGTAATAAGATATTCTTATAAATATTTGTTAAAAAAAAAAAAAAACTAAAATCACATTCAGTCACCAGATATGCAATCGTGGACAAACGATTATCTACGCGGAACTGGAATGGAAATGTACACAGAAACATTGAGTCCTACTTTTATCGGAATACCATTTGCTCAGGCTACTGAGTAAGTCTTCTGGTTTATCATAGGAGAAAAGCTAGACACATTAAAAATTAAAAAAAAAAGACAATTAAAGTAACATAAGACACAAAACACTACAATTTATCCACATATACTATAATATAACTATACGTGTAATTTTTGGTCATATTTAGTATCTATGTCAAGTCAATGTACTATTTCTTACTTTATACTCGTACTCGTATTATACATAAAATACTTGTATCCTATTCTGTTCATAATTTCATCTTAATTTTTTGTTTTTTTTTGGTTAAATTTCATTTTTTATAATTTTCATGACGCCACAAACACTGCATTTTCGATTACATATTCCTTTTTCTGTATTCTGTCATTTTGGAAACCTCTTCTTCTTTTGTCGTTTGTTTTGATTTTGCGAGAGATTCTCGCTTGTTGATCCACCTACCTACTGATTTCATTTAAAAATTTTCAGTTTTTTTTATTTATTTTCATTTATTTATCTATTTTTTGTTTATATCTCGTCCTTTTGGTTGATTTTGTGTACATAAGAGCTGTACAAAAACAGCTTCAGATGAAAGTGTCTTGTAAATATTTGTATGTTAGCCTGCGAGAGTGTATATGTCTGAGATACATAATTGTTATTTTCAATGTTATTAGAATTCTGTTAGGAAATTTATAATTAAAAAAAAACACATCCATTTTATCCGTTTTTAGTGATACTTTTCATTTAAGGATAAATTATTTACGGTGCCACCATGTGCCTTTCGATTTAAGTTTTCTATTTTATGATTTCTTTTCCATTAGAAATTGCTATATCAAAATAATAAACTTATAACTTATTATAAGCTTAGAATAAATTAATAAAAGTGTTTTAATTAGAAAACCTAAATTATAAAAATTATACGTTAAATATTTTTCGATTAAAACATGCTAAAAATACAAAAAACCATTTCGATAAAAGTTCTTGCATATTTGAATACTTTCCCAGGATTACTAGTTGTGAAAAGTAATAATAATTATTAAAAGGAATATTTATTGAAAGGAGAATAAAAGCTGAGCTCTCTTTTTTGGCCAAAAATCGATTTTATATTAGTTACATCATTTGTAATATTTTATTTGCTTTAAAATATTTTTCCATGTTTTCTGACACTGGCTTGAGTTCATGCCTTTTCAAATCGACAAAAATAGAACAGTTTTCAATATTTTTAAACAATTGTTTTAAAGAGTAAACCTTTCGATTAATTATGGAATAATATTTTATTCAATAGGCTGCCTCGTCTGGCTTGGCAGTAGGCTATCCTGTCAACCCAATTTTTCAATACATTTTCGATGACTTCGGCCCCTTTTTTATGAAAAGCTATTGACCAAGCTATGCTGTCGTTCTTGAGTGCCTTATAAAAGGCATTATTATGCCCTGCAGCGCTCTCCATTGACTGTAGCATCATCTTGAGAAAAAGGGCCAATAACGCCACCACTCCGAAAACCACACCAAACAGTCACATAATGCATTGGTTTTTCAATAACTACGTATGGATTTTCCGAGCCCCAAATACGGCACTATTGCTCATTTACGTAGCCGCCAAAGTGAAAATGCACCTCATCCGTAAAAATGATTTATTCAGCAAAATTATTGTCAATTTCGAGCTGCTCTAAAGCCCAAATAGGGAAGCGTTAACTAAGCGGGTAGTCACTTTGCCTCATTTCCTACCACATACAAGTGCATATTTCGAGGTTTGTTTTGCCAAGTTTTGCTCAGGTTAGTGCGACTGATGTACAAGGGCTGATTTCGTTGGCTCACTATGGTTTTCGAATTTAGGCGCACATTTTCGGCATTTCATCAACAGTTTCATTATTTTGTGTTTAGCTCAAAGGACGAACACGGGAGTAAGTTTATTTATCAATCAGAAAACCCGTCTTATGAACTTTCTTTACAAACTTGCGTACACCAGCTGCAGTTGGTTATGTTTAATGATAACCCAGCAGAATTATCATTTCTAAAATAAAGGAAATCTTTAGATGGACTGAATTCCAAAAAATGCACTGTTTGGTGTGGTCTTTATTTCTGTGGCATTTTTGCAAAATGAAGCCGAATTCATCATTCATCATTCATCATTAGATGGCTTGCATTCTTTAAGTTTGACCGCATGTGTATACTGTCACCTACGTATCAACTCAACGTAGTTCCGTAGTGGTAGTCGCTTAAAACGTTATACAATTGAAGTTCACAGACAAAGGCCAATTAGTATACATTTCAATATCCCTTTTCGACCTTTAAATCCGTTGTGGCTGATTTGGAGGTCGTCGTCAAACTATGTGTTGAATGGAATTTCGAGAATGATTGGGACTTTTTCCTGGCATTTGAATTTGCTTTTGAACTTCTGTAAACATCCGGCTGCCCATGTGATTAGTTAAGGTTTGGTAAAGATAAATTTTTCATCTTTTCTTCTCAAATTTACATAAGTTCTCGACTATATCAAAATGATGCCATGTGTGCTTAAGCCTATACCTAGATCTGTTTTAATCGGCATGACCTTTTTTTTTCGACTGTTCTGGGCCCCACACTTACTTCAGTTCGTTCCAGTTTCCACCGTTCGCAATTTAATTAAATAAGATTGCCCTGTATGCAAGCATAAAAAATAACTAAATTTGTACGAGTATGCCCAACCTATTGACACCTTCATCTTCGTGTTGTCTATAAATACGCAGCACATACATATGTCAGAAGTTTGACTTCTGTTCCCTTTTTTTGAGCTGGAAGTATGTCAAAAGGCAGTTATCGATCCCCCATTTCGGTAACATTACCATGAGCTGTTCATCAGACTGATGGCTCATTAGTAATAGTCATAGTTAAAACGGAAAGCTAAATAAGCAAAGGTCGCCAGTAGTGTTTAAATGCTGTTACATCCTTGGAGTAAAGGAAGGAAAAATAGGGTGTGCCATAAGACACAGACCCTAGGCACCAAAACGGGCCCATCGCGATCCCCTGTTGGTTCAGTTAAAACCAACTCCAATTTGCAAAAACCTAAACAGCCTCCCTATTAAAACACCTTATTTCTCTACAAAAGCCAAGAAGGCCTTTGAAATCTGTACCGTCTATTTCCTCTAAGTTTTCAAAGAAACATTTTCCTAAGAATTTCCTTCGGCTGCGCGATATTGCCTCACATTCACACAGTAAGTGTGATATGTCCTCAATCGCTTGTAGATCCCCACAGAATCTACAAGTGTCTGTATTTGTCAGTTTTAGTCTCTTTGCGTGTTTCAGCAGTAGACAGTGTCCTGTAAGTATTCCTATTAGCATCCTAAGCTTATACCTATTCAGCTTAATAAGCTTCCTAGATCTGCTACCGTCGAGAAGAGGTCATAGAGCCTTTGATACCCTATGTCCTTTCAGATTCGACCACCTTATGCTGGCAGCCTTTATGCTTTTCTCTTCAATAGTGCCCCTTACCGTGCAGAGGGGTGGTTTGACATCTGCAACCTCACTATTGTCGAGTAGCCCTCCTCTTTTTGCAAGCTTATCTGCTTGTTCATTTCCTTCTATACCGCAGTGTCCTGGCACCCAGCATAGTCTCACCCTGTTCTGAAAGCATAATGCTTTAAGCATTGTGCGACAGCCCCTGACTGTGTCAGAGTTGATGTTGGTTCCTTGGAGTAAAAGTCAATCAGACTTTTTTAGTTCCTGTTCTCATTGAATGAGTGTGGTGGAGCATATCGTTTCAAACAGCTTTCCTTAATACAGGAGGTGGATGCCAAACATGCTCCGAGTTATTGGATTATTTTCTTTCCTTCCACAAATATCATAAATATTATTAGAGATGTTACAATGTCTGAAGTAATTTCCTACTCAGTTTTGATAAAATGGGGAGTAATGCCTGCTAGTTCTGTGAACAGTCTTTAAGTTCAGTTGAATACAGTAAGTCCGAGACTGGTGTTCAATAACTGGGGAAATTTTGTGAATCCGGATGTATTTGTCATCAGTTCCTGGCTCTATTTCTCTTTTGTCATGGAAGTTTATGGTCTTGTATCTGGTTTTGCTTATCTAAGAACTGATGCTAACGTTAGAAAATGAATTAACGTCATTTTCAGCCGCTTCCTCAACAATGTTTTAGATACAATCAAAATCATCACCAGAATCTTAAAAATTTCCCTTACTCACTGACAACGAACAAGCCCCTGCAGTTAAATCCAGTACGTTACCCCTTCGTCGTTCTTCTGAGGTCAAAAAATGGCCCACTGATCTCTTCTTTTGGATTTGTAGGTTACTGGCTGGAACGATTTTGCTGTATAGCACCTAAGGTTCGTGTTTGAACCTCCTGCGTCAGTCTCAGCATCATTCACTATTGACTGCCAAGTGCTTATTTATTCTGCTTTGACGAGGTGACAAACTTATGTTAATATAGCGCATAGCGTTGTTTGAAACCTTTCTTGACATTGCAGGCTTCGGTTAATTCATTGCTGATTCTGAAAGAGCAGCCATAATTTTCTGTATTCATCCTGCACATCATAACGAATTTGCCACGGGTGTTAAATATTCAAAAGCTCGTTCCATTACCATTGTCTATGCGACTTTGAAGTGGATTGACAAATAGGTCGTTCCGAAATTTCCGTAACCTTTCCAAGATCCGAGGTAGTATAAATATTCGGTCGACGTTGGACTTCCCTGACCTAAAATGGCATATGTATGGACTAACAAGGTAGTATATAAGCGGTTTCAGACTCTTCAGATATTACGGTAGAAAGATCTATAGGCTATGTTTAGGTAATATATTCCTCGATAGTTGCCACAATCAAAAAGAGTTTACTGGTGCTGAGATTCAAAAAAACCGGGAATGCCTTCCTTTGACTTTATTTTATAGATGCGCATGTTTCTCACCAGGCCATCTACAGCAGCTTCAAAGAGACTGTTAGTCTGCTTCAGCAGCTTTTTTACATAGAATTCAAATTCGGTATTACTAAACTGTTGTCGTCCCGGCATACAATTCTCTGTCTCTGAATGGATCGTTCTGCCTAAAAGCGGGATTTTAATCTACATAAGCGCTGTAAAGTCTATAAAAGTTGTCTTTCCATGTTGTCAACTGCAAGTGCGACTTTCTATTCTAGATTTTGTAACATTTGCATATTCATATTATTCGCTAGAATGTCATTCCATAGCGCTTTCCTTTCGCTTTTTTTTAACTTTCAGAGAGTCCAACAGGTCTTTTCCTTGGATTTGTCACAGCTTTACATGATTCTTGTTTGGGTGCATGTACCGGCCTAGATTCGTCGTTATACCAGAAATTTCCAACAAACCAATCATATCAGAAAAAGCTTCTATGATGGCTCGTTGAAAATATTTTCATTGGTTTGCCCAAAAGGCAGTTTTACAACGTCTTGTTTTATAAGTATTACTTAATTCTGTTGTGCCTTTGATTTTGGCATTTGCATCCTGGCTGCAACAACATAACAGTCTAAGGCGATGGTGACTCTGAGATGCAGAATGTGGAATGTCGATCGCAATGTGAACAATCTGGTTAACAGTTGATGAATGAGGCTACTTTATTGATGTTGAGATGTGAGAATCACGCCACACCCGATGTTGTGATCGCTGAATTTTTCGATGACCCGCTGAAAACGGTTTCCTAACCATGTACACATATGGTCAGGAAGGCCATGGAATTTCTTTGACCTTTTAGGGCTCTCGCAACGCTATCTCTAATACAGGGCGCTGACACAACCATTGAGCCTATTTTAGACCTGGACTTCGGATTCGTCGAAGAAGCTCAAACTGACTAGAATCGTGGACGCTACTGTTGACCAGCATATGAGATTCTTCGGTCGTCATCTTGATGAAGGAGAAGTCCTGTAGTGCGAACATTCTCCACTCCTATCTAGTCTTCCTTAGGAGCTAGGTGCCATACCTTAAGTCAAATTGTGGTTGATTCCCAGACTTTACCACGGGGAGGTGAAATTATAAGCTGAGTTGCTTAGGTGATTACGTTTGTGTCTTCATAAAATGTTTGAATACCATTTGAAACCTGATCAAAATCACTGGTGTTCTTGTGATCTTGTATTTTTTTCATCGGTTTTTTATTGATCTCTACGTCTACGTCTTTCATATGGTAGTCAGTTGAAGTCTTGGGAAATTTTGTGTCATATAATGGTGCCTCAGATGAATTTTATGATATTGCCAAATTAAATTGTTGCCCTAAATCTTTCAGATAAAATCCAATTAAATTTTAAATCTATTTTTATTAAACTTTTTAGTTGGTTTTTATTTTTATTTTATGTAACTAAGTTCGAGTTAGATATTAATTTAATTTGAAATTAATCTTATTTCTGCTCTCCATGATTCAAATATTTTTCGCATTCATTCTATTTTTTATAGTGATTTTTAGACTATGTGTACATTAAAAAGGATACAGTATTTTAGCCAACTGACACAATAAAAACTAAATACTATACACTTCACATTTTAAAAGATAAACAATTAAAGAAGTTAAAAAAAAAAAAAAAAAATTAAGAAAAAGCTTTTCATGTTGTGAGCGTTCCGAGTTTAATGCGTATCATTGCGATCAGCGTTAGTGTTGTAATAAAATAAATTTCTTGGAAATTTTATTTATTTTTCCAATTGTTTTACAATTTCGTTAACGTTAATATTGTTTTTTTTTTTTTTTCTAAATAATTTTTTAGTGGCTTTTTTGCGTTTAATTTTAGTTTTATATACAATTGATTTTGCCAATCCTATGAATGCTTAGTGCTATTTTCATAAAAAAAAAATTCTAAAAAATTAGGTAGAGGCTGGAAGTGTATTTATTATTGTAGGAAATCGATTGGATTGTTTCTTAACTAACGTACAAATCCCTCCAATCAATTGTCTAGATTTTACCAGTCCCTCCTGTGAGAGTATTGAAATGAGATACACGGAGTCAAGTATTGTGATATATTTTTCTACGCACTTGCGAGATTTTCTTTAACATAAAATAAAAAACAAAAATATATATATATGTAAATGTAAATGTAAATGTAAATGTAAAGGAAATTAACAAACAACAAAAAAAAAAGTAATTCTTTGCACCATGAAACGATATTTTTTTTTTCTGTGTAAAAAAAATGATCCAACCCATGAACAAAAACAAAACCATTTTAATCTTACAGTCACCAGATACTCAGGCCTGGCAAAATGATTATCTTCAAGGTACAGGGTGTGAGATGTATACAGAAACCCTTTCACCTTCATTTACCGGCATGACATTCCCACAAGCCAGCGAGTAAGATCCTAATTCGACTTGTAGTGAAAATGAAACTTAAAAAGATTAACATACTATAACAACAACTCTTGTATTTAATTTTGTTGATTTCTTTTTTGACTTACTCTTTTTATTAATATGTATTTAAAATGATAAAGATCGTAACAAATACCTAAAACAAAAAAGAAAATATATTTCCTTTGTCTTGAATCACTGGAATGCCATGAGAAAAGTTTTGTTTGTTTGTTTGTAATATCATTTGATGACCTGTTTTTTTTTTTTTTATTAATTCTATAGATACTAAATACTTTCTAATACATTATAATTTTTTTTTTTTAAATAGACTTTGCATTTTTTAACAATTTTGGAGAGAAATTATTTTCCCCTTAATTTTTTATTTTGTTTTGAAAAAGTGATGATACAATGTCACTTGATAGTTGCATGACTAATTCCTAGAATAATATATTCTTTTTTCTATTAACTTAAAATATCCATGGAGATATATTAAAAAGATACTTCTTAATGTTTATATGTAATATGTTTTATTTTGGCACATGGTATCGGCAAATTTTTTCCTTTAAAAAAAAATTATTTTAGGTGTTTTAGCTGTTTTAAGGGAGCTAATGCTCTGCTAATGGTCTGCTGGTGGAATGTTTGCAACGAAATTGCTGGCTGTTTTTTTTTTTCTATCATGTTTTTGTATAAAATAAGAAAATAAATGTGTTGGATACAATTTTTTAGGATCAATTTAAGAAAATGTGAATTTTTAGAGATTGGTTACAAAGTATGAGTTTAAGGTGTTAGCTAAGTTGGACAAATAAAGAGAATATCTATCCATTTGTCACAGATGCATTTTAAGTGACTGACACATTTTTAAAGCCCGCCTAAAATAAAAGGTCTGGCCATATATGAACAAATGTTGTCGGTTTGATTTCTTATTTACCATTTCAAGAGGAAACCACTGACAGACATTGATTACAGGAATATTTAAAATTATTTTAAGTACAGATACTGTGGTATATAATCCTTAAAACCAACCATAATAGAAATAAGAAGTAGTAGTCTTCTTCTTATCCTTTTATTAACCCTTTCCTCGTTAAACGAACTTATGCGTAACGAGTTTCCCATTTTTACTGCATCGCTGCTGCTCCGCTTATGGGGTTGGCTAATGTCGCAGACCGCAGAACGCGTCTACATAATGCTCGGTCTTGGATCGCTTCAGTGGTAAGCCCCAGGCGTTGTTGCGCATTTGCCATCTGGGAAATCCAGGAATTCTTTTTCCGGCCTCGTTTTGTTACATTTGGAGTGACCGTAGTTGATAGTGCCTTTTTAACCGGATTTTCCGCAGATCTTCTTTGAACGTGGCAATACCAACTTATTCTATTCGCCTCAAGCTGTTCGGTTACCGAATTCTTTATATGTAGACTTCCTCTTATACGCGTAGATCTAATGCAATCGCGTTTAGTGACTCCACTAGACATCCTTAACATTTTCATTTCCGCTGCCGTCATTTTGTTTTTAAACGCTTCGTACATTGTCCAGCACTGTGAACCGTATATAAGAGCTGGTCTAACAACCGTGGTGTAGAGTTTCCCCTTTAATTTAAGTGGAAATTTTCGGTCGCAAAAGATTCCCGAATTTTCCCGCCATTTCATCCATCCCACACTCACTCTGTGGTTTACGTCGTCGTCACATTTCGCTTCCATGTTAACAATTGATCCTAAGTACTTAAAGATAGTGCTTTTCGGAAGAACTATCCCGTCTAACATTATATCCGGAACAGGTCGCAACGGATGCGCAAATGGGCACGTCAAATGCTCCGTCTTTGAACGGCTTATTTTAAACCCGTTTCTCTCTAGCGCATTTCTCCATGAATCTAAGGCGTTCTGTAAATCTTCGACGTTATCGCTAAGTATAACTGCGTCGTGAGCGAAGAGAATTGGCGTTACATTTGCTTCGCGCATGCAGTCTTTTAAAAGATAGTCGAGTACTACGTTAACGAGGAAAGGGCTAAGTACGCTTCCTTGATGCACTCCGACATTAACTGGAAATTCTCTCGTTAGTCCAGCAGAGCTTTTAACCGCAGTTTTCACGTTTCCGTACATGTCTTGTATTATTCTAACATACGTTTCCGGTACGTTTTGAGACCTCAGCGCGGCCCATATGAGATCCCTAGGCACTCGATCGAATGCTTTCTCGAGGTCGATAAATACCATGTGTAAATCCTTAGATGAATCTCGGTGCTTTTCCATTATTATTCGTAGGCTTTGGACAGCGTCCACCGTCGATCTTCCTTCAACAAATCCACACTGGCTATTATCGAGCTTTATTATTTGCCGAAGACGTTCGTTTAAGACTCTTTCGACGATTTTCATTGTGTGTGACATAAGCTTGATTGAACGGTAATTGTTGCATTCTCGAGTGTCGCCTTTTCCTTTGTATAATGGAACCAAGAAGCTACTTCTCCATTGATTCGGCATAGGTTATCCACATTTTAATTTATTTAAAAGTTTCAATAGCCAAACGATGCCGATCCTCTCCATCTTCGACCAAAACTCTGATGGAATGCTGTCTGGTCCCGCCGCTTTCCCCCGCTTCATTTTTCCAATTGCTATACTTATTTCTTCGATTGAAAAGTCCGAAACTTCCTCCTCGAATAGACCAGCTGTCGGCTGGTATATATCACGTGGAAAATTTGTTAGGCAACTCCTTGCAGTATTCAAGCCACCGGTCACAAATTTCCTTTTCATTTGTTAATAGGCGACCGTCTGCGTTTTTGATGTATTTCGGCGAGGTTATTTCCATTGTGCAGCGAGCTTAAAAATATTTGGCATTTTAGTATTGTACGACGTTTGAACTTCTTGTATAGCTTGTCTTCTATCTGCCGATCGTGAGGATATATGTTCCAACTCCTGGTACAGGTTTTCCGCTTCTGCTGCTCGAGTTCGAGCCAGGACTTTCTTTGCGATCTTTTTAAGACGCTCGTATTCAAGAGCCAGTCGAGCATTTTCGATATCGTCGCTCCGATCGCATTTTGTCCACGCTTGGAATGCACTCTTCTTGTCGGCCACAGCTCGTTTGGTTTCGTCATTCCACCACCATGTTTCTTTGCCGACGTGATGGTATTTCGATATAGTCCCCAGATGGGACTTTGCGAGTGTTATGCATTCCTCGTGCATGCTGTTCCACATTTCTTGCGGGCTAAATGAGTCTGCGATACCGTTTATATTTTGAAGTACTTCTTTAGCCAGTGCGATAAATCTTGCGCTTCGTTCCTTCGATAGATTATACTACCGGATTTTTCGCTTTCCAAACGATGCCCGTGTTTTCGGTGGTTCCGCTGTGAAAAATTCTGTAATGAGCAGACGGTGTTGGCTTACTAGCGATTCTCCAAGTATTACTTTACAGTCCTTAACACGGTTTCTCATCGACATTTTGCAGAGGTGATAATCTATTTGCGTTTCGTGGCCTCCGCTGCTATAGGTGATAAGATGTCGTTGATGTTTAATAAACATTGTATTTAAGATGGTTAAGCCGTAAGCCCTACACGCTACAAGGATGTCTTCGCCAGCTGAATTTCTGGTTCCAAAGCCTTTACCGCCGTGGCAGTCCTCATAATCAACATTTGTTTCTCCGACGTGGCCATTTAAATCTCCGCCTACGAAGAGCATCTCATCGATAGGTATATTTCTAAGCAAATTACCGAACTCTGACCGAAATGTATCTTTTTCCGATTGGTCGCATCCATTTTGTGGAGCGTACGCGCTGACAATGTTCCACGTTTCATTGTGTATGACGAGTTTAACACTCATCAAGCGGTCGCTTATTTTCAAGATACCAACGATGTTGTTTAGAAGATCCGCTGCAACAACGATTCCAACACCGTTTCGTCCATTGACCGTTCCATGGTAGAACATCTTAAATGCCTTAGTTTTTAAATCTAGAAAACGCGCTTTGTTTCCTGTATTACAGCACTTCGTTTCCTGTACGCACAGGATTTGTAGAGTTCTGCGACGCATAATCGCTTCCAGTTCCAAACTTTTTGAGGTCATCGATCCGACGTTCCAACTTGCAAACCGAAGTTTAGGAAAATATTTTGGAAACTTCATTTTGCAGGCCCCCGGAATCCGTCGGGCTCTGACACAAGCACTTCTGCTTGCTCTGGGATCACCCGAGTGCGTTGCAACCGTGGTGCCCAGCGGGGTAGTGCTATTAATTGCGATCATTTCCATGAAGTTTAAAGTTTGAGTGGTTTGACACTTGTATGCTCATTTCGAATTGTTTCCCAGATATAGCTGCCTCTTAAAGCGCGACTTGGAGGTCGAACGAACCTAGTCGTGGAATAAGTGGTTATTCCTAAAGTTATTTTGATTCTTGGCTGCCTCCAGTTTTGCACGTTAAATTGGCTGAGGTCCTCTTCCACTTGCGTGCGCCACCTAAGTCTTAGCCTTCCTCTACTGTGCTGTCCCTCGGGAGAGGATTCGAAGACTTTTCGGACCGTTCATCCGCTCTACATTACCCAGCCATCTTAGTCGTTGGATCTTCACTCTTCTGGCTAGGTCGATGTCGCTGTATAGTTCGTCGTTTTATCTCCTCCACTCACCGTCAATGCAGACGGGACCAAAAATCACTCGAAACATTTTCTATCTAAGCAGCCAAGCGCACCTCCATCCATTTTTGATAATGTCCATGCCTCTGCGCAATAGAGCAGAACTGGTTTCGAGAGAGGGCTTTGCCCTTCAATTTCTTTCATAGCCCAAAGAAGCTGCGATTGGGAAGAGTTATTGGGTGTCGATGTCTGAAGTTATAGCGGAGCCTAGGTAGACAAAGTCCTGAAATACCTCGAAGTTATACCTGTCGATTAAGAAAATTAATAACTATGGCAGTGAAAAGTTTTGGAACCTTTCAGTTGCCACCTTGCGCTTATCATTTACCATAAATTGTAATCTATTTGCATCTGATCTTCGTCGATATGAAGTCTAATTCTTGTTTAATAAACAAAATATATTTGAATGGGCTATGCTACGAGTATAAAATCTCTAAACTAAAGTATGTTAATTTTCCCTGTACTTCTGGTTACAAAACCTACATACAGTCCGTTTGATAAGATGGTATACGGCAAAACTCGTTTATGAAAACCGATTTGGAAGTGGCATTTGCATTAGCAGATAAAAAAATATTTCTGCTAAGATGCTTTGAATAAAAAAATTTAAAGAGTATTGAATTTTTGCCAGAGACGGAAGTATTTTAAAATGAGTGTCGCGTTTGCATCACGTTATGAAGCAGTATTCTTGTGCACGCATCCAAAAGGACCGAAAATGTCATACGGAGCAGCTGCTAAATACATGAAAAAGTCAAAAGCATTTGTTAGCAAGTGGGGCCACCATTATTCCCAAGTTATAAATGTGGATGATTTGGCGGATCGTGGGTCTACGCCAAAAACAACAAAAAAGCAGGACAAAATGATTCTACGCGTGTTGGAAAAAAATCCTCTTCTATCGTTACGTGGAGGACAAGGGATTTTACGTAAAAGGGGTCTTAATGTGTGTTGTGATACGATACGAAGAAAAACGACTCAGTTGGGCCAAGGAGAATTTGGACAGAGATTGGAACAACGTTATTTTTTCGGATGAAGCTTCTTTTTGGGCATGGTCTTCTATCACTCATACCTGGTGTACACAATCCAATAAATTAATCCAGCGGACCGTCAAACACCCGGCAAAGGTGCACGTTTGGAGATGCTTCTCAAAACAAGGATTTGGCGATTTGTTCATGTTTACAAATAACTTAAACGCACCCAACATGGTCAAAATGTATAAGAAGGCTTTATTACCATCTGCCAAAAGGTGGTTTAAAAGAAGGAATTAGAATTAGTTACTGCAAGAAGATAATGACCCGAAACATCGCAGTCGTTTGTGCAGTGCGTGGAAACAAGAAAATGACGTCGATGTTTTAGATTGGCCATCACAGTCGCCGGATGCAAATCCCATTGAAAATCTTTGGGCAATCATGAAGCTAAAGCTCCAAGGTTAAACAATTATCACGAAAAATACGAGTTTTATGTCTCGAGATCTTTGTCTCAAGATTATGCTATAAGATTAGTAGAAAGCATGCCTTGAAGACTCCAAGCAATTATTGATAATGGAAGAGAGTGGACAACATACTCGTATTAATTAAAAAGCATTCAAGTAAATAAACAAAATAAATCAGTACAATTGATTTTTTTATTATTATTATAAGTTCTTCTTTAATTTTTGCCGTATACGATCTTATCAAACGGACTGTATATTTCTATGGAATTTCTATTTTAATGTCCTTAACTGTCGGCAGTTGTCATACGCAGATGCATACGAACGTTCAATTTATCACGAACAACTAGACAATAAATTTACCTTTAAAGGTTTCAGAGTCGGCGATTCAGGACTTCATTTTTGAAGATGAAGTACAATATTCATATCGAGTCGCAAGTTATTTTTTATTTTAATTGTTCTGAGGAAAATTTCAAGTTCAAACTGGAATTTGAATACCAACTCTGATATTTAATATAAAAAAAAAAAAACACCAGGTGAGAGTAGTGATTCTTGAGGTTCTCGACTATTAAGTATGAAATTCTTGTAATTCAGGCGAAAACTCTTGTAGTGCAACACTAGAGCTGTAGTTGTAAACCTTATTTTATCGAGGTCTTCGACGTACAATTTTTGGATATCAATGTTGAGGGTCTTCACTCGTCATTCTAGAGGATCTCTCTAAGTTGTTTTCACCTATTTTTGCAGTGTCTCTTTCAAACGCCGTAAATAGTAAAAACATGCATATTTTCAATATATTTGCATCGGAACCAAGTTTCTGTAAAGTAAGTTCGCAGTTCGCAGAAATCGGGAAAAGTATGTTGTATCTCTAAATCATTTGTATGGACCTCACTTGATTTTAGTAAAAAGTTTTAAAAGAAAACTATGGTTACGAGTATATTAAGAATATTGATTTACAGTCAGGAAGAATTACTTCAGCACAATATAGGTAGTTGAGATCAACCAACAAAAGATGAGTTTTTTAAAATAAATGTATGAACCTGTATTTTTGTAGTAACCAATTTGTCGATACCTTTTTTGACTAGAAACAAACAAAAAATTTTAAGATAAACCAAGTTTTAGCACTTAAATAATAACATCATGGAATCATCATGACTGTAAATACAATGATAGTCACTTGTGAACGATTTTGAATACTAGATCCAAACCACCAAATCAATATGAACACTTTCGTCTCAAATATAAATACAATATATTTTATATTTTAATTCTTCGACGTTATTTTGGTTTTAATAGTTAATTTCCAACACGGTAAACAACATGTGAATACAATTTCCCTTTTCAAACTTATATACAATATTTTGCATTTGCAGTTTTTCGCAATCTCTTACTATACAATGCGGAGCACTAACTTTAGTTATCCATTTGGAAAATCTGCTTGCTGTTGATTTTATTTTTTAATTTTATTTTTAAGCTTCATAGGAATAGATGTAATTTTCATTTTTACTTTTTAAATTTGTTTTTTTTTTGTTTAAATTTTGTGTATATAGCAATGTTGTAGAATGGTCTTGGTAATGCATGCATGTGTCTGTTTCGCCGCTTCCTTCACTTTTATATAATACTCATATTTAATAGCAAATTATATATTCAGTAGTGTTTTTTAATTAATAGATAATAAAACTATAGTATATAAATATTGCGGTGTTTTCATAGAGAAAACTGTTGATTGAAATAAGTTTATAAAAAAAGCTTGATGTACTAAATATGTGAAGAACATTGTTTCCCTAACTTTGAAGATGTTTTGTCAAGACATCGAATTAATGGTATTTGATTTGAAGCGATTGATCAATGAAGAGTAGAAAAATAAGGAAGTGTAAGTAACTATGAGGTGGTCATACTTATATTTTCTACATAGGCGAGCATTCCGTGAAATAAGCAATATCAAGCCTTTGGTTATGCTCGCATATGAAGACATTGCAATTCCTCATTCGGTTCATCTACGATATTTATTGGATCTATTAAAATAGATCTATGTACGCTATTAAACTAACTTCTCATTTTGTAAGACTCTAAGAACTAGGTAACAACACTAAGATGATCAACATGAGATCCTTTTAAGTTTAACCAAACCCAGGTATGGAATTGTCATTCAAAGGCAGCGGAATTTTCACACTCTCTTTGTGAATTCCAATATAAGCTTCGGATTCCCTGTTTTTTCGTACTTTGCATAAGAATTTCGCCTCATCGTCACCTTACATACTCGTATTTATATCTTTCATCTGTACTTTTTGGGATCTTATTGCCACCCATAATCGTTCACAGGGATTATGGGTGGCAATTAGATCCTCCTTTGAAGGCTTTCTCCGTCAAGAATTTGCATCGTTTTTTCATCATCATTTGTAATCGGGTCATATCTGACACTGCACACGTAGCTACTCGTACTTATGTTTAAATAGGTCTCATCCAAAACCACGCCATGGACGTTTTCCAATACCTAATCTGGGAATGTGATCTCATAGAGTGTATAAAGTAGATATTGCGCGAATAAAGGAACATCTAGAAGTTACTCTGGATGATAAAAAAGCAGGTTTTTCCTCTAGATCCTTCTGTGTTGACAAGATCAACACCCTGCAGTTTATTATTAAACAGTGCTTTGAATACAGGTCACCACTTCATCTATGTTCATTCATTTTGAGGAGAGGTTCGGCAAATTCAACAGAAAGTTTATCTGGCTTTCTTTGAGTACGAACTAATAGATACTATAGAAGCAACGTATAATATAGAGTCCGACAATGTTGCATGGATGTGCACTAAATAACAGCAGGTTTGGATAGGGAAGGAAATGTCGTAGATTCGAAGGTAAACACAGTCACAATCAAAATCATCAGCATTGGCACTAACTCGTTGATTTAAGTTAGTATTGCGAAAAAACCAGTAAAAAGAGTAGAGAGTTTCTAATAACTTACGACTTTTGTCTCTACCGAAGGTGGAACCGAACAAGATACTCGTATTCTCAATCGAATTACCAAAGTAAAGTTTGCGTTTGCAATAATGTACATGATATGGCGAATTAACCCAATCAGCATAAACAACAACCACTTGAAAGGCGATCGCTACTATCATGAAGAAAACTACAATCGTTCGTTAATAAATGCATACGAGTTGTTTAGCCTAACCGTATTTTGTATTTCTAATGAAAATTTTTACCAGAAAATGAGTCAGTAGCCAATAAGCATCCAACGATGCAAGTAAAGTTTCTAAAGATATCTCAACAGGTGCTTCAGTCATTGCAGATGCGATTAAAATAACACGTCATTTAAAAATATAAAATAAATAATGTGTATCAAGTTTAATGAGAAATATGTGGTACCCCTTTGTTCAATCTTTTCTTAAATATTCTATTCAGTCCACGAACGAAAGTAAGATCGCATCTTTGTGCTGAAATATTTGTATATAAAATAATATATGAATAATGTTACATACTACATTCAATACTACATTTTCAATTAACTTAGACCCCATAATTATCAAGTAAGGTGCTGGCGTGGATCAGTGATTAACTTGATTGACTTTTATTGTTCGATAGCCAGGGCAGTTATCGCCCTTTTTAATCATATTGTCTTGCAGTCTTACCGCTAGTATAGGTTAAAACAAGGGCGTGTCATCACACAAACCCTAGGCACCAAAATCGGTCCATCGCGATCCCTGTGGAACTAGTTGAATTTATCTTCAAAGGGCAGGGATCGATCTCCCTGGTAAAACATCCAAGTTCTTAGCAAAAGCCAAGAAGGTTTTTGAAGTTCATGGAGTCTATTTCCTCAGGTTTTTCGAAAAAGTATTTCCCTAAACATTTTCTTCCATTACGCGATATTCCCTTTCATTCACAGTATGTATGTTATGTCATCAACAGCCTGCAGAACACAACAGAATCTGCAAATATCCGTGCTTCCGCAGGAGGAACTTGTCACGATTCCTATGATTGTCCTAAGCTCCCTGGATCTTTTACCGTCAAAAAGTGGCCACAGAGCCTTAGATACCCTATGTTTTTTCATTGATGGGGCCCTTACTATTGATGTTGGCAACGTCACAATTATTGAGTAGACCTCCTCTTCTTGCAAGCTCATCTGCTTGTTCATTTCCCCTTTATACCGCAGTGCCCTGGCACCCAGCATAGTCTCACCAGGTTCTGAATACATAATGTTTTCAGCATTGTGCGACAAGCCCCTAACTGTTTCAGACTTGATTTTAGTCGATTTCATTGCCTTCAGAGCGACCTGGCTGTAAATATAGATAGCTAAACCTATTCCGGATACTGCATTAGCTCAGCCACTTTTATAGACACTTTTAGTTCTGGGTCTTCTAAGAAGATACCAGAATCTGTTCCTTCCTCTGTTTTTGAGCCATCTGTGAAAATTGGAATTTTATTTGGTCTGTTTACTGCATATCCTTGTCAGTCCTCTCTCTCCGGAGTCTTGTCACTTTAGTCCGATGAATTCCGTCGAAATTCTGAAATGTTCGATAAAGTTCAAAGTAGGATTGGCTTGGTCTAATCTTTCTGTCCTATTTACTTGTTGCTTTTTTGAGTTCAGCTTATTCCATGGCGTGTAAAAAACCAAATTCAACGCTCGGTATTTAGCCATGATTTTGTAAGAATAACAGACTTGATAGACCGAAAATGTTGCAACACCTTGTCGATGTGGCGCTTGTATGCTCCTTCAGATCTGGATCAAGTAAATTTCAATTCATTCAGGTCATGTTGAATGGAATCGATGTTTTAAGTGTGTTAAGCATGCTTGAGTTTAAGCATTTTTTCCCAACTGAATTGAAGTTGAGTGAATCGCTGTAACGTTTTTGAGCAATGAGACCTATCAAAATCTACTAACTTGGTGATTTTTGAGTGCAGGGATTGAAAACCTGATCTTATAGTGGTCACGTTGTTATTGATTGAGTAGTTTATAGTATTATAGCTGTCGGAAATGGGTTTATTTATTTAAGTATAAAAAACTTCACATTTCAGCTCTGCAATAGAGTCTGAATACAGTGCTTTCACTGTACTTGATGGTAAGAGCATAGTTCTGTAAGGTGACTAACAGCGGTATTTCTAGTACAATACTAAGAGACCCAAAAATTTGGACAATAAATTGGAACCTTACGAGCAGACTCACTTGGGATAAAAATTAAAGTGTTAGATAGCTGTCGTTTTATGTTGTTGTTGCAACAATTTAGCTCTTTTTGAATCACCACTAGCAGCTAACAAACCTGTGATATATGCGCATGGAGTTCAAGTCCATAGCGCTGTGCTATAAAATGTTGAGACAATTTAAAGGTCGCTTGCAATTTTTGTTGGATTTCCATTTTAGAAAAGATTTTTTAGAATTTAAGATCTTTACACATTATTTCACTAAAATTTATCAATTGCTTCTAAGAAAATATCTTCTGCTTGTTCTATATTTTTTTTGTATTCGCACCAAAGTAAACGTAATTTCACAATTTTGAATAAAATATTTCTGAAGCATAAAGGGATGTAACTAAGCTTAAACGGGTCGCGCAAAATTTGCTTCCAACATTGTTTAGAAAACAAAACACTTTTTCTTTTTGTTCTTAGTAAAAAATATTTAAAAAAATGTTTTTAATTTGTAGATTATAAATTTCACATCCAAAATCATAGATAAATCTGAAAAATAATTGAGTTTCCTAAATGCTAGCGACTTGCACGTTGCCATGCTAAAAACTTATGAAAACATCGCAATTTGAAAATATTTTTATGCATACATTTAAATAATTATAAATATTTAAAAAAAAAATATTTCCATTCCATCAATATTAAAACTTATTTCAAATTATAGGCTCTGCTTTACAAAGCTGAAACTCTTGCTGTTAGCCATCGAAATAAAAGGAGCCGAAGAAGGTGCCGATAGTAAGATATCTATTAATCCACGTGGTGCTAAAATCCAAGCGAATACTCAAGGATTTTTCATTGCACAAAGCGCAGATGAAGTTAAAAGGTTTTCATTTGTTAAAATTTATTTTCTTTTTTTATTTTTAAATACGTAACTGAGTTACATGTGAGATTCTTTCTTGTAGAGCTTGGTTCTATTGCAAGGCTTGCCATGAAGATATAAAAGACGAAACTCTCATTAAAAAGTGCAAATGCAAAAATTGTAAGTATTGTCAATTTATTCAAATAGTTTTCTTTCCTTTTATTTATTACTACTATTTTATATATAATTTAGAAAAGAAAATTTATGATTTTTTTTAAGAGATTGTATTTTTTTATTTTAGATATTCTAAATTAAAAACCAAAAAAAAAATATATATATATATTATTGTATATTAAACTTTAAGAGATTAAGGAGTCAGGATTATATTTATATCTATACAATATAACTATAAATTTCTAATATATATATAACTTTATATAACAAATTATAATCTAAAATGTTATTATGTTTTATTTTTCTTAATACATAATTGATGCGTTGGTGCCATGATCATTCTGCCCCAAAAAATATATGCAAACTTAAAATTAATATAAAAAAAAACAAAACAAAACAAAAAATATACAATAAAAAAATAATAACAAATTAAATGAAAAATATTTTTCAAACAGTGACAGTACAACCAAGGAACAAATTTGGTGACTTAGGTAAAGGAAAATACAAAAAAACTGATAAAAACAAAAAAGAGTATAAAAAGAAGACTTTTTTGTTGAGATTTCTATTTTGGTTTCATTTGGTTTTGTTTTTTCCCCCCCCCAAAAACCCCCCAAATACAAAAGAAGAAAAAGTCCAAATATTTTGTTTTTAACATTTTGGTTTTATTAGAGACTAAACTTATTGTAAAATTTTACTTTTTTATTTGGTTTAAATACAATATTCGTTTTTTTATTTTTTTTTATTTTACAAATATAAATGGTTAATATATTTTTAAAAATTTCCAGTTTTGTTTAAATACGATTTTTTTGTAGTTTTAATACACCTTTTGTAAATATGTTTCCTTAGTTGAATTTATTTAGTTAAAAAAAAAAATTGAGATTAAAAATTCTGTTTCTCTTTCATTTTATAAAGTAGAACTATATTTTTAAAAATATATTAATTCTTCAAAGGATACGTTGTTTTGTTTTCAATTTGGACATTACTATCCCCTAAACTTCCAAGAGTTCTTTCATTTTTTTTTGTGACTTAAATGTTCCTCTCTCCTAGTTTTGTTTATGTTCTCCCAATTTCCTGTTTAACTGTTTTTATTTAATTTCGAAAAAATAGACTGGTTATTAATTTTTTTTTTATGAAAATAAATAAAACATTTCTAAAGGCTTATATTAAATTTGTATATATGTTTGTGCGATAATGCATCCCATACAATTTTTGAAATATAAATCTACAAAACCAATTTTTTAACCTTAAAAAAAAAATACAAGACTAAGAAAAAAAAAATAAGAAAAACCAAAACACTACATAATTTAAGTTCTATTTTTTTCCTCAAATTTTCGAATGATCTATGAATTTGATTTCAGATATTTTCATACTTATTTTTCTTAAGAAATCAAATTTTGCAAAACCATAATATGCTTTGATACTATTCAATTGTATTGTGAGAGATGTATTATGATTTTTTTTTTATTTTTTTTTTTTAAATAAATTCAAGCCTGCAGATTCCTCCTTTACTAACCTCTCAACTTCACAATTACTGTCTTAAACTTTCAATTTAATTAATTAAAGAAAAAAACAAAAAAAAAAAAATGGTTGCTATGACGAAAACTATCACAGAATTTGTTTTTTTCGATTTTTTTTTGAAATTTAATTTCTGCCCATATATTTTGTTGTTTGGCTAAGAAAAAAAAAACAAATATTTATCAACTATTATTTAAAAGTGCCCACCACTTTCGAATGCAGACGAGTGAGAAATATTTTTTTCCTTTAGACCAAAAAAAAAAAGAAGAAATGATAGAAGTCCAATAACGAAAAGAAATACCAAAATATATATATTTTAAAAAGTAAAAAAAAATATATATATATACGGAATTGCCTGAGAATATATATAGTATTTTGTTGCACCTTATATTTATCATGAGTGCATGATTTGCACCAAAACATAATACCATTTAAAAAAAAAATGTTTGTAATTAATAATACCAACAATCCATCACGTTTTTAGGGTTCATTAATACTATTGCAATCGAAGAATGAGTTTATTTTATTATATTGTTTTTTTTTTTTTTTTTTTTTAACAAGATTAAATGTATTTTACCACCTATAGCCGATTTAACAAAGTAGACATTTTTTCTTACCGATTTTCTTAAGTGAAGTGATTAAGTTTGAGGTTAAAATAATTAAATATGTTATTTTTTGCATAAGTAGGTGCACTACTGATATACCCTGGGTGTTTGATGATTTCTGTATTTTTTGTTTTGTTTTTTGATTTGATCTTTTTTCCTGTTTTTGGTTTTTGTAAATAAGTGTTTTGAAAATAAATCATTTCAAATATAAATAATCCATTATGTCGACTTCGATCATCATGAGGGATTGATAAGTAACTCATTATATGGTTAACTAAATAAAATTATAATTCTATTGAGATGAGGTCAGGTTATGCAATATTTTCACAGCAACTTTAATTTGAAAAAGAGAAATTCTATAAGTCAAAATGTTCAACAAATCTTTTACATATATATATACTCGTATGTATGTGTAAACTGATAGATAATTTAAGTAGTCAGTTGGCCATTGAATATAGAATGCCGGTTTTTAAAATGAAATTTGTAGCTTTTGATTGATTTAATTAAATAAATGAAAGCCTTTGCTATTGGCACCTATTCCTACATCCAACGCAATAATAAGGCATAGGTGGCATAAGCGTAAATACCACAACTCCTGTAACTAGTGATGTCTTCAAATGTCAAAAAAGATCTATTACTGGGTTTGAGCCGCTTAAAATTATACCTATGCATTTGATTGGACAGGCTCTAATTCTTGTGACAATGGTCTTATGTGGTCTTGAAGAAAACAGCAGACCTTGCTTTTGGTTTTTTGGGTCGTATTTTGAATTGAGCATACCGTTCGAGTCATTTTTCGGATTAGCTAAAATACTCCACTCTGATACCAATTTCAAAAAGGATAACAAAAACTAAAGGGGAATTCATAGATTTCCTTCACTCCTGTGGGGAATCAGTCCATTTTACTACTAGTTTGTGCCCTTTACTAGAATTCTTCAGTCCATACTATAGCACGAGAGTCGCTGTTGGAGTAATCGGGACGTATTAGTTTTGTTTATCGGCCTCCTGCAGATTCATGTCATCTGTAGTTAACCACATATGAAATTCAATTGTCATTGGAAGGTGACTTTTGGTACTTGCCTAGCAATTTTATTGGCCATCTCATTTAATGTGATCCTATTTTTATTCAAAACTTTACAAGATTTAGGGAATTCACCCTTCCGACTATGTTTAGAAAAGCCTCGAATTCCTGAATTGGCTTCGGAATGGAGAGAACCTTAAGCACAACAACCGCAGATACAAAAGCAGCCAAACTTGCGGCAATAAAGAGAATATCCTATGAAAATCGTACTGTATTTATTTGAAGCCAAGCTGCATTTTAGGCCATGGAGGCACTCGAGGCTTTTGTAGAGCTGTACTGAAAACTTAAGGCTCTCGGCGTTCAGCATACTGTTACGTTATGCTAAACAATGAAGATGCAGAAAAGCTAGTTTGAAGACTAGATCCCTCCAAAAACTGGCAGATTAAAGTTGCAAACCTCTATATTGAACTCTGAGAAGGGCGAACGATGTAAATTAAAGTCAATGAAACCTTCGACTTGCACAACTTCAGGATATTATGTCCAAAACTCGGCAAATCAAAACCTAGTTAGATTATCTTAAAAAGCAGAACTGGACCATAAAGCTTTGCTTTACCGGAGTCGACTTCTGTAATGGCTGTGGGGACTTCGGTTCACGTAAAACTTCTCTCGTTGTGCTAACTTTCCGGCCAATCGGATTCCCATCCCCTTCCTACGAGTATTCCTCCATCCTTGCATCACAATAGTTCTACATAAGCCTAAGCATTCATTACTATCTGAAATGTGTACAATACATTTTCGCTTGCAATACAGTCATAAGGTTTCCTTAAAGAGAATGGAATTGAACGTTGTTGTACCTTAAAAAGATACCTCCGCTGCATTTTAAGGGTAAGAAATCACCCACGCATTCAAATTTTCGATGTAACAAGGGATCTGGTGTCATAATTTTAAATATCCATAAGACCAAATGCTAACTACAATAATTGGCATACAAGGCATCTAAGCTTCAGTGGTATTGTACTAAAGACCACTTCTTTTTAAATAAAATATGACTTTGAGAGTGCACACCATAATACTCGTATGAATATCAAGGGGAGCAAGATTCATCAGGTTAAGAGCCGCTTCAAACGCTTGCTTTCATCAGACAGCCGACGCATAGGATATAATTAATCTTATCAAAGCCACGGTGACAAACTTCAAGATTTGCTGAAAATTTCTTTAGGTTGTCAATAAGCCGACTGCACCTGTGGTAATTTCGGGGCGATATGTTTAAAGTAACCAAGTTTGCTATCCATAATTGCACTAACGTTGGTTGCAACAGGGTGTTGATCTATAGTTAAATTTCGCCACGCAGCAAAGTTGAAAAACCTAGGTCTGTTCCCAGACGTGATGTCTTGTAGGCTATGTTTATAAACCTTTCCTACCAAAGTTGTCCCTCTTTCCTATCCTCGGACATTGCTCATATGTCTCGTCAAGGAGCTCGTAGAAACATTCTTTGCAGGCGCTGTTCTCACCTTTCGCTTATGTTAGCGAATTTATTCTTAATTCTGACTTGCTCGAAAGCTCAAGACTTCTTGCCTAAGTCACATATTTTACATCGCCACATCCAAATAAGCGCTGTAGCAATCACTATTGTTTTTATACTACTTTCTGAATGGCAGTGATATCTGAATGAAAGGAATCAAGGGCCTCCGCTGCACGTAGAATGTTTGAATCCTTAACAAATCCGAAGGTCACTGTTCTTAAAACTTTAAAACTTTCGCAGGGCCCGTCAACAGTAATTCGAGTTATATCCGAGGCTACTAGTTGGTTCATCACATTGACAATCTCTCAGACTATCTCACATTGAAATGGAGTTGTGAGCCCTATGAGACAGCGTAGATCAGTATATTGCTATTTTAGCCTGAATAAATGAGAGTTTATTCTTGCAGTTACCAGAGATCACCACGGGGAGGTGGCCAAGCAGTTCGGTATCAACTTGATTGTAGGTTGATCAATCAATCGCTGAGTAGGTTCCTCCCATTATTGCTATGCAGATTGTAATTGTAATCGTAAGAAGGAAGTGTAGATGTGCAGCATTTTCGAGTAAGATAAACTGGTCAGACAATTTGTCTTATTTTTTTAAAAGTTAGGGCGAACATAGCATATCTGTTAATACTTCCATACTAAAAAGCTGCTGCAGTATTTAAATGCCGGTAGTATTTTCTTGTTTAGTTAAATAATTTGAACCCGCTCTTGCTAAAAATAATTAAATCCCTCAGAAGTTACAAGTTTCTAAAAAACAGTCAGTCAAAGTTGGTCTACTCTGTATATCCGTGAGCTCGTAATGCAGCATACCCAAAGTCGTGGATTTGGACTAACTTTGGAGGCTTACACTTAAAAAACTAAATGTGTTGACTTATAGATTTTTTTTAAACCTACTTTATTTAAGAATAAACTATTTTATTTATAAGTAAGTTCTTGCAACGCCTACTCAGCGCACTACTTGTGAATCATAATGCGATTTTTGGCTGAATTAACTCCAAGTGTAAATAAATTTAAACTACATACCTATGTACTTGCCTTGTGTTTAACGTGTTTTTTTTCTGTAAATATTTGCAAACAAAAAAAATATCTACAGCTTTTGGTTTCTAACAGCAATTCAAGAAAAAAAAAAGGGAAAAACGAAAAGCGAAAAATTATGCAGAAAAGAATCCCAAATTGAAGAGGAAAAAATTGACAAATTTGTTGTTTTTGTTTGTTTCCGTTTTTTTATTTTTGTTTTAATTTTTCTATGTACTTAATTGTGCGATTTTCAGATGTGGGCATGATTATGATGCAGACTGGAATGGTTAATCAAGGTCTTAGCACAGCCATTAATCAGGTTGATGGTACGGATAAAATTTGCAAAATTCCTTCTTCTTATTTGTTTTTTTTTTTTCCGTTACATTTCCTCATTACCCAATGTGCTAACATAGCCGTTTTATGAAATTACCTTTATATATGATTTATGTAGCAGTTTGTTGCTATATACCCATATTTTCGCAAACTCATTATGTAAATGTTTATTTCAAAAAACTTTTTTTTCCAAACAAAAAAAAAAGAAATAAAAAAATTTAACTACACGACCTTAAGTAAAATCAAATGTTACCTTCAAATAATGCCTAAAAATTTTACCAAATTATCACTTGATAATTTAAAAAAGAAAAAAGATAAAAAATATTTTTACTCACAATTTTGTTCAAATTGCTAAATTTATTTTTCCCGATAAAAATAACTATATTATAAATATTAAAATCAAAAGATTGAAAAACAGAACCGTAACAGTTTGCTAATAATTAAACATTTTTCCTAAAACTTTGTTGCTAATGCCTATGGTATTTATTTTTTCATTTCATATTTCTTCTACTGCAAGCTTTATCTTAATCCTATTTACTGTCATGTTTCATCTAATAATCGTTATTCTAAAATGCAAAACAAAAATTCCATTCTTTATTTCAGATTGAGATTTTTATATTTTAATTTATTTATTAATTTTTTATTTTTTTTTTAAATTAAATTTATAATTACGAAAACGAGCTTTTTGAAATTGAAATTAAAAATTCCCAATCAACATTTTATTTCCATGGCAAATCGTTCATAGTTGAATTTATATATTTTTTTTAGAACTTAAGCAGGACGTAAAAGTCCATCAAATAAATACATTCATCAAAAAAAAAAAAATTCTAAATCCACTTAAGTAATGCAAACATTTTGGAAAAAGAAAAATGCTTATTAAATCCTGCGCTATGCTTTTTTTTCGGAGGTTACAATGTGGCTGTTAATTGTACCGAAGGAATAATGTTAATGCACTTAAAGTACACGTTTGAAATAATTAAACTGCAAACAATTTTTTTCGAATTTTAAAGGGTTAGGGGTATTTTATTTTTAATTTTAAGGAACTACGTAAATTAAGATCACGTTTTTAGAAATCTGAAATTTACAAAAATTTAAACAAAAATAGTAGCAAATGCAGGAGAATATTTTAAAATCAACAGAAATATATTTTAAAGATGCATTGGGCTTTGATCTAATGTTGTAGATATAAATCAGCACTTTCTTTCAGTTAGTTAGGTGGAAGAGATCGGATAAGGTGGGAAATACGAAGGCTGAGCTTAAATTTTCTAACCCAAGACAGTAATTTTTCGTAAGGCTGTCCTTGCCACAATTGGTCTGCGATGTCGTGATGAAAGGCTTTACCCTTTCTGGGAGATTCTGTGAGATTGCACATACAAATTTGGTGGGTAGAAATAAAGGCCCACTCGGCAAGAAGGAATTCATGTTAGACTTTATCATCGACATTGCAGATTTTTCGAAAATGCAACTTCTTACAACATGTGGACAGACAATACGGCATAGATGAATCACTAATTATGTGTATTAAATTCTGTCAAAATGTTACCTATTGAAACGGCTCGCATTGATTATTGCTTCAAAATATATTTTTTTATAGTGTTGGTACAACTGTCGTCTATTTTGAAGAAGACATTGTTTTACCTAAAGTGCTATCAGCGATTTTTACTACAGTATGAAAAAAAAAGGAATTTTCTGTTCGAAAATGTTTCACAAAGCTAGGTTGACTTTTTAATATCGAGAAAAAGAGGATTCGAGTGATAAAGATCGTTCAAAAAGGCAGTGCAGTTGTTGAAAACTTGCCGTCAATATCGCTCAAAAGTCAAGGTTTGTCTCATTGTTTTTTCCTATATTCATTGGATTGTTGCCACGAAATTTCCCCCAATGGGTCAGACAGCAAAAAAAACAACAATATTATCTAAGAAGAGTTTGAGGGAGAGTATCCGCCGACAATGCGGTTTTCCACAAATCCATCCTGGCGATGTTGTGATCAAAAACGCTACCAATATAATCGAGCTAGCACCATGTTCTCGAGACATACAACCCTGTGACTTTTTCTCATTGTATTACCAAAACCAAAATTCCTACTTTGTGCCACCAGTTTGGACAATTGATTTGATTGTTTGTTGCAAAAAATACAACCTTCATTTGGAGCCAATTTTGAAGGAGACAAGTTCTGTGATGTTTTTATTAACTAAGTCTCGGTTATATCTTATCATAGCAATGATGTTGGATGAGATCTATTTGTTGTTCTATTTAGTTAGAGCATTGTATTGTAGTTTGTATCCTCTGTATGCCAAACAACGTGAGATTTCTGGGCTTCCTTCAACAAGGAGCGTACTAATCCATTTGTTTAAGTGGCGACTTTCTTGCTTTAAAACTGCATTGATATGCACTTTAAGAAGGTCACTTTGTTAGTACAGAGCCTACTATGTGGGCTATGTAGTACGGGAGACTCAGACCCCTTTTCGTAAGACTGTTGAAAAGATCAACTCTTTTCAGAATAAGACAAACTATGAAAAACTTTTTTTGCCTTCATAACCACCCCTACCATAATATCCTACTCTCTGAAATACCAGAACTTGACATGATCTGCGTGGTAACAGAGCGTCTTCGAAACCTTTCAAAAACTTAGCTCAAAGAACAAGACCAAATTATGGTGGATTCTTGGTCATGAGGGTATTGATGGCAATGAAAAGACTGACTCCCTTTAAAGGACCTGAAACCTTTTGCTGCACCCCTGAAACAGCAGTTAATCTAGCCACAAATTATATTGGGAGGATACTTCATATCTAAGGCAGGCCAAACGATTTCTAAATCTAAGTCGTCACGATAACAGAAACTTATTAGGTTACCTTACAGGACATTACGGTTTAAGATATTACCTACACAAAATAGGACTTTTCGATTCTTCGAATGCGAACCTTGTCTTAAAGAAGACGAAACAGCTGAACACATTTTATGTAACTTTTGAGCCCTTAACGGAATCAGACGGAATACTTTATTTAGGGAACACCTCGAAACCACTGGGTTAAGGGATTCCCCTGCTGGTAGACTTACTAACTTCATTCGGAATACTAAATTAACCACAGTTCTTACAAGCTGGTAAAAAAGATTTTCTAGAACGAAGTGCATTATCATAGTAATTGCCGAGTTAGAAATTTATAAAAATTTTTCAAGGGTGAACTTTACAATATTTTATTTAAATTTGTACATACTTTTTGCGCCGTAAGCACGGAGCATTATCTTCTTGAAAAATATATGTCTTAGAATATCTTTTCCTGTGCAATTCAGGGTGCACATTCAACTTCATCTAAAAAAAAAAAATTTAAAACATATGCAGAGACATTAGTGAGCCTCTTAGATCCATAGGTACGAAGATTTTCTTATCTCTGCTTCCAGTGAACTTTATTTTCAGACCAGACCGAACATTTTTGACTGACTTATGGTGACAAATCTGGCTTCTATTGAGCCAAATACGGTTGACTTTTCAAGCGTTTCGTTTTTAATTGTCAAAAAGCGGGAAACTGCGAAAGCATATAGAATTTTTATTTTAATTTGATAAATTAGTGCATGCAATTTACTATTTGGGGATTATTTTACGTACGAGTAAATGTTGACGATGATTACGTCTTAAGTGGTCCATTCGCAGAGTGACTTCTTCGAGCATATAGGCTGGTATCTTGCTTATAACACGGGTATCTTTCAAGGCTTCAATTGACGCTAGCTTATCGGCATATACAAGTGATTTGACGTATCTCCATAAAAAAAAAATAGCCCAAAGTCATCGAATCGCACGATCTAGCCGGCCAATTCACTGATCTAAAGCGGGAGATGATTTGCTCACCGAACTCATTTCTCAATTGGTCCATCACTATTCTACTTTTAAGAATTTTAATTCTCCCAAATAATATGGCTTCCTAAGACCCTCAAAAAAGGCGTTTGTATCATCTCTTCATTCTATCCAAATCTTTCTCTACCAAGCTATTTTTTTATATTCTGGAGAATACGCTGGATAAGGCAGCAATTCGTAACCTAATTCATGCAATTTTTCCATTACGAATTCCTAAGCATTTCCTTCTAGCCAAATGCCGTCGTTTTCGAAATTAATGACTCCGCATCGACAGACAAAACTTGGCCTTCTTTAACCTCGATTTACCAGGAGAAGTTCACCGTTTCGACTATTCCTTTGTATCTGGTCTGTTCTGATGAATATATGTTTCGTCCACGTTTACTAAACGGCTCAAAAACTCATTTGGATTGTGATTTAACACCGTCAAATACTCCCTTGAAGTTGTCGAATGATTGCGTTTATTGTCAATTTTAAGCAAAGCTTAAAATATTTTTGCAAAACTTTAATTACTGATCTATGTGATAAGCCGGTGGGGTCTTGAAGTTTGTGAGCCTTTATCCGCCGATGGTCTAATGTACGGATTTTTTCGACTATTTCTAGTCGTCGTTAATTGCGGGAGCAGAAGTTTTGGCGTCACTTGTGTTGGTACAACTGCACTGAAAATGAGTAAAACAGTGGTGAATGGTTCCAATCGATGGTAAAGAGTAAAGAACAATTACTTCTCCTTTGATTTTTACGAAAATTTTAGTAGAAATCTATTTCAAATGGCTGTTAGAACAAAATTATTTGAGAAAACTGTCTGAAAAATTGGGTGCGTTCTATTGAAAGATGCCTTTTGACAAGAAATATGCTGGATTTTAAAATATAGTATTTTCCTTCAAAACTACTACTCGTATTTTCAAAAAAAAAAACTATTCTTGTTGAAACTTAATTTAATTTTCAAATTAAATTTACAATATAAATTAATCAGATTTTTAAGAACGTGAAACTATTTTTTTTTTAGCAAAATTTATTTATTTGAAAAGAATTTTTTTTTATTTATGTACACAAACATTTGCTAGCACCAGGCTATCAGATGTTTTAATAAAAAAAAAAATTGATTTTAACTATAAAATTAAGGAAGGAAAGGATGAAGTTGAAAAAAAAATAGGGCAAACGGGTATAAAATATGTGATTAAGGTTTATTCCAAAAACTTAGCTTTTCATAACACAAAAATACATTTTTCCCTTTTACATCTCATCACGTATAAGAGTAAATATCAAAGTAATAAATGTGCTTAAAAAAAGGAGACATTATTGGGAAGTTCAAGCTCGAAATATGTGTGTTTTTTTTTTTTAAATAAATGTAAGTAACAATATTTTGAGTATGTGTGGTGGCTTAATGACTGTATAGTTTAGTGGATCCATTAAAAATATTAAAAAAAATAAGAAAATACAATTTCGTCGAAATTTGAAGTGCTTTTTGACCCAGGGTATGCAGTTCCAATACACATGAAAGTTATTATTTTTTGTTTATGCATACTTTGTAATTAACAAGTATTCATACCATCCGTGTTTTTTTAATTAATTATTATTTTTGTTGAAAATATACACCAATTTAGAGTTAACTGCATTTTATGTGAGAAATAGACAGGTCCCCTTAATAAATAATATTTACATATACCTATACTACATCTTTATCGTATATATTAGCAGAATCTTAACTAAAATTAAAATATTTAAATATTTGTGTCTATATGTGTATACCGTATAACGAGTACAAGTAAGAATTGAAATATCTTCATATTCAGAAAATACAAGTACTCACTAATATGAGAAATATTAGTCGTTTGTTTATGATGATTAACCTTAGTTAAGTACAAAGACCCTTATTTCACTAATTTATTTGTTTTACAGAATTTTTGAAATGTTATTTTTTATTATTTTTTTTTTTTTGATTTTATGTATGTATATTTTTCCATATGTTTTTTTTTCTATATATATAATTTTGTTATTTTTTTTTAATTTTTCATATTCCTCATTTACTTTTTTACAATCCTATAAATTTGTTTCTATGACCACAGTGGCTACCTTCAGGAAAGGCGTCCGTGCCGTACAAATGGTAGGACGTGCAAGTACGTATATATAAAATAAAAATAAAAAAAAATATCAACTAACTAACAAAAAGAAAAAAACAAAACTAATAATACTAACAAAAGGAAAATAATAATTTAAAATGAACTTTTGTTAAAGTCAAATTGGTTTTAAATTTTCTTAATTTTTTTATGTAGTAAAATTACTAATTATACTAACTGGTGTTTCCTTATAAATATTCAAATAATTATATAATATTATTTTAAATTAACAATTTTTTTTAAAATCATTCATAAGGTGTTTTTTTATTTTTTTTTATTTTTTCTTGAAATTTTCATGTATTTTGATTTTTTTTTTCTCATTTGGGTGTACGTATTGTGAGTGGTTGTGATTAGTAATTTATAATTATTTTTTTATTTATTTTCTATCTAAGTTCTTAGCCGACAGTCAGTCTGTTGATATAAGACCTTTCTTTTAAATAGTAATTCTTTTAGATGTCTCTATTATTAGAATTTGTTAATAGTTCGTGATGTAAGATGTACTTAGAGTTTTATACAATTTCCTTTGCTGTAAGTGTAATCTTTTTCAATTATATTTTTTCATTATTTTATTTATTTTTGACATATTTTTTTATTAATTAATATACATATATATAAATTGTGTAGTTATTCATAGTTAATTTTTCACAATATTCCTGTATCAACAAATGTTTTACAATATTTACTTCCTTCACGTAACCGAAATCTGATTAAAAATCAATCACCTCTGGTAAAATTAATCTTTTCTAGAGTTCTTCATCTTAAATAAAAATTATTTTATTTTTTACTTAATTTTTCAGTAACCCTGATTTTTGTTTAACCTTTTTAAAATATATAAGCCTTCTTGAAGATACATTTCCATTCCTATCATATAAATGAAATCTTATTTTTGAGCCGTCCCTGTTTAAAAAGAGTATATCGTTTGATGCATACTAAATGGTGTTTCAATAAGGATATAACAATTTTTTTTTTATTAAATAAAATTACAGAAAATTTGAGATATCCAACGACTTACAGTAACTCTATTAAAGAAAGGTTAAATTTGTAAAAATGGCATGAGCGAGGTGGTCATTCTATCGGATCAATTAATTTGTAATATCAGATCCATCTGATTCTGGTTAAAAATAGTCATCCAACATGGCACGATAACAAACTCCATTGATCGTAACCTGGTGATTATTTTCATTGAAAATGTAAGGTCTAATCACACCTCCGGATGAGCCTAACCGGAGAAGTTGAGGCACTTCAATTGATCAAGAGATTTAGAAGAACTTATTGGGTATATAACTTATTTCGTGCGGTTTTTTTTTTTTCAAAATTTGAACGTTTATTTAAGAAAAACATGGACAATAGTATTATTCAAAGTATTGCCCATCTGAAGCTATGACTTTTTCTCATCTTTCTGGCAATTTGTGGATCCCATGCCAAAAGAACGGCGCCAGTTTGGCAGCCAAGAATGAATCTAGCCAATTTTTGATATTCTCCTCTGATGTGAACCGTATTTCAGAGAGGGCGTTCTGCATCGACCGGAACAAATGGTAGTCAGAAGGGGCAAGGTCTGGGCTATAAGGCGGGTGGGGTAAGACTTCCCATCCACTGTTTTCCAAATAGTTCTTAACCGGAATAGCAACGTGGGGCCGAGCGTTGTCATGATGGAAACTTATTGCCTCGTGTCTGGTCGCATATTCCGGGCGTTTTTCGGCTACTGCTCTCTTCAAACGGATTAATTGTATTCGGTAGCGTTGTCCGTTGACCAAGAAGAACTCCCTGCAAAAACATTTGATGCACAAAAAGTGCTCGGTCTTACTGACCCAGGAGCATTCAGTAATGAATATGTTGACTCCAATTTATCTACTACAGTTCAAGACGATTGCTACGAGTAAGCGCTCTTAAAGTTGAGACTACCGACTCAGGATTTCGGCAGTAATCTTTAATAATTTTCAAACGTTGCTCGTTCGTGACCTTCTCAATGATTAAAATGTAAACCTGAAGTTCTAATTTCTTTTTAATCCAACCATGCGCTTATCCAATACAACTGGGACAATTTATTTTGGTTCACCATTGAAGTTCTAGAATCTATTTGTAGTGAATACTGAAACTTACTTCCAACATAAGGATATTTTTAAGAGATTTCTGACAAAAATTCTGTTGGATACATCACTATGTTATATATATATATTTCTTTTTGATTTACGTTTATGTTATGTTATAAAAAAGCATCTTAAGCGCTGTCTTGTATGAGCTTGTTCCACGAGTTTTGCTTTATGGCTTCAATCGAGTCAAATTGGAGTATCTTGGCAATTAAATTCAGAACAGGTAAATATTGTGGATGATCGATGGTCTTAAGTTCGTGCAAAATTCACTAATTGTTCTTTCAAATCTGATCTGACGGAATTTCTCTGTCAAATTCGTACGGGTTTCATGTGGAATGAAAATTCTCGTGAATCCAGTATTTCATACTCACAATTTTTTTTGAACAAAGTTCACCGCTTTTGAACAAGCCGTGGATGCGACTCGTCTCAAGCCTTAAATATCTACCAAAATCGAATGAAAAGACTTTATATCGTAACCTCGAATGACGATTTTAGAATACAATTTTCCGAACTTTTTGGGTCTTTTCTTTGGTTGGGGAGATCATCCAGATTGCAAAGCAAGTTGGGCGAATGAAATTCTACTCGCAATATAATACAGTTTAAAAATGCCGTCTACTGTAAATATCATGATGCACACGAAAAATAAAAAATAAAAAAATAACTATTATCTCAGGATTTTTCAATTAAAAATTCCAGATAGTTTTATTTAGCAGAAGTATACCCCTAAATATATAACTTTTAAATTCTTATATTCCTGAATATAAGAGCGCGATGACGCGATAGTTACCTGATTGAACTATCACGCAAAGAGTCTGGGTTCGATTCCTGGCTAGGTCACCAACAATTTTTCAAATCGACCTCACCCTTTCGGCAGGCAATGACAAACTCCCGAAAGTAAAATTGCCTACGACTCGGCGATAAACCGTAGGCCCCGCTCAGATGTCATTTACTAGGGGATGATCGATTTTTAGTGTCACTAGTCTGCATATCGTCACTACAGGCTTTTGAGCCACTTGAAGTCGACACTTTATTCATCGTATTTGGTGACGAGGCTCACATTTGACTAAATAATCTTGTAAGCAAGCTAAATACGTAGCAAAATAGTAATTTTTGAAGTGAGAATTATGCAACTTATGACAGATTCATTTACTCTTTGTGCTACATGATATTCTTCTCTGAAAACTATTTGATGTCTATAGATTCCATCGAATGGCAACATTATGTAGCGAAATAGACCGACCATCGAATTGGGTACATCGAAGCTGCTGAACTCTAGTCCTTCCGACCAATTCAATGTCCCTGTATAGCACTATTATTTTATTGTTATATTCTTTGTCCAAGTTCCTCTCTCTTCTTGCCATGTTTTTGCTTCATTCAGTAGGAATTGCACAATGAGGTTCTTAAGCAATGGTTTCTTTGTTGAGGGGATTTATTGTTAGTCAAAAATATATACTTTCGAAGTATGATAATGTCTTGCTTTCACATAATGAAATGATATTCGTTTCGCATCGATCATGATTGTACGCTGTTAGCAAAACTGGCTATCTCTGTTGGATGTATTAATTTTGCTAAAGACAGTCTTCCAAGTCGAATTCATAGCTTCTTATCTAATCGCTGTTTGAGTTAGAATGAGTCGAATACCCTTGTCAGACACTATCTATAAGGCATATGGTCCAGAATTCGAATTAGTGTCTTCTCAGCGAAATTAAATGAACTAAAGTCATACTGATATCTAGACTCTTTGAGTGTTTCCTAGACGGAGGTACTAACGATAAAAGAAGCCTGCAAAATACTTTAAGATCATAGAAATATTTATAGACGGCCGGAGTGCATTCAATGCGCTCCACTCAAGAGTGCAAGCAAATCGATGTCTCTTTGTGCCCGTCTGATCCCCGAAGGAACTTATCAAGTGTAGATATCACCAACATTTTTTTTCTATTGCTAACTCTAGATGAAATAGTCTAGGAACCGGTACTATATCTAAATAGATATAGTCCGCACATATTGTAATAAAAACACGACAAATGACCTAATCCACCGAACTCTCACCGAGTCAGTAAGAATCATAGCAATAAGCATTAGTCACTGGCCAATTGGCTCACATGCTGTAAAGTTAGGCATTCGTTTTTATCTCTACTGCCGTAGCTGTAACAACTCACACAAAAATGATGTCCAATTCCACTTTCGCTCTGATTGCCCTTCACATGCGTGAACCAAGCATCGCACGCTTGGTAGATTCTTTCTTTTTCAATGAACTATCAGATCTTTCTGGCATAAAATTCTGCAACGTTACTCGTATTAATTTTCTGAACTCCACAGGATGGATTTGAAAGCTACGTTCTTAGAAACACCCTTCAACATCCAGCCCAAGTGAATTGTGGTATTAAAACGATGTATACGCGCTACTTGTGCTGACCAAACAACGACATGTAAACACCTACCTGGTCATAAGGTGTCTTATTTGCACAGTGTAAGTACCTGTAAGGAGAAGATAATATTGTCGTACCGAGAACATTGCGTAGTGAATAACTCGATTTAATTTTATTCACTTTACGATCAATTGTTCGAATGCATAGTGATAGCAAACGACGGCGAATTGGGGTGAACGCCCGTAACATAGTCGCAACTTACCGCCAATTTTCGTTACAAATTTGAATGATTTGTAAGCGATGTTAAATGGTAGAGAACCTGTAGAACAAACATCACATTTGTCAAACGATAGCCTGTGTGAGTTCTAAGAATCCATATTAGTGAAAAAGGGTGCAGATAATGAAGGACACTCTGGATAACATGACGCAATAGTTATAAAGTATTTTATAATTTATTTTTTCATTCAAACTGTTTTTAGTAATATTATATGTATACATATATTACATAATATTTAAAACAAATTAGAACTTATTATATATTTAGTTTCTCACTGGCATCTTATAGATTTTAATTTGATTATTTTTTCTTAACTTGTTATATCACATATAATCATAGTATCTGTTCATATTATTTTTCATATTCTAAGTATTCTAATAGTTGAAGTTCTTTCCGTGAATGAGTGTTTTTATATATGGGAGTGTCATTTCCTCATATTTTTTTATTTACGTATTCTAAGTTTATTTTCTTTTTTCCACAAATTTAAATGACCTCACACACAATATACGTAAATATAAAGATAATTTTATATTTCTGTTTTATTTTCATCAATTGGCAAGCCCTGCAAATCACGATTTTTTCAAAAAGAGAAACACATTCATTTTTGTTTTGTTTTTTTTTTTAGAAACATAAAACTTACTTTCCTACAAATTCAATTTATTAAAAAAAAATATTTCTTTCTTTTCCATCTTATTCACAACTTACTAATTTTTGCCCCTCCTACATACAATATAAATTAAAAAATAACTCCATATCCAATGGATGTATTTTGACATTTTTTAAAATCAAAAAAACCCAAAACTAAACAATACACGTGCTATTTAAAAAAAAAATTAAAACAAAAATAAATTGAATCGAAATCAACCATTTAAAATCCCAAAATAAATGGATAACGTAGATGATGATTACTCTCTGACAAGTAAGTTATCAGAAATATCTTTCTTATCAATTTAAACTATTTCTTTGAATTTTGTTTGTGTATGTTTTGAAACCAAAACTAAAATTTTTTTAGTTTTTGATTTGTATGATTTTCCATTGATTTTGACATTTTTGTCTGTTTTCTTTAGTTTTATTGTTAGCCAAAAAAAAAAAAAAAAACAGAAAAACAAGAGTATTGCCATAAAATTCCTTAAATTTAGGTATTTTTTGAAAAACCAACAAAACTATCAATAACTTTATAAAACACAATTCACCGCAAATAAATCAAAGTAAAAAAAAAAAAATACAATGCAACAATAATTTGAACAACAAAACCGCAACGCACTATAACAAAAAATGAAAAAAATCACAACAAAACAGAAAAAAATATATTTTTTGATCGTACTCACGTTGCAAACTGAACATTGGAATAAATCCAAAAACAAGCAAAATATTTAAACCAAAAAAGCATTATAAAAAAAAAAAAATTACAAATAATAAGGAACACTAGTGTTGAACTGTAGTAGTTTTTCAAATATACAAAACATATCTTCTTTTTAGATGTAGTAGTTCGAGTCATTGATTAAGGATGCGCTAAGTTTCTGCTAATAAAAAATATTTACAATTTAAGAAAACAATTCAAAAAAACAATTATTATAGAATTACAATAAAAAATTACCGACGCCATTCATTTGTTTTGAATGTAAATTCGCTAATGTAGAAAAACTAAAAAAAAAAAAAAAGAAAACTAATCCAATCCTTATTTGTTTTACTTTTTATTAAACTAACTGCAGCTACACATGAACACACGCTTTAAACTCAAATTCTGCACCTAAACATATACTTGAACTCTTTCGCTTAAACTGGTCCTATTATTATTATTATCTATATTTTTTTTTTTTCAAAAATTATAAACAAAAGCTTAAGTTTGCCTTCTCTGCATAAAATAGAAGTTTGAGGAAATTGCACGGTATGAGTAGATATCTCTTAAGTTAGAACTGCATGCTAAGTTATCTTGAAGCACACACGTTATAGTTATTTAAATTAAGTACTTGTAGTTGTTAATATAGTTATGCGCAAGTTGAATGCCTTCACAAATTTCTACAAAATACAAGAACGAAAATATCTAAAAAAAAAAAACATGCTTTGATATTAAATAACAAATATTTTTGAATTTGAATTTTCTCGTACGTATTTGATCGAATAAATCCCTAGAAAAAAAATTTCCCTATCCCAGTATTTTCTTTATTATTTTTTGTTCTTTTTTTTTAGTATTTAGATATATTTTTATTAATTTTAATAATTGATTTTTAAATCTTAAAAAAAAAAAATATTATTATTATTCAAGAGGGTAGTTGGCCAGAGAATATTTTCATTTATATGCGTAGTACTTCTGTGCTTTAAAATTGCAATTACAATATAAAATCACTATGCAAAAGCTATTTGTTAATTGTATATACAATCATTTATGGAATATGTATTCCCATTCGCTACTACTTAATATTAATTTGTCCTTTCAGCGGATAAAAAATTGTTACATCGTTAGCAAGTTAGATTTTTAAAATATGCGCTGATTTTGATTTCGGCATTTCGATAAAAAAAACCTACATTTGGTATCTAATGGGCGAACTTATACAACAAAATAATTCAATTGTTATGTTATGTTATGATGATTCATGAATTATACTATCGGGGCCCCTTGATCGTTCTTATACCACATTAAAAATGTTAGTTACAGGTAACCACTACCATCGTTTTCAGATTCGATTTTAGCTCTACTTTTATTTCTTCGTCGGCCAAAAGTTCGTCATCGCATTCAATGTTTTAAGTGGGCCAGATTCGGCCAGTATATTCCTACAATGCTTGCTTTTCTTCAAGCTACAATTTAATTTACATTTTTTTTGTATATTCGTTAACATTGCAAAAACGCAAAATGCTAATATAAAGGGTATGATGGTGCACAGTTTAGATCATGAAAATCGCGAAAATACGTTCTCAAGAATATTCGTTGATGTATAATTCAGTGCATATGCATAAGCGGAATGAGAAAAATCTATCCAAAAACGATCAATTTTGCTACTCTTATTTATATTTAGCAAATTTTCATGACAGATATTGAAAATAATATGAAATCGTTCACATAAATTCAACGCTAAGACAAACCTTATCGGCGGGCTTATTTGCGAAAATTACTCGGGTGGGTACTCGTAGTCTACACATATTCTGCTTTGTGATGCATTACATTAATTACTATTCACATCATCCAATACTGTATGGTGTTCATATAGTCCAAGGATGTTCATATATAATAAAATAACGTTTATCTAGTGAATGTTCTATGAAGTAGAAGAAAACTGCGAGATTTTCGAGCACTTCAACCACCAGTAATGCGATTTGTGATAACATCAAAATATTTCTGGTCGTTTAGAGCTGTGTTGATCTATTTTAATTTTTTACGATAGCCTCTTACTTATACAATACATAATTACGTACAAATTTTAGACGGTGCTTCAATATTGATTTCACCCAATCCTTAATCTCTATCTTATGCGAAAGTGGGATAATCGCTTCCTAAGTAACAGTGATGTCTCTTCTGAATGAGCCCGAAAGTACTCGTACCCCAAGCCGAATCAGTGGTGTTTATTTACTCAATCCAAGCCATCGAAATCAATAAATTTTAAGCCAGGTTAATTTAGATACATAACACATACAACTGTTGTTATATCTTCTGATCCAACATCGGCCTAATAAACGGGACCGAAATTCACAAAACGAACTGCGCTCGAACCTACTCGCATCAACGGTATTTTCGTCCAAAGACAGAGGGTTTGGTAAAAGTTATTATTCCGTGGGCATCCACGTTGGTGTCTATATTTCAATTTACAACGAACTCCAGTTTTAACTTCGCTTCTAAATTGTGTGTTGTGGGGGGCTAACCGAGACATTGGCTTAGGGAATACTTTCTTGTCGAAGGTATTTATTTTTTTTCAGCAATATCATCATCAAGTGATGTACTTACCTCTGTCACTTCTACTTCACTCGCATCATACGCTCCAGATGACTTCTTCATAATGCAATGCAGGTATTCGTTATAAGATTGATTCAACAACTACTTTTTAAGATCTAATTCAGAAATTTTTTGGAACACCGAGATATTACCTCAAAAAATTTGAATGAAGGAATGAAATTAAGCCTTTCATTTGTGACTTTGTTGTTTCATCGCCCATTTTACAATAATTTATCGTTCCATCACCTAGTTACGTTATTACAAGCATCGAACCGTATGCTAAAAAATCGTTCATTTAATTTATTGTATTTCAATGCCAGTGCTTCAGATTTAGTGTAACCTTATTTGGGCCATATACCTCTCGCATAATTCTTACCGACGGCGCGCTGCTTTGATTCAATGCTCTGTAGTTTGTTTACTATAAATTTGAAGTTGTTTATATCCTTATTTATAAGGTACTCTGCCAAAATCTCTTAAGAAATTGTGCGTTAACAAAATACTTGTTTCTCAAAGGACTGAATCACAAATTATATTATTTTCCTACAAAGGCACTGAAGCTTTGTGGTTCAATATACAGAGAAACAACCATACGTAATCCAATACAAATCCCACCTTTAAGGGATCTTGAATGTCGAAATAACCTCATCGGACTTTATTATAAGTAGCTTCAACAATTATGGACATCCTATTTATCAATTTTAATATTGTTTCAATTTACATTCCAGTTGTTCTTTGGTTTTTGTGAAAAAGTTGCTGGAAAAAAAGAAAACATTTTACGGATGATTGTGGTCATGTTTGACTATGTTCATTAATCCTCCTTCCAGTTCTATCTGTTGCCTGAAGCACCACACTATAGGTACTTTAAAGTGTATGTAGGATCGTTTTGTTAATGATAGATAAAAGCTTGTTGAAACCATATGTCTTCCACATCCAGATATTTGATTTGAGGTCAAACAAAAACGGTCAATAGTGGGCTATAGCGATAAAAATTGGTTGTGGCGGTTGCATTTTTTTTTCAAGCACCTAATCGGGGTATGTTCTACAAATTCTGACTTCAATTCTTGACTAAGTTGAACCTGATAGATGGAAATCCAAATGCAAAATATTCCATAATGTGCCGTAATACAAGCCCCAAATGCTGTGCTCATCGTGAAAACGATATAATACTTGTCTTTTTTCTCTCTTCTTATAAATGGATTGTAGCTATGTCTTCAAAGTTTGAGCAGAGCGATACGCTATTGTTATTGCTCCATTTCACAACGATTATCCTCTGGACAGGATTGCTCCAAAATCGTAAGGATCTCTTTTGTCTTTCTTCAGAAATTTATCTAAAAAACGCCGCGTTATCTAAAAACCTTTCCTTGGTTACATGATGACATCCCCGGATGAATATTTATCATGAATACCATGGTTGTTTGTTATTACATAGTTTGGCTGAAGCTTGTAACTAAAAACCTGATAAATTGCTGACAGAAGCAGTGGAAATATCGCAATTTCACTCACATTTGCAGATGTTGTTCATCCTTTCCCTTACATCGGTTTTTTCGGATGCAAAAACTGCGGTCCTTGTGGAACGGCAAAAAAACTGTCTCACAAGAGTGATCAATGTGTATTTTGTTTTCCTTAGTTATTTTTTGTTAATTGGATTTCTGTTTCGATTTTTAGGTGACGATGAAACGTATGAATATGAGTATATAGGTATTGCAGTTTGATAGACTTTAAATATGCCCCTTGGTGAAGTAAAGGCATAAGAGTTCGTACTTAACAGAACACTTATTTCTTTTTTTAAATTTACCCTGGGTTTGATTTTTATGAGTACAAATGACTTATGTCAAACCAATTATCAGACTGCAAACTTTCAGTGTCATTTCTATTCAGTTTTTGTTATTTTATCGTAATGACATTCACACTTCAACAATTTTACCTATTTAGAAATTTGATTCTAAACTTATAATTCTGTGTGCCAAATTTATTGAGCACTTGCATCATACTATATTTCACACGATAAAATCGACCGTATGAGACCGATTTTCGCTCTATTGCCAAACGTTTTCAATCAAAATTTTCTCTAGAATTTGTAAAGACACCACGACGCATATGAAGAGTGCGTGCTGAAGAAAATATTTTAAGAAGATTGTTGAAGTACATCCAAATTTTTGGTTCACAACAGCTTGGTCTTTATCCACTTTATGGAAAATTTAACGCAAAGATTCTGGTTTCAAGGCTTACAAGGTCCAGCTCGTGCCAGATTTTAAATTGAATGACCTTCGTTTGCGTCGAAATTTTGGTGAAAAGGTCCCACTGGCATTGGCATTAGAAGCTCATATTTGGTTCAATGGGTATTTCAACAGCAAAACTGTCACATTTGGAGCGAAGAAATTATCGAAACCGCCGTCAAATCCCGATAAATGCTAAAAATACCTGGATCATATTTTTTTCAAAAATTAAGCAATTTAGCATTTTAAAGCCAGGGTATTCGTTATAGAGCCATGATTAATGGAATGATGACGAATCAATCAACTTATTGAGGGTAGCATTCGATGAACGTATAATATTGTGTAATGGACCTGTAAATTGGAGTCCCCAAGACATTGTAATTTGACGCATCTTGATTTTTTTCTTTGGGAATACACAAAGTCGCTAATCTGTGCTAACAAACCAACAACAATCGACGCATCATTCGTGTTATTGAGGACATACGGACATAAATGCTTGAAAAAGTTATAGAAAACATTATAGGCCCAAACCCATAGAATCCGTCGCGTTCGTTGCGTTTACAATCCACTAAAATCGTATTTGACGGATTGCAAAGAGGTGCCCAATGAATACGTACGTTGCGTCCGAAATCCATCAGAAACATCCATCCATATGAAACACAAAAGAGCACCCGAATGAATTTCCATGGAAACATCTGTCAGACGCTCAAAAAGTTAAAAGTTGACCAATATCATCCGAAGTAATGCATTCCACTTGTGGGCCGCATTTGCTGTCTCTCTTCCTCTCATTAGGACATATGAGTTGTCAAGTTTTTGACATGACGCAACGTACGCAACGTATTCTATGGGCTTGTGCCTTATCTCCGGATGACATTTATCAGATGCAGACACGTGGTGGGGATGTGTTCGAAGTTGTAATTAAAAATTAATTCTCTCAAGTGAATACAAATAAATGGCTATTTAATGAAACTTCCTGTGTTTTGTTCAAAATCAAATTTAGAACTGACTAAAAAAAAATAATAAAGTTCATTAATTTTCAAAAATTGTTTCGTCAATTCAACGTATTTGTTATATCCTCTATATATTGAACTCTGAATTTTGAAGAGACTTGAGCAGGTCAATAAAATAAAAATTGCCGTTTATTTGACCTATATTTTCGATGCCACTCTTTGTGCTTTAGAGTAAAGTCGTAGAACCGTGCTTTACATCTTTATTTTGCTTTTAAAAATTTGTAACCCAACGTATACCTATAAACACATATATGTATATTTATAAATATCAGAATTATTTCAATAATCGCTAAAATAATCCATCCATTCCAATCTATTCTAGCAGATTAATAGATAGCTATTCCACTGTTTCCTTAACAATCTCTATTTTAATTTCCAAACTTTCGACATTCATCAGGAGAAATTAAAAACAATTAAGAGAAGTAAACTAAACACAATTATATTTCCCGAATTCATCTCTTATGGTTATATAATGTTTTTTTTTTTTTTTTTTTTTAAATAAAATAAACTTTTTAATATACTTACTATAGGTATTTATTTGAAATTATCATATTCCCCATAGTGCTATTGCTTACAAAAATGTATTTCAGTATTTATATTAAAATTCGATTCATTTGTATTGAGAATAGAAACTTAGTAAGCTTTTGCTTTCAAGTAAAAGCCCTATCTAGGCTAATTTTCAATAAACTGCCTTACGATCATGGACAAATCAAAATTTTTTAAGCTACTAACTCGTGGATTTGTTGGGATTTTCAAAAATTAAAAGATATATGCTAACATATATTAATATTAATTCGTCGATTTTAAAAATTCTCAATTTAATTTTACTTGAAAATAACTCTGCCAATTACCTTCATTTTAGTTTTCTTTACCCTCTACCAAGTTTCAGTTACGTTGGTATATTTTAAAAATTATTTTAGATTTTAATTATAAGATTTTTCGTATATTTAAATAATTTTCCAAATAATTATTTATTTTCCCAACCAGTCCTTAAATTAAAAAAAAAAAAATAAAAAATCAACTTGAATTATTTTGTTTAGTTTTTGTGTTTCGTTCAAAAAAAAAAATACAAAAAAAAAACGCAAAAGTGGGTTTATGGTTCTGATCAAGTGAAATGTTTTACAGATGACCATCATCCCGCACCTACATTTACTCCTCCAGAACTACCCAAAAGGGTGCATGTGCGTGGATCATCATCGGGTAAAAGAATACTAATACAATTATAAATTAAAAAAAAAAAAAAAAAAAAAACAAAACCAAATGCAAAAAATTATGTTTGTCCCAAGAATACGAAACAAAAATTATGAAACAATGCATTTCTGTTTCAATGAAAAATCCCAACAACAAATTGCCACATTAGATTTTATTTTTATTTAACTTAAACATTTTATTTGCCTTATATATTAAGTGTTACGATAATTTGATATATTTTTTTTTCTTTTCTTTAGATTGTGAGTAAAAAACAAATTTGATTCATTTCAATTCATTTATCAACGCTTCTACTGTGTTTGTCCTGTATTGGCTTTATAACAAATTAATTTTGTTTTCAAACTCCTTTAAGTCTGTATTTTCAGTTTATTTTTTTTTTAAATTTATTGTTTTGTGTTAATGAAAATCCAAAATAATTTTTTTATTTAATTTTTCATTTAACCAATTGTCGAATTGACGAAAAATATTGAAAATCGAAGACATAATATATATCTCAAGCATGTTTTATTATTACATAAATTTTTTGCGACCTAAATACGATCTTATAAATAAATGTTGAAATTGTTGTAAATTAATTTGCATATTATATAATTATTTCTATCATACTGCTGTGGTTTTATGTAATAATCTTTTTTCTTTTATTTGTTTTTATTTTGTTTGAAATTTTTTCTGTTTGCTTATATCATTCATTTGAAGGAAACATTTAAAAAAAAAAAAAAAAAAATTCAAATAAAATTAACATCATAAGTTTTTTATTTAATTTAATCACTGCTGGCATTTTATTTTTATATAAAAAAAAAATTCAAAAATAAAAACACTTAATTAAATTTCAGAGAAAATAGCTTTTTTCTTTTTAATACAAAGCTAATAATAAAATAACTAATATTTTACAGGTGATATTACAAGAGATCGGGAGGATATGAGTCGTAAGTTCCAGAATATTTTCGTTTTCCTTACAAAAATGAACACTTTAGCAAAGTCAGTTGTTCCATGAAAAATTGGTTAGATAAAAATTAGACTTTGCTATAGTTTAAATGTTCATTTTTAGATGTTGTTGAATGTTGTCTTTCGTTGAACAGTACTAAAATGGTACAAAATTAGGAAATAAACACATGCATGAGAATGTTATAATATGACTACCTTTAAGACGACACTTCGTAATAATATCTTTACTCATTTTGAAACAAATTGGCAACTATAAACATCTTTTACTAGGAATAAGGGCATGGTTCTGAATTGACGGTCTTTACAGGACTCCATTTTTTAACCAATTTATAGATTCATATTTTCAATCTTTTGCATTGCTGCCCTTTGTTAGAAAATACGAGGGCGGGTCAATAAGTCCGTGACTTTTGGATTAAAACACAAATTTTTTGATAAAAAAATAATTTTATTTTTCAACGTAGTCTCCCTTGAGCTCTATATACTTTGTCCAATGCTTCTCCAATTTTTTTATCCCTTCCAAAAAAAATGATTTGTCGAGGTCCTCAAAATAGGCCTTTGTTTGCGAGATGACTTCATCATTGGAGTCAAATCTTTTTCCACCAAGCCATTTCTTCAGGTTTGGGAACAAGAAGTAGTCGCTCGGAGCCAAATCTGGAGAATAGGGTGGATGAGGGAGCAATTCATAGTCCAATTCATGGATTTTTGCCATGGCAACTGCACATGCGTTTGTGGTCGACTGTGAGCAAACGCGGCACCCATCTTGCGGAAAGCCTTTTCATGCCCAAGTGATCATTCAAAATTGAAACCACTGAGCCATGCGAGATCCCTACGGCTTCCACAATCTCTCGCACTTTCAATCTTCGGTCGGCCAACACCATATCGTGAATTTTTTCGATTGTTTCGGGTGTAGAGACCTCAACTGGGCATCCAGGACGTTCGGCATCTTCAGTGCTTGTACGGCCACAACGAAATTCAGTAAACCACTTTTTTACCATTGAAATCGATGGTGCAGAGTCCCCATAGTATTTATCAAGCTTAGCCTTGGTCTCGGTAATGGTTTTTTTTCGCAAGAAATAATGTTTAATAAGCACACGAAATTCACTTTTTTCCATTTTCTCCTCAAATTAGTGAGGAGTCTGATAAAAATAGCTGTCAAACACAAACTAACTGACGCAGCAAGTTTAAATTTTGACAGGAGTCAACTGACAGATGCCTGTTGACAGGAGCAGTGTTGCTGTTTCAGTAAAGAGGTCAGAAATTCAAAAAGTCACGGACTTATTGACCCGCCCTCGTAGTTCTCAAAGTAATGCTGACATCTTTAGGGACTGGCAGAAGCCGACGTTTTCCAAGAAACACTCGTAAACGAAATTCCAATGCATTTCTCTCTTTTGAATGCTTTCTTTAGTATACTTGACTGGGTGTTTTTACCCCCAATATTCGTAGTCACGAGGTAAAGAGGAGTAACAAAGAAAATACCTGTGAGACTTAGGTTGTTAAATTGCTTGTATAACCAGAATTATAAATTTTGTCTACACTATCTCGACATATGTGATCATTATCCTTACAACTGCAATTCACATCTTAAAAATTGTTTATACGAGTACTACATATTTTGTTTACAAAAAAAAAACAAAAAAAAATTATATCAATGAGAATTCATTAAATTCACTCAAAAGACTTTTTGTTATTTAATTGCTTACTTATGTTGGCGCTATGGTTCGTGGTGGACATGAGCCTCAGTCGACAAATGCCTCCAACTAGCTCGATCTTTCGCTAACTGCCCCCTGTTTTGCCCGCTAAGTTGGATTAGGTTGAATTCTAATTATGCGCGCCAACTAAGCTCAGGTCTTCCTCTATGGTATTGTTCCTCAGGGTACAGTCGAAGACTCTTTGGACTGGAGGATTGGTGTTCATCTGCTGTACAAAATCCAGTTACCGCAGTCGTACCCAAATTTGGCAGGCAGGACCCAAAATCGCTCCAACATTTTCCCTTCAAAACAACAGCAAATAGCATCCCTATTCATTTTTAATAAACTCCATGCTTCTGCGCCATAGAGCAGGACTGCGTTTATTAAGGCCTTGTACAAGGACTTTTTGTTTTTTCCAGAGAGGGCTTTGCTAGTAAATTGCCTTCAGAACACAAAGAATCAGCGATTGGCAAGATGCCAAAACTAGACATTGACTACATAGCTCGTCTCTATAGATGCTGCCACACGTTGCCCTAAAACTGATAAATAGGTGGTGTGTATCGATCTGAAGCTCATGGGTTTCCTCCAAGATCTGCCATAGTGTGAATGTTTGGTTGATGGTAGACTTTCCTGACCTAAAGCCACACTGATATAAACTAATCGGGTTGTTGACAAATAAGATCTTGTAGGAGATGTTCAGTTCAGAGGGTCTCATTTCCTTAGGATCGGACAAATAATGCAGAGGCTCCATTTATTGAACATACTTTCATCCGATCATATTTAACAGATGAATTAGTGTATAACTCTTACCAAGCCATCGTCTGTCGCTTTGAAGAGTATTTTTGACCATCTAGGTCAGGTGGACGAAATTGTTGGTCTACGTCGTCCATGTTAAAAGGTTCATCGCCGTTATACAGTCAAACGAAATCCTCTTTCATCGACTGCGTTTCCACTACGATGTACCCTTGTTCGTCTCTGCATATTTCGGTTCGGGGATTTCATATGTGGCATATATGTACTTTCACCTTTTGGCATTTTTTCTCGATGGCGCACTTAGCATGCTTCATCTATTTTATCTTGAAAAACCGGTGTTCGTCTCTCCTCTTCTGCTCGTTAAGCTCATGAGCAAATCTCGCCCTTCTATGGAACTGCGTGCTGCCTTTGTATGCATCTTACTTAGTTGCATGTGGTTGCCGGCCTTCGTCTTCAAACCTGGGATTGTTCTGTGGTAGGCGTCATCACTAATGGCTTTTTGGCAGTGTTGCCACTGGTCTTCGATACTTGATGCTTTAGGCATGACGTTTTAAGAGAATAAAGCAGAATCGATGAAAAGAAGATTAAGCGATCTCTTGCGATCTTACCCGTCCGACGTTGAATTCCTCACAACATTAATTACTTTTCGATTTTTGGAATATCCGCAACCGTATAAGGTAAGAGTTGATATTGCCTTCTCAGAACGTTCGGGCATCCATAATTATGGAATAGTGTCTTGCGCCGATCGTTATGTGGTTAATCTGGTTGACTGTTAATTGATCACGAGTTCTCCAAGTCCCTTTGTGAATATCGAGATGTTGCAACAGCGTACTAGCTACGATAATGTTTCGCCTCGCTGCAAAGTCGATTAGTTTAAATCCGTCATCTGAGTTGGTGATGTACAGGCTATACTTCTCAACAGTAATCTGAAAGATGCACCATCTTCCTAGGTCTGCATTAAAATCGAAGATGACTTTTTTTTAATGTCATACCTATGTTGGCCTTGTCGCTTTCCCCTTTTGTGGAGGCGTGCGCGGAATTTTGCCCCTGACCCGAGGCGCTTGTGCACATACCGGAAACTGAAGACCGTTCATATCCAAAGTTCATTGTCCTTGTTTCCTTTGCAGGGGGTTTCAACAGTACATCCACCCGTATCTGGGTAGTTTTTTGCTTCGTAACTCGAAAGGTTTTCTATGGCCTGGCAGCTACTCCGGCGGCACCACTTCCATCCCGGATGGCCAGTTCCATTATAAAAACCCCTACAACGAGGGGTCGTTTTAGTTTGGAAATCCTTTGCATTTCATTCATTCCATTAAAATGGTTGATAAGTCTGATAAGCGATAATGCCCCGAATAGTTGCTCGGAAATATCACACCTGTACGAAGTAGATATATATACAATATATCCAATCCACAATTTGTTTTGAAATAAAGTAACAATCAGAGACGCGCTTGAATATGCTTGTGAACAATTGCGGATTCCTTGTTTTCAAGTGTAAGGACATAGGGTAGCATTGTACACGTCCATGGTTATTTGACTGGAGTTAATCTTAAATAAGGGCCACGTGGAGATGGTGAACGTATTTTCTGTTATCTCTAAAAAAAAGAATTTAAACACATTTTTCCGCTTTTATATTTACTTCTAACTATAACATATGAGGGGATGCCGTTTCATTTGAGACTATTTTGATGTCATGCACTTGCTCTTAATAAAACCAACATTTTCAAGTGCTTCAAATCCGTAAAATTCACTTACTCTCATTTGCAATCGACGTAGGAAAGCACACCACACTTCTTGGCTTTGAAAGGGAGAAATTAAGATTATCTTCCACACAAACCTATTTTAACACGTTCAAGTGTAGGTTTTAGAAAGCCTTTGTCGGGATACCATATAACATATATGTACTTGTAAAACTTATCTAATTGCATGCTAATAGGTGAACAATTTGCTGTAAATATACGAAACAAAAAGGTTCCCTAACACTTATTTCTTGTTTCTAATTTCCTAATTTTTGTACAGTCTAACTAACAATCAAATATTATTTGTACCCAGCATCGAGTCCTAATATAATTTTTTCGTTTTTTAGTAATCAATCGAAACGGACGTCGGCCAAATGGTACAAATGGTGGATCAACGTTACAAATGAATTCTACCACAAAACAGGTGAACAAGGTGAAGCCAACTGTGAATCGAGGGCAAATCGAAGGCACTCTCATGTCACCATCAACATACAACAGGTACGACCTAACATTTACATTCCTTACCACATTCACAAGTCAAAAAAAAAAAGAAAAAAAACAAGTATTTTTTGATAAGATATCCAAGAAAAAAAAGGGAGTTATTTTTACTTTTTGCCAATAAAAAAAAAATAACCTAGTTCTTTAATTTTCGTTATAACCACTTAAATTTCAAAAATCAAAAAGCAAATAAATTGAGTTACTTATAGTTTTATTTTAAGCACTTGTGGTAAGTATTCTGTTCCGCTTTAGATAGCTTCGTCGCGTAGGATAGGTATAAGTCGATTTTCTTTTAAAGCTTGCGAATATTAATAAGAAAAAAGAAAAAAACAAAAACAAGAATAAATATTTCGATCGATGATCAAAGTCTTAACTCTTTATCATTTCGTGGTAGGTTACAAAAAAAAAAGAAAAATTTAGATAAATATGTCAAAGTATTCGAGAATATCTTTTCGATATGGGAAATGTGGTAACTTCATTAAACTATCACTTGTATCAGTACTACTAAATCCTTAAAATCTCTCAACCTTCTAACCGCTAACTCTATACCGACTTTGAGATACAAATAAACGAATAATAAAATCTTTTTAGTGTTTTGAAAATTTTAACAGGTTTCTTTTTTTTTTTTCAATTCATCAGTAAATAATTAAAAATAAAAAAAACAAAAACCAAATATTGCTTAAAATCAAATTTAATTTCAGGCCTTCAGAAACCGATGCTAATCCTTATGCGGGCTATCAACTTGCTTACGAAGTTAAAAAGCTCATGTATGCGTCTAATTTCCTTCCTGTTTTGTGTTGTTGTCTTGTTTTATGTGTAATGATTAAAAGAACAAATTAAAATACTACTACTACTACTACTACTACTACTACTACAACTACCACCACTTAAACTATATATTGTTAAATAATGTTGTTAATGTCGTGTTCTTTGTGCTATGTCTCATAATTCTTGTTACTTGTTGTTTACATACATGTCTAATTTGTTTTACATTGCATTGTCTTGCTAGACCGTAATTCAACAAATTATCAATTTTTAATAAATTTTTTCATGTTTTTTTAACGTCAAATTACTAATTTGTGTTCCAAAAACAAATCAATTTCTCAGTGAAATGAATATCATTTAGTTACGCGTCAAACATTAAAATAAATCCGAAGAACGTAGTCTTCAGTCTTGATCATGCTTAGAGAGGTTCTTCTCACAAAACAGCTTAGAATTGATACAGATTTTAAATATTCCAATATGAGTGGTTTTAAGATTTTTTCCAATTTCTTTTTTCAAGAATTGCTAGATTTGTACATTTTTTTCAATTTTTTTTTTTTGTTAATTCTTTCGAATCTAATGTCATATAGAGAGCATGCAAACTATTTTTAAAAAAACAAAAAAAAAATATTTTTTAAACAATTTTTATCGAATTTTTGTCCATATTTCATAAATAAATAAAACAATTTTTTATAGCTAGACAATTTTAGAATTTATCTTTAGCTTGAATAATGCTGCATACGAAACATTTTCATTTACCATCTAATTTAAGAGATAGCACATTTTTTAAAAAAAATAAAATAAAATTCAGTTTTGAATTCCAAATTACCAGGAACTAGTAATTTCCTTGCCCACATTTACTAGTATGGCATTCGACTTATTGCAGTACTGTTTCATTATGAAATTTTCAAATAAAAAGGTTTTTTACTGCAAATAGGCGATATATCGAAAATATTCATAAATATCCCGCATACATTCTTGTATGAGAATCAAAAAGAAGGATCATCTTAATGTGGCACTTAAAATAAGAAGTGTTTATTCTTGAAAACGAAGCTTGAAACTTGAACATTTTCAACACATAATTTATTTACTCGCATCTATCTGCGGTCAAGGCAATACAATGTATCTGGGTTTTTAGGGAACAAATTAAAAATAGTTAATCAGCGCAGTTTTGTTTATTTATTTTTATTGCTTTCGAGAAATATCTAGTTGGCGAGTAGTTTCTTGGACCTTATTTTCTTTTTTGTTACCGCAGAACACCTCACCTTATTGACTGAAAAGTAGTCGAAGGTATGGTGTTCCATGTTCATCAGATTAGCTGAATTTCAACTCCAATCTACTTTGTGCCATTTTCAAGAGCTCGGTATCTCTCTAACGACTATTAAGTTTATATTGCGTAAAGATTGGACTATTAGTCTTCATCTGATCGTATTGAATAAAGAGGTAAGGCCGTATTACCATCAGGCAGTTCAAACAAAACTAAAGCTCGAGTTATTTTGGAGCTAGAAAATTTACCAAAAATTCATCCTCAGTAACGAGGCACTTTTTCGGTTGAAATTCTCCATTTGAAAGCAGAATGTTCACATATATATATCGTTCAACAGTAGCCATTGCATACGAATAATTTGACTATTTAATTTGGCTTATATGGAAACGTCATTGGACCATACCTTTACTGGGATGAGGCCTGGAGCCGGTTACAGTCAATGAAGACCATTATCGCAACATTTTAACCAATTTTATTTGGATAAGTTAGAGACTCTTATTATCCAGAGCCTGATAATCAAAGAGCTAGAAATGGCCCTGTCAGTCTGTCCCACTCATGTTTTTCAACACCTCTGGTATGTATGTTTAGTATGTGGTCTATGGCAACGAGCCGAACTTTGGATGACTTCAAGGCGATTAATTGAAGTGAAATTACAGAAACATCAGTCGAAATATGTAATCACTCTGAAGGCTCATTCACTCATGCAAGCAGTCACATGGAAGAGGATTTCAAAGGTTAATATTTAGATTTCCTTGATAGCTTTAACATATGAACGCTTTAGTTTGAAGAAAAGAATCTACAAATATAGTTTATAATCATAAAAGTGGTAGCTAAAGTTAATTTTTTTTTTTTAATTAAAAAGTTCACACCTACGAGTATGTACTTATTTTTGGCTGTATCGCAAAGAGAACTATGAAAAATAAACCCACACAGCTCTGTTGAAGAGGGGTCTAATGCAGAATAAATGCTGTATTTACTTTTAATTCTAAAGACTTTGCGCCAACTTCTTTGTCCCCAGATCATCATACCTCATTTTTTAGCAGGCGTTAGGAAGAGATATTCAAAGCTCAGTCTTATCTTCGGATTTGTTCGAACAAGTATCCCACTATTTTTAACATGGACTTTGTAGGAAAGATAACTCATGATCGACTGCTCTCTTCTTCAACGTTCAATTCAAGTTTTCTTGGATGGTTTCATACTCACAAAATAAATGCTGGCATATCACAGGAGTCCATTCCGTTTCCGTACTCTTTTTAATCTTCACCAAAGATCTCCTGTCTGCTACTTTCAATCCAATTTATTCCTTTGCTGACGACAGAAATCTCTACCTTTCATATTCGTTCCCGGGCTCACGTCCCTGCTCTTCGCCTATAGAACGGAAAAGACAACGTATGTTAAGCTCATTTAATTCCGGTATTAACAGCATAACCAAGAGGGTGGAATTTAATGCTTCTAAAACACAATGCTGTCTGCTGTCGCTTAAGCGAAATTCAAATACCCAGCCATTATCCCTGAATCGCTCTTACATCGTAGAAGAACAAGAACTTTCCATTCTCGTTATATGTAGCTTACGTTGGAATGGCCACATATTCGAAGTCGCCAAAAATGCTGCGAAATGTATAGGTTTGCTGTATTAATATAAGAAATGCTTCAACTCCTCTGATCTGGCTTCAATACATAAGGCTCTCATTCGTCCAAAATTGAAGAACGTAATGTCTCCTGCCTCACCTCGTTCTATCTCTATTTTCACCATTAGTGCTCCACAGAAATTGCCAGGTACATTCCGCCCCATCTTACCTCCAACCGTAATTCCTGCCTCGCTATGAATGCTCATCTGACACCTTTAAGCCCACTCTCGGAAGTACCCTTAAATTTCGTGATTCTTTCCTTAGCTGAACAACTCGTCATTATAACCTCCTAACATTCAAAACCAACGTATATTGGTGCCTCTCTTTCTATCCTCCCTAATTTTCCATCGCCCCTGATGAGGGCAATCATTTTAATGGTGCTAATAACCCCTTGAGCTTTTATAAAAAAACATGTCTTAAGTCTAACTACGAAGATTTGAGCCTTTATTTCTGCTGGTGTTCTCGGTCTAACGTTGAGCAACATTTAAACTTCTATAGATTTAACAGGTTGATTAAGTAACCCATGACAGACACAAAATATAAGATTTGGATTTCGACTGCCTTTTCCCATTTTAAAATTAAGGACTGTTTGACAAAAAATCCGGAGAGGGAAACTAGACCTGAAAATGTTAAATATTAAAAGAAACGGGTAATGTTTTATATATTTTTGATTACTATTTGTGGATTTTTTTAGGATCAAATATTGTAGTGTAGTTTATTATTTATTTTCTATTTAGATGGAATTTTAAACATTTTCCTAAATGCGTCTCATAAGGTTTTATACAGTCATCTCGTCAATGGTTTTAGACATTTCGTTTCGTATTTTCTTAAAAAATACAATGCTTACTCTACTTCTCTGCCTGCCCAATATCATTCATTAGGTCTTTAGGTGGATTGCAGTACCTGCACACAATGAACAAATCGCCTATCGTTTTCCTCAAACCACCACTCTACGAGGTCCCTTTGTAAAAAAAAAAGTGGCTGTTTCAATCTGCCTGACCAGATTTCTGGCCAAGCTGCATCTTTTGCTGAAAGTTTTGCGGACTTAACTTATTTTTATTTCTCTTTTAGTTGCGTTGTTAAATTGTTTGCCTGGAAGTTTTTTTTAAAACTCAATGCAATTGAAATTTGGCAAACAATGCTGTAACAATTTTCCTGCTCTTGTTTTTGGTACACTCTCTTGCTTTTCAGACCTCATCGGAACAAATATTTTCAGCCCGGCATCAGTTTTTTTTTTAGAATGTTTCTTTAAACTGAGAATGGCGGGGCTCTTTGATGAGCAGATCCGGGAGCCCGCCAGACGCTTAAACTTTGTTAAAATTAATTGATGACTTCATAGACTATTGAGTTCAGTATATTAACCCTTCGTAACTCAACATCATAAAAATTTCAAAAATCTTATTATATTGATAGCTTTCTGCAAAAAATGATACACGTATTTTTTTAATATTAAAAAATTTTTATTTTTAAATTAAAAATTAATGAAAAAAGGGTTTGTGACAATTGTGTCACATTATGTCACAAAGTATGTACACATCTCTATGATGTATGGAATTCCTTGAAGCAATTATTTTGCTTATTGTAACATAATGCCACGCCACATTTGAGACATAATGTTTGGGAGACGCCCTTGCAGTTTGGACGCTTGCAGCGGATTCTTTTTTCAGACCATACTGGCCAATGTCCAGTTTGATCCTGTCTTATAGCAGCTGGAGGAATATATTGAGCTGGACCCTTATGTTATTTTGCACGAATTTCCGATTCGATATTTGTTCGATGCTTTAAGTTTGATTTGGTACCCAACTTGCACAGCACCATTGCGACCTCGAGCCGAAAATCGGCCGACAAAACTTGTTTATCCTGCATGTTCTTTGCTTTACGAACTCTCTTGTATAACAGCCAGGCATTAGATATTGCAAGATCCAAGAAATGATAAAACATACGGACTTGCCATCGTTTGCTTCGTAATAATATTTTATGCGTAGCCATGATACTCGTACTATCAATTAAATCCACCCCACCCATATGGCGATTATATTCGCCAACTACTCGTATTTGAGGTCTTTCTATGGTCACGTACTTTTTATTTGGCTTATCATACCGTCGGACGTGTACTTTCGGTAGCTCTCCAACAAAACTGGAAGCAAGAGTGACAATTTTATTATCTTTCCAGGCGACAGTGGATACCTCTGTTCCTTCCACATTGCCGATATATTCCACCGAGAATCCGCGTTCTTTTTTAGAGAGCTCCTTGTTCGTTGGTAATTTGCAGTCGTATATTCGGTTTCTTCTTATTGTTCCAAGACTATGAATACCTTGTTTGGCAAGAAAATCAATATGTAATAAAGAGGTGAAATAATTGTCAAAGTATATTCTATAATTTTGGTTCCTTGGAATGTCTCGTGACAGTCTAACAACTACGTTAGATGCAGCGCCTAAATCTGGCTCCCCAGATTCAATACAATTTTCAGCTCCAGTTTCCACCTCAAATTTACATGCAAATCCGCTTACACCACTTAGAACGTGGACTTTATATCCCCATCTCCTTGGTTTTTTGGGATTATACGAGTACCTTTTCAAGCTATGCCTTGCTTTAGTGGAGCAAATTTACTCATCTACACACAGATATTTTTCCAGGGAAATACTGTTGCATGTCTCATTGAGTTTTTTTAATATTGGTCTGATCTTGAAAAGTTTGTCTATATCAGAGTGCTCGTGAGAAGTATTTTGAGAATTATCATTGAAGTGAATATATTGTCTTATCTTCTCAAATATATTCGCTGACATAGTTTTCTTTACCAAGGGTGTTCCTATGCAGCTATTCCAGTGTTTTGTTACTCTTGGAAGCTACACCAATGACATAATGAAAACTACTCCTATAAATTGTTGCATATCTGTTTTTGTCACACGAAAAGTCTTAGTGGGCTCTTTTCGAACTATGTAGAGATTTGTTTGTTCAGTTATTTAGTCAATTAATTCCATGGGAAATATTTTTAGGAAAAATGTAATCGGAGTATCTAAGTGAAAAACGTCCGAGCCCAAGGTCTCATCACCCATAAAACGAAAATGGTGCTCGTTCAAATCAAGATTTTTCTTCTTCCAGCGTACACTCAATTTTTTTTTACTTTGACGATTGCCTGATGTGTTTGGTTGCAAAATTTTTATAGAAGGGCGGGGAGGTTCCATAATAGTCTCGCCAAGTTCATCTGATCTATCGATGCCTATCTCATCTTCCTCACTGTCAGACTTAAAATCGTGATTTTCACCATCCGGGGGCTCAAAAGCGGGATCGAGAATACTGTCGTCATCACCCTCAAAGCCGTCCTCACTGTCCTCATGATTGAAATATTCCTCAGTTATTTCATTATCTCCCAAATTGCGAGCAGCCATTCTGACAACAAAAGGAATATAAATTGATGGCATAGACAAACATGTAATGGTCGGCATATAAAATTGTAACCTTTTAACTCATTGTAACAGAAATCGTACAAACATGTTTTACAACAAATAAAAATATTTACTGGAATATTTCACATAACCATAAAGCATTATTCAAAGCAATGAACTTACCTATATCTTTGCACAGAAATAAACACTGGATAATACTTCTAAATATTTTTTTTTAATTTAACAATATTCACACGCATGGAACTTTACTACTTACGCGGCGAGTGACATACAATCCAACAATGGGCTCCCCACGCGATCAGTTTTGCACGAAATTAACTGAAAATGCATAGAACGATATTTATAGGTACAGTTACATTGATTTTTAATGGACTTAAGCACATGTTTTGGCTTTTGCGGGCCGTGGAAAGGTTTGTAACATAACTGTCACACTATGCTACGAAGGGTTAAATTACTTTTCCATTGGTGAGATGTTTATTTTTTTTATTAAAAGGACAGAATAACTTTTTTATTATCCAACGCGATAAGGCTCATTTTTAATAATCACAACATTCATTCATCATTATATGATTTAAACGACAATTTGCTCCTTAGAGCATATCACAGTCCCCATTTATTCCAAGACAAAATTCAAGCAAAATATCTTTGAAGGCTCGTACAATAGAGCGCGTTTAATTTTTCAGCTTTACTTTTACTTACATTTTGCTAACCGTAGATTTGGACCAAATAAAATAATCTTTAACATGATTTCATATTCAGTTGATTGAGGTCCTATTCCATTTAAGTTGGCTGTCTAAAGAAGAAAAGCCCCCTTTGCCATTTTTTCTCTCCGGGTATTGCCAAAGACCCCAATCTTTTCCGGTTAGCTTCCTTTCACATTGAATCACACGGCAAATTCAAATATAACCATAAGCCGGATAAGGGCCATGAAGTAGATAAGGCTCACCCAAGCATAAAAAGTCTCATTCTACGGCGATGATGAAATCCCAAATTATCTGACTACTGCTGACCATCGACAAGTTTCCCGTGATGTCCCATGCTCGAATACTTTCGTGGATAGTGAACACTATATCTTGGCCGAACAAGTATATTCGGGAAAGATTTTTCAGCCGAATCGGTCCTGTTCTTACCACTTTTAGAAATATGATGCACAATTGATTTAAAAAACAGGTTTATATTCGAACTGTTGCCCGTCTGTTGGTTTATTTTCAAAAAACGCTTTAAAAAAACACTATTCAATATTTTTCAACGATTTTTGCCTTATTAAAAATAGTTAACCTTCCAACTTATTACGAAATGTTATTTTAGTTATATGACTGCCTCGTCTGGCTCGACAATAGGCCATGCCACTCAAATTTTTCAATACATTTTCGATGGTTTTGGTCCCTATGACAATATTGTTCTTCAGTGGCTTGCAACAATAGCAGCTCCGTGGTGACTAACCAACATCCTCAAAACGACTGGTTACATGATTATTGAATTTATTGTGCATTGAATCGTTTATATAGTACGTTGCCCCATCTTGCTGCAACCATAACTCGCCCAAGTTCATTCCGTCTATTTTTGGCCGTAAAAAATCGGTTATCATGCCCCTGTTGCGCTCTCCATTGACTGAAACGTTACTTCCATTGTCGCCTTGGAAGAAAAATGGGGACAATAATTCCACCACTTTTGAAACCACACCAAACAGTCTCACGTTCAGGATGCATTGGCATCGACTTCGTATGGATTTTCCGATCACCAAATTGGACCTTTCAATGATACTCGTACAAAATTGATATGCAAAATTCTTTTCAAGCCAGTGTGACTAATACGAGTATTCAGTTGCTGGGATCCTTGCCGCGTTGACGGTTTAGGCGAACACAGCTGTAATAAACTCCATTGAGCGCTTAGAATGGACACAGGACTATGTTGGGTTATCAATTAGCAAACAAGTTTCACGATCGTTCGTTATTATTTTATTTGAAATTTCTTTTCAAAATTCACACTGTTTCGGCAACAAAGCATTCACTTTCGAATTTATTTTGCAATATCTCCCATCGTTGTTTAAGCCTAAATCGATTCATTTCGTACCGCGAAAGTAAAATACTAAATTTCTGCAAATTTTTAAGCCCATAAGAGCTGTCAGTTTCAAAATAATATATGATTCAACAAGACACCAACAGATGGCCCACCATCAACATGCAATCTAATAGGAGATATCGAAGGACAGTGTTCGGTATTCCAACGTTTCACACTGATTTCTTGCCTCACAAAGAGCTTGGCAAACAGAATGCGATTTTGCAAAGATCGAGACTTTTATGTAGAAAATTGTATGTTGTATCTTGTACGTCTGTTCGACAGATAATCCTATCAAAAATTCGATACTCTCTGTGGCGGTAATTTTCAATTTACAATTATGAATGTGCATATATGTGTGTATATATTAACATGAAGTGATTTTAATATAAGTTGTTTTTTAATAAGCCCCGGTGGCAAATTAGTTTGATATATATTACATAGCATACACATATACGTATTAGCTTTTATACAACAGCATAGCGAGCTTTGTGGACTTATATTTTATTGTCTATTTTTGTATATATTTTATTTTTTTAATTTTGAGCAACACTATTGAAACTAAGTTCTGAATATTGCTTTTAATTAATTTAATGATTTAATATAAGGAAACTGAACCATATGTATGAACAAAAATGATATGACTTTCAATATTAGTTTTACCTTTTTGCAATTCAAACCTAAACTTGATCATAACTTTTATTACCTTACGATCAGAGTTCAACTATCCCTATTGGAAAAGGTTTGATGATATTTTCAATGTATTGGTAGACTTACTTCTTACGTCTCACAATGATTCGGTGGCCTACGCTTCGACATTATCCATTAGATAGATCCATTATAAATAAATTTTTAACTAAACCACTCATAACAAAGATGTTTCTCTCAAGAAGAGCAGGAGGCTGGTAGTGTGAAAATTTATTTCCAAAATCGTGGTTTAGAGGACCACGCTTACCGTTGATCACGTCCATTTGAAAATATTTTTCAAGTTACCATATATCGTTATACAAAAAACATTTTCTTGTTGATGCCTATACCGAGAAATAACCGAATAGGGTAATTTACCATTTTACACAGCAATCGAACCTCTTGCGAAAATATGTTGGCCTTGTTACCTTAATTCAAATTCAGCTTATTCAGAAATAGAAGCCATTTAACTATTCGTGTGCATCGTACGTTCTTACGCCGAATATTTTAGAAACAAGATTACTCCTACTTATTTCATTATTATTTTTGGTTGAATAGCTATTTTAAGAAGCAAAATTGCCACGTCTGAAGTGAATAAAATCTACAATCAATTATTGAATCGGTGTAACATCCGCAAAAAGTCACTCTTTGGTGAGATTTCTAGCCTGATGCAATCATTGCTCGATATTTCTTTAAAAATGATGCCGGACATAATCTTAAAGTTAATGAAGAGCACTATACATACATAGGTTCATGGTTACTAAATTGTTTGACTCCAAATGCATGGTACTAATGTAGAAAAGCTGTACTCTGCAAAATATACTGGCTTCCAAGATCTTGCCATTTTAACTACTTAAGTATCTTTGTAAAGTTGCTTTTTTACGCCAATGAATCAGCTATGATAACCATAATAAAACCATGATATTAATTTTAGTGCCAGTATGAATATGGCGCCAAATAAAAGGCATATCAGGCAACTGGCTCCGCATAGTCAAACATTTTCAAATATTTAAACCGCAACTAAATTAAAAATATCATTGCTCGCCCCTGAAAATAATCAGTACTAATCGTATAATATTATAAAAATTATGACAGAAAAATAAGAAAAAATTAAGAAGAATACTCTACCACGAAAGAAAGCAAAGGTGACCATTGAATTTGATAGATGACATTCCCGTCCTGACTTTTAAGATAAGCCTGCAGATCTGATTGCTAAAACAGCCGTAAATGATTTAATAAAGAGTATATCCAGGTTTTTTACTAGAAAAAATACGACCGGCGAATTGGTGACTCTCATCGTAGATACGAGTTAATTACGAGTTTAGGAGAGGCTTGAAAATGATAAAAAAAATACAAAAAAAAATTGGTGTTTGTCATGCAAACACCGTTTATAGTATTTGTGAGGCATACAACTAATCATTCATTTACATTCTTACATTGAAATGGATGATAGGTAGTGCATGATCAGAACAAATTGGTCATATCCAAAGCTCTACTTATACTCGTATAGGGGTCTTCTTTAGCTTAAAATAAAATTCTCAAAATAATTGTTGGATATTCCTTGGGACTTCTCAATAACTGTATTGTATGAAATTATCATGTAAACGAGCTCAGGATACTTTGATACAAAATTTTTCTTTCCTATTTTATGCCTTCTTTACTTATACATATTATTATTATTTGATAAATTACCTTTCGTGCATCTACTTTTTTACCTATTAATCTATTTACTCATTTATTTATTAATGGCGGACGATCTATTAGTTTATTTTGAATATTCTCCTACGATTATTGCTTGATTGAAAAGAGTAAACCTTCCAACTAATTACAAAATATTGTTTTATTTAAATGACTGCCATCCTGTCAACCAAAGTTTCTTAATGCATTTTTGATGGTTTCCGCTCCTATTTCAGGAAAAGTTGAACCAATATATAATTCTTGAGAACCTGAATCCAGAGATTGTTTGAATAGCATCAATTTTTAACGGCACCATGTTAAAGTGCAACTTCGCGGCGTCCACGTAACATCATTAAATCAACTGTTTATACGATTATTGAACTTAGTGTGCAATCTTGCTGGAACAATAGCTTGCCCAAGTGCAAATCCTCAATCTCTTGCCTTAAAAAATTGGTTATCATTCCTCGGTAGATCGCTCCACTAACTGTTTCCGCAACAGTGCATTCATTTTGGAAGTTACTTTGCAATAATTTTTAAACTTGGTAGAGCGCAAATTGATCTATTTTATAACTCGAAAATATCATACAAAGTTTCTGTAAATTTTTTGAACGCATAACAGCTGTCGGTGTCAAATTGAAATATGATTCAAAAATATACTAAATCGATGGCGATGGCGCAAAAGTTAGCTCTTTGGACTATCACGCAGAGAGTCTGGGTTCGATTCCTGGCTGGGTCACCAACAATTTTTCAAATCGCCATTACCCTTTCGGCGGCCAATGGCAAGCTCCCGAAAGTAAAATTGCCTACGAAAAAGCGTCAAAGGAGTGCCGCTCGGACTGAGTGTTTAGAAGCTAGGCCATAACCCATATCAGGCTGCCAGAGCCACAGTGTTTGTTTTTTTGTTTTTTGAAATGTTTCTTAAATGTATTTATTTATTACAATATATTATATTTTATTATTTTTTAATTATATAATTATTTATTATATTCCTATACTATTTACTTAGGTACAAAGTTTTTGGTTCATTTATTTATTGACTAATATACATGTTAGCTTTTTATGTAGTAAATGTCAGTTTGTTGTTTTTCTTCATTATTATATAGAGGTTTTATTAATAGTTATTTTTCTGATATAGCAAATATACACATAACTATACGAGTAGTAAGACGTATGTATAATATCCCTATGCAAGCTGTGCTAAATAAAATTATATACAAAATATGTAAGAGTTGGACTAAAAATAAAAATAAATAACTGACTTTAGACCGCATTGAATTTTAAAGTTATTTTTCAATCATAGCCAGCGACCCTGTTTTTTTTTTTGGATCTATTATAATTCAAATTTCCTAAGTACACATACTTCTTCTTCTTATCCTTTTATTAACCCTTTCCTCGTTATACGAACTTATGCGTAACGAGTTTCCCATTTTTACTGCATCGCTGCTGCTCCGCTTATGGGGTTGGCTAATGTCGCAGACCGCAGAACGCGTCTACATAATGCTCGGTCCTGGATCGCTTCAGTGGTTAGCCCCAGGCGTTGTTGCGCATTTGCCATCTGAGAAATCCAGGAATTCTTTTTCCGACCTCGTTTTCTTACAATTGTAGTGACGGTAGTTGATAGTGCCTTTTTAACCGGATTTTCCGCAGATCTTCTTTGAACGTGGCAATACCAACTTATTCTATTCGCCTCAAGCTGTTCGGTTATTCGAATTCTTTATATGAAGACCTCCTTTTATACGCGTAGATCTAATGCAATCGCGACTCTTTTGACGATTTTCATCGTGTGTGACATCAGCTTGATTGAACGGTAGTTGTTGCATTCTCGAGTGTCGCCTTTTCCTTTGTATAGCGGCACCAAGAAGCTACTTCTCCATTGATTCGGCATAGGCTGTCTACATTTTAATTTATTTAAAAGTTCAATAGCCATTCGCTGCCGATTCCCTCCATCTTCGACCAAAACTCTGATGGAATGCTGTCTGGTCCCGCCGCTTTCTCCCGCTTCACTTTTCCAATTGCTATACTCATTTTTTCGATTGAAAAGTCCGAAACTTCCTCCTCGAATAGACCAGCTGTCGGCACCATATCACGTGGAAACTGTTTGTTAAGCAACTCCTTGCAGTATTCAAGCCACCGGACACAAATTTCCTTTTCATTTGTTAGTAAGCGACCGTCTGCGTTTTTGATGTATTTCGGCGAGGTTATTTCCATTGAATTTTTTCTCCTCTGTGCAGCGAGCTTAAAAATATTTGGCATTTTAGTATTGTACGACGTTTGAACTTCTTGGATAGCTTGTCTTCTATCCGCCGATCGTGAGGATATTTGTTCCAACTCCTGGTACAGGTTTTCCGCTTCTGCCGCTCGAGTTCGAGCGAGGACTTTCTTTGCGATCTTTTTAAGACGCTCGTATCCAAGAGCTAGTCGAGCTTTTTCGATATCGTCGCTCCGATCACATTTTGTCCACGCTTGGAATATATTCTTATTGTCGGCCACAGCTCGTTTGGTTTCGTCATTCCACCACCATGTTTCTTTGCCGACGTGATGGTATTTCGATATAGTCCCCAGATGGGACTTTGCGAGTGTTATGCATTCCTCGTGCATGCTGTTCCACATTTCTTGCGGGCTAAGTGAGTCTGCGATACCGTTTATATTGTGAAGTACTTCTTTAGCCAGTGCGATAAATCTTGCGCTTCGTTCCTTCGATAGATTATACTGACTCTGAATTCTGACCAAAATGTATCTTTTTCCGATTGGTCGCATCCATTTTGTGGAGCGTACGCGCTAACAATGTTCCACGTTTCATTGTGTATGACGAGTTTAACACTCATCAAGCGGTCGCTTATTTTCAAGATACCAACGATGTTGTTTAGAAGATCCGCTGCAACAACGATTCCAACACCGTTTCGTCCATTGACCGTTCCATGGTAGAACATCTTAAATGCCTTAGTTTTTAAATCTAGAAAACGCGCTTTATTTCCTGTATTACACCACTTCGTTTCCTGTACGCACAGGATTTGTAGAGTTCTGCGACGCATAATCGCTTCCAGTTCTAAACTTTTTGAGGTCATCGATCCGACGTTCCAACTTGCAAACCGAAGTTTAGGAAAATATTTTGGAAACTTCATTTTGCCAGCCGTCGGGCTCTGACACAAGCACTTCTGCTTGGTCTGGGATCACCCGAGTGCGTTACAATCGTGGTGCCCAGCGGGGTAGTGCTATTAATTGCGATCATTTCCATGAAGTGTATCTAAAGTTTGAGTGGTTTGACACTTGTATGCTCATTTCGTAAACATACAATATACAGTAATTAAACAATGCTTTGTGCCTCATGGTTTGGTATGTGCTTTCACTGCATTCAGAATATACCCTTCGTTTTATTATTTAATTAACTATTCAAATGTGTAATGTGGATACGGGTAGAACATTTATGTTACATATGTGTATGAATATTTCTCCCTTGTATCTACTTAATAATAGCTCATTCTGTGAGGTTGCCCAAACTCTCGGATCTAAGAAAATTTATGTCCTTCCCCCTCTTATCTAAACCTTGGCAAGAACTTGCAACAGATTGCCTGACGATTTTCTTTGAACGTGGCAAAATGATTTCTGATGAACATACTCAATTCTAATAAAATCGCGTTTTGTCACACGTGCTAGGATCAGTACCAATTATAATTATGTCGCTGTCATTTGTTCGGTATACTTTTACTGTATAATCCAACATTGGGATGCGCATGTTAAAGCTTTGCGAAGGTGTTTACTCGTAACAAACTTTAACGTATCACTAAATACTTTGGAATTCATGTGAAATAAGACCAATAACCCTATATGTATGTGACATCCTAGGAAAAGAAAGAAAGAAAGAAAAATCGTCCTCGAATCGTAAATGCCCTGGTATAATAAAAGAAATTGCACACATTAAAAAACATCGTTCCACTTCCCTGGTGTACCCTAACTTTAACTCCGAATTCTTCCATTATTCATCAATATCCGTAAACTTTGAAGCACAGTATATGATGACATGCTTTCCTCAAAGTCCTATTGACTGCCATGGAGTTTTCGGCTATCTTTTTTTTTGTATTATGGGACATTGGTTTCACTGATCGGTAGATGTATTGTATTTCGCTTTGCCTTTTGGTGGTTTCGGTTTCCGTAAAATTCCCTTTCTGTGAGCGACAGCTGAGTTAATGGTATATGTTACGGCTGAATTCTTCAGTAATTAAAGCGTTCAAGTACCCTTTCCACTCGATCCCATCTTCAGTATAGTGTATTTCAGCGATTGAATCACTTGCGAATTCTTTCTTCTTTGTGCCACAGTATATACAAGTATTAGCTCATTTGCCCGTTCAGCCCCGTTGTGCTTCTTGTATTTCTTATAGCCTTTTTATAGATTGTGGAGATACCACTTTTCATTCCCGATGCATCTGCTCCTATCTTACTTGCTTTAGCTACCGTTTGTAGTCTAACTCAATTCGCACTTTAATGGTTTCGCTATTTGGCAATACTTAATCCACGATTGGCGGACTTTTCCTTCATTTCTTATAACTATTCTCATATTATCATTCCACCACCATGTTGTCTTATGTATAGCGAGGCTTTTGAAACACTGAGCAGAGTTTCTGCACTACTATTAGGTTGTATATGGAAGTGGTGATGGTTAGCTCATTGGACTATCACGCAGAGGATTCGTGGTTCGATCCCCGGCATCGCCAACAATTTTTCAAATCGCCATCACCCCCTGCCCCTGAAAAACTTCTAAGGAGTGCGGTTTGGATTCGGCGATAAACCGAAGGCCCCGCTCAGATGTGACAAAAATGACAACATGAGCAACACAAATGAGTGTCAAGAAGCTAGGCCATGGCCCATACCGGGCTGCCAGCGCCACAGTGTTTTTTTTTTCATGTTGTTACATAAGTATTACGTGATTTTTGCACATCTGTTAATCAATTTCAACTTCTAAAGCAACTTCTTAAAATTCCCAAAATGATTGTTACTTTGACATCATCTAGATTTATTTTTTTTTAACAAGGTAGTCTTGCAGACTTTAGAAAAGGTGGAAATCTAAAGTTCCTATATCTGAATAATAAGGCGGATGCACCATTTTTTCCCAACCGAACTCCTGTAACTATGTGCAGATAGTCCCAGCTGGATTAGGGTGAGCATTTTCCCGATGGGGTAGAAAAGACATCCAAATAAACAGATCTTATATTTTTTTGCTACCCTTCGATTGACAGTAGATTTCTGCGGTGATAGTCTGGTTGGGTTAGATTAACCCAAGGGTGTGTCATCACACAAACACTAGGCACCTAAACGGGCCCGTCGCGATTTCACTTGTTATCTCCTCCAGCATTATAGTGGGATTTCTATCGTGGCTGGCTTTAGGCTGACTTCTCTTTGCAAACTAACCCATACACTTGGACTCGCTGCAGTTTGTTTACTATAGTATACCGTGTGACTTACATGATTTCAATATATCTCACTCCTCTCAGTTTCTCTTTCCACAACCGTATCCTACCTGGCACTTTTCATATTTTTATTTCTATAATAATTCCCGGCTCGGAATTCTGTGGAATAAAATGAAACTTGAACTGAATCTATAATACTTGCAAAATCGTAAGTCAGGATTCCTCACTAAATAAATTGCACTTTGATTATCACCAAATATATTCGGTTTCTAAAGTTGATAGAAGTATAATTGCTTCTTCCATTCCGATAATATTGACGGACGACACAATTTGAAAACATATGGTATATCGTTCCTTGTAACATTTCTGATAATATGTTTCGTGCTCTATCGTGCTGCAGCTCCAACTGTCAACTAGAATTTCCTAGATCATCAGAAATGTTAGTGTTTCTTCAGTTTGCCAAGTTTATGGGGCTATCTACAAAACTTAAGTGTGGAAAGTTTGTCTCAGTCCCCGAAGAGCCTTCGTTGTTTTCTTTATAGAAAGCTGATGTCGTCCTTGGCTTAGCATCGGACAGTTTAAATTTTTTAACGTAGCTCGGATCAATCTCTATGCTTGAAGGAACACTGTTTTCCATTCTTTATTCCCTAGTCATTATAACCTCCAAACATTCAAGACCAACGTACATCGTTACCTATCTTTCTATCCTCCTTAATTTATCATCGTCCGCGCTGTGTGCAATCATTTTAAGCGTGCTACTCGTAATATCCCCTTGAGCGCGCGCCAATTTAAAAAAAAAAATTCTTACCATTGACGACATTTTATGTCAAATTATGTTAATTTGACATTGTCGGAATATATTTTCTAGTTCGAGACTTTTTCCTATTATTGTGCCGAGAATATTTCTGTTTTCCTAACACACTCTTGCAATCGGACTCTAAAATATGTGAACACGCGGGTTTATTTTCTTTAACGTCCTGGATTCTTAGGGGATTGCTCCTGTAGCCCATCGACTTAAGGTATCCTGATAAGGTGCACATTGAAGAGTCCGGTTACCGAGTTGCTCAAAGTATGTCTCTGAAATTGTGTTTTGTTGTTGAACCTGAAAAACACTGAAAACTCGTCGGTCATTTGGAAATACGAGGGCGGGTCAATAAGTCCGTGACTTTTTGAATTTCTGACCTCTTTACTGAATTAGCAACACTGCTCCTGTCAACAGGCATCTGTCAGTTGACTCCTGTCAAAATTTAAACTTGCTGCGTCAGTTAGTTTGTGTTTGACAGCTATTTTTATCAGACTACTCACTAATTTGAGGAGAAAATGGAAGAAAGTGAATTTCGTGTGCTTATTAAGCATTATTTCTTGCGAAAAAAAACCATTACCGAGACCAAGGCTAAGCTTGATAAATACTATGGGGACTCTGCACCATCGATTTCAATGGTAAAAAAGTGGTTTACTGAATTTCGTTGTGGCCGTACAAGCACTGAAGATGCCGAACGTCCTGGACGCCCAATTGAGGTCTCTACACCCGAAACAATCGAAAAAATTCACGATATGGTGTTGGCCGACCGAAGATTGAAAGTGCAAGAGATTGTGGAAGCCGTAGGGATCTCGCATGGCTCAGTGGTTTCAATTTTGAATGATCACTTGGGCATGAGAAAGCTTTCCGCAAGATGGGTGCCGCGTTTGCTCACAATGCAAGGGTGCACACATGTGCAGTTGCCATGGCAAAAATCCATGAATTGGGCTATGAATTGCTCCCTCATCCACCCTATTCTCCAGATTTGGCTCCGAGCGACTACTTCTTGTTCCCAAACCTGAAGAAATGGCTTGGTGGAAAAAGATTTGACTCCAATGATGAAGTCATCTCGCAAACAAAGGCCTATTTTGAGGACCTCGACAAATCATTTTTTTGGAAGGGATAAAAAAATTGGAGAAGCGTTGGACAAAGTGTATAGAGCTCAAGGGAGACTACGTTGAAAAATAAAATTATTTTTTTATCAAAAAATCTGTGTTTTAATCCAAAAGTCACGGACTTATTGACCCGCCCTCGTAGATGTCATCAGTGACTGTCTTTCAATGGTTCAAAAATTGACGACCAATAATCTATCGGGCAGAAATTGCACATCACACTGTTCTTTTTGAACAATGCAAACGTTTTAATAATGAAGGCGGCCCTAGGTTTGTCGGAGCACCAGTATTTTAGTAACACATCCGTCGATAGAAAAATGTGTTTGGACAGTAAAGAATATGTATCTTTCTAAGTGATGTGCATTTCCATTGAAATTGTATGATTAAAATTGTAAAATAACGTGTCTGGTTGATTTATTTATTTCAGTACAGACAGTCTTCCCTATTGATTTAGGTGGATTTCGAATAGTTTCAAGTCAAGCTTGACCCATATGTTCTAGCGTCGCTTCTGACGTCGATGATCCCGGAGGATTTGAGCTAACCGTTGACTCTTATTGTCTAAGCTTTTGAATTTTGTTAGTTTTTCCCTGGACATCCTATATGTTGTGAAAACCCATTCAACCCAGCTTTTGTAGTGGTGAAACATTCTACAAATCATTCCCGCACAAAATATATTCAATATGTAGGACTCTTTAACTCATTCTCAAACATCCTTAATCGCTCTTTTGTAATAAGTTTTAATTCACATAAAACAAATCAAATTATTTATCGAATTTTGAAAAAATAATATTTCAACCGTTTTTGCTTATTTTTGTTTTACTTATAAGGAAAACTTTTTGACAATTATTTGATGTCAGCGTTTGCATTTTGTGCTTCGAAAATTATGTGCTATAGCTTAACTTTGCAGCTTAAACAAAAACTAAATATGGCTTGAAGTTATAATCTGCTTTAAAGGCCATGCATAGGTTGGCGGTTCATTCAAAGATTTTAGTCTTGAATTAAGTATCTCGTTTCGATTGGATTTTTTTATTTTATTATTTTCCTTGATTTATACACATTAGTAGAATTTTCAGGAACTTTTGGGTCTTTTGAAAGGTTATCAATAAAGATAAAATAATATATATGCAATGCTGTTGGCTGTTTTTTTTTTATTATTGACGAGGCTTGGAATTGATTAAAGTAGGCATAAGATACATTTTTTGATATTCACTCCAATTTGCGCTTGGTACATTTATTGAAATTTAACTTCGTTGCGCTTGCTTTTTTGATTCAATGATAGAATTTCTAATGGAGATAATAAATTATTGAATTTCGATAAGATCACCTGCTCTCATTTGTCACTTTTTTGCAAAGCTAGTGCGCGTTGAAAGAGTGTGCACGTTAATTATCACAAATAGCAAAAGAAATAAAAGAAAAAATAAAAACGCTTTTGCATTGCTATCCATTTAAGATAAAAAATACAAAGGAAGACGATGGAACGAACCAGTCTTCATCCACTAGATTGTATGGTGTTTCAGATTGTTTACAACATGGATTGATCGCCGGCACTTAACTTATCCAATTGGCTTATTTTTTTTAAATTGATTTTTTTATTCTTGGTCTTCTTTACTCGCCTTCGTTCTGCTTTTTATAGAGGTTTTTAAGTTTTTTTTGTTTGTTTTTTTATTGAATTTTCTTTGAGTATATCTTTCTGTTTATTTGAAAGGCAAGTATCTATATAACATATAGTATGTAATGTAAAAGTAATCTTAAGACCACTCTTATTTGTATACTAAGAGATGCACGTCTTACGTAAAAGATGATATTCATTTCCACTGCTTATGATCGATTTTAGTTTTTTCTTTGTAATTTATTTGTTCTCTCTCATTCAAATCACTTGACACAAAGTACCAGCAAAACCACATTCTCATCAACCACAATTCACTTCACAAGTTGAGATACAATTTCAAACTATGTACAAGTATACCTATCTATAATATTTCTTTCTTCACTTAAAAAATATATCTCTAACCACTTTCACACTCTACTGTAATAAATTTTGGCGATTGTATCTAACACTTGTTTTTCATAACAAAAATTAATAAATAAAAGTTTGACATTTACTTTCATTTGCATAATATATCTAATTTTGAGTATCTTTAATTTGGACACACAAACACACAGTATATATGATATTTTTGTTGGCACATTTTCGGCACTACAAACAGATTTGTGTTTTGTATATGTATATGGTTGGAACATTTTAGGCGGCAATTGTTTATCTCTTTAGTTCAGTTTTTCTTTTTGGATTGGATACGTATTATATTTATTTGCAAGATACCGTACAAAACTTTTATCTCATAACTCAATACACAAACAAATTTTTACCAAAAAATATGTTAATTTGTAAATTATTCTTTTTGAATCGTTAAAAAAAAAAAAAAAAAAAAAAAAAAAAAATTGTTTTTAGAATGCATTTAGCAAGATATTATTTTATTTGAAACATTATTCGGAACTATTTGCAACATTTGTTATCTCTTTGAACTATTCGATTCAATTAAAAGTGGTTTCTAAGATTTTGTTTGTATGTTTTCGAAATTTAGGCCAACTAGCCGAAGTTCTGGTACTGGTACACAAAATCAGCCTGGCAGTGTTACACTGCCAGCTGGTATTGCCGATGATCAGTCGAAGGATTTCGACTTTGAAAAGACCGAAATGAAGTACGATTCAACTGGAATGTTTCATTGGAGTCCGGCACGAAACCTAGAAGACTGCATATTGGTACGTTGTTGTATCTTAGCATTTTACATTTCTTTTGAGATTTTTAATTATTTTGGTAAATTATAGGATCGAAATCAAGCGGCAATGACAGTACTAAATGGTCATGTTGTTGTATGTCTGTTTGCTGATCCAGATTCACCATTGATAGGACTGCGCAATTTAGTAATGCCACTGAGAGCGTCCAATTTTCACTATCACGAACTGAAGCATGTGGTGATAGTCGGTTCAGTCGATTACATCCGACGTGAATGGAAAATGCTGCAGAATCTGCCCAAAATTTCAGTACTCAATGGATCGCCTCTAAGTCGAGCCGATTTGCGAGCTGTCAATGTGAACCTATGTGATATGTGTTGTATTCTATCGGCCAAAGTTCCTAGTAATGATGATCCAACATTAGCCGATAAGGAAGCAATTCTAGCGTCATTAAATATTAAAGCAATGACATTCGATGATACTATAGGTGTATTAAGTCAACGTGGTCCAGAATTTGATAATCTATCGGCGACAGCTGGTAGTCCAATAGTGCTGCAGCGAAGAGGTTCAGTGTATGGTGCCAATGTACCAATGATTACAGGTTTGCAATGTTTCTCTTCTTTTTTTTAATGATATTCAATTCATACTTAAATTGCTATGTATCTGGATGTGTTGTAGAACTGGTGAACGATAGTAATGTGCAGTTTCTTGATCAAGACGATGATGATGATCCCGATACAGAACTTTATTTAACACAACCGTTCGCTTGCGGTACTGCGTTCGCTGTTAGTGTATTAGATTCATTGATGTCAACGGTAGGAATATATTTTTCTATTTTTTGTATTTTCTCATTTTAATTGGATTGCATTTGTTTAGACATATTTCAATCAAAACGCCTTAACATTGATAAGATCACTCATAACGGGTGGTGCTACGCCGGAACTAGAATTGATCTTGGCTGAAGGTGCTGGTCTAAGAGGTGGATACAGTACGGCTGAGAGTTTAAGTAATCGTGATAGGTAAGTTATTTAAATTATAAAAAAAAACAATAAAGATAGTATAGACATGGTATGAAAAAATACGGTTAACAAAAGCTTAGTAATGGGTAGAGAAAGCAAGGTTTCATTGACCTCACTGGCACTAACTGACGTATAAAAGCCTGAAAAGTTAGGTCTTACTAACTTAAAAGAAAATATACAGTGTGACAGGTAGCAGTTATGGGTAACAATATATGGAGCGCTACACAAATGATAAGGGCTTCATTGTTGAGCAATATTTTAAAATTAATGTAGATTTGAAAGTTACAGTTCGCAATTATTGTACAAAATATGGTCTGCCCATTTCCATTTTGATGGCTTTGTTAATCATCAAAGTTGCCGATTTTGGTTAACAAATTCTATTACTAATTGTTGAGTAACAAATGCGTCCACATAATGTGTCACTATTTGGTCTCCTTAAAAATGTGACTGACCAGTCAATAACAGACAATGGTGCTCTCTATGGTGACATGATAATAACGATTTTTGTATTTTAATTGAAGGACATAGATGTGGACGGTATACGGTTTTATCAAGTATACGAGTATAGCCTAAGAAATAATGTAATTACTCAATAAGTCATTTTCTGGATATGTATAGTAATTTCACGTTTTAGTGTTCAGAACAAGAGGGCATATGTCAACTAGCCTACGACAACACACTCCTTGAATGAACAAATTGAGTGCAGTACCAATGAAATTCAGCCACATTTAAGCAAAACTGATGAACATTTTGAATTATTAAAAAAATTCAAACTGCTATTACTTCTGTGCGTAACTTTTAGGACATCCTCTAGATGAAGTGTTATTATATCATACCCACTTACAAACTTAAAGGAGTGCTTCAGTCCGGGGTGAACCTGGTCTTCAGCCAACAAGCGTCTCCAGCCAGCTTAATCTATAACTAGCTTCCTCCAGTTTCGCATGCAAAGTTGGAAGAGGTCCATTCTCCTTTCTTGCACCATCTGAGTTGAGGTCTTTCTTCTGGATTTGAAGACTTTTCTGACTGGAGCCTTAGTATCCATTCGTTCTACTTGGCCCAGCTACCTAAGTCGTTGGACATTCACTCTTATGGCTAAGTCGATGTCACTGTATCTTCTTCTCCATTCAACATCTATGCAGGCGAAACCGACAATCCTCCGAAAAGTTTTCATTTCAAAGCAGGCAAGAGCACCCTCATCCAATTTAGATAAAGTGCATGCACGACTAGGATTATTAAGGTATTAAGTGACCTTATACATTTGTTGTTCGAGAGGGGGCTTTGCTATTGAATTGCTTTCTTAGCCAAAAGTAGCAGTGATTGAAAAGAGTTATTCTTCGTTTGACCTCAGTGCTAGTGTCGTTAACTGAACTTATAGCGGAGTCTATGTAGACAAAGACCTTTCTTAATTACTTCAAAATTGTATCTCTCGATGGTGACGATCTGTTCGAGACATCGGTGTTGAGTGTCTTTTTTGGTTAGCAGCATATACTTGGTCTTTCCCTCATTGACCGCTGTATTCGTCTCAATACTCGCAAAGAAGCCACTTTTTTTCAACAATGTTTTTAAATCGCATGACAGCGCACCGCCTTGGTAAAATCCCTTCTTGACATCAAAGGTCTCGGTAAGATCTTTACCGAGGAGCAGTGCGCTTCCTTTATCGTCATCTTGCATAGACGGGAAAGTTTGGCAGGGGTGCCGAAATTGAAAATTGCTCTGTATTGCTAGTCTCTATAGATGCTGTCATACGCTGCCTTAAAAGCGATAAATAGGTGGTGTGTATCGATCTAAAGCTCATGGGTTTTCTCCAAGATCTGCCGTTGTGTGAATATTTAGTTGAAAGTGGACTTTCCTGACCTGAAGCCACACTGATATGGACCGATTTGGTTTTGATTTACCCCTTCAAGGGTTCACTTAATAATCCATATAGGGTCTTGTAAGTGGTGTTAAGAAGACTGATGCCTCTTTCGTCCGATGATGAGATGATGATGAGTTTGTGTGTACTTCTTACCATAACACATCGCCCTCCGCTTTGATGGCTTCGGCACTCAGGCTGTCCACTCCACCATCTTTATAAGATTTTAACTTAGATTTGAATATCTTTACTAGGTCCACTTTTATCTTTTGGTAAAACTTCCGAATCTCATTTCGAGAGTTGCATATGGAAATATCCCTGACCCTCCCTGCATTTTCTTCCTGAGGAACGTTTGTTCGTCTTTCCTCTTCCCCTCGTTTAGCTCGTATTCTATTCTATTCTATTTAACATACCTTTGTATGACTGCATGTGCTTGCCATCACTCGTCGTCAAAACAATGGTTTTACTGTGGTAGTCGAAAAAACCCAACACGTCAGAGGGAGTTTTTTCTTACTGGTCGATACTTGATGCTGGCGGCAGAGGGCCTCTTGAGAGATCAAGGCGGACTCGATCGAAAAAGGCTTTGCCTATTTCTTCGATTGTATCCGTCTGAAGTCGAAATTCCTCACAGCATTAGCTTACCTCTGCGCTGTTGGGATATCTGCAACCGTACCTCGGGTTTACAAGGTAGTAGTCTGATTCGACGTTGATTGCATGATACGGTTTGCTACGAGTAGCTCGTTCACATATCTAAAACTCAAGATTTCTTCCTAAGTCTACCTCAACAATAAATGCGTATCCGTATAGGCGGTGCTTTTGCCGTCGATAAAAATCGCCATAGTAGATGGCTCAGTTTTTCATTCTCTTTTTGTGAGGTCCATCCCATCGCATTTCTTGGATGGCGGTAATGTTTTCTTTGCAGCAATCTAGGGCCTCCGGTAGTTGTTCGGCTGCAAGTGGCCTATTAAGGGTCCTAACAATCCACGTCGTTATCCGAAGTTCATTGTCCTTAATTCATTTGCATGGGTTGTCAACGGTAGATTCGTTCGTATCCGATACTTGTTGTTGCTTCGTAACCTTTATTTTTTTTCCATGGACGCGCAGTTATCCTGGCAGCACAACCCCCATCCTGGAGGGTTAGTTCCATTTTTGATACCGATAGGACGAGGTGTCGGTTAGACCGAAGCCAGTAACCCGTTCCGGGACGTGAACACCATCTCTTTTCCCAGACCCTAACTTAGTCTCAAAAATCCTTACCTTCTTGATAACCAAATATGTCGAAGCAGCCCGGAAGCACTCATTTGTTCTGGGATTTTTCTTCACCGTTGATTTCATCTAGGGAATTCATCCGCTGTCCTGTTTATAGTGCTGCTATTTTTGTCTGCTAGTCACCACTCGCGCCTTTAAAGTTTACCAAGTCGAGTTCGGATGAACATCGACCAGTACCCGAAGGTTACCACTTGGAGGTATTATAAGCACAATTGATTTGTACAATTGTAACACTGGTTGCCAGGTTGATATCTCTCAGTGCCTACCTTATTTTTACAGCACCCCACCGCCATAGAGAGCATCAAATTGCTTTATTATATCCCAATCTTTCCAATTATAGAACTTTCTTGCTCTTTCTTCATTGCATTTAAGTATGCCAACAACATTTAATATGACTACCAAATCAAAACTAACCGATGGTCAATGATACTACTAGATGGCCAACTTTCCTAGGCAAAGCTACCTCTCTTAAAAAATGGGTAATTACTGATCCATTCTCGTATAAAAAAATTAAACCCAAAACTGCTTGTATTCTCTGAATCAGTCTCACTTGTATTAATGTATGTTATTACCTCTGATCGTGGTATAGGTCGACTCATACGGTAAGTCCCTTCAAGATTCAATAACTTAAATTGTAAATCCATACTTCCTTTCCGGCACCCCTTATGAAAAATTGGGCCGTATATTTGTAAGTTAGTTACCTATTTCAAAGACTTAAGAGTTGTTGTTTACCCATAAAAGATTAACGTGCTACCATTTCTTTTTCAACACTACACGGCCTGAACAATTCTTTGTTAGCATAAATCTAAATATGTATGTTAAAGGAGCTCATAAAGAGGTAGATTCCTTTACGCACAACTTGCCTGGTTATTAGCACAACCGATGTACCACCTTGATCAAAAATCCCGGAATATCCACCGTGTGCCGCTCCCATTGTTTCGATTTAAGTTCTGTTTTTTTGTTAAGTTGGTACATCTGCTGTTGATATTCCCTCTAAATCTTAGCATCATAGCTTGTCATTTGCAAAAGTTACGTAGCCAAGAGTACACCTATCTCTGTGTTTGGCGATGTCCTTGATCCGACAAATGGAAATTTGCAGGCGAGACTCTTCATATTTTCTGCTGCTCAACACTTGTGCTTAAAAACTTGGATGGTATACAGTGGCTACCACCTATGTAGGTTAACGCCATTCAATGCCTAGCGTAATTCTGCAATCATTACCGTCGAATTCGCTCGATACATTGAAAACCTGCTGAATGATATACGTTTATGGTGCAAATTTTGGATCAGTGTCCCAACTGCCAAACCTTACATACTCGTACATTACAATTTGTAGAAAAAAATATACACACATTCAATTTTTATCAATATAAATAAACTCTATTTCAAATTTTAAAATAATTTCTTTTTATTTATAAGGTGTCGAGTTGGTCAGATATCCCTGTATGATGGGCCACTGGCCCAATTTGGGGAATGTGGCAAATACGGAGATCTATTTGTTGCTGCGCTCAAATCCTATGGTATGCTGTGCATTGGTCTTTATAGATTTCGAGACACAAGTTCGAGTTGTGATGCGAGTAGTAAACGTTATGTTATAACAAACCCACCCGATGACTTTTCCTTACTGCCAACAGATCAGGTAAGGTCTACAATGCTTTAGATATATACAAGGATTTTTTGAAATGATATATGTACAATATATAATTTATTTTTTTTTGGTTTAGGTATTCGTTCTAATGCAATTCGATCCTGGCTTAGAGTATAAGCCGCCAGCCGTACGAGCACCAGTTGGTGGACGCAATGCCAACACACAAGGCTCTGGGGTCGGTGGGGGTGGTTCTAATAAGGATGATAATTCTTGATTGTTACTGTGTAGCGCCTTAACTGATGGTCCTTATTCGTACATATGAACGATGGAGAATACACTCTTGTACAAAATAACGCATTTATGTCAACAAACAATTCGAAAATTTCTACAAAAATTATTTATCATTTTAAATCGATTAAGAAATTAATGTTTCTAAATTTAAAATCAAAAAAACAAAATTCAAATTTTCTTTACTAAATGTTTATACATACATAGATGTATTTTAATTTTTTTTTTTCTTAAAAATTTTTCTATTGATGTTATATCGTCGTAAAAAAAAGACTTTTTAAAATTTTTAACAATTTATATATGTATTTGATGAGAAAAACAAATTAAAAATGAATTAAATGCGTTATTTTGTACTTTTATATTTGCAATAACATTTGATTATCCAAAAATGTATCCTGTTGCAATCAAAGGATAACTTCTATTATTTCCATCAGCAAGTGTCATTGCAAATATAAAAAAATACCATCTTTCGTCTGTTTAAGATTGCTTCCCACACCATTCCGTATGCCTTTTAGAACCTTTTTTAAAAAAAAAATTAATTTTTCTTTTGATTTACATATATATCCGAGTTCTTTTTTTTTTTATGTTATGCACTTAACTTTTGTACAATCACTCTTTTGTTTTAAGTTGTCATTGTTTTAAAATGTATTCGTATTCGTTAAGTTTTAATTTTGTTAGATATACTTTGTATCTTCACTTCAACCCGTTCGTTTTGATTATTCTGTTTGTAATAAATATTGAAAATAAATGTTTTATTTTAATTTTTAATTTTTCTTTGTTTTTTCTTTTTGTTTGATTTATTCTTTTTCTAGCTGATTATCAAAAAGAGATACCCGTAGAGGAATTAGACTCATTTTTAGGGACAAAATGCATAATTTTCTGTTCGATTAAAGTTTTTTTTCTTTTATTTTCAAAGGTATTTTGATGATGATGATATTTTGTTACTTTCTAATTTTTTGATTTTGTTGCACTTCAGTTTTGTTTTTTTTTTGTTTTTAATTAAATTTTCTGTTATTTAATTTAACCATCAACAACTTTTACTCATCTTAATGGTGTGACGTAAGCAATTGGGAACCATTAGTAAGGTAAGCTACACATTAAACACAAAAGTGAACAAATTAATAAAAACAAAAATGAACACGAAAATGAAAAGATATTTCTAAAACTAAATGTACACACAATCCAACTAAAAAGACATTCACACAAATTAAAAAATAAAATTAAAAGTAAAAAAAAAAAAACATTCACAAATCGAAAACTACTCGTAGATATGGAGCTTTCTCTATCAGAGCTGCTTTGACACTCTTTGAAAACAAAAAAATTTCTAGGCAAAGGCATTTTTAACAACTGAACTATATTAGAAAAAAAATTCAAGAAAGTAGAAAAATAATGAATTCAGAAAAAACGACATGCTAACTTTTTGACTAAAACTTCTAAGAAAATCCATATAACAAACAGAATAGCAAATCTAAAACCAAGCCCTTTTTTTATATTACAATCGTGCAAAAAAAAAAAAAAAAAACACAAAAATAAACAAATATCCAAAGCGAAAATTAAATTACCAAATAATATACAAAAAATATATATTATTCTAAGAAAACAGTCGCCAAAAGAAATATAAAATAAATTAAAATAGATCTTAGACACAAAAACAAACCAAAACATCACAACAATCACTTCTTCGTTTTTTTTTTTTTTTTTTTTTTTTTTTTTATAATGTCTGTACTTAAAATAAACGGTTGTTTATATTAGATTCTCAAAAAATCAAATAAAGACAATTTTTAAATAAAAAAAAACAAAAAACCAACAATTTGTTATATAACAAATGACAATGAGAAAAAAAAATATACTAAAAAATAAGTAGACTAAAAGAAAATCACATTTTCATAAGTTTTTTATATAAAGAAAAGTTCTAATTTTTTTTTAATAATATCATTTATTTGAAATAGTATTAACGAACTACACAAATCACTTTTTAAAATAATAAAACAATTTATATAAAGTCTGAGGAGAAAAGGACATCTAACACATAACCAATTATCAAACAAATTTCTTATATTCTAAAAGTTATTTTTTATTTAGGATTAAAATGTAAATATTTCCTCTTTTCTATTACACTTAAAACAATAGGTATTTATAAGACTTAGATATATCTACCTATATATTCTTAAAATAAAACACAATTCAATTATGACACTTTAACCATTTTTTTTACCACATGATTGTTTTCTATATAATATTATTTAAGAATTTTTTTTTTTTTTTTTTATTATATTTTTAAAGTCTACTTTTTTCTGAATTTTATTTTTTAAACCCCACTGTTTTAATCGTTTTGTGAAATTTTGAACGATCGTTGGTTAGGCTGATAAGGAAAGAAAAATTATTAATTTTAGATTATTAAAGATTCCTTTTTATTTTGGAAAAAAATGGTATGCCAAATACTTACTCGTATAGCTGGATACAAATAAACTGAAAACAAAACCACACCAAGAATTGTAGCAATCAAAAATATAATTTCAGTAAAAATATTCTGCCAATTTGTCACAAGGACGATGGTCTTCTTAGCATACACAATTGAAATTTGTAGCCCCTCAGTAAGAGTGATTGATGTGTTTTCTCGTATCTCACGATATGAATACTGTGGACTTAAAAATCAAGCAGGTCCTTTTGAGAGGATCTCAAATCAAATCAAGTTACTTTAAAATACCTTAACAAGGCTTGGTTTTTAAAACTTTTCAGGAATCTATTTTACAAGTAAAAAGCAGTTCGTCATATACTATATAGTCGTTCTGAAAGTGTTGTTTATTCTCGCCATTCCTAAATCTTTGTGTTACTATGTTGAGGTGCTTCTTTTCTCTCGTTTCTCACTATAAAGTTCTAGGGTTATAAGCCTGTGTAAGGGCTTTGTTCTAATCTTCAACTGACAGAAAGGTTGGCTTTCTTTGACTTTTATAGTCGACCGTTTGGAACGGAACACTCCTTTTTTGATGAAAAATTGCCTATTTCTTCGACATAGTTGACCCACTATTTTCAACATAAATTTGGCTTCTTCACTAGATACACATTTTTGTACATCTCATAGAGTTTGCGATTGTCTCGATACCTTCGATTTTTGTATTTCAACAAAGATATATAGTACGTTGTAGAATTGAAATTTAGCCCAATTTACATGGTAATTTTTTTAAAGTGATGCCCTCGTTAGTTTTTGATTAGAAATCAATCAATTCATTATTATCTTTCTTTTTGGGGCAGCCTCTACAATTTATTAAGCCACTTCTAAAATTATATATTTTGAGCCACCTATGAGGTGTTTCAGGCTTATCCATTCTTTCCCGGACACCCTGTATATAACAAATGGAAATGAATTGGGCGACCTTAGGCAGTTTGCATTCCTACAAGAAGAATGGGGACGTAAAATAGGGCGATAGTGGAAACCAATCTAAATCACTATTTTTATAAATCAATCAAGCAGTTAGGCATGTTGGGCTATCCTGTTTAAAACAATAGTAGCCCATGCCACTTTCGTCTACCTAAGACGCCAACAAATCAATGCCCTTTGTCGCACCCCATTGACCGTAGGTATCTCGTCACAAACGTCTCTTAAAAAAATAAAGGCATTGACTCTTTCAGAGCATACACCGAACTCTAACGTAAATTTTGCTGTATCATACGAGTATCAAATTCACCGGTAATGATATTTGGCATGTTATCTTGAAGACGATGCAGATCATCAAGGGGCAATTATTCCTGAGCCAAAGGTATCTTTTGTGGACATTTCGCAAATCGATGGGTGAGCGCATTGCGGAAATAGATATACTCAGCAGTTTCATAACATCGACATGGACAAGGTTCAATGTTTGCCTTTGTTGCTGCCACACTACCAGCGCTAGCCCTCGATATTTTCTTTTATACGCATGTTTCGTTAACATAATAGAGGGCGCAACGGTCGATTTTTATCGACTTTGAGGTTTTAGTTCTTATTGGCAACATTTATTAGGGATATACATATGTACATCTGGAAATATTGTTAGACATAAAATATGTCAACTACCCTTGAAATGTTGTCATGGTAATCTATCAAGCCTGGCAGCTTAATTATGGCTTTTGAACCCTTCCACACTCTATTGGTAATGTATATCTAACAGCTGCTGGAATTGCAACTTAAGTTTTTGTGTTATGCCCTGTAGATGAGGGAAAATTACAAAGATATTTATCAGTTCCAAAGCTTTGTAAAAGTGCCTTACTCATTTTATCGCATTGCAATCCTCGATATTTATGCACTGAAAGACGGTACAATTTTATTTCTTCTAACGTTCTAGCCTTTTCTCCTCGACTTTGGTAACTCATTTTTTAGAACAGGGTTCCTAATTTGTTGGTTGACACCCCTAAAAAGGTTCATCTTTGATCTTAATGTGAAGTCAGTTTGAGGAATGACTGTTCACCAAACGGTTACTTTGAACGTACGAGTACGTATCGGTTAAACAGGAGTAATAAATTACTTTGTTGCATTGTCTTAAAGACTCACTTCTGAAGTCAAAACGATAAATGTCGGATAAAAATTATACAGAAACATTTTCTTGTTCCTGATGAATATATTTGGACTAAATCGGAAATAGCTCATTCCTTGTAAATTTCTGGAGAAAGAAGTGAGGCCGTTTATTTAGTGTCGTATTGCTTACAAGCCTTTGACTAATTCAATTGTCCAAAGTTGTGAAGATAGTAAAATCATGTTGACTTAGTCTGCTTTGAAGTTGTCCAAAAATCTCTCAAAGTGAAGGAAAGTACACTAAATTATAAATCAATCTTTCAGAAGAATCACAAGAGCAAGTTTTTGTGTTTTATCGCTTTTAAACGGAAGAAGGTGAAATTAATTCAGACATTTGGTTAAGGACAGGTTATAGACGTCCCATGGCGTTGAAAAGTAAAACTAACCTACTATCTTCCAAAAGGGTTTTACCTATCAAAAAAAGGTTCCAAATAGTATGGTGCTTGAATGATGTAAATAATTAAATGATTTTCAGCATCGCTGTATTTATCCCTGCTATGTTGATGAATTGAAATAAATATTTCTTTGCTTTGCTTTTCATCTTACATGAGCTACGATCAACCCAGTACCACTTTCGCTTATGTTAATCATCACAATACACTTCTTGTCAGTATGATTACAAAGCCAACTATTCCGTATTTAACTCGAACCACAATTACGTACTTAAAATGATAAATTTCCAAATTAATTGAACATTTCCTTTTACTAAACTTCCTTTCTACCTAAACTTCCTTGCTGATAAGAACTGTTCATAAAATCGAGAGAACAGCAAGTTATTGTGAAGAAAGTCTTCCTAAACTTTTTTTTATTATATTAGTTACTTAAGACTAAAATCTGCATCTGCATAGTGAAAGTGCTTTAAAAAAATTCTTGGGCATTATTTTATTCCGCCGCGTTGTATTGCTCTTGAAAGAAAAACAAAATAGTGGTGAGAGCTTGCGACCAAAGGGCCATGATCTTAATCTTCACTCGGTAACTAAAATGCACAAACACATTAACATTGCATCTGCCTTTATAAGCACGGTCTTAACTCGGCAAATCACAGTCAAGGCTGTAGAATGTAGAAAAAACTCTGCTTCCTCCTTTGCGAGCGTACGATTCTTATGTGTTTTGTTTTTGTTTAAAAGAGTTGATGGATTACTTTTGAGCAGTTGCTTGTTCATAAAGCTGGATAGGACAAAGAAAAATCGGCCCACTGTTTTCCTGGAAGTCCTGATTAGAATACGGAAAATATGTGAAAGTCTATTATCCAGTCGTGAATACTAAATAAAACAACCTATAAGCTCTGTAATGATACTACGAACGGCTATGTTGTTACGTTACATATGCAAAATCATATCCAGTGAGATAGAAGAAGTGAGCTAGCTTTTATTATTATATGTGCTGGCTGTGATGTAAATTTTCAGTATTTGAAACACTTTCTGCGCTAATTTCGAAATATTTTTTACTTGAAATATATCTGTGTCTATTCATGATTGCACCTTGCTGTTATTACTATGAGTAGGATAGTTCTGACACCTGCATCACTGACTTGTTTCTTAAAAGTAGGCAACTTGTAGTTCGGTTGTATTGACAACAACCTGCTCTCGGCTTAGTAAAAATTAATAGATTAAGAATTTTTAGATACGTTATCCAAAAGTTGTCTTCTAAAAATAAAGTCTATCTTTTCTGTCGAATGATATCCTTGTTGTCACATTTTTTCTCAAGCAAGCTCACATTAATTCTAATTTTTAAATTTTTCTTTAGATGATTGATAGTTGTTTTCCAATGAATCGTAGTCTAGAATCTGAAATAGAACAATTAGGTTTTCATTCTTGTATCCATATTTTAAGTTATCAAGTTTCTTATATAGGGACACCGAATTAACTATGAAATTGGTTAAAAACATACACTGCCACACACTCATGTTCAAACTCCCTCTTCGCCAAAATAAAACATAATATATTACCAACAAACACTGATACAAGTATTTTTTTTTTTCTAATTTAAATAATTTGTTTAATTTTTTTTTTTAATATATTTTTTTCCCCGGATTTTTCTAATTTTATTTTAAAAATTTTCAGTTTATGGAGAAGTGGATAGAAATATTTGGCTCATAATTTTGTTCTACTCTCTCTTCTGCACTAAATCCAATGATTCTACTTTCTGCACAGTTAAAAGTGATAAACAGTTTAAAATTAATAATAAGAAAATAATTTAAAATATTCAAGACAAAAAGAAAAGAATTAGCAAACTTAATATTATATTAAATGAATTTTGTATAATAGACTTATTTTAACTAAATCATTTGATTACATTTCTTTCTTTAGAAAAAGAGTTAAGTGCTACTGCCTGATTCATTATTCTGTCGCATCGTATCAGAATCAGCGTCATCATTTCGAAATAAAAAAACACAAGTAATCTCTATCACTTGTTTGCTATAAAAAGCACTAGAAAAGTAAAAGCAACTAACTACGAATGCCATTGGTAGATACTCGTATCCGTACTCGTACTCGCACTCGTACTTATGAATAATCATTAAAACCAAAACCAAAAACCAAAAAAAAAAATATCAATCGTAATAATTTTCTGTGCATGAAAATATGTTCAGCTTTCTTCCAAATTTCACAAAACATTTTCAATTTCACTTGTTTCGTTGTTGTTTTTGTTCCTGTTATTTCTGTCATTATTTGTGTCGGATTGTTTTGTTTTTTTTTCACAGAGACATACATCTTGCAACAAAATATTTATTGAGTACTAGAAAACCAAAATCATTACACAATATTTTGACTACAATTTTTGTTTTCAATTTAAAAATATTTTTAATTTATTTTCGGTACTGGTCGGCATAAGGAGTTTTGTCTGTTTGAATATTTAGAAATTCTAAAGAAAATTTGAACTAGAAAACCAGCTTCGGACTGATGCAAATTGACTAGTTCTATCGTAGTTTTCTTTTCATTTCTTCTTTCCATGGATTAGTGGCAAATCAATTAAATCGATTTTTTAAAAGTCAATTACTAATAGATACGAGTGCATCAACAATCCGTATTAAACTTTTTCTACGCATTTTGTATTTAACTGTAGATTGACTAAATAAATTAGTATTCAAAGAAGACTGCTATCAGGGTATCTTTGGCTTCAGATATTTGAAAATGATTCCCTTTATGTATCTTTTTATGAAATATTACTAATATATACTCGTATGTCGAACTTGGCTTATTTGAATGACATAATTATAAGATATCATTTGAGTGAAAATTTCTTATCTAGATATTGTACTCGTATGTAGTTTTATTACCTCGTGAAGGGTTCACAAGCTTATTTTCGATCAATCAAGTTTCAAATGACACTAAAAATTTCAGCAGGTAAGACACTCGTTTTCATGTACTTGTTTTTCAATAAAAATATCTGATTGCACTTCTGCGGATCAACCAGCTTATTGTATGATACCGCTGTATAGAGTGCGCATAAACCCTGTACCATTCAAGCTCAGGTTAGATACGATACGATTTTCTTTCGTCACCTAAAGGCAGGTCCTCGTTTACATCCGGGTGGCCAGATCTCAAGTGGTAGTGAACTGACTCGCAAATCGGAACGTTAAGCGTTCGAATCCCAGCCTTGCACGAAAAACATCGTTTTTTCAGTCAACTGAAACCAATAAAGACTAGAAAGCAGTAACAATTAGTCACCCGTTTAAATGTTGCATGGGGCAAAAACAAAACCACTGAGCCCAAACATCTTTGTTCTCTCTCTCTGTCCAATTTTGCAAAAAAAATTTACGACATGCTGAGGCATTCTAAGTATATTCACACCCGCTTGAGTATTAAATTATTTAAAAAAACAAAAATCGTTTACCTAATGAGTTGGATGGAAAATTATCCTTTTAGGTCGCAGTCATTCCAGATCGCTAATGAGAAATTGCATAACTATGTGGCAGAATGTCACTACGCTGATCGTATAGTTCTCTGTGGAATCTCCTCCTTCATCACTGGACGAAATATTTTCCAAAATATCTTTTTTGAATGGCTAACCGAGAAAATCCTCTTCCATTTCCGATAGAGTATATGCTTAAGGCTCTCCCAACAGCAGCGTATGTATAAAAGTCATGCTCTGTCTGTCGGGTTAGAACTTTAAACTCTTGTGGTTTTACGCTGTAGAAACCGCGATTGTCATTTGGTATTTCTCCTTTGATGAGATATTATTTTCATAAATAAAAGCTGACCCAAGTAAATAAGAATAAAAAGTACAAAAATTTAAACCTGTCAGTCTTGGGTGTTTCTTGTTATTGAAGCAATTATAGAAACTTGTTAGTTTTACATGACTTTTTCAACTTTACTGCAAATATAATACGAAAGCACGGAAGTTTTTTATGCCACAGTTTTTGATCTAAGAGTTTTATGAGATCCTTTCTATCCTGCCAAGTGATTTTACATTTAAATCCGAATATAAGAACTTTTTTTGTATAAAATAATATTTCCCCAAAATTTCCTTATTAAGAAAATCAAACACAACCACGCATTATCGTTTATACTTTCACAACTTAAAGCATTATGAACTTCCGAACTTTTTCTGATTTTCTGATATCTTACTCATACAATACCCGAGACATCTGCAGACGCAGTTCCATCTACAACCTAATAAAACTGCAACGATTACAATTGCACAAGTTACCACTTATTTTGGTCAACAGGTGGATTATTTTTTAAATGACCCTCGTAGACCAATCCAATCAGAAAATCAGATTCAGCATTGAATCTATGGTTGGTTAGTAACCCAATGGCCCAGCGGCCAATCTGGAAGCACAGGACTTCCTACTGACTTATTGCAGGAAACGTTATTTCTGGTTCCTTTTTTTTAGTCAAAATCGTATCCTCTCCCAAAAGGCTGATATTTTGGCACAAAATGTGTTAACAAACATACAGACTCTAAATGGCCTGATGGTAAGAGATTTACTAAGAGCAGAGCTAATTTTCTGACCCAAAAGGATGCCTGTCCAAAGTGGGGTCACCACAGTGTCTTTGTGATTAACGCCTAACCAATATCATACTTATGTGACAACAAAAATGTTGACTCGTAGTCGTATTAACTGACCATACTGCTCTTGACGGTACAGCCAATATAATGTCCAGATTGAAATCAATTTGTCATAGGTGATTGCCTGAGATCTTTGTGAAATCATTAAGGGACTATGGTCGTTTATCTTATCGTAGCGCACTGAATAAGACAACTTTTACAGAATGGCATTTATTTCTTGATTCGTATATTGATTTGATGTGTAGATCCGCAATTAATGCTTCTAGCAGACCTATCTAATGATCTGCATAACCGGATATAAGTCAGCATAAATTTAAACTTGGTCTAAGCACCATGCTTTTTGTTGTTTATTTCATAGGAAGTGCTAAAAAATAACATCTCAACAATATAAAACTGTATCAAAGTCTTCAAAATAAAGAAAAAATGGACTTCAAGATAAATGATTTCTTAGGCGGGAGCTTGAGAAATATTTGGTCGGGAAAATTTTCTTTCCGATACGGTAATAGAGAGTTGAACATTTCAAACCGCGTGCGAGTAAGGATTTTAGGAATATTTTCAACGCAATACAAAGTCTGACTATTCTGATAATTTCTTAAAAGATGGAAAATTTTACTTTGGTAAAGCTTGGATAGAAGAATTCTCATTCTTAAGATACGAGTAGTAAATTTGCTGAGATAATTTGATAAAATTGGGGTACCATATGTAAAGTCTTTAAACTGAACCATATTTACAACTTGACCAGTCGGAAAGTCTGTAATAGATATGCTAGAATCTTCAAAGTAAGGCAGATTTACTTTCACCTGGATCATAAAAACAGTCAAGTCCAAAACCCTAGGCAATTTCCGATAAATGCAATCAACACCTTGTTGTCAACTAGTGCCGAAAAATCAATTTAAGTTTAAAATATTGGTATGCTTGGACAAACACACCACTAACATCATTTTATTTAATTGCGTCTTAAATCTCACCTATTTAAAGATTTCAAAAAAGTACACTTTTGTTAATTACTTAAAAATAAAATCAAAGAAAAACTCGTCTCCATGATCAACTTATCAGTAAGCCTCATTTCTCTCCACGCATTCAACTGTATAAAAAAAAGATAATTCCCCTTCCCTCGTTTGATCATGATAGTAGATACATATAGTAAAAACCAAGATGATATTGGAGCTTGAAAAACACAACACCAAACAATATATAGATTAAAAGTATTTTAATATCAGCGATTAAAACCAAATAGTTATTCATAAAAATAAAAAATAAAAAAAAAAACAAAGAGGGGAAAAGAACATAACTTAACAATTTTTCCTTTCATAAGTAAAACTAATTGCAAAATAAATTAAATTCGAGCTTTCACATAGTAATATTGACACAAATCTAAAACCAAAAGATAATCTGCTTGGATACAAAGTAAAAAAAAAACCAAAAACACATTATATATAGTTAAATGTAAAATTTATAAAAAAAAAAACAAAATAAAAACAAAACAACGTTTGCTTAGACAAAAAACAAACTTAATTTAAAAAAAAAAAAAGAAATACATTAAGGAAAAGAAAAATGTGAATATTACGCGCCTTCAACGTTATGTAGATGTATAAATAAATATGTTTAAATTACTATAGGAACTTTATAAGAAAAATATTTAAAAAAAAAAAACACAAACAAACAAACACCATAGTTTTTAACGAGTGTCGAAAACAAATTTAAAACTTTTTTATTTTTAATTTCCTATCAAATACAAGACAAATACAGCCAATCATTTTTCCAAAGACATCAATTTTAAAACATAACATTTTAAGTCAAACTAAAATCAATTTACTAAACATGAAACTTACATAAAAAAAAATCTTACAGAGTTTAAAAAAAAATACATATAATTAAAAAATAAAAAAAAACGCATAAAGTTAAATAAACTCTCGATGTTGTGAAACGATTAAAAAAATATATATATAAAATATACATGAATTAAAAAAATAAAAAAATAAATAAAATCTATGCCTAACATAATTCGAGAAATACAACAGAAAACTCGAATATTTTTTATGATTCTGCAAATATTCAATACGAAAGCACTTTGAAATAACAACCAACTCCATAATACAATATATACAAATCATAATTAAAAAGAACAAATCAAATACACACTTCATTACACAGTCTTAACACAAAACACAAATCGAAAAAAATAAATCTTAAATAGAAAATAGCTAATAGAAAGGAAAAAAATTATTAAAATAAATAACTAACAAAAAAAAAGGCGATAATTATTTTGTAAATGTAATTTTTAAATTTTAAATATAAATTGCAAAAATTAATCATAGATAGATATATTTTTTTTATAGATAGTATCGTTTGCAGTAAAAGAGAAAAAACAACAAACAAACAAAAAAAAATAAATACCAAACAACAGAATATGAATTTTTAAAGTAACAAATTATTGAGCAACAAATATTATTAAATAAAATTAATAATACCAAATAATAAATACATAGATATTAAAATAAATTACATTACAACAACAACAACAAAAAAACCCAAAAGAACAACAAAATAAATAAATAAATTGTAATCTTTTATTTACGGCACTTTAAAAACAAAATAAATTCAAAATATTGTACATTATAAAATTAAATTATGAACTAATAAAAGACAACAACAACAACAACAAAAAACCGTAATGATATATTTGTATTATATAATTTCTGTTTTTACTTGCTATTTATAAATATTATAATTAAATGTAGTAATATAAATAAATATTTAAACTTAAAAAATAAAACTGAAAACAAAAAAACCAAAAAAAAAAAAAAAACAAAACAGAACAAGGATATGTATTAAAATTTTTATTAAAAACGAATAAAAATATTTAAAAACCAAGAAAATGAAGAAATTATAAAATAAAACAAAACAATGTTGTTAATGTTTAAATAATTGTTAAAAATCATATTTCAAAATAAAATATGCAAAAGAACATACAAAAATGAATTACTTTATTTATTTCGTATCATGGGTGTGTTTTCCAACAGATGCTATGAATGTTGGCTGTCAATTACTGTCATTTACTTAATTGAATGTGGTTGATGTTTTTTTTAACAAATGTCATATAATCTTTGGCAATTTTAGTCATGGAGTCGATAACCAGGCAACAAAGCATTTGTTATTCAATCTTATTATCAAAATGGGCGATGTGTGAAAGTACTATTTTCTAAAATTTGTGAATTTTTCAGTCAACATAATCGCCCTAGTGAGTTCGTAATTCGTGCATTCTTGGTGAAGTGTTTTAAAGAAACTGGTTCGGTATCGGGTCAAACATCATATCATCATGCTCGGCCAGCTCGTACAAGCCAAAACATCAACACTGCAGCTTTTGAACTATCTACGACTTCGCCGATTTTTTAACTGGATGTTCAATCGCCTGGACAATTTGTCATCGATTTTCATCTTTTCCATTTTTTTGATGGATGGGTTCTTGTTCTTGTCGGAAAATCCATACGAGATTCATAAAATCCAATGCACCTCAAAAAAGTCCGTCTATGGTGCCGACTATAGGTTGGCGGCATCATTGGCCCGTACTTTTTCGAAGATAGAGCGCCAGTTACAATAAATGAAGAACGCTACAGCAAAATGTTGACCAGCTATTGTTTTCCAAAATTGAATAAACTGGGTTTTCAAGACCTCTTGTTTGAACAAAATGCTGGTACCGTCCTCACAAGGTTTTAAGATCACATTATTTCGGTTAGGAGAAGTTTATTGGACTCCAAGGGCATGCAATTTGACACCTTAGAATAGTCAGGTCTGTGCCAATAACCCAGTGACAATTTAGGATCTCAAACATACCATCCAAACTGAAATTAAGACCATTTTGACCTTCGGATGATCACTTGCAAGAGAAGCCATGGTAGTCACATGAGCGAGGTTGTATTCCACTCATAACTCATTTAATGAAAACTAGCTGTTGGCTCACCCTTTAGAATTCGGGTTCAGTTTTCGTACTCGATACGATACGGTTCATGACATTGCACTCTAAATGCGAATACAGGCATATGGATTCGTATTCCAATAACGTTTTTGAAGAAGCTCGTCATGTAGGTCAAGTTATTCTCCATTTCTTAAATAATTCTGAGTACAAATAAGTTTTTATCAAAAATTGGGCATTTATGGTGAAAAAGCGGAACATTATGTTTTGTTGGAAGTATTACCCATCGCCAACCATTACTTTTTCCCATCTTTCTGACAGTATACGGGTACCATGTCGGAAAAACGCTTCATCTTTAGAGGCTATCCACGAATCGATTAAAAATTTGATATCTTCATATGATGTGAAGTGCTGCTGAAGATAGACCATGTTCCATAGATCGCAACAAGTGATTATCGGAAGGACCAAGGAATTCCCAGTTAAGTAATTCAAAGGAAATTTTAACTAACGCCGCAATACTAGGTGGGGTGAAAAGTAACCTCCTTGAGAATGGAAAAAATTTTTTTGCAAAAAAACAATTTTTTTTTCCTTCATGTGAGAACGTTTTGCAGCGATTTCGAAATTTAATCGCTTTAATAATGCACAGTAATACTCGCTGTTGATGGTTTTTCCTTTTTCGAGGTAGTCCACGAAGAGTATGCCATGACAATCCCAGAAAACCGACGCCATACACTTTCCGACCCATTGAGCTTCCTTCGGCCGCTTCGGAGCACTCGTGCCGGCCTCAGTCCACTTCCGGGCACTCATTCTGTTCTCTGGTGTGAAATAGTGGATCCAGGTTTCATCAACAGTTACCAATCGACGCCAAAAGTCCGCCCGATTCCGCATTAGCAAGTCCAAACACTCTTTCGAAGTGCTCTCGCGTGCGCTCAGTACTAATCTTTGTGGTATCTGCTAGCTCGCGCACCTTCACTTTCCGGTCAGCCAACACCATTTCATGTATTTTTTGACATTGTCCTCTGTAACCGCATCGGAGTGCCTGCCGCTGCGGACTTGTTCGGTAGTGGAGTTGCGGCCACCACGAAACTCTCGAAACCAATATTTGAGGGTGTAATTTGACGGAGCATTAGCCCCATAATATTTATCCAACATTTCTTTTGTTTCCTTTGCCGTTTTGCCTCTCAAAAAACAATGTTTTATGAGAGAACGAAAATCGTTTTTGTCCATACTCAACATTATGCCAAACACGTCAACAATACTGAGCTGTCAAAACAAAACTAAAGACAGTATCGCACTGAAATTTGGCATGTCTGCCGAAATATGAACGGACTTCAAGGCACCATGACCTTTTATGCAGTATCAGCGCATTCTAGCGGTCAAGGAGGTTACTTTTCACTTTTCACCTAGTATTAAGACGAGCATTATAATGCAGCGGAATAATTTTGTCGTGTCTGGAGTAGTAGGGGGCGCATTTTTCCTTGGGTGTTTCTCTTAATCTCATCAATTGTGTTTGGTAGAGAGCCCCAGTAATGGTTTCACTCGGTTTAAGCAACTCATAATAAACGACACCAAACTGATCCCACCAAATAAACTGCATAAACCTTGACTATTCGGTTTGGCTATCGATTTTGAAGCATGGTCACGTGGTCCCTATGATTTCTTCTTCTTCGGGTTATCATAGTTGATCCATTTTTTATCACCAGTGGCTATACGACGCAAGAGACTTTTTCGTTTAGGCCTGGCTAGCAACATTTGACATGTGCAAGAACGGCGTTCTTGAAAGCCAATTTTCTTGCTTTTCAATCAATCCTTATAATTTTAAATAATGTGAAATTGTTTGCTGAGTCACTCTTAATATAAGTGCAAGTTCTTGCAAATCTTCTTCAAGTAATCCTTCCAATTCGACGTCATCATACACTTTTAGCCTTCCGCTACGTTCTTTGTTCACCGTTCTTAAACTTTTAAAACCACTCAAGGCAACTTCTCTCACTTAAGGCAGCCTCACTATATGCTACTCGTATTACAATCAATCGATGCGCATCAGCTACAGATTACTTGAAATTAAGGAAATAGATCAAAAGTTCCCGTAAATTTAGCTAATTCGGCTAAAAAACTCGACATTTTCGTACGAAAAAAACTATGTGATGCGGATATGATTCGCTAATACTTCAAGGTTATGGTGTTGGCAGATGTCCAGCCTTACGAAATGGCACGACGTTTTACATTTCAATATTTCAACCATGAGTTACTGGTGGGGCCATATTTTGTCAAATGGCGGAAACTTATTTGTACTCCTATTAATAATGGGCTTCTTCTATTATAAGCCGTTCTCTTACAAACTGCGTCGCTTGTAGGATTGGCTAAATCTATGGACCAGAGATCACCTCGTCAGTGAAACTAAGAATCATTCAGCCCCTTCTTCAACACGTTGGAAACTTGAGTCAAATTGCTCTTTTAATCAAACTGATTTGCTCAACATTTGATTAAATAATTTATTGTGACTGAAAGCGCAGGAATGCCTTTTTCATGTCCTTAGCAGCGACATCTCTTCTTCTTCTTCGGTTCGGCTCTTCTTACCTTGACAAGAAGATCGCGTGCTCGCATTTTTTTTTTTACCTCCTGAGGAGCCGATGTTTTATCCGTCTCTCTTTGTCATATATGTAGCTCACGTCGACTGCGATGGAGTTAAATATTATCCCTTTTCGATCCTTGTTATAAAGTGAACCCATCTGTTAGTATCTTTTTGGATCATATTTTATTTTGACACTGACACATATTATACGCTCAAAAAATCATCCTTTCAAATGAAGCGCATTTCAATTTTGGCGACCATGAAAATAAGCAAAATTACCTTATTTTGGGGTTGGAAAATGTTAACGTAGTCATAGGGCCAGTGCATCCTGTATGTGCGACTGTTTTGTGTCGTTTTTGGAGTGGCGACATTATTGGCCCATTTTTTGGTCAATAAGACAATGGAAGAAAAGTTAAGGCCAATGGAGAGCATTTCCGAACTATCATCATACATTTTTTATGGCCAGCAATTGAGGATTTAGACTTGGGTAAGTTAGATGGGGTTACGTGTCACACAAGCCGAGGCATACATACGAGTACCATCGATTTATTGCACACTAAGTTCAATAATCGTGATGTTGTTGGCTGGAACGCCACCGAGTTGTGATCTAACACCGTAGGACTCTTTAGGTGAGGTTCTATTAAAAATCAATACTGTCCAAAAGCGATTTAGGTACCCAAAAACAGTGTTAGTCAAGCTTTTCAAAAAAATGTTGACAGGATGACCTTCTGGCAAGCCAGCTAAGGCAGTAATTTTTTTAAAATAAGACTTCGTAGTAAGAAAGGTTTACTCTTTTCAATAAAGCAACAATTATTGAAAAATATTTAACTACATAAGCTATATGTCTCAGTTATAAGACAGATACTCACATACGGCGTGGTTGCCTGGTGGACGCCCTAAGAAAAAGAAAAAGAAAGAAAGCAAATCCAATTCTGGTTGAAGAACGTGATATCTGCATAGGATACCCACATCTTTTCGGACAGTCCGGCTGCCATCAGATCTCTGGACTCGTTCTCGCTAGATTCTAAAACATCTCTCATGGCACAGCAGTTTAATATTTTCTTGTGCCAGGGCGTAAAGATATACAGGAAACTGTACGAACCAGTATACCTATCCTACCTGATAAAGGTATCATCAGTATACCAATCGCTACGCATAAACTAATACTTAAACTCGATGCTAATAGAACACTAACATTAGGTGGGCTGTTGGGTCAACATGCCTAGCGACCAAATAAATCAAGCCAAAGCTGAACCTGAATCGGAATAAAAGTTTGATCTTTAAAACAGAAAATATCTCAACTCTATCATAGGTGTCATAACTGACACTGCAAGAGACCATGGCATTTTAATAAACGACTTCTGCAGAAGCTGTGCGGAGCCTTCTTCTTCCATGACTTCACCGATCAAAGCAATAAAGACGTTAACATTATCCTACACATCGTCTGAAACCCAAATTGGTTTGAAGAGCAGGAGGATTACAGATCCACGTGCCATCATAATTGGTCAATAGGCCTAAATGGCTTGGTTTCTCTCCAAAAGACGACATTACTAGCTAATTTAAATTACCTATACGGGGTTTAGCCCAGATTGCTTGGTCTACTAGCCCGATTACCGTTATTTCGAAAGAAAGGGTTATCCGCGTGATTAGTCTGTAATGGTGCAATATGCGTTCAGATGCCGTTGTTATTTTGAGGACAGCAAATTAAGGACAGCTTAGCGCCTTTCTGCTGGAAATACATATACGAGTACGTGATTATCGTCCCAAAATAATAACTATTGACTCTAGCCTGAGCTCCGGCCTAATTTTTGAAAAAAAATAAGGACCGATGATGCTCCCAGTGTTATGACCGTACCAAACAGTTTGTTTATGCGGTTAATTAAGTCTCATGAGTTTCTTTTAGATTTACTACACTCCAGATACGACAATTCTGCTTGCTAACAAATCGACTGTGCCAAAAGTGAGCCTTGTCACTAAAAACGATTTTCGAAAAAATAAGAGTTGACTTCAGGCACCTCAAGAACTCAACCATCGTACTTTAATCGCAAACTATGGTGTTGCAGGTTTTGTTTCTTCACCATTAAGATCTCATAAAAGTATAGGGCGAGGTTTTTTTTATAAAAATTTCCTGCATAGCGGACGGTCTGGTCTATTCTGATCGTCGATCACCTCCAGGAATGTCAGGACTTGCAGCACTATCTGAGTAGAGATTCAACGTACATGCACAACAACATCTGTGGAATGAGGCTGTTAACTTTCTAGCCGCAGTCAACAAGCTCCAATCACGTTTTATTGCCAGGCTGAGTTGCATATGCCATCGATGTTGCATTGCTAAAAGCAGCCCCAACATCGATCAAAATGTCCAGCGCGTTTTTAAGCGCATCCTACGTTGGTAAGGATATAAGACCTTGAATAGAGGATTCATCTGTGCAAGAATCTCAAACATTCTCTTTACTCTTCAGAGTAATTGATCTGAAATTCTTGGAGGAAAGGTAGTACATTTTTTTGGTATGTATGATGGTAGCTTAGGTGAAAAACGATGTATCTCACGGTGGCAAGATAAAGTTTTTGGCGATTTATTACGACTGCAGCTGTTCATTAGTAAGTTAGACTTCTTTATTGACCACTTGTAATATTAATGCGTGCACAATAATACATTACAAGAAGCGGGATTCTTTGGCTTTTGTCGAGCTCATCCCACTTAGATTGGCGTAATGGTACCAATATTTGTCACAAAGCAGTCGATAGCCTTCCCTAGTGGTGTGGCTGTGAGACGCCTGTTTATGGTTCTGTTTTGGATGTCCTCCTTGATAGTTTGAAGATCATATTTCCGTAGATATTTTCTGAAGCTTCTATCGACTGGCTGCTCAAATAGGTATCTTCAAAATGATCGAATTTAATCGGAGCGGAAAACTGTCAAATGACATAATCTTTATCATATTCCAATGCTTATGCATCACCTATTTATTTCCCCTTGAGTCACTTCTTGCGGTTTCCTTAAATCTACGAGTACTCATATTTATTAATCTATTAACATTTAAGTGAATATTCATTTTACATCATTCAACGTTATCAAGTTGCACTTAAACAAAACAACAAAAAACCGTAACCACTTTTTAAACTTGCTCGTATGCCAATCAATTAAGGTCTGCAGGACTTTGATGCCATTACCCGCAAAATGCAAAAACTTGCTTTGCTATATCAATAGTCGCTCCACATCTTTTAGTTTTTATGCCTGCGGTAGCAACAAGTTGTCAGCCACTTTGCATAATTTAGTGGATTTAGGTAGCAAGTACAAGTGCAGATGTGATAAAACAGGGCGCCATAAATTAAATGCAATATAGGGGTTCTCTGGCATGTATTACCATCATTTGTGTGCCCACCATACCCGGCATTTCCACCTACTGATACCAATACCTTGTAGTTTTTAGGGAAAACTCTCCTCTGTTGGTTTTTCCGCTTCCGGATATAGATTTTGTTCTTGCGAAATTGGCAAAATTTTGTCAAATATTTTTTGTTTTCAATTATAAATTGACTCAGTCGCCAGTTAGCTCCAATTAGGCATCCAATACCTGTAAATGGAGGTGTCCTTTTCATTCTGGAACTCATCGCAAATGAGCGAGTATGTTCAAATGTTGGTCTAGATGTAACTAAGAAAATATAGCAAACTAATAACAGACTTATACAGTTTTGAAAACTAGGCCTACATGACAGAGAAAGTGAGCCATGTTGTCATTTTTGTCACATCTGAGCGGGGTCTACGGTTTATCGCCGAATCCGAACGGCACTCCTTAGAAGCTTTTTCATAGACAAGTTTACTTTCGGGAGTTTGCCATTGCCCACCCAAAGGGTTGGTGATGCTGGGGATCCAACCACGGACCCTCTGCGCAATGGTCCAATGAGCTAACCATCGCGCCATTGCCACCAACCCATATGCAAGCAGAAAAGCAATATTGTAAAAACAAACAAATTTTTGTTGCCGATGGTAAATGCTGTCCATAACTGGGGGTCCACGCTCGCGTATTACCAGATGACGTTGATGTACTCTCAGCCTGCTCTAGCCCAACAAATACTTTCTCGAAACTGCAGGCAGTCCTGGATGTAATTGACGACTGGTGCAGTAATAATGTGCTTTTGGTCAGTCAACCTTTCTCTTGAGATTGAGATGGTTCTCTTTACAGGAGTAAATAATCTCAGGGTGTTTCCTTACTTACTTTAAGTGGCCTTACAGTCCGGGGTTGACCTGGGCCTCAGTTAACAAGCGTCTACAGCCAGCTCGATACCTGGCTAGCTGCCTCCAGTTTCGCATGCTAAGTTGGCTCTGAGGTCCCCTTCCACTTGCGTGCGCCACCTGAGTCTTGGCCTTCCTCTATTGCGCTGTCCCTCGGGAGCGGATTCGAAGACTTTTTGGACCAGAGCATTGGTGTTCACACGCTCTACGTGACCCAGCCATCTCAGTCTTTGGATCTCGGTGAGATCTTTACCGATCTGGATTGAGCAGCGTGCATTCTCCATCGTCATTCTGCACAGATGGATGGATGCAAAGCTCGTCTTTTTGAATGCTATCATACGCGACCATAAATTCGATGAATAGGGTGCGTGTGTCGATTGTGTGAACATTTGGTAAATTGGAGACTTTTCTTGCCCCAAGCCATGCTGATTTCGAGTAAGGTTGTTGCAGACAATTCCTTGCAGGCGATTTCAAGAAGACTGATGCCTCTGTAGTTGGTGAAGTTCAAAGGGCCTCTTTTCTTGAAGTTCGGACAAACAATTCAGCGGGCATACTTTAGTCCGACCATATTTTACAGATGAGTTGGTGTATGCTCCTTACCAAGTCATCGCCTGGAGCTTTGAAGAGCTCGTCGGTCAGGCCGTCCGCTCCAGCAGCTTTGTTGGACCTTAGCTTTGATATGGCTATCTTCACTTCATCCAGGTCGGGTGGACGAAATTGTTGGTCATCATCGTCCAGGTTGAAAGGTTGATTCTGCCTGACAGCGGTATTTGGTCCGTCATCGCCGTCATACAGTCTCCAGAAATGATCCTTCCAAATCCTCAGCATCGATTGCGATTCTACCACGATGTTCCCTTGTTCATCTCTACAGGCTTCGGTTCGGGGTTTGTTTCCGCGGCAGGCTATTTTTACCATTTAGTTAAAACTTCCGAACCTCACCCCTGGAGTAGCATCTCTCAATTTCCTCGACCGCGCGCTTCTTATGCTATTTCTTCTTCCTCCTGAGAAGCCGGTGTTCGTATCTCCTCTTCCGCTCATGGAGCTCATGAGCAGCTCTGGTCTTTCTTGGCAGCGCCGCGTTATATACATCTTTCTTAGCTGCATGTGCTTGTCGGCATTCATCATCGAACCAGGAGTTTCGTTGTGGTGGACGAGTGAAACCCAGCACATCAGAAGCGGCATATCTGATGGCGTTTTGGCAGTGTTTCCAATGGTCTTCGATGCTTGATGCTGGCAGCATTCGACCTCTTAAGAGATTAAGAGACACTCGATCGGAAAAGGACTTGGCGATCTCTTGCATTTGTAGCCGTCTGACGTCGAATTTCCTCACAGCATTAGTTTGTCTTGGCGTAGTTTAGAATATCTGCAATAGTCCAAGCCGATGCTGGCTCCTCGGAACGTACGGACATCCATAATGCTGGAGGAGTGTCTTGCTTCGATCGCAATGTGATCAATCTGGTTGACTGTTGATTGATCAGGAGTTCTCCAAGTCCCCTTGTGTATGTCGAGATGTGGGAACCGCGTGCTAGCCACGACAATGTTTCGCCCCGCCGCAAAGTCGATTAGCCTGAATCCGTTATCGGAGGTGGTGTTGTGCAGGCTATATTTTCCGATTGTTCCACCAAAGATACCTTCTCTTCCTAGCTTTGCATTAAAATCACCGAGGACAATTTTAATGTCATAACTAGGGCATTGCTCGTAGGTCTTGTTGAGGAGCTCGTAGAAGGCATCCTTGGTGTCGTCATCTTTCTCCTCTGTGGGGGCATGCGCGCATATGAGGCTTATGTTGGCGAATTTAGCCTTGATGCGGATTGCTACGAGGCGCTCGCTCACATGCCGGAAGCTGAGGACTTCTTGTCTTAGTCTGCCTCCGACAACAAATCCGCATCCAATTAAGCGCTGCTTTTGCCGTCGATAGCAATTGCCGTAGTAGATGTCGCAGTTTTTCATCTTCTTTTTGTCCGGCCCATCCCATCGCATTTCTTGGATGGCGGTTAAGTCTGCTTTGCAGCTGTCTAGGGCCTCCGCTAATTGTTCGGCTGCACGTGGCCTTTTAAGGGACCTAGCATTCCACGTGCATATCCGAAGCTCATTGTCCTTAAATCGTTTGCGTGGGTTGTCAACAGTAGATCCGTCCATATCCGAGGCTTGATGATGCTTCGTAACTTTTTTAATTTTGTCCATGGCTGGGCAGTTACCCCGGCAGCACAACCCTCAACTTGGAGGGCCGGTTCCATTTTTTAATGACCCTAGGATGAGGGGTCGGTTACACCGAAGCCATTAACCCGTTCCGGGATGTGAGTGCTACCGTTGGCCCATATGGGGATCGTCCACCAACACCTCTTTTCCAAGACCCTGACTAAGTCTTGAAAATCCTTACCGGCCTGAGCTCCAAATATATCGAAGTAACCCGGATAATGTCTTGTTTTCTTTTTCCGACACGTATCCTGATTTATGGCGCAGGAAACTCGCCACTTGTCCCCTTCACTTTGCAATCTCCAATGAGATTCCCAGATGGCGCCACGGGGAGGCATGAAGTAGGTCCTATTAGTAGAGCTGCAAGATGTTCGGCGACAGAGACTCATTTTCGTTATTTAAGGAACAAGCACCTATCGAAAGATGCTACTTCTACGAGGCCTAATACTAATCATTGCCACAGCTGTGGATAAGAAAAAAAATAGAAAGAGTCCCAATTGCTATAAATGAGTTGGTACTGAACCAAACACAGTGCACGCATGTATTGTTGACACTTTGTACTCCACAAAGGGTCAACGAAATCAAAAAGAAAGATTCACTGCCTCCTTATTTTCTTAAGCTAGCAGGTCTTCATAAATGTATGTCCTTCGTGTACATTATGAAAACTTGCTTGCCCTAGCTCTACTAAATGTGGGGTTACACTGCAATTCAGGGCAACATGATCCTTCGGTGATCTTTTCTATCTGGAGCACATTCCCGGTGTACTTTCCTTTTCATGCCTCTTTGTGATCGTCAAACTCATAGCTCCTCTATTTTTAATTACAGATCATTGTTTATGAAAATGAGCGGAATTTGATGATTATGGTAAAAAAAATCCCCACGAAGGAGGTCGATACTGCGGGCAATATATTTCATTCCGAAAGAACAATTTGTTCAGTGAAAAACGGCGATGAAAATTTCCCGAAAATAATGTCAAAAAGCCGCTTTTATGACTGAAATTGTAGGCCTATCAAATACTTGCATGTGCCTGCCACATACCACTCGTAGGGAGTGAAATTTGGAACCATAATTTAATTAATACAATTATTTCGGCAATAAACGAAACTAAAATGCAAATGCTCACCCAAATGCCTATTTCAAATAGCGGAACTAATAATCCGCCTGTCTCAGAAGAAAACAAAACAACACCAAAAAAGGCATTTGTACCTCTCATGAATATTAAAACAGTCAAATTGATTTTGCTTGAAATTGAAAGCTACTTAAAAAAATATTGAACAATACGAAATGGCATTCTCCAAAACGGATTGGGTACGTCACACCCAAAGAGCAGTCCAACGTTGCTGTCGTGTTGTATAATGCGAATTAACTGCCATCGTAATGGTCAGAACGCACATTTGTCCAATTATCCAAACTAAGGTGCCCACATAGGTTGTTAGGTGTTTAGGTGGTTAGATGTCTACTAGGTGGTGCAAAGTCAACACTTTCTCGCGCCTTTTCGCCATTTCCTATGGACGTTGTTTTGGCGTCTTGATAAGACGGCACGCATACTTCGCGCCTCCATGATACCCTATTACGAGCTGGTCATGTCTCATGATGCACGTTACTTTATACGGCAACATTTTGGAGAAGACAACATCGTCTGACAACGGTCAATTGAATGCACAACTCGTATACGAGTATTCGCCCAAACAACTGATCGCTCTTCTGATAGATACTGATTGAAATTGAACTTCAACTAAAGCACAAACACGCATCGTTGAGACACGAGTACGAGTACGAGTACGAGTACGAGTACGAGTACGAGTACGAGTTTGTACATACGGCACTCGTAGATGGTGTGGTATCACTCATAGCGTGAGTATTTTTCAAACAGAGACAGACAAACATGCTGCTAGTCTTTGTATAGCCTACACCTGGCCATAGTTTCTATGCTTTCTGCAACACAGTGATAGCGACTTTCTTCGAGCCCCGACTAGTAGATACGGATAAGTCTGATCGAAGACACACCATCGAGGTATTGTTGCATTCTTCAATCAATGGTTACTTCAGTCCGTTTTCAAATTTCCACCGGGACTGTCAAGACATTTAATTAGCTCCTTGAATTAAACTCGGTTTAGTTTTGTATCTTATTGTGGTTGGAGATATATTTATGTTCCTGCTCCTCATGTGATTAGTTGTAGAGTTGGATTTAGAGGAAACTATCTAATACAACTGGTTTCTGTGACGATTTAGGTGCATTTGCCTTGTGGAATATCTTAATTGTGTGCGCTTGCGTTATATCTTTCATTTACTTTCAATCAAAAAAAAAAGAAGAAGCAATAGCAGATAAAAAAAACAAAAAATCTAGTTCAGTGTCGTGCCGGAATAAGAAAACAGCTCGTGACAATTGGACATCTAGTCAGGTCTATTTTAGACGAACGAAATCTAGTTTTGAAGTGGATCTTGTTGATATATGGATTATAATTAAAGATGAAGGTGAGTAGTGATGTTTGAATACAATTTTGTTTGCCTCTTTATCCTGATTCAATTTGCTTCAACTAAAGGAGTTACATATGCAGGAAATGATGGTCATTGCTTTCTGAGTCTTCTCAAAATCAAATCGAATTTTGCCAATTTTCCGCTTAAGTCGATCAAAATTGAAATGTTAATGAGACTTCCGGGTATTCGTAGTACTAACTTTCCGGTGAAATTGTAGGATCGGTGGTAATCATATTTGAAAGTAGGAAACGGAACACCCACTCTAGGTAATTAACACGCTCGTCTATTCACTTGAGCCTTAGCATGAAATTAATGGCGTTCAGTTTTATTATTTATTTTTTCGACAAATTCATTTAATTAGCTAGGTTTGGTTTGTATATATAGAAAGAGTGAAGGTATATTCTCTAATTGGCAAGGTGTTTATATGGCAGGTGCAATACAATCAAAAATAAAAGCCTGTTGGTTCGGCTTCAAGAATTAAACTAGATTTTCTGTAATCCTTTCATGATAATCTAAGATAGGTTCATACGCGCTGGCAGATTCCATAGTTCCTCTGGTTTTTTTGGTTTTTTTAAAATTAGTCCTTTGCGCTATTTTTTAGAAATTAGAGTTTCATCGAACCGAGTTTCATAACCGAGCTGAAGAAAATGCAGTCTTACAAACGCCCGGTAGTAACTTAGAGCTATGCCACCTGCTTATGTGCTAAAAGAGGACCCAACTATCTGAGCCCAGGGCATAGGTAGTCAAAAGGTAGATTCACTCGCTCATGCTCCGTGACTCTGGCTTCAGACAACATTCAGTGAGTTCATCATTCCAACTGTATTTTAAGACAGAAAAATGAACTAGGCAAGTAGTAAGAGGGTTCGGTACCCTATCCGTCGTTACCGGTGAAGGAACTTTCTTCCTTGATCGGTTTTTCACAAGTTTACCTATCGTAGAGCAAAGTCTAAATATGTCGACCTGAACAGGACATGAACGTTTTGATCGGAGAGTACAACGACCATTAATTTTTGCAGCAGCTGAAGTTCCGCTGATATCCCGCCAGAACAAGGATCTCTGAGATCAGGACGAAGCTCCATCGCGAGCTATATTAAAAGAGACTTCTATTTAAAGATATCCCATAATATAAATACTATGGAGAAGGTGAAGGTGAAACAATTCGTTCTTTGAAATCTGGGGAAAGCAGCAGCGACGTCAATATAAAATAAATCAAGTAACTCCAAACAATGGACAGTAGATGTCCTCGTTGAAAATCTCCCTCTGCCCTTCTGAAAACCGTTTTCTCAAAATAAATAAACTATCTTTGATGGTACCCAAAAACTTTCCCTTGTCAAGATTTCTTAATCGGGTTTTGGATGTCCGTAGTGTTTCTTTGTTATGAGAGTCTTCGGTGCTGCCAGTTTAAGCATTAACCCAACGTCCTACATGCAGTATTCTTGGTTTAATTTGATAAGCCCCAAGATGTAAATCTTCAACCACATGGTTTCGTTCCTGGTTTTAGCTCTGATCTTCGTCCATCCAACTCCTGCTATCGAGCTCAGTTATAGCCCAGTACGGTCATAGCCTTTAATTACACTGTCACTGGTATTTACCATGATCCTAGGCCTTTATTTCGCAAGACAGGTACTGACTGCCATTTTATGGTCTGGAGTACACTTGAGTACACGTTTTCTTGTTTCCATGGTATGGTAATTCAGGGAGCACAAACTTCCGAGTCAGTCTTTATACTTATTAGGACTTGCCAAGTATTTTTTTTTTCCGTTTATTGCCCCGCGGAACTACCGCTAAGTATTACTTGGCTAGGGACGGATTTGAACATTTTGCTTCGTCACGGGCTGCTTGGCGAATTTGCAATCCGCTGCTGTTCTAAATTCCTTAGATCGCATATTATTCGTACTGCTGCATGTTTCACAGCAGCCCAAAGATCTTCGAATTTCAAATATATTGAACTTTGTTTTCTTGTGTTGGCTGTTCACCAAATTCTTTACACAATAAAGCTCTTTCGTTTGCACACCGCTCACATTCGAAGAAAGCGTACTCCACGTTCTCTACCGCGTTTACGCAGCGAGGACAGGACCTACTCGAATCACGATTTCGCTTAAATAGATATTCCCGGAAACAACAGTGACCCGTCAAGAACTGTGTGAGATAGTAGTTCAGTTCGCCGTGCTTTCGTTTTACCAACTAATTCCTTGGGATTAGTCGGTGCGTCCATCTCCCTTTTTGGGACTCTTTTCATTGTTGTTGCCACGCTTCTATACGTATACATGCGGCTTCTTTGCCCGACTTGCACGCGATTTTCATAAACTCGTCTAGCTTCTAAAGCTAGGATATGGATTGGTACCATAGAGGAACGTACCAATATCGCATCGTGGGATGGATGACGTCAAACCATATTTATGCCCCGTACAGCTGTATGGAGGCTACAACTCTCCCAAGCATTAATTGTTTTCCTTGTTTCGGGCCGCCGATATTCGACATGAGTCTCGAAAGAACTCCTATCGCTTTCGACGATTTCTTGCAAGCGTATGCGAGGTGATGCTTGAAATTAAGTCGAGCATCAATCATCACTTCCATGTATTTTATAAATAGGCTGGAGATAATTGTGTGCTCCCCGAGTTATCGTCTCTAGCAAGTGTCTTTTTGAGATCTTCTTGTGTGTCATGTAGATTCTGCCGTAGTTATGATTAACACTATTGAATACTATTCCGTATACTTCGGAAGAAGAACTTTTTGCATTTGAGTTTGTATTAATGGACGAATGCTTGTACTCCAAATGTAAAAACTAATTCTTCAGAACTCTAGGTACTCTCCAAAGATGTGTTTATACACTTAACTCACAAAAAAAAACATTCTTTAAGTTGCTGATAGACATTAAGGCCTCAGAGTCGGTCATTCCACCAAGTCTGCAAATATGAAACATGAATTTGGCCATAGATGGCCCTAGCTGTCAATGTAGTTACGATCAGACTACGTCATTGAAACTATGATTTGACGGCAGCATTGTTTTTCTGTAACCATTTGAGCAAAACTGTTACAGAATCGCATCGAATGTTTCTCAAAGCTTACGGTGAGTATGCTCTTCGTAAATGGTAGTATTTTGAGTGATTAAAAAAAAATCAAAAGTGACGACTTTTGATGTAAGAAACGAAGAACGTGGAAATCGACCGAAAAAAAATTGAAGACAACGAATTGCAAGCATTGTTGAAGGGGGATTACGCTCGAGCACAACATTCTTCATTCGTTGGAAAGCCATGGGTTTCTTATAAAATTATTAAAAAATAGCGAAAAGCCGAATAAACACTTGTAAAATGCTGCTCTTTAAGTCATCTCTCCATCGAATTGGGTATAATTTGATATGTCTACGCATAAAAGATAGATGGGTACATCCAGACGAAACATCGAAATCATTTAGTATTATCAGAATAGTGTGATCTTGTATGAGCTTCTAAAATCTGACGAAACTATTAATATCAAACGTTTCAGACAACAAATGATTGATTTGAGTCAAGTTTTGGGTGAAAAAAGACCAGAATATCAAAACGAGTCACATTAAGAAATTGTGCTTCATGGTAATGCAGCATCAGACATAGCAAAACTGATCAACGAATCGATTGAGGCGTTTAGTAAGAAACCATGTTGGCATGTGGCCTACTCACCAGACTTGGCTCCGACCGATAACTCCTTATTTTTTGGCGTAGCATCCAAAAATTCTCAGAAGAGAAGACAAATGTATAGCTAGTGGTGGACAATAATTAAAAAAAAATATATATGCAATAAACGTGTATTTTCTTTACAATAGTTCCGGTAAATGTGAATAGATGTGCAATTGTGATGTAACACAATGTCTTTTCGATCGTCTTAAGTTCAAAGAGATGGCATCTTCATGCCCAAACAGTCCGTCTGTATGTTGCTTACGATAAATTTACTCTACCATCTGGCTATCGAAATCCTACATTTCAACAGGATTCAGAAAATAAAAATTTCGGCAATCGTTAGACTTTTAGCGAAACGGAGTATATTTTTTTTTGTGAACGAAAGGAAAAAGTCCACGTTTAGCTACCTTAATTCGCCTTTCGTCAGGAACTATGACCAATGTGGCGAAATATACACTCATGGCAGAAATACGATAATAAGTCCCTAACCTAGACGGCATTTGGCCATTTGTCTTCATTCAAAGACTCAATATGTCTAGAGAATGTGAACAAATTTCGGTATACGAATATGTCAAAGTGTAGAAAAGTTCAATAAACATACATTCAGTGGGAGCAGTATTCGGAAATATATGAATAAACGAATTCCTTTCGTGTTACTTGTATTAAAAGAATTCGTGCGCTGAAACATCGGCCAACCAAACTTTCTTTAAATCGATCAGAGGAAGTTAAGTTGCTCGTCTACACGCCAAGCTTTCGAAATTAAATTTTTCCATCGTTTCTTCTACTTCCTTGAAAATTGTATATTATTGTAAATTATCTATCACAAGCTGCAATTAAATTGATTCCTATTTCATTCTATTATCCTCTTACTTAATTACTCGACTTTGCACTACAAAATTACCCACATAGACCCAGCTCATATAAACGTTTCGGCTTTCGCTTCCCTAAACAATTGATTAATTGTTAGTTGTCAATCACAAACTAAAATTAATTTGCTTAATTTGCTACGGTGCTGACTAATAACTACAACTAAATATAAGCACTTATTACCCTACACGATATCAAAAATAAATAAAGAAATTAGTCACTTTAAAACGATTAAATTTTAGTTTTCTAATTGTAGAAAAAAGCAATTAAAATTTCAATTTATATAAAAATTATTTAAAGAAAATTACTTGCACCCAATTAAGGAATAAGAAGCCGTAAGAGGGCAACATATCTGGTGCACAATGGTACACAGAAAATATTTCAAAAGATACTCGTAATATCTAGTGGCCGTAACAAAAAATTTTGAAAAATTAAACCCGATGGCAGTTGATATGAATTTTTATTCGAATAATACAATAGATAACCTCTTCAGGCTTTCTAATTGTCTTTCACAATCATCCCCTTCACTATTCGAATGTAATTGCTCTGAGTAATATCTACAATTAGCCCAAATTGTTGGAACAATTATGTTCCGTTAACTAATGAGTGTTTGATTCGATTATCTAGGATATTAAAAGAATTATCTCACAATTGCAAGTTCAGATCTTTTAATAATACTTTTACTTTCGTCGTGCAAGTTTGGTTGGCGTTAACACTTATGTCAGCAAACGCCTAAAGCAAGCAATTATCTTGTCTGGGCTGAATCTAATCAAGATGATAGAGAGTCCAATGCCAGCAGCAAGTGGTATACGCCGAAATATATTTTATTGTTCACTATAACTTGAAAGTTGTCCCTTTATATTCGCTAAGTCACTGTCAATAACATAGTTCACTTCTTTCAAGGCTACATGATCTTTCACTTTGGTGATAGTACTACGAGTGCTTCAGGCAATCCAATGAAGTTAAATGTTAATGCTTTGCTTTTTTTTTAAATTCCAAGAGGACGCATTTACATTCCCCCCACACAATAATTGACTATCCACCCGAATTAATGTCGGAAAGCGGTCGTTAATATCTATAAGAAGCATCTAATGAACAAAGAGTTCCTTTTAGTTGTACGTGTAAATTGAGTATGAAACAAAAAACTTGTTCACATTGTTAAGTACGAGTATGTAATCTTTTTAACGCTGCCAAATGTCAAACCTTAGGCCCATAAAGCCGTAAAAAAAGGGCCGAATAGACCTTTGCAAAGCTTATTTCCAAAAATAATTAGAAAATCTATATTTTAAATTTTTTTAATGAGAGCCTCCGTCGATAGATGTAAGTTAATACGGGGGTCATTCCATAAGTCCTTAGAAAAAGAAAGAAAAAACTTATTATTTTAGTTGTTTCTCAGCATAGTCTCTTTTTAGCTCTATTTAGTTTTCCAAGCGTTTCTCCAATGTCTTAAAGCCAAAAATAGGCTCAGTGTCGACCACACTATCGACTGCAAACAACGTGGCACCCACCTCGCCGAAAACACTGTACCTTGTGATATGCCTGTAGCCTCAACCATTTCGCGAACTTTGATTCGTCGATCGGTTACAAGAGCAGTTGTGACATCACCTTCATCTAACTCAACTCAGTGTTTCATCACTGCACGAAACTAATTTTTTCCATTTTTCTAAAAAAAAACGTTTCTTGCCTCAAAATACTATAAAAATGTGCAGTGAGTCATGATGCATACTAAAATTCGATGCTACGAACACGATTCCTTGGATTTTCTAAGGACTTCTTGAACGCCAGTCATTCATCTTGAACTTAATACCATTCATAGAAGATTTATTAAATTTCGATCTGTTCTAGAAGCTATGACAAATCAGAAACAGTTTACTTCTTCTTCCGATTCTTGACTTGTTTATATCTGACGAAAACACTAAAGAGATAATGAAATACTAGATACCTTTGTGGTGTAGTGCAATAAACAAAACGCAGAGTATTAGTGACTTAAGGCAGACACTTGGCTCTTATAAAGCTACGGTGTGAAACCAAACACGCAAGTGCTTAAAAAAAATTATACACAGAAGTGGTAAGAGAAGCATGAACTACTTTCATACTAAGATGGCCTTACAGTTTGGAGCTCACGTTGGCCTTAACCGACAAGCCTCTCCAGTTAGCCCGATCTTTAGCATACTGTCTCCAGTAGCGCATTTCAAGTCGGTTTAGGTCTCTTTCTATTTATACGCATCTACTTAGGTGAGGTCTTACTGCGTTGTCCGAAAATTCTGCTGGCTGGAACATAAACGTTCATTACATTCTTTCCGTCCGCAGTTTTCTGACTACATCGATGTCATCGCACAGTTCGTATGGTTCGTCGTTGAACCCTTTCCTTGAGTTAAAACTTTTGCTGTACGTTCTGTTCGATTCGTTGATGTTGTGTGTCCTTTTTTGTTGGTAGAATGTACTTGGTTTTCCCCTCATTTACAATACAAGCCCACGGAGTTCTGCCAATTTTGTCGATATCATTGGCGTAAGATAGAAGTTGTACAGACTATTGAAAGATTGTATGTTCGCATAGTTTTTTGAAGTTAGTTTCAACTGTTAAAGGAGTCCTGATCTGAAAGGTTTCGGGTAAGTCTTGAGCGATTTTGATGAAGCAACGACTCTATAAATATTATCATATGCCGCCTTAATCTATAAAAAAGTGGTCTGTCGGAGTGTGAAAATTTGATCGATTGTGTATTTTTCTGGTCTAAAACTGCACTGATAGACGCTAATCAAGTTGTTGTCAAAGGGTTTCAGCCATTCACACAATATGGCAGAAAAAAATTTTATGAGATTTTGAGGAGATATATGTTATGCCTCTATAGTTGGCAAATTATCGGTAGTCTTCTTTTTTGTGGATCTTATAAACGTTGCTGAGATTCCATTCATCGGTCATCCACTCCACCAGCTATTTCAGTTTTTTTTTTATTAAATTCCTGACTCACCAGTTGTGAAATAAGGCACTTCGACCTGAATAATCATTTTTGTCGGTTTGTCAGAACTGTGTTTAATCTAATAGGTTTTCTACATTCCAAATAAAGTAAGTAACTGTGTCAGCTAAGGAATTCATTCGTTCAGATGTGTCGAGTTGTTCCGTAAAAAAAGTATTCCGTCTAATTCCGTTGAGAGCTGGACAGTCACATAAAATGTGTTCAGTTGTCTCGTTTTCTTCAGGCCAGAGTCAGTACTTCGAAGAGTCGACTAGTTCAAATTTGTTGAAGTGGTTTCTTAAGCCTTGATGTAAGGTAGCCCACTAAGTTTCTGATATCGTGCCGACTTCAATTTAGACATCTATCGATACTTTTTTTGAACGGCAGGATGGCCCTTTTTTTTGCAACTCCTAGACCTGCTGCTGCTCCCAGCTATTGGTAACTAGATTGACTGCTGTTTCAGGGGCAGCAGAAGGGTTCCGGTCCATTTGAGGGAGTTGCTGAGCCCTTTCTGTCTAGTTCGTCATTCTTTTAATTGCCATCTGTACTCTCATGGCCAAAACCCACCATAGTTTGGTCTTGTTTCTTGAGTTACGTTTTTTGAGGATATGTGAGCTTAGGGCATTTACAGTTGCTTGTTTATGAATATATAGCCTGTTATACCGAAGTTGTAGATAAGGTTGGCGCATTCTTGGATGGCGGGTAGTTCAGCCTGAAATACACTAGGACTTTTCACATTGCATTGATATGCTTGTATTTGGTCCGCGTAGACAAAGACTTTGACTAAATAAGGTCGAGAACAACCACCATATGTAAACTCTTTGGTGCATCTATGATTCCTCTGAATTTGTTGTTTATGCGAGACACACTCGCGTACAATCTTTACTGAAAGCCATATGTATTTCGAAATTTTACTAAGTTCGAGATCAATTGTGAGTTACCACTCGTATATCATTCCAAAAGTATCCCAAGATTTTGATGTAATATTTTCTTCTTCTTTTATCTCGAGACTCATCTGGTTGCCTCATTAATACACCTTTCTTCCATAACAGCTTACAAAATAGCTCCCATTGTAGGGGCTACATCAATCTTAAGTGAATTTCAAAATATCGTACAGACATAAACGGGGTATTCGTTGATATTACGAGTGTTAAAGCATTCTTCTCTATTCAATCTCCACTTTAGCAAGATACAATTGCAAATGATCACATTGATCAACTCACTGTTGTTAAACTCATGAACACTTTGGCAATTTTTATTATTTTTTAGATAGTGTTGTTGAATCGTATTTCCCCATTTTTATCAGTCTTTGTGTATCTAAGTACTGCAAGTGGCAATTAAATGCAGAGATCTTCCGAACTAACAATTCATTCCACTGAAAATATCTCTGTAATATCACGGCCATGTATGTGACACAATTCCGTAAAATCTAGTTCTGATGAAGATCCAGAGATTCTCTTAGACGATTTTAGTCAATAGACACCATTTAGAGATATTTAAAGGAAAGAAGTAGAAATTTAAAACGTCAGAAAGCCAAGATCAAGGTCAAGCTAGTGGACAAACATGTCACACTGACCATTCGTAACGATGAAAACAACTTTGTGAGCAATTTCTTCTGTTCTCACTTTTAACGCTCTCTGCAATGTGACGAGACAATTTACTAGTAATTCAAAGAAAATCGCTGAAAAATGGGGTAAAATAAAAATTTCACTACTTGTTTACCTCAACGGTCGATGAGTCTACGAATCGTATCTATTAAGATACAACAAGTATACTACTACTCTAATATCCATCTACATATTTGAATCGATCATGTTCGCTTCAGTGACCTAATTACAAGCGTTCAGTGGTCGCACGTTAATGCACGTCATTCAGAATTTCTCTCCGTGGTCGAATTGTATCGATCGATGATTTTAATAACCGTCTTCAAAGTCTATCAGCCGTTAAAGTATTATAGATACTCTGATACAAGTGCCTTCGATATAATAATTAATAACTCATTCCGTTGAGAGCTCGTATTTGTGTACTATCTGTCTGCTCGTACTCTATAGAGTTTTCTACATTTTTAATGAGCCTACCCGTGCTACGTACTCGTATCTCTAGACTGTCAAATCAAGTGTGTAATTTTATTTGTTCAATGAGTACGTGCTTATAAATGTTTACCCATCGAATGCGAGTATCTTCAATCATTTATTTACCAGTACTCGTAGGTACCTACATTTCAATTGAAGGTATTCTTTGTAAATTTATCTAATCGTCGAAATCGAAAGTCGAATGCCATCACATTTTCATGCATACTAATCGATGGCTGTTGAAATTGTTGACCACTTTTCACTAAGCATCGGCTACTTACAATTTAAATTGTAATTGAAAACAGTTACGAATCAAATACAAATACCTATCTAAACATCAGCCGAACACAGGTGAAAAGTAAAATTTTAATTACGTGACGAGAATGGGTAATTCTATGCCATCAACAAGCTCACTTATGAGTACTCGTACTTGCCTAGAGTATCTTTTAATTTCAAATTGCTCGCATCTTTGAATAGGCAGTGGTACTTCTGGGTGCAATTAAATTTAGTCGAGAGCTAATTTTATTAATTTCTCTGCTTCAGTGATTCACCATCATGGTGTCTTTGTGAATTTACTGCAATTTGCCTTGCAATTGCGGAATTTACTCGTAGTATTATATTCATGACAGATACCTTGCTTAGATACTGATACGATTATAGGTATCTAGGAACTCGTATTCGCATTTATTCGTAATGTAAATAGAAGACAAGTAGCGGAAAATTGAGTTTGCGTTTCCTTTGTGCAAAATTATCCACCAGCCTAGTCTAATATAATTTATTAAAGAACTGCGAAGAGGCATAGTAAAAGCGGAAAAACGAATCACCAAAGAGGAGTTGTTTAGGTATCGCATAGATAACCAACGATGGAGAAAAATACAACCGCGGATAGTTGAAAAATTTTAAATCTAAAATGAAAGTTTTTTTCGTGTTTTTTTTTTTTTTTTTTTTTTTATGAAAACTTTTACTATGACGTGGACTTCGTTGACAAGACTGACCTCTATTAATTTGTCTGTGTGCATAAAGTATGACAGTTTTCTTCTAATTAGGAGAACGGTTGAATAAATCTAATTTTGGAAATTGATAGTCTCTTGGCTCTCTATTTGTTGTCTATGTGTTTTGTTCTACTTTCGAAAAAATTCAGACACATAATGTAGTTGCTTCAAAGCTCATTTTCCAGAAATTCCTTTTCACTTCCGTTTTGTATTACGAGTATTGCTTCTAATTTCCCACGCCAAAAAGATTAAATTTATCTTTCTCGTGGACCAAAAGCTCACAATGATTTTTGGGTTTAAATGATAACATAAGAGAAGTGGTATTATTATTAATATATCTGTGCCAATAAGTTAAAGGAGCTTAAGTCGTATTTCCACTTTCGTAATTTTTCCTTTTCGTTTATCTTTCTTTTAGTCTGAGTCCTATTACTCTTAAATGATCTAAAAATGCATTTGCAAAACAGCTTATGTCTATATTGGTCTTAAATCGATCAAAACGAAAAAAGAATATATTTTTTGAAATGGCTTAAGTCGTGAGATAAGCCCTTGTGGAAATCAAAAGAAATGATCACTTAAGGCGACATAAGTTATTTTTAACTTACCCAATATTGAATCATTTTACTGCTTATGTCGACATAAGCCATTTAAAAAAAATTATTTCGACCTAAACTCAATTTAATAAAACAGATTAAGTTCATATAAGTTGTTTTACTACTTTAAATCGGTATGAAAATGTTGTCTTAGGACGACATAAGCTATTTTTACGTATGTTACTGACGCCTTTAGCGAGAATTAAGTGAATTTGACAAGTGACTCTTGTAATAAGTTCGTTGCAGGGTAAGCTGCTCTTTTAGAAAATTTAGCCACACAGTATTTTAGTTTTTAATCCCTGGTTAGTTCGATTTCTACAAACCTCGTTCATATTATTTAACTTATAATAACAGAGATTAAAGATGAGCAGATCAAAAAAGATACTTTTCATGCCATTAAGGAAAGATGTTCAAAGATCAATAATAATAATAAACGACAAGTGTGATCATAGATCAAAAAGGTGAGTTCCTCATACAAAATTTACCTGTTGCGAAGCACTATCAAATACTCATAAAATGACGATAATTCTCATATAACCTGACATGCCTTTGACACGGAATTATTTGGAAGATACTGAAGTCCAGTTATAAATGAAACAGCTTCTTCCTATAACCACGAGATAGAATTTGATGTCAAAAATATATCTCGATATTTTTTAGTTTTTGATTATGAGGATGATGATGACAGCGTTATCCGTGCGGCATCGGATAAAGAATAGTGCCGCAGTGCGCCCCAGCTTGTCGTAAGAGGCGACTAAATGGGACACTAATCATACTCGTATACAGGCAACTATGACACCAAAAATGAGCCTGTGACACTTTAACACCTTAAAACTTTCCCATAAGTTTGTATGCAATCAGTGGGTTCCCACGTCTGGAGACTACCGGTGGGGTAAAAGAACAGTCAATCAATTCGAAATGAGTATACAAGTGTCAAACCACTCAAACTTTAGATACACTTCATGGAAATGATCGCAATTAATAGCACTACCCCGCTGGGCACCACGATTGCAACGCACTCGGGTGATTCCAGAGCAAGCAGAAGTGCTTGTGTCAGAGCCCGACGGATTCCGGGGGCGGGCAAAATGAAGTTTCCAAAATATTTTCCTAAACTTCGGTTTGCAAGTTGGAACCTCGGATCGATGACCTCAAAAAGTTTAGAACTGGATTATGCGTCGCAGAACTCTACAAATCCTGTGCGTACAGGAAACGAAGTGGTGTAATACAGGAAATAAAGCGCGTTTTCTAGATTTAAAAACTAAGGCATTTAAGATGTTCTACCATGGAACGATCAATGGACGAACAGTGGATCTTCTAAACAACATCGTTGGTATCTTGAAAATAAGCGACCGCTTGATGAGTGCTAAACTCGTCATACACAATGAAACGTGGAACATTGTTAGCGCGTACGCTCCACAAAATGGATGCGACCAATCGGAAAAAGATAAATTTTGGTCAGAGTTCGGTAATTTGCTTAGAAATATACCTATAGATGGAATGTTCTTCGTAGGCGGAGATTTAAACGGCCACATTGGAGAAACAAATGTTGATTATGAGGACTGCTACGGCGGTAAAGGCTTTGGAACCAGAAATTCAGCTGGCGAAGACATCCTTGTAGCGTGTAGGGCTTACGGCTTAACCGTCTTAAATACAATGTTTATTAAACATCAACGACATCTTATCACCTATAGCAGCGGAGGCCACGAAACGCAAATAGATTATCACCTCTGCAAAATGTCGATGAGAAACCGTGTTAAGGACTGTAAAGTAATTCTTGGAGAATCGCTAGTAAGCCAACAACGTATGCTCATTACAGAGTTTTTCGCAGCGGAACAGAAAACACGGGCATCGTTTGGAAAGCCAAAAATCCGGTGGTATAATCTATCGAAGGAACGAGGCGCAAGATTTAACGCACTGGCTAAAGAAGCACTTCGCACTTAGCCTACAAGAAATGTGGAACAGCATGCACGAGGAATGAATAACACTCGCAAAGTCCCTTCTGGGGATTATATCAGGATACCATCACGTCGGCAGAGAAACATGGTAAGGGAATGAGGAAACCAAACGAGCTGTGGCCGACAATAAGAATACATTCCAAGCGTGGACAAAATGTGATCGGAGCGACGATATCGAAAAGCTCGACTGGCTCTTGAATACGAGCGTCTAAAAAACGTCGCAAAAAAGTCCTGGATCGAATTCGAGGGGCAGCAGCGGAAAACCTGTACCAGGAGTTGGAAGAAATATTCTCACGATCGGCGGATAGAAGACAAGCTATACAAGAAGTTCAAACGTCGTACAACACTAAAGTGCCAAATATTTTTAAGCTCGCTGCACAGAGAAGAAAAAATTCAATGGAAATAACCTCGCCGAAATACATCAAAAACGCAGACGGTCGCTTACTAACAAATGAAAAGGAAATTTGTGACCGGTGGCTTGAATACTGCAAGGAGTTGCTTAACAAACAGTTTCCACGTGATATCGTGCCGACAGCTGGTCTATTCGAGGAGGAAGTTTCGGACTTTTCAATCGAAGAAATAAGTATAGCAATTGGAAAAGTGAAGCGGGGGAAAGCGGCGGGACCAGACAGCATTTCATCAGAGTTTTGGTCGAAGATGGAGGGGATCGGCAGCGTTTGGCTATCGAAATTAAATTAAAATGTGGACAACCGATGCCGAATCAATGGAGAAGTAGCTTCTTGGTTCCATTATACAAAGGAAAAGGTGACACTCGAGAATGCAACAACTACCGTTCAATCAAGCTTATGTCAGACACAATGAAAATCGTCGAAGAGTCTTAAACGAACGTCTTCGGCAAATAATAAAGCTCGATAATAGCCAGTGTGGATTTGTTGAAGGAAGATCGACAGTGGACGCTATCCAAAGCCTACGAATAATAATGGAAAAGCACCGAGATTCGTCTAAGGATTTACACATGGTATTTATCGACCTTGAGAAAGCATTCGATCAAGTGCCTAGGGACCTCATATGGGCCGCTCTAAGGGCTCAAAACGTACCGGAAACGTATGTTAGAATATTACAAGACATGTACGGAAACGTGAAAACTGCGGTTAAAAGCTCTGCTGGACTAACGAGGTACTCGTAATTTCCAGTTAATGTCGGAGTGCACCAAGAAAGCGTCCTTAGCCCCTTCATCTTTAACATAGTATTCGACTATCTTTTAAAAGGCTGCATGTGCGAAGCAAATGCAACGCCAATTCTTTTCGCTGACGACCCAGTTATACTAAGCGATGCCGTCGAAGATTTGCAGAACGCCTTAGATTCATGGAGAAATGCGCTAGAGAGAAACGGGTTTAAAATAAGTCGTTCAAAGACGGAGCATTTGACGTGCCCATTTGCGCATCCGTTGCGACCTGTTCCGGATATAATGTTAGACGGAATAGTTCTTCCGAAAAGCACTATCTTTAAGTACTTGGGATCAATCGTTAACATGGAAGCGAAATGTGACGACGACGTAAACCACAGAGTGAGTGTGGGATGGATGAAATGGCGGGAAAATTCGGGAATCTTTTGCGACCGAAAATTTCGACTTAAATTCAAGGGGAAACTTTACACTACGGTTGCTAGACCAGCTCTTATGTACGGTTCGTTTAAAAACAAAATGACGGCAGCGGAAATGAAAATGTTAAGGATGTCTATTGGAGTCACTAAACGCGATTGCATTAGATCTACGCGTATAAGAGGAAGTCTACATATAAAGAATTCGGTAACTGAACAGCTTGAGGCCAATAGAATAAGTTGGTATTGCCACGTTCAAAGAAGATCTGCGGAAAATCCGGTTAAAAAGGCACTATCAACTACGGTCACTCCAACTGTAAGAAAACGAGGTCGGAAAAAGAATTCCTGGATTTCTCAGATGGCAAATGCGCAACAACGCCTGGGGCTTACCACTGAAGCGATCCAGGACCGAGCATTATGTAGACGCGTTCTGCGGTCTGCGACATTAGGCAACCCCATAAGCGGAGCAGCAGCGATGCAGTAAAAATGGGAAACTCGTTACGCATAAGTTCGTATAACGAGGCAAGGGTTAATAAAAGGATAAGAAGAAGAAGATGATGACAGCGTGAAAGATCCTGACTTTTCTCCAAGCTCTGAAAGCAGCAACACTGACGATAATAATGTAAGCGACGACACTAGGCAAGCAAAGCAAGTTTCTTTTGGAAAGATGATCAGGAAATTTTGGTTAGTAACAATGTTTGTGAAGCGATTATTATTATACCCGAAGATCAAGACGAATATGTGAAAGAAAACAGAGCTACAAAAAAAAAAATACAGGAAAATACACAACAAATTCTGGAAATATTATTCAAGCTGGAGACTTTATGCCTCCAGTGGATTGTCGCATGAAATTTAAGGCAATCATTTCTGAAGAAGACCAACAAAATATTTTTCAAAAGTATTGGGCGCTAGGAAACTACAATCTGCGACGCGCTTATGCATGTGGTCTGATTGTTGTTACTAGACCGAAGACAAAAAGGAACGCAAAACATCCTACCTATACAAACCCAAAAAAATCGAAAATTTTCAGACCAGTACTTCCTAGAAGTCCATGGGAAGAGAACACCCGTTTGTCAAAACTGTTTTCGGTCAACTTTGTCTGAAACGGAACAATTTACCAAACAAGTTGTTAAAAAAAAGACGAATTCAGCAGGAACAACGACTCAACCAGATCAGCGAGGATGTGGAGTTTCCAACAAAATTAACTTACAAACAGACAATGAGATCCAGAAACATATCAACTCTTTCCCAGCAAATATTTTCACAATATCAATCAATAGCTTCAATTTCGACATTTTCATAAATATTCAAAACAATGAATATAAAATTTAAAAGGCCGAGTTTTGGCAGGTTTTAATGTCACAAATGTGAAATTCTACTAAAAATGAAAATAGAAATTGAAGCAGAGGAAGAAGAAGCCACAAGTCAATTACGAAAAAAGCAGGAGGAGAACCATAAAGCATACAAAAGCGAGAGCAACAAATAGGAATGACGATTCAATCAAAGTGTACACATTTGACTTACAACAGTGCCTTCCTACTCCATTCCTAAGAACATATTTTTGGTTCTACAAAAGACAACTGTGGACATACAACGTCACAGTTCATGACTGTGTAACAAACCAAGCATATTGTTATAAAGGGCTTTCTAATAACGACTTGACAACTTTTTTTTAAAATAAAACGCAAACCATTTGATATATTTCAAAAACTTTATTATCGGCTTGAAATACAATCAAAACATTTATGAATGGAACTCGACTTCGTTCATATGGCCACCGTGGGCACGTTTGTAGTGGTCGATTCGTTGGACCCAATTTTCAACGACTCGGCCATACATTTCGGCCGAAACGGCCGCTATTTCGCATTCAATGCTGGCTCTGAGCTCTTCCAACGTCGTCGGCTTGTTTGCATAAACCAATGACTTAACGTAGCCCCACAGAAAATAGTCAATCGCACGAACGAGGCCGCTAATCGACTGGCCCATTTCTTGAGATAACACGCTCACCATACTTACTCTTCAATTAATCGATTGTAACGTATGCTGTGTGGCTTGTGGCACCATCCTGCTGAAACCACATGTCGTCCAAGTCCATATCTTCCAATTCGGGCTAAAAATAATCGGTGATCATTGCGCGATAACGCTGACTATTCACAGTAACGTGACGATCGTTATCGTCGACGAAAAAATATGACCCAATAACGCCGCCGGCATGCAAACCGCCTGAACGGCAGCGATATTTTCGACAGTTCGACCAACCCGTTGTCTCACTGATACGGCAACATCACACAACGAATATGTAGACTCAAATTTTTGCACTAAACTCGTTATTGCCTGTCTACAAGGACGAGAATTACGATCGAAAACGCTCTTAAAGTTGTAGTCACCAACTCCGAATTTTGGTGGAAAATTTTTATAATTTGCAGACGCTGCTCGTTCGTGTACTTCACCATGGTGAAAATGCTGAGTTTGCTGAATAAATTGACAGTGACAGTTTGATAATAAGTGAGAGAGTGCGTTCACAAATTAAATTCAAAGTTGTCAAGTCCCAATTGGAAATCCCGATATGTGGGATGAATCCATTGCAAATCGTGGAAGTAATGGGATAGCTTCATGTGTTTTCCAACACCTTAAAACAATGCCAAACACCATTAAACTTATGTTCTTCTATAGTGATTGTTGTGCAGGTCAAAACAAAAACGGATACGAAGCTACAATGTTCAAAATTTTCACCAAGAACTCAAGCATTGATGTAATTGACCACAAATTGTTGGTGCCTGGACCCACTCATATGGAGTGTGATGTTGACTACGCTGCCATTGTTAGGTAAAAAGAGCTATCTTCAGTGGAAATCCATTATCCAAGGGATTGGTATCAGTTAGTAAGATCAATTAGTAAAAATGTCAATGTTTGGAATGACTCGTACAGAATTAATCGACTTTGCGAAAATGTCAAAGGAAAAGTTAATTTGGCGAAAAACATCCGAAGGCAAGAGAAAATTATTTTGGCAAGACGTTAAATGGTTGCGCTTAACCAAGGAATTTGGAATTATACAATACAAAACAAGCCTTGATGAAAACGAGCTGGTGCATGTTCCTACCAGGTCGTCTTCAGCCGCTTTAATTGACTCAGCTGGAAGCCCGTTTGGGTCAACAGCTTTATTCGACTTTCGTCTCAATATCGCAATCTCAACTTCGTCTACCTATTGGTCAGGTGGACGGAATTCTCTGCTATCATCACACAGTGTAGATAGTTCATTCTGCCTGACAGCGGATTTATGGTCTTTGTCGCCGGTAGGTATACAGTGTGTAGAAGTGGTCTTTCCATATTTTCAGCACCGACTGCGATTCTACTACTTGTTTTCCATTTTCGTCCTTGCAGGCTTCCTTTCTGGCTTTGCATCCCTGGCATGTTCTTTTTAATCTTTGATAGAATTTTCGAACGTCATTCCTGCCATACCATTTCTCAATTTCCTCGATCTCGTGCTTCTCGTGATTTTTCTCTCGGGGTTACTTGCAAATAATTTTTAGCATTTGTTGCCGTAATCATAAGAGGCGCGGGTGGTCATTTGAAATGCGTTCTTCACAGTGGAAACGATAGTCCAGAATCGGATGAGTATTGGATAAAGTACGTGGAAATGATACATTTAAGAAATGATTTCCAAAAAACGCATTAAAGGTGGTGATATGGCGAATCGCGGTCTCAGATGGTCAATAATGCTGGGTGCAAAATGGTGCAATTACTCTATAAGTTTGGTGCACATACTCGTATATATGATTTTGGAACCAAATTTCTAAAATTTTGGAACGCTGTTGAAGTGTGTATGTCATCATGATAAAATTACAAAATCTTACTGAATAAAAATAATACTGACAGTACACTGACAATTTGCAATCTGAAAACTGGTTTGACAGATCTAAATGTCTGAAGTTAGTATTGAGTTGAAAGAAACATTTGGAACACAGATCCACAGCAAATGTGGATGACATGATATTAAATCTTTCGTCTTTCTTTCTTTATTAAAAACAGCTCTGCGGTCGAATAACACTTTTCAATAAGTGCGGACTTACGTTATTTATTTGACTGAGTTCACTTTTTAGTTGAGTGCGAATCCTCCTCTTACAAATTTTGTAGAACGCCTCGCGGGTTTGGTGATGAGGATATTGCAAACTATCTGGAACAAATACCTTCAGTTGACGACAGTTGCTGCAGTATAGAATCGGATAAAAAAACTGTTGTTGAACAACCATCTCCCATGCTGTTGGGTGATGTCGTAGGATAAGTTCCGCAAACTTATAGTTCTGATGAGAAGGATAATAAACCTTTGTCAAGTTTTCGTTCTATGCAGGCTCCGGGGACTACTAGTTCTGCAAAGGGAGCAGCTCTAGCAGTCCTCATATCGGAGTTCCAAAATGCAAGAAGAAATACACACTGTCCCCATCAGGTGAGTTTACTGGAAATGCGGTACTACCAGCACTTATACTGGACTTAGAAAATATTACGCCCCTCGCATTGTTTCGCATGTTTTGGTCAGAAGATCTAAAAGAACTTTTATGCTTTCAAAATAATCTTCATGCCACTCAATCTGGTAAACCTTTTCCACCATGTACGACTGAAGAGATTGATGTTTTTGTTACTTTGAGTTTGACTATTTACCAAACCTAAAAGAAGATAAAGACTTGCAGAGAGGACAGCACGACTATAGAATCAGCGACACAAATATAAATATCCTGAAGTGGAGAGACAAAAGATCTGTGTTTATACTGTCAAACTATCACGATCCTAAGAACGTCGACAAAGTTAGACGCAAAAAACGTAACGGAGAGAATGTAGAAGTTTCTTGCCCAGAAGTTGTGGAAGATTATAATAACTTTGTTCAGTGAGAAAAAACTAGAACAGAACCGCACAAATTTGTGAAAAACATCAAATCAAATGAGAACAGAAAGGTACAGCCCATATGAGTTGTCGAAAGTTAATCCATTTCTAATTTAAAATTTCATTTGATTTAGCAAATAACCGCAACAAATAATAAAATTTAAAATCACAGCTGATTTTGACACTTTTTACAATTGTATTCTACTTCGAGAGAAGGTGCAAGATTTTCTGTTCCGAATATATATTGGAACAACCTCACTGAATACAGAGTGAAACAGATTCGGTCAGATATTTTTCTCCGAACAGTTTAGAACAACCTCACTGAACAAAGCTAATGCAAACATGAATTTTGTTGATAAGTTTGATCAATAGACAGAAAATGACACAAATGGTGGCATCACGTATGAAACTGCAATCTTATTCACACGCAGACCTACAAGCTCTAACAATGAAGGATTTTCGCCGCTCTGTCTATCAAGGTGGAGTGTTGGGCCAACCACACAAAGACAAAGCCTGACTTGAATCGCTCTTAAATTTCGGCTTCTGCATAAGCTGCATGGACGCCACCTACTTTATACAATGTGGTGCAAAATTAATCATCCGGTTGGAAGATGTTATAATTTTTGCAAGTTGTGTCGTTTGTCAATCATATTTGACATTTGTGAACTAGACAGCTGCTGAATATAAACAGACAAGCAATGGAGCGCTATACTCCGCTGTCAAGCCATCTTCAATCTAAACAACGAAGAGGACGATTCTGTGTCGAAAATCGTCATGAGCGACGAGGCCCATTTCCACTTCAGCGGTTACGTCAATAAGCAAGATCTTCATTTCTGGGGCACTGAAAATCCAAGTGTGATACACGAAGAGCCATTACATCTACTCAAAGCCACTGTGTGGTTCGGCATTCTCGCGGGAGGAGTGATTGGACCGTATTTTTTTGAGCACGCCATCGGCAATACGGTCACTGTTACTGGCGATTGCTACAGGGTCATGATAAACGACTTTTTACATCCGGAATTGAATGAGCGGGACTTGGTGAACACTTGGTTTCAACAAGAAGGTGCAACCGCACACACAGCACAAGCCACAATGTTTTTGATTTTGCCACATTGTTTGTTAAATCCATTTTTTCCACATACGTGATGTACCAAAATGCCAATATCACCAAGCACAAATTGTGCTTCTGATATTGGCTTTTGAGTTGACAGGAAGTTGACGGATATGCGGGATTGCGATTAATGCTCAAAAGACATGAGCAGAATTTTTTGTGCAGTGAAATTAGAATACACATGTTTCAATTCGCGAAGGTACATATAAATGCTGCACTCAGCGCCGTTCTGCAACACATCTCTATTTCTAAATTCGCTGCAATCGACAGTGTCACACATAAGTGACAGTAGCTGTAAAATGACAGCAACCGATGCCATTGACTTCAAAAAGTATCTGCACATCTGTTTCACGGGCAGAGCTGCCAGCAGTACTGCAAGTAGATTTTCTGCACATATGTTTTGGGCATGGGTCTGTCCAATAATTAATCTTTTAACAGTATTTCGCCGTGGTAGTGACATCTGTGATATCCGTAAGTATGTGTACTTAATAATAGGTAGCGATCTAGCGAGTCTAGATTGGTCATTCGGTCAATGTTGTTGACAGTGAAGGGTAAGCCTGCGCCGTTTTTGCAGGTCATCGAATGGCTCGAATATGAACACATTTGCTGTTGACAAACGAAATGAAGACAACGAACTTCGGATCTGCACGTAAGAGATAAGGTTCTTCAATATCCCGACTTGCTCCCGAATTATTAGCTACCACCGCTTGCAACATCTACTGTACAGTGTTGACACCTAATCCTTTTGTTTAACGTAAGATTTGTCCAAAATCGTTCCCAAAAGTTGAGTAAGAGCATCTTCTCAATATCATAGGCAAAATCTTTCGCATGCGTCAATCATATAAACACAATCGGAAACTCGTAGGTATTGGTCGGGATGTTGTCTTCAAAAATTGACTCAATAAAAATATTTGCCTGAACTAGTAAGGGACTTTGTTTACTTGAAATCTGCCATTAGTTTTGACAATGACACCAGTTTGAGTCAAATGGAAGTTGCTAATATTTTTTCTTTAAGGTATCTTCGGTCTCATCTCCTTAGATTGTGATTGAAGAAAAAAATACAGTGGCAACATGCATGCGCATTGATCTAGACAGAAGAGTTAAAGGCTAAGACTTGTTAAGTGGATAAGCACCAGCGCTTTATCAGCGCGGAGAATGTTCGGCTATACTTGAAGCGTATACCTAGACACAGCCCAATAGGAAAACTTTCGCTGAAATTCTCTACTGCCATTGGTGGTACTGACATTGCATCATCAGTTTTTAAAATATCTCTTCCATAAATTTTAGGGTGTGCCAAGCAGAAAATTCTGGCAACAGTTTTGGTGCTGTGGTGGTGTACTTGCTGGATACTTAGATTTGTAGTCTTCCTGGATCTGAAGCCATATGTCCACCACCTGACATTTTGACATCTGTCAAACTGAGTGGCTGTCCTTCATCGACTGCAGTATGATCAATTTGGGTTTCGTTTTCTTTTATAAGTGCCAATACGCGACACAAGAAATGCAGATTTGTATATAATTCGAATTGTTAATGTTAATGTTAATTCTGCGTCACTCTTACTCAAACAAACCGCAAAAGATACGAGTAGTTTCTGCCAATTTTCTGTATATTGGTTTAATGACTTGAATGCAAACTGTTTCAACGGTTTACATCATTAGCATCAATTAAAAATAAAATTTAAATTCCGTTCATAACTAGCAAATCTCATTTAAAATGCTTTCCATGCTTAACATAATTGAGGCTCATTTGGCACATAAGTGCTTATCTGCAAAATGCACTCAAATCTCATTGGTATTCATTCGATTTCATTAATCGATTTTTTTGTTTTTTCTTTCAGCTCTTTTGCATTATCTTCGCGTTTACCATCATTGCACTTGCCACATGTGAACTTCAAGTGTCGAAGAGGCCATACATCTATCCAGCTTGGCCTCCAAAAAGCGCTAAACAAACCGGCGGCATAGGTCGTAACCCTCCTGGTGGGAAACGAACTCTAGTCCTTCAAATTCGCAGTGACAAACCCGTTCCGATTGTACTAAAACGACCTCCACATAAGCAGGCTCTAGTGCAAAGGCCCATTGGAAGACCACATAAACTCATTCTAAAATCATCTCCACTTCTTAACGCAAAACTCATTGCTCGGAAGCCAACAAGTGTCCTGAAAATCAAATTGCCAAACATAAAGCCAGCACATTTTGAGCAACCTTACCACTATGAACAACCCTACCAGCTAGTCTCCGAAGTCCAAAAATTGCCAGTAAGTCTTCAGAGTTTAGAATTGTTCGTTATCTAACACAACCTCTTCTATTTTCAGCTTGATAGCAGTCCACAGTTTATTTCGGATCATTTTGCGCCAATCCACACAATCCCAGCACCAAATCTAAGCCTTCAAGATAATAACATTTTCCAAGCTGAGCAATACTTACCTCCAGAGCCTCAGTTATACCAATCCAACCAGTACCAAGTGAATGAGGATCAAACTAACGATCAGACCATTATTGATCCCTTCTCGGGTAAACAAAAACTCTTCGCCCCAGACCCAGATCCATCCTTGCCTACGGCCAAAATACGTCCAGCTACTGAGTCCTTTAATACACCCAGCAATGCTAAGCTTTTGCCAGCCGATATCCAGACAAATTTCTTACCAGCTGCTCAGGCCCTCACCCAAGTAGTGAGCCCATCACATCAACAAGCCGAATTATATGGGCTGCAATATGTAGGTCAACCACTCCAACTGGCTCCCTTAGCCGTTCAAAATCCCACATACCTGGTAACTCAGTCAAATCAACTCTTCCAGCATCATCAGCAGGAACTCTTTCGGCCGAATGAAAATTTCGTCACATCCACATATGCTGACGCTGATTTAACTCAAGAAGTAGCCAGCAATGGACAGATTCTCCAAGCTGCCAAGGATGCACTTAGTCATATTCGTCCAGAATTTACTGCTGCCGACGTTGCCATAAATGCTGCTCCACAGTTTGCTGCTTTGATCGCCGCTCCACCTGCCTCAACTGCTCACTCAGTTAACATTGAACAGCGAGCACCATTTCAATTGACAAATGTGGCTCCAGCTCCCCAACAAAATGGCTTCGTAGTGTCCAATTACTTTGGAAATTCCCAAGCCGATTCACAGCTGTTGCAAGCCTTTGCCGAAGAAGAAGCTCAACGTGAACGAGAAGCTGAAAGTCAGACTCAAGCTCAGTTGCAATTTGAACAACAGATTCAATTAGAACAACAGGAGCAACAGCAACAGTTGCTGCTTCAGCAGCAGAGAAATCACCAATTTGAACTGCAACAACAACAGCAGCAATTCGAACTGCAACAGGCCCAACACCAGCACCAGCAACATCAACAACAACAACAACAACAACAACAACAACAGCAGCAGCAGCAACAACAGCAGCAGCTTTTGGCAGCTCAAAAAGTGCAGGTCCAGCCAACTTTAGACCCAGCTCAAGCCGCTTTCGAACAGCATTCGAGGCTCGTGCAGCAACAGCTGGGACCACAGTCCCTAAGAATATTCGTGCCCGATGATGAAGATGGCGTTAGTATCTAATTTATATCTATTCACAATTATCACCTTAACTACTCCATGTCTTTTTTTTAAAACGTATTTCAGCGTTCCAAACTGCAGAAGCGCTCCGACGAAGGCTCAGAAGAGAAGAAGGAAGGCGCCAAGGATAGGGCCTTCTCGGTATCATCATCAGTTGAGGTTTCCAGTGAAGACAAGAAGAAGCAGTGATTGTCGATCGTTAGAAAATTCTTAGAGGATGTACAATAGATTACGTATTAATATGTGTATTAGATTAAGGCAAATGAATAATTTAATTTATTTTTTAATTAATGAACCGTACGACTTGTTGTGAATATTACATATATGTGTCAATTTATATATGTACATATGTACTATATGTATATGACTAACAGACTTAAATATATTTTCACATTTTCCATAAACACTTGTTTCTTGCTCTTGACACAAAAACAAAAGAGGCTTCAGTGAGCTCCATTTATATGTAGAATGGGCATATTTTTCAATGATTTACAATATTTGCTTATTTGTCAGATGGTTAGCTGTCAGATCGAGGGTTGTGGTACCCATCAAATTTTGGGGAATTATCGTGAATTGATGGTATATCAACACTGACTCCGATTTAACTGCGGAATAAACACCAAGCGACTAACAGGCCAACCCTAGGCGAATTTCAGGCAACTTCCAGACAACTAGTAGGCAACTGCTAACGCATCAGAAAACAATCACCAAAAAGCTGCAACTACCAAGTAACTACCTGTCATCTAACGGAAAATTTCGAAAGAACTACTGAGTAACTACCAGGCAAGTTGAAGTAAACATCGACTTGACAATCACTTCAGAAATACCAAGCATTTAGAAGGCTACTACCAGGCAACTATTGCGCAGCTTCTAGGCATCTTCCATGAAACTGCCAATAAATCGCCAATGAAACTAATAGACAATGTCCAAGAAATTACACCCAATTATTGCCAACATTGACCAGGTAACTTCTACGCGACTATCAGAAAACAAGCAGGCAACTTCAGTTTGACTTCAGCCAACTACAAGACAGTAATCGGCTGAAAATAGCAGGCATCTGAAAGGTTAACTTCGAGTACCAGGCAAGCGAGAGACAACTGTCAAGCAACCAGGGAACAATTAGGCAATCAGTTGGTAACTGTGAGGCAACATTCAAGAAACCAGAAAATTACCATGTGACTTCCAAGTAACTGTCAGGCAACTACGATAGTTTGAGATTTGTGGCAATGGTTGGTTCGAACCAATCTGATGCATGCCTCCAATCAACCCTGGAACCGCAAGCTCGTCTCTCACCCACAGCAAGCTCCCCAAATAGAATCGTGATCTGTTCTAGGAGGGCCTTTATTCAGACCTTCCATTAGTGCATTCCGATGTTTTAACCTACTGGCAACCAATAGGATTCAGAGATATGCGCAGCTAACGCAGCTTGAGCATGTACGTCTGAGTAGATACAGGCTCGTCCACTACCTGCTCCTTCATTTTAATTCGGTTATTACTAACTGAGCGTAGTTACACACGGTCCCCAATGCTTTCTTGAAGTTAAATATCGCAGAAACGATATTTTCGAGCGTTACAATCAGGCCCAGTCGGTCTCCGAACAACTGCCGTTGCTGATGCCAACATGCGCAAACGAAGGAAATGTGCTCGGCAGTATCCTCTACCTCAGGGAAATAGTCGCACTGTCAAGTTTGCAAATTAATAGGTACAAGAGCTGGACACATCTCGAATGTTCCTATGGCGTAGTTTGCAAAAAAACTTGGCTATACGACCTTATAAGTTCGTGAAAACCTAAGCAAAAGCCAAATCTTTTATAATCTAAATCGAAACACACAAGTTATCGGCTTAGCAAAACAAGATTTGCTTAAAACCCCTCAAAACCTACTCGCAATGCGAGATTGTTGCAGCAGAGCCACCTTTTGAAACATTCAGCATATTCCTCACCAACACAGCTGATAGAGTATAGAGTCAAGACGTCTTTTTTTCCTGAATTGGACTTAATCTCTGATCTATGCCAACAAGCCAGACAATTTACACGACTAGGAGGTGAATGTCCAAGGTGAAATTCCTGGATTATGCAAAAAAAAGTCGTAAAAGTCCGTTCTGAAGTTCTAATGTTCGAAAACGCGTTCGAGCAGAACGAGTGGTGTTCGACAAATATCTTGAGTAATGTTAGCTTCCAATTGCTCAATCTTAGCGAGTTTATCTATGTAGATCTTGGATATTACGTAGCCGCAAAGGAAAAAGGCTAAAGGTATGGTGTCACATGATCCAGGCGTCCAATTAACCGGTGTAATAAACTGCTCACCGAATCGTTCTCGCAATAAAGCCAGGGTTTCACGGGTGGTGCGGCAAGTCGCGCCGTCTTCTTAGAACTAAATATTATCGATAACACGAGCTTCAGTTTCAGGTAGCAAATAGTCCGTTTTAATGGCCCAACAACGGTTGCTAATCACGGTTATATAATGTTCCGAGGTTTTAAAAAAAGCAAAGCCTTACGCTGCCTTGTCTCGTCAATCTTGTGATTCAATAAACCAATGCTGTTATTTCTGATGAGTACAAAATTTCCTTTAGCCATCCAAAAAATAAATAAATGTCTATTTGGATCAAGGAGACCTTGGAGTCTACAGAATGGGCCCATCACATACAATCGATCTAACTTCTCTCTAACTGCATGGACATAGCGATCGTCCTGGATATTCTATTCTCGCTTGTCGATCGTTACCATTTCAGAAGCCAGGTCTCCATATGCTTACGTTAAAAAGTCAACATCTCCGCTAGGGTAAAAAAAATACCTTACTACCGCGAAATTATATCTGCCGACTGTGACGTTCTGTCCAGTTCACCAATGTTGTGTGTCCTTTTTCGACAAAAAAAAAAACATGTTAAGTCATCCAATTCATGTTCAGGATTTTACATCCCTGTTTATAACACATACATCAATACGAACTGTCATGAGAGATGATATGTTCAGTTTAAAGTTTGCCATTTTACAACATGGGTCGGTTAACAATCACTGAACGTGTTAAAATTGCGAAAACTTACTACAAAAATAGTGATTCTGTTGTACAGAAGTCTTCAGGCCCTTGCATCTTAGGTCCACTTCAAATGAAAGCACTCTCCTTATCGGTAAATAGGAAATACAATACCTATTCAGATGTCCAGTTTCATTTATATTATTGATTCCACTATACGTAATTTACAATTGAAAAGCTTGTCGACGAGTATTGTCGTAAGCCCATTTTTATATCTTTGTCACATGTCCACTTTAAGCGAAACATTTTTCCAGTCACAGATTTTCGCTTTCCTTATGTATTTTTAGGTCTTTCAATTGATCAGCAGTCAGCTTCGACTGGGATTTGTATGCATTTTCTTAATAATTGCAAACTCAGGCTGGGGGACCTCATGAAGATCAACCTGCAGCAGCTTGGTGAGGACATCACATAATTCCTTTTATGCACGGGTGTGCTTCGAAATTAAAGTAACAGCTTATTTTTCCACTTTGCGTCCTTCATCATAGTATCACTAAACTATAACCTTTGTTGGAGTATTAGGTCTTGTCGTTGTCGCTCAAAACATTTATATTGTTTCGGTTCTGCGAGGACTTACTTTTAAATTCATTAAAACTATCTCTGAAGTATTCCATTCGACTATTTATACCACAACCAACTTCACGTGAAATATACAACCATCTGTCAAAACTGTCACTTCCCCATCAACCGCATTGAATCACGCAAATAAAAACAACGCAACAGCTTTCGTGTGACTTTGCTGTATCAATTTCTGAATTTTATTTAACTCCTCACTCAAAATGATTATCCCTATTCGTTGCTTTACTTGTGGAAAGGTCATTGGCAACAAGTGGGAGTCCTACTTGGGCCTGCTCCAAGCAGAATACACCGAAGGGTAAGTTTAAATACACTCGTGCGACATTCATTTCCTTGTTGCATTTCACAAATTCCCTAAATTTCCAGTGATGCGCTTGATGCTCTCGGCCTGAAACGTTACTGTTGCCGCCGAATGCTCCTGGGACACGTTGACTTGATCGAGAAACTCCTCAATTACGCCCCACTGGAGAAGTAAATCGTCATCAACACACCCCAACCCCTAGAGATGTAAATTTTAGTGTAAAAGTCAATAAAACTCATTTCCAAATAAAATTTAATTTAAAAATTCTTATTAACAAAACTTGAGTGTGTAAATCGGCGCCTTCTGCATCTACATCTTGTCCATGAAGTGAGGTTGTCCGTTCTTTTCACGGCGGCGTGTCATAATCTCACAGCCGTTCTCCGTAACAAGAAGTGTTTGCTCGAATTGAGCAGACCATAGACCGTCGGCAGTGACTGCTGTCCATTCGTCCGGCCACTGGTCGCTCTTCGACACGCCCTCGGATATCATCGGCTCAATGGTGAAGCTGTGTCCAGCTTTCATCACTCCGACAGCCGAATTCTCTACAAAAACAAAGCTGAATCAGTGGAGATTCGTTTCATTTGGTAAATCGAACTTACTAGCATAATGAGGCACATTCGGTGCTGTGTGGAACAATCGATGGATTCCGTGTCCACAATAGCTCTTGACCACACTAAAGCCGTGCGGTTGCACGTGCTTTTGAATGACATTCCCGATCTCGCGGTACTTCACTCCGGGCCTAGAAAATTCCATCGAATTACTGTACTGTTCTGCGTTGGGGAAAACCCTTAATTACCTGACAATGTCGATTGCCTTGGACAATGCTTCATACGTCACCTTTACGAGTTTCTTGTGCTTCTCTGAGACATTTCCCACAAAGAACGTCTCGTTCAGATCTCCATGGAAGCCGTGATGATAAACAGTGACGTCCACGTTGCAAATGTCGCCATCTTGCAATTCTCTCGTGTCTGGGATTCCATGGCAAATAACTTCATTCACCGATGTACAGCAAGATGCCGGGAAATTGTAGTAATTCAACGGCGACGGGTAGCAATCGCGTTCCACAGCAGCTTCATGCACCAGACGATCCAATTCGTCGGTGGTCACTCCCACATCGCAAGCGGCAGCCGCCGCATCCAAACATTCTCGACCCAATTTGCACGCAACCCTCATGGCCTCTATTTCCTCATCGTCCAACACCTTGATTGTTGAGTTTCCACGCATAGCTTCCTCCGACATGGCCCGCCCTTTCGGATGGTCTGCGTAGTCTGGACGTTCAATCGCCTCCGGCACCGTTCGCTTTGGCGTCTGAGGGTAGGGACGAAGTTTTCCGGTAAAACGGTAATACGGCCACGGATTGTAACCATTCGTCTCTGGAGCGGCATCCGACTTTGCCGATCCCTCTGAAAGAACAACAAAAATGTTTAGTCTGTGAACAGATGGTTTATTGTGAAGTTTACTTACGTGCCAAGGCATGTATTAACTTGTGCTCCTTCCAATAGCCCTTGAAGCACGGCTGAGAGCAAAAGAACGAACCCTGAATGCCGATCTTTAGACATGTGGGACACTGTAGTGTGGCTTCTTTACCGCAATTGGGCGTTTCGCACCGATGCGCCAATAGAGACATTTTCTTTGATGGATTTTAAGAGTGTGAAAAAAATGTGAAGCGATTAAAAATAGAATTTTCCTTCGCTGTGAGACTACGAATTGTTTTCCATCGGCGGCGACCAGCAGGCAACTATACGAGTGTTGAATGCTTTGGCACAGATTTTGACAGCTTTGACAGCTCCAATTGAGAGGTTAAAATTCTTTTTTTCTCGGTTTGCTAGCCAGTTATTGACAGGATGAAGCACTTGAATTGAAATTGTTTTTGCTGTAGAAATTGGAAATTTGCAATTGAAATTCGTAGAGGAGTTGATTTACCTGGGATTTCAGTTGATTTTGTGAAAGTCCATGAGGAAATTGAATATTTTCAATGTAGTACGCCTAAAGGTATGTGAAGGTATTGACATTACAATGAGGTTATTGGGTTTATTTCCAGGTGTCGCTTAAATCGGCAAAGGGCAGAGTTGCTTAAAATTTGAAATTGTCTTCGAATGGATGTGGGAACAAATTGAGTTTGCCACAATTCTTTCCAAGATATTGAAGAAGATTTGTGATATTTTCCTGATATGACGGTTGCCGCATGAATAAGAAAAGGCCTAGATCCTTTTGAGTGAGGGATAAATGTATTGAAACGAAGCCGACACTACTTTTTGAGCTGTTGAAGTGGAGTAATGTTGGTGCTACTTTTTTCCGAAACCCCGAAGTAAGGGATGAACACAGGGAATTACAACAGATTCGAGGATAAGGGTAGATCAACCTCTGAAACCAGCATTGGCATAGAATGTTGTAGTTGTGCAGATGGCTATAGAGGAAAAATGCACTAAATTCTTGAAATGATTTGCGAATCTGTGAAGGAAATATCTTACGTGTGTAGGCATCCCTAGCCATCGCTAGTCAATGTTACGCTTTTTAATACGGTCGTCGCTAACTGGCGGTAGGAGGGGATTCGAAACTTTAACGCCTCAATGAAACGAATCCTTCGATATATTTACGAGTTTAACTTTTATTTTAGTCTTCGTACCTTGCAATCAGGTCCTGGGCAGATTGCTTTTAATTGGCCACGACACCACTGCCTAATCTGCTGCTCCTTTCATTGTCGAAATTTTTTTTTTTGTGCGGTGGGTTACAGTTGAAAGGTTTTCGGCACTTGGCGTTTGTGCTGTGGTCGGCGACACTAATAAGAAGTGATTCGGCATAAGCGACTCTTTCTGATCGCGCGTGATGGAAAACTTGTTAGTGTACGAGAATTTACGTTATTTTCCACTTCTATTATGAAGCACTTTAGTGCAGTGCCGTTATTAGGGAAGGGCAACTGGGGCTACAGCCCCGGGACTTCGAAAAAAAAATAAAGAAAAGAAAATCAAATAAAAAGCGCCATCATCATCAAACACAGGACCGGTGACGATTTATAACATCTTCGAACTTACTTACTTACTTACTTTAAGTGGCGCTACAGTCCGGGGTGGACCTGGGCCTCAGTCAACAAGCTTCTCCAGTCAGCTCGTTCCTCTGCTAGCTGCCTCCAGTTCCGCACGCTAAGTTGGCTGAGGTCCTCTTCCACTTGCGTGCGCCACCTGAGTCTTGGCCTTCTTCTACTGCGTTGGCCCTCGGGAGCGGATTCGAAGACTTTTCGGACCGGAGCATTCGTGTCCACGCGCTCTACATGACCCAGCCATCTCAGTCCTTGGATCTTCACCCTTCTGGCTAGGTCCATGTCGCTGTACACCGTCAATGCAGAAGGGACCGAAGATCGCCCGAAGAATTTTTCTCTCGAAGCAACCAAGAGCACTATTATTGATTTATGATAATATCCATGCTTCTGCGCCATAGAGCAGGACCCGGATTATTTAGGCCTTATAAAGGGTGACTTTTGTTGTCTGAGTGAGTACTTTGCTATTCTTCGCTTGATCTCAGCGCTGGTATACTAGTCTGTATTTATAGCAGAGCCTAGGTAAAAAAAAGTCTTTAACTACCTCAAAGTTATATCTGTCGAGGGTGACGTTCTGTTCGAGACCTATGACAGCATATATAGTACTTAGTCTTGCCCTCGTTGACCGCTAAACCTATTTTCGCCGCTTTCTTTTCAAAACTTGCAAAGGCGCCACTGACATCACGCTGGTTTCTCCCGATTATGTCAATATCGTTGGCGTATGCGAGTAGTTGGACGTACTTTTGAAAGATAGTGCCTCTTGTGCTTGCTCTTGCACAATTCTTTCACGTACGATGTTGAAAAATTGCATGATAGCGCATCGCGATGTCTATCTATCCTTTCTGGACATCAAAGGTCTCGGTGAGATCTTTACCGACCTTGATGGAGCAGCGTGCATTCTTCATCGTCATCCTGCACAGACGGACGAGTTTGGCAGGGATGCCAAAACTAGACATTGCTCTATATAGCTCGTCTCTATAATTGTTGTCATACGCGGCCTTAAAATCGATAAATAGGTGGTGGGTATCGATCTGAAGCTCATGGGTTTTCTCCAAGATCTGCCGTAGTGTGAATACCATATTTGGTCGATGGTGGACTTTCCTGGCCTGAAGTCACACACAGGTTGTTGACGAACGGCTTCAGGCGCTCACACAATACGGCGGATCTTATATGCGATGTTAAGGAGAATGATGCCTCTGTAGTTGGGGCAGTTCATAGGGTCTCCTTTCTTAAGAATCGGACAAACAATGCTGAGTTCCATTCATCCAGTATACTTTCGTCCGTCCATATTTTACAGATGAGTTGGTGTATCCTCCTTACCAAGTCATCGCCTGACGCTTTGAAGAGCTTGGCAGTCAGGCCATCCGCTCCAGCAGCTTTGTTGGACTTAAGCTTCGATATGGCTATGTTCACTTCATTCAGGTCGGGTGGACGGAATTGTTGGTCATCATCGTCCACGTTGAAAGGTTGGTTCTGCCTGACAGCGGTATTTGGTCCGTCATCGCCGTTATACAGTCTGCAGAAATGATCTTTCCAAATCCTCAGCATCGACTGCGATTCTACTACGATGTTCCCTTGTTCATCTCTTCAGGCTTCTGTTCGGGGTTTGTTTCCGTAGCATGTTATTTTTACCTTTTGGTAAAACTTCCGAACCTCATTCCTGGAGTAGCATCTCTCAATTTCCTCGATCGCGCGCTTCTCATGCTCTTTCTTCCTCCTCCTGAGAAGCCGATGTTCGTCTCCCCTCTTCCGCTCATAGGGCTCATGAGCAGCTCTGGTCTTTCTAAGTAGCGCCGCTTTATATGCGTCTTGCTTAGCTGCATGTGCTTGCTGGCATTCATCATCGAACCAGGGGTTTCATTGTGGTGGACGAGTGAAACCCAGCACATCAGAAGCGGCATCTCTGATGGCGTTTTGGCAGTGTTTCCACTGGTCTTCGGTGCTTGATGCTGGCGGCATTGGACCTCTTAAGAGATCAAGAGTCACTCGATCGGAAAAGGACTTGGCGATCTCTTGCGATTGTAGCCGTCTGACGTCGAATTTTCTCACAGCATTAGTTTGTCTTGGCGTAGTTTGGGATATCCGCAACCGTACCTTGGCTACAACAAGGTAATAGTTCCAGTCGATATAGGCTCCTCGGAACATTTGGACATGTAATTGGGGGAGTGTTTTGCGTTGATCGCAATGTGGTCAATCTGGTTGACGGTCGATTGATTAGGAGCTCTCCAAGTCCCTGTTGGAACATCGAGATAAGGGAATCGCATGTTAGCTACGACAATGTTTCGTCCCGCTGCAAAGTCGATTACCCTGAATCCGTTATTGGAGGTGGTGTCGTGTAGGCTATATCTTCCAATAGTACTACCAAATAAGCCCTGTCATAGCTAGGGCCTTACTCTTGGTCTTGTTTAAGAGCTCGTAGAAGCTATTTTTGGTGTAATCATCTTTCTTCCCTTTGGGAGCGTACTCGCATAAAAGGCAAGTGTTGGCAAATTTAGCCTTGATGCAGATTGTTACGGAGGCCTCGTTCATATGTCGGAAACTCAAAACTTCTTGCCTAAGTCTGCCTTCAACGACAAATACGCACCGAAACTGGTGCTGCTTTTGCCGACGATAACAATCATCCTATTAGATGTCGCATCCTGACAATCGCCCTATTTGGATTTGGGGTAATATTGGCTTTTCAGCAGTCCAGAATATCAGCTTGTTATTGGGCTGCACATGTCCTATGTCCTTTTAAGGGACCTAACATTCCACGTGTTTGTTGCTGCTTCGCTACTTTCTTAATTTTTCCATGACCGGGCACTTACTCTGATGGCTCAACCCCAAATCTGGAGGGCCAATTTCATTTTAGATACTCCTAGAACGAGAGTAATCCGTCCGGTGATGTCAGCGCTGCTGTTGGTCCATAAAGGGCTCATTCGCGACCATCTCTTTTCCAAGATCCTGACTTAGTCTCGGAAATCCTTACCAGCCTGAGCTCCAAATATGTCGGAGTAGAAGCCCGTTGATTCGATCTGGGGAATTTTCATCTGCTGTCCCATTTATAGTGCGGCTATTTTTATTTGTTGGTCAGCACTCGCGCTTATAAGTTTAGCAAGTCCAAGCCGGATGGACATTGACCAGTACTCGGCGGTTATCGCGTGAAAGTATTATAAGTACAATTGATATTTAGAAACAGTTGCAATACTGGGTTTCGCCAGGTTGACACAACTCAGCGCCTTCAACATCGATTGAACAGCAGACATGGTCGAACAATATTCTTTAGTTAAAGTTGGAGTACCCCAAGTTAGTGCTTAAAGTCCCTTGTTGTTCAATATTGCCCAAGAAAGATGATATTGCCCATCCGGTTGATGTTTGGTGGAAAATCCGTGACAACCTACAGGACAAGAGGAGAACAACAACCCAATTTTTCAGAGAATAGTTTGGGAATATCAAGGATTCCTAACTCATCATTATAGTGTGAGTGAATACCTGTATCAAGTGAGATAAAGACACTTATCCTATTCAAATCCAAATGATATTCGTAACTGGCATTTTAGCTCTTAATGAATCATTTGAAGGATTTGAATTCGAAATCACTGTGTAAAGTTCCAATTGCATATGTGAGTAAAATATTTCCGCCGCAGGAGTCATTCAAGATTGCTCATTTAGCTGGCTTAGCGAGTAAACTTACTCCAACTTTCGCTTGAACTTCAATAATATCAACACCGTCATCACCATTACCATCACCATCGTCATCGTCTGGCGTTACATACACGTACTTTCGTGGAAATGAAAACAAGGCTTCAGCAGGGTAACCATTTCCATCGCCTGCAGGATGCTTACTTTATGCGCTCCATCGACTTTGAATATGACTTTAATTAGTTTGCCAGTTTCCGAGATGTTACATCTCGAATATTTCAAATGAACTTTCCCAATCTGAACTCTGAGCGGCTACAGTATGAACACATATTCGTTTGTACTCGTATATGGGTACGAGTACCCCCATGCCAACGCAAAATGTTAAAAAGTCTTTTTAAGTTGTTCGCTGTTCTATCTCAAAATGAAACTTCTCTCAAGGACGTGCTAAAGAAAAATGCCAATTCAAGTACGTTTAGCAAAAGTTCATAATTAAGAGCAAATATTGCCCCTCAATCGTTGAGGTTGTACTGTGGCGGTGGATGCTCCACACGACTAGAGCACTAGAACATTGAAGTACAACCCACGAGTCATCATGATTTCTAAACAACAATGTCATGACGCCACTAATACGAGTAGGTACTCGGATCGGCATTGTTGTGGGCGCCATGAGGGGTGCGGAAACTTTAAGTTTGCCATCTTCAAACGGTAATCGCCAATCAAGTTTACCCTATTAAATTTAATTTTATGTAAAACTTTCCACCCCTGTGAGCGCTTAGCCTAAGTCGAATCCTCCTTCCGTCTCTCGCTGGTAGAACAAAGCAAGTGATTTGAGGGAAGCGAAACCTTAACTACTTTATGATGGAGACATTATCCATGCATGAGCCTTATGTATCGGCCCAAAGGGGTGGGTGGTAAAGAAAATATGGTCGAATAAGGTGGCTGGTATCCGTAGTAGTGGAGAGCTGGAGGTACGAGTATAGGCAAAAGAAAGGAACTCAACATAGACAACCTGATGCTCCGAAAACCCAATTAAACTTGGAATGTGTGTGCGAGCAGAGTTCCCTTCTCACATATTTCGCATTTTAATCGAGGACACACTTCGAACTTTTTCCTTATACTCGTAGACCCTCTGTAGTCCTCGTTCTGTTGTAGTCTCCTCAGTCACAGGATACGAACAAATACTACTACGAGCGAGAAAGCGAGCATTATAAAAGTTTTCAATTTAATTTTCTATGCGGAAATTCTTCGTCTACTGTTTAGGATAGAGATGTACGGGTAGGTTTGCCAGTATATCAGTTTATATGTGTGTGATTGTATCTAGAACGAACAAAACACCCACTGAGGAGGTTCGGCACTTGTACTCGTAGGTCCTGATATGCGCTTTCGCTGAAAAAGGAAAATTTTACATAATTAAAATTATGTTACTTATCTGTGCGATAGTTACTGGCATATGTGCGGAGTGAGGGTTGGAGAAGACAGATGGGAGGCTAAGAGCTTGAGTGGCTTCACCATACATTTCATTCTCTCTATGAGTTTTTAGATTTTCAGGTCATAGAGGTGGTAAGTGAGGAGAAAAGTCGTGTCCTTTGCAACAATAAGGTCTAGAATCTGTGCTGAGTTTAAATATTTTTTGCGTAATTTTCATCTTTAACGAGGCTAAAAGCGAACAATTCCTTGTTTTTATGGACAAAGAAAAACTGCAGGAAACGTAATGGAGTGAAAAGGACACTCAAAGTTGAAGAGGTGGTATTTGAAAGTTAGCACAACTTGTTTCAGTGAGGGTGAGCTAGCTTGAATACAAATTGAAAATGTTTAATGTATCTACGGGTAGCTTTGTGTGACATATGTATCTGTAAGTAGGACGATTACACATCTAATGAAGTTCTTTTGTTTTTCGTGTCACAGTTGCCTTATGATTAATTGTTTAAAAGTTAAATGGTCGACAGACATCAAGATATCCCACCTGAAAGGCTCTTAATCCACGCAATTAATATATCTGTTAAATTTCGCATAAATCAGGATATAAAAGCAAAAGTTTTTGAGAATTTTCCAATACCCACGTCATTATGACTACTAGCCAATGAGTAACAGGGTATTCTGTCTGTTAGGTGCAACCTTAATGACACTTACTTATGCACAATATCTGATGCTAAACACAAAGGCAATGATATTGTTTCTAGCAGGCAGTACTTAGTTGTCTAGATGGAGCTACAATTTGGCATAATCTTGACCCTCATCCAACCTCGAACTCTCCAGTCAGTGCAGGTTTTACTCGACCTCCTTCTGTTGAGCAATCCTATTGGATTAATATCCCCGATCATGTGTGTGTGTCATCTTTGGCGAGATCTTCTTTTATTTCGTTGTCCCTCAAAGTGAGAATTGATGATCCTGCGCAGTTAACATCCACTCTTTGTCATTTAGGGCAACTTATACGCATTTTTCTAATCAGGTAAATCAGAAAAGGACATGGCAATCTCCGAATCATGAAACGTTAAATCAAATTGATTACATTGCGATCCATGTTAGGCATGCCTCCATTATTCTGCACGCCCGAACCTTCCGGGCAGCCAAAATTGACTCAAATCACCATCTTGTTGTAGCCAAGGCACAAGTACGTAATTCCCAAGCGCCACAATAAGGAAGGACTATTGTAAGAAGGTAAGACGAAGCTGCAATTACAAAAGCCTGCCAAAATCATCGTCTTATGCATATCCCGATATCTCTCAATATATTCCATGCCGCCAGCATCAAGTATCGAAGAGGAAACGGTACCAGCGTGCAATTAGAGACGCCGCAGCTGATGTGTTTGGTATTACTCGACCCTCACCAGGAAGCCCACAAAAGTGCCGCTGCATTGAAGGACGAGAGCTGCATTTGAGTTCTACAAGCAAAAGAGACGAGAAAAATATCGGCTTCTTCAGAAGAAGAAAAATGAGCACGAGAAACGCGTGATCGAGGATGAAAAGAGGTTGTTCTCAGGTACAACAAACAGAAAATTTACCAGGATGTACACAAGACCAGCCAGAAACCTGTAGGGATGTAGAAGGGAGGTGCTGAGAACTTTTCTGCACACTGTACTCGTATTATCGCGAAAATCACAAAAACTCATCGACAGGTAGAATAGACCGCTCAACTTTGGATGACCGACTGACCAAAATGAAGTAAGGATGGCAATATCGAAACCAAAACGTCCACTCAACATCGGATATAAGATCTAACTCGCACTATGAACGTTGGAATACCATTATTAATGCGTTTCGGATCAGGAAACTTGAAAATCGATCAAATCTTCATACTCTCTCAGATCCTTCTTCTTCTTTTTCTTAAGTGGCGCTACAGTTCGGGGTGAACCTGGGCCTTAACCAAAGAGCCTCTCCAGCTGACATGGTCTTTCGCCAGCCCCTTCCATCGGTAATGCACTCCAAGTTGGTTGAGGTCTCTTTCCACTTATTCCACAGTAGATTCAACTGTCCTCTGCAACATAGTTCCCGGGGCTGGCATTTGAAGATTTTTCGGGCCGGAGTTGTGGTGTCTATTGGCTTTACATTGCCCAGTCATTTCATGACTGGTTTCAAGCAATTACACAAAACGGCAGCGCGAAGTCAGCGAATAAAGAGAAAGTCGGCTGTATCTCAACGTTCCTTAAGGGTGTTAAAGTTAATAACAAATTAATTTTAAGTTTTGAAAGGAGGGCGGAATCAGAGGATCGTTTCAGGGCGTACCTCGAAGAGTAAATCGAAAAAACCGGCGTTGCTGGATGCTTTCGATTCTGGAGATATGAACACGATGATATGGGGACCACACTTTACTGGCGTACACTAAGAGGGGGCGAACATAGGTAATATAGGGGGACCTGATCGCGTATGGGTTGTTGAATTCTCTGGATCACCGTTTTATAAAACCTAGTACAGAGTTAGCTTTAAGGATTATCAAATCCATATGTTAAGGGAAGTTGAGCTCCCTATCACACAAAATGCCGATGTCGCAAAGGAATTGAACGGAGGAGAGAGGTTGGTTGTTGAGAAGGTAGAGTCGGAGCGGAGGTTGATGTTGCTTATGTAAAAAAGATGATGGATAGACATTTGGCGATATGAAATTCTAAACAATTTTTGCCACACCAGATCAAAAAGCTATCAAACTATCTTGTTGAAGGAGAAGGAGTCATAGGGTAAGGAAATACAAAATAGTCTCGAAGTCTCGAAGTCTCGAAGTATATGGGAAAGCTTAGCGATGAGACGATAGTCTGTTATATCATCCTTTGATTCTTTTTTGTGGATTGGAGTTTTGGGGGACCTGGACAGAAGAATTTTAAAGAAGGGGAGGGCGGTAATTATTAATTGTTGAGAGAGACAGGGACAAAGTGGGACTAATGAGTTAATTGAATCTGACTTGGTATTGACTTGACTTTCTTAAGCGATCAAAGAAGAGACAAAGGCATTTGAAGCGACGAAAATTGTTTTTTTTCCGCGGCGAGGGCAGGTGAAAATCTTCCATCAGACACTATAAGGATCTCATAGTAGTGTGAAATTTTTTTCATCGCAATATAATCTCGTTTGGTAGGTGTCTTTCCATTGAAAGATCCTACATGTTCCGCTTTTTTAAAGCGGTTTCATATTATTGTGCCATGTCCAGAGGCTAAGTTCTTTGAAGACGGCGCAATAAATTGTGTTCGTCCAGAATTTCTAGGACTGTATTATTAATATGTCCATTTAACCGGATTTTATGTTTTCTTGCGAAGTTCCTTGCTTCATCTTCGACAGAAGTAACTCCAAGGACTTTATTTTCAAAATTTTGAAACCCCAGAGTTGTATACCAACAGCTTGTTTTCTACGCTAAGCTTGGAATATTTACCAAGTAGCCAGTACATTTTTCTGTATTTAGATTCTACTATAGTTCTTTTCGTTTCTTTTTCACGTGTGTCTTCCATTTGAGCTTTGCATCGAGAGTCATGCCCAAATATTTAGGCTCATTAGCAAACGGAATACCTACAGACCGAATTTATGTGGATTTATGTGGGCAGGTGACTTATTTTTCTGTAAAGTTTACTTGCACGGACTTGGTCTCGTTGAGAGCGATCCGCCAGATCTCTGTCCAGACATATATTATACCTTATTTAGAACGCTTTGGAGTTTCGCTGTTGATTCTTCTATTGTTTTTCCGACAGCTAAAATGGTAGTGTCGTCAGCAAAGGTGGCAAGAACAGCCCCCTCTACTTGTGGTATATCTCTTGTATATAAGAGATACAAGAGTGGACCGAGCACACTACCTTGCGGTACACCGGCCAATATATCTTTAAACTGCGATACGTCATTTCCGTATCTAACACGAAAAATTATATTTTCAAGATATTTAGTCAATATGCTGCAAAGTTTCGATGGCAAAATTTGCCAAACCTTGTCAAAGGCTTGAGAGACGTCTAGAAATACGCTTGAGCAAATATTTTTCTTTTCCAGAGATTTTTCAATTACCGTCGGTAATTTTCGAATGCTTAATCCGAAATCCAAACCGATTATTGGGGATAAGATTTTTGTCTTCAATAATTGGCATTAAACGTTTGAGCAGGATCCTCTCAAAAATTGTTGACAGGATCGGAAGGAGAGAAATCGGTCTATACGATTTTTTATCAATCGAAGGCTTACCTAGTTTTAGCACAATAATTACTTCTGCAACTTTCCATTGGCACGGAACGTATTCTATCCTAAAAGCCGCGTTAATAATATGTAAGAGCTTAGTGAATGCTTTTAAGGGCAGCATTTTAAGGACTTCTCCGGTTATCAGGTCGTATCCGGGAGCTTTTTTCGGTTTTAAGTTCGTTTAAATATTCCTTAATTCAGCAAGAGTTGCGTTTGCTATTGTAAAGTTACCAGACACCCTTTCTGATATACTAGTATAGTTTGCCCATCAAAGGGCTTAAAAGTTTCTTCTTGATAATCCTCGAAGTGCTCCGCTTTTTCCTTATCTTCCTTCGCCCATTCGTTGTTATACATTTTAATTGGTGGTGCTGGGGTTTTGGACCTTTTAAAGTCTTTAAATGCTTTCCAAAGCGTATAATTCGTTTGGTTTCCTGCCGTCAAGTTTACGACATACATACTCGTACGTATTTACTACGCAATTTTTGTGGTTTTTATGAGTCTCCTTGAGTAGATTACAAATTTTATTCAGACGTCTTTTATCTTGCGGAGCTCGAGTAAATTGCCATTTCTTGCGTGCTTTCCTCTTTTCCCTTACCATTTCTTTTATCTCTGGCGGGTAATGTGTGCTATTTTTCGCCGTTTTTTGTCGTTGATGAGGTGTGTTGTTCCACGCAGCAGATTGAACGATTTCCACGAAGGATTCAACTTGTTCAAGTTGTTATCTTATTGATACATTCAATTCCACGTTGTATTCGATTTCTTTCCTGAATCCTTCCCAATTGGTATTTCTTCCAGTTCGTCAAAGCGGTACTTGTCTTTTAATGAACGTGTCACTCATTGCCAGTATGACTGGAGAATGATCGGAGGAAAGATTGAAGCTTTCATCAACTTTTTTATAATTGTTGTAGATTCCTTTAAAAACGAAAAAATCGACAAGATCGGGTATTTTCATTGTGTCGTCGAATGGAAGTCACAGTTGTGTTCCATGCCAGCTTCATAGACTTATTTACGTTTTTGGGAAACACATCTTGAGCCCCAAAAAGTGTGTTTAGCATTAAAGTCACCGCCAATTATAAAAGCAGATCCTTACTTACTTACTTACTTTAGGTGGCGCTACAGTCCGGGGTGGACCTGGGCCACAGTCAACAAGCTTCTCCAGCCAGCTCGATCCCTGGCTAGCTGCCTCCAGTTTCGCACGCTAAGTTGGCTGAGGTCCTCTTCCACTTGCGTGCGCCACCTGAGTCTTGGCCTTCCTCTACTGCGCTGTCCCTCGGGGGCGGATTCGAAGACTTTTCGGACCGGAGCATTGGTGTCCATGCGCTCTACATGACCCAGCCATCTCAGTCTTTGGATCTTCACTCTTCTGGCTAGGTGCATGTAGCTGTACAGCCCATACAGTTCGTCGTTGTATCTCCTCCTCCACTCACCGTCAATGCAGACGGGACCGAAGATCGCCCGAAGAATTTTTCTCTCGAAGCAACCAAGAACACCCTCATCCATTTTTGATAATGTCCATGCCTCTGCGCCATAGAGCAGGACCGGGATTATTAAAGTCTTATAAAGGGTGACTTTTGTTGTCCGAGAGAGGGCTTTGCTACTCAATTGCCTTCTTAACCCAAAGAAACAGCGGTTGGCAAGAGTTATTCTTCGCTTGATCTCAGCACTGGTGTCGTTGTCTGTATTTATAGCGGAGCCTAGGTAGACAAAGTCCTTATCTACCTCAAAGTTATATCTGTCGAGGGTGACGTTCTGTCCGAGACGTCGGTGTTGGTTGTCCTTTTTGCTTGACAGCATATACTTGGTCTTGCCCTCATTGACCGCTAAACCCGTTTTCGCCGCTTCCGTCTTAATACTCGCGAAAGCGCCACTGACATCACGCTGCTTTCTCCCGATTATGTCAATATCGTCGGCGTATGCGAGTAGTTGGACGGACTTTTTAAAGATAGTGCCTCTTGTGTTTGCTCGTGAGTTTTGCACTATTCTTTCAAGTACGATGTTGAAAAAATCGCATGACAGCGCATCGCCTTGTCTAAATCCTTTCTGGACATCAAAGGTCTCGGTGAGATCTTTACCGACCTTGATGGAGCAGCGTGCATTCTCCATCGTCATCCTGCACAGACGGACGAGTTTGGCAGGGATGCCAAAACTAGACATTGCTCTATATAGCTCGTCTCTATAAATGCTGTCATACGCGGCCTTAAAATCGATGAATAGGTGATGGGTATCGATCTGAAGCTCATGGGTCTTCTTCAAGATCTGCCGTAGTGTGAATATCTGGTCGATCATGGACTTTCCCGGCCTGAAGCCACACTGATATGGACCTATCAGGTTGTTGACGAACGGCTTAGGCGTTTACACAATACGGCGGATAAGATCTTATATGCGATGTTAAGGAGACTGATGCCTCTGTAGTTGGCGCAGTTCAGAGGGTCTCCTTTCTTGAGAATTGGACAAACAATGCTGAGGTTCCATTCATCGGGCATACTTTCGTCCGACCATATTTTACAGATGAGTTGGTGTATGCTCCTTACCAAGTCATCGCCTGCCGCTTTGAAGAGCTCGGCAGTCAGGCCATCCGCTCCAGCAGCTTTGTTGGACCTAAGCTTTGATATGGCTATCTTCACTTCATCCAGGTCGGGTGGACGGAATTGTTGGTCATCATCGTCCAGGTTGAAAGGTTGATTCTGCCTGACAGAGGTATTTGGTCCGTCATCGCCGTTATACAGTCTGCAGAAATGATCTTTCCAAATCCTCAGCATCAACTGCGATTCTACTACGATGTTCCCTTGTTCATCTCTACAGGCTTCTGTTCGGGGTTTGTTTCCGTGGCATGTTATTTTTATCTTTTGGTAAGACTTCCGAACCTCATTCCTGGAGTAGCATCTCTCAATTTCCTCGATCGCGCGCTTCTCATGCTCTTTCTTCTTCCTCCTGAGAAGCCGGTGCTCGTCTCTCCTCTTCCGCTCATAGAGCTCATGAGCAGCTCTGGTCTTTCTAAGCAGCGCCGCGTTATATGCATCTTGCTTAGCTGCATGTGCTTGCCGGCATTCATCACCGAACCAGGGGTTTCGTTGTGGTGGACGAGTGAAACCCAGCACATCAGAAGCGGCATCTCTGATGGCGTTTTGGCAGTGTTTCCAATGGCTGGCGGCATTGGACCTCTTAAGAGATTAAGTGACACTCGATCGGAAATTTCTCGTCGAATATTCTCACAGCATTAGTTCGTCTTGGCGTAGTTTGGGATATCCGCAACCGTACCTTGGCTACAACAAGGTAATGGTCCGAGTCGATGTTGGCTCCTTGGAACGTACGGACATCCATAATGCTGGAGGAGTGTCTTGCGTCGATCGCAATGTGATCAATCTGGTTGACTGTTGATTGATCAGGAGTTCTCCAAGTCCCCTTGTGTATGTCGAGATGTAGGAACCGCGTGCTAGCCACGACAATGTTTCGCCCCGCCGCAAAGTCGATTAGCCTGAATCCGTTATCGGAGGTGGTGTTGTGCAGGCTATATTTTCCGATTGTTCCACCAAAGATACCTTCTCTTCCTAGCTTTGCATTAAAATCACCGAGGACAATTTTAATGTCATAGCTAGGGCATTGCTCGTAGGTCTTGTTGAGGAGCTCGTAGAAGGCATCCTCGGTGTCGTCATCTTTCTCCTCTGTGGGGGCATGCGCGCATATAAGGCTAATGTTGGCGAATTTAGTCTTGATGCGGATTGCTACGAGGCGCTCGCTCACATGCCGGAAGCTGAGGACTTCTCGTCTTAGTCTGCCTCCGACAGCAAATCCGCATCCAAATAAGCGCTGCTTTTGCCGTCGATAGCAATTGCCGTAGTAGATGTCGCAGTTTTTCATCTTCTTTTTGTCCGGCCCATCTCATCACATTTCTTGGATGGCGGTCTAGGGCCTCCGCTAGTTGCTCGGCTGCACGTGGTCTATTAAGGGATCTAACATTCCACGTGCATATCCGAAGCTCATTGTCCTTAAATCGTTTGCGTGGGTTGTCAACAGTAGATCCGTCCATATCCGAGGCTTGTTGATGCTTCGTAACTTAACTTTTTTTTAAATGGCCGGGCAGTTACCCCGGCGGCACAACCCCCAACCATTTTGAGTGCCCCTAGGACGAGGGGTCGGTTACACCGAAGCCAGTTACCCGTTCCGGGATGTAAGCGCTGCCGTTGGTCCTTATAGGGCTCATCCGCCACCATCTCTTTTCCAAGACCCTGACTAAGTCCTGGAAATCCTTTCCGGCCTGAGCTCCAAATATGTCGGAGTAGCCCGGATAAAGTCTTGTTTTGTTTTTCTGACACTAATGCTGGTTAATGGCGCAGGAAACTCGCCATTTGCCCCCTTAACTTCGCAACCTCTAGTGAGATTCCCAGATGGCGCCACGGGGAGGCGTTAAGTAGAACTTATTAGCAGAGCTGCAAGATTTTCGGCTGCAGAGGCTCATTCTCGTCATTTAAGGAACCAGCACCTGTCGGAAGATGCTACTTCTACGAGGCCTTAAACTAATCGTTGCCATCCAAAAGCAGATCCAAGCGAAATAAATATATTCTTTACAGTATATCTTGTGATCTTGGATCGCGGAGGGAAGTAAATGGCTGAAATGATAATGGAATTGTGTTCGGTTTTTACGCGCACAGCAATTAGTTGCACAGGCTCGAGCTCTATGTTTATATCTACGTTATGCTCGATCGCCTCTTTGATATATATACCTCTAGCATTTCCTGATGGGTGATACGCGTAGTAATCCTTAAAACCCCTCATTTTTGCGCGCGACCCATTTTTCAAGTGGGTATCGGAAATTAAACAAACGTCAATATCACTGATATTAAGGAATAACACTAATCATTTGAGTTTTTCTAAAACGCCTTTAGCGTTCCAATTAAGTAATTTTAGTTTTTTTAGTTGAAAAATGATTGATAATCTGGTGGAGTCCACTCTGGCTGAGGAAGATTAAGGTCGCAGAAAATTAGGATATCGTCAATAGAGTTATACAGGTCAATTAAATGGTCGATTGCATTGATGAAAAGTTGCTAGAATTCGATAGGTTGAGCTGGTGGGATGTAAAAACATATAACGTACAGGTACTGGAGGGGGAATGCTATTTTTATTGCAAAGTTACAAAGTCGACCTTAGAGGAAGAAGAAATGGTAATTGGAGAAGAGTTGTGGATAGCCAGTAGGACACCTTGACAGGGGAATTTACATTTGGAGCTGTACGATCGTCGCTGCGAAAAACATTCGAAGTAGGGGAGAATAATTCCTGGTTCATTATGTTGGGAATCAGATTAGTTTCAGTCAGGGCATACATAAATATCAAAGGGAAAAGCATGCGATTGGCATAGAACAGCATTGGTTTATATACAGGCGCCCACTTAAGTGTTTTTACTGGCAAGATTTTGTGGTGTACTATATTAAGACCGTGAAAAACTGATTTGGAATCTATAAGGTTTGTGCTTAACGGTTTAATGGCTGTATGACTGTGTTTTAGTCAACAGTCTAGTCTGGCTTTGCGGTCTTCTGAATTGTGGCCGCTTTTTCCACATCCCACATTGTGATTCGACATACTTACTTTAAAAATGTTTACTTCTGAGTGAGACGAAAAGTTACTATTTACCCTCTCAGTTCAAATATGTTGTTGAAAAAGCCAAAACAACAATTTTTCGTACACTTACTTCAATCTTCCCACCAAGCATTTCTAAATAAAAACAAACACACAACCTCTAGCCAGCAACAAAAATCACTTAACGCAAGCAACAGCTGGAAAGCATACCAACTTTTTAACAAATTGAAATGTTATTCCCTTTGTCAAGTTGTTTTCTCCATCTCTCGTCAGCAAAATAATTTACAAAACAAACCACCGACCGTAATCCTTCTATTTGCATAAAACCCGGTAGAAAGTTAACCTCAAATATAAAAACACTGAGGCAAGCACGTAAATATGAGGGGTTATTGACACAGCACTCCCCCCTCCCCTAAAAAAAAAAAAAAATCCAACCAATAAGCACCTACACATACTCTAATCGCTCTCTAAGGGAAAGTTACAAAAAATGTTTTTCGTAAAATGTTTGCACAAGGAAGTCAAAAACAACAACAGCAACAAGACACCCCAAAAAAAAAAAAACGTAAAAACAAAAAGAGGAGCGATGTATTTAGTTTGTCAGACATAATCAACATCATTGACAGTAGCTGAGGGGCTATTAAGCATACCAACATTAAACGTTAAATAAACATCATCCCCTAAGTAAATTTTGTCATCAGTTGGAAGGACATCGCACGTGGCCGTAGCTTCATACGTAGTAGTTGTGGTGTAACACAAATAAATAATGGCAACACTGGTTGCACCATTGGTCACACTCAGTCCTCATCCACTGGTCAGTATTGTGATGTGTGCGTCCTTTGTCCAACCTCTAATTTGTTTTTATCGCTTTGATGACACAGTTATTCGTATCTATTACATTATTGCCAAGTGCCACTGTAAAGAGATACACAATAGCAGAGTTACCGCTATCAACTGCCTAAATGACCACGGAACATTGTTGAAAGAGCTACGAGTTGGTTTTGCTTTAGATTTTCCTCCTGCAATCTGAGAGATTGTTTCCAAAGATTCGGGTTCAAATCCTGCGCAGTGGATGTGTTGTAATGTTGAGAGAGTGCCTGCAATGTTGTCCATGTGCTTTCTGTTTATGTTTTGTCCCTTTTTTGTTAAAGGATATTCAACAGAGTTTTGCATGGAGCATTCGGATGGTATAGATTGAGAATTAATTAAATGAACAAGTAACAGCTGAACGAGTAACTTATGGATACATTCTTATCAGTGCAGGCACGAGAAACGTAACGGATGCCAGTGGCGGAACGAGTTTGGGGGTCATCGAAATCCTTTTAAATGGTGAAACTATTACACAAAGTGGCGCAAAATTAATCATCCAATTTTTTGTTTTTGAATTAAATCTTTACTAAAAAAAAAAAAAATGATTTTGAGTAGAAATCTTTATTTTCTGTTAAGTGGAAAAGATGATATCCGTCAAGTGGCTGCCGCCAGAGTTGATACACATTCGTGCAGGTTTTCCATAACTTTCCGCAAGATTTCCGGTGATAACTGTTTACATTCCTGTCGAATATTCTCCTTAAGGGCTGCGATTTTATGAGGCTTGTTGTCATAAACCCACGACTTTAAGTTGCCCCAAAGAAAAACAAGTCGGGGATGGTTAAATCGGGCGATCTTGCTGGCCTTGCCAAATCGCCAAAAGGGAAGATTACGCGACTAGGAAACGCTTCCTTCACAATATTCATTGTGGCTCATGCTGTGTGTGCAGTTGCACCGTCTTGTTAAAACTACATGTTCACCAAGCCCCGCTCATCCAATTCCGGCAGTAAGAAGTCATTCATCACTCCTCCCGCGTGACTGACTGTGTGGATGTAATGGCTCTTCCTGCATCATACGCGGATTTTCAATGCCCCAGATATGAAGATTTCGCTTATTGACGTAATCGCTTAGGTAGAAACGCGCCTCGTCGCTCATGATGATTTTCGACACAAAGTCGGCCTCTTCGTTGTTGAGATTTAGGATGACTTGACAGCAGAGTATAGCGCTCCATTGCTTGTCTGTTTGAATTCTGAAGCTATCTAGTTTACAAATGTCAAATATTATTGACGTACGACGCCATTCGCAAGAATTATAACATCTTTCGATAGGATGATTAATTTTGCGCCACCTTGTATCTATATAATGTTAGAAACTACACTTTTCATTTGTATGCTGTTGAGAGTTTACAAGATCGGTGATTTCTGCAACACAGCTTCAAAAATTTGCTCTCTTATTTATCATCGTGCCCTCCCTGGGGCAATCGTCGTTTTCAATTTCATTTTTCGAATTTGGTTGTAAGTTATCATATTTGGTTGGTGCCAATTCTTAAGAACCCTCATGTTCATACTCGTATAAGTTGCAAGCAAGTAGTGTCTTGGAGGCCCATCTGGATGTGGTGCTGGAATCCAAATACTTGGGCCTGAAAGGAAAAAACGCGAACCGAAATGTTATGGATTGAAGAGAGCGCTTCACCCTACAAGCAAGGAGTCAAGTTGATGACGTTAAGTCAAGTGATGAGAATTTTATATCAGAGCGCCCAGCTTCACGTAGCAGATAACACCTACCCATCTCTGCCAGCCTTTGGGTCTGAAGCTCTCAGTAACAGCATTTTGCAGCTACAGCAGAGTGCTAGCTATCAAAACTTAGCAAAGGACTATCATAAAATGAAAAATTTATTGAAGGCTTCTACGAGTTCTCCTCTTTTACACCGAAGGTTGCAAAGCCGCAAACAATGGTGATAAAGTATCTCGAGTCGTCTACTGTCTACTCAATGGCTACAAATCTTAGAACAACTTATTCGAAATGACTTCCATTTGCCTTCCAGCACGACTTAAGACGATGTGGCCACTCATCGATTGCGAGACGCACATCATGCATGGGGAAATTGTCCACTGCACGGACAAGGGCTCGCTTCAACGACTCAATATTTGAGTGTCGAGTAGAGCAAGCCATGTTAGAGGGCATGGCCTACGCACTAAAACTTGTAATCCAACGGGCTGAGGTCTGGACTACCAGCTGGCCAATCATCCGTTGCTATGAAGTCCGGAACGTTGTTTTTGAGCAGTTGAGTCGTTTTTGATTTGTAAGCTGGAGCAGAGTCTTGCTGGAGACTTCACAATGGGTTCCAAGACGGTCGATTGATATACTTTGGCCGATTTTTTCACTCCTTCCTTCCCACCATACCATTACAGACGCGGGGTGGTGGCCTCTTTGAACCCTCGGGATGAGTTGGGATGCTTTTCTGACATACCGAGCATACACACGATCGTTCTTTTGAACGATTCTTCTAGGGTGAAGATTTTCTCGTCAGTATACAGGATTTGTCTAGGAGCGTTCTTCGCGTACCGGCTGACTAAAGCTTTCGATCTTCTCTTGCGTTTTTCCTTCAATGCTGCCGTAAGCAGGTGTCCATTGTGTCACTTGTACTCGCTGAGTCCTAAATCTTCTTTGATAATGCAAGACATGGATTTTTGCAAAATTCTCATTTCCCGAGACAAGATTTTCTGTTTTCGCAGCGGTTTTCGGTCTCTTCGTTTCTTCACGGCTTTGATCGCTTTCGGAGTTGTCACAGTGCGCGGACAGCCGGATCTTTGACGGTCTCGTTCTCCACCAGTATCCTCAAACAACTTCACAGCACGATACACAAAATTGCGAGTGATTGCGAGCGGTCGCAACGTCCTAAATATATCGCCTTTTTCCATGTTGCATTTAAGTAGGCCAACTACAACAATACGATTTTCGATGTCGCCCCATTCCATGATTGTTAGCAATTAATGTCAAAAACTTTTTACATCACAATGAAGCATAAATATCAACTGTCAAATCCCAATCAATACGAAATGGATGCGTCCAGTGTTGCATTCGTAATGAGTGAGTTCAGTTCTGTACCAGTATTTATGACTTGACTAGGTACATACGAGTATATGGCAATTTCAAATCTTCTCCGTAACTAAGGGTTTAAAGTATGTTCAGGGGATTCGTGCTTGTTCGTTCTTCGTACGTGTACTCTAATTGTTTTCGTTGTACTTTATATTGATGATAGCCTAGTCGCACCAAGTGATGTAAACCACATTAAGGAATCAAGAAATATGTATTACTTAAAGTATCATCTTAAAATCACAGTTCGTGATAAAATGCAATTCAGATGGGTCGATAGGTGTTCAGCTGACTGTCTAAATGCACCGACTTTTATGTCGATTTAATATGAAAGAATCTAAAGGAATAGCATCACCATGTAAAGCGGTCAAAAGACCATCGATGCAATCTTCGGCTTCACCGGATCTTAGTTGCTTAACATTTCAAAGAGGCCAAGGCTACGAGACCCAATATCTTGCACGTATAATAGTTGGAATGCTAAGTACAGGTCATATAAAAAGTCTCCGCGGTACTTTTTTGAAAAAAAAAATTTCTTTATTCAAAATCAATTTCAATCAAGTACATATTGGGCATTATTATCTATGACCATTTGCCACTTTCCGGATAGCTTCATAATTCCATCGGTGTAGAACTTCTGTGGTTTATCAGCGAAAAACTTGGCCAAGTGATTTTCAGCGGCTCTTCGGTTGGCCAATTTTTACCATCAACAGAGTTTTGCAAACACCGAAACAAATTGTAATCAGAGGGTGCAAGGTCCGAGCTATACGGTGGATGCATCAACACTTCTCAACCAAGCTCCATCAATTTGTTTCGGGTCATCAAAGATGTGTGTGGCCTAGCATTGTCATGATGGAAGACAATTTCCGTTCTGTTGGCCAATTCTGGTCGCTCTTTCTAGATAGCTTCTTCGAGTTATGCACAGTAGAGGATCGAATTGACCGTTTCGCCCAGTCTTAGCAGCTCATAATAGACAATACCCTTCCAATCCAACAAAACACTCAAAATAATCTTGATTGCCGTCAATCCAGGCTTTGTGGTCGGTCACTGGCCTTTGACCATGATCGCTTGCATTGGATATTCTTGTATTTAATCCATTTTTCATCGCCCGTAGTGAATTGCTTCAAAAATGGTTCCATGTCGTTACGTTTCAGAAGCTTTTCACTGATGGTTATTCGATCAATTAAATTTCTTTGCGTTAATTCATGGGCACTCAAACATCGTCCTTCTTTGAGTAGCCTGCTCGTTTTCGATGATTCCAAACTGTTATACAGTTAATGTTTAGTGCCTCCGCTATCTCCAGCACAGCTTTTGTGCCTTGCTCCATCAGTTGCTAAATTTCATCGACTTTTTCTTTGACCACTCAGTGACAACTCCTGGGTCTGCCGTTCACTCACAGCATTCTCACCGTAAACTGTACAAATTTTTCGGCATGTTTTTGCAGCGTTTTTCCCTTTTTATAGTAAAAAAAACATCACATAGCGTATTTCTTCAGATATTTCACTCATATTCGAATCAGTATAACTTTAACCACGAGTAACGAATTACACCGCTGTCTTCACAAAAAATTTAGCCTGACATGTTACCTTTCAAACACAATCAGATAAGTGTTTTCAGATAAATGGACATCAACACCATCTAGTGACAAAAAACCGCGGAGACTTTTTATATAACCAAATACAATAGATTTTTAGAGAACCATTTTCAACATCATATCAAAACTTTTGAAAGGATTTTCAGGTATTTGAATAAAACTCCGAACATTGAACTTAACTATTTTTTGTTTTATTGACTCAGACTATTCCGGGCGACATTGAGTATAGACGTTCTACTAGCGGATATGTGTTTCTCTTGCGAGAATATGCTATTTCTTGGAGTTTAAGACGACAACGATGACTTTCGTCATCCGAAGCTGAATGTACGCCTGCGTCATGGGATGTTTATGAATTTATATGGCAAAGCACATTATTAAAGAATCTACTTACTGAAGAACTTGTGAGATCAGTTCTGCATCTGCATAATCAAGAAGCTCTAAACGTTGTCAAAAATGCTGAGTATCACAAAATTTTTGAATAAAGAAAAACCTGATATATTTAAATTCACAATTAATGCAAAAAGAAATATTTAATGAACTAATGAGTTAATAATGAGTGGTGGTGTTGAGAATACATTTTTAAAATTATATCTTTTGCTTGCCATGAATACACTCCACTGAATGTAATGCATAAATTAACTTTATTTCTCTTTGAAGCATAGAGGAAAAAATTTTCGAATTCGAGTAGCCATTGATCGACCAAATTTGTAGGCATATTAATTTTGTTGCCACAGTATATTATCTATCTTTCACTTTCAATGAATTTTCCAACTGATGAAGCCTCTCTTTGTCTCTAATAATAGTCACTTCATTCGAGTAAAAGCCAAATAGGACTTCAGAAAGATCCCTCCGTTCGATATAACCCCTTTAACAAGCATCGTGTGTACAGAATCACTTTGTTCTGAATTTAATCCATTTCAAACCAACTGAAGTTTAATGGCTTGGCGACTACTGTTGATACATACTTATAACTTGGTGAAGCTTCGTCTACCTCTTCTTTACTATGCCTTTCTGTAAGGCCCTTCTGAACTTAACTGGCCCCAGTCTGATTAATGTTGGAAAGAGAATGCTTTCTTCCGTTTACGAAGATAAGCGTCGGAAAAGCTTTTAAAAACTATTCACAATAATCGTCTTCAAGACTCCCATTGATCAGCTTCATTAGGCTTTCAAGTCAGCGCCAGATGCCTACTGTACCTGAGCCACAAAACTATCCTCTAAATCGAAATATATCACCAACTCAGAAAAGTCCTCCTTAAAGCAGTAAATCTAATAGTTTCTGTAAGCCTTCAGCTCATGTTTGCGCCATACTAATCTTGCCCTCTCAAAGCGGTATATGACATCATTGGTATCCTGCGACACTGATTATGACATAAGGAAAGTGTAGCTTCAGAGTTGTAAAGGAATGCACTCTTTTTTTAATGCAATTTTTGAATCATTCAGTTTAATGATTGCATTGAATACATTCATTATTGAATTCATGAGTTATTTTGCATTCAGATGCATTTTTTTTGCATTCTTTTATATTCGTTTTGACAGTATTTGCCTTTATGCACACGCAAAAAATGAGGTCGTGTGTAATCAAAAACTTTGGATGATCTTTATAGATGTTTGCCTGCAGAAGCACTTTCGTTTTAAAACGTTAGAGCAGTTTGAACACATTATTCACTTGATTCATTATATGAAAGACAAGTAAGAATATTCTAGTGCACCCAGGTCTCTAAGTTCTTACAGTTTTTGTAGTAAGTGTAGGATTTGAATACAGGTACAGGGTGAAAGAACTAAAATATATAAACAGATCCAACTAAGTGTGCACTGCATATACCTATGTGAATGTATGTAATGTTTGCACATATGTCAATGCAAATATTGCCATAAAAAAAATTAAATGAACACAAAAGAATGGAAAGAATGCAAGAATTGGTTCTATTAACTGCATTTAATTGAAAGTTAAAATAATGAATGCAATCATTATACCGCTAATAAATGCTGATTGCATTCGTTTTCGTTGCACTCTTTTTGAAGTTAATGATTGCAATCAGTATTTTGAATTCATTTGATGGTTTTTTGAGAATGCATTCAAAAATGATTGCATTCTTTACAATTCTGTGTAACTTTAAGGACTCCTACTTACCATTGTACTGCAATGAACTCGACGGCGACATAAACTTGATTTTTTTTTCTATGGCAAGTGGACCTCTTATCTGCGGCAAAATAGTTCATATGGACTACATTTTCACTTCAATTCTTTTTCTCTTAAATTGTGTTTGATCACAGCAATGCATAACTTAGTACCGTATTCGAACAATACTTCTTGAAAAATTCTGTTCTCAATACTTTCTATTTTATACTAATAAGAGTAGCACACACCTTCAGAATGTTTCAACAGGTGATATTTAAGTGTACTGCCTTCGATGTCATATTCCGTCTTAAGTTCGTACTAGCCCTGAACAGAAAATCAGCTGAAATAACACTTCAAGGGATCTCTGGAATGTTGATCGGTATGCCATCTCTCGACAGGCTTGATAGATTCATGCAGGGCTAGAAATTTACAGGTGAGTTCACTAACTTAAAGGTCTTTTGTTCCATTTGAAGAGGAGATAGTACAGGACTTCAATGCACCCAGGTTATCTGAAATTGACATGCCTTTTTTCAATTTCAATATTTGGACTTGCAATTCTTCTGATAATTTTGGTCGGTAGGCACAAGCTTCAAGATACAATCGGTAGATCAAAGACTGTTCATAATATTGGTTGTTTGGATTAGGATTGATGTGGTGTTTGGAACTTAAGTCACTCTATATCTGTATGTTAACCTATTGTGATGGCCAGGATGGATTGGGAGGGGATAGAAATTAGATCGCAGTTCATGTAGCCAATGAATGCAGAATTTGTCGCCTGTAATTCGCTATTGCGCTTTTCTCTGTGTAATCGAACAAGGGTAGAGATAGCTCAGCTCTACTTTTCTAAAGATTCCTAATTGTTTTGGATTTGCTGAGTTCATATGGCCGGAACTATCATGTTTCGAAGTTTCACAGGTTGGAAGGTATTAGCCTTTATTTGTATCGTTAGGTCCATTTGTATACTATGAGTGCAGAGTCGCGGTTTGATACTTTGATCTGCCAGATATAGGGAGGATCCGAGGGGCTAATTCGTTTTCTTGTTCATTGATTATCACACATTCCCAAATTCTCTAGGAAAGCGCTGCATAAGCTTCGATTTTATATCGAATGTCGCGTTGGAATAGAACAAGTTTTATTTTTTGCGGATTCCTAATACACAGAACTTGGCCCCTTTTCGGAGGATTCTAAAGGCATAGCTTATAATATTCCTGATCGTGGGGAGTAACTTGTTGGTTGGTTATAATTCGCCTATTTACTCCCTTTTTAGATTCAACTTTAACTTTCAACAACAAGGGTCCACAGAAGAGGTGATATCACTCTTCATTAAGGGGTACCTCTTTAGATAATGACAGTCTCACTTTTGTCGAGCAGCTCAAATGCCGGTCAAATAAAATAAATTCATTCAAAAATAATATTTTTTTTATTCGTAAATAGTTCCATTCTAATCCATTTGTTTTCACGATCGGTCTTAATTTCAACTGAGAAATTTTTAGAAGGTCAAGAACCTTATTAGTTCGAGATAATTTGTCCGCAATTGACGGTAATTGTCAGTATTTCTTTCGAAAAACATGAATTTGCTCTTAAAAATAATTTTAATATTTTAGTGGGCAACTGACATATTAGCGAAAAGCAGTAGAGCGACATATTGATGAACCAATTTAAAAGCTATAAAATCTCCTTTATCTGAGTTTATGACGATTGAATCAGTTACACTCGATATTTTCGAGACATCAAAGTTTTTTTTTTGAGACATTTGTGGTTCTTAAAAGTAAATAACTTTGAAAACATTTTTGAACTCTGTCACCTTAGTTGAAAATCAGATTTATTTCACGTGAACGAGATTTATAGCATAGTCATCAGTGGGTCATATATTAATTCCTACTGACATTAAACTGGGTGGGTGTTTGATACCGGATTAGACTGGCAAGTTCAATGAACTCTCTTCATGGATGCAAATGTTCGCTGGTATACATCACACAAGATATGACATCTGTATCACTTAGTTTGACTTATTTATAAGTTATGTGAGAAACTGTGATCATGAAAATAATTGACATGGACCTAAGACTTTTTACTTGCATCGAAATCTTTGACTAACAAGCAAGAATTCTTGGCTTAAACTGCCTACAACTACGTATATGGTCTTACTATATGAGCCACTAATACGAACTTTTATAATGAATGACCCTTCTTTCCTAAACTGTATCTTCTGAAGTGGATCTGTTTCTGAAGGCAAACATTGGCAAGAAGTCTTGAGTTTCCGGGATGTGAACGAACGCATTGCTACAAACCGTATTAATGTTAGGTTTGCCCATATTACCTTTATATTCGCCCACGCCCCACACTGAGGGGAGAGGTAACATCACCAAAGCAGCTTAAATGAACTCTTTGAGCAATGCCTTGGCTATGACATACAAATTTTCTTCATTGATATGAATGCAAAGCTAGGAAGAGAGGTAGTCTTTGGTAGTACAGTCGAAAGGTATAACCTGCCCGACAATACCTCTAACTTTGCCGCCTCACCGAACATTTTCGTAGCTAGCGCCCGATTCCCAATAGAGAGATCAATATTCACAAGGGGACTTGGAGAACTTTTGATAAATCAACCTTAAGATTAACAACAATGCGATGGATGCAATACACTCTTCCAGAATTATGGATATCCGAACACATTCCGATAAGCCACCACTTCTTTTTTGTAGCCGAGGTACGATTCCGGATCACCCTAAAAGTGCAAAGACAAGCTTTTGCTATAAGAAACGTTGACGTCTAACGGCTAAAATAGCAACTGATTGCCAAATTCTTTTCCGATATATTCTCCTTAAGTCTCCACGCTTCTGACGTGTTGGGTTTCACACGTTCACCACAACGACACGGATGGTTTGATGACGAGTGCGGGTAAACACACGCAGTTAAGCAGGATGCCTACATAGCGGCGCTACATGGAAAGACCAGAGCTGCTCACGAGAACTACTCGTACGCTTCTCAGGAGAAAGTGTGTAGTCGAGGAAATAGAGGGAAATAGGAGGATATTTCTGTAGATTGTACAATGGCGATGACGAACCAAATACCGCTGTCAGGCAGAATGAACCTTCCATTCTTGATGATGTTTATACACAATTTCGTACACCCGACTGGATGAAGTAAAGGTAGCCATATCTAAGATACAATAGAAAGCTGCTAGAGTGGACGGTCTGACTGCCGAACTCTTCAAATTTGCAGACGTTGATATGGTAATGACATAGACCAAGAGCTTCAAATCGATACACACCAGCTCTTTATCGATTTTTAGCATATGACAGAATCCATAAAGACGAGCTAAGCAGAGCAATATGTAATTTTGGCATCCCTGCTGAACTCGTCCGTCTGTGCAGGATGACGATGAAGAGTCCACGCTACTCCATCTAGGTCGGTAGAGATCTAACCGAGACCTTTGCTGTCAAAAAAGAATTTAGACAAGACGATGCGCTGTCATGCGATTTCTTCAACATTATACTGGCAAAGCGCAACACAAGAGGCACAATCTTTGTCTTTGGCACAATAAGTCTGTCTGCGACTTATTAGCATACGCCGATGATATTATCGGAAGAAAGCAGGTTGATGTCAGTGGCGCTTTCGCGAGTATTGAGACGGAAGCGGCAAAAATGGGTGTCGCGGTCAATGAGGGTAAGACTAAGTATATGCTGTCAAGCAAAAAGGACACTCAACACCTACGTCTCGGACAGAACGTCACCTTTGACTGGGATCGAACAAAGAATAACTCTTGTCAATCGCTGGTTCTATGGGCTACGAAGGCAGCAAAGCCCTTTTTAAGAATTCCAGTCCTGCTTATGGCTCCGAGACACGGACGTTATCAAAAACGGATGAGGGTGCTCTTGCCTGCTGTGAGGTGAATTTTGGTCTCGTCTGCATAGACGATGGGTGAATATACAAAGACGAGCTGTACAGTCCAGCTACAGCAACTTAGACAGAAGAATGAAGTCGTATGGGTCATGTACTAGGTGGGGTGAGAAGTAACCTCCTTGACCGCCAGAATGGGCTGCTACTGCAAAAAAGGTTATGGTGCCTTGAAGTCCGTTCAGACTTAGTTAGACATGCCAAATTTCAGTGCGATACTGTCTTTAGTTTTGTTTTGACAGCTGATTGTTGTTGACGTGTTTGGCATCATGTTGAGTATGGACAAAAACGATTTTCGTTCTCTCATAAAACATTATTTTTTGAGAGGCAAAACGGCAAAGGAAACAAAAGAAAAGTTGGATAAATATTATGGGGCTGATGCTTCGTCAGATATTATTTCGAGAGTTTCGTGGTGGCCGCAACTCCACTACCGATCAAGTCCGCAGCGGCAGGCCCTCCGATGCGGTTACAGAGGACAATGTCAAAAAAAAATACATGAAATGGTGTTGGCCGACCAGAAAGTTAAGGCGCGAACTAGCAGATACCACAAAGATTAGTACAGAGTGCACATGCCATATTTTGGGCAATATTCTGCATATGAAAAAGTTATCCTGCCGCTGGGTGCCGCGCATGCTCACTTCTGACCAAAAACATGAACGCGAGAGCACTTCGAAAGAGTGTTTCGACTTACTGATGCGGAATCGGGCGGACTTTTGGCGTCGATTGATAACTGTTGATGAAACCTGGATCCACTATTACACACCAGAAAACAGAATGAGTGCCCGGCAGTGGACTGTGGACACCGGCACGAGTGCTCCGAAGCGGCCGAGGGAGGCTCAATGGGTCAAAAAGGTATGGCGTCGGTTTTCTGGGATTTTCGTGGCATACTCTTCGTGGACTACCTCGAAAAAGGAAAAACCATCAACAGCGAGTATTACTGTGCATTATTGGAGCGATTGAAGGCCGAAATCGCCGCAAAACAGCCTCACATGAAGCGAAAAAAAATTTTGTTTCTGCAAGACAATGCGCCGGCGCATAAGAGCATCGCAACCACGGCTCAAATCAATAACTTACGGCTCCAATAGCTATCGCATCCACCGTATTCGCCCGATTTGGCTCCCTCGGACTATTATCTCTTTCAAACCTCAAAAGATGGCTCATCAATAAAAAAATTCAGCTCACGCGAGGAAACCATCGACGCCACGGAGGAGTATTTTGCAGGCCTTCCGGAAAATTCTTGGACGGGATCAAGAAGTTGGAAAAAAGCTGGAATAAGTGTATCAAGCTAAAAGGAGACTATATTGAATAAAAAAAAAAAAAAAAAAAAAATATAAAAACATTTTTTTTTCATTCCCAAGGAGGTTACTTTTCACCCCACCTAGTAGAGTGGATGGACACCAATGCTCTAGTCCGAAAAATCTTCAAATTCACCCCAGTGCGACAGTGCAGTAGAGGAGGACTGCGTCACAAGTGGCGCATACAAATGGACGGGGACTTTAGCCAACTTTACATGAGAAAATGGAGGCAGTTAGCGAAAAATTGGCCGTTTCTGGACCAAGCTACATCGCAGACTATAGTGCTACATAAAGTAAAGCAAAGAAGATGTTGCGCTTCGATCGTTTTTTGCCATGTTCTCCTCACTTCAGACAGGAACATTTTATTTAAATTGATCCACAATTTCTTTCTCAAGAAAGAGATTTACGTTATGTATTGTTAGAAACCCAGTTTTAGGCGTGAATACATGTAGGGGTTTCCTACCTATTCAAAGTCAGAAAACACTTCTTAATTGCTAGGCAGACAGTTTAAAAATTGGGAAAACTCCGTCATAAACCATAAATGACTGAAAATGGGGAAACCCTAATTAAAAATAAGTGATACTCGTACATTCGACCAGACTTCCCTTCAAAGTAAACGCTCACCATATGTACTTGAATATGGTGTTCTATATCATAAGTGATATGTACTCGTATCTCAACTAAATCAGCTCATCATCACATCAGTACTTGGTTCGAGAACAGGGCACATTGGTAGTCACGCGGAAACCCTTCAGCGTTAAAAATATACTGCGCCAATGCTAAAAATATCCACCAACGTACCACAACTGTATCAAAATGTATAATGTAACATATAGTGCATGTATCTGTATCTTTTTCATATTGCATCTCACATCTCATTACTTCAAATGTTGGTGCTTGCTTTGTTCCTGCTGCTGCTACCACTTGCAAAATGTGTTCACTTGTTCTGCTCCAATCTTCTTCCTGCGCAAGTGGGCTGGCTGGCTGGCTGGCTGGTTTGTATGCTGGATACTGGTGGGCCATGAGAATGATGACAATGATGATGATAATGGTATGATGGTGGATGCATCAATATTCTTTGAAACATGATAGCGGACATGATGCAGCAGCAGTGGCAACACCATCAGCATCATCTGTGTATGGCAGCAGCATCCCTCAGTTACGAAAACAACATCTCAACAAAACGTTTCTGTTCAAATTCGATTTCATTTGTAGAAAAATAAAGAAATTGAATACTACACCAGTCGCAGAGCACGTTCTACTAGTACACCGAACACAACATCGAAAAACGGTCGATGTTAGTTGTGTGGTGCCTTATACGCGAGTACATCAACAGAGATACAGAAGCAACAGCAGCCACTAGATAGAATTTTATTCTCAGATACATCATTCAGTTGAGTTTAAGCTACCAACCGTGGTAGTCATATATACGTCGGACGGACTTTAATTTTGATAACTGAGTGTTAAGCGAGTGTTGGGCACATTAAAGTATTTCACGGATACGGTTTTTGCTTTTCTGTTGAAATTTACGATTTTTCCCCAAAATGATGACGATAAAGGACCTTTAGATACAATTTCGCGCGAGTTTTAACATATTCAATTTTATTTGTGCTTCAGATCCTTAATTTGTGTCGAATTACTTCCGTGAGTGTGTGGTACACGTTCTAATAGATTTTAATTAAAAAAATTAAAGAAGAAGTGCTGAATGAAAAATCCTTTGTAATCTAAGTGAACCAATTGTTTTGCATTTTTCCTTCATAGGAACACGCGCGCTTCATATCGTCCTTGTGCACAAGTTACGCATATTTCAATCGAGATCGTGAATACATCGTGAATCCATCTTTGATGCCGGTATCCAGGGCCATTAAACACACCTGATTCAGTTTTCTAAAGAACGGTAAGTCAAATACGAAGACCCAGTATCCCAGATTCAGGCGAGACATCATTAATATCTGAAGGCAAGGAAAAAGTACGAATATTCGTACAAGTATCCGTTCTCGTACTTCATAAATTCAGAAAGATCCATGAATGGATTCGTGATTTTCTCCCAGTATTTGGTATTATGTAGATGTGTGGGTGCACAAATCTTCCTTACTCCTACCATACTTGTTGTTGGGTTTTTGCCTCAAATTATGACTTTGGGGATGTTTTAATATCCCTTCGCGGTATACGAGTACGAGTACGAGTACGAGTACGAGTACGAGTACTCATAAGATGCTAGATGCCACTCTCGAAAGGCAAATTTCCCGAAATTTCTGCTGCGTATGCAGTTCATCCTGAATGAAGGACAGCGACAAGGATTCAGTACAAGTACTTCCTGTTTAAGTGAGATAACGTTGAAAGTCACCCAGTGCGCTCAAAAATTAACGACGAATAATTGTAATTTATTCGTCTTTCCATCTTTCGTAGAAGACCCCCCAAAAGTGAATGCAAACCTAAGTAGGATCCAGGACAAAGGACCAACTAAACGACCGACCAATGGACCAACGACGACGACTGACGACGGGACAAGAGTAGTCCAACTGTGACCATGATAGTGAAATGTGAGCTCTTCCTTAGGTTTTGAGGTTGGTAAACGCTTATGATGGTGATTCCTTGCTTGGTCCTGCTGATGGTGGTATGGATACTGCTGTTTGTGGCCTTGATAGGATTACTTTCCTGCGGGAGAAGGAATATGCTATGAAGGAATGAAATTAATGATTTGTTGAATCTCATAATGAGATTGGTAAAAAAAAAACAAAAAATTGCAAAACTGTGAGACACAACTAAATAGAAATAGAAGAAGGATGCGGACTATACTCGCAGGAAGGCAAAAAGAAAAGAAACTGGGAATTTCTAAGTAATTGTCCATGGGGATGATGGGTAAATTTACTGGAAACTGTATTTACGAAATGAATCTGGGAAATTTTTTATAGCACTAATGAGATTTTAAATTCCACCATTCGTTTAGTATTTAATTGTTTTTGTTCGTTTTTTTTTTGTATTCATGGCGGGGATACAATTTTTTGGCGCTAAATCGAGGGTGGATTTTCTATTCCTACAACATAATACTCACTAGAGCGATTTCATTGCTCTGTCTTTTGGTTTTTTTTTTGTGATAGTGTCCTTTCAATTTTCTTTTGTATTTTCAATTTACGAGAGATTGGTGTTTGACGGTGAATCTTTGGTGGGAATCCGTATTTGATTGCTAAATTATTCACGACAGAGGAAACGATATTCCTCGCAAGTGTTAAGGATTGGAGGCTCGGGGTGGTTGTGGTTTTGGTAGTGATGTTGGCTTCATTTTACTGCTATGCAATGATCTCTCACTTCCATTTTTGTGGGCTATAATTTGTTTTTTATGTTTTGTAAAGTTTTTCGTTAAAGAGAATTGGTTTTATTGAGTGGTATCCACAATCCACCGCGGGCTTCGGACAGTGATTATTATGTAGTACCTAGTATATTAAGCGCGGTGGTTGTTTTTTTCAGGACGATGGAGATTTATTAATGTATGTATGTGGGCAATATAGCCGCAGGTGTTTGATGAAAATTTAATCTATTGAGTTTTGTTTTTTGTTTTTTTAATTTTATTCCCGTTGGTGGTAGTTGAAGTGTGAGATGAATTCGAATGAACAGATTATTGAGTATGGAGTCCGGTATATGGAATATATTTAGGTCTTCAGTTAGATGGTTTCTTGATGATTCTGTAGTACTTCTATTGTGTCCCCTCTAGGGGTAGCGCTTAGGCTATTGAAGAAAGATGAGAAAATATTTTGCCAAACCAACTTCCAACACATCAGCGACGAATACCTGCAGCAGGGTTTATTGACAGATCCGATGTCACTATACAGCTCGTATAGTTCTTCGTTGAATTTTCGCTCGAAACCACTGAGGCTTTCTTCACCAGCTTTCGATAGATTCCATGCTTTGGCGGCATAAAATAGGATTGAGGTGATCAAGGTTGTCTATATGGTTTTCTTAGATAGGGCCTTGCTAGTGTGTTTTTCGCTAAAAGAAGCAGCTATTGGCAATGGTGATTTGAAGTTTAATTTCTACTAAGCTATTGTTGGCTGTATTTATAGCTGACCGAGGCAGACGAAGTTCGTTATTACCTCAGAATTAAAGCTGTTGAATGTCACGTTCTGATCAATTCATCGATGTCCCTTATTGTTGACAGCATATACTAGCACTAGTGGAAACACAGGTGACAAGCCTCTGAATTCATCATTTACATCAATATTATTGGCGTGTGGTACCTAGTAGTTGCACAGACTTTTGAGTTCCGCACAATTCTTTCGAGTATGATGTTAAAGAAATCACACGATAGCGGCGTCAATTTGTCTAAAACTTTTTTTTTACATTAAAGACCTCTGATTAGTCTTTTAATCGATTTTGACAGAGCAGCGAGCGTACAACTTATACTGCCGTACAAAGGGCTTTATATACATAGTTCGTCTCTATCTATGAGAAGATGGATAGGCATCGTTTGACTTCTTTAATTTTTTCTAGGATTTGTCAGAGTGTGAAGATCTGATGGATTACGGACTTTTCTTGTCTAAAACTGTACCGACTCAGATCCTAAGAAAATTTCCTCTGCCTTTATACCACAGCAAGTTCACTGGCGATCTCACTTCCCATTATGACATGACTTAGTGAACTAATCCCTCCGGTTGCTTTCAAAGTCTTGGGTTTTTGAACTGATTTAAAAAAAAGAAAGGAGGTGGAGCAAGGCGTTCTTCACAATAGGGTTGCGTATATTTAAGTTTAGTTTCTAGCAAGTTTCCTAAGGAAGGAGTGGAATTTCTTTTTTTTTGTGCTCTAGAAAGACACCAGTGCCGCATTCGAAATAGATTTTGAAGACTCGAATACGTCGATGTTCCGGCTTAAGCCCTGGCCTAAAGCATTACAGTATACAGGTGAAGTCGACTCTGGTTTTAGTGCTTCGAATAGCATATCTGCATGGTCGTAGTCGTGGTCTTATTCATCTAAGTGCTATGAAAATATTAAGAAGGTACATTCACCAGTGCATCTAGAACAGACCCATAGCTTGGAGAAAAGCCTCTATAATCGAGACAGACCGTTCTTTAGAGTCTGATAAGGGCAACAACGACTTATTTTCTTTGGAGCTGGGAGCAACAGATAAGCAAAACATAGAATATAATTGGTTTCATCATAGTCGTGTAACTTCAAAGGAGCGTCTTCAATAACAGGTCCTTTGTTTGGTTAAAAATTAGCAGCGCCTTGGTGGTTTTCCACGCTATTGGCTTAGTTCAATGAAGTTTGTTATCCAGGGGAGGTTAATGGTGATGCCTTTTACTAATACAAAAATCACACCATTTAAATTAACTGTTTTTGTTTGTGAGGAGAACCATTTCAGCCTGCTCTGTGTTGCATCTTCTAAAAAGAAACAAGCTTTCAATACATAATTTTGACCACATGGAGCTTAACTATCCTCTGCATAGCCTTCATCCTGAAGGAAATCATACAGATTACTCAAAAGCTTTTGGCTTCACCTCCTCCAATTATCTGTAAAGAGGCTACTTTAACTACTTTCCAGGGGCTCGAAATGTATGCAAGTGGTGGGCTAGTAGTGTGGAATCACTTCAGGAGCCAGTCTGACCATTCTTGCAATATATGTGCTGAGATGGACAACAGTGTATTTAATGGCATTAATCGTTATCACAATGACACATAACAGCTGCGGCAGGATGTGTTACTCAACAGACAAGCAGTCGTTTTCAGTCGTCTTTCTGTGAAAGTGATGTCAAACCTTGACATAACTACTCTATATAGCTCAGCCTCAAATTCAGCGTTGAAATCTGTAATATAAAGAAACTGTGAGAATCGAGCTGCAAGTTTTTTGTCCGAAATAGCACTAATCGTTGCCAGCATCAACAACACTACGGCAGATAGGATCTTGTAAAACATTGAGGAATGATGTCTTTAGTTAGAGGGTCTTTGTTCAAGCAAATCGAGCTAACAGAGTGCCAATTTTTCAGGCATACTAAATGGTCTTCACCAAATCATGGAAATAGATGATGTTTTTGATATTTTGAGTAACCTACCGTCCGGGCAAGGATATTGCCATCATCACTTTATTTAAGCCAGAGTGGTTTCCATCTAGTTCACTCTGCCTGCCTGTCAGCGGAATTCGGTTCGTCCTGGTAGATTGAAACTCTTGAGAAATGGGTTACTTCTAAACATTCTCCCTCATGTCTACAGAATTTTTTTTCCTACATTATAACCGTCACGAGTTCTTCTTACGTTCCGATGAAACTTTCAAAAGTTAAGGCTACAGCAGAGCTGCTACTTACAAAGAAATCTATGCTAAGAAATGAAATCTATCACATTTATTGTGAACTTTCTGACTTGTTTTTGACATGTATGTCCAGTTTGCAAGACGATGTTGATATAAATATTTAGTAATATTAATCGTAGTACAGTAATAATCCTCATTTGGTCTGTCTAAAATTTCGCACTACCTGGACGGCATGGACATCTATCGAGTGGGGGTCTAGGACCTCTTCTAGTGGTTAAGCAGTACGTGGTCTGTTCATAGCTTGAACATTCTGTTAGGGTCGGTAATAATGAATCATTCTTTAACTGAAACAGTGCTTGCAAAGAAGGCAAGTCTATTCTGTTGTTTTAAATAAAAAACCTGACGATGTGCTCTGCAGTGTATTTATCACTTTCACATCAGGCATATCAGGAAGTAGTGTTACTTCTGCTTTTCACATTTAAGTGCAAAGTTAGAGTGTAATCGCCCGTGAAGACGTCATTAAGGAGTTTACAGAATTTCTTGCCCAAAGACTGGAGATAGACCCGGAAAAGCCTCAGTGAATTCGGCTTTTCAACTGCGTTCAAAGAAGCAGTACATTCTCATATAAAAAATCTTCGATCTTGAGGATTTAGGCCATAATTCCGGAAATAATATACTACTTCGGAAATTTCAGAAATCAGTTATTCTCGAACAAGTTTTGCTCATTGCTTCTTCATGGGAATTGACTAAAATTATCAACCCTATTTGTTCCGTAGAAATTTCTGAACTTTGATGTGTAAGCCCTAATGCAACTAGATATACCAAAATTTCCTGGGTTCCTTATTCTGTTCGGAATAATTCGTTCTGTTCTGTAAGACACATTATAGCCATTTTCATATCAATAATTCAAATGCCAGAGTAACGACCACTTTTGTAAGAGTGTCGCCACCACACCTATGAGCTTGGAGCTATTAACGACTACGGAGAGTGTAAGACGATTTCGAATTTACTTGCTTGGGAAGTCATTGCAGATCTTAAGTCACTTCGAAGGATACAACGAAAATTACTAGTCGATTGTACTTGAGGTTGCAAGAATTTGGCAAGCCCATCCATTGACCAGAAACCCAAATGATAGTCTCAGTCAGAACTCATGTGAAGGAGAACTAGCGGACTATAGAGAAGATGGGTTCCTTTTTCCTAAGAAAATCTCTGAATTTGTTACAAAGGGTTAGACTAGGTTCAAACAGGGGTGTGACGGATATGCCATCACACATTTCCCTAAAAATTTTCTTCGATTATGCGATATTCCCCAACATTTACACGGTATTTGTGTTATGTTCTTAACAGCTTGCAGATCACCGCAGAATCTCCAGTATCCGTACCTAACAATTTGGGTCGCTTTGCATATTTCCACAGAAGACAGTGTCCTGTCATGATTCCTATTATTATCCTAAGCTTATCACTGTTTAATTTTATTGACTCCCTAGACCTTTTACTGTACAGAAATGGCCATACAGCCCTGGATACTCTATGTCCTTCAAGACTTGACCACCTTTTGTTGTCAATTTTTATAATTTTTTCCTCGATAGTGCCCCTTACTTTGCAATGGGTGGTTTGATGTTAGCAACCTCACTATTATCCAGTAGCCCTCGTCTACTTACAAACTCTTCCGCAGTGTCCTGGCACCCAGCACAGTCTCATCTAGTTCTGACTGCATAATGCTTTGAGCATTGTGTTTCTGACTATATCAGAATTGATGTCGGTTGATTCCATTGCCTTAAGAACATCCTGGCTGTCAATGTTGAGGGAGATATCTCTACCGGATACTGATCTTATCTTCATTAGCCCAGCCGCCTTGAGGACAGCCAGAACCTCTGATTGAAGACACTGCTTGCATCCGGTAGTCTTATAGACACTCTTATCTTCTTTTGAGAAGATACCAGAACCTGTTCCTTTCTCTGTTTTCGAATCATCTGTGAAAATTACAATTTCTTTTGGCCTGATTACTGCATTTTCTTGCCAGTCCTTTCTCTCCGGATATATCATATGATAGGGAATGTCAAAGTCGATCAAGGAAGGTACTTCATCTCTTAGAAATGGATTGCCTGGCAATAGCTGGGACCGTGTCGCAACCAAAACTACAGCTCTTGAAGTTACCCAAATTAGTGACTCGTATCGCACTATTGCCAGCAAGTTTTTTTTATCTGTAAATTAAGCGGTGTTAGGTGCAGAAAGGTGTCCAGTGCTGCCGTAAGAGCGGTACGGAGCGCACTTGTAATGGCTATGGAATTCGTTCTTTGAACCACCGCTTATTTTCCGTAAAATGTTTTCTTGTTTGTTGCTTTGTATCATACTAGTGCATCGTATGTAAGAATGGGTCTTACCAGTGCAGCATAGCAAGTTTTAGGCCCCAAATTTTTCCAACTGCTCTTTTGCAGATTACATCCCTTTTTTATTCTTTCCACTACGTTTAGATTCGAATTCAGTTCTTCGCTCTGCCTGAGAGGGACAGTTCCACTCTGTTAAGTTTTAGGAATTGGAATTGCGATGTCTTGTGCTTTCCGGTCAAAAGATCCAGTTCCGTTTTGGAAGGGCTGCTATTGAGACCACAGCTGCTTGCCCAAGTGCTGATCTTCAGGGCAGGCCGTGGCACTGATACCCATTGTATAAAATTTTTTAATGATGTCATTGATATGACTCCGCCTTATGGAGTTCCCCTGATTGCAGACATTCTAGTCGAGTTTTGTACAATAGAGCGGTTTATTTTTCTACTGGCAGCCATGTTGCAAGCCCCATTTGTAATGCCCTGTTCAATATTTGCGTCTGTTGGAACGTTTTTAATGACGCTCCACTTCATGTTATTGAAGCCTCGTGAGGAAAGCCGCCACTGCAAACTCACCTCCACCTCGTGCAGGGCGATTTGTAAAGATTTGCCTTGGAGATAAGGTGTCAGTTTAAAACAACCTGAGAGCTTCGGAAACATCGAGGAACCTGCAGCCTAAACGGGAGCGTCTGTACTTTATAGTATGCGTATAAAGGAACGATAGCTATCTGTTGGAGGAAATTCTGAGCGCAAGAAGAACACAAAGGAAGTTTGCATTGGTATTTTCTTCTGACCGAATCGCTCCAAATACGGATGGAGATACGAGTAACGAGCAACCACTGAGGACGCATGGCCGAATCGCAACAGTTGGTGTTAGCGGCACATAAAAATAAATGAATGAAGTGTCATAGGTGTCTTTGTTGATTGGACTGATTTTGGATTATGACAAATTAAAAAACACACACTGTGGCACTGGCAGCTCGGTATGGACCATGGCCTAGCTTCTTGACACTCATTTGTATTGCTTATTTTGTCATTTTTGTCACATCTGAGCGGGGCCTACGGCTTATCGCCGTGTCCGAATGGCACTCCTTAGAAGCTTTTTCGTTGGCAATTTGATGTCGATTTGAAAAATTGTTGGTGACCCAGCCAGGAATCGAACCCAGACTCTCTGCGTGATAGTCCAATGAGCTTATTATCGCGTCAACGCGGATTATGACAAATATGGTTTGAAAATTGAAGATAAACGGAAATACAAGGGATGAGATCGAGAAAGATATTTGTACTATGAAACATATTCGCCGGTTGCTACTATGTCTTCAGAATTCACCGCTCCAAGTGCTTAGAAGAGCTTTGCTGGCTTGATATGCGCCCTACGTTACTGCAGTAAAACGTGCCTATAGCTGTTTAGGAAGCACTACTAGAATGTAATAGTCACACAAACAGTGTGTGAATTATTTTACCCAGTAAATCGTCAGCTTAGATTTTTAGGAGCACTTTCCTTGAGCACAAGATTAATGGATTCAAAATTTTACCATGACAGCTCCAGCTTACTTCTGTCTTGAAATATGATTAAAACTAAGTGAATGTGGTTCAAATATCATACAACCTAAGCACTTAAATGGAAATGATTTCATACTCTGGTATGAGACTTGTATTCAAACCTGCGCTAAATCTTAAATGGGCGTCATAAAACTGCAATAACACTGTTAAAATCACTTTAGCAGCACCCGAACAAAGAAAACAAATAATATTAAATAAAATTAATTTTTGTAGTAAATTCAATACGTGATTTATTGCTTTCATCATCCGCAGGCAATATATGGTGCTACCCCCTTTTAAACAGGTTCCCAGATACGAGTAGATATTAATTCAATAGTAACTCGTTAAAAAAACACAAAAATATATTCAAATGAGGCTAACTTGTCTGTCGTTTAGCCGAGTTTCAGTAGATAGGGATGATGCATGTGAATAAATGTCAAAATGGAATTTATTAAAATTTATTGATAAACAATTAACACTTTGTTAATAAACAGACAACACAGGGTGTAGGAGTGAATTCACGACAAGGTCGCCTCTGTTTTTCATGTCAATGATCTCTATATAGATACGAGTACTATCTGATCTTGCTTACAGCTGATTTTGACGTGATTTACTGGTTTCTACAGGGTAAGGTCTATCACGGATTTAAACAGCATTGAAAACAGGCACAATTAGGGAGGAATCTGAATTTTTGGTCTCACTAAAGACCCTGTCTTTGACGTATGGTATATGTGGAATTCAACAACACAACAACCTGGTTCAGACTTTCTCCATAGGTGAGATGACTAAGTCCATGATACCTATCTATGCATCTGATCCAATCTGAGAATATTAACATCGCAAATTTGGAAATTTTCCTATGGAAGGAACTTTAGAACTTACTCGGACTTTTTTTTATTATTCAAATCCCCCTCCCCCGTGAGGTAGATTGAATGAGTGGCGAAAGTGAAATACGTCGATCAAGATAAGTTGAATTTCAGGAAAATAAATTTAAATAATTCACCAAAATCAGAGACGTTACTGATTGACTAACTGATGAGGGTTGAAGTCATAAAGAATTCAACAAAATATTAATCACTTATTAAAACTATAAACGAAAACTTGTTCATCGAAGCAAGAATTTCAAACGATTTGGCCCATTTATTTATTTTTTTTTGTTTTTTCCAAAGCTATCCCAGGCAAAAAACATTCATAATACGAATAAGTACATTCAACCTTATTTAGCAACAATTTTTTAAAAATCTTGTTCTAATTAACAAAAATATTAAGACACAATTACTAAAGGAGAAACAATTTTGTTTTGATTTAAGCACCTTAGCGATTGTCCTAATGTGATTCGTCATTAGTAAAAACAATCGAAAGTCTTTGTTTTTGCTTACTGATATGTTGAAATTCAGCCACTCAACTTTGCCATATATTTATTATTGTTTTTAATTTTTTTGAATTAAAAGTTTTGTTGGATGGAAAGATTAAAAGTCATGTTTATGACCCACTGTAATATGCCTGATGAGCGAAGTTTGGTTTCAATGCAGATCTTAATCTATATCAGGATCTTCTTCCAGAAGTATAAATGCCAGATTCGATTCCTGACCTGGTCAGGAGGCTTCGCATTGGACGTCTAAGGTGGCTAGGCCATGTAGAGCGAATAGACACCGACGCTTCGGCCCGCAGAGTCTTTGAATCCGATTCGGTGGAACAATGCAGTAAAGGAAGACCTCGCCTTAGGTGGCGCACACAAGTGGAAGATGACCTCAAAAAACTTGGTGTGCGAAACTGGAGGCAGTTAGCTAGAGGAATATTGTTTGAGGCCCATGTCCACCCGGCACTGTAGCACAACCTAAGAAGAAGATACGTATTGCCTCCTCTTCCCTGTGAACTTTCCTAAATGTTCGGGCCTTTATTTCATAGTACATAGGTACAGTTCGTTCTTTTTTAGATGACCTTCTTAGTGATGGTTAGAGTTTCCTAATACTTTTGCACTTGAGTGATTGAAATCATTCTTCTTTCAGCTTCTTTTACTAACTAGAAGAAGGCTCCTAAGTGGAGTTTTATTTTTTGGGAGAGAGTTCGACATGTATAAAGAAATGGGGGTCTCCTCTTCATCCTCGTCCATCTAGCTTTTGCAGAAATCGTTTAAAGACATGTCAAGCACTGTCCGTTTTGAAGAATCAAACTTTTGAAGCGAGTCAGATTCAGTTTTGGCCAAATTGTTTTTTGATCGCTAGACATGTTGACCCAACCGTCCACCTACTAACATCCAGCTTCAGCCCTTGTATACCGATGTTACCTTTTTTGGGTAGTTGTTTCAATTCGAATTATGAAATTCGTCGTCCGTACAGTTCCCTGGAATATCTCTATGTCTCTGCACCCAACGAAGGTGACAGTTGAACTGTTCTGGCATCTCCAAAAGAGATGAGTCTAGGAATTTGATGGCTACCTGACTGTTGGAAAAGATGCGGATATCCTTTAAGTTTTTCATCAGTGAGGACAGGGCTTCTTTAATTACCAGGAACACGCTACTGAAATTGGGGAGGCGGAAGGAGAAGTTTAGATTGAGCTTTTCATCGAAAACACCATCACCAATACCACTATCAGTCTTTTGACCATTCGTATAAAAGTGCCCTAATTCGTCGTCCATGAAGGCATCTTCCTCCCAAAAAGATTTAGAGGGAATGCTTACATGCAAGATTTTGTCAAACCAATGTTGAGGTACGGTGTAGTCGATGTCTCTGGTAGGATTCATAGTTTGTTAAAATTATTAGCGTGACCAAAAAGTTTATTTTCCCACTGTGAAATTGTTTTTAGGCGAATAGAAGCATTAGCAGCTACTTGTCTGCTGAAAATGTCGAGAGGTGACAAGTGAAATAAAACATCCAGAGCAGCGGAGAGTGATATACGTAGCAATCTTCTTATACCCGGATATGCTATTCTTCGGACTTTGCTTAGCTTGATGCCTTCATGACTTCGTTTTCTAAGGCCGTATCGAAAGTGAGTATCGGTCTTATAGCCGAGACGTTTAGCCAATGGACAATACGAAGTTGGAGGCCCGATTTGTTCCCGATGGCTTTTTTGAAAAAGAATAAAGCCACTGAGGCTTTCCCTACTCTTTCTTGAATATAAGGCTTCCAGCTTAGTTTGCTGTCGAAAGTTAGACCCAGATATTTTGCTGTGTCAAAGAAGACTAAGCTTGTACCGTTGAATAAGAAATAGTCTATGATAGCTATTTTATATTTCCTAGAGAAGAGGACAAGATCGGTTTTATGGGGGTATATTTCCAATCCACAACGATCCGCACAAAGTGTTAGTATATTGAGATTCTTCTGTAGGATCTGCTTAATAGTATAAAGAAGGTTTCCCAAAATGTGCATAGCAACGTCATGCGCATACGCAACCACCATGCTTCCACTCGCTTTCAGGTATATCAGCAGTTTGTTAACCACTAAGTTCCACAAAAGAGGTGATAGAACACTGTCTTGCGGCGTACATCTGTCGACAGATCTTTTGACAAAAGACTGACCAACTGTTTCCTTTGAGTCTTGTATGGTAAGTTCATAGGCGATTGTTATTGACAGGCCATTGTGAACATGGACCTAAACAAGACTCAGTGATTTAGTTTTCCGACTGCGTTCAGTGAAGCCGTAGACTTTCGAACTAGCTTGGAAGTCATAAGAGAATTCAGTAAGCCTCTAAGTGAAGCGTGGCTGTCGCTTCGGATGCAATTGCTTCACCACCTTCACCGGTTATTCACAATTTTGTACGTTGCCACCAGAATGACGTATATCTTCGATTGGAAAACAGACACAATACGAAGTAAAATTTTACCTCGACGTCCTTTGGAAAGACATCAGCAACGCAAACCATATCGTTTTTGGAGCAATCTGTCAAGATCTAACTGCATTCCTTTACTGGCTTAGGTTCTGCCCGAAACCACTTTGAGTACAAGGAAAATCGTATTTTTTAAGCAGCCAAAGTTCAGGTGTTATTGCATTCAAAAGGCGATCGGTGCGCTATGTCATCAGAGCTCCAGTTCGTGTTTTACCAAAGACCACTTCTTCTTAAACGGAAGATAACTTTGTGATTGCAGCCTATGTTACTCGTATGAATATCAAGGCGAGGGAGACTTATCAATTCGTCTAGAGTTGAGCTAGGTGTGCTAGGGAAAGCCCCGTGCAGTGGAGACATACTCGTACCATTCTTTGGAGTCTGGTTAAAACAGCAATGCGTATTTTTGCGAGAGCTTATTTCACTAGATACAAACTTGAGATATGTATACATGTATGTACGTGAAATCAAGGTCGATTGATAGAACGCGTCCTGCAGATGAATTGGCTGGGACCTTATGGGATGGCTAGACAGAAAGAGGAAGAAATACTGTGACATACTCATTTATCACAGAAATTTTTTTCCAACACCATACCTTGGGAGGAAATGTTGGGTTTTCGCCATGTAAATAAGGGGCCTCATGACAGTTCATATCGAATGCCCCTAGAGAAAAAAAGGGGAGTTTTTGTGTACGATCCGGCGGCGCTAGGTACGACGTTAAGATTTTCTGATGTAAGAACAGAGGCTTGAAAGTATAGAGAGAACGGGCACCACATCTGGATAGTTCATTCTGGATAAAAGACCTTTCGCCCGTGAGAAACAGTGTTTTAACAAGACGTGTTTCCTTTATCCCAACGTTCACTTGGAAAAGTCTCTATTTAACCGGCCAGCACATTTTGGTCGATTTAAGGCACTCTTCCAATGTGATTGCTGTCCAAGCGTTCGATGGGAGAACAATGTCTCTAACCACTATTTTGTTTTAGCCAAAGTACTCTTGCAAATATTCCGAACACTCGAAGGACATACACATATTGTAAAAGTGTTTGATTCGCAAGACCATTTGCCGATCACTCTCTCAAGATGGATCATCCTATTTGGAAAAGAAGATGGGACGATTATCGGTTTCCCAGAAGAAAAAAAAAAATGAATAGTGTAGGTTAGCAAAAATATAGATACTATTGCAGGAGTGAGGGTCAAACATTTTACGAAAGCGTTAAAAGGATGTAATAGTGTTTCAAAGCGCAAGCCGAAGGCTACGAAGAACAAGAAAAGCCTTAAAAAGAATCACAGTCGGTGCTGTGAGCATAAATAATTTTAGTACAACCAGGTGAGCCTAGCACCTCAATCCTCACATATCAAGTCAATGGTGCAAAGACAAGGACCCTATCGTTACGTGGGAAAGACACTTTGTGTGGTCTTTTGTTCAGTATGCGTTGATGTTGATTTGAGGTACAAATTCAACAACGAACTATGTATAGGGTGATTCATTTCGTATTTTCAAGTTGGTAACGCTGGCATTTGACACCTGTCAAATTCAGTTGTCATTTGAAGTGTCATAATATAAGTTGAATGTTTGCCATTTACAATAAATCGCTTACAAATCGAACAACGCGTTAAAATTATTAAAACTTAATACAAAAGGGGTGATTCAAACGTAGCCACTTTTCGCGCATTACGCGATGATTATGGTCGTCATAATTGACCGATTACGCAAGCAATCGGTAAAATTGTGAAGAAATTCGAAGAGAGTGGAAGCGTTACCGATGTCGCGAGGCCTGTGTATCATCGTAATGCACGCTCAGTCGAAAATATTGCTGCTGTATGTGCAAGTGGTGATCCGAGTTCATCGATTTACGTTCGCAGCAATTGAACCTGTCGTACACATCATCATGACTAGGTCTGTGGTTCCAACAAGACGGGGTAGGCTGATTGGCAATGCTGGCTTATCCAGTATAATGCGATGCAACGACGTTGATAGTCGGGATGTGCCTTGACGAATCTTCGAATTTACATCAGAAAGACAACGCAGTAGAGAAAAGCTGCATGTTTCGAGAGCGGCTTAGAAGTACCCGATCTGACAAAGAACACGGTAACAAAATTGAAAATTAATTTTTTCATCTGAGGGAGCAAGATCCGGCCAATAGGGTGCGTGAAGAAGCAATTCGAACTTCAACTCATTTAGTCGACGGAAACATCCTCACGACGCGGTTTGTGCTCTATTGTGAGCAAACGCGGTACCCATTTTGCGTGCAGCTTCGTCATGTCCCAATTTTCGGTCAATATTCGATGCACAGCACTTTTTGAAATGCCTACCATTTTTAGTCGACAGTCATCCAATACGATTTAGTTGCCCTTTTTAAAGATTTTCTGCAGTAATGACCTCACTTGGTCGACTACTGCCGTGCTCGTCAGGTCGGCTACGTTGAACTACGAGTACCTTCGTAGGTGGCAAATATAACTTAAAATAGATCTTAACCACATTTACATGCGTAATTTGAAAGCATCTGATTAATCATCAAACTGGTTGGAAAGGTCTTTTGATTAAGGTACAGGTCCATGGACCTTGGAGCCATCTGAGTGCGTGGTAAAGAATTAAAATTTTGCATCAAGCTCTGTAGCAAATGCGTCTTAAAAGTTAATTCAAGTCAATTTCCACTTTGTCACCATTTCTATGAGGTGCTTCCTCTTACCCTTGGTGCAGCAAACACTGTCATGGATATGGATAAGTCTGAAGAAGATACTTTTTTCGTTTGTGGTTTCTTTATGTTTGAAGTGTTTATTATATCTCTTCAGTTTTACTGAAAATGACGCAAAAAAAATCGCTGTAACGACTCCTATTATGAAAAAGTATAATGTTAAGTGTAGGTTTCAATTAAGTCCTTCAAAAATTGATACACCCTCAAAACGTCAATTCTGAGAATACATTTCCCATTCCATATTAAGCAAAGTGTTTACCGGCTATGAGTGAGTATGTATCTAACTGCGTACATACTCATACATATACAATTTTCTAAAATTCAGTTTTTTTTATAAGAAAAAGAAAACAAAACAACATCAACCCCCACTTTATGATTTAATTAAAAATAAGATTAAAGCCCTCCCTCATTGCGAAGCAAGAAAATTTTAATTGTCCTGTGTTCGCGTTAATGTGACATCCGTATAATCGGGAAATTGTATACCCTTATGTTTAGTCCTTGTCATCTGACAGCCAAACGGATAACAAAAACATGGACCCGGGTAAACCCTCGAATCACTAACCGCCCATTCAAAACCTCAAAACCAAAGGCACATTCAATGGCAATGGCAATGGCAATGGCAAAAGGCGAGCCATCAACATAAATGCGTATCCGATGGATGTGCGCTATATCAATGTCAGGTCTGATGGACACGTTACATGGATTAATTACTCGTTACAACCGAAATTGTTCGCGGATGATGATATCCGTAAAGATACTTTAACTTTAAAACGTTCCCCAGTTGTACGAGTATCCCAACTTGCTGGTCGGTGATTTCATTTCTTCTCTTAAAAATCCATATTTCTTCCAAAAACCCCGATTAGTACAAAATTGTTGTTTACAATACTCTCCATAATTTTTCAAAAATACCCATACATATGAGTACTACGTATGTGTGGTTGTATGGAGGGAGAAAAAATCCTCCTTACACCAGAGTATGGACTGATAAGAATTCGAATCACTGGAAGGCAACAACGACGAAATAAAAATCAGAGTAACATTTCATCAGTAACAATAAACAAAATTATATATATTTGGTAACCTAGACCTTTGATAGTCAATTGACGATTAATCTCTCCACCAAACGAGATAACCGGCCGGCGTGGCATATTATTTTCCCAACAAAATCGCCTCCATAGTCACTGATTGAAAACACATCATTCTCTCGATGGAGCACGATTTGTTGGAACTTTGTTGGAGGTTTGATTTCTGTCTGTCAATTTAGGGGGCTGGATAAAGTTTCTGCTAATCCCAGATTAATTAGCTCGTGCCATTGTGATTTATATTGGCAGGAGCTCCTCAAATGTCAATTCCAACGATTGTTGGTTGTTTTTTTTTGTATCCTGTGCCCCTCCATCTCAATTTCATCTGACTTGGCATCGTTTGGCATTATCTGCTTAGAGTTTGCGGATACCTATCTACAAATACTATAGCTCCCAACTTGATAGGAGATTTATTCAACTGATAACTGACTCCGGAAATTGGCCGATTTACTTAATTAAATATAAAGATTTAGGTCAGAGAGAACGGATGCTATTTTCGTTTGTTCAAGGCATGTTGACGAAGGAAATCACATTGAGATGTTGTTTCGCAATGTAATAATTTTTTTTCCGGGATTTTCTATCTCTTTTTTTGCAACGAAGATCGGATTGATTGTAGGTAGTTGTCGTAGTTGTTACGCTTTAAAGATTTGGCAATTAAATGAGAAGTTTCCATGGAGTCAATGAATCGTACTGGACGAGTGAAATTTAGCCGAGATAGTAGAATTGTTTACGGGAGCGCGAACGCGATAACCGAGACAGTGAGTCAAGATTAAATTGACTTGAGAGCGTGTATTGGTGCGTGAACTGGTTAAGTAGCCGACGAGAGTAACAGATTAAATTCGAAGCCACACAAAACTGGAAATTTGTTGCCGATTTACGAATGAAAATTTTAGAAAAATGTGACATTTACAAGCGAGTTCGTTACTCTTGGCTAAGCAGCGCAAAGGGTGTCGGTCCTTCGTTGTAGAATCTTGTATAATTAGCAGCAATTTTACCACTTCTTATACAATGCTATCAATGAAACTAGAGATAAGTAAAATCTGGCCTATGAGCCTGGTGTCAGATACAGATACAGATTATTCCACAAGTGACTTAAGCAACATCTGTATGAGATGAAAGAGCGCTTGCCGTCTGTTAAGAGTATGAGCACGAACAAGAGCATATCGCACATATCAATTCGTTAAATCAGCAAAATTATGAGGAACTCACAACTATGTTTGGATTAAATTGCATTTCTTCGAAGAATAAATTCGGCAGGCTTTAGTCAACGTAGTTTGGAATTCCTGATAACACCCAAAACGTCAGCTTAAAAAGGCGGATTATAATAACTTTGAATCAAGTGCTAGTTGATTTAAACTTCCTTCTACTCATTAGAAAGGAATAGACCAGGGAACTTCTTCTTTCACACCATTCGTTGCGATTCAGAGAAGCCAAGGGCAGAAAGAACGTCAACATCATGTGTCTGTACCTGAGCGTTAGAATATTAGAATTATGTGAAATAAATGGCGGACCAACATGAAATATTCATCCGAAGGAAGGAGCATTGGTTTCGACTCACTATGTCCTAGCTATCTCAGGCGATTGATGGGAAATATCTGCTGCGTCGTTGAATCTCTCCTACAAAGCTTGTTAACGCAAATATAACCGAATACTTCTCGAAGGATCTTTCTTCGGAAATGACTGAGGGTAACCTCATACGCTTTCGATAGGGTTCATGCTTCATAGTAATCAATTATGTTTTAACCCATAGAAAAAGCGAGGTGCTGTTGAATTTATAGTAGAGCCAAGGTTGACAAAGTCCATTAGTACTTCGAAATTATAATTTTTAACTATGACGTCTTTCCAAGTCATCAATGCACAACGATGTGCACCTTCTTGTTTACAACATATATTATGTACTTGATGTTCTTCTCATTTACCGCTTAACCCAGTCTAGCAGCTTCTGTTGCAATACAAGCGGGCGCACTGTTGACAGCCCTTTGTATTATTTTAGTACCTGCACATGTGAAGATTTGGTCGATCGTGGAACTCCCTTGTGGTTGGGTGTTGTAGAAATAGGGTAGGGACTGAGAAATGTCAACCTGGCGATATCCAGTGTTGCAACTACCTTCTACACATCAATAGTGTTTATAATACCTCGACGTGGTAACCGCCGTGCTGACCAGCAGACAAAAATAGCAGCACTATAAACGGGACAGCGGATGAATTTCCCAGATGGAATCAATGGTGGAAATAAACCCAAATCAAATGGGACCTTATCCGGGCTACTCTGACATATTTAGAACTCACGCCCGTAAGGTTTTCTGAGACTAACTCAGGGTCTATGGAAAGAGATGGTGACGAAAGAGCCCTTAATGGACCAACGGCAGCACTCACATCCCAGAACGGGTTACTGGCCTTTGGTCCAACCGACTCCTCATCCTAGGGGTATCAAAAAATGGAATTGGCCCTCCACGTTGAATAACTGCCCGGCCATGGAAAAAATTAAAAAAGTTACGACAAGCCTCGGATACGGACGGATCAACTGTTGACCATTAATGAAAACGAACTAAGGACAATGAATTTCGGATATGCTGGTGAAATGTTAGGTCCCTTAACATACCATGAGCAGCCGAACAAGCGGAGGCAGTAGACTGCTGCAAAGCAGGCCTTACCGTAATCCATGCAATGCGATGGAATGGGCCGGGCGAAAAGAGTATGAAAAACTGCGACATCTACTACAGGGATTGTTATCGACACAAGAGAACTTGGCGAACTCCTGATCGATCAACCGTCAACCAGATTGAGCACATTACGATCGATCCAAGACACACCTCCAGTATTACGGATGTCTGAACGTTCCGTGGAGTCAACATCGACTCGGACCACTACCTTGTTGTAGCTAAGGTATGGGTTGGGAATATCCCGAAAAACGCCAAGACAAGCTAATATGGTGAGGAATTTCGACGTCAGATTGCTACAATCGCAATCCGATCGAGTCTCCCTTAATCTCTTAAGAGGTCCAATACCGCCAGCATCAAGCATCGAAGAGGTAAACAAGGGAACATCCTAGTCAATGCTGAGGATTTGCAAAGTTTACTTCTGCAGACTGTATGAAGCCGATGACGAAACAAATACCGCTGTCAGGCAGAATGAAGCTTTCAACCTGGACAATGATGACCAACAATTCCGTCCACCCGACGCGGATGCAGTGAAGCTAGCAATATCTAAGATGAAGTCTAAAAAATCTATTGGATCGGACGGCTTGACCGTCGAGCTCTTCAAAGCGGCAGGCGATGACTTGGTAAGGAGCATACACCAACTCATCTTTAAAATATGGTCAGACGAAAGTATGCCCGAAGAAAGGAGACCCTCTGAACTGCGCCAACTACAGAGGCATCAGTCTTCTTAACATCACATCGCAAAACTCGTCCGTTTGTGCAGGATGACGTTGGAGAATGCATGCTACCTCATCAAAGTCGGTGAAGACCTCACCGAGACCTTTGATGACAAAAAAGGACAACATACATCATACTTGAGAGAATAGTGCAAAACTCACGCGCAAGCACAAGAGGCACAATCTTTCGAAAGTCCATCCAATTACTCGGGTATGCCGACGATATTGACATAATCGGGAGAAAGCATCGTGATGTCAGTGGCGCTTTCGCGAGTCTTGAGATCGAAGCGGCGAAAATGGGTTTAACGGTAAATGAGGGCAAGACTTAGTATATGCTGTCAGACGTCTCGGGCAGAACGTCACTCTTGACAGTTATAACTTTGAGGTAGTTAAGGACTTTGTCTACTTTGGCTCCGCTTTGAATTCAGACAAGGACACCAGCGCTGATATCAAAAGAAGAATAACTTTTGCCAATCGATGCTTTTTTTTGGGCTAAGAAGGCAATTGGGCTAAGAACCCTCTCTCGGACAACAAAAGTCACCCCTTATAAGACTTTAGTAATCTCGGTCCTGCTCTATGGCGCAGAGGCATGAGCATTATGGAAAATAGATGAGGGTGCCCTTGGCTGCTTCGGGAGGAAAATTCTTGGTCTGATTTTCGGTCCCGTGTGCATTGACGGTGAGTGGAGGAGGAGATACAACGGCAAACTGTATGGACAGTACAGCAACATGGACCTAGCCGGAAGAGTGCAGATCCAACGACTAAGATCGCTGGGCCATGTAGAGCGGATGAACACCAATGCTCCGGTCTGAAAGGTCTTCGAATCCGCCCCCGAGGGACAGCGCAGTAGAGAAAAACCGAGACTCTGGTGGCGCACGCAAGTGGAAGGGGATCTCAGCCAACTTAGCGTGCGAAACTGGAGGCAGCTAGTACAAGATCGAGCTGGCTGGAGACGCTTGTGGATTGAGGCCCAGGTCCACCCCGGACTGTACCGCCACTTAAAGGGAAGTAAAATAAGGAACTCCCTTGTCTAAAATCGTCAGTCAGATTTCTAACGATGTTCACACAACTTGACAATAAGATCTTGTATGCTATGTCAAGGGTGATTGTAGTGAGTGATTTTTTTAGAGATACCTTTTCGGGTGTCACACTGATATTTTTAACCAATATTGTTTGACATTTTATAGTGGAAATACTTAGCACGGTACAAGGTCTTCAGCCGTATTATGAAGATTAGCGTTCTTAGAGGAACGTGTTTCATATGCTTAGATCAACTTATAGTTCACATAACCGCCCGGGCGATCGCAAGATTCGCTTTACCATCGAACAAATTTAAAACCAATTTTAATTTTTTTAGCACAACCAAATAGACGTCATCTTAACGAAGTGAAGAAGTGGTCTGGTGATGAATCTATTCGACTTATTCGCAACAACCAGGCGTATTTTTACATGAGGACCTTGGTTTAAAGGCAAACGAAACCCAATTCGTGCAAAATATGAAGCCGGCCGACGTCTCAAATCATCTTAGTTTTAGTCGTGAGAGCCTTTAAAATTCTCTAAAAATGTCAGTCATCATCTATACTCTATTCGCTTCGCCAATTCCTTGTACCATACAAAAGTGTTGTTCGTAAACTGCACCCAGCTAACTTCTTCAAGTACTAAATAAAAATGTCGAAAAGTTCAGCGTATTCGAAGTCACTCTTTGACTTTGCATAAATCTTGAGAATCGCCCAAGAGAAACTTTGAAAACCTTTAAGGATTAAACACTAAACAAAACATTCCTCAACAGTAACAATGAGACTGCTTTCGACCGAATACTCAAGTACGTAAAGGCCATTCAGAAAAGTTTACTCCCCAAAAGTTTATCCAAAAAACATTGCATCACTGTTCTGTTTTTTTTTTGTCTTTGAAATTATAAAAAAAAACAGCCACACTCATACTTTCACTTCTTGGGGCGCTGATATGAACTTAAGGAACGTCTCTGGTTTCCTGCACGAGAAAGTATTTTCTCGATAGTATCCTTGTAAGTTGCAATTCATTTTAGAAAAATTGCTGATGCCACCAATCACTGGCGATACGAAAATTAATTATGCACAGTGTATCCGTGCTTTGCTTGAAAGATTAAAATTAATCCGTCCTTCCATTGTTAGACGGCGTCCTTTGAAATAAAGGATGCCGGAGTTTTTTATTATAAAAAATTTATCAATTTCCAGATGGATTCATAATGAAGGATGAAAAAGTTCAAAATAAGGTCATAAAGGGCTTGCATTTATAATCAGAGTGCAATTTTAGTGTATCCTTGGCACGTGGACTACAAAAGAATGGCTAGACGAACACTACTATTCAAGAAATATGAAAGAATGGACAAGGTGTAGGGGGGTTGAAAAACTTCGCATTGTACTCGTACTAATTCATTGCTACCGAGAAGCGACATGCAGCGACTATAAGCAAGAAAATTTGTCATTATTGATAGACTTAGGTACTCATTAAACACGTATGATAAGACCGCCTAATTTCGTTAACATCTTCCTCATAGATACGGCGGAATAAGCACTGCTCTTATGTTTAAATCGTTCTAGACGATTATTTTACAGAACTAGGAAAGGAAGAAACCCTTGGTAGCCGAATAGAGCCTGCACGAGATTATCTCAAATAGCGGATTCAGGCTTAAATTTGGGGCAAAATGTGTCAAGATTACCTTTAATATATATTTTGCATATTTCAACCATCCAAGGGGAAAATATTAACCCCGCTCACTACTAAGCTGTGAATGCAGATATCTTCAATGTCTTTAGGAAGAGCAAATATTGTGAAGAAGTCCGACATGTCCCTTTACCTCACTTAATGTCCTGCATGGCAAACATCTTATTTCGAAATCCAAAAACAAAGTTGATTAGCGCCGTCTGACCAACACCATAAAATCCGTCATTTGACGTTGAATCCTTGCTGCTGCAGGCAGAGATACATAGCGTATATATGTACAGCGGCGCTGCGAAGTATGACCAAGTGACTAGTGAGCTCTAAGATAAAAAATGAGGATTAAGTACCGAACGGGCGAAGTGCGAAATCGATGGAATTGGGAGAAATATTTCTAAAGGGTGGTTTTTTAGGGGGTGAAAAATGTTCAATTGAAATGAAATGTTTTTAATATTTAATATCCATTAAATTAGCTTCATTTGACAGATAATTTTATGGCATTAATGTTTAAGTATAATATCGGGTAAGTGGCCGCCTCGGCTGGCTCGTACATGGCGTTATCTGGAGGTCCAATGTTCACACACTCTTCGCAGTAAAGCAGGCTGTATTTCGGCAATAATGTTGGCTTTTAAGTGCTCAATTGTCTCTGGTTTACCGGCGTAGACATGCGACTTTACCAATCCCCAGAGAAAACAATCGAATGCTGTCAAATCGCACGAACGAGGTGGCCAGTTAACAGGCCCATTTCGTGAAATTAATCGTTCGTCAAATGTTTCATTCAGTTAGTTAATTATCCCGCGCTGTGTGGCATGTGGCGTCATCTTGCTGAAACCACATGTCTGCAACATTAATGCCTTCCAATTGAAGTACGAAAAAGTTAGTAATCATGTTTCTGTACCGCTCACCATTGACTGTAATCATTTCTGAAGACAGATGGACCAAAGACTACGGCGGCCCATAAAGCGCATAAAACGGTGACTTTTTCTGGATGCACCTAATGGTGTTTCGATAATGGCTTACGAATTATCATCGCTCCAAATGTGGGAACTTTATTATTGGCATAGCCATACAACCAAGGGTGTGATTCAGAGCTAAAGAAAATGTTTCCTTTGGCCCATTTATCGGCACGCAGATAGAACTATTCAACCTCGAGCTATATTCAAACTTAACTCTAACACACCTGTAGGCACTAATGGCCTAGTCGCCGAGCTGTTCATAGCAGCAAAAAACGACAGTAAGCACCCAATCATTTGTGGAATATAGTCGCATTTTTTAGCCTATTCTGAAGAGAGGAGATCCTGTAGTCACCTCTTCATATTCTCCTTCTTATTTGTACGCATTGCAAGCGCATTAAAGCTTTTGCCAACCAAATGTGTGGTCCTTCTCAGTTTAGTTCCAGGCCTAGGAAATCTACTATTGTAACAGATTTTTTATGTTATGGCAGATCTTTCGAATAGCCGGCATCCACCTCTTGACTATTTGTATGTCAGGAAAAATTATACAAACACTTTCCAGTTTCAATATCCTGGCTTTGAGGATTTGACCGGTTCTGGATGACAACCATGGAGAAAACTATTGCAGCTGAGCTGATTCAAGACACTTTTATTGCATGGAACTCGATACATACCATAAACGTTTAGATAGACACAGAATGCTCAGTTGTGCAGAATCATCATCGGTCATCGGTTTACCAACGCTTTGGGGTACCTAAGGTAGCTTAGACAGATTTTTATGATTTTCATGAGGCAAAGCAGGATCTTTATACATCAGACCAGTTGAAAAAAATCACCAGTCCCTTGAATTGTTTATATAATTTTTCATTTGTCCTAATATGCTGTATTCTGCGTCGGCCATAGATAGGACTGCCAGTTAAAATTCAGTTCTGGCATCACTTGCCCATTTTTTTTAGAAACGGAAACTAGAAACTGCATGGTTTTCCTTCATAAAATGTCGACTGCTTCGGCGGAATCAAATTTCTTTCGATTTGAGCCGTTCTGAAACGACTGAAAGAGATGAAAATCTGAAGGAGCAAGGTCTGGGAATCCGGTGGGTGCTGAAGGATTTTCCATTTTAACTCTTACTACAGCTTTTGCAGCGTTTGTAGAGTGAATTGTGGCTTGCCGTCTTTTTTTTGGATGATGACGCATTTTTGATTAGCCAGCTCCATTTTCATTGCGCGTTGTTGTACAGAATCCACTTCTCGTCACCTGTTACGACTCGATTTAGAAAAGGGTTTCATTTTCATGGCGTCTTAGCAGAGATCGGACACGTATTTTTGCAATGATCCAATAGTAGCAAGGTTCATAGCATGTAAAGATAGCCACTAGGCAATCAATGAGAATATACATATAAAGTTTCCTTGGGCGTTGATAAGGCCCATCTGATGAAGTTCATAGCGAAGATACTCGTACTTTTTACGTGCTTCTAGTTTGCCTATTACAGAGTATTGTGTGGATTAGTAAACTGAGGGCCGGAGAAATGTTTCTATGAAGCAACCCAATGGGTTTTTTTCTGTCCCTTAGTGTGACAGCTATCGTCAAATTTTATGTCATTTCATAATAATGGATTTTTTGAAAGCTTCTTGAGGCGTAGCAGCCGACGGAAGATCGCTCTCCATGTGAGCCTTTTAATTTTTAATAGAGCGTTATAGCTCGTGAGATCTTATATTATAATGCTCCTCAAATTGAGGCTTTAGTGAATAGGACTTTTCGATTTTTTTTCAAATAGAAACTTGGCTTGTAGTTTGTTTTTCTTGCGAAGATGCTTAAAAAACTTGGCTTTCAGACTTTTTTGGGGTCTTCGTCGTGGAACTGAAGCGTGAATAAGTTTAAATTATATTTTCTTCGATTCTGCACCCCTCCGGTGTAGTCCTTGAGCTATTTGTTGAAAGTATTTCGAGTAATTAAATAAGGATTTGATTAAGAAACAAATATAAATAGCTAAGGCGGTTGATCACTCTTAAAATTCACCCTTGTACTCGACTCCAGTGAGAGGGCACTGCGCGTTGGATGACGACTTGAAGTAAAATGTACAAGTGGAACATCCAACTTGTAAGGCACGATTTCATACACTAGAAATTGCCTTAGAACTTTTAGCAAAGTTCCTAAAAGCAGTTTTTTGAGCTTCGCTAAAGAGGTGTGTGGATTAGAGTCCAATATTAGCGTAACTTAACATTCAAGATAAACCGATCGCTATCGGCATTGAAAATTAAAACTGCTTTTGGAAACAAATCTGCAATCCTATGTCCACTGCTTTCGTTTCCTGTAACAATTGCTGGATCAGTCACAGATGTCAGTCATTCTTCGTTTGTCCGACTCAACCTAAAGTAAGCAAGGTCTTTTTTTTCTGCGGAAATAGAGCACTCAGACAAACAGATAGTACTCCAAAGTATTGTGATTACTCTCGATGCAGGCATTGCAAATTATTTTGTCACTTTAACTCAGCCCATTTAGCCATAGGAAGTCCCAATGGCTTTTCTGATGAATGATAGCTTGAAGATCGGTGACATCTTAGACCCATCCCTCGTTCTGCCGGCACTCTGTAAATTTATCCGATCTGCGATTTTATTTTTTCTGTTCTCATTATTACCAGGGACTTAAATAAGACGAAGTGAATTCTACCTTCATTTTCGTACCAGTTTGAGAGTCTTGAGAGGGTTCCACAAGACTCTAATCGCTGCATGGCTGTCGTCCCCTCGTATAACATATATCTCGAGTTTGAAAACGAATGCAAGTTTTTCCAACGTTGTCTTCCTCTAGAGTAACATTCTGGGGTCGTCGTTTTTGAGCCATCCCATCTGCGAGAGTTCGAATAATTTTTTTTTTTGAATTCCATAAGAACAGTCGGTGTGCATCAAAGCTGCAGTGCATGTTGTACCAAAGACTGCTTGGTGTAGATTATGTAGACTCTCCTTGGTCTGGTGATAGATTCCATGCCTTTAAACCCGACTGGGATTCCGATGGGAATTTTTCGTCCAAAGAAGTTTGATATCCAAGATGACACCAACATATTTAAATTTATTAGAGAAAATGAAGGTAATGCCTTTAAGCACAAGATGAATCAGGCCAGTCAGTTACATTTTTCCTCAAGAGTCTAAACTCTTGCCACAGTTTAAAGGGAACGACAAATCATTAGTCGTATCTAGGGCTGCCTGCAGTTTAATGCAGTCGCCGGTCATGATCCAACAGACAGTAAAGCTACATCATTTGTATGAACCTAAACTAAGACGTCAAAACAGGTAGCAGAAACATTACTATTTACCACGCCATCACATACCGGACCCGCAATCAGGGTCCTATTCACCAGCATTGCTTTTATCTACAAAACTTAAGATACATTTAGAACGAAATATACTTGCGGTCTATATTAGCGTTGTCCAAAGACTGCTAAATGTTGATGAAAATGCACAGAGCGTATTCGAGTCCGATGTTACTCTTATTCTGCCCACCAGGTTTCGGAGCGTAATAATCCAGTTCCTTTTGGGTTGATAGACGTGTTGCGTCTTACATAGAGATTTCATTCAAAAAGCAGTTTTTCACACATGAAACTCGACTATTCTCTTCATACTCTTCAGCATACAGAACGTCAGATTTGAGGATCTTGGTGAGCATTTAGCCATCTTCCTAATTTTCTGTACTACTTTCATTTGTCTCCAAAGGCTCTGTATATGTATCTATATGCCAGAATCAGGCCCGAAGTGAAGTTTTTCTGTAGGGTTGCTAGTTATTTTTTTGTAGGAAAGATGGGTATAATACCATTGACTGTAAGTAATTGAAAGCCATCAAAGCTTCGTTGATGAGACATTTAATGTGTTACAGTGTACCACTGCAAAGACTATTTAAACGACAATGAAAAAGCTTTGTCACCTTATTATGCCCATAATGAAATTTGCTTAATTGATTTGTACGAAGCCAAGTGGGACCAAAATCCTTTCCATTTTCACTCAAAAGTAAATGTGTCACTCGTCACTTTTATAATTTCGCAACCCAAATCAAAATTGTATCTACAACTAAAACTGCTCCTTGTATCTATGTATCTAAATATTCGTTAAAAAAATTTTTTCAATTGGAACATTTAAAAAAACGCGAAACAAAACCATTCAATGGAGAGAAGCAGAGCAGCCAGAGTTCGGTTTTCAACATTCGTCTGCACCTCGTCTTTTGTACTGGGAGGAATCAAAAAGGATGCAAACGAAGTGATTGCCTCATTTTCTCGTTTATTTGACTTTTTTCTTATAATGACGATTGAAATGTTCATCTTCTTTGAGTTCTTTCTTTTTATTTGCTAAACAGTTTGCCATTCCATTGGTATAAAGCTGCCTTTAAAGGGGAACAGCGAAGAAGGACGAGCATCACTGTAATAGTGTTTCAGTAAATTTAAAGGAATTCTTTGAGCGATGTCAATTGATTTGGATTGCATCTAATCTGAGTATATTAGGGGAACTGACCTGATTTATGTGATTTTAGTTGAGGGACACTACGAGTCTGTATCCAATCGGTCATTTAGCCATGTGGAATCATGGTCATGGCAATGGGGGTGAGTTTTGTACACTAATTCGTACAACGTAACCGACGGTGCTTATGTAGGCTTACGACTACCTGACTGCTTTGTCCCTGATGTACTAAGCCCGATTAATTGCTTTGCAAAGGTGGCAGTTGCTAGGCCATTGGATGTCGTGACAGGTGAAAGTGTTGTATTGATTTCAAACTTCTAATTCCATCTTGTCAACATGAAATTAAGCCGAATACAATTGGGTTAAATATTTGTAGTGCCACTGGAAGTTGTAAACACAGTTACAATGGTTTTCGATTCAAATGAATTTCTGGGCAATTGATTTTAGGGAATTGTGTTATTTAAGCAATTGAATTTGACCTAAGAACTTTATAGTTGGGAATTTTGGAGTGTTAACTCTGATGACTCTTTCAATCGTTTACCATTCCAACAGCCATCAAGACCAACGCTACATCGATTTGTAACATTCCGTGTTATTGTTATTGTCGTCTTGTGAAAAGCTCTTGAATAAATTGAAATTTCCTGAAACTGTTTAGTTTTCCAACCATTTAAATGATAAAATTAATTAATGCGACTCAGCAAATTTCTTAAACGAAACTTAAGGACACACTCGGGAGGATTCGAGCAAATGTCATGAAATAATGTTGACAATTATTCAAATACCTAAGTGACATTTGTTTCAACTGAAAAGTCGCTTCGGACTCACCGGTAAAATGCTATTGTTACTTACTTTGAGTTGGCTTAAGTTCCTTCTGAAATAAGTCAACAAACGTTTCCCTTTTCTGTTCTGACCTTCTGGATCGTAATCGAAGAGTAAATAGGCGTTGAAGTATATTCTCTCTACATACTCTTACTACCGTATTGACTGCTTACTTTATTGCTTGTAACAGAGCTTGAGTAAACAGCTGCTGTCTTGTCCGCCAGGGCAACTGCCCGGCCATGGAAAAAAGATGAAAATTACGAAACATCAAAATTCCTCGGATACGGACGAATCTATTGTTGACAACTCCTGCAAACACGGGGGAATTGACTTCGGATATGCCCGAGGAATGTTAAGTGCCTTAATAGGCCACGTGCAGCCGAACAATCAGCGAAAGGAATGGACGGTTTCAAAGCAGATATTACCGCCATTGAAGAAATGCGATGAGATGTGCCGGACAAAAACTGTGACATCAACTACGGTGATTGTTATTGACGGCAAGAAGTCTTGAGTTGCCAGAACCTCAAGCACCTCGATCAACAATCCGTATCAAGGTTAAATTTACCAATATTTGCCTAATAAATGCGTACCCCGATACAGAGAAGAAAGATGACGACACAAAAGATAGCTTCAACGAGCTCTTGAACACGTTCTAGGAGCAACGCCCTAGCCCGCCTACGGTTTATCGCAAAGTCCGAACGGCAATCCTTAGAAGCTTTTTCGTAGGCAATTTTACTTTCGGGAGTTTGTCATTGTCGCCGAAAGGGTGATGGCGATTTGAAAAATTGTTGGTGACCCAGCCAGGAATCGAAACCAGACTCTCTGCGGGATAGTTCAATGAGCCAACTATCGCGCCATCGTCATCGCCTAGCTAAGACACTAAAATTGTCCTCCGCGATTTTTATGCAGAGAAAGGGAGATTGGGCATCGTTGATTGTACTATCAAAAGGTATAGCCTGCACGACACCAAATCCGATTACGGATTCAGGGGCTTATCTACTTTGCGGCGGGGCGAAATATTGTCGTAAATATATTGACAAGGGGACTTGGAGAACTCCTAATCAATCAACAGTCAGCCGGTTTGACAACATTTCAGTGGATACAATACACTCCACCAGAATTATGGATGTCCGAACTTTCTGAGAAGCCAACATTGATATCGACAACAAAGTTGTTGTGACCAAGATACGATTGCGGATCACTCGAATAGCGTAGAGACAAGCTATTGCTATTAGGATCGTCAACGTTGAACGGCTATAACAGCAACAGATTGCCAAATTCTTCTTCGGATTGCCAATTTCTTAAGATGCCACCTCTGATATGCATCCAACACTTGTTCACCACAACGAAACTTTTGGTTTAACGGCGAATTACAAGAAGCAGTTGCAGCTAAGCAAGATGTATACAAAGTGGCGATGCACCTACACCCGCTTCTCAGGAAGAATTGCACAGTAGAGGAAATTAAGAGTTGCTACTCGAGAAATAAGATTTTGAAGCGTAACCAAAAGCTAAAAAATATATGCCACGGAAGATGAACAAGAAAGCATCGCAGAAGAGCCGCTGTAAGGCTGAATGAACCTTTTAATCTGAACGATGCAGACCAACAATTCCACCAACCTGACCTCCATAAAGTGAAGATAGCCGATATATTCAATGTCTGATAAATGGAACTTGAGTATTGTTTGTCCGATCCTCAAAAAAGGAGATCCTTTGAACTTTCTTTAAGCGAGTCTTTTTGACAACGCATACAAGATCTTATCTGCCATATTGTATGGACACCTGAAGCCGTTTATCAACAACAAAATTGGTTCATATCAGTATGGCTTCAGGCCAGGAAAGCCCATCATCGAGCAAATATTCACTCTGTGGCAGATCTTGGGGAATTTCAAGACCGTCAATTCGATATACACCACCTTCATAGCAATATCTTGTTTTGGCATCTCTGCCAAACTTGTCTGACTGTGTAGAATGTGGATGGAGAATGCGTCCTACTCCATCAAAGTCGGTAAAGATCTGACAAAGATCTTTGATGTCAAAAAAGTATTTAGACATGGCGATGACCTGTTATGCGATCTCTTCAACATCATTTTCTGAAAGAATAGTGCAAAAGTCACGCGCAAGCACAGGATGCATGATCTTTTAAAAGTCCGTCGCCTACGCTGGCGATATGTCAGTGACGCTTTTGAGAGTATTAAGACGCAAACATCAAAAATGGGCTTAGCAGTCAACGAGGGCTAGACCAAGCATATAGTTTGCTGTCAATTGGAGAAGACACCCAACATCGACGTTTTGGAAATGACATTTTTGTCCACCTAGGCTCCGCTATCAATTCAGATAACGACACATGCGCTGAGATCAAACGAAGAATTACTCTTGCCAATCGCTGCTTCTTGCACTTGACTAGCAAAGCTTTCTCTCGAACAACAAAAGTGACCCTGTAAACATATACTATAAGCTATAATGTGCAGAGCATGAAGCTTATAAAAAGGGATGATAGTGTTCTTTGCTGATATCGGTCCTGTGTGCATACACGGTAAATGGAGGAGGGGATACAATGGCGAGCTATACAGACTCAACAGCGAGATCAACCTAGCTAGAAGATTGAAAGTCCAAAGACTGAAATGGCTGGGTCATGTAGAGTGGATGGACAATAACGCTTCGGTTCGAAAAGACTTCGAATTGGTGAAGTACAGGAAGACCGCGATTCAAGTGGCGCACGTGGAAGGGTTCCATAGCCATTTTAGTATGCGAAACTGGAGGCAGCCAGGGAAAGATCGAGATGGCTGTAGAAGCTTGTTGACTGAGGTCCAGTTCCAACCCGGACTTAAGCACAATCTATGTAAGCAACAAGAAGCACCTTTCTATTTCCATGATTTTCTTTTTCTTTCTCAGAGGGCTATGTTTTTCCGTTCCCTTTGCTCCATAGAGCACACAAATCGGTCTTCAGTTTTGAAATACTCTTGCATTGTAACTAGGTAGTGGTCCAATTTTACAAATAATACGCTGGATATGAACAATAAATCAAAAAAGCCTTGCATCCCTTGTAACAAGGTCGATGTGCGTGTTTAATAATTAGGTGGTCTCATACCCTACACATTTCTAGTATTTTTTTTTGTTTTTTTGAAGAGAGACGTAGAGGAAAGTCCCACTTATGAACACTGTAGAAATTTACGTACTGTGAGATATGTGCAATAGTTGGAATTGAACCAACCGCCAATATCAACTCCATCTTGCCGCATGGCTTTGATCCACCCAAGAACCACGCAAGCAGCACTTCAGGGTAGAGCCACAGTTCGATTTCCTAGAATCCTGCCAGTCTGAGATACACACACTGCAAGTATCCCTAAAGGTACCCAGTCTCTTATCGGTTGACTTATATTCAGACCTTCGACAGCGACTATTTGTTTGGAAACCTGGTATTTCACTTGCATTAGTTCAAGTGAGCAAGCATAGGCACTTACTGTCTTCAATGTTTTCTCGGAATTTCAAATCGCGGAACAACTTTGCTATTGATGGTACTTTGCGCAACCATAGAAAGCGTGTGTACAGTGGTATAATCCACCACAGGTCAACAATAGCATCTGGGTGATGCTGCACCCCCATTGGATGGTGATAGGATCTGTAAAATAGTTCGCAGACACATTAATTGATAACATCAGTAATGAAGCTGATGTGGATTACAATAAGGGCTTCACTCGCTTAAAGAATGTTTCTCCATACAAATTTCTCTACCTTCTGCCGGTAAACTACAATTAATCTTGGAATACTACATCGACTACAGAAATGGTTTTTAGAGTTTTTTTTTTATAGTGCCGTCGATGGTAAAGTAAGATCAAGCAAAGCGAATTAGTGGTTTATTGAAACAAAGTATCTACGTTCTTTCAGAAGAATTACAACTACAATTATTTACTACCCTCAAAGTGAACGATTTAAGAAGGCTTCAGATTTGAAGCCAGAAAAAGAATGCAAACATCGAATTGGGTCGTGAGACTTGTAAATAATGCCATCTTAGTAAGTTACCATCTTATCCGCCGTATTGTGTGAACGCCTGAAGCCGTTTGTCAACAACCTGATAGGTCCATGTCAGTGTGGCTTCAGGCCAGGAAAGTCCACCATCGACCAGATATTCACACTACGGCAGATCTGATCTTGGAGAAGACCCATGAGCTTCAGATCGATACCCACCACCTATTCATCGATTTTAAGGCCTATGACAGCATCTATAGAGACGAGCTATATAGAGCAAAGTTTTGGCATCCCTGCCAAACTCGTCCGTCTGTGCAGGATGACGATGGAGAATGCACGCTGCTCCATCAAGGTCGGTAAAGATCTCACCGAGACCTTTGATGTCCAGAAAGGATAGATAGACATCGCGATGCGCTGTTTTTCAACATCGTACTTGAAAGAACTGTGCACGAGCAAACACAAGAGGCACTATCTTTCAAAAGTCCGTCCAACTCGCATACGCCGACGATATTGACATAATCGGGAGAAAGCAGCGTGATGTCAGTGGCGCTTTCGCGAGTATTGAGACGGAAGCGGCGAAAATGGGTTTAGCGGTCAATGAGGGCAAGACCAAGTATATGCTGTCAAGCAAAAAGGACAACCAACACCGACGTCTCGGACAGAACGTCACCCTCGACAGATATAACTTTGAGGTAGTTAAGGACTTTGTCTACCTAGGCTCCGCTATAAATACAGACAACGACAACAGTGCTGAGATCAAGCGAAGAATAACTCTTGCCAATCGCTGTTTCTTTGGGTAAAGAAGGCAATTGAGTATTGAAGCCCTCTCTCGGACAACAAAAGTCACCCTTTATAAGACTTTAATAATCCCGGTCCTGCTCTATGGCGCAGAGGCATGGACATTATCAAAAATGGATGAGGGTGTTCTTGGTTGCTTCGAGAGAAAAATTCTTTGGGCGATCTTCGGTCCCGTCTGCATTGACGGTGAGTGGAGGAGGAGATACAACGACGAACTGTATGGACTGTACAGCAACATGGACCTAGCCAGAAGAGTGATGATCCAAAGACTGAGATGGCTGGGTCATGTAGAGCGCATGGACACCAATGCTCCGGTCCGAAAAGTCTTCGAATCCGCCCCCGAGGGACAGCGCAGTAGAGGAAGGCCAAGACTCAGGTGGCGCACGCAAGTGGAAGAGGACCTCAGCCAACTTAGCGTGCGAAACTGGAGGCAGCTAGCCAGGAATCGAGCTGGCTGGAGAAGCTTGTTGACTGAGGCCCAGGTCCACCCCGGACTGTAGCGCCACCTAAAGTAAGTAAGTAAGTAAGCTACCAACTTAAAGCATAAATGAGGTAACTAGCTCTTCTATCAAAGCCATCATTTTGAGTTGTCTTTAATTCATCATTATTAGACTTGTGTCTTACTGAATGTACCATCTTCGCTTCCTTTTTTTTTTGTTTTTTTGCGTGGGAAGGTGGAAACCTTGCATAGGAACCAATGATCCGACATCCATTGGTAGTGTCAGATTCAAACCGAGCACATTCGAAGAAAACGTGCTCCAAGTTCTCTACCGCGTTTACGCAGCGAGGACAGGACGGACTCCAATCACGGTTTTGATAGAATAGATATTACCGGAAACCACTGCTAACTCGCAGTGCACATAATCTGTACACAGATTTGATTCCCTTCATGTGTGTCTTTTTATTTGCGACGTCGAACCATATTTGCGGCCCGTACAGCTGTATGGAGGCAACAACTCTCTCACGCATTAATCGTTACCCTTGCTTCGGACCGCCGATATTCGACATGAGTCTCGAAAGAGCGCCTATCGCTTTCGACGATTTCTTGCAAGCGTATGCGAGATGATGCTTGAAATTAAGCCGAACATCAATCATCAATTCAAGGTATTTTATAAATGGGCTGGAAATAATTGTGTGCTCTCCGACTTTTATCGGTATCGTCTCTGGCACCCTTCTACCCGTAATGAGAACAGATTGAGTTTTATGTTCCGCGAGGTCTAAACTCATATCACGTAGTCAGTTTTTTATCAGTGTTATTGCTTCGTTGTAATACAAATCGATTTCTTGAAGTCGTTTCGGCACGACTACAACAGCAATATGGTCCGCGAAACCTTAAATGGCGGCTTTCCTTGAGACTGGGAGTCGTAAAATATCATCATACGTCACGTTCCACAGTAAGGGACCTAACACTGATCCTTGGGGCACGTCCCCTGTAATTTTATATAATTTCGTCCCGTCGTCCGAATCGTAAAGGAGCAACCTATCGTCAAAGTAGCTCCTGATCAATCTTAATATGTACTTCGCAACGTCGGGTGTAACCACGGCGCAGCCGTACTGGTATTCCGCGAGTCCATCATTGGCTTCAATGATAGGCTGTAGTCGTTCTAATATTTTGCCCATAGTGTCGAGCATACAGAGCGGCCGATTAGATGAGGGCTGCTCTGGTGGTTTATTTCCTTTCGGTAATAATACCAACCGTTGGTATTTCCATTTTTCCGGAAATATTCCCTAACGGAAATATATGCTAACGAAAACGTCTAGGCGGGCCTTCATCGTTTTTTTTAAAGCCCTATTTGGTACGCCGTCTAGACCAGAAGCTTTTCGATCTTATACCCTCTGGATTGCCGTGGTGGGTTCATCGGTTTTTATGGAAGGAGTGTGTTCGCGTAGTTCTCCGATCTCGGTTAGTAGAACTCCGTCATGTTGAGAGGGGAAAGAGTTTCTACGATTCTGCTGAGTAATAGCGACCAAGTTGGTGGCGTTCTCTGAGGCGTTTTGACCTTCGCGGGTGTAATTCTGTACGCTTTACCCCATACATTTTCGTTCGATTGCGTGCAATGTCTTTTGTTAGACTAAATGGCGGATTTGAGTGCGGTGCGTGCTTCTTTATACGCTGTCCTCAATATCAAATGTCTATCCGTATCGCGTCTAGACCGTTGGTATTTTCTTCTTGCCTTAAGACAGGCTGATCGAAGTTCTTTAATGTCTTCGTTCCACCAATATGTTGGGCATCGGCGGTTTTGTTTCCCCTTTCGAGCCATTGATATATCGCAGGTAGCGTGCAGTTGTCGCACTACTTGACGTACGATCTTGTTAGCTGTTCTCCCTTCAACTATAGCTTCAGCGATTGCATACTCTGAGAGCCCCTCATCTAAGGTGTTGACGTTCCATTTCGTCTTGCTAGTTTGAGACAGAGTGTTTACCGAGTCGTATGCCAAGATAAGCTACTAATAACGAACGTAATATCAACAATCGAGCCTGCACCCGCTCTACTGAACGCGTTCGCATTTCCCATATTAGCTACGACGACGTCCAAACTAGAGAGCGCTTCGAGTAGAATGGTTCCGCTTTTATTCGTTCGCGCGCTTCCCTTTCTTCTACCCATGCGTCAAAATCACCGGCTATAATAGTTGGGGTATGATCCTAACCATCAAGAACTACGAGTATGCTTTCGATGACTCGTTCGTATTGCTCAATAGTAAGGCTTGGAGGGACATAACAGCTGTATATGCATATATCATCTGACTTTGCTTGTACGAAGTAGTTTGGTGGTATCTGAAACGTGGTATTACCACATGCGAGAGTATTGCAATGTCGACCTTTTGCTCGTGGGCCGTTTGATGCAATATATCCTCAACTACCGCACAATGATTTGAATTTAGTTTGAAAATTTTCATGTTTTTGTGTGTAGGCTCTCAATTACTTTTTTTCTTATACTCTGGGCACCTAACACTACCGGTTATCTAGTAAAGATTGTTTGTAATAGGGTCCAACGATACCAGTCATAAGAAATTAAATAAAATAAGCGAGCATCTTTCTAGGGTTTCAAGTATCTTTTGCCATATCAGTTGGTCTATATCTGTTCAGTTTTTGTTTAAAGAACAGTCCAAAATCCTACTACAAAATGTACACCCCTCAAAATAAATAAATAAATAAGAAAAGATACAGCAACGGATATTTCGACTGTGATTCCGTCACTGTAAACATTGCAGTATCAGTGGTTTTCTTCCTCAATGTCATGCAGTGGACTTTGCCGCAACAAAAAGAAATAAATAAATCCAGATATATAAAAATTTCAAGTCTATCTTACCAAGTCTATCTATAAATAGAATTTAAGATTAACTATTTTGTTTTTTTAATTTCATTGCAGTAACATGCGCCTATTATTTTGAACTGCACTTGCCAAAACACCTTCAACTGTTGCTTCACTAAATCCCCGAGAAACAGAGCAAAAAAAAAGAATTGGAAAATAAGGAATCAGAGAAATTGTATTATTGATACAGAGTTGAACGGTAAATATAATTTCTGTGGAAGAAGAGATACGAAGAGGCTTCTATCACTATCAACGACTACAAGTAAACCAGCCACAATGCAATCGCGTCGCAGTATCATTACTGTTGCCACTACCGAATTGTAAATGAATCGCATTTAATCATAATTATTTTATTATTATTGTTGTTATCGGAATTAAAGACGAAATGAATTGTACAGAGTGCGGAGACCGAGAGTGCGACAAGTAAAACAAAAGCAATCGCAATCGGCATTACGGAGAAAAGTCGCTTTTCGCTCCTACAAAAGAAGAAGAATTAACGAATAACGAGTACGAGTGTATCTGTTGGGGCATACGGGCGGTCATTACTCGGTTCGGTACGGTTATATAGTGATTTTTTATACTTAATTTTATTTAATCGAAGAATTCGTAAATTTCGTTTAAGAAGAGTATCTCAAAATTGTGTTGCAATGGCGCTGATTCAATTGCGTAAAAATCCACATCAAAATCGAAAATCAAATTGGAAAAATCAGCAATTTTTCAGTTCATTCAGTGTACTAGTGTTTATAGTTCTAATTCAGTTGCAGTGCATTGTGCAAGGTGCAGATTTAAATCAAACCACAGATACCCAAGAACAGGCGACGACGACGACGACTGCTGCTACTACGGAGCCAGAGAATCACAATCAATATCATCATAATCATCAGCATGAACAACATCAACAATCGCATCTACATATAGATCACCATCATCATCATCAGCATCAGCATCCGAATTCGAATCTGAATCTGAATCAGAATCTAAATCAAAATCAAAATCAGCATCCACATCTTAATCATCATTATCAGCATCAGCATCAGCATCAGCATCAGCATCAGCAGCAGCATCAGAATCAGCATCAACAGCAGCATCATCAACGACACCATGCGGAACATCTTGCCTTGAAGGAGGTAGAGGTGGTTCCGATGCTGCAACATCAACATCATCATAACCATCGGCATAACCATGAGGAGCATGGTGAAGCATTTACTCCATACTCGGTTGAGAAACGCCTCTATCATAGTAAGTTCACCATTGAGGAGCTGCTCCATACCAAGTACGAGACAAAGACGTCCAACGACGTCGATATGGATCCATGTAAGGCAGGTGAGTCTCACGATTTGATTTCTTATGCATTTTTAGTACTTGCACGAGTACTCACATTGGCGGGAAATTGATTCGCCACCTTAGACCTTATAATGAACCACTCGAACTTATGAGTATCTTCATAGTACGAGTACAGTAGATAGACTCAAGATTTCTTTGGGCCTGTTGTGGCTTCGAGGAGTTGTAAGGCGTTCTTAAAACATTGGATATGGTAATGTGGGAATAAATATGTAAATTTTCTATTCCCAGCCTGCGGGCTACAGGTACTCGTATTCTTTGGACCTTTACTCTCCGATAAATATCTTTACCAAGCTTCTCTGACTGATGAAATACGAGTTGGTATCTACTAAAGTCGGTATGAAACTGTTTTGGATTGCAAATTGTTACTGAATGACAGTACTGACATTTGCATTCAACGAGGGTCTTCTTCTTTACGGGTACGATTGTGAATTTGTAGATCTTGAGTGGTCATCATGTCGAGTAGCAATGCAAAAACAAAAAAGATATGCAGTTGCACTTTGTTCGAATAAATGGAGCGTAAACAGAAACAACAATTTTTTTTCTTAAAATGTTAATTACAAGTTGTACTTCATACGTAAAAAAAATTGCACATAGTGAGCTTTAAATCGATTGAAACTGAAAAGAAATTTCCTTAAGGTTCCGGTTTATGGAAGTCGTGCGTAAACACGTACTCGTATCTGTACTTGTTACATTGATTTTTGTAAACCAAAATTAAATCAATAATTTAGCACGTTATTAGGTAGACCGTTTCACTATTAATTCGTTGTACGTTATTTAAAATTTCCTAACTTAACGATAGATTTGCTAATGAACTTCAGAAATGCTTCCTCATTTACGAGTACAGTAGCGTGTAGGCAAGTCATGTTCCTGAACATTTAATTGCTCATTATGTTTCTGAAACATGTTGGAACATACTCGTATCTTGTGATTTACCAGGCGGAAACAGGTGTCGTATTTCCTTAGCCCCATGTAATTGTCATTGTTTATGATTACTCGTATTGCTACTGCTATTTTTAAATATCAATTCATTCGCTTTATTTCTCGTGTGCCACTCTGCTCGTATTGTTGAGTACCCGTAAGGCAGGGAATTACGCTTTAGATTAGAACAATTCTCTTATCAAGCCTCTACATAGTCAGATATAATTTCGAAATCAAGATGAACTTAGTTTTGCAGATTAGAGAATCAACTGCATAGCAATGACCGCATCAAATAACGTGGAAGTGATACTCTTCTAATTTAAGGTTTTTAGCACTTTTTACTTGGTTGGGTATTGTAGCAATAGGGTAGGCACTGAGAGATGTCAACCTGGCGATATCCAGTGTTGCAACTATCTTCTACCCACCAATTGTGTTTATAATACCTCCACGTGGTAACCGCCGGGTACTGGTCAATGTCCATCCGCACTGGGTCTGCTTAACTTAAAAGTGCGAATGCTGACCAGCAGACAAATACAGCGGATTAATTCCCCAGACGGAATCAACGGTAGAAATAATCCCGAAACAAATGAGATCTTACCCGGGCTACTCCCACATATTTGACTCTGAGCCGGTAAGGATTTCCGAGACTAAGTCAGGGTCTTGGAAAAGAGATAGTGGTGAAAGAGCCCTTAATGGACCAACGGCAGCACCCACATCCCAGAACGGGTTACTGGCTTTCAGTACAACTGACCCCTCGTCCTAGTGGTATCAAAAGAATAAAACTTATCCTCCAGGTTGGGGGTTGTGCCGCCGGGGTATCTGCCCGCCCATGGAAAAAATTAAAAAAGTTACGAAGCAACAACAAGCCTCGGATACGGATGGATCTTATGTTGACAACCAAGGCAAACGAATTAAGGACAACGAACTTTGGATATGCACGTGGAATGTTAGGTCCTTTAATAGGCCACGAACAGCAGAACAACTAGCGGAGGCCCTAGACTGCTGCCAGGTAGACCATACCGCCATCCAAGACATGTGATGGAATGGGCCGGACAAAAAGAAGATGCAAAACTGCGACTTCTACTACGGCGATTGTTATCGAGGGCAAAACCAGAAGCTATTTGGATGCGAGTTTGTTGTTGGAGGCAGACTTAGGCAAGAAGTCTTCAGTTTCTGGTATGTGAACGAGCGCCTCGTAGCAATCCGCATCAAGGTTAAATTCACCAACGTTAGCCTGATATGCGCGCACGCCTCTACCGAGGAGAAGGATGACGACACCAAAAAATCCTTCTATGACCTCTTGAACAAGACCTATGAGCAATGCCGAGGACAATTTTAATGCAAAGCTAGGAAGAGAAGGCATCTTTGGTAGCACTGTCGGAAGATATAATCAGCAAGAAAAGTCCTCATTCTACCAGATTTTCACACTATCGATTCATCGATTTTAAGGTCGCGTATGACTGCATTCAAAAACACTAGCTTTGAATGGCAATGTCTAGTTGCGGCATGCCTGTGAAATACAAACATCAACGCCAAAAAATAAACATAGACGCCTCGTGCTTCCTGTAATAAAATTTTAGGTTTTCCATGGTCATTAGGATTATTGTTGGTTATACTTACCCTGTATGCCTGGGGTGATGTCCACTTATCAACGGATTGACAACGTCAGCTGTAGCGCCGCATCTGAGCCCTGAAATACAAAATTTATATGAGCAAGAGTCAAGTGACAATTTCGACGTTTAAAGTTACCTCGTACACTAGCCAGCTGATAGGATGAAGTCGTACACGATAAGGGTTTTTTTTTTCAAATTTAAATGGGCGAAATAGAGGTATGCGGCTATTGTTGTCAGGCCGGGAACAGGAGATTTGATCAGAGGCCAATTTTGGAACGGCGAAAATTGCAAGGGACCGTCAAATTCGTCTCCGATTGAGACTCCATTAATTCTTCAAGATGTTCTCTGCCACCGGCATCATTTATCAAAGACGAATGGCAACACTTCATGTGCTAGATTTCACTCGTCCACCACAATGAAACCTCTGACTTGACGATGCATGCATCTTTGATCGGTCTTTGAGTCATCCGTATAAGCCTCAACATACTTTTTTCGTGACTCGGTTTCGTCGAAACTACATATATGAGCAAAAGGAAAGATGATTTCATATTTTCACTGAAACAGAAGCTCTGGCGTCTTTGCATCAGATGGCATGTTGACACCTAGGCCATCAAAACCTCAGCATGTTTTACTGAGCACCAGTTCTTTTTAAGTCGAAAGCAGCCTATTATATGAATATCAAGGAGATATTTTGGAATCATCTTTTGCACGGATGTATCGGAAAGAGATCATTCTTTTGTGTCTGATAAAAGCTACAGATACGTATTTGCTTTTTCAAAAACATTTTCTACGTTCTATTTTGGTTTTCATAAAATATGTTCATATATGTACATTATTGGTCTAATCAAGCCAAGTACGAGTATATTCAAGGACCCTCCTGGGTGACAAGGCCCATTGATTTACATTATAAGAAAGCAACCATCCCCCTGGAGGTAAGTTTAAGTTTAGTCAGGAAGTTTGGTACCAGAATGACTCACAAATAGCTAGCTTCATTGGAGAAAGTTAAAGTATGATTTGATATCCTAGTTGCACCAAAAATTTCGCCTCCTATTCTCTTCTTTTTTATCGATGCTACTATAGGTGCTACTTACGGAATTTGCGGAAGATTTCAATAACTGCGATATGGATAGCCATGATGGATTACGATGGATGTTTTGGGCATTTAGTTCATAATGCATACTACCGGCGAGCAGTACCCGCTTGAAAAAACACCTTTATGGGGTAAACAGCAAATAGCTGTTGTTGCATACTCGTAGAATATAAATCGTTGGTGCATTTGGAGTCTTCATAACGTTTATATGTACGGGTGGATGGTCTCTAAGAGTTGTCGAGTGTGTGTACATGTCTTTGCACATTTGGAGGTTGCACATCAAGATGGCTAATAACCGGATAATCGGGTTACCTAAGCTTTTCTGACGTACAGTTCGCAGTTGAAGCGTCAGGACTTCCTATTACTCAAAAAACATTGCTCTCGAAGCGCGTGAGTGTATTTTTATCTGATTGCGTCAGTGTCTACGCTTTTGCGCCGTAAAGCAGAACTTAAATGATTAGTGTGTTGTATAGAGTCCCCTGTTAATGTCGTCTGTACATGCAAGTAACTGACCAGACTACTGAAAGATGGTGTCTCTGGAGTTGACAACGCATCGCCCTGTTTAAGTCCTTTCGGTCTCAGTTTGTCATTACCAAGCTTGTGGGAGCAGCGTGTATTCTCTATTGTAATCCTTCACAATCGCTTGCCGAAATTGGGAATTCTAAACATGGCTCCGCATAGCATGTCTCAATAGACGACGTCATATTTGGTTTCAGTATCATTGAGAAGGTGGTGTTTATCGATAAAAATTCTGGATTTTTTCCACGATCTGTAATGTGAAATTTTGATTTATGGTGGACTGCTCTTACATCAAACCACACTGATAGTGGCGATGTTGAGGCATCTTATTTCCCTGTAGTCGGGGCAATTTAGGTTATCTCCATTCGGAGATCGTACAAATAATTCGGAGGTTCCATTCGTCGGGTATACACGCTTTTATCGACCGAAATTTCAGATATCTTCGGCTTCAGCAGCTTTGTAAGACTTAAACTGTTTTGATTTCATCATAATTGAATGGGAAATAATGTCTGTCATCGTCCAGTTCGAATGGTTATTTTTGGCTTACAGAGAGATATTATCACGGCTCATGAAATATTGGCGAATTCTTTGCGTCGACTGTAGCTCCACTAAGGGTCTCCTTTTCTTTCTTTGCAGATGCCTGCCTCTAGTTGATGTAAACTGCTAAGGTCGTTCGGACATACAAAACATGAGCACCCTGCTAAGCTCGCTATATAATCAAAATCAATAAGCCTGTTACCATTTCCAGAGGCGATATTGTGAAGCAAGACCCTTTCTTTAAGTCTTCATTTGCATTGGAAAGACCCCGAAGATAGCAGTCATGACGGTGACACTTCTTGGATGGGTGTTAAGTCTGTTTTGTAGCATTCAAAGATCTCTGCAAGGTGCCTGATTCCACACGATTCAAATATTCAAGTGCATTTCCGAAGATCTTTGCCCGTAAACCGTAAGTACTCGTATCTGAGACTGGTTCCTCACAATCTTACCTCTTCCGTATCGCGTTGTGAGCTGTTTAATGCCGTAGGTCATGAAACAGCAACTAATCGAACTAGTACTTGCAATTTTAGCCTGCGTTCGTAAAGAATTACACCTGATGTTACGACGGATGATAAGTGGAACGCTTTATTATTGGACAGCTTCTTAATCAAAGAACGGAATAGGCATTTAAATGCCTCAACTGATGTCACATACCTACTCAGGCAATCTGCTTGACCGAACTTGCTCATAGCCACATGAATTGCATTACAAGAATGATGCAAATGCTACTCGCAGTAACGCAGTAACGCAGTAAAGATGCACTGAATCCAATTGGGTATTTATCAAACAAATGAAGGTGTCGGTCGCTGGGAAGGTTCATCAGTTTTCGACAGCTTGTCTAAAAATTGTATTTACTTTGCTTATAAAGGACCTCCTTATGCTGCAGTTCCGTTCCACTCTATCATGAACCAAGCAAGGGCTATCCTGAAATCATTTTCCTGGTGATTGAATCATGCTAAACGTTAAATCAACAGCAACCAACGACATGAATATGTAGATGAAGTGGCATCCACATTCCTTAAAGTCAATTCAATTTCTAATAGATTTCTCAAATATTTACTATTACATGTCACATGCTCCACCTTTGTTACATCTGTACACTGCGAAGTTATTCGTTATACTTAAATCACCTTATACGAGATGCCTGTATCTGTATCTCTACGGCAAATGTTAAGATCAAACACTTAAAACCTTTCCGACAGCTTCTCATTCATAAATTGCAAACCACTTGAAGAATCGTTTCCGATGACTGTAGAGTCTTTTCAGGCAAACAACAGCAAAACAAAAAAACCACTCAGCTATCCTTAATGTATCCACTAAATGTGTTGTTCCACACTTTACACAAACATCTTAATTTCAGTGTGACCCTTCTTTGTTGTTTAGGCACGGCATGTGCTGTGTGCATTGTTATGCAATGGAAACGGAGCCTTTTAACAAGTTGTTAATTCATCGTTTCCATCGTCATCTCCATCCTGGTTTTGGTCGCTGTCTACGTTCCTGTCATCGCCGGAGCCGCTATGGACGGAGTCAGTATTGTCGAACAAGAAGGCCCTTTATGTCCAAGACTAAGTACGTACGAAGAATATGCTGCCCACTTGAATCGGTTACATAATCTTCTATTTCAATGAGACCGTCCGTTTATACTATATTCTTGCGCCATTATTCTCAGCTTCAAGGAGGAGTAAATGCTTTTGTCGACCGACAACCGACGACGACATTCCAAAGAGGCGACACTCTTGGCGTTTGCTTTTTTGTTACGAGTACATACGAACTCTTGCTACTGCCGTCAACATCCTTACATCTGCACCAGCATCTTAGTCTTCTCACCCCAAGTACTCGTATCTAAAGGAGGTGGTGGTGCATCTTATGAATCAACATAAATTTGAACGAAATTTATGCGTGAATCATTTTTTCTTTGCAATTTTGTATGCACACCTGAAGTTGTGGTTCCACAAGATGCATTCAATCTTCACTGGGTTTTAAATTTGATGATGGCGTTAATGACGGTGTCGTTGTCGTTGTCGTCCGCATCGTCGTCATCATCGTTGCTGCTGGCGTTGTCGTTGACGTATCTGAGCAAAAGTGTTCCGAATTGTGTAATGCACTTTGCATAAGTGCTGCAAAAGCACTAAGGAACACAAGAAATCACTGTTGATTCTTGCGGTAGCTGCGGTTAATTTTTGATGAGATTCTGAGGTGGAACAAAATCTGGAAGAGATTGTTTTCCTTTTAAGTAAATGGACGTTTTTATTCATGTGGTTTAATTTGATATTTCAATTATGGAATTATGGTGATTAAAACGGAGAAGTAGAGATTTTTTTACTCATGTATCTGATGATGAACACCTGCGTGCTGACACCTAATTTGGTATGTTGCCGTTGATGGCTTTTACATAAATTTGTGTCTTGTACTCGTATCGTGTGACTTATCTTGTGGACATTTGTTTTCACTCCATCAGAAGTGAGCCTAACTAATGAGGTCATCATTCGTTAGTTTGGTTGTTCGTCACAAGTAAAAGTGCTTAGTTAAGGTAAGCCAATCGATATGTTCCTTCAACCAGTATTGACGCCTGACCTTCACACCTGTGTAAACTTGGAGTATCTATGTTCTTGCGGTAGAGTTGTTAAAATATTTGCCTGGCATCATGTACGCTTGTACAAAATTTGAATACTGGTAAGACTACTAAGATGTGGAGCATTTGAATTGGTTTATTTGAAGCATTCCGATGTTGAAATGTAGTAATACAAAATGAGATGCGAGAGTAACCTTTCGGTTGGCGTGGCGAAGATTATAATTCGTAATTTCTGTAGCTTAAAACTATCAACGAAGTCAGATGAAAGTTCGATTTCATCGTCTTAAAAGCATCCTGGGGACAATTTTAAGTGTAATAGGGGATATGCAAGTTCCTCGGGGATCGTCTACGGATGCCTATTCTCTGTTGATATTGTTAGTGAATTTTGTTTATTTTTATTATTATGGTGGGTCTTATCTAGCCTCGTTCCTACAGCTTCTACAACAATCTTGAGAAGAGGCCTCTATTCTACAGTTTCTGTACCGATGGCTTCTTTGTTAAGTAAGGCGAGGGTACACGAAGGTGTTCTTTCTCTGTCAAGGTTTGACCAGACGGAGCGTGAGTGCGAAGACACAGTCGTTCTTGGGGCTTCTTGGTTTGTTTTTTTGTCCTATGGGCGTAAGTTTCAATTGGTATATTCATGTCGTTGTCTGTGTTACTTTTATGATTCCTCATTCCCTTCTACTAGGTTGAACTCGCAGACTTTACTTAAAGTTTGACGACATTTGGTGGTTTCACTTGGCAAAGCTTTTATGGTGCTTGACTCTCCATAGAGAAAGAAATCTCTGATGGATTAAGTTTCATGAGTAAAGCAACCTTTGCAGCTTTCGCATAGTAAAAATTTCTGCCCTAAAAATACCACATTCATTCTGGAAGGAGTCCTGAATCTGTAGCATTTTACTGTACAGTCCATCTTCAGTAACTTTCTTCATTTTGGATCTGTCCATGGAGTTGGTTGCACTGCTAGTTAACCAGACATATATATATGTATTACTTACTTACTTACTTACCGGTCCAGTTGTGCAGACCAAGCGTTCTGGCATCCGCGATGGCTTGGTCTTTGAAACGGAGGTTCGGTCTTCCTTGTATTCTCGAACCTGGGGGCTGAGATTCGAAGATCCTCTTAGCTGGAGCATTATTGTCCATTCGCTCGATTTGGCTGAGCCAATGAAGTCGCCGTGTTTTGGATTTTTGGACTACATCCGCATCTTGGTACAGCTCATAGAGTTCGCGGTTGTACATTCTCCACCATTCGCCTTCCGCGCACACAGGAGCAAGTGCTTATTGTCCAGCACTCGGCGCCATAAAGCATAACTGGCAGGATAAGGGTTTTGTAGAGCAAACATTTCGTCCTTCGAGTTGGGAGTTTTGAACCCAATTGTTTGGCCTAGCCGAAGTAGCAACGGTTTCCTAGGGTAATTCTTCGCCGGGTCCCCACTAGGGTGTCATTCGTTCATGTTTACTCCGAGGTAGGTGAACTCCTTAACTACCACGAAATTGTTGCTATATAGCATGTACTTAGTCATGTCCTCATTTACTTCGAAGTCAACGGATTTTGCCTGTTCTTTAATAGCCGTGAACACTTCTGTTACGGCACGCTGGGAGCGACCGATGATGTCAATATCATCCGCATACCCCAGCAGCTGAACGGACCTGTTGAAGATAGTGCCTTCCGCGTTGACACCTGCCCTGCGCACTATCTGCTCTAGTACAAGATTGAAGAAGTCGCATGATAGCGCATCTCCTTGCGGAAATCCAGTGCCTATTTGAAATAGTTCGGAGGAAATACTTACAAACTGCATGTTGCAGCGCGTGTTTTCCAGCGTCACGCGACACAGCTGAATCAGTTTTGCCGGTATTCCGAATTCGGCCATCGCCGTACAGAGCTCCTGACGATGTATGCTATCATACGCGGCTTTGAAGTCGATGAATAGGTGATGTGTTTCGACTTGAAATTCGTTGGTCTGTTCCAGGATTTGGCTCAGTGTGAATATTTAGTCTACAGTCGACCTGCCGGGCCGGAAGCCACACTGATACGTGCCGATTAGTGTGTTACAGAAGGGTTTGAGACGTTCACACAGTACGTTGGATAGGATCTTATAAGCGATATTAAGCAAGGATATGCCTCGATAGTTCTTGCAAGACATAGGATCGCCTTTTTTGTTGATGGGGCATATGGAGCATATGGAGTCCAGTCATCGGGTATGTTTTCTTCCACCCATACTTGGTTGATGATTCGGTGCATGCTCCCTACCAAAACATCACCACCGTATTTAAAGAGCTCCGCTGGTAAACCATCAGAACCTGCGGCCTTGTTGTTCTTAAGCTTTTTTATAGCTAAACCAACTTATTCTATACTAGGTGGTGGAACTGGCTCTTCACTGTCTGGACGTGGGTTCTAGATAAGAATCGGTGTCTAACTCATGTATACTTATTGGATCGTAACCGGTGTAATTCCCTAACGTTTACTTAAAGTTCTTTGGTATGTGTAGAATGCTTTCTTTCTTCGATCTTACACTTTCAACTAAGCTTACAATCGAAGATGATTTCTAGATATTTAGCTTCGGATAAAAGTTGTCTGCCTACACTGTTGATTCTGGGAAGATTTAACTTTTCTGAGTTTTTTTCTTCTCATGAACAACACAATTTCGGTTTTTTATGTACTTATCCCTAAATAGTTTTGTGTTGGTTATTTGGAGAGTGCGTTTAAGGCCGGAAGGTATTTCCTCCCACCAGAATGACTTTGTCGTCGGCGTGGAATCTTACATTAACCCTTCTATTCGAAACTTGCAGAGATGTCGTTTACAACAACAGGCCACAGAAGAGGAGAAATCACCTCTTCTAGTAGAGTTGCTCTTGCAACTGTTTCCCTGACTGTGTTTGTTCGAAATTTTGAATTGATAATTTTGCTCGTTAGTATAATATTGTACATTGTGCTATCGTTGTCTCTTCGTGGACCTCGTCGAAGGCCGTTCTTCGATATCTACCAAGGCGGGTATGGTGCACTCTTTGTAGTGCGTATTGGGAACTGCATGGGACTGGATGTGTTTGTTGAGTTTTTGTTTTGTATATTAATTTAGGCTTCCCTTTAGCATTTTTAACAAAAACGAAGAGACTTCCATATGTGTTTGTAGATCATGGCAGAGTAAATTTCATTGCCTAGACCAGCTTTAGACATTGCGTCTCGTGATTTACGTGAACACTTGTCGTGGAGACTTAATTCCATGGGATGCCCAAAAAATCATGAGAGCACGGATTCGCGTTGCTTTAGCCCTCAGTCAATTCCTTTAATACCAATTCAGAACCCGTGTTGAGGGCACAGGTTACTACCTTGGTATAAATCGAGGCCTATCTAAAATCTCTTACTGATCTAAGGGTATCAACACCCAGTACTTGTAGTACTTCTTGCAACTCAACATCGTGTGAGACTAGCAGGTGCACCCTCTCTGCGTTTTGGTTTAAACCACAGCCACCGCGACGCTTTCACAAGGGGCCTATCTGTTTAAGTCAGGCCCGGACCGAAATCCGCGAGGCAACAGACTACCACGGAACCCTGTTTTAGGTCCTGGTATGGACTCCCTGTGGTTTTTCCACTGAACAAGACTTGTGACCGACAGCTTGCAACCGGACAAATCAAAGCAACATTTAGTCTCGTAAAAGTCTGAAGGTGCCTTCGGTTTTTATTAAACAACGTCATTGATGGAAGAAGCCTTGATAATTGATCGGGGGCCGAACAACCTTAGACAACTGGCAAAGATACCTTAATGGCAAGGTATAATATAATATATGAAAGAGCGTGCTGCAATATTGCCGCCCGATAGGTGATCGAACAAGAGATTTTGGCGTTGTTGAGAGTTGATGTTATTGTGTCACTTAAGCAACATCCTTACAGGCCATACACTTTAGAGTCGTTCGGGCTAATTGGATCTTTGAATAGGACTTTCCTTAACTTAGCTTGTCCAATGGTGGTTTTATTGCTTCGCAAAAGAGAGCCCATGATCGCTACTGGGCTATTCTTTGGTCTCTAATGTAGAAATTGAGTTCAGGTCTATATTTGCTGCACCCATGCTATCCTCTATGAAATGTTGAACTTCTTTCTTTTTCATTTGCTCATTCCCAAGTGCGTTTGGGCTTGCGATGACTAGAAGTGGAACAGTTCTTAACAAAAGATTTGTTAGGTTTTGAAGTTTTGAAGGTCATTTTCTGAAAATGACTACGGGTATCTTCACCCCCCTCTCAATAAAATCCATGCTGCGGCGTCATAATGCATCACTAGGATGAAAAAGGATGAATAATGAGATAGAGCCTTACCATTCAATTGCCTTGGACTAACCAAGAAAGTGCCATTAGCAAGAGTAATTCTTCGATTTATTTCTGCTGAGGTGTTGTTGGCAGAATTTACAGCCGAGCCAAGGCAGACAAAGTCCCTACCTACCATGAAATTATAACTCCCGACAGTGACGTTCTTCAATTTGTTAGTTTTGTGTGTCCCTTTTTGTTTACAACATTTACTTGGTTTTGGACACATTTAACACTAAGCCCATTTTGAAAGATAACGACAGCCCGCTGCCCATTACATCGATATCATTGGCATACTGTTGGCTTATTGTTCCTTGTCTAAACCGGCATTAATAAAGACCAATCAGGTTATTGACAAATGGTTTCAGTCGCTTACGTAACATGAGAGATAAGGTCTTGTAATGTCATACAATATTTTACAATTTTAATCATGAAGTCATTTACCACGCATCAACGCATTTTTGTTATGTAAAAGTAACATTTTGTAATCGCCTTAGTGAGTCCAGAATTCGCACGACAATTTTCGAAAATGGTGAAGCATTTTGAAAAAATTAGCTCGATATCGGGTCAAACTTTATATTAGCATGCTCGCTAGTCACTACTGTGAGCGAAAGTGTTCAAAACCAGTCAGACGCCTCAATCGGACCTCACTTTTGGCACTTTAGGGCAAATTTCAAATGTTGATCTTCATTTGCACGCCTATAAAATCCAAATTACACAACAATTGAAGCCTTTGGGTCATCCACGACTTCGACGATCTGTTAACCGGGTGTGGGATCGTCAAGACAACTTGTCATCGAATTTGATCTCTTCCGATGAAGCAAATTTTCGGATATATGGATACGTTAATAAACAAAATGGTCGTTTCTAGGGACCGGGAAAACCCATACAGAATTCGCAAAAAAACCAATACATCCTAGGTACGTACTGTATGGTGCGGATTATGGGTTCGTGGCCTCATTAGCCCTTACTTTTGCAAAGATGAGGCTGAAGAGACAGTTACAGTGAATGGAGAACGTAGCCACAGCATGTTGACCTCCGATTTTTTTTTCAAAATTGAATGAACTGGATCTGGACGATCTCTGGTGCTACCGCCCTCACAAGCCATCAATCAATCAATTTCTTGCGTACGACATTTGAAGATCGCATTATTTCGGTTAGAGGAGAAGTTGATTGGCCTCCAAGGTCATGCGACACCTTTAGACATCTTCCTGTGGGGTTATTTGAAGAGTAAGGGCTATGCCAATAACAAAGCCGTCGTTGAACCACTTGTTCTCCAAAAAGTCATCGATAATTTTGACCTTCGGATGGTTGCTTGCAACAGAAGCCATTGCCATAGACCGAACTTAATGCATAAATATGTGTTTAATTTAATTACAACTTCCACACTAGCTATTCGCTCACCCTTTAATAAAATTTGGCGGCAACTTTCTACATATATTGCAGCTGTCAGCTGCATGTTTCACTAAATCCATTTTCATTTCAAATTCAAATTTCTTTATTCATATGTATATATAAAAGTTACAAATTTAAAATACAATTTTACATGCAATTGACACATATAGAATAGTTAGTGACACCTTTATTTATGAAAAATTGAGACGATGCCACATTATAAAAAAAATATTCACTTTGTGTGGGGTTTACAAAGGTAGAAAAACAGAAGTTCAATTCAAGAAAAAGAGGAAAGAAAAAAAAAAAAAAAATCTTTAACAAATTAATAGCGGATACATACAAAATCTAATGTAAATGGCAGAAATAGGCAAATACATAGTTGAGCAAATGAGCAAATCATTTCTATTTTTTTTTTTTATTTATTTACTTCACTATATTTTAAATTGAATAACTAAGAAGAGTTTCGATTTCATGATGATTAAAAATAAGAAGCCATGATTTAACTACTTTAGAAAATGTGGACAAATTTCTTATGGATCGAATTTCTAAGGGCAAACTGTTAAAAAGTTTGCATGAAACAATGGAGTAGAAGTTTCTGTAACTTGTAGTGCGAAACGCAGGGACATTTACAACAAAGTTTGAATGGCTGCGTAAGCTGCGAAAGTCAGAAATTGGACTCTCCAGGTACCCGCCTCTCATGAAAAAAACCTTAAGGACTTTAAAATAGAATAGATGGCGCAAAGGGAGAATATTCAAGGCCCTGAAAAGGTCCATTGTGTGCGCATAACGGTGAAAACAACAAACACTACGAATTGCAGATGTTTGGGGGAAAGTTAATTGCTGCAGTTTACTAATATAAGCGCCACCCCAACTACAAAGCCCATATAGTTAAGAGAGCAAGACTTTCTAAGGCGGAAAAGGCAACGAGTAGCAGAAAGAAGATATTTTTTTAAGGCAGAAATGTGCTTGGACCAGTTCAAGTTTTGATCTATTGTAACACCAAGGTACTTGAAATTATCTACACCTTCAATTTTGAAACAATTAGTACTACAGTTTGTATTCCTGTTGAAGGTTTTACCAACTTGGATTCTGCATTGGCTGTATAGCAAGTCGTAACACGGGCAGACATTAGAATGAAATACTATGTCTAAGTCGGGGTACTCTTGCTCAGTATGACTGATAAACATCAACTTAGTTTTACTACTAACAATAAGTTTGTGATTAGCAAACCAGCATCTAAGTAGGAAAACATTATGGTTTATATCAGCGATTAGATCTAGCGGACTGGCTGAACAATATGCAACGCCAAGGTCGTCGGCAAAAGCTGTAACTTTACCTATGAATGCGAGAGAAAATAAGGAATTTATGTAAATTAGGAATAAAATTGGGCCAAGTACAGAACCTTGGGGTACGCCCAGGTTTTTGGTTTTTGAACTGCTTATATTGCTTCCAATTTTTACATATTGCATTCTGTCTTTAAGATACGACTCAAACCAATTGTATATGAATCCTCTGAATCCGACCTTATATAGTTTATCTAATAGTATGACGTGGTCAACCATGTCAAACGCCTTAGTTATATCCACAAAAAGGCCTGCACAAAACTGTTTTTTATCTAGTCCCTTATATAAGAAGGAGCAAAAGTCCAATAGAGCATCCTCAGTGGAGAGGCCTGTTCTGAAACCAAACTACGTACGTAGGAGAGAAAAAATTATAATGATTGAGATAAGTTAATATTCTCGTTTTAATTATTTTCTCAAAAACTTTTGAAATTGATGGCAGTAAAGATATTGGTCTGTAGTTTGATTTATCAGTCCTGCTGCCCTTCTTAAATAACGGAATCACTACAGCGCATTTAAGTTCAAATGGAAAGGTACCGGACATAATACTAAAATTAAAAAGGTAAGTTAAAATATCTACTAAGTTGGGTCCAATGTTTTATCATTACCATGTGAATTGGAATTAGGAAGGGAATTAATAGTTTTTAGTAATTCAAATCCCGTAATGAGCTTAAACATGAAGCTGTTTCTAGAACAGTTGTTTTGAGAGCCAGCCTTAGGGCAACAGTTACACGAAATTTGCGAGTTTCTTGGAAAAGAAGTTTGTCCAATGGAAGCAAAGTAATTGCTAAACTCATTAGCTATTTCCAAAGGATTTGAAATGTTAATACTTCCATTTTTAAGTACAATGGGATCTGCGTTAGTACACACTTTCCGACTAACAATACTATTAACTACTTGCCACTCTTTCTTAAGATTTCCACTTGCCGCTTGTATTTTCGAACGAAAATAGTCATCCCGTGCTTTTTTAACTTCCTTTGTCACTTTTGTGCAGAATTTCTTCTTATCCGTTTATTAACCCTTTCCTCGTTATACGAACTTATGCGTAACGAAATTCCCATTTTTACTGCATCGCTGCTGCTCCGCTTATGGGGTTGGCTAATGTCGCAGACCGCAGAACGCGTCTACATAATGCTCGGTCCTGGATCGCTTCAGTGGTTAGCCCCAGGCGTTGTTGCGCATTTGCCATCTGAGAAATCCAGGAATTCTTTTTCCGACCTCGTTTTCTTACAGTTGGAGTGACCATAGTTGATAGTGCCTTTTTAACCGGATTTTCCGCAGATCTTCTTTGAACGTGGCAATACCAACTTATTCTATTCGCCTCAAGCTGTTCGGTTACCGAATTCTTTATATGTAGACTTCCTCTTATACGCGTAGATCTAATACAATCGCGTTTAGTGACTCCACTAGACATCCTTAACATTTTCATTTCCGCTGCCGTCATTTTGTTTTTAAACGCTTCGTAAATTGTCCAGCACTGTGAACCGTATATAAGAGCTGGTCTAACAACCGTGGTGTAGAGTTTTCCCTTTAATTTAAGTGGAAATTTTCGGTCGCAAAAGATTCCCGAATTTTCCCGCCATTTCATCCATCCCACACTCACTCTGTGGTTTACGTCGTCGTCACATTTCGCTTCCATGTTAACGATTGATCCTAAGTACTTAAAGATAGTGCTTTTCGGAAGAACTATTCCGTCTAACAATATATCCGGAACAGGTCGCAACGGATGCGAAAATGGGCACGTCAAATGCTCCGTCTTTGAACGACTTATTTTGAACCCGTTTCTCTCTAGCGCATTTCTCCATGAATCTAAGGCGTTCTAGAAATCTTCGACGGCATCGCTAAGTATAACTGCGTCGTCAGCGAAGAGAATTGGCGTTACATTTACTTCGCGCATGCAGTCTTTTAAAAGATAGTCTAATACTACGTTAAAGAGGAAAGGGCTAAGTACGCTTCCTTGTATTATTCTAACATACGTTTCTGGTACATTTTGAGACCTCAGCGCTGCCCATATGAGATCCCTTGGCACTCGATCGAATGCTTTCTCGAGGTCGATAAATACCATGTGTAAATCCTTAGACGAATCTCGGTACTTTTCCATTATTATTCGTTGGCTTTGGATAGCGTCCACCGTCGATCTTCCTTCAACAAATCCACACTGGCTATTATCGAGCTTTATTATTTGCCGAAGACGTTCGTTTAAGACTCTTTCGACGATTTTCATTGTGTGTGACATAAGCTTGATTGAACGGTAGTTGTTGCATTCTCGAGTGTCGCCTTTTCCTTTGTATAATGGAACCAAGAGGCTACTTCTCCTTTGATTCGGCATAGGTTGTCCACATTTTAATTTATTAAAAAGTTTCGATAGCCAAACGCTGCCGATCCCCTCAATCTTCGACCAAAACTCTGATGGAATGCTGTCTGGTCCCACCGCTTTCCCCGGCTTCATTTTTCCAATTGCTATACTTATTTCTTCGATTGAAAAGTCCGAAACTTCCTCCTCGAATAGACCAGCTGTCGGCACGATATCACGTGGAAACTGTTTGTTAAGTAACTCCTTGCAGTATTCAAGCCACCGGTCACAAATTTCCTTTTCATTTGTTAATAAGCGACCGTCTGCGTTTTTGATCTATTTCGGCGAGGTTATTTCCATTGAATTTTTTCTCCTCTGTGCAGCGAGCTTAAAAATATTTGGCATTTTAGTACTGTACGACGTTTGAACTTCTTGGATAGCTTGTCTTCTATCCGCCGATCGTGAGGATATTTGTTCCAACTCCTGGTACAGGTTTTCCGCTTCTGCCGTTCGAGTTCGAGTCAGGACTTTCTTTGCGATCTTTTTAAGACGCTCGTATTCAAGAGCCAGTCGAGCTTTTTCGATATCGTCGCGCCGATCACATTTTGACCATGCTTGGAATGCACTCTTCTTGTCGGTCACAGCTCGTTTGGTTTCGTCATTCCACCACCATGTTTCTTTGCCGACGTGATGGTATTTCGATATAGTCCCCAGATGGGACTTTGCGAGTGTTATGCATTCCTCGTGCATGCTGTTCCACATTTCTTGCGGGCTAAGTGAGTCTGCGATGCGGTTTATATTGTGAAGTACTTCTTTAGCCAGTGCGATAAATCTTGCGCTTCGTTTCTTCGATAGATTATACCACCGGATTTTTGGCTTTCCAAACGATGCCCGTGTTTTCGGTGGTTCCGCTGTGAAAAATTCTGTAATGAGCAGACGGTGTTGGCTTACTAGCGATTCTCCAAGTATTACTTTACAGTCCTTAACACGGTTTCTCATCGACATTTTGCAGAGGTGATAATCTATTTGAGTTTCGTGGCCTCCTTTTGTGCAGAATTTATCAAAACGATTTTTTAAATTGGTGTTCAAAGGATGTTTCCAACATTTTTTTCTTAGTTTGTTTTTGATATTTATTTTTTTGACAAGGTTTCGAGTTATCCAAGGCTTAAGGCAACACTCCGATTTTTTGTGTGTTATAGTGCAAGTAGATGCGCTTATGTAATTTTTCAGAATACTAAGAAATACACTATAAGCTGCTGAAGAAGGATTTCTTTCAACATAAACACTTTCCCAATATTCATAACGTAGCCTATTGTTCAATTCAGGAAAGTTAATTTTATCAAAGCTGGTTTCATATGATATGTTAGATTTCCTGCATATTATATTTTCAAAAAGGATTCCCGTCATACAATGATCAGTTATATGTAGATCCAAGTTAATGCCAGCAAGGGAATCCACAGCAACATTCTCAAAACGAGCAAAAACATGGTCGAGGCAGGTGCCTGTAATTGGTCTAGTAGGCTCAGCAATAAAAGATACAAAACCATGTTCAGCCATAAGCGCTTGGTAGGAATCAGAAACGGAGTTCGAACATAAGATATCTAGATTAAAATCACCTAGATAGGATAGGATCATTCATTGGCTAACAAATTTGAAAATTCATGCAAAAACAAATTCGGAGAAGAAGAATGCAGTCTGTATACACAGATAAAATTAAAGAGTTCATTGTGAATATTGCAACAAACTTTAATGACGTCCGCACTTTTTAAATTACAAGTTTTTACATCATACTCTTACAAGTTTGATATAAAAACTCCCACTCCACCGGCAGAGTACGTATCATTCGTATTAGGAAAAAAATTATAGTTCGGAATATGGTAATCTTCACTCTCGCAAGAGTAGATCCAAATTTCAGAAACAAATATTATGTCAGGCAGGTTAACGAGAGCTTCTAGATTCATCATCAGTAAGTCGAAGTTTTGGCGTAAACTACGTATGTTTTGATGTAAAACGAAAAATGATTTGCCATCTGATTTACATTTAAACTAGCTTTCTAAATTATTACGTATGGTTCTAATAGTGGGGCTGTCGCACATAAAATCACAGCTGTCGTTCATATTACGAGGGCGGGTCAATAAGTCCGTGACTTTTGGATTAAAACACAGATTTTTTGGTTAAAAAAATTATTTTATTTTTCAACGTAGTCTCCCTTGAGCTCTATACACTTTGTCCAACGCTTCTCCAATTTTTTTATCCCTTCCAAAAAAAATGATTTGTCGAGGTCCTCAAAATAGGCCTTTGTTTGCGAGATGACTTCATCATTGGAGTCAAATCTTTTTCCACCAAGCCATTTCTTCAGGTTTGGGAACAAGAAGTAGTCGCTCGGAGCCAAATCTGGAGAATAGGGTGGATGAGGGAGCAATTCATAGCCCAATTCATGGATTTTTGCCATGGCAACTGCACATGCGTTTGTGGTCGACTGTGAGCAAACGCGGCACCCATCTTGCGGAAAGCTTTGTCATGCCCAAGTGATCATTCAAAATTGAAACTACTGAGCCATGCGAGATCCCTACGGCTTCCACAATCTCTCGCACTTTCAATCTTCGGTCGGCCAACACCATATCGTGAATTTTTTCGATTGTTTCGGGTGTCCAGGACGTTCGGCATCTTCAGTGCTTGTACGGCCACAACGAAATTCAGTAAACCACTTTTTTACCATTGAAATCGATGGTGCAGAGTCCCCATAGTATTTATCAAGCTTAGCCTTGGTCTCGGTAATGGTTTTTTTTCGCAAGAAATAATGCTTAATAAGCACACGAAATTCACTTTTTTCCATTTTCTCCTCAAGTTAGTGAGTAGTCTGATAAAAATAGCTGTCAAACACAAACTAACTGACGCAGCAAGTTTAAATTTTGACAGGAGTCAACTGACAGATGCCTGTTGACAGGAGCAGTGTTGCTATTTCAGTAAAGAGGTCAGAAATTCAAAAAGTCACGGACTTATTGACCCGCCCTCGTAGTTTGCTTGAAGAGCATTAAGATCATCAAATGATCTTATGACAACAGCCTCACTATTATCAAATTTTCTCATCAAAATACGAGAATTACGGAACAACAAGTATTTGTATTTAAACTCTGTTTTAAATTTTTTAGCTGCCATAATTAAAGCTTTAAAATAGTTTGTTAAGCTGTCATTAATATCTTAAGGATGCGCTTAGTAAGCTATCTTAAAACAAAAAAGTCTTTCTTCCCATCTTCATAGCGTGAATTACGTCAGTTAATACTGGCTACGAAAGAATTCACTGAACAATGTGCTCCAGATTCGCAATATAAATTATTTGCCCCGCTTTTATGAAGACTCTTGAGGATTGGTAGTGCTGAAAATGCAATTTTGAAACGGCTAAGTTCAAATCAGTAGACCCTAAGGAATTTCGGAAAACTGCTAGTCTGCCCTTTATTTTAGACAATCCAGTCAAACTATGAATTTACTATTTCGAACGTGCAATTCAAATGTCATTTTCTACACTTCAATTCGTCAATATTCCGATTCCCCACAAACGTATTCCCCATTTCCCTTAAAAAATCAAATTAACCTGATTCATACTTGTACTCCCCCATTTCGTGGTACATGCATCAATTCCCCCCAGCAAAAAAAAAAAAAAAAAATTGAAAAAAAGTTCATTTAACCCAATTCAAAGGGCTGCATTGGGATTCAAATCCCTCGCAAAGAGAAACCAGAGTCGATAGTCAAACGTCGTGTAAACCAATTGGAAATGTTTCATCAAAAAAATACAATTTTCCTTCACACACCTGAAGAAAATTCGGCAAACATCTCCCCCTTGTGCCGTATCGATTTCAATTTCCCGATTTACCAAAATCCCCTTAGAGACATCATCATTGGGTTATAGCCAGCAAAAAAAAAAAAAAATCCGAAAAATTTGTTATTCCCTGTCTATTAGGTTAAGGACGCAAGTATTCTTGAAGCCGCATATATCTATAAATATATATGTTCCTTGTCAGTTTTTGGGAGGATTTGACATGTACTCAACCCCCGTATCTGTCACACAAACCAGAAATGAAACTAACTTCGGTGAAGGCCACGGGATGACATTGCCGAAGGGAGGGAAAACCTTCAGACAAAGCATTTCGAAAAAAAATTCTCATGAAGAGGTAAATGAGGAGGAAGACTAGAGGAAAAACTCAACCAGACTTAATGGCGCGCTCCTGACCCTTCTTACATCAAGGACTACCCACGGGTAGTCTCGTAGATACCTGCAGAACATAAATTAATAGTTTTGCAAATACAGCAGCAATATCTTCTGGGTCCGAGCCAAATCGCCTAAACAAAGACAATAATTCCAAGGAATGTGCATGGTATATTCGAATGGTATCATCAGCCATTGCCGCCTGGCTAGGTTACACATGCCAGACCGTGATGATAATGATGTCGATGATGATGAGGATGGTGATGATGATGGTAGACAAATGGGATGTAGAGTTGCCGCTGCACCACTTTGGTGAATTTAGTTTTTTGGACTCTCGAGATACCAAGGTCTTGAGGCTTGAAACGTCTCCGGGTATTTGGTGATAATTAACCATGTAGTGTAGTGTACCTTACAGACATATGAACTTCTAAGTGCCCATTACGAAAACAGATCTTCAACAGTCCTTTACAACTGTTAAGTCACATCTACTGATCCATTTCACTCCTTGGTTGAGATGTTCCTAAAACTTATCGATATTGTCACAAAACCTGGATTACTTCTTGATACAGTGTACTCATCCAATGTTTGAATGGAGCTCTGTATTTTACTTCCTTGATGTTTAAATCTGCCATCATATACAGAATGTCATCATCAGGCCACTGCACACACGTAGAACCTTACACGCTTAGACAAAAGCGTGCAATATTTATTGGCGCACATTAGGATTTCGGAGCCTATCGGTGTGATTCCATGAAGTGATGGTGAGTGACGAATGCAGTTGTAGTCTTGCACCAAACCGATGCACATTTCAAGCTTATTTTAGACATCTTCGATGGAATTTCTAAAATCTCCGAGGCCGAGCACTTTGTTTTCCACTTCTACCTTCGCATTGAAATGGCCCCCAATGGGCGTTGAACTGGTAGCGATTTATAGATGGCTGCAAACCTCATCATCATTAACTTCGTCGTAGGCATATTTTGGTTGAGCGTAGTATTCAATGATGATGAAAATCCTCAACAAATCCTTAAACGTCGTCTTCTTTCAGTCAGCGCAGTTTTCAATGGCGACATCATGGGTAGACGCTGAAAACGCACTTACTAGTCACGCTGAGTTCTTTATTTGCGGAGGCATCATATCATCATTTAGAAAGCAGTATTTATCGCCCAATGCTTCTTCTACTAGGCTAGTTGTTAGTCATGTTGTTCTTCCTGATTATTTAAGCGGTTTGCTTAAAAAACCTTGCTCTATGATCGACTTTGTTTGACATTTCGGATGTCTTCCCGAAACATCTCTTGCTGAATTGGAATTTCACATAATGGCAACTCTAAATTTGAAGTGTGTCGCAATGGCTTTAGTGTAATGTTTCGTACTGTGGGTGACCTCACTCACAATAACCACATTCAGCAGTCCAAGTCAACACAAGGAAATTGTTAATATTTGCACCAATTCCGATGGCTTACTGCCCATAGAACCACTAAATGTCTATTTATCCTGCTGTCATTCCAACTCCAACCATTCAGACTATCCTGGCCCATTAGAACAGCAACATCCAAACCATCCGAAATACTCCTATACCCGGATACTTGTATATTTGGATACTTATGCGTTGCGCGTAATTTATTGCGTTCCTTGCGTTCGGAATGGAATTTTGAAAATTTTATTTAATTTAGCTCAGCAACACACGAGTACGTAGATTCAAGTTGGCCGGGCAAACTAAGTGAACCAGGAAAAGTCTGGCACGAGTCAGGACCTATTTTTGGCCTCTGGTATGGGCCAACAGTCCTCGCGGGTACCCCACCGCTTATTGGGCATTATAAATGCATTTCATTTGGCCGTAAATACTGTGTAGTACTGAGTTGAGTGGAATAAAATGCTGTGCTAACTTTAATTTGCATATAAATTATGTGATTTTGCGGTCCGAGAGTTATTGCAGTTGTGGCGGGCAGTTGTTTCGTGTGCTACCGCCGCCACCACTATCCCGCCTTGCCACATTCAAATGGTTGAAAGTGTCAACGCGTATTCCGGGACCGACGACATGATGGATTCACTTTTGTGGTTAGGTTTTGAAATATTATTGTAATTTGTGCTGGTATTGTTGGGAGGTGCCTGTACTGATGCTCTCCTATAGATGCACATAGTTTGACTAGATGGTGGTGGTCTTCTTTTGTTTATGGCAATAATGTGCCAGAGGTGGCATGCATTGGGATGATGGATGAGGACTGGAAAATAGATAGATGCGTTTGGAGAATGCATCATATATTTGAATGTGTCTGGGTTTTAAAAATACTTGAGTGGCAGGACTTCTGGCTGAACAAATGAAATTCGAGAAGTTGACAAACAAAGAAGTATAGAACTAGAACAAGTGTGTGTGTGAGAGAGAGAGTGCTTTCTTAAGTGGCTCTGGAACCCCATGGAGTGAACATAAATCTCTTGGGGCCATTACGTTCTGTTATGGGAGAGAAAATGTTCACAAATAGATGGCCAGATAAAATAGGGTATGCATGTATGGTATGCAGTGATTTCCATGATATAGCAGTGTTTAATCCGCTTTGGGGGATGCGAAGTAATTCTTCAGATGGAATTTTAAGTTCACTTGTTAGACATACTCGTAGTACCTTGGATAGTGGTTTTGTCTTCCTTTTCCTTTGTCTTTGTACTCTTCTAGAAGAAGTTTCTATGAATAAGAGTGAAACACCACAAGAAGTTCTTAATCATCGAATTGGTACAAAGATTGAGTAGGTGGGTAATTTGGTGGATTGATGAATGGAAGTTTCGTCCGAAATTCTCATGAAAGCACACTCACTTACATATTCGCACTCCAGCATTCCAACTTAGATTTCTTTTGAGAAAATCTTGCATCACGATAACGCCGAGAACCTGCAGTCTGATGCAAGCGTAAGCCGGACATTCAAACGTCATTAATTTAACAACAAGCATCGAAGAATGTTGTATCACTTATGCCCAGCACATTTAAGTGCTAAGCAAAATTGTAGCTACCCATCAAGATGCAAGGAAGTAACCTTTGGTCTTTCCTACTAAATTACTCTTTTGAGACGTCGAAAGCATTGGTTTGGTCTGCAAGCAATGTAATTATGCTACTGCACTAGTAGTTATATGAAATCCAACTATCAATAGAAACCCTAACTGCGCACAAAAGCAGACGTAACCATAGTTTGGGTCCCGAAAAACTTTTCTCTTATACCATCTGGTATCTAGACAAGTGACAAGCCTTCCGCCATCGTTCAGTGAAGTCTTGCATCCTCAAAAGTCGAAAAAAGAAGTCTACTCAAACTCTAAGCGTAGCTTGTTTGTCTCTGCAGTTGCATATGCTGCGACCCCTCCACCTTTTCTTCAAAATATAGTTCGTTATCACCAGAATTGCGTACGTCGCCGTATGAAAGACAGACGAGTAAAATCTAACCTTGTTGTCCTCTAGAAAGACGCCAGCACCGCATTCCAGATCAGTTTCAGAGCCCTACGTGAAGACCCGACTTCATCCATAGATAATATCCAAAATCGGTTTTGAGCACAAGGAAAGTCAATTTTGGGTTTTTTCTGCATCATCTGCATCATCAGACAACATGTTAATTTGAGGCTTTCGACACAAATGTTTGTAATCGAGAACGATACCCAAATACCTAGGTTCGTTTGAAAATTTTATGGTGATGCCTTTCTACTTAACGTGGAAACCTCAGTTTTTATAGGATTGACTGAAAGCCCAATCATCGATCATATCGAGGGCACTTCAGAACAGACAGTCGCAAGACACGATCCAACAGATATTACAAGATGTGCTGGAAATCAATTTAGCTCTCAGTATAATACCAAATATCTAACAAGAGGTAATCGTTGTTCAACAAGAAAGAAACATCATAGAGTAGCTATTCATTCTCCCTTCTACTAAGACAGCTGTTCCACAATGGGCTGCATACCAAGTAAGAGGACGCCAGGTGACTTCTCCTAACATTTTTCATTCTTCTCATTTCGAACATGGGAAAGCCATAGCTTGTCATTTTAAGATATCCGATCGATCATCCTACAGAAATGGTATCCCTCTGAGTTTTTTGAGGTATTTGTCCCTCATCCTGGACAGCAAGCTGAAGTGGGGCAAAAATGTTGCAAAGCAAATGGGTGCCAAAGCCGTGTAGTTGCCTGTCCTGGAAAGACGGTCTAACATCATTTAATTAGATTACGCGCAATGCGCTGCGTATATACGAGTATGTAGGTACGCACCACTGGCACGTTAAGATCCTTTATACGAGTAAATGCGGAAAGATAAGTTTGGCAATCAGATTGAAATTAACTACTACCCTTAGGCTTAGAGATACTCAGCAAAGGAAAGCAATATATGTATGTATATGAAACATGCCACTGACTTCCAATAATCCGATAACAAAAAAGTCAAATGTAAATGTTCACAGACAGCTCGAAGACAGCTAAAGTCATGCAAAGGTATTTTCTGAGAACCTTCATACACACAAATCCTTTAAGATAACCATATACCGGACCGTTTTTCAGTTATTCTACAAGCCGCTGTTTGGCACAGACCACGAACACCACGAAGCAAGCTAAAAATCCGCCAAGCACAGTACGAATACGCCGATGCCAAAGCATGGAAAAAGCCTAAGTAGCCTAAGTAGCCAGGAAAAGGCAGACAACGGATTCTTAAGACACCGCGCCCAGTTGCAATTATAGATCGGAGATTTATCTATACTAGCAGGCTTAGAAAAATTATGACGGATCGTTTAGTTCAAATAGGAATGAAAGTAAGCGGAATCCGAAACACCCTTGTCGCAAATCTGCTACCCTTCCTACAGCAGCTGTCTCTAAGTATAACATTAAGAATGCGTTAGGAAAAAATGACAACTTTAAGTCCATTATGCAAAAAGTCCTTCTAGAATGCAAAATTATCAATCTGCGCCGCTTAAAGAACTTCACAAAAAAGGGAACACGGGAAAAGATTGTATTAAAAAGCTGCTTTAGATGCTTTGAGTTCGTACAAAAAACCTAATAAAACCTCTGCTGGGGAAATTCCAGACCAAATTAGTTGATTTTCAAAGCCAAAAGTGTCAAATTTGGGAGATGTCCATCTTATCAGCCTTCATTCTTCAGATAAATGTTATGAATTTGTTTAAGATCCCCTAGAATGGGACACAACGAATTCCTCTATACTGGTGAACTCACAGTACTTAGATGGGTATGCCCCAAAAAAATTATATTATAAGAGTTTCCGGACTTGGGATCCCATTAATCAGCAATTGTAGTGGAGGAACCCAACCAATAAAATGGTTGAAATCCTGCATATGATTTTGCTTTAGAGTTCTTTGTGGAAACCTCAATATCCATGTATGTAGCGTTTTACTCACAAGCAAGTCTGGCACTTCTTGTTCTTTCCTCGTTATACGAACTTATGCGTAACGAGTTTTCCATTTTTACTGCATCACTGCTACTCCGCTTATGGGGTTGGCTAATGTCGCAGACCGCAAAACGGGTCTACATTATGCTCGGTCCTGGATCACTTCAGTGGTAAGCCCCAGGCGTTGTTGCGCATTTGCCATCTGAGAAATCCAGGAATTCTTTTTCCGACCTCGTTTTCTTACAGTTGGAGTGACCGTAGTTGATAGTGCCTTTTTAACCGGATTTTCCGCAGATCTTCTTTGAACGTGGCAATACCAACTTATTCTATTCGCCTCAAGCTGTTCGGTTACCGAATTCTTTATATGTAGACTTCCTCTTATACGCGTAGATCTAATACAATCGCGTTTAGTGACTCCACTAGACATCCTTAACATTTTCATTTCCGCTGCCGTCATTTTGTTTTTAAACGCTTCGTAAATTGTCCAGCACTGTGAACCGTATATAAGAGCTGGTCTAACAACCGTGGTGTAGAGTTTTCCCTTTAATTTAAGTGGAAATTTTCGGTCGCAAAAGATTTCCGAATTTTCCCGCCATTTCATCCACCCCACACTCACTCTGTGGTTTACGTCGTCGTCACATTTCGCTTCCAAGTTAACGATTGATCCTAAGTACTTAAAGATAGTGCTTTTCGGAAGAACTATTCCGTCTAACATTATATCCGGTCGCAACGGATGCGCAAATGGGCACATCAAATGCTCCGCCTTTGAACGACTTATTTTAAACCCGTTTCTCTCTAGCGCATTTTTCCACGAATCTAAGGCGTTCTGCAAATCTTCGATGGCATCGCTTAGTATAACTGGGTCGTCAGCGAAAAGAATTGGCGTTGCATTTGCTTCGCACAGATAGTCGAATACTACGTTAAGGATGAAGGGGCTAACGACGCTTCCTTGGTGCACTCCGACGTTAACTGGAAATTCTCTCGTTAGTCCAGCAGAGCTTTTAACCGCAGTTTTCACGTTTCCGTACATGTCTTGTATAATTCTAATATACGTTTCCGGTACATTTTGAGACCTCAGCGCTGCCCATATGAGATCCCTTGGCACTCGATCGAATGCTTTCTCGAGGTCGATAAATACCATGTGTAGATCCTTAGACGAATCTCGGTACTTTTCCGTTATTATTCGTAGGCTTTGGATAGCGTCCACCGTCGTTCTTCTTTCAACAAATCCACATCAGCTATTATCGAGCTTTATTATTTGCCGAAGACGTTCGTTTAAGACTCTTTCGACGATTATCATTGTGTGTTACATAAGCTTGATTGAACGGTAGTTGTTGCATTCTCGAGTGTCGCCTTTTCCTTTTTATAATGAAACCAAGAAGCTACTTCTCCATTGATTCGGCATAGGTTGTCCACATTTTAATTTATTTAAAAGTTTCGATAGCCAAACGCTGCCGATCCCCTCCATCTTCGACCAAAACTCTGGTGGAATGCTGTCTGGTCCCGCCGCTTTCCCCCGCTTTCCCCCGCTTTCCCCCGCTTAATTTTTCCAATTGCTATACTTATTTCTTCGATTGAAAAGTCCGAAACTTCCTCCTCGAATACACCAGCTGTCGGCACGATATCACGTGGAAACTGTTTGTTAAGCAACTCCTTGCAGTATTCAAGCCACCGGTCACAAATTTCCTTTTCATTTGTTAGTAAGCGACCGTCTGCATTTTTTATGTATTTCGGCGAGGTTATTTTCATCGAATTTTTTGGCCTCTGTGCAGCGAGCTTAAAAATATTTGGCACTTTAGTGTTGTACGACGTTTAAACTTCTTGTATAGTTTAGCTTGTCTTCTATCTGCCGATCGTGAGGATATTTCTTCCAACTCCTGGTACAGGTTTTCCGCTGCTGCCCCTCGAATTCGATCCAGGACTTTTTTGCGACGTTTTTTAGACGCTCGTATTCAAGAGCCAGTCGAGCTTTTTCGATATCGTCGCTCCGATCACATTTTGTCCATGCTTGGAATGTATTCTTATTGTCGGCCACAACTCGTTTGGTTTCCTCATTCCCCCACCATGTTTCTCTGTCGACGTGATGGTATCCTGATATAATCCCCAGAAGGGACTTTGCGAGTGTTATTCATTCCTCGTGCATGCTGTTCCACATTTCTTGCGGGCTAAGTGAGTCTGCGATGCGGTTTATATTGTGAAGTACTTCTTTAGCCAGTGCGATAAATCTTGCGCTTCGTTTCTTCGATAGATTATACCACCGGATTTTTGGCTTTCCAAACGATGCCCGTGTTTTCGGTGGTTCCGCTGTGAAAAATTCTGTAATGAGCAGACGGTGTTGGCTTACTAGCGATTCTCCAAGTATTACTTTACAGTCCTTAACACGGTTTCTCATCGACATTTTACAGAGGTGATAATTTATTTTTGTTTCGTGGCCTCCGCTGCTAAAGCTGATAAGATGTCGTTGATGTTTAATAAACATTGTATTTAAGACGGTTAAGCCGTAAGCCCTACACGCTACAAGGATGTCTTCGCCAGCTGAATTTCTGGTTTCAAAGCCTTTACCGCCGTAGCAGTCCTCATAATCAACATTTGTTCTCCAATGTGGCCGTTTAAATCTCCGCCTACGAAAAGACTCTCGTCGATAGGTATATTTCTAAGCCAATTACCGAACTGTGACCAAAATTTATGTTTTTCCGATTGAGCGCATCCATTTTGTGGAGCGTACGCGCTAATAATGTTCCACGTTTCATTGTATATGACGAGTTTTACACTCATTAAGCGATCGCTTATTTTCAGAATACCAACGATATTGCTTAGAAGATCCGCTGCAACAACGATACCAACACCATGGTGGAACATCTTAAATGCCGTAGTTTTTAAATCTAGAAAACGCGCTTTATTTCCTGTGTTACACCACTTCGTTTCCTGAACACACAGGATTTGTAGAGTTCTGCGAGGCATAATCGCTTCCAATTCTAAACTTTTTGAGGTCATCGATCCGAGGTTCCAACTTGCAAACCGAAGTTTAGGAAAATATTTTGGAAACTTCCTTTTGTCCGCCCCCGGAATCCGTCGGGCTCTGACACAAGCACTTCTGCTTGCTCTAGGATCACCCGAGTGCGTTGCAAGAGTGGTGCCCAGCGGGGTAGTGCTATTAATTGCGATTATTTCTATGAAGTGTATCTTGAGTTTGAGTGGTTTGACATTTGTATGCTCATTTAAAATTGATTGACTGTTCGTTTACCCCACCGGTAGTCTCCAGACCCGGGAACCCACTGATTGCAGACAAACTTGCGGGAAAGTTTTTAAAAGTGTTAAAGCGTCATAGGCTCATTTTTGGTGTCATAGTTGCCTGTATATGATTGGTGTCCCATTTAGTCGCCTCTTACGACAAGCTGGGACGCACTGCGGCGCACAAGCAAGTCCGGCATTGTTGAGATAAATAATTGCGATCCAATTTTATCATGGGTACCGGTTGTCCAAATTCACTACATCAACACTCCTTTACCTATGATTACACGAAAAGGATTGCTCAGGGCATGTAAAATGGTGCGCCACAAACATCCCCGGAACTGGATAGTGATCCAAATAAAGCCTTAAAGATTTCTATTCAAACACGAGCTGTGTTATTTTCTAAATTTTATGGCGTGTCTCGTCAAAAGGGCATTTTTTTCTGAGCCTGGGAATGCCTACGCCTATTACTTTCGTCGAAGAGAAAAGGCAACCCAAAGGATCATTCGTCTTGTCATCCTATTTGAGTGCTTGACATGGTCGGAAAAAATCCTTGAGCAGATCATTTACATTAGACCCTTGCCACAAAAGGTATATCGGAACGACAAGAGGGACAAAGGTGGACGCAATTAATGCGGTAGAAACAGGAGCTCGAGATGCAATTTAGAGTAGATTCTGGAGTCATGTTCTGCAAGTGAAGAACGCTCTAAATACGTCGCTCTGGGAACGGATTATGAACCGTCTTTATTGTATTGAAACACCGAAAATATTTTTCCAAATGCAGTTGATCTGATTTTCTGCCTTTTGATGTAATAGCGTCGGAAAATTGTTTTTTCATTTTTCGTTGTTGGCCTGTGACTCGAACCCAAACCCACTGTCCTTGTACTCGATGAATTTAGCCTATGCGCCACGTGAACCGCGAATTGCTATCAATCACAGACGAGATTCCAAAACATCCCATTTATGTACGCAGATCTAAACAAATTGAAATAGAGGTTTTTAACTGCTCCACTGTTGCCCACATATGAGCTATTTGCGGAACTCCTTTGAATAAATCAACCCAAAGGAGCCCAAAAACATCATCATCAACATCATCAAATAAAATCAAACTAAACTATTCAGCTAATAAAAAAGTTTAAACTCACATAAACGATAGCGACTTTCTTAATCCCAATCACATGTAACTCTTGTCCCGAAAGTACGAATGTATAGTATATAGATACTCGTCCCACTGCTCAAAGGCACATCTTCTCGTCATTTGAAGTTTCTTCGAAAACTTTATTGTTTCTCTTCAAAAACGAATCAAGACTTTCTGAATGTTTTTCACAGAAAAAAAAAAAACTTGTTTCAAAAGTTTTCAAAATTAAACTGTTGATATAAGTGTATCTATGAGGACGGATGTGTTGATATACGAGTTCTCGTATCTATGTCATCTCAGCCACTTGTTGGGCCTTCTTTATACAGTTTGTCATATCGGTGAACGAAATTCTTCATACCCATCCTGAATTAATCCACCCCAAACCCCACACAAGACTTTGAAGGGTGATTTCGAATGTAAGTATTGTACATTTCCAAGTTTGGCATGTTTCCCAAATGTATACATCGTCTTAAGGGTAGAGGGTAGCAAACAATTTAACCCAACAAAACAACGTTATCCGACTTTCAGCAAATGCTTCCTATCGTCTATTCTCGTTCATCAAATCAGAACTTTCTTCTGTGTATATGGAGTGCTCAAAGTACTCGTCATGTATTGGAATTAATTCGTCATCAATTGACGATGGGGTGGCAAATGGCAAATGGCAAATGGCAAATGGCAAATCGAATCGTGGGATGAAGTTTTCATCCCATTTTTTTCGGGGGGGAAAGCTGCCTGAAATACTCGTACACACGATGAGGCTTTCTTAGAAACCAGAGTACGAGTACACACAAGATGACAGGCAATAAATGAAAAGTTGACAGTCATAGTCAGTTGTGGTCTTTCCCAATCTATTTATCGATGACTAAGTTTATGGTCTGATGCATTGTTAACAGGGTCCTCATAGCTGTATCTGTATTTAATTCCAGTACCAACCGATGCATGGAGATGAAACAAAATACAAATACGAGTAGATACAAGTACGAGTATGATAAAAATATCAAGTGTAACGATATTATGACAAAAGTAAATAACCAGGCTACTTACAAAAAGCCTTGACAACAAAGCCTGAAATACACGTCTGCTCTGCTGCTCCCAGTTTAGTGGATGCATGATGGCCAGATATAATTTTCCAGGAACCCAAAAAAGTAAGGAACCAAACGGTGTACTTTGTATCTTTTACTCTTGGATACTTTTCGAAAATAATCCTCTCTTTATCTCTCTTCGTTTTGTTGAAATAATTTATTTTTTTTTGTTTCTAGTTTTATGTAAGCGCACAAAAGAATGTTCATAGTGTGTCATTTCATATACTTGAAGGGATCCTTGCCTTGTTTTGTATCGGTTGGATGCCAAAAAAAAAATTAACAAAAAACAAAAAAAAAAAAACTCCAGCTCATAGATACCCAAAGTTGAAAAGATACAAAGCAACTAGAAGTAGGGTATGAGTACCCTTGTACCCTTGTGGAGCTTAAGTACTGCTCTCTTTTCCATCTACGGTCTTTTAATATTTTGCTTCGTTGTTCTTTCGTCTTTTTCTTTTCTTTTTTTCGTTTTTGTTTAGTTGTTGTTGTTGTAGTGTGCTTTAGCCATTCTTAGTTAAGCATGTCCAATAGAGCGAGTCGTTAACGTTAACTCGTTCAGGAGGTTTAGGGTTTGGTTTGGTTTGCTTTGTTTTGGGGTACGGTTATAGTACGGTTATACAGAAGGATAATTTTGCCAGAATGACTTTATCTTTTAGTGAGTATCTCGTTCCAATCAATTCATGTGGATATGCTCTACCATTCATGAAAATAATGAGAGACAAGGGGATGAAACAAATAGAGTGGCCGGAATGATTGTCTATGAGTCGTATCATAGTTTGGCCTTGTTGTTGCTGTTGTTTCTGTTGTTGAGTAAACCCCTTCGACCATGGAGGAATTTTTTCGGACTTTCTTTTACAGTTTTCTGCTTGAAGTTCAATTTAATGAAACGTATTTCAGTTTGGAAAGTTAAATAGGAATGCTTTACATCGAGAATGAAAAGGGTTCCATTTGATGAGAAATTTCTAAGGAATGGTTGGTAGAAATGTGTATCAATAGATGTGATAGTCGAAACGCACACTTTTGTTTCAAAACGTTCACTTTTCTTCATTACCTGTTTTGTATTTCTTTGCCGTCGAAAGTAATTATCAAATTTCAGGCCTCCCTTATTGAGTGAGGTAGCGCTACAGTCCGGGATACGACTATGCTCTAACCAACAAGAATCTCTAGCTTGCAAGGCTCCTCACCAGTTGATCTCAGTACGGCATCCCAAGTTGGTTGAGGTTCCCTTCCAAAGTCAGTTTGGTTTTATGAGAAAGAGTTCTGTTTTTCAATTGCCAACTGAGTTGCTGCTTGGAACTGAGGAGCCAAAGGTGACATTATGGCCAAGCTATCGGTAATTTTTTCCGATGACAGCATGTTCTTTATTTTGCCTTCGTTTACTAGTCACGAGAGCTTTACTGATGATTCGCTATGTACGTCCAACATAGGAATTGTGAATAGCCATCCAGCACAATCTGACGAGTTCTACATTGCAGTCAAAACTAGATATTGCATTGAACAGCTCATATCTTCTGGCCTTGAACTCAACAATTAGAAGATGAGCTGCGATTTTAATTTCTCAAGCTTTTGCAAAATCTTTCGGAGTGTGAATATGTGATCCATGGAAGACTTTCCTTGTCGAAACTGCACATTAATTACTGGATAGACCTAATATTTAATTTTAAGGAGACAAAGGATCTTCTTTCCTGTGAATCGGACAAACGATAGCTAGCTGCTTTTAATAGTGTTGCAATAGGTTCATATGCGCCTTCAGTTTTATAAGTTGGGACATAATTATCGTCTCCAGCAAATGGTTTATGTAGCTTGAGATCGAGATTTAAATCATTATCGTCGTTTCACAGTCTGCTGAAGTAGGCTTTCCGTAAGTTCAGAATTGACTGCGACTTTAATACATGTTACCCATGGTCCCATTGCAAGTATCTATCTTATTTAGCTTTGCAGCTTCTAGACATTGAAGTTGGATGTTCTTACAGTATTCCTAAGTAACCTGCTCAAAACTGACTTCACCGAAGCTGCAAGTGAGCGCTAATGGCATATTCCCAGTAATGCTACAGCTGGGTCCAACTTTGAACTTCATATTAGTCTACGTATCAATTTCTAGTGAACAATGAAAATACCTTTTACACAGAAATTCAGAAGAGGGACTACACATATATTGTGAACTTCGAATCTATCAGGAAGTCCGGCCTTCTTCTCTAGCATTGCCTAGCATGCAATAAATTTACACACATGCGCCTGGATGCCGAGTCAACAAATAAGAGTTACGTTGAGATTTTCATCGGCATTGCAGGCACCTTACTCACACAACTTATGACAGCAAATCTGTATCTCCAGCGCAATCGAATCAGCAGTTTTGGGGACTTGAATGGGTTCTTTTTTAAGCATGCTTGGCTCTCCTCTGGACACACTTATAAATCTTCCTTCAATAGGATCTTGTTTGCGTCCCAGGTCACAGTGGAAAATAGGATGACCAATGAATTTACTAGGTTCAGTAGAGAACAAGATTTTCCAGGAATTATACGAGCGATAGGAGTATCTGTGCTATCGGTTGGTGCTTCTATTCATAGTCGGATTTCTTAGGAGCACAAGAGAACCAATTGAATTTCACCGATCGTCTTTTTAAAGCCAGTGGCCCTTCTATATTTTTTCTGTAGACAAGGCCGTGGGCTTCTTGCGGATATCTCAACCCGTCCCTACCCTTGCTATGTACCTTAATATGGTACGCGGAGCTTTGTGTGAGAGTGACGTTTTTTCTGTAGTTGTTGAGCAAATGCTCAAATTACGCTACAGATACCACGTGCCGGTACTATAGACAATTTATCAGCGAAAAAAAATTTTACTCAAAACTTATGCCTAGAGAGTGTGCCCCAGAAAGTGACCAAATGCTGGTTTGTATGTTTAGTCATCTTCAAATTCGTTAAAGACTTAGAAGGTGCCTGTCAGGCTTACGTTCCTCCAGCAAGACATTGTAATAGTGTAGTGTTGATCTGCCGAGCTTATAAAAGGAAAAATTGATCAGAAGATAATAGCAACATCTTCTAGCCAATTCGCTTTTATTCGCTTGGCAGATCAAGTTCGATATAACGTGGAAGAGGGGGAAGTAAAATAACCAAAATTGATGCATGGTCATAGGAGCAATAATGATCATCGCCAAGTTGACGGCATTAGCACCCACCCTAATCGTACAATACCGAGCACAAAAAGGATAACCTACCTTATACGAGTATATGCTCATGAACGCTTCCCATCAAAGTATCGCCTTCGTAGCCACATAGCAAGAAAGTGGCTATTACCCTGTTGGATCTGGACCTTAACTAATAAAACTTTTCAGTTATTGTAGTCTATGATCAACTTTCTTTAGTTACGCGTTCCAAGTTTGTTGGAAATCGAATGTTAATGTCGGTTTTCCCGTATATCCTAGCCATATCAGTCAACGAATGCACATTAGACCAGGTTGTTTATTTTCTAGACTTTGCTGCTTAAGAAATTTCTGCGGGATTTTGAGTTTTGTTTATAATATAAAAGGTCTCCATGAGACTGCTTCGACCCTTAATGAAGGAACGTCATTCTGCATAATCTTACGAACTCGACAGGAATGTTTAAGCTTTTCAAGTATCTAAGAATCATAAGTAGACATAGTAATCTAGTCCTTAAAGTGGATAAAGGGTTGAAGTATATCAATCTTAAGTTCCTGGTTTTATTCTAAGATCGGATGTACTCGTAGTATGAATATTTGACTAATTGTGGACTCACTGGTCTAATCATATTGCCAACAAATGGTTTTATATGGCAGATACCGCTGGTACTCTTTGTTGAGAAGACTAATGCATGTAAAGTTGTGCGCAATTTATAGGGTCTGCTTTGTTGGGGATCCGGCGTATGACACTAAGGTCCATCATACTACTTTATTTAAAAAATTAAATGGATAAACAAAGGGTGGCCTATCCATTGGTATCTTTTCAAAAAGCTTCTGAAAAAAACGATGGTTAATATTTTGCAACAGTTGTTGCTCTATGGAAAGGATTTAACTTTCCTAATAATTAGGAAAATATTACTTTACTATTACTATTATTACGGCTGGCTTGGCAAGAGAATATCCTGTTAACACAATTTTTCAACACATTTCGACCCCTGTTTCAAGAATAACTTGAACAAAATTGTTCTTTAATACCTGAATCGGCCCTGAATTGTTTCCATAGAATTGATTTTAAACCGCATCCCACAAAAAAATAGTCCAAGGGCAAATAACATCACCAAAACGATTATTGAAATTAGTGTGTAATAAAGGATTGTTAGATGGGTTGTATAACACATAGCCACATTTTGCTAGAACCATAGCTTGCTATAAAAAATCAGTTGTAATGCCTCTGTAGCCCTCTCCATTGACTGTAACGTTTCTTCCGTGGTCAAAAATGCCGCCACTCAAAAACCTACACCAAACAGCCAAACGTTCAGGATACATTGGCTTCTCTATAAATACGTTTGGATTTTCGCAGTAGCTCTGCTCTTAATCTGCAAAGTTGTTATCCATTTCGAGCTGCTTTAAAGCACAAACATAGAAGGAATAACGAACCGGGTGGTCATTTTGCTTCAATTCAATTGCTTTGATGAATCGAATGGAGCTTGTAAGCAAATAATCCGAGGTCTTAATGTGAAATTCTCCTCGGACTAGAGCAACTGATGCTCAATTGATGGTGCGTTGAGGTTTTTGGGCTTAAGCGCACATTTTCGCTAACAGCCGCAATATTCTCCGTTGAGCGCACAACACAAACACGAAAATATATTAATTATCTATCAGCAAACCAGTTTTACGAAGTTTTGACGTGAATTCGATGAACGTCTTACTCGTCTCGCGCGCATGCGCAGTCGGCATGAAGGAGCCGGAAGCGAGGATCCGATTTTGACGCTAATGCTCAGTCAGTGTCAGACGTTTGGACTCATAACTTGTGTTCTACTTGTACTATCGAAATGATTCTTATCTCATTCTCATAACATAGCTAATTAAGTGTACTTTAAATTAAAGAAAGTGAGTTTGAAAAAATTTGTAAGACATCGTGACTGTGAAGGAAATAGTTCGCTCAGAATCAAAAGAAGGCCTGTTTTATGAGGTTAACACTGACCGAATTCGACCAAGATCTGTTAGTTTTGTATACAGCGGGTTCGTCAGTATACAGAACGCATAAAACAATCACGACTCCATGCAGTGGGGTAAAAGGGGGTGGGGATTTCGATACTGCGGGTCATGAAGATCGTGCACTAGACGATGTCGTGCCATCCACATCGTACGGAGATAGACACAATGGGTCTCAAGTGACTCCGATAGACGTAGACATTACAGAGGAACCTAACGTGAGCACATCGGCATGTACGGGGCAAAACGGGCCACCCAACTTTGGATCGAGTATGAAGTGTAAAGAGCAGCCGTTTCATGCACTCACGTCATTTCATTAAACAATTTGTTCAGAACGAGTTTGGTTATGCTTGCAGAGTGTGCGACAGACTTTGGTTCAAATCGGACTTGGTAGCGTTAAGCGAACACCTGTATACTGCTGTTTCGAAATTTGTGCACGTACCCTTAGAATCTGCGGCTCATCATTAAAATGTTCCTAGTTGATACCGAAATACCTATACTGATAATGGACGACTTCAATATGGACACCACATACCCAAGATATCGACCATTCGCCGAGTACCTACAAGAGGAATTTGGTCTGCATTAGTACCAGGTATCGCCTACTATGTTAGGAAACACTGCTTTCGACCTGACATTTGCTTGCCATTTGAAGCCAGGACTCAAGGCCTTCGTTTCCTATTTCAGCTATCACCGCCCGATTATACATAAGTTACTGTTAAATAATAGTTTACCCGCTGTTAAAAATAAATACATAGCCACTTCCATTTCGATCTTTCATTTATTACATTCTCTTTAAAGAGGGATCAAACTCACGAAAATATCCGCGGAACGGCCGGCCTGTCATTTTTTTTTTTCACAAACCTGCGTTGATGCAGTATTTCGAACGAAATTTCTTTTCTACTTTGAAAGTAACTTTGCAATATTTCTCAATGTTGTTCAAGCGTATTTCAATCAATTTCGTACTGCTGCAACTGAGTTTCTGTCAGCGTCAAAATAACATATGATTAAAAAAAAATACCAACAAATGGCTAATCCTCTACAAGTTTATTCTTTTTCAGAAGAAATTTATGATAAGTACGTCTTGTACTTAATCCATGAAAATCTTGAATCATTTGAAGCACGCGGTTCACTTGCTTGATGTCCAGTTTGCGTTTTAATTGAATTTATTAATCTGCTGCTCGCCATCAGATATAATGAGGTTTTCATTTCACATTTTTCTCTGTTTTATCGAAGTTTTCCTCAGTTGCTGATGTCGATGTTCTATCAGAGTCAGCTCGAATACTTCAAAAGCGTGTTAATCAGTTGTAAAGTACTGTTTTCTTAAGAGACAAATTCGCTGGTTCTTGAAGGGGCAGGAAGGCTTAAGCTTTGGTAAAAATGTTAGAAAATGTTTTTATTGTCTCGAAATACCTACGAAAACTATTGTTTCGAGTGTCGGGTGTCGGGTGTCGGCCTTGCTTTTTACAGACATTAATCCTATTTAAACACTGGATTGTTTGATGCTGGATTTTTTTTACTCACCTCTGCGCACTCTATACTACTTGTACGTTTGTCTAGTTAACCATTGTTAATTATTTTATTGCGTTGTTCTTCTTATGATACTATGACCTGCGCTAAACATCGTACCACGGACTTTTTTACCCAGTTCAATGTCACCCAAGTATGTATATTTCAGCTGGCTTGTTCAACGCTGGATCCACCATATGTTGGCGTTTGTAAATGATACTACTATGCAGACGATCGTGCTAAGGTGTTTACTCTTGGCTCCAACAAATGTGCTGTATTTTATTCCTTGCTGCTTTCTTTCCAAAATTTGAATCACGTTGCGGCTAGAAAAGGGATAGATTCAACGTTTCCATATCTTAAAGCGCACTCATTTAGCCCTAAGAGAAATATCTTTCATCGACAACACGTATCCAAATTGGTTGACAATTCTCGTTTGTGCGAATCGTTATTAGATCATACAGCTCTAACTTAAACCCGAAAGAAGTTTATTAATTTTGTCATTTATGCCACCAGAAACTATTTGATTGTGGCACTACAAACGCAGTGAAAATGTCAGCTGATAGGACTTCGATAAAACCATCACTATCGATGAGTCAGGCAAATAAGAAATGACAAATGAATGACACCACCACTATGTAGTCCCTGTTCCAATCCAGAATTCAGTCTCATGAGGTTAAAATTCCATCTCCGTAAGCAAATTATCCACTACTGCTTTATTTACAGAAGCTCCAAACTGGATAGCAATTCGACCTTTAACGCGTTGTCTGACTCCATACATAGAATTGTATCCCTGTATTCTCATACTAAAATTGTCATTTTTGACTGATACACCCCAAGGACGGTGTGTTGAAATCTTCGCTGCGGAAAACAACTTGACCCAGCCAATGCGAATACCAGACGTTGCTATATAACTAGCGCCAACACCCTGGACTTGTTTCTAACTTCTCACCCTGATAAGTACCCCGTTGATATGCTCCCCCCTCTAGGCCCGTTGGACCATTGAGTCATATCAGCTTAGTTCTCTTACATTGACCACATAGTTAGAGAAACAGTTCCTAAAAGAACCGTATGGCAATACGAGAAAGCCAATTGTATCGGACTTTAAACCTTCTTTAGACATTTTAACAGGTCGTTATATTTCCTCGATAACGGCGTGGATGGCACTGCTAATATGATCACAGACACTATTCTCTTTGCAATAAAAACCGGAGAGCACTGTATTAAAAGTATCAGACCAAAAGAAAAGGCGTAGAACGACTCGAGCTGTAAAGAGGCCGTCAGGGTAAGAAAAATGTATTTTCGGTCCAATAAGACTAAACAGAAGAAAACAGAAAAAGATTCAAACAAGTTAGGAATGACTGCAATGCCTCTCTTAAGCGTGTGAGATATCAATACGACCAAAAACTGAGGCAAAAAATACTGCATTGTTCCAAAGGTACAAAGAATTTTTGGTCGTTTATCAAAAAGATTAGAGATTCTGGCTCACCACCCATCCCAACGCTCATTTATAATGACATTCCAGCTGTCAGCTTTTTGGACAAAGTCAATTTGCTTGCTGCACACTTTGCGGCCAACTCAACACTTCGAAATTGTGCTATGTCTCTGCTTACACTTGAGTGCAACGCATTTTTAATTGGACATATTCATTTTCGCACTCGTGTAGTAGCAAGAGTACTTTAAGATCTTAACTCGCCTTCTTTTGAAGAGCTGTTCTTCTACGCTGGCAAAACCACTGAGTAAGCTTTTTCATCAACCCTACCTTTTGGAACTCTTTCCGAGCAGACGGAAAACGGCATATGTCCAGCACGTCCCTAAAAAAGGCGACCCTTCTTCTCGCCCCTCTCAGACCCATTGCAGTTACCTCCCTTCTTTCCAATGTCATGGAAACGTTGATAAACCGTGAGCTCATGGTATATTTAGAAACAAGAAAACTTGTTAATGACCGACAGTACGGTTTTCTTACCAACAGGTCCACTGGTGATTTGATGGTATGTCTCACAGAAAGTGGAATCAATCTGGCGAAAGCAAGATAGTTGCACTTGATATTTCTAAGGCATTTAACAGGGTTTGGCATCCAGCCCACTTGTGAAAAATGCGTGTATCTACGATCGATGACTTACTACTTCAATGGAATTAAGCAAGACCTTTGAAACGTTCAATTCAAGTTGTCTTGGATGGTTTCAAGCCTGATATTTACAAAATAAATGCTGGTGTGCCCCAGGGCTCCGTTCTGTCTTCGACACTCTTTTTAATTTTTATCAATAATCTCTTATCTGCTACTTCTGATCCAGTTTACGCCTTTGCTGGCGGCAGCACTCTCTACTTTTCATATTTGTTCCCGGACTCACGTCCCGCTTCTGGGCTCTAGAATGAGAACGTCAGCGTACGTCATTAAATTCCGATCTTAACAGCGTAATTCATTGGCGAACAGTGTGAATCTTAATGTTTCCTAAACACGATACTGTCTTGTGTGGTTAAATCGAAATTTGAACACCCAGCCACTATCCATGAATGGCACTTGCTTCGTTGAAACCGAAAAACTTTCCATTCTCGGTATGTGTGTCAATGAAAACTTACGTTGGAATGACTACATTTTCAAAGTCGCCAAAAATCCTGCGAAATATCTAGATTTCCTCAAGCAATATACTATAAGAAATATTTCACCCCCTATGTTCTGACTTCAATATACAAGGCTTTCACCCGCCCAAACTGGAGTACAATGTTCACATCTGGTCAGATGCTCCTAAGACTTCTTTGCACTTGCTAGATAAGATTCAAAACCGTGCGATGAAACTCAGAGGTGATGCCAATATTACACAGTCGATTGACACCCTCGATCACCGACATAATGTCTCCTGTCTCACCCTATTCTATCGCTATTTTTACCGCCAATACTCCTCAGAAATTATCAGTAGCATTATGCCTCTTTAAACCTCCAACGGTAACACCCGACTCGCTATGAATGCCCATCAGTACACCCTTTAGCCTACTTTCGGGCGTACCCTAAAATATCTTGTTTCTTTTCTACGCCGAAAAACTCGCTCATAGAATGCGCTGCCGAGCTCTTTATTTCCTAGTCATTATAGACTCCAAACATTCAAAACCAACGAACATGTTTACCTCTTTTTCTTTCCTTCCTAATTTTCCATCGCTCGCGCTGTGTGCAATCATTTTAAGGGCGCCAATAACCCTTTGGTCGCGCGCTAATTATATAAAAATAAAGGAAAAGAAACATCTATCTTATATCTCTTTAAGTACGACACGTGGATTGATGAATGTCATATTGACATTTCGTCCTAAAAAATGTTTGCAGTATCCACTTTCTACATTTCGACAAAGTAAATAAGACAAGTTTACTTGTCAAAATGTAATAAAGCGACATAATAAATGAATAAATAGCAAAAATTGACTTTTCGTCAAATAAGGCGAAATTAGAAGAAGAATCCAACAAATGTGAGCAATAATCCAAGACTCAAACAATCCAGAGGCGAGTTTTCTTATTTTTTTTTTAGGAATTTCTACACAGCACAAAATTACAATGAAAAATCATAAAAATTCTCAAGTAAATTGTGAAATTCATTTTGAAATTTAATTCAATAACTTGTCTGTAGCAGATGGAATGAGTAGTCGCTGAGGTAGTTCCCTCCTCAGGTATCTAGATACTGAATATGTGTAGACATGCAATTTCCTCAAATTGCTGATGAAGCCCATATAGAATGTAGTCGTGTGTTGGTTAGTGTGTACTCTGAAGAGACCTACTTAGATGTAACATCCACTCACCATAGCCTGATATATGATGATCCACATTTAGGGTGACACATTTGGATTACCTTGTTCAGGGTTTACGAATATATTCCCTTTTCTATGGTCTCTTGATGGCAGTGATTCTAAAATAAAAGACTCACTTTTGAAGATGACAATGAGACGGTTGGAAATTTCCTTTTTGTCACTTACTTCATTGGGATACGTGATGCCATCCGTTAAGGTTGACATATGAGGAAATCAAATTCATCCCAAAGTTGTCAGATTCTTCAGATTCTTCTCGACGTCATCGTCATCGTACGAATACGTTAATAAGCTTTACATGAGAAAAGGGTTACAAATCCAGTATCCCGATTCGTGAATCCACTGTGGAAAGAAATCGGATGTAATCCGGTTAGTTATCTCGGATTTTTATCGGAATGGTGCATTTGGATTTTTTTTTTAGGACTTGATGAGGGAGGATTGTAAGTAAAATCCGTGTGAGAGGAAGAATAAAGAGCTGTTGATGCTAACTTTAGATAGTTAGGTTTGATGTGAACGTATAAAAATCAATGGCATTGAGATACTTTCGAATAGATACGATGTGTTACCTTCAATTTTTTTGCTCACCACTATTTTTCTCAATGGGTACTTGAGAGACGAAAAATTGGGTTAACTATGCAGAAGGAGCCTTCAAGAGGGTTACTCTTGTGTGCGTCCCTTTAAGTTCATTAAGTCTTGTAATCGCCCAGAAGAATTGGGTAGAAGCGAATACATGGACATAGGAGGGAAAAAGGGATTTTTGAAGATTAAAAGGCTTTCGGATGAAAGTACTGGAAAAATGTAAACGCATTCCATGTGATTTCTAAACGAGTGTAGAGGAAAACATTTCAAATCCGATTGCCAAGTTAATGAATGACTAAATTTCATGTTGCATGAATGTTGCCATTGCATCAGAAAGACGTCGATAAATGTGTGGTGATTTAGATGTAAGTGATAAACCTTTTCAAATTGGAAAGGGTAAGATAGCTAGGGCCAAAGCTAGGCATGGCTCTGTATAGTAGTTCATCGTCATAGATGCTGCCATATGCGGTTTTCACATCGCTGATGATGTGCTTATTGACGAACCCATTGAGCCAAAAATAAGCTTCGTTTCTGAAGATGATTTTGCGATGAAATTCACCATCTTGGCGCACCTTCTTCAGAACCCAATCGGAGAACGTACGTCACTTCAAATGGTCCATCGGCTTCAATTCTTGAGTCAGCTTGATCTTGTGTGGGTGGAAATCAAGATCCTTACGCAAAATATGCCATAATGTGGTCTGAGCGATGCCCAATTCTTGAGAACGCCGTGAAATCGACTGATTTGGATTGTTTGCTACGGACGCCTGAACGACAGTGATATTTTCGACACTTCGACCAACCCGTTGTCTCACTGACACGGCAACATCACACAACGAATATTTAGAGTCAAATTTTTGCACTAAACTTGTTATTGCCTGTCTACTAGGGCGAGAATTACGACCGAAAATTAACGCTCTTAAAGTTCCAGTCACCGACTCCGAATTTCGGTAGAAAATTTTTATAATTTGCCGACGTTGCACGTTCGTGTACTTTACCATGATGAAAATGTTGAGTTAATTGAATAAATTGACAGTGACAGTTTGATGATTAGTAAAAGAGTGCGTTCACAAATTAAATTCAAAGTTGTCAGTCCCTATTTGAAAACCCGATATTTAAAAGAAATGTGAAAATGTGATCTACGGTTGACTTTTCTGGGTCAAGCTGCATTGATAGGGGCTTCTCAAATTGTTTATAAGCTGTTCGCATGATACGGCGGATAGGATTTTGCATATATGCAGCGATGAGGGGACTTATTTCCCTGTGTAGCTGCAATTCAGTGGATCTCCGATATTTCGAATCGGACAAACAATGCGCTGGAGTTAAGCTATTGGATTCAGTACCTTTATTTGAATTAGCCGTCCTAACGTCGTCTTAGTCGTATGGATGGAAATGTTATCAGTCATCGTCCAGTTTGCCTGACAGTGAGATGCTGTTCGACATCACCATTTAATATTCTGCGGGAACAATCTTCAAGATGCTTAGCACCGACTGTAAGGTACCATCTTAGCGCTAAGATTTCGATCGAGCGCTTGCCGTGCTCTCTCCTTTTTCTTTGAAGAGCCTATGTGCTTCTCACCTTTTCTGTTCGTATAGCTTACAAGCCAATTGAATCGAACAAGAGATTTCTTTGTCGAGAGGTCCGGCACGTTGCTCTTAAGAAGTACTGCCACTTGTCTTTCACGTTTGATGCTGGCGGTATAAAGCCGAAAAAGCCCTTGGGAGTCTCTCGCGATTGCTGCCGTTTGATATTGAACTTCCCCGCAATGGTTTCTTGACTTTATACTGCTGACACAGTTGATCTATGTCTCGCCACAAAGTCAATATGCTCTTGTTCGTTTCTGAAGGTGATGGCGTTAAGGCTGTACTTCCCGACTGTATTACTGGGTATTAAAATAGCCAATAACAATTTGTACGTCATGTTTAGGACATAGCTCGCAGATTTTGTGTAGGAGCTGGTGGAAGAAGTTAATGGTAAAACCGTCCTTCACATCGTTCGCTGCATGGCATCTGAGGCATGTTTTGGGATGTTGCGTTCCAATATCCCGAATGTTAACAAGGTGACATGGAGAATAATCCTACAGTATAAACGATGTCCGAACATACCGATGGACCATAACAATGTTGTTGTGGATATCCCCAGAATCCCATAGGAAAGCTTATGCTGTGAGGAATTTCGAAGTCTGAAGGCTACAATCGGAAGAGATTGTCAACTCTTTTTCCGATCGAGTCCCTCTTAATCTCCCAACAGATCCTCTGCCGTCAGCATCAAGTATCGAAGACCAGTGGCAATATTCCCAAAGAATCATTAGCAATGTTGCCTCTGATTTACTGGATTTCACCAGTCAAATCGCTGGTTTAACGGCAAATTACAGTAAGCAGATGCAGATAAGCGAGATGCATCCAAGCGCTGCATGGATGTTTTTTTTCTTCTTTTTTTTCTCCGTGGGTAGGTAAAAACCTTCATAGCCACCATAAGCACGCGCTCATAAGAGCACCACCACACCACCACAGCAGACACCATAAGCACAAGCACCTACTGCCTACCACAGTGGCATAGCAGCGCCCACCGTAAGCACGCGCTCATGGTAGTGTGATATTCTTACTCACTAAAAAACCTCCCATTTTCTATAAGACTACGACGAAGTTTCCTTAACAAGTAGCTCAAGCTTCTGTAGTTGATCGCGTTTGGAAGGTAGCTTTCCAGCGAAGGCACCTACTATTACCGTTATTTCATGCGGTTTCTCCTTAAGGCGCTAAGTCGAACGGTCTTGTTTTTTGAAGTCACCACACAAGATTTGTCTTGTCCAATCTCCGGATTATTTATATAGACGAGTGCGAAGATTACGAGCAAATCTTGTTACTTCGTCTTTCACGGTTGCAATCCCCAGATCACGGTGAATATCGCTATTCCTTATATACCATGGAGCATTTACGATTGCTCTAAGCGCTTTGTTCTAGAATGTCTGTAGGACTGACATATTGTTTGGTTTGGTACAACCCCATAGTTGTATAACATAAGTCCACAAAGGTTTTAGCACTTGCTTATATAAAAGCAGCTTTTCACGTTTCTTTTTTACGTGTGATTTCCACTTCAGTTTTGCATCTAGGGTCATTCCCAAATATTTTGCCTCGTTTGCATACAGTATTTGTACCTAGTTGTTAAATAGAGGTAAGTTGCTTTTCTTTCTGTACGTGAATTGACGTGTGTTGACTTAGTTTCGTTTAGCACGATTCGCCAGCTCTTCGTCCACTCAAATATTTTGTTCAGAGCTCGTTGAAGTTTTGCAGTCTAGGATTCAACGTGTCATCCGCGAACGTGGCTCCCACAGTCCCTTCATCTAGAAGTATATCTCTATTGTACAGTAAGAATAGGTATGGCCCCAGAACGCTTCCTTGTGGAACGCCAGCTTGAATTTCCTTGAATCCAGAGTATTCAATCCCATTTCTAACCCGAAACAGTCAATTTTCAAGATAAGATTCGAGAATTCTATTCATTTCTTTCGGTAAAATTTTTTGTAGCTTATACTTCAAGCCCTCGTGCCATACCTAGTCGAAGGCTTGCGATACATCGAGAAAAACGCTTGAACATATCTTTTTTTCCCTCTAGCGCGTTTTCAATTACATTTGTTATTCGACAGACCTGATCGATATTGGAATATTTGACCCTAAAGCCAAACTGGTAATCCGGGATCTTCAGTTATCGTTATCAGTTATCAGTTTTAAACGTTTAAGCAGAAGAATTTCGTAGACTTTTGAAATTATCGGCAGAAGCGAAATGGGTCGGTATGATTTATTGTCGTTTGGACTTTTCGCCGGTTTTGGAACCATTATGACATGTGCGACTGTCCATTGGCTTGGAATGTATAAAAGTCTCATGAAAGCATTTATAATGTGGAGAGGCTTGACAAACGCTTTTCAAGGTAGCTCCTTTAGAATTTCACTTGTAATCACATCGTATCCTGGAGCCTTAGTATTTTTTAGGTTTTTTATTGTTTGCTTTAGCTCAGACAGTGATATAGATTTTATATTGTAGTTTTCGGATCCTGTTCTGGGATTAATTTCTTGGGGCAATTGACGTCCTTCGAGCGGTTCAAATTCGCTTTCTCTTTGTCTCCTTTTGCCCATTTGCCGTTGGCTGTTCCTATCGGTGGCAATTGCATAACAGGTTTCTTGTCCGCAGTCAAGCTTTCGAGGTAATTAAAAGTCTCACAGTTCTTATATTCTTGCAGCATCTGCTTTAGGTTATTCGATATGCGGTTCAAATAGAATTTATTCGGGGGCGCACGTGATTGTTCCGATCTCCTCTGTGCTTTCCTTTTTCTCGTAGGAGGCCTTCTATATCGGGCGCGTATATTTGCCTTCCCTGTTTTATTTTTCTTGTTCAAAAGGAAGTGTTGTTCCCGCAGCTCCTTGGATGATTTCCACGAACTTGTCAACTTTGTCTTCAATTTGCAACGGCGTCGTAAGTGGACCTCTTAAAGCCATGTTTTCCTTGCAATTTCTTCTGAAACCATCCCAGTTTGTTTCCTTATTCGTCAATCTGGGCGGTCTTTCGGTCTTTACTATGCTCCTGCCGATTTTAAAGATTAATGATTTTAAAAGTAATGAAAAAGTGGACCAGGTCAGGTATTTTATTTGTATCGGTGGACCAGTTTGACCCAAGTTGGTAAAAAAGGCGATCGAGGTCTTCGTCTTTCTAATTCGTCAATTTTTTTTAGAAGGCCATTTGCGATCTCGAACTCGAGCTTGCTTATGTTTTCAAACAAGTGCTTATTTATTTTTATTTGTTCATCTAGTTTTTCTACTAAGATGATTACGAGAACTTGAGGCAGCGGATCTGTAGTAGCCGAATCTATATTCGTCAGCCTGACTGAACCTTTCGATATGGACAATGAAGACCCACAATCCCGTCCACCCGAATTGGCCGAAGTAAAGATAGCCATATCGAAGTTAAATTCCAATCAATCTGGTAAAGCCGACAGCCTGGTTGGATGGCCGAACTCTTCAAAGCGGCAAACGGCCATCCAATTACTCGCCCACGCCGGTGAAATTGACATAATCGGAAGGATGCAGCGTGATGGCAGTAGCGAGTATTGAAGCAGAAGCAGTTAAAATTGGTTTTGGCGGTCATCGAGGGCAACACGAACCTGCTGTCAACCAGAAAGGACATCCAACACCGATATCTTGGACAGAATGTCTCCACATATAAGACTTTGAGATAGTAAAAGATATTTTCAAAAATATTGGGTATATAACTTAATTCGTCCGGTTTTTTTTTCAAAATTTGAACGTTTATTTAAGAAAAACATGTACAATAGTTTTATTCAAGGTATTGCCCATCTGAAGCTTTTTCCCATCTTTCTGGCAATTTGTGGATCCCATCCCAAAAGAACTGCGCCGGCTTGGTAGCCAAGGGGAGGGCGTTCTGCATCGACCGGAACAAATGGTAGTCAGAAGGGGCAAAGTCTGGACTTAAGGCGGGTGGGGTAAGAATTCCCATCCACTGTTTTCCAAATAGTTCTTAACCGGAATAGCAACGTGGGGCCGAGCGTTGTCATGATGGAAAATTATTGCCTCGTGTCTGGTCGCATATTCCGGGCGTTTTTTGGCTACTGCTCTCTTCAAACGGATTAATTGTGTTCGGTAGCGTTGTCCATTGATGGTTTCACCCGGTTTTGGCAGCTCATAATACAGCACACCCATCTGATCCCACCAAATACAGAGCATTACCTTTGCGCCATGGATATTCGGCTTTGCCGTTGATTTGGCTGGTGGCTGGGTTTCACATATGATTTTCCAACAGCATTTCGGACATGCAAGACCGCGTTTCGACATCTCTCGACTTGAGTTCATGTGGAACCCAATTTCCTTGCTTTTGAATATATGCAGCTGCTTTAAAACGTGTTGGAATGGCTGCTTGAGTGACACCTAAAGATTCTGCGAGCTCTTCTTGTGTTTGGCAACAATCTTCATAGAGTAATGCTTCCAGTTCTTCATCTTCAAAGTTTTTTGGCTGCCCATGACGTTCATCGTCTTCCAAGCCAAAATCACCACTTTTAAATCGTGCAAACCACTTTTGGCACGTTCGCTCAGCTAGCGCATGTTCACCATAAACTTCCACCAAAATACGATGACTTTCGGAAGCAGTTTTCTTTATATTAAAGTAATGAAGAAGAACTCCCCGCAAAAACACTTTTTCAGGCACAAAGTTCGACATATTTGAGTAAAAAAAAATTATTGTTGTTTGCGCTTCAAATGAATGACATATACTGAAATGACGTACAATGACAGTAGCTTTCCAACGCATGTTCCAATGGAATAATACAAGTTACGCCATCTCTTAGCAAACCGCGCGAGTTAAGTTATAGACCCAATATATATATATGCTCTTGGCTGCTATGATATGAAAATTCTTCAGGTGAATTTCGGTCTCGTCTGCATAGACGAAGAGTGATAAAGGGAACGCAAAAAAATTGGCAAACTGTAGAGCTGCATCGACTTAGACAGAAGAAGAAAGAAGGTCCAGCTACTGAGTTGTATGGGTCATGTAGGGCGGATGAACACTAATGCTCCAGGACGAAATGTTTTCGAATTTAGATCGTGAATGAGGTGGCGCACGCAAGGTCAGGAGAACCTCAGTCAACTTAGTATGCCAAAGATTGAGATGGCTTGAGACGCCTCTCGATTGAGGCCCAAATCTACTCCGCTTTCAAATGTTGCTTTATATACGTAGAGTTTAGACTAATTTAAGCAATAAAATATCAAATATCCCACAACCGACAACTCTTAACAACAGCATAAGCATTTAAGTTCAATTGCCTATCAGGGAGATCTAAAACATAATGAAAGCAACCCAAAATCAGTAGTAATTTCGAATCCATAACTCATCCCATTAAGTTCAATTTAAACAAAAAAAAAATAGAACAGAATGTAACTCCTTTTCCAACCTTTCGAGCTATACTTTTCAGGTCCTTCCCCCACCAGTCATCCGTCGAAACTTTAGCTTCCTCTCCCGAATAAAGGATTTACCAACTTTTCAATTTTATATCCCGAAAAATTAAACAAAAACAAACAGACGCTCGGTCCTCTTTTGGTTTTAATTGACACTCCTATGAATACAAAATTTCATTTCATCTCGAAACGAAAATAAAATCCAGAAGCATCCTCATCCTTCTCCATTCATTCCATTTATCTCCTCACAAATACTCATATACGAGTACGTATGTGTATATATCTGTGTGGGTATATCTCTCTGGTCTCCAGTGCTACTTTAGTTGTATTTTTATTTATTTATTTTTTCGTCCCATCTCAGCTCATAATTTACATCCCAAACACATGCAAGACCTGACCCAAACAATCTGCTCATTGAGATTTTACATTTTAATTTGGGATACCCGAGATCTATCTAGTGGCCGTCCTGATTCGCATTTCGAAATTCACACAAAAATGCCCAGAATTTCAGCAACCCCTTTTCGATGCGCCCGCCCTCGACTAAAGCTACAATTTAAATGAAGCAGAAAAATAAACAAATCTGATTAATTACCCCTACAGCAGGCAGGCCGTACTCGTACTACGATGGCTTGGACAGACCAGAGTATCGTCCTCTTCCTCTTGTTGGAGATTCCAGAATCTGAGTGTCCATAAAATTTATATGATCGCTCCAGGATAAAAGAAAAAAAAAAAAAGAAATTGCACGCATAAATCAGGTGGTGGTGCAGACTATCCGTATCAGTATCCGTATGTCTATATTCTTTGGTATCTTAAGGGATCAACGTCCTTGAGTCAGTCCGGGTGGCGAGAACAACCCCTTCGAAGGTGGCTTTCGAAAATGAAAACCGAACAAAAAACGTGTCTCTGACTCCCAAGGGCGTTCCTGATGAAGATATCAATTACGCTTTCGCAATTCTACAGATACCATAGCCTCGGTGTTGGTGGATTCTGCTGTCGCAACAGAACCAGACTAAAAGATGGCAATGAAACAGAACCGAGGAAGATGATAAATTTAAACAAAAAAAAATATTATAATAAAGAAACAAAAGAGAAAATCGAGAAAACATTGCCTCACTTAGACGAAACAATATCATGGTTTTTGTGTTTTATTTATCCAAGTGGAAATTATCGAATTAACATGAAAATGGAAGTGAACAGAGAACGCACATCAACAACAACAACAGCAACAGCAAGTACATCTCTAGCTGAATGAGTAATGATGCTTTATCCAATCGGCTGTGATGAATGCGCTTTTATCAAGCGTGAAAATTGAATTTCAATACGCGCGGACGGTGTGGTGTGGTGATGTATCCAATAGCTCGGGGCAATCCTTGTATTCTCAAATATCTACTACTAGAGCTAGAGTTTGGTCTGGTCGGAGGAGTGATGGTCATGCTTTACTCCACATTTTTTAAGTGGAAGCTCACTGAAACCAATCGGAATTCTTTGAATGTGGTTTGGCGTTATGTGTTTACGCAAATACTCGTAATCCAGAGAGGGTACCACTTCCATGGGCAATGTAATATTTGGTTAAGCTTTGAAGGCTCGGTTTGTATTTATTGCACTACGCTTGACATTTTCACTAATCCAGGGGCGGAATGAATTGACCACAGTCGATGTGGTTTTTTTTTTTGGTTTAATTCTGTTTTGTGGTTAGGAAATGTCAGTCAGGTACCTACGTACTGTTGTGTTTTGTACTATCAATATGGACGTAGACATCTTAATCTTTACTTTCCAAACCACTAATTCGATGGAGTTTATTTATGAATGTCTGGAATGGAAAGCCTATGGTGAAGCAGGTAATTGGGTTGAAGAAACGAATAAGTAACATGCTTGTAGGGTAGAGAGAAAGTAGGGTGATTTTTTGTTAAGTACTCTGTGTGTCAACAACTTTTAAGAAATCCGAGAACGGCAATCACATCATCCTGGAGCAGGAACATTCATTAGCATGAGGAACCGTCGAAAAGGTTTGATTCTTATAAGTTTAGTAGTAATGCATGAATGCCTACCTGTTTAAAATGCAACCACGGCTAAATCATGATTTTCTTTTTGGAAAGGAGAAAGCGAACCGGGCCTACTTAGAAGGGTCTTATGTTTGCGGTAGATCTATTAGATAAATCTGCTACAATCGTCCGTATGGTTAGAATTTGCATACTCCTCAGACCAGAGTGTTGCCATCAAATTGATCTAAATGCTTCAGACGTCGAAATCGCTGACCCCAAACTGAAACAAATCATTGGAATCGCAATCTTGTCGAGCCCGACAGCTCGGATTGAGTCCAGTGTCGAATGTGGCTTTTAAATTGATAGAAGAGCTGTTGGACTACCTTCGACTTACTAAACAATATTGTAATGTGGGCCCTTTCTGTCGGTGAGACATTTAGCGTCTTCAATCAGCAGAAACTATTAATGTCAAAGTTTTTGCATTTGCGGATGCCGAGTTGGTCAATATTTCCTTGCCAATTCATGTTCCAACGTAGTCTTTTATTTACTACTGCGTCTTCTCCCAGGGGCAGATTCGATGGTCCTCCAAGAACGAGCGCTATTATTCATCGACCCTAAATTCTGTGGACATGGTGGGCCCTCTATAAGGTCTCTTTTGAATCAATATCACCAAAATATTTAAGGCCTTGTTTTTTAAGTTGTTGTTCGAATGTTGATTTTGCTTCTCAATCCGTAGAATAGACAATTTAGCCGCCTAGATACAATGTCCTTTACAAAACAATTATTGCGAAAGAGGAGTTTATTTCATCCAAGTGGAGTGGACGCAACTGTTGGTAGTCATCGTTCAGATTGAATGGTCCACCTTTCTATACCCTACAGAAATGGTCTCCACATATCCTCAGCATCATCTATTTTCTCTTTTTCGTTGTGCAGACTTCAGTTCGGTTCGGTACCTGCTATCCTTTGGTCGTGAGTTTTAATTATTTTTAAGCAATAGTACGAGTAGCTATCTGAGCTACCGAGCATCTCATGCTGAAATGCTAGTAGGTATTTATTCGGTATCTTACGTTCGGTTTTTTTAACCTTCTGATAGCAGGTGTTCTTCTTCGATCCGCGAATTTCATTGTGGAGTCCAGGAAAACCCAAATCCCTCAGCACTGATATTCATTTGTGTATCTATATTGAAGCTGGCATTGTAGGATCTCTTAACAGTTTAAAGATGTTATGATAGGAGAATCTCCCTGGTTTCGGCGACTTGCAAAATTGCACGTTAGATTGGTGAACCCTTCGAAATCGATATCACCTTAATTATTTGGGCCAGCATCTTCAACTTCTCAGAGGAGTTTCTTATTTATTTCCAATGCTTCGCGTCTAAGGCAGATCCAGGCGTGAGAGTGTGCATGCAACTGAAACCGACCGATCTTGGAGAGTATAGTTAAAGCAAGAGTGAAGTATTTACGGGAAAGCACCTCGCAATTTGGCTGCAATCAGGGTGCTTTTTAATGACGTTGCCTTTATTCACAAAACAACCATACTCTCGGGTCGAGTTACACATGCTGTCAAAAGTTTTGTTCTTAAAGCAACTTTAATGCGGATGAAAATGCCCTGAGCATTCTCCTTCCAGATTTTGTCTCACAGTCTAAACCATGATCAAAAACATTTTATTGTAGGCAAACTATCATTCCAACATTACGGTGATATTCCCCACGCATAAGTTACTGATACAAAGCCTCTTATGATCTTTGATTCCTAGAGTATGGAGATAGATACTGAATTATCGCTGGAACAACTAGTCGCAGTCCGTACTATGCCCGATATAAGCTACGGAAAGATGGCTTGGCCAAAGTTTTCAGCATTTCTGGTTTCCTTTTTTTGCTTATAAAAAAAAAAAAAAACACTGTGGCGCTTGCAGCCCGGTATGGGCTACGGACTAGCTTCTTGACACTCACTTGTATTGCTCATGTTGTCATTTTTGTTACATCTGAGCGGGCCTACGGTTTATCGCCGAGTCCTAACGGCACTCCTTAGAAGCTTTTTCGTAGGCAATTTTACTTTCGGGAGTTTGCCATTGTCTGCCGAAAGGGTAATGGCGATTTGAAAAATTGTTGGTGACCCAGCCAGGAATCGAACACAGGCTCTTGCGTGATAGTTCAATGAGATAACTATCGCGCCATCGCCATATGAAGTTATTTATGCATTCTTCATCTTTTACTGGCAATACATAACATTTGACCACATTTTTAGATGAAAAAATGCTAACTTTGGGTGCAAGATGGTTTCACAGTATGGGGCCAAAGACCAAATCGAGTGGCACAGCGTCGGTCAGGTCGTACTCCATCGTCAGAGAAATTGCCAGTTATATTATCGTTTAACAAAGATGGTTCGGTATTTCCATCCGAAAAAGATAATTCATAATCCGTTCACCGAACTAAAAGAGTTCTTCATATCTAGAGTTATAGAGTTATGGCTTAGTGCCTTGAACATAGCGCCTATCTTAGCCTAGTATCTGTACATTGCTACAGCATTGAAATTAATGTGCTGTCAGCTTCGCAACATGCATTCTGCAAAGAAAAATACATTGGAAAACCATTCCTTCTCTGTAAGAAATATCATCTGGTTCTTGACACTGAAGGCAGTTTTAACAAAGTCGAATTTAAATCGTTCACTACCGCACCCGGAGTCGAAACCTCGTTTGGAAAGCTGGTAAGCTAAATAGCAGGACTAACTACTTTTAGCCGATTTGAGGTTTGTTCGCAGGAGCACATGTGAGGGTGTTGTCCTGTCTTCCTTTCTTCAGAACGTAGCAGTAAATGAGTTAAATAAGAATCCTGGATAGGCGGTATGGTCTAACCATTGACCACACAAAACCAATCTGAGATAGTTCTTTTCAATGAATACTAACGTATGGTGTTATTGTCTGGTGGTCAAGGCAATTCACCTTCCCATTTTAAGGTATGCGCATCAGTGGCGCTGTTATTGCCACTTCCTTTTCTCCACTGAACAACATTCTGTATCTTACCCCCCAGATATATTCGGCAAAGAACTAGCTGTAAAAGTAGCCATAAGTTCCAATATCGAAACGTTGTACTCCACGACCATAGATGGACTAGGACAAATCCCAGAAGGTACCGACTAAGCCGCTATTATGAATCATCAAGATTGCGCGAATGGCACATTACCTGAGAAAGAATCAATTCACATCAATACAGACGAAGAAGGGTTGTGACTTGATATTTTCTAAGAGAAATTAAATCTTGATATTTCTTCCCGCCTCCCAAAGCACTGTTGTAAATATGATGTGGAGGTTATACCTATTAAGGTAGCTTTCACCTGACTTAAATGGATATCTACATTCGCTCTCACAGCCAGACAGTAATTATTCCAATTCCTGGAATCAGTCAAATCTAGAACTGCCTTGAATTTCCGAGATCGCTGAGCAGTTTAATGTTCCCTTCTGCCGGATGTGACGTTCTAGGAACTGAAAACTAATGAACTTTCTAAATATGTTCCAACTCTGCAAATTCCATAAAACATTTGCCCACCGCACGAGGGCAAACAGTGCAGCGTGTCTTGTCACCAGCCAGATCTAGTTTCAATAAGATCACCAGCGCTCTCATAGCCTAATTATGCTTAACCACTAGCACATTAGTCTTCTAAGTGTCGTTGTCGATACTGTCTAATCGGGAGACATGCAGCAAAGTTTAGGATTTCTCCAATTATCTTCTGAAGAAGCAGTAAGAACGAGTAAGCACAGAAAACGACTTTTTATCTCCTGTGCACCTTGCCGGGATTATTTCTCCTAGGAAAGTTTTTTCTGGGCTCAATCTTTCGAGACAACCTCGGTGATATCGCAGGAATTATCTTCTGAAGAAGCAGTAAGAACGAGTAAGCACAGAAAACGACTTTTTATCTCCTGTGCACCTTGCTGGGATTATTTCTCCTAGGAAAGTTTTTTCTGGGCTCAATCTTTCGAGACAACCTCGGTGATATCGCAGGAACCAAAGCTCCGACCATCTTCGCTTCGAATTGGTTTAAACAATTTTGTCCACGTGGCAAAAATGGATTAATATCCATTGGTGGCACAATATACCTTCTTTGCCTTAGTCTACAACAAGCAGGCACACTAACCAACCAACTAATGACGGATCTTCATCCAGGCGGATACGATATTCCCGAGCGGGCGCTTTACTGATATTGTGAGTGATTTTTTAATATGTCTCAAACGTTATACGCTTATATAAGACAGTCGATTGCTGCCATAACCATAAGGATTCTTTCAGATGCGTCCTTTTTATATGGAGATTTCCAATAGATGAGGCGATGGCAATATCGTTGTTCATGCAGGAACGGCCTGAGCTAAGCTTTAATCTCAATTTGGACTTTTTTTTCATGAAAAAGATTTTATAAACATCCCGTTTGGATGATCCCCTTGGAGCTAAGAAGAGGGAGATTGTAACTTTGACGGCGTTTTAGAGGAAAGCGCGCACATACCTAGCATTCAAGACAATTTTTGGTATGCGTCGACTTGTGCAACTTTATTCTGATGCTTAGTTGCCCAGCTGCAGAATAAAAAGCGGGTAGTCCTCGATGAAAAGGTGGCACACTGGTTGTAACCATAAGGTGACGAAGCTCAACTGAAGGCTACATTCTGGTACCACAGGAAGTCAGGAGTCCCAGAAACTTTGATTTTGACCTGATCGAGGTGTAGGGTTGCTTTTGGGAGTATCGTGCTGGAATTAGGTTAAATCCAAATGGCGGGGTTAGTCAAGCCGACCATCACTGTGTATTTCACAGTCTTCATTAAGTTATACAAGTAATTCAAGGGTAACCGTGGAATGATCGCTACAGATTTTTGGACGGCTTGATATGGATTTGCACTTCAATCAGGTGTCATGACCCATTGAATGGCAAAGGTTCACGGTAGACCTCAACACCTCACCAAGGTAAAAAATCGTACTGGTGGTGGTATAATTACCATCTGAAAGGAGCTGGTTGCTGAACAAGGACCCCATGTGATAAGGCCTACACAGCAGTTATCCAACATTGGGACCTTCTGTGCTAAATCAGGGTATCTTTTGATACTTATTATGCAGCGTTTCTTGGCAGTTTTTTTATCCAGCCAGTTATTCACATTTAAAGCAAATCTTTCATTTTGCCAGCACTTTCGCAAAAGTGACAGTCTCCTGCGACGTCGCAGTTCTGGTGAATCTTAAGGCAAGGCTAAATCGTTCTTTATAATATTGTTGGCAAATACTTCGCATGTCGTGAAGACAGGAGTAAGTTTCATTAACTGGCAAAGATCTATCAACTCAATAATAGTATTTTTTAATCATGTGGGAAATTGAATGGCATGTTGACGCCAAAGGAAAGGAAACAACGCAGTTCTAACGGCTACGTTAAACAACCATCAAAAAGGGAATGTAAAGGGTTAACATCATTTAATATTAAAACCCAATAAAACAATTTTCAATGATGACAGGTAACTATCATCGTCAAATAGGTTTTAAGAGTATATATCATCCACTTCCCAAGTTACACAGCTAAAATAAATTCGTGGTTCAACTTTCGCCTAAAAATTTAATTTAATAAGTAGTTTGACGCGTCTAATGTACTTGATTTCGGTTGCAATAAGTAACATTTACATGAACTTAAATTTATTGCCTGCATCAACGCTTCAACAGCACTACCAGAGCTGATAGATGCATAACATCAACAACAAAAACGCAACATAGATCTTTCAGCAAAACCATTAAAATCGTGTTTATGCATTTTGCGGAACCTTTAGAAATCAAAAGTTTAACGTACTCAGCAAAATGTAAAATGTTCGCGAACTTCTAGACTGCCTCCCGCCCCAAAAACTCTTCACCAATTCAAAAACAGAACAACCCTGTTCGCATGTTTCAGCACACAAAACATGTTTACCCAACGTCTGCGAATACCCGGAGCTTGGAACTGTATACACAGTCCTTAAACGGATCCATTGCGTTGAAACTGCACCACGCAGAGATTATAATGAGGACGAATTATGGATAAATAAGTGCGCTATCTACATTAGACGAGTTGCAGCTCCAACTCCAGATGCTTACTGAAGTTTCATTCAACTCCTGGGGTGAACCTATGTACACTTGGAATACTCTATTTTAAGGTGAATGAATACTCGTATGGTTATTTTCCACTGAACTGTGATAAAGGCGGACAGAAAAAAAAATCCTTTCCGCTGAATGGTTGAATTTATTGTTTTGTCTGCACTCTTGGGTGTCGTTCTAAAAGCACATACAGATATCTCAGATACATCGCCGCCGTCACGGGACTGTATTCCACCGATTCATAAAGTCAAACGTATGACAATTAAAAAAAATATACGAGGATACGTATTCTGTATAGATACTCGTATCTGGCCTGGCCTCCATGTTTAATTGTTCTGTAATGCATGAGCATGATGAACAAAGGTTGTCTTCTCAGCTAGCATGACGCGTCACACCAAAGTTCAGTCACTCGTTGTCGACATGGTGATGATGGGTTAAACTGAAGCAGAATCCATAATGATTTTCGATTGATGTAGATAAGTGCGTGTGCGACATGAATTCAGCAAAAATGTCAAGTATTGGCATAGGCAGCACATGAGAATGCCAAAGGATGCTTCAGGATACGAATTAATAATAGACAGAGATGATGAAACTTTTGACGTGAAGTTGTTGAATTTTTTTTTTCAATTAAAGTTAATTGATGAAATGTTGGGAAATCCCTCTGGATACTGGCCTTGTCTACGCTTGATCCTTTAAACGGAAGTTTAGTGGTTCAGAAAGTTGAACATTGATGAGTTGGTTTTAGAAGTGTCGACTCATCCTTAGAGCATACGTGTTACTCATGAAAAGTATAGTTCCAATGGAAGGTATGTTCTTTGACTCATTGAAGGTAAACAAGATAGTTGCACTTGATAATTCTAAAGCATTCGACAGAGTTTAGCATCGGGCTCTTTTGTCGAAAATGCGTGCATTTGGGATCGATGATTTTCTTCTTCAATTGGATGGATTATAGCCTGATATTGACAAAATAAATGCTGGTCTGCCCCAGGGCTCCGTTCTGTCTCCGATACTTTTTTGATTTTCATCAATGAACTTTTGTCGGCTATTTCTAATCCAATAAATTCCTTTGCCGACGACAATACTCTCTACTTTTTATATTCATTCCCGGATTCACGTCCCCGCTCTCCCTCTGTAGAACGGGAGAAGCAGCGTATGTTAAGCTCATTGAATTCTAACATTATCAGGATACCTAATCAGGGACCTAACAGAAATATAGCACTGTCTGCTGTCGTTAATGGTTTTTATTTTAGTTTTTCTCTCCTCTGGAAGGAAAAATCATCGATGATTCTGTAATAGTGAGGGACTTTTACGCGATCTAAGAAACCTTCAGAGGCCTGAAAACTGAATTTTGTCATCCCGAATGTGATTGCAGCCAGTCGTGCCACTAATCGGCAGTTCCTGATTACATTATCAATATTTGATAGATTCTACCTACTAAAGCAGACCTACTTCTGTGCCTTTTCACTTTCATTCTCGGCCATTTCAATATTAAGATCTTTATGTAGATCAACGTTGCGTATGCATAAAAGTGCATGTACTCGTATTATGCTTTTTATTCTGGAAGACAGGGAGTTTTTGTAAATTTGTTTGGCATGGCATGCCCACAACTGGAGATCGTAGGCCTATACTCGTTTCAGAATTTGCTTGTATAGCATAAACTTATTGTAGTTAGACAGGGATCAGTACCTTCCATTAATCAAATACATTTTACTGTATCTCTTCTTCTTTTTTGCTCTTTTCATTTCATTTAATTTAATCAGCCATATTTAAGCCCATTATTAGATACTGTTTATTGCCGTTTCAAGCTTTTTGTTGCTGTTTTGACAATTGCTCCCACAGTAAGTACAGCAGTGTCGTGTGCAAAAGTTATTATAGTAATTTCTCTTTCTCTACTTTCAGGCAGATCGATAGTGACTAAGATGTATAGCACTGGGCCTAACCAAGTGAGGTGAGGCACACCAGCTTTAATTTATCTTAATGTTCAATACTCTGAGTTTTGTTTTATTCTGAAGAATCGATCTGATATTCACAAAACAAAACAAAAAGCACTGTGGTGCTAGCAGCCCGGTATGGGCCATGGCCTAGCTTCTTGACACTCATTTGTGTTGTTCATGTTGTCATTTTAGTCACATCTGAGCGGGGCCTACGGTTTATCGCCGAGTCCGAACGGCACTCCTTAGAAGCTTTTTCGAACCCAGACTCTCTGCGTGATAGTCCAATGAGTTATCTATCGTACCATCGCCATCTGATATTCACAGTGTGGCATATAATATCCCGTACTGGCTCTTGAAAATATAATTAAAAAACGATTTCGGTGTATTCACTTGTCACAGCAATTCAATAGTGACTCATACAGGCAGGTCGGAATGTCGACAAACACACACCTCTTCAATTTCAATTTCAGGAAAAATAAGAAGTCGCACGGTTCCAAATCCGATGAATACGGTGGATGATATAACACACACTTTTAATTTTGACCCAAAAAAATGACGAGCAATGAGTAGTGTATGACTCGGTTCGTTAACTGTTTCACCAGTTGGAATGAATTCCTTATGGATAATTCCTTTGCTGTCAAAGAATTTGATGAACATTGTCTTCATTTTTGAAGGAATTTTTTGTGTTTTTTTAGCTTGTGGTGAGGTTTTTGACATTCCTTCCGATCTTTGGTGCCCAGTTTCTAGATTGTTTTATGAGTATCATGTTCCAAGAAATTTGGATTATATTTGAGGCCACAATGACGTCTCTGAAATGCCAGTCTCTCATCAAATTTTGATTATTATTCAATATATGTGGAATAGATTTTGCACAGACCTTTGTTTTGCCCAAATTCTCATCGGGCCTCTTCTATCACTCTCAGTGAAGCATTGCGGTCATTTGGATAATTTCAGGCGTCCGAAATGAAATTGGCCTTCCTGTGTAATTGTCATATCTCAACGTCTCTCTGTCGCCCAAAAGATGATTATACCACTCAAAAATAACTTGTAAAGTGCTTACGAGTATTTCTAGTGATTTTCGTCAATTAATTTTTGTAGACACTTCACAAGCATTTTTTCGAACAATTTGAACAACATTAGTAGTTTGAGGCGATATGAGGTTACTTCGCTAGGTAGTTTAACTGGTTTCGGTATCATAATTACCTTCGCGACCTTCCACATGCTTTGCAAATATCTTTATTTAAATGCAGCATTTACAATTTACCCTAGCTTACCTTTACCTTTACGTAGAAATTATTATAAGTCGGAAATCAAATTCTGGGGCCTTTTTATATTTATGTCTTCTTTAATTTGTTTGGCAAATTCTTTAGCTGTTATCGGCCGATAGATTTATGTTCTTCGCACCTTACTTGGATTCCTTGATAATCTTAACCTTCATTAGGATTGAAGACATCTTCAAGATACTCTGCAAAAGTTTTTGATTTCTGTTAGCTGTTTTTTCCCCAGTTATCTTCCCTGGTATTCACTGGCAGAATGTGAGCTATTGTTCATTTTCTTTGTTGCCTCCAGTGTGGTTTTGTCTTTTGTCAACGTTTTCTAGCTTGGCTCTTTTCTATAATAATTTCACGTCTTGTTTAATTTTGTTTGATGTTTTGGGAGTTGCAGTCCATGCAGCTTTTTGGATATTGAGTGTAAATATTTGGACTGGTACTTGTAGTTGATCTTCTGTTTGGTAGTTGAATACTTTCTTCCAGTCTCTGTCTGAAGAATTTCTAATCAGTCATTGCCAAGTGTAACAAAAATTGAAAAGTGATTTGATTAGAGATTAGGGCGTTCTTCTACATTTATGTTTAGATATCAAGATATCAACAAAAACTGGGGTTGATATTTGGCACCATTTTCTTTAATGATTTCATATAGTTCTCTGTCTCTAGTATATTTGAATCTAGATCGCCAATATTTATTCCTGCCATTAAAATTCCCTAATCTGTTGTGAAATTTATGGAAAGTACATTTAAAATCACTTTCCTTTCATCTAAACCCAGGAGAGCAGTATGCTGATGTATTAGATATTTGCCCCCTGTTCATTTTTATACTTATGGAAATTCCTTGGATCCCACGTGGTTGAAATTTTGCTTCAATATGGTGGTTAATTGTATTCTTTATTAACACTGCAGTCCGAACTTTTGCACAATTAAAATGATGTGAGGAGTGATGTAAATTATATCCTTGTACTCAATTTACTTAACTCTCGAAACATTTCCCATTCTATTGTATTTAAGAATTTCTATTTTATTCATCTGTGCGAAATTGGAGGTTAGGTGCCTCGAAGACCTCTTTGCCGGGCTGTGTAGGATTTAAAACCGTACAATTAAACTTGTAGCTTATGCTAATAATATAAAGTCAATTTATACCCTCGAACATAGTCGTAATGCTTCCTGTCTCATCTTGTTATATCGCCTCTAGTGCTCTACCGAAATCGCCATTAGCTTTCCGCCCCTTCAAACCTTCAACCGTAACACCCATCTCGCTATGAATGCTCATCATACACCCCGAAGAACTCGTTTATAGAGTGCGCTGCCGAGCTCTTTATCTCCTAGTCATTCTAATCTGCACACATTCAAAACCAACGTACATCGGTAGCACTATATCTTTCTTCCCTAACTTTCCTCCGCGCGATAATTATAACAAAACAAACAGGCCACGTGCGGTTGAGAAATTATTAAAGGTTCATGATTTCTATCACGCAGATATCACCGTCATCTAGGAAGACCATGCGAGTTTGGCAGGGATGCCAAAACTAGACATTGCTCTGTATAGCTCGTCTCTATAGATGCTGTGATACGCGGCCTTAAAATCGATGAATAGGTGGTGTGTATCGATCTGAAGTTCATGGGTCTTCTCGAAGATCTGCCGTAGTGTGAACATCTGGTCGATGATGGACTTTCCTGGCCTGAAGCCACACTGATATGGACCTATCAGTTTGTTGACGAACGGCTTCAGGCGTTCACACAATACGGCGGATAAGACCTTATATGCGATGTTAAGGAGACTGATGACTCTGTAGTTGGCGCAGTTCAGAGGGTCTCCTTTCTTGAGAATCGGACAAACAATGCTGAGGTTCCATTCATCGGGCATAGTTTCGTCCGACCATATTTTACAGATGAGTTGGTGTATGCTCCTTACCAAGTCATCGCCTGCCGCTTTGAAGAGCTCGGCAGTCAGGCCATCAGCTCCAGCAGCTTGTTGGACTTATGGCTATCTTCACTTCATCCAGGTCGGGTGGACGGAATTGTTGGTTATCATCGTCCAGGTTGAAAGGTTGATTCTGCCTGACAGCGGTATTTGGTCCGTCATCGCCGTTATACAGTCTGCAGAAATGATCTTTCCAAATCCTCAGCATCGACTGCGATTCTACTACGATGTTCCCTTGTTCATCTCTACAGGCTTCGGTTCGGGGTTTGTTTCCGCGGCATGTTATTTTTACCTTTTGGTAAAACTTCCGAACCTCATTCATAGAAGGCATATTTGGTGTCGTCGTCTTTCTCCTCTGTCGGTGCATGCGCGCATATAAGGCTAATGTTGGCGATTTTAGCCTTGATGCGGATTGCTACGAGGCACTCGCTCACATGCCGGAAGCTGAGGACTTCTCGTCTTAGTCTGCCTCCGACAACAAATCCGCATCCAAATAAGCGCTTCTTTTGCCGTCGATAACAATTGCCGTAGTAGATGTCGCAGTTTTTCATCTTCTTTTTGTCCGGCCCATCCCATCGCATTTCTTGGATGGCGGTTATGTCTGCTTTGCAGCATTCTAGGGCCTCCGCTAGTTGCTCGGCTGCACGTGATCTAAGGGATCTAACATTCAATGTGCATATCCGAAGCTCATTGTCCCTTAAATCCTTTGCGTGGGTTGTCAACAGTAGATCAGTTCATATCTGAGGCTTGTTGATGCTTCGTAACTTATGTTTTTTTTTAAATGGCCGGACAGTTACCCCGGCGGCACAACCTGGAGGACCAGTTCCATTTTTTAATGCCCCTAGGACGAGGAGTCGGTTACACCGAAGCCAGTAACCCGTTCCGGGACGTGAGCGCTGCCGTTGACCCATATAGGGGTCGTCCGCCACCATCTCTTTTCCTTACCGGCCTGAGCTCCAAATATGTCGGAGTAGCCCGGATAAGGTCTTGTTTTGTTTTTCCGACACTAATCCTGATTTATGGCGCAGTAAACTCGCCATTTGCCCCCTTCACTTCGAAATCTCTAGTGAGATTCACAGATGGCGCAACGGGGAGGCGTGAAGTAGGTCTTATTAGCAGAGCTGCAAGATGTTCAGCTGCAGAGGCTCATTCTTTTCATTTAAAGAACCAGCACCTGTCGGAACATGCTACTTCTACGAGGCCTTATACTAATCGTTGTCATCCCGAAACCGAGTATATGTTGTCAAAAATAAGGGACACGCAACAACGACGAATTGGATATAACAGTTGTCAATTGATTAAGGAACTTTGTCTACCTTGGCTCTGCTATAAATTCTAATAACAAAACCTAAGCAGAAGTAAACAGAGGAATCACTCTTGCAGATCCCTTTTTCTTAGGCTAACAAGAGAATGGAGAAAGGCCGTATCCTCCCAAAAAAAAAGCTAAGAACATTCTAAATAAGACCTTTATCACCTTATGGCGATGAAGCACAGACTTGAATTCGAAAGCGGATAAGGATATTCTCAGGCGTTTTGAGAGCAAAATCCTTCGAAAAGTATGCGGTCCCATTTCCGTTGACCGGCGCTTTGGAGGAGAAGATTTAACGAGCTATTTAGAAAAGGTCCTTCGGTCATCTGAGATGGCTAGGACATAGAACGAATGCACACTACTCTGCGCTGCTGAGTCTCTACAGTAGAGATAGACCTCACCTCGTATGTAATACATACTCGGTTTTCAAAATTACATACATATATGTACTTATACAATAATTTTAGCAGCCTTTCTGACTTCTGACTGCTTCTGCCTCAGTGGTGCCGAAGTCTCTAAGCTGTTTGCACAGTTTCTGTAGGCTCCCGCTTTTATACAAGGTGGCTTAAGTGTTCGTGAGAATTTACATTTAACATCATACAAGTTCCAGATCATGGAATCCTTCAGACGATACCTCTCTGCAACAAAGCCCTCAGCATTGCAATGTAGTGCCAAGGAGAACTCTTTTAAGCTGAAGTATCTTTTTAAGCATCTATCTTGATTTTCGATATTTATGTACGTACTAATGAGTCGCCAGCAAAAGCACATTGACCAGACAAAAAACAAAAAAATGAAGACGCCGCAAGCACCATTGACATTGATTGAAATTCTTAATGAAACGCACGTGCAAAACCTCATTTATCTAGGCAGGCTCCTTTCCAATCTTTTTCCACAGAGTGCAATACAAGTCTTCTCCTCAATGGGACGAGGTAAAGAATTTCCTACAAATACTCAGATTCTTTGATCTGTCACCAGTGTTTTTTTCGCATCCACTTCACCACAGTTATAAATTCTGAAAACCCATTCATCAGCGAGTAAGAGAGTATCAATTCTGAGCACGAAAAACCCGCTTTTTTGCTAGACAATCACGTTTAGCAAGTAACTCGTAATAACTCGCAATTAAAAAGTGTTCCAGGAGAAACGTTTCTCAATGAATTCAAAAGGATTCTAGTGTCAGGCGCATTCATCCATAATTGCATCCTCATTCTTTTGTTTTGTTCTCGAGTCGTTTTCAAACGCAACGATGAAATCTTTAGAAACCATTGTTCAAAGTCCCTTGGAGCACTTGGATATGTACATATTTCGTACAAATCATCTCAGCTATTGTATCTGTACGTACAGGAACAGAATAACTCATTGAGGTGCAAGAGCTGGCTGTGTCTGCTGCGAATGTTAGAAGAATTGTATTTGCGGCAAATTAGCGGCTAGCCACCATCGCCGGTATTTCAGAAACTTTGTCTTTTTATTGTTGTCGCAACCCAGTTGTCTAACAAGTGGATTTGTTGGTACTTGTTTCTGAAAGAAAAAGTGATGAGTCCCACTTAAGATGCGAATAATCTTCCCTCTTACAATTTCCAAGAACTGATGTCGCTATTCGTATTAAAGGTGACGGACCTGATGGTGATGGTGTTGCTAAAGCGCAGTTGTTTGCCTCAATGAAAAGATAAGAGTACCACTTGGTGCACCTGTCTAATTTCGTATTTTTCCTTTGGTAAAATGTGAAATCCGTTTGCTTCCTAGTCATGGGGCGACATGATGTCACCGCTCCATCGTTATCATGGTATGTTCTTCTGTACTCATATCTGACTGTCTGGCTGCCTGTCAGTTAAATGGAGGGATTCGTTCTAATTTCCAACTTCATATGTCTCGCCAATAGAAATTGTATAAATAGATAGAGGATACGAGATATGGGTATGGTTCTAATTAGTGTTGCCGTTGGCTCTCTTTCCGAGTAAACTATTTTACAAACAAAATATGTAAATCATCATCAGCTACTAAAAGATGCATAGTCAGTTTTAATGCAAGTCGACTGTCATGCCACGAACATGAATAAAGTGTGACCAAAGCATCGTCCTGTACGGAATGGAAGGTGCTATAGTACTACATAAACCCAAATCCGACGCTCGTACCTTCAGATTTTGAATTTCGATCCTTATCGAGACCCTTTGATCATAGGCAGATATCCGAATACATTTTGATTTCAGGATACTAACGTAGTTTTAACAGCAATATCCTCGCGGATAAGAGCCAGCTTTCCTGTGAGAAAATTCAGTATCGCTCCTTCTGTTTCAAAGTGCCTTAAGGCTCGATATCGTATGGGCTCTCCGAATACATAAAAGAGCGTTCCATCGGGTTAGGTGACCTTCTCCGGCATCTGTCTTAGAGAAAATATTGATGGATTTAGGAGGTGGGACTACAAAGAGCCTCCCAACACCTGGACATACAAATTGCCACCAACCATGCCATCTGACGAGCGAGTTACGCATTCACAGATTCTTCATATGGTTGACTTATAACACTACCATAGTTACGTGTAACTTCTGAACTCATTTTCGGCCGATCGAACCTAATTTTTTAAAGAATTTTTCGAAAGCTCATGTCATTATTTAAGATCTTCCAAATCTCCAGACTTTCCTACTACAAACTTCTACTAGCTATCGTTATCATTATGAACTAGCACATGCGTCTTCTTCACCCATGGCTCCAGAACTGATCTCGGATGTGGCGCAGGTATTGAAAAACGTTAAACCTTACTACTTATTAGGCAAACTTGAGATTGTCTTGAAAATGCATACGCAATCCTGAGGGAAATGGACTATATTGTGAACAAAGGTAGGAACAGCCCAGAACTGACTGAACTCCCTCACCACCTCTAAGCTAGTTCAAGAATTTCAAGCAAATGGATGGTAAAATTCACAGAGTTTTGTCTGGGTGCCGCTTTGAGTATCCCTTGTCCTCATTCTAGGATTCCATTCATAGTTGAAGATCTGATGGGCACAACAGTCTTTGACATGTCTCTCCAAGTAGCCGGTAGACCAAACGAGACTACAGAGAGCGGCCATAAAGTAGGTGGCCGAGAAAAACCTCAGGCTACCAACCACTACAGAAAACAAATCAGTGGTATGGTGATGAATGTGCAAAATGTTGCAAAAAAAGAAGGCAACCGATGAGACAGATAGGAAAAAGCTGCAAACGCGTCACCAGAGTAGCATAGGATGAGTGTATGTCTAGAAGAAGGGAGGTGAAAAGACTACTGCGAGGATTGCTGGAGAAAGAAAGACACCAGGAACTTTTTTAAAAAGGCCAAAAACCCTGCCAATGGCTTTAAGACGGTTCTCCAATTGTGAAGGTAATCTTGTCACTAACCAACCAAATAGTGGATGTATTTAAGCAACACTTTCAGCAGGTCCTTAATGAACATGACCAAGAGAGAGTGATAGGGCAAGAAGAGACCATATTTCCAGTCGAAGAATTAGTTTTCCCGCCCAGCTTAGAAGAAGTCGGCACAGCTATACAAAAGTTGTTTGGATGGCTTGCCAAATGAGCTCTTTTAAGCCGGAGACAATGTTTTGACAAAAAGGAAGCACCACATCATTTACACAGCATGGCGGGATGAAAAGTGTCGCATAACACTGGAAAATTCCCGTCATGCGCCGTGCAGTGCGGAAGTAGAACCTCCGTATTATTCCAAACTTGCGAGGGAGAGGAGATGCGCTGACATGTGACTTCTGCAATTAAGTACTTGATCAGATTGTACGACTAGCAAAGGTTAACACGGAAGGTGCTATTTTCTCAAAGTCCGTCTCATCCGAACTGCTGGGCTACGCGGATGATATTGATATAATTGCACGTTCTCAGCTTGCCGTAATTTAAGCCTTTATGGCTACTGAAGAAGAGACTTAACGAGTTGGTATGAAAGTAAAAGAGAAAAAAACGACTAAACGACTGCCGACTAAAAATCGTTCCGTCACACATCACCTAGGACAAAACGTAACTATCGACAGCGACAACTTAGAGGTCGTCAAGGAGTTCACCTGCCTCTGGACAAATTTTAACGACATCATGGTGGAGTTTCAACGAAGAGTAACCCAAGGCAACCGTTGTTACTTCGGTCTGTCAAAACAACTTGGGCAAATCCTAATGCAAAGAGTCAAAATCATCAATCGTTTGTCCTACTTAAAGCAGTCGAAAGTTGGACGATAAGTAAGACAGTGGAACAAGTTTTAGGCTCTTTTGAAATAAAAATTCTTCCTTGAATATTTTGCCCTGTCTATGAGAAGGGCGTATGGAGAGGAAGACATAGCCGCGAACTCTATGAGCTGTACAATGATGGGAACATAACATAGTATGGAAGGTAAAAATCTGTCGACTTCATTGGCTCAGCTACATCGAGCGGATGGACGACACTGCTCCATCTAAAACGGTCTTCAAGTAAAAGCCACCAGGTTCGAGAAGAAAAGGAAGACCGAACCTCCGTTTTAAGTACTAGTCGATCGCAGATAATAGCACCTTGGTCTTTCCAACTGAAAGCAGCACTATCGGGACTGTATTGGATAGAAGGGTACAGGCTTTCAGGCTTTGACCCTCTAAAGGTTTCATCCTGATAAGCAAGTAAGGTAGATTAAACGAATGCTTCCGGGCTTCTCTTCAAAATCACCGTCCAATTCGCTTTTCTCTTGGCAGAATAGACCTTCCTGGTCAGCTGACAGGAATCCTAACGATTAGATCTCGAGAACTACATGCTCCCTTCTTTTTCTGTTATTTATCTCCTATAAAACTCCGTAAGATTATTTAGCCACGCCAAGCAATAATAATCAGTTGTGACATGGCAATAGCCCCTAGAATTCCCTAGCATTCCTTCCCTGTAAAAGTGTTTTTGCTTACAATTTTGTAAGAACTCAGTTCCTGGTAAATAACTCGAGGCATTCTTTATACTGTACACGTCAACAAAACACTGTTTTGCTGATTTATGCGACGATCCTACCTTTCCACACAAATGCTTAACGTTTGTTGAAGGAATCTTAAATTCAGATTAACAAATACCTATGACTCTAGATCAATACCGATCTATTCCTTCCATTCTATGAACAGCAACGTTTTTGAATGGACACTACATATGTCAGAAGCTGTCTGCATATCATTATTTCTTTCCCTACATCTTACATATTTTTAACTCGTATCATGGCACTACGACTAGGATAAATCTGGCGCAGTGTTACACACTCTAGGATGATTGAGGTCATCTTCTATTTGTGTAGATCACTTTAGGCAAGGTCTTTCTCTATAATGATGTCAATCCGAATTAAGACTGATGCTTCCATAGTACTCGTAGTCAAAAGCTAGAAGTGATCCCTTGTAGTAGATCGGACAGATGAGGTTTTATTCATAAAGCGCACTTTCCTCCGACCAATTTTTCGCAGTCATCTTCTGCCACCTCTAAAGCTTAGCATATAGGCCGTCAGATGGGGTTGCTTTGCTATACTTAATTTTAGATATTGCAATCTTAACTTCATTTTGGTCTGGTGAATAAAGATGTTGGCCTTCATCATCAATTTGGTTCATTTTTTACGTCTGCAATCACTTTGGGACTTCCCCGTTGTTTAGCAGTCCGAATTCTCAGCAGTAGGTCTTGTTGGTTTTACACTAATTTAAAATTGTTGGTTACATACAGGAGCATTGTTTCATACGGTCGGTTTCCATCGTTTTTCTTTTCTTTTTTAAGAGGAGCCTTCTTTGTTGGGAGGGCGATTGAGGCCTTCCCGTCCTTATCCAAACTCATCATCAAACCAAAGAAATCGAAGCCAGTTTCATCACTCTCAGTATCACGTTTTGATATTAATGCCACTAGTCTTTGGCGCTTAGTGCAGCTTACGTAGAAATTCACGAGAGGTGCTAAAGAACAGGCGATCAAAAAGGTGTTTGACAGCTTGCTTGAGTTCATAGTCCTTCACCTTTAAACCTCCGTACACTACTTCTCCGTGACAGTACAGAAAGATGAACCTTGTTAAAAAGTGGAATGTCGAAAGACGAACTATAATACTCGAATGCCTTGCGTCGGTCACAATATGATCAATGTGATCAATATAGACTGCTGAATAACTTGTTATTGGAGCTTCGTCAGACCAGACAAAGGGTTGTTTTTAAACACAAATTTCCGGCGAAAATCTGGAGGCAATATCCAGATTTTTACTTTTTTATTAGTAAAATACAATAAGCAGCAACTAAGTTGCATCATGAAAGGAATTGCAACCAATCAATTTGAAATGTGCTCAAATTTCACTAAATCTCCTTTCATCTTCGACACGAGTTGCGCCTTTGGCCTCCAGATATTATTTCATAATAGCTGAACTTCGTACTTGGGTACTTAGAAGACGTTCAATTATTCCCCGCACAATATCGCATTCGTATTAAAAAAATCAAGTACAGGGCTTTCTAACTACCAATGAATGTGGTATTCTTCGGTGGTATTGCATCCTCTAAGACTCCCTTTGACACATTTGCTATTCTCCTGACTCTCCTGTGGCAACTCTGACGCCGAAGCCTTTGAAAATAATTGTTGAATGTACGATTAAAAAAAAGAAAACCGAAATAAGTTCTCTACGGACGCTATGAAGGCAGTCTGAACATCATCAACCCCGTCCTCCAGAAAGGTTTATCCCTAGTTGATGAAAATACACCAACAAACAAGGGATGTTCACGTTATAATAAGTTCGTCAGAGACAAACCATACACAGAGGAATGTTGAAAGAACTATTGGACTCCTGAATCTCAGGAATCTTAAATGTATGAGGTGGGAATACCTGAATAAATTCATTTCTCCTTAGAGACAGACTTGAGACTATATTGTAGTTGTTGGGAATTGTAAGGCAGGGAGTCGGAATTTTGTGGGTGTCTGCTTATTTATTAAATGAAGCATACTCGACCAAATGCATTTAAGTAATTAAATTTAATATCTGAGAAATCTCTGTCATAATGAATATCCTGGGGCTGCTTTAATAATTCATCGTCCTTATGCTACAAAATCAATTAAGTGAGTAATTTGAATTAGGAGATTTCGTCAGTCCACTTAGAGCTGGTAGTTAATTGGTCATTTATGGCTGCAGGATATTCTTACAGGACTGATGTATTTTAAGACATCCAATAATTGTTGTTGAAATGTATAACAATGATGACAGCCCACATTGTTGAATGGGTTGGTCGGAAACAATTCGAAAAGAAGATTTACTTCTTGTATAGCGTGGAACCAAGAAATGAGCATGTCGACTCAAGCGGCAGGGTAAGAGGATACAATGGTCTTCTTATATTGTACCTTTGGGGTATTTTATTTTCGATGCGGATGCATTTAATACGCCGAGGATTTATTGTCTACTAGCTTGATGTGGCCGAGGCGGTCGTCATGCTGTATGCTTTTTAGCTACTTCGACATCTTTTATAAGCTTATAGGCTTCGCGGTTATATCTTCTCGCTCTCACACCCTCTCAGACAGCATTCTCACATACGGGACAAAGGACAAAATATAAAAAGAACAATTTTCTTCCTGAGAGTGTCTAATATCTGCTTTGGTTTCCTGCTCATCGCCCAGCTCGCCCAGATGTACTATAACTGGCAGGATAAACGCGTTTTTTTTTTGTAAAAATATCTTTCATTTTTAGAAAATTCTGATTTGCAATAAAAGTATCACATCGCAAAAAGCATACGCGGATGAACCGAAGATGGAGTTAGGACCCACCACTGGGATCTTTTCCGATAGATTGAACTTAAGATGCTCACTTTATCGGGATATGATATTGGATCATGCAGGAGCAAACAGACTTGAAATAATAAACGAAATCTCTAACCGGGATATTGCCACATTCATTGACAGCCAGACTATCATCAAGGCCATTGCTGCAGAGAAGATTAAGTTGATGATTGTAAGCCCTGTCGTAAAGAGGTAAGGCCCTTTGCATTCAGGTCTCTGGCCACAAGAAAGTGTCAGTTAACAAACATGCAGACTGAAAAATAATCCAATAATCCTCCTTTGATAGAGAACTCGCAGATCAAAGTACCAAACCTCCACTCTGCACTATATGAATGGAAGCGGAGCAAACTATACAAATAAAAACCAGTCCCAGCCTCAATAATTTAACACAGAGAACTTTAGAAAGTTACTACTTCTATGATTTACCTATGACCTATGACTACTATGTCACTAACATCCTTTTTAAGGTAGCAAAAGCATTTTAATACCCATTTCCTCCCAATTCCATTGCTTGGCTTTCCCACTGTGTCAGCACATACCTTAGAACAGATCGCGGATAAATACTTTCTGGCCTTAACAGTAAACATCATAGAAGTGATAATACGAAGATTGATCTATCATATAATCAGCTGAGGGACCTTAGTAAGTTTCCCCTTTTGAGAATCAAGCAAACGATACTAAGGTTCATTGATCAGACATGTTTTCCAAAGGTCAGAGTCAAAGGGATTGATACGAACTGTATGCTTAGACATCTCCTGTTTGCTTTAAAACAGGGAAGTACGTAAAAAATTTGATTTTTATTGCCTTAGCAGATAATGGTTTAATCTCTGATAGGAAACTATTTCCACGACTTCAGCACTTCCCGTAAACATTCGGTGGGTGGATACGAACGCGGTTAGATTTTCTTCTATACCAAGGATCAGGGAGATCTAACTTTCCTGAGTCGTGTGGTTGTTTCGCAACAGTAAGACTTTTACTTGGCTGTTTAGTAAACACTGCAAGCTTGATGGAGAGGGTCGAGGCTTCTTCTAGGTCCTCTCGCTCCAGTTGGAGCCAGTTATCCAGACATAGCAAAGTACAAGCGATTTACTAAAGTAAACTATTCCTACCGGTGAATATGGTCATTATCATTCCTTTTTTTCTTTCTGTTCGATTCGCCAGGACTAAAGTCGTGCTAATAATCTTGTGCGCAAAACTAAAACAGATCCTTTGTTCATGGTTCAAATAGTTGTCTCATAATTTCACCATTCAACAGTTTTGATTATGTGTTTTCCGTATAAATCTAGCAAGCGAGGTCTCGGTTTCCAATACCTTTATTTGGTGAGGCCATTTACTTATTGATCTTTGATTCATCCCAAAGCTCTTTATGGGAATTTACCTCCTAAAAATAGTGTAATGTTTTCAATTAGTCTGATGGATTCAAAACCGCTCAAGGATGCGATTCTAGTGACTTTTTTGAGGATGACAACGAGTTTCCTGCTGTGTTTCAATGAACAAATATATACTGATTACTTGTGTCGTACCAGGCACTTTTGCCCGACAATAGCCGATCATACTTATTTACATAGGTGGCACTGATGGTTGAGATAAACTTGGGTCTCAACTACTATGCCCCTCCAATTTAACAAGTCTTTAGCTAACTGCCCCCGGTCGCGAACTCCAAGTCGATTTAGATCCCCTTCTTCTTGTGAGCGCCTCCTTAGGTGAGGTCTTGCTCTACTCCAATATTCCTTCAGCTTAGATTTGAAAACTTTGTGGGTCAGAGCAGTGGCTCTACATGTCAAGGTGAATATGACTTTATCGTGTGCATATATTTCGTCGTTGCATATTTTTTTCCAAAGCCGAATACTACCTTGATCAGAAAGTTTGTAAAGTTGGTACATCTATTGTTGATATTCCCTCTAAATCTTAGCATCATAGCTTGACATTTGCAAGAGTACATCTATCTCTGCTGAAACGCGTTCCCCGTAGTGTTTTTTTTAACTCGATTGAACAGAAAGAAGTCACAGCGAACCAAATCAGGTGAATTTGGTGGCTGTTGGATGGTATTCGTTGCATTTTTCATCAAAATATTACGAATAATGATGGCACTGTGCAACGGTGCGTTATCATGGTGCAAAATCCACAATTCTGGTCTCTTTCGACGAATTGCTTCACGCAAACGTCTCATCACGCCCAAATAATACTCTTTGTTTACAGTCTGGCCTTCTGGCAAAAATTCATGCACTACACCGTTGTAATCCATGAAAACCGTCAGCATTGCCTTCTTTTTTGACTGACAACGACGGGTTTTTTTGGTCTCGGCTCATTTGGTGAACGCCATTCACTTGCCTGATGTCTGCATTGCGTGTCGTACTCATAAACCCACGTCTCGTCTTCAGTACTGACCCTTTTGATGAATGTGGCATCGGATTCAGCCTCGCAAATCATCTCTTTTGCCACGTCAACACGGTCTCTTTTTTGCATGAAATTGAGGTCTTTTGGCACCAAAATTGCTGCTACATGATGGAAGCCCAAATCATTAACCAAAATGTCTTGGGTGGATCCATAGGCAATGTTTAAGTCCTCCGCTATCTCTCTTATGGTTAATTTTCGTCGGTCTTCGATGTCGATGGTCTGCCACTTTGTTCATCATATTCGATTGCATCGCGATCACTTTTGAACCGCTCGTGCCACTGGTAAGCGACCGTTTTCTTTAGAGAATCGTTGCCGAAACACTTTTCCAACATTTCCAACGTTCGCGCACCATTAAATCCGTTTTTTACACAAAATTTAATTCAAGTTCGTTGTTTCAAATTTAAATTCATTTCTAAAATTGTATAAAATCGCCAACACACAGAAATAGTTGCCTTCTCAGCCTAAAGAAACAGCATTTGGCAAGAGTTTTTCACCGTGCGGCAATCAAAGTCGTCGATTGCACGCTTCTGGTACTGTTTTTCTTCTTTCAAACAAGCCGATGTTCTTACAGTCCTGCATGTGTTTGCCGGTATTCATCATCAAACCAGGGAATCAGTAAATCAGTTGTGGTACCTCTGGTAGTAGCGATGCCACTGGTTTTTCGTTACTTGATGCTGGTGGCATAGAAGGTCTCGATAGGTTTGAAAATACCCATTTGGCGAAGTTTCTGGCGGTCTCTTTGGAATGCAGCTTTTCTACGTTATACCTTTCCACATTTGTTCTTCTTTGCTGTGTTGTTTAAAAAGTCCACATTAGCATCTTGACCGTAACATGGTGGTGATCCAAGTTGGCTACGCGGAACTTTCGGACGTGCGGAACGCTGGAGGCATGCCTTACGTTCATCGCAATGTAATCAATTTGATTTAGCGTTTTATGATATCTAATCTCCTTTTGTAGTTTGATTTAAGGAAACCATGTGCTTACTTTAGTGATATTTCGTCCCGCCTCGAAGTTAATAAGCCTATGTCCGTTGCCAGACGTTATGTCGATGTCCTCCTTTTATATCTTTGGTGTCATCCTTCGGAAATCGGTCTCGGGTCTTGTCGAGGGGCGCATAGGAACACTCTTTTGTGGCGTCGGTCGGTCTTGTTTACATGTGCATGTGTGCATTTTATGTTTATTTTAGCGGATTTAGCCACGGAAACTCAGGACTTCTAGCTAAGGTCTAGTATCCTCCGTAAGGCAATCATTATAGCATTTATCACAGTTTGTCATGCTTCTTATTCCGACCTGTCCTATCTGTAGGAGGTGATGTCTGCGTAATAGCAGTCAAGGGACTCCGCTAGTTGCTCGGCCGCAGCTAATTGTTAAGGGTTCAAACAGGTCGCTCAAACGTTTACGAGGTTCGTCAATAGTGAGTTCACTACCATATATTGATAATCTCTTCACTATAGGATTGTGAGTTCTATGACGGCGAAGGCCAGTATTTTGCTACAGGCGAAGAACGCCTTTGCCATTTCAGCCTCCATGAGTAAGGTTTATTCTTGCAGTTACCTAAGACCACCACGAGTGAGCATCTTGGCTTTTTGATTCAAAATTCCAATTAAAAACCTGGCAGCGCAACTTTTTGTATTCTTGTTAACATAAAACCTATATGGGTATATCCAACCACCGCTGTCATCTACGAGTACATATAAAATCTGAATCCGTTTGGTAGACCTTCAGATACTCGAGACTTGAATCGAAGTAGCGTTCCAACATCATTACCAGGCTTGTAAATGCAAACAATGCCATTTTGTTTATAAAAGATGCTATTTATAAACATTCACTCGTACTGAGGCACATGTCCTCTTTTGTAAGTCAATGTGAACTCATGGATCCAACGTACGTAAATGTTTACATATATTGCATTCTGTTGGTACGAGATGCGTAAAATTAAAAAAAGAAAACTTTACGACTCTATGGCGATCGAATCGGGTACACTACGAGTACCTACTCATTCACTTGAAGAGGACAGTGTTTCCATGGACCAGTCTTTGTTCGAAAACTGGAGCACATGTTGCATTTTATAATAATAAAAACTGAATATGTATACAAAACTTTCATCATCTGGGAGGGATGCGTTGTGTCTCTATTTCCCCCTCAGTGCTGGGAACTGAAACATAATTAGGAAGTGAATTCAGTCCACTTAAATGTGTAAAGTCAATCGGTTGGCTGTCAGCATTAACGAGAATGTATCAATCATTTAGATTAATGAGAACATTTCTTTTTTTCTATAATGAGCCAGTGCAGAACGGCTGCATGGCTATGGCCATTGGATATCTAGAGTTTCATTTAGCGATGGGTTTCCTTCAGTTGAAGCTGGAAAATGAAGTTGCATTGTACCCGTATTTGAGGGCTTCTGTAAATATATATTGCTTCGCTAAGTGATTGATTGAATTTCACATGTAGCACTAATAAGATACTTACCAAATGACTACCACCAACTGGACCCGAGGTCTTTTTAGAATGACAACTTTTGGAACAAACATGGATATTTGTATTTACATGCAAATTTGTGCGCGCCAATGAATCATGTCAGAAAAGTAAGGAGAATTCGACTTTTGAAATCCCATGAGGTGGCCACAGATACTCAGGAAAAGTACTAATATGTTGTGTCGAGAATCACCAAGACCCTAGTCTGTGATGTTGGTGTTGCGAATCATATTATGCCAAGTAAAATCTGTTTTCTTTTCTACAGAGGGATCTTTCGAAACAATCTAGTAGGGAGTGTTCGTAAAATCATCTTAAGACCATAACCATTACATCTGACCCTCAACTGGTCTTGAAGTCTTTTGTAAAACTTCGACATTTCTTGCACAAAATTTCGCAAACGCTATACATAAACCTGGTAAAAGTAGTAATTCAATTTCGTTTTACATGTATCAGAATACAGCACTCATGCAAAGATCTTGTCCATTACACTCCTCGAATGTTCCTTTAACTAAAGTTGATCAGTCTTTCGCTTCAATTATAAAGTGCCCACACATTGAGTAGCTGCGCTCTTATGCGAGCGAAGCCCGACATTCATAGAAGAAAGAGCTCGCACTGTAAGTACCACAGTAGGCAACACCACTAGTGTCCAGCACACTTATGCTTTTGCGTTTGAGTGACCTAATAACAAGCGAGGCAATCCTACTTACGCACACAGTAGAGACTTGCGGTAGTGTGGGGCCCGTGCAAATGTTGGCTCGAACCAATCTGAAACTAACTAAAACCTCCTTCTTGCTCCATGGCCTTAAAACATTCTGGAACCGAGTTAGTATTACTTCAGGGAAGAGGCACCGTTTGGGTTTTTAAAGCCCCGCGACAGCAATGGGGAAGCTCGGTTTTTATTCTGAAAGCCAACCACTGCAAGCACCCCAAAGGGGTTCCGTGGTCTCTTTTTGGCGGGCATCTACTCAGACCTCCTAATTATTCCCTACGAAGTTCCACTGGCAACCCAGAGGAGTCAAACATATGCACAGCCATGGCAGCTTGGCTCCATATCTACGCTTAAGAAGGTCCATCTGCCGCCTGTTTCACCGTTTTATTTCGGTTATCGAGGCCAGCCGGTCCTCTAACCTGTCATAGCTAATCCCACGCTGCGAAAACGAAGTAAGTGAGCTCGGCGTTGTCCTCTACCTCTGAGCAATAGTCGCATTTGGGTGATGCTTTTGCCACGCGGTGCAGATATGCATTGAACTGCCCGTGTCCAGAGAGAAGCTGGTTAGGAAAGTAGTTCACATCAGCATGACTTCGCTCCGGCTACGGACTTGGCAAATTATATGAGTCGTTATGTCCACCTGCCCACGGCATCCCATTCCTGCTTTCTGCTTTTTCTGTTGCTATCCTGTCCAGAATCAGGGGATAGAAATTGATGTCTAGTTCCCTGGGCAAGCAACACAACGGGAACAGTTCTTCCGATCACAATAATGGCGAATGCGGAGACAGCGCAGCAAGCACATGGGACTTCAAGACACCCCACGCATTGCACCGATTGATATCGCTTACAAGAACCCATCGCGATAGCATATCCGCCCATATTTCTGCGCCGTACAGCAATATAAAATTGGCGACCAAAGTTAGTACCGTTCTTTTGATTTTTCTCAGGCCGCCAACATTGGGCATCAGCCAAGCCAGGGCTGCTGCTAAGTTTGTGCCATTATCAGCCATCTTCCCTTTGTGTTTATCTTAAAGGTAAGTTTTGCATAGATTCATATTCCTGGATACCGAAGTAGCGGGCTCACGCTCAAGTTAATCAATCTGAGCTTCGGAGGCATATTTAGCGGCGTGAGCCTGTCGTACACGAGGTTCCAGATAACAGAGCCCAGTATCGAGCCGTAGATCACTTCCGACGTCAACCGCTTCCCTTTTCGTCCCTCTATCATGGAGTACCAGAGCACTCGATCCTGGATATAGCTATCTACCATTTTTTAAGGCAGTCCGGTACACTTTGCCCCCGCAAAGCCTGACGGATGTCAATCCACCTTGGCGAGTAAAATGAGTTCTTGGCGTCAAGCGTGACCAAGGTGCCGATACTCTTCGTCTTGTGGGGGGCTTGCCAAGCCTGCATTACAATCCCTAGAACATCGACAACCGCCATACACGTCGAGCGGTCTTCGCGGAATCGGTACTGATTGTCTCAGAGATTTCAGCATTTTTCCAACATACATACCGGTCGTAATGACGGTTTGCCTATGTCCAATAGAAGTAAGCGTTTGAGTTTGTGGTGCCTACTAAATAGATCTTAAGAACCTCGCTTGGTAGCTCGTCTGAGCCAGAAGCCTTACAGATCGGCAGGCCCGTTGTTATCGCCCTCAGCTCTTCGAGAGACTATATAGAAAATATAAGCTCATTAGACGCGCGTCGACGTTGTAAATTATAACCGTCTACCCGCCATCATTTGTGATGGTCCATCTTCTGTGTCCTGAAACCATGTCTCTATTCCTTCCACATGTCCTCTTTATAATGTTTTCTTTGCTTTCATTTTTATAGGGTTTGTAGCCTAATTCAAGATGCACTTTATCGCTTGGTTTATTCCCATTGTACTGCTCGTAAGTCCTTCTTCTTCTTCTTATAATTTTTTCCGCAGATCTTCTTTGAACGTGGCAATACCAGCTTATTCTATTCGCTTCAAGCTGTTCGGTTACCGAATTCTTTATATGTAGACTTCCTCTTATTCGCGTAGATCTAATGCAATCACGTTTAGTGACTCCACTAGACATCCTTAACGTTTTCATTTCCGCTGCCGTCATTTTGTTTTTAAACGCTTCGTACATTGTCTAGCACTGTGAACCGTATATAAGAGCTGGTCTAACAACCGTGGTGTAGAGTTTCCCCTTTAATTTAAGTGGAAATTTTCGGTCGCAAAATATTCCCGAATTTTCCCGCCATTTCATCCATCCCACACTAACTCTGTGGTTTACGTCGTCGTCACATTTCGCTTCCATGTTAACGATTGATCCTAAGTACTCAAAGATAGTGCTTTTCGGAAGAACTATTCCGTCTAACATTATATCCGGAACAGGTCGCAACGGATGCGCAAATGGGCACGTCAAATGCTCCGTCTTTGAACGACTTATTTTAAACCCGTTTCTCTCTAGCGCATTTCTCCATGAATCTAAGGCGTTCTGCAAATCTTCGACGGCATCGCTTAGTATAACTGGGTCGTCAGCGAAAAGAATTGGCGTTGCATTTGCTTCGCGCATGCAATCTTTTAAAAGATAGTCGAATACTACGTTAAAGATGAACGGGCTAAGGACGCTTCCTAGGTGCACTCCGACATTAACTGGAAATTCTCTCGTTAGTCCAGCAGAGCAGTTTTCACGTTTCCGTACATGTCTTGTATTATTCTAACATACGTTTCCGGTACATTTTGAGACCTCAGCGCTGCCCATATGAGATCCCTTGGCACCCGATCGAATGCTTTCTCGAGGTCGATAAATACCATGTGTAAATCCTTAGACGAATCTCGGTACTTTTCCATTATTATTCGTAGGCTTTGGATAGCGTCCACCATCGATCTTCCTTCAACAAATCCACACTGGCTATTATCGAGCTTTATTATTTGCCGAAGACGTTCGTTTAAGACTCTTTCGACGATTTTCATCGTGTGTGACATTAGCTTGATTGAACGGTAGTTGTTACATTCTCGAGTGTCACCTTTTCCTTTGTATAACCTACTGCTCGTAGGTCCGCGCTTGTTTATTGCTCCTCGTCGGTTTCTTCCTTTAACCATCTCATATTCCCATCATCGCGTGTTTTTTATTTGTGTGGAACGCGGTTTGAAACAAGGTTTTTGCACTACAGACACATTTTTCTCTGATGTTGCTCCATAAACCCTACTCGTTTAGCTCTTCGTCCTAGTTAATGGCATTTGGATGCAATTTTTGCGAATTGCAAACTCTATCCAATGAAAGGTATTTTCTTCCTTGACGTTCTTTAAATTTTGAGAAACTATCCAAGTTGGATTGGTGCTTACAACATTCCCAGCTTCATGTTCAATTACTAGCTTTGCTGCCGTTAGTCGATCTAGTAGTCGTATGTCGAGTTTACGTTGCCGTAATAATCCCGTCATTGTGCTTGCGATAAGCGCTCGGAAACTGCCTAATATTTCTATTTTCGTACTAATCAGGCCATTCTTCTGTCCGGACTGTCACTTTGGAAACTCGGGTGATCTCCCTAGATGCCGATGCACCTCAGTCGTGTTGAAGTATCTGAATCGGATTTCCTTTGCACTAAAGGGGGAAAGTTTTTACAGGCCTTGACGGCAAGCTGGCTGTTTATTCGGGGGTCGATGATTTTAGAAGGCAGTTGTAGGAGGCCTGGTCTGTCGATGAAAAGCCAACAAGAGAACGACAATATGTCAACAAAGCCCTTAAATTTCAGGCAAATGGATAAAAGAGAGGATCTGATCAGAACAGATCTGATTAAAGAACTAGCGGAATGGTTTGGATCTTCATTTCATCACGTCTATCATGTCTACACTTCAAACGAAAATACAAACAAATTCCGAACAACACAACAATCGACTCCATATTCTCAGAATCAGATAAAATCGCTATCTACGACAGTAACTAAATCAACGTTTACCTAGTGTCATAGATAGTGACATCAATCCACAATTACAGCAGCAATTATCACTTGCAAACTAATGCTCACTTAGACTGTGTGACAAATGACAATAACGTAGTGAAAAGACGCATTTCAGGGTCAATGAACTCGGCATTTATGTACCATCCACTTGGTAAATATTTAAGTTCGTTTCTGTTTTACTGCTGAAAAAAGCCATTCTTACTAAAGTCCAACATCCGGGGGCTATTCTAGTACATCAGTTCTACTCCAAAGTTCAACAGAATACCTTGTGTACAACAGGCAACATCCTCGTTTGTACCATCAATGGAAGGAAAAGAACCATACGTAGTTCCAGCAAACATGTCATCTCTTTGGTTCAATATTTCATGTCATAGCAAATAGGACAAAACTGAAACACTGCACACATTAAACAGTCACTCCAACTGGATGGTACATAGGTATTCGTATTGCTTCGCTCCCTGACATTGGAACGATAATGTGTTGTCATTCAGCGAACGCAACGCCAAAGAGAGATAAGCAGAATTCATATCTAAATACGTTTCTCTGCAACAACCAGTTTAACCAAAAAGTGGTATCATCTATCCAAACACAGTCAAGCTATTCCTTGGGATATAACTTCACTCATATGGCAGAAAGGATTCGGCAATAGATATGAAAACCGGATTCAGGATGCACAAGAAGGATTATTATGCACAGTGACTTTTGTCCAACCGACTCCCAATTCTGTATCTGTGACTGCAGGTCTGTTTGTGTGCTTTTGGTGAAACCAAAACCATAAAACCTCAAATTATAAAACACTACTCCATCTCGGAATGCTGAAACAGTTAGTGGGAATCCTTAATTGCGAGTCGGCTGATTCGAGATGTATTCATACATTGTAGCTTGATGGAGTATTTTGCTGACAAATAGATTTGGAAGGATGATACCCACACTGGGGCTTGGATTAAGCTCTGGAGATGGGTACGAATACGTCCCTGGATTTGGGTGCTTTTCAGCACCTCTTTCCTGTGCCTCGCATATAATGCCATTCGTCTTCGTTTGTTTGTCATCGCATTGAGCATATAGCCGAGATGAATCTTCAAATGCTTTTTGTTGATTGTATTCGGGGATATAGTGTATTCCGTAAGCCATATACGAGTAGCTATGCTATATGACTCTCGTTTACGAGTACAATAGTTATTAATGCGAAACGAATGGATGCAGTTGAATAATGGTTTCATCAGGCAGGGAAATGAACACTCGTAGATTTCAATGGTATCCTTGAGATGTTGGTGCTTTCCTTCTTTTCTTTTTTTTTTCTTTTTTAATTTCTTCCCCCAATTGAGACATGATACGCGTTTAAGTGGATGTTATAACAGGCTCTCAAGACAATAAAAATGCCTATGTACGAGTACGTCTTCATGTCGATGAGACAATTTCAATTCAATTTTATGTCGAATGTAGGTCAATTTAAAGCCTTGCGACAAAATATCTGGCTGACGAAAGTGCCTACATTTAGGAAGAATACGACGGGATTTGTGATGATAAGAAGCTTTCTCAGATCTAAGTAACGGTTTCATCACAGATTTTGATATCTGTTAGATATAGTACTTCGATTACAGACTCGCCATAAATTTGTTGTCTTAGTGTTCGCCTTGGTGTTTTTGTTATAAGCCAACTGCTTGCAAAATTCGCACGCCATCCAGGTGTTACCAAAATTGTTGTCCGTGTCCATATGTTTTGTATTTCAAAAAGTCAAACATTGACACAATCAGCATAGGTCTTCATTCTGTTCGCTTCTCGGTTATATACATTTATCAAACGGCCTAAGTTACAATCCATTTTTTTTTGTAGCGTAAAGTGGGACTACAATGGTACAATGGCAAAGTCACTCTCGTTGACCTCGATAGAGTTTTCGTACCTCATTTTCAACAAGATGCTTTTGGTCAGGGTATATCTTTGCCCCAAAGATGCTTTCTATTAGTTTTTGAATAAGAGCTACTAGCAATGCAAGCTTATGCAAAGTTGGGAAGAGAGGTCATCTTTGGTTATACTGTCGGAGGGTATAGCGCGCACATCAGCACCTCCGAGGACAACGGATTCAGGCTAAATGACTTTGCGGTGGTGCGAAACATTGTCGTAACTAGCATGAGCTCTATGAGCAGAATAGGAGAGACGAACACCGGCACGAGAAGCGTGATGTTGAGGAAATTGAGAGATGCAAACCAACAAAAGGCCAAACGGCAAAAAAAACATGCCACGGACACAAACCCCGAACCGAAGCGTGTAGATACGAACGGGGGAACATCGTAGTAGAGTCGCAGTCGATGCTGAGAATTTGGAAAGATTGTTTCTGTAGTCTGTATAACGGCGACGACGAAACAAATACCGCTGTCAGGCAGAATGAACCTTTCAACTTGGGTGATGTAGACAAACCATTCCCTCCATCCGACCTGAATGAAGAGAAGATAGCATCTTAGCTGAAGTCCAACAAAGCTACTGGAGTCGAGGCCCTGACAGCCGAGGTAGTTTCTAGCAAAGTCTAGTTTTGGCATCCCTGCCAAACTCATCCATCTATACAGAATGACGATGGAGAATGCAAGCTGCTATATTGAGTTCGATAAAGACCTTTGATGTAAAAAAAAAGACATAAACAAGGCTATGCGCTATCATGCGACTTCTTCAACATCATTCTTGACAGAGTAGTGCAAACTCACGCACCAACACAAGAGGCACAATCTTTCAAAAGCCCGTCCAATTACTCGCGTACGCCGACGATATTGACATAATTGGAAAAAAGCAGCGTGATGTCAGTGGCGCCTTTGCAAGTTTTGAGAAGAAAGCCGCGAAATTGGGTTTAGCGATCAACTAGGGCAGGACTTAGTATATGCTGTCAGACGTTTCGAACAGATCTTCACCCTTGACAGGAATAACTTTGCGGTAATTAAGGACTTTGTCTACCTAGGCTCCGCTATGAATTCAGACAACGACACCAGCGCTGAGATCAAACGAAGAATAACTCTTGCCAATCGCTGCTGCCTTGAGCGAAGAAGGCAATTGATTACTATAGCCCTCTCTCGAACAACAAAAGGTACCCTATACACCATAAGACCTTAATAATCCCAGTCCTGCTCTATGGCACAGAGGTAGGACATTATCAAAAATGGATGAGGGTGCCGTTGGCTGCTTCAAGTGGAAAATTTTTTGAGGGATTTTCGCACCCGTCTGCATTGGCGGTTGAGGGAGGAGGGGATACAAAGTCGAACTGTACTGTACAGCGACATCGACCCAGCCAGAAGAGTGAAGATCCAACGACTAGGCTGGGTCATGTAGAGCAAATGAACACCAATGCTCCGGCCAATAAATTCTTCAAATCCACCCCCGAGGGACAGCACAGTAGAGGAAGACCGAGACTCAGGTGGCGCACGCAAGTGGACGGGGACCTCAGCCAACTTATTGGTGCGAAACTGGCGGCAGCTAGCAAAAGATCGAGCTAGCTGACGACGCTTGTTGATTGAGGGCCAGATCCATCCCGGACTGTACTGCCATCTACAGTAAGTAAGTAAGTAAGTATATCTTTGTTAACTCATTTTGACGACAGTTGCTGCACCTCACTTTGTGTTTTCCTCGACATTCTTATTGATTCGTGTTATATGTCAAACTCAGCTCTGAGTCACTTCACACACAATGGAAGTAAATTCATGGAGTATTCGTTCCCAAAGCCGGTTGCGAACCTCTCTTAATTTTTAAGCGCTCAAATCAATCCGTATCGCCTTCATGTTCAGTAATGCAATATAGTATATTGTTAGCATTCTTTTCAAAACCAGCCTATAAAGCATCCAATTCCAAACTCAGAGTCAGAGCTGGTTTACTCGTTCAATTCCTGTTCAAAATAAAGTCAGCTTCCAGAAACAAATCCATTCCAAACTATGAAACCTCGCTAGAATAACCCAAAGAGGAGCTGTGGGACTCGATCCCATACCCTTCGGAGTATGGGCGAAAATCTGAAATCTTATATTTAATCGAATGAATATTCAGAGGCGATCGTAAGCTAAGTATTGTAGAGGGAAAGCTTTCATGTTCCATTGTACCTATATAAAGACAAAGGCGACAAGGAAAACTGCATCAACTGTCGATCAGTGAAGCTAATGCCGTACTCTATGATCCCTAAGCAATCTATGATGAAATATTTTCAAATTCGAGGGAATGTCGGAATTCACAGAATAAAAGCATCGACACTATAATAAGTTCTGACTAAAAATCTCAAAACAAAATACTAATGTAAGCTCACGAACGGTAGGTACTTTTAGAAAGACTCCTTGGATCTGCTCCTTGCACGCCAGCAATCCATATCAATTTTACTTAGAACACATCGGCACATCTCCTAGTGTGTAAATACATATCAACTCGTTCATGAAGTGTGGAAAAGAATAAACTGTTGTAGCCTTAAGTAGACAGTAAAAGGCACTAAGAACCGATGATATCTTCCCTGAAGATCTACAGAATGCTTTTCAGAATGTCAGAGATATCCACTAAAGTAGCAAGAACATCCCATATGGTCAGAAAGGACTTCAAATCCTATTTCGACAGTTAAGGACTATTGAGAGAATTTCAAATTTCAGAAATTTAGATAGACTAGAGGTCTGATTCGGACCCTTCGAAACAAAAGGTAGCTAGGCCATCGCTCTCCAAGCAGTATCGCATAGGCTAACCAGTGGTCTAAGTTTTCTTTTTTGTAATAAGCGCGCATTCAAGGCGTTATTAACATGTATAAAATGATTGCACTCAGAAAGAGCTCGACAGGGAATTCCATAACAGAGTTGCTCGGCTTCGGAAAGAAGAATTTCAAAGTAAGTTTAAAATTGGGCCTGAAGGTATACTGATGTGGTGTTTGGTTGAAGGTTTGAAGGGGCGGAATGGTGAGGCAGAAAGGTGAGCTAGGAGACATTACGTTATTGGTCGAAGCTCTCAATTAACTGGGTAATATTGGGCCCTTATCTAGCAAGTGCAAAGAGGTCTTCGGGATACCTGAGCAGATGTTAGCACTGTACCTAAAATTTGGTCAGATGAATGCCTAGACTCTAGGAGGTGAAATATTTCATACATCGTTTCAAGAAACCTATACATTTCACAGCAGTTTTGACGTCATCGAACATGTGGTCATTCCAATGAATGTTGTACTGTGAATGAAGTCTTGTTCGATTTCAATGATGAAGTGCCATTTCGCTATTACGGCAGTGGACAGCATTGTTTCCACTTCCACTTCGGTATTGGTTCCCCAAATGGTTATGCTGTTATAATACTGCCTAAGGGCGAGGTCGTGTGTCCGGTTATAAAAGCCAGGGAGTACTACAATGAATACATTAGATTAGATGTAGCAGACAAGAGATCGTTGGGCGCTCCAGCATTTATTTTGTGAATATTAGACTTGAATCCATCCAAGACAACTCGAATAAACATTTCACAAGGTTTTCTTCTATTCGATTGAAGAAGTAAGTCATCCATCCTAAATACACGCATTTTCGAAAAAAAAGCCGGATGCCAAACCCTGTTAAATGCCTTAAAAATATCAAATGCAACTGTCTTGCTTTCGTCCTATCAAACCACCAGTGTATCGTACTGCCGCTCGTTGAGAAGTTTACGTATTTTAAGATATTTCATGAGCTGACATGAGCTGAGGCATTTAAGTCCAATAAGTCTGCGGGAGGAGAGAGATGATTCGCCTTGGTGCTCAAATGCTGTTTTCCATCTGCTTGGAAAGAGTCCTTAAGAATAGGATCGATGAAAAAACTTACGCAGAAATTTTGCCAGCGTGGAAGTATACCTCTTCAGGGTGTACAGGGAAAACATACTCGTACCATGTGAACCAGCGAATTTGGATATGTTAAAAATTTTAAGAGCTCCTGGTACTACACGAGCGCGAAAGTGGATTCATCACATTGAAGATTCCATGCACTCAAGTGAAAGGGGAGACAAATCACAATCTGGAAGTGTTGAGCTGGACAGCAAACGAAAAATATGAACTCTGTCCAAGGAGCTGATAGCTGGAATGTTGTTGTAAATGAGGGTTGGGATGGTCTGACGAGCCTAGAGGGGAAATCACATCAATGGTGTGATTTGTATGGAGTCGGACAGCGCACCAGAGTCTTTGAAGTTCGAATTACTGTCCAGATTGGAGGTTCTGTAAAAAAAAGCAGTTGGGGAAATTAATTATTAATTACCTAACAAGACGAGGCAAACAGAACACGGTGAGTGAAAAGACTAGTCTTTGATTCGAACTGCTGAGCAATTATATTAATTTATTTAAAGTTCGTGTTTGCTTTTGACACCTACTGGTACGTGTTAACCGCAGTCCTTATCCTAACTCTTGCACTCGCACTATATATTTCCTATTTCGCTTGAAGTTCCTGACGACATTTATTATAACCATTTTGCTTGTGGGACACTTTTGGTTGCATTCCTGTCGTAATTTTATCAAAAGACTGCCATGTGACCTTGTAATTATTGTACTTAGGTGCGTAAACAAGAACCTATTACGAAGATATTCTATGCACTTTTGAACTCTATCTTGTGCCTGTCTCCTTCTACGGATGCTAAGCCTTGCAGGGGGTATAGTACATGTCACCGGCGCTTCCAAAGTGACCTTCGTTTCACAGCGCTGCTCTGCTATGATATTGAGGTAACGAAGTACGATATTTACGTCAAATTGGAGCGCAGCTAATGGTTGTCTTCTGGAGTTCATTGGATATTTCTCTGTCTGAGACGTCATCATATTTTATTAGAACAAGGGCGCATATAAGGCGGATGTTGGCGAATTTACAGCTAATGTTGTCGGTCTGAAGGGTCTCGGTTTAATGAAAAATCCTTTTTTATATGGCAGATCCACCTCATATCCCTTCAATGTGCTCAGTAGTGTTTGGAAATTCCAATTCCACACAAACCCAAATGTTTTTATGTCAGCCACGTTTTGCCATCAACGGTGAAATTATTCTTATCTGAGGCTGCTGTTGTCTTTTCAGAAACAATTGCTGCATCCTTACCCTCAGTTCTATTAAATATACCTCTTTAGGTTTATTCTTCCTAAACCTACCGCTGACAGGAGACTGACAAGTATGAAGCTTAATTAAAGACGATGAAGCCCACAAGCAGGGTTGCAGCATTTAACAGAATGACCATCAGTCGAGTTATTAGGTGGACCGTTCCCTGTGTGGTCGACCTAAAAAAGCAAACCAAAAACGAACATTAGGATGGTAGTTATAATACTTATCTCTGATTTCAAAAAGGGAATAGAAGCATAAGTATCCAAAGTCCTTTTTCCTTTCTCGATTTTCTTCAAGTCATCAAAATTTCATACCGCCTGTCACTTTTTAAATGATCTCCAACATAAAGGCCAACATGATTTCGGTCTGAAACTCATCAATGCAATCCCTTTTATCTGATGTGGAAGTGGGGAAGGCTTATGTTTGCTTTGTCAGGACTATTTCATGTAAACGAAATTAGACCACTTCATAGCTATTCAGTATCCATCCATCCACCAACGTGGTTGCTTTCGAAAATTCTTTATCTATGTGTCAGTATGTTTTGACGGTTTATAATCATATGTTAATCCTCTGGGAAGGCTTATGGACACGTACTTCTTTTTTTCTTTTTCTTGCTGGTTCTTGTTGTTGTTATGTGTTGAAAATGAAATGCCCTCCGAAAATTGTACAATACGAGTAGCACTGGAAGAAAAGACTGATAGATAAAAATGAGTGAAGAAATTCGGCATAACAAAGGTGGATGGAGATTATGCAAGGTACGTGTAGGGGTATTCATATGTGAAGTCGTATCTTTTATCGTTTTACCCACAAAAAGATACACAGAATCGAAAACATTTGCATATGACTCCTCTTACTTTTTGATTTGGTTGTGTTTGACTTGGTTTTTATTTATTTTTTGGAAAAAATAAACAGGAAAGGAGGAAGCACGAATAAAGATTAGCTTTCCTCATCACACCCTAAAAATGAATTTATTTAGGCCAATACCATATTTTAAGTATTCACCCTTCGCTTCACTCTCCGTGGCTTGGGCTTTTCGGAGTTTTTTGAGAATTTTCAAATGTGAGGGAATGTTGATAAGAGGCTGGTAAGATGATGACGACAATGTTAATGGGGTATCCGTATGTGCAATAGGCTACAGTTGGGCACTTTTAGAAGGCCTGTAAGGGCAGTAAAAGTGGGTTAATTATTTACACATAAATTAACTAGAGTACCCTAGAATGCTCTTGAAAAACTACTCTTTGCTGGGACAACACACAGCAAACGAAATGTTCGCTTTGAAAGTGTAAGTTTTAGGTGTGAACTGTGAACATATCATTTATTTAAAATGAATTTGTGTGGTTTTACTGAGTGTTCTAAAATGGAAGTTGGAATGACTAGGGATAACATATGAATACAAGATTGACGGGGGTTTACTTTATAAAGTCAACCCTCGATTATACTTGTGCTCCTTTGGTCTAGATTATTAACATACTAAGGTATTTGCTTTCAATTTTAAGTGGTTTACAATGGTAAAGTGCTTTCTAACGAATTTTTGGTTACTACAGTTGTGGGCGCCTTCTCCGCCTTCTCTAGGTCGAATGCGTTAGAACGTACCGTGAACGCCTCCTTGATATTGCATTAAATTCAAACAGGTTAAGCACCTGAAATGCCTTAAAAAAAAGAGAATCCTTGTTTTCCCAAAAACATTTTTTGTCTCCGTAAGATATAGGCTTTGTCATTCCATGCAGTAGCATATGTAAAGGGTTTTCAAATAAGGACTTGACAACTTTTTTTAAAAATAAAATGCAAACCATTTGAGATATTTCAAAAACTTTATTATCGGCTTGAAGTACAATCAAAACATTTATGAATGGAACTCGAATTCGTTCATATGGCCACCGCGGGCACGTTTGCAGCGGTCGATTCGTTGGACCCAATTTTCAACCACTCAGCCACACATTTCGACCGAAACGGCAGCTATTTCGCGTTCAATGTTGGCTCTGAGCTCTTCTAACGTCGTCGGCTTGTTGGCACAAATCAATGACTTAACGTAGTCCTACAGAAAATAGTCAAGCGGCGTTAAGTCGCACGAACGAGGCGACCAATCGATTTTGCGATGAAATTCACCATCTTCTCCAGAACCCAATCGGAGCGATGCCCAATTCTTGAGAACGCCGTGAAATTGACTAATTTGGATTGTTTGCTACGGACGCCTGATCGGCAGTAATATTTTCGACACTTCGACCAACCCATTTTCTCACTGATACGGCAACATCACACAACGAATATTTAGACTCAAATTTTTGCACTAAACTTGTTATTGTCTGTCTACTAGGGCGAGAATTACGACCGAAAATTGGAATTAACGTTCTTAAAGTTGCAGTCACTTTAAATTGACAGTGACAGTTTGATGATTAGTGAAAGAGTGCGTTCACAAATTAAATTCAAAGTTGTCAAGTCTCCAACTTCTATGGAAGCATTAGTGAAGTATTCCTCATGTATTCTTCCCATAAAACAGTCCCAAGAAGGCTTTGCGTAAAGTAGGTCTACTTTTCTATGCATTTATAATGTTTTGCTCCTTATTATTGGCAAAGATAATATCATCTAAAGACGCAAAGACCTGATACTGAAATTGGAACCTAGGTCACCGTCGATAAACAACTGCAATGTCACTGTAGTCTGAGATCTGATAGTACGATGTGTATTCAATAGAGATCAATAGAAATCCGGCGTCTACATTACTCAATGGGACAAGTTGTTAGTGTTCGACTTCCATAATGACGTTGATATGCATGGAAATAACTAAGTTTCTAAAAATATTTCTTGTGGCACACAATTAAACTTTTTGTAGAATTCATAGAACCATCACAGAAGCCCATGTGCTATATAATTTAACAATCGCCCCGCTTCTGGCATTGGATAGATAATAAGCATCATCTATCTGGTCATGCTGTATCTATGAACTCAGATTTATTAAACCTAGCCATCGAGTACTAGTCTCGTCCAACCGGGCTACTTCATAGTTTAACAACAGGTGAAATGAAAAGTGTCAAGGCACGAAGACCCGTACAGAAGCATGTTTATATTAAGAATAAAAACTTGTCGCAGAGTCACCGACTGCTAAGAAAATATTATAAAACACCAGATGAAATAAATAAATTAGGGACAGCAATATCTAAGCTCAAATCTAACAAATAAGCTGGACCTTCTGGGCTACCAACCGATATATTGAAAGCAGTTTTGTGGAAAGCATACGCCAGCACATTTCTCAGATCTAATCAGAAAAGTGTACGCCCGATGAGTAGAATCTGAGTATTGTTTGTCTAATATGAACGTAGGTACTCGTATATGTCTCGCCAGTATTGAAGGCAATTGAATAGTAAGGACCGAAAAACTATGGAGACTCTATATAACACTTTGATCATCCTAATCCCACTTAGACTCTATCAAAAGCCGGCATATCTCCAGTTGTTTAGGGAGAACAATTCTGCGTACAATATTCGACATGTAAAGCGACGATCTGAGATGCCTAGGACCTGAATAACCTAGCCAACGGGTGGACACAAGATTACACAAAACTCCAGATAATTTTGTTTTTAATGGAACATGGCTTTGTGAGTCACGAATATCACGGGCATCTACAGAGATTAATCAGTGCATCTACAGTGTATGTAGATGCTCTAGTTAAAGCTCCCATGCACCCGAAGAACTTTCTTGGTTTCTGGCAAGAGCAGCAATATCGTATTTTCGGGAAAACTTGGTCCAACACACAACCGATATGAATCAAATAATTGATCTTTTCAGAGCGGTGTAGATCCAGAGACAGTTCTCACTAGCAAGCCTTTCTTGCCGAAGTTCGGCTATGTACACTGGAAGGTGCAATATATTTAATCCATAGGAGAGTATTATAAGACTCCTATATAACGTTGTTAGAGAAACAGACCAAAGCACAATATGTAAATATTTAACCTGTTTTGAGAGGATGCATTGAAAGCCCATTTCGATCGCGGATCACGTCTACAGCTGCTAGGCATGATCCATCAGACAGTACAGCTGCTTCAACTTTCAGCCACACTATGGCATGCGAGTGAGTTGATAGTGAACTCTCTCTTGGGACTTTTTTAAACGAACCCTGTCACATTTGTATGGTAATTGGGCTGGGAACCTTAATTTCTGGGCAGTTAGTAGCTGTGCTTCACTCTCCAGTTGATTGTCTCTCCCTATACTTGCTGTGTAGTTTCAGAACAGAATATTTTTTGTGTTTAACGTGAATCTGCCATTGGTTGATTAAATTTCGCGGGATGTCCATACATCTATGGGGTCCAGGATTTATTGTACCTTTAGACGCCTGGTCAGCGCTTACCGTGTTTCATGTGTTTCAGTAATACCAATTCGGTTTTTGGCATGACGTTTTTATTGAGGGGCCTATCTGTTTTAAGTCATACCGAGCTCTGGTGTAGACCGCCGGTGGTCCTTCCATTTAACAAGACCTATGACTGGCAGCATGTAACTGTTCAAATCATAGCAACCTTCGGTGACGTCAATCGGAAAGCGTATTGTTTTGGCCGTCAAGACGTAGCCTCGCGGTCAGATTGAAATTTGTTGCTTAGTTGATCGGAGTGTCTGTTTATGGACTCCAATAAGTGCCCGAGAGAATTTTCGGAGCCAAGCTGGTTCTAGGATGGACTCTTTTCTTGGTATTATCTGCAGTTTTTTCATCTTCCTTTATTGGTTCGGTCAATGTTTGGCTATGATCTCCTTAAATTTGAAAAAAAAAAGTACTTTTGCTGCCTCAAGCTTCATCAGAAAGCCGACAGCGGTTGTTCCATATAGGGCCATTAAGATGATCTAGTTAACCTCGATGGATGACCAGACGGTCTTTGCATTGCCGTAATGCTTTACAAGTGATTCCGGAGTTATGCTAACTCTAATCTCTTCGCCCTTCTTCTCTTTCACCAAGAAGGAAGTTAGAAAGAAAGATTTGAAATTCTTTGCCAGCTTTATTCGATATAAATGGCCACAAACTGTTCGGCAGGGATTTGTCTTGTCTTTCCAGGATGGAAAATTCCTTTAAAAATTGCCAGCAACTAGTCTATACATTTTTTTTAGTATAACTGGATAAATGTACACATATGTATATGCCGTCAATACTATGCAACTTCAATCTATCAGAAGAGGGAACATCGTATTTGGTGGGACTATCCGTCAAAGTTTTATTACAAAATCGCTGCAGATCTACGTTTTACCGTGGAACAAGGAGGATCTGCAGGATTGTTCCGACTAAAACATATTAGTTCCAAATACATCGTAAAGGTATGGTTCAGGTTTTGAACAGCTTCTTATAGCTTTTGTATTATTCAGTCATTGATGATTTCCTCCTTAAAGTGTGTCCAGTTTGTTTCTTCTAGATTCCTCCTCATCACCAGACCTCGTATGCGATTCCGAATATATCTATAATCTGACATGGAAGCCTCCGATATTATTTTTGAGCCAATAATCTCCTTAGAATACTGGATAACGTTAGGTCTACTACTTGCCATCTTACTTTTGTAACAAGAGTTTGCCAAAACCCAACATTCTTGACAACCAGGTCAGACTACAGTATGCAATCCAGGATATGATTGTATCACACGTTATAGTTACTAACGCCCCAAAACATATTCAATGCATAAGCACCAGGAGATATGATAGATCTCGTCTTTTTGAAATTATTCAGTGAATTTGGGTACTGCCTCTTATGCCGGCGCTAGTATCGAAGTATTGGGAAAAAGACTTGACACAACGACGGGATTATGTCTTTAGGTATAGAAACTAAATCCTGTTTTCGAAATTGCCCAGTGAGTTCGGGATATGAAGACAAGTTCTCAGTCTTCCCGATCGCTCGTCAAATAGTAGTGTGACACCCCTTAAACAAGCGAAACCATGGTTCCTGTATGAATATTATGTTAGTTTATGTATTCAATACTGGAAGCCTCCTAAACATGGATGAAGTAGCAGACTTGGAATGTTGAAGATTCCTTTGAATAAATAAAATCGATCAATGCTGAGGTGTAGACCTCTTGAACGCACTCTTTGAAGAAAATGTGGCAGTTATATTTCAAAGGTTCAGATAGGGCCGTGAGTCATTTTCAGATTCAACAGTCTCGACAGAAGCTTCTCCATGTCTTCAACAAAAGAAGGGCCATCCTTGTTTTCCTGAATCATGCTTTCCCAGCGAGAATAGATTTTATTATTCTCAGTTTCGCATTCAAGGTTTTGGATATGTAATGGCATCAGCAAATCGCTCCTTTCCCTGAGTTGCGTCGGAGGCCTGGAAACCTCAAAAGTCATAATTCTCAAGAGGGGGAGGTGGGTTTTCAGCACAGTTTTGGTTATCCATTAACAAGTTAGCTGGAAAGATCTGAATTTGATTATTTCAACTGAATCTTTTCACCAGAACATCATGTGCGTGTTAAACCGTTTTTGCCAATAGATTCGTTTAGTTATAGTTAACATCGTAGTAAATATGTAAACTCGTATCACCATGCATGTGCCGCCGAGAACTTAAGGATTTAGTTCCAAGGGAACTGACAGAAATTTTCTTTTGCTTAAAGTGCTGTTCGAAACGGAATGAAAGAATACAGTTGCCTTCTGAAAGCTTGATCGGTCTCAGTAGATGTCGTCTACATTTATCTGTTTCCTTTCTATGTAGCCGCTGTAAGAAAGTGACTTTTAACAGTCGCGCCTTCAACAGAATTCGACGTCTATTTGTGGTACTACCTCTAATCATTTAAAAGAGATCATCCAGACCAATGGCCTGACTTAAAGTTCATCCAAAGTTAACTCATAATTGTCGCTAAATTCTTTAAAAAGTAGTTTCAGTTGTCTTTTTGTCCAAACATCTTTTCCTTTAATCCCTTGTGCCATAAGTCCTCAGACATTTTCAATAAGAGTCGCATCTGGAGACTTAATTGGTCAATCCAATACATTGACGTCATTTCTCTCTTTGAAGCCCTGACAGATACGATAACGATGTTTCGGATCGTTGTCCTCTGGTCAAAGTCAACCCCGGTTTATACGTCCGAATAGCATTTCAGCCCATGCCAACAATATTTTTTGGACAGCTGGATCTTTCTTTGAGCATCGAGATTTTCGAACCAGCCGAACAGAAACGGCCAAAACATGCACTTTCTTCGGATATTTCACTGTTCATCGGACGACAGTTTCACTGTGAACAGCCCCCACACATCTTGCGCGATTGTTAAAAAAAAATTAACCTTCGGTCCAGTCCATATCTGTGTAACGGCGAGCCCATTTAAGTACTTCTTTAACGTGTTTTTGGGTTTCTAAAAGCTTGATCGCTACGGCTTTGAAATTAAAATCTTTTTCTCTGCTAATTTTGCGAATGCTGACGATTTGCCTTGCGGTTCTGAGGCTAACCTTGTTATTGTTTTTTTTTTTAAATTGAAAGCACTCTGCTTTTGACGCCTTTTGAAATGGTTCCGGTTTTCCTCGTTTTGGAGAATCGTCAACACATCCATATTCGGTAAACTGTTTCAGCCACTTCCTCATAAAATTCTCTGATTTTCAGAGATACTTTGCTGCAACTGTACCGGATAATTTTGGTTCGCGCGGATGAGCATCAAGAAACACGGCGGAATACGTCTTGTAACTTGCAAAAACGAGATACAACTGAAGTAAAATTTGAATGCCACACGCTTTTGCAAAACGCACTGTACGTAACCAACACAAGAATTTAAATTCTTCATCAGGAACAGGAGGTTTGGAACTTAATTTTTGCAATCCATAAGAACAGATGGAACCACATTTAATTGGAATTTTCAAATCTTATTATCGTTGAAGTTCCAATGAAAAACAACCGTTTTTTGGGGGTAAAAGCTAAAGCCAGTGGACAAAAGCGTGCTTCTCATTGTAAAGAACTCTGCACCACTATCTTTGTGTTATGAATTTTTTTTAAGTTTATTACGGCAATGAATCTTTGTCAGATCATCCAGCGAATTATGTGCTTAAACTTTATCACCTCATAATAAAATTATTAATAATAAACGCTTTCTAAAGTGAGGTTGTATCACAATTAAGCATTTGTCTATCTATTTCAGTAACGATTAATATACAACTTCTTATCACTTAAATGCAACCCGAACCATATCAATTCGGATAATCTGTGTCAAGCTCTCGTTAATTATTTATTTAGTATCACCATTCCATGTACAACGTCAATGACCCGAACAACCCTCTTTAGGCACTCATAAAACTCACAGGCCGATTATGCTGCGTTCGAATAAAAAAAAAAATCACACTCAACACCCCCATATTTCACTGGCACAACGCTATCTCTTCGGGGAAAATAGTTGCCCTGGAATCAAGAAATATTCATCCCCTGAGCGCAAATTACAAATTGCTCCCAGTTGCAAATTTTACTCATGTGTGTATAGGTATGTGTCAGAAACAAATAGAAGTAGCGCAGTGTGCTTTTGAAATATGTCGTTAATTTATAAGTCCCCAATGTCAGAGAAGGGGTGAGATTGTTTCATAAGGAGGGTTTCTGTTGTAATTATTAACCCATTATGATTTAATGCAATGATAGTAGTTGTTCATATCTAATTAGGCTCATTAATAAGCGAATAATAAAGATTAACTACAGAAATTAACAAAAAGAAAAAAATAACAAAATATACCTCCTTTCCGTTAAAGGAAAGAAAGAAAATGGCCATGAGCTTCGGATGAGATAAGATAGTTCCATATCCTTCGGCTGAGAAATAATTTCCGTGATAAGAAAATGTAAAAGGGAAATCGTTTAAGAAAAGTAGAATTCGCAGGATAACTTAAATCGTTTTTTGTTTCAAATACGAACGTAGTTTAACTTTAAAGGTGGAAGACATATTGAAAATCCTTTTAACTATAAAACAAGGACGAAGTGGTGGAAGAAAACCATTTTTAAAACTGACAGCTCCTTCTCGCTCGAAATCTTGACTGTCAAGCAGTACAGTACTTTCTTAAGATGAAATAAATCGCTTTATGCTTCAACTTTAAGAAATATTGCAATCTTCTTTCAAAAGTATGTAAGTGACGTGTTCCCCAAACAGTGCGTCTATCGAAAAGAAGTTTTGACCAAAATGAACCACCCACAGGTACACAAATTTGTGCAAAAATTTCATGAGACAGGATTGCTGGTAGACAGCACTCACATTCCCTGTCGTCGTACCGTATGTACCGACGAGAATGTGGTTGCTGTGGCCGAGAGTGTTCGTCGTTTCAATCTAAAGACATTGTCTCGTCATTGATCTTAACATTTCGTGCCCCCTCCTGATGAGAATTTTGCACAAAGATCTCAGATTATTCCCTTACAAAGCCGGATAGATCCGCGTTTGAAGGCAAATGTGTTCGTTTGACCCTTACAGCAGAATATGGCCGAAAAATTATATTTTTCTCTGTCGGCAAACAAAATTGCAGCATCTGGGGATTGCGTCCGTTACGATGCCGGATAGGTTGACGTGAGATGAGGTTTTGTTATTGCTGAGAGTGTTTCTTTTGTATGTATGACATACAATGTCTCCACCAATGAAAGTGCTTACTCTCAATTTGTGAATGCGTGAACCTCAATATGTGAAAGTATGGTCCTCAATGTGTGAATGTGTGAACTGCCAACGGATTGAAAAGTAGAAAGTAAATCTACTTTATCCGTCCGTTCTTTCCGTCATATCCTTTGTTTATGGGCCTGCTTCGATAACAAAGTGTATATTCTATCCAGCTGTCAGTCGATAACGTCAACGTAATGGACGCAACGGATTCTATGGGCCTTGGCCTTAAGAAACAAATGCATCTCTAGAGAGTGACAGGTTGGAGCGAATTTGTGGCAGGTGGCATCATTGGTCCGTTTAATTTTGAAAATGCTGCTGGAAACGAGATTTTGGGCAACGGTGAGCGTTACAGAGCCATGATTACCGGATTTTTGTGGGTGAAATTGACTAGCTTTGGTTTCAGCACCATGTGGCTGAACAGGCTACTGCGAAGCAACTTCGTGTTAAATAGGAAGATCATTGCACATTGAATACCATAAATCGTATCTATACATTCATCTCCAACATTTATTTGAATCTTAGCGCTTTATAAACAATCATTAATCTCTCGAAATTCTGTGGAACGTTTCCTCAAGATCACTGAAGATAATGAAATATAAAGATCCGCTCTCCACGACCTAGCCATAATTAGTAAAGTTTTTCGGAGTACCTCTGATGTTGGCTCTATTCTTATAAGCACGATGGTATAAAGGCCCCATGATATCGCGTCGCCATCTCTTAAAATCCCTTCAAAAGGTTTGGTGAAGTCTCTTTCAACTTGAATAAATCAGTGGAAATTCTGCAACGTCTTGTAAAAGCGAACGAGTTTGGTAAAACTAAGACCAGACGTAGCACTGTTTGGCCTATCTTTACAGATGCTTTCATAAGTGAATTGATTTCTTCGGATCTTCTCCAAAATAAATTTCACAGAAAGAATATTTCATCGATAATAAAGTTGCCAGGCCTAAAACACCACTCATAATGGATACCAAGTTTTTGATGATCGGTATCAGGCTTTTATATAATATGGCAGCTTTATGCGAGATCTGGGAACCTCCTTTATCCTATGGACAGATAGTAGTGACATTCCATTCATTGGGTATAAGTTGCTATCACCAAATTTTCAGATACTAGGTGATGGGCTGTCATGTGACTTCTTTAACATCATCCTTTTAAAAGTCTGTGCAACTGTTAGCGTACGTCGGTGATATCGACATGATCAAGGGAATACACAGGCTGGAATACAACGATGCGTTCGCAAGTATTGATGCGAAAACTGCTAAAATTCAATACCGACGAACAGAGCGTCATAGTCGGCAGCTAAAATTTCGAGGTTGTAACTAACTTTGTCTACATTGGCACTAATTTATATTATATTCGCTGTTTCTTTGGATTAAGAAGGCCTTTTCTCGAACAACTAGAGAGGCTCTTTATAAGACCTTAATCATCTTAGTACTACTTTATGGCACTGAAGCATAAACTATATCGAAAGCCTATAAAGGTATCATCAGTCGATTGATTGAAAAAAATATTCGATCCTCTTTCGCGTTCATAGGCTTGGGAGATTCCACGCTAACTATAGGTAGGTACACTTGCTGAAAAGTGTGTTCAGTATTTTACCGTGAAGGCTCTATCCAATGGTACGTCTTCGTACAAAAGATCAAAACAATGCGTTGATCAGCGCCTTTCGAGAAGTACCACCATCAGTTGCAAATTCGAAGTCAGGTGTAAGGCACATACATCCCCTATGATAAAGGTTTCAGGCCTATGTAAAACCTCAGCTATTCTACGTTCATGGAACCCGGTTGCAGACACCTCACAATGAGCATAACGACGGATGTCAATCTCATCGTACAGGTCGCCATAAATCGTTGTAATTTATAATGACCATGAGATACGAAGCTGAGTCGGAATACCCTCCCCACGATTTTGGGTAAAACCAACAGCCACCACGAGATTTTCACCAGGGAGTCAACTCCTATGTCAGACTGGAACTAGAGTTGCATTGGCTCCTGACCTTCTGTGGTACCAGAATATAGTTTCCGGTCGAGCTTCGTAACCTATCGGTCACTTTCACTTGGGAACCTTACTGCCCAGGACTGGAACATTTGAACCATAAGAAGATCGAAAAATTCGAACCTGATTATATGCTATGGAAAAAACCACTCGCGAAGCTACGAATTCTTGCGAATTTAACTCTGCCAGTCGGGACATCGTAGGATATGCCCACAACTTGCATCTAAAATCCGAATTGAAAAAACACACGCACATAATATGGATCTAATCCTCAAGGGAAGCTCCGAATGAACAGCCTGCTGACTCGATAAAATATGCAAGAATACATTCAGAGAGCCACTTCCGGCGAGTAAAGACCCAAACTGAGATTAAAACTCAGATACGGCAGCTCACACATTGATGATACATCCCTCAGGAAGCCGCTTTCACCCACTTTCGCTTGCAGTCCACCTAGATTGCCACATAGAAGTGACGCATTCGGCTAGCAAGGAGTACGATCACTTAAAAATGAATTCTCCACATCCTCTGCAGACACCCTCGGACTTAATGAGGGACCATTCCTAATCTTGAAGGTAATACCCCTAAGTATCACTACCAAGTTCAATGGATGTACTCCCAATAATACTTGCATTGCCTCAGTTGAAACCGAGCAAAATGACCCATTCGCAGGATGAAACCCGGCGACGACCAGTTTCAAACAAAACTGCACTGTACCACATTGATTCCCCAAAGATTTCAAAGCCAACAAAGGGACAAGGTATACGATACGCACAGTAGGACCCTAAAATAAGCAACATAACAATAAGAATGCAGTACGGCCACTCGCATTCAAAATGTACAAATTTTTCAAATAAATATTTTGGAAGCAGCTTAAATGTATTCTAGACGAAGCGCAACATAAACAATTAGCCATTATTGAGAACAGGATAGAAACTTATCGAAGTCACTATAAAACGAAGAGAGTGCCAGTGTATAAGCAACTAACCTTGGTTCAAAAAGATTGGGTAACCAACGTGCTTAGTTTAGTTTAGTTTTAGTTTTAAATGCATTTTATTTTCTTAATCATGAATTCTTACATACTAACAAAAAATGCTTAAATGCTAGCTTAAAATTACTAAACAATCTTATACTAACTTACTGGCCCTACACAGGCACTCTAAGCTACTCTAAATTCTATCTATGTCTTTCGACTTTATTTACATTTTATTTAGGATTTCTGATTTTCTAAACTTAAGGCTAAGAAAAAAATTTTTTTGATAAAAAACTTAGCGTATGGACATATTTTTTTATTCTTATAAAAACTTAATATCTAACTTAAAATAAACCTTAATCTACCTAACCTACATACAATACGTACATACACACACATAGACATTATACACAATTATATACATACATTAGTATATACCTTTGTATATACTAATATATATATATATTACTTAAATGCTAACCTAAACCTATGTAAGCTGGCCATCGCTATTTACAGAGCAAATAGATTGGTCAGCTCTGCCTCATTAGTGAGGCTGGTCCGTAATTGACGGAAACGAAGACGAAACATCTTCCCCATCATTCAACCACCAGAAATGCTGGTGCTGCCGACCGACATCCCTCTTATCGCTATTCCCCACCGCCCTACTGAACCTGAGACGATCCACCCTGCCGTGTGCGACGTCTCTGTTGTAGTTGAGTCGCCTGTCCCCAGCTGTCCGAGCGACATGGAAGATTAACGGGATCGCTAACCTATCCTGGATCAACGCTATCTGATCAAAGTAGAGGAATGCTTCCGGTGGAACGAAGCCGTTGGAGCGCACACTCTCGTGATAAAGGTAATTGGGGTAGTAAGCCCCGGATATCAGGTTATTCGTCGAAGCCATTGCTCTTGCAATGTGCCTTCGAGTCAGCATAATTACGAAGTTGTCCACTCGTATTAGGTTCGCCCTGTTGTAAAGGACCTCATTAGGATAAAATTTTTTGTACTCCGACTCTGGTGTTCTGCCCTAAGGCAAGCCCTCTCAAACACCCGAATCTTTTCCATTAAGCTTGCTCTTACATTGAACCACACGGACACCCAAATACCAGCATGGGCCTGATAAGGGCCATGTAGCAGATTATTTTTACCCTCGCATCGAGTTGGCTGCTATAAAATAGTCTCTTTGTGAGGGCAAAAGCGCCTTTAGCTCTGGCTAGAGCAGCATCTACATTTTTGTTAAAATACAGAAACTGATCTAGCCAGATCCCAAGGTATCTGACTACACTTCGACAGGCAAGAGGCTGTCCGTGTTATCCAATGATCGAGAACTTTCGCAAATTTTTTCTGGTGTCCCTAGAGGCTCCAGACAACGGCGTCCTAAAAAGAATGGTTTCCGACTTCTGAAAGTTGATTTTCAACTTCCAGTCATCGCAAAATCGTCTTATCTTATCGAAGTCACGCTGTAAGAGAGTATTAATGAGCTCGATTTTTGGACCTGTTCTGTACGCTATCAAGTCATCTGCGTACGCAATAGTATGGGGAAGTGAACCTATCAAGTCGCTTGTGTAAATGTTGAGTAGGATCGGCGAATTGACCGCGCCTTGCTGAAGACCATTTTTAATTTGAAATATTCCAACAGAAGTCACATCACCATTTTTCACGATGAACTGTCTGTTGGTTAGCATATTATAAAGAATGTACAAGAGTGGTTTACTGATCCCCAGACTAGCCAGCTTGTAGAAAAGACCTTCTAACCATACAGTGTCGAAAGCTTTCTCCAAGTCAACTAGGCAGGCACCAGTACACTGTTTTTTGGTTTTATTCCATTGGATATCGGACACCAGTTTAGACGCGGCATGTGAGATAGCATGTCCTGCCTTGAAACCGAATTGATTATCCGGAACTACATGTTTGTCCTCAACCCACCTAGTCAGAGCTCTATTGATTACTTTTTCGAACACCTTACTGATATTCGGAAGGAGACTTATCGACCGGAGATTCGCCGGATTGGATATATCCTTTCCCTTTTTGGGGATAGGTTGAACCATCGCCGTTTTCCAATGCGCTGGATAATGTGCATTATTCATTGCATTATTAAACAGGGTGGTATAAATGTCCACCGCTTCTAGAGGAAGATGTCGAAGCACGATGTTCGGAATACCATCGGTCCCCACTGATTTCTTACTTCTGAATGTGTCGAAGATCTCATGAAGTTCTTCCTTCGAAATGAAAGGGGGTAGGCCACCTTCTCTGGCAATGACATTATTTGCCATATTTTCGTCGCTGAAGCGGGTGAAACCAGAGCCCTCGGATCGCCAGTTCTCTACTTCATTTCGAATATAGAAGTTGTGTACCAAGACGCGATTGTCCAGGTCATAATTAGGGCCAATTATATCATTGGCCTTGTATACTTCCTGGAAAGTCACCCCTATGGCCTCAACCTTCTCCTGTGGATCCTCGATCACAAAGAAGTCGTCATCATCAGCGGCCTCATTTGTATCAATGCCTGCTATTGTTAGTAACCGTTCGTTGTCTGTAGTCCGGGCTATTTTAAGACACTGAAGGTTGTTTTGATTTTTTCTCCGAAATAGTTTATTTATTTGCGGGAACATATTCGGGTTGCTGGTGTCTACAGCCCGTACCTTATTGTTCCAATACAAACTTACAGCAATTCTGTAATTCTCTTTGATTAACATTTGAATATTTTTAATCGACGACTTCAGTGTCCTAATCTCTGGGTCTTGTCTGTCTGTAAACTGTCTGTATAAGTTTTTCAGTCTTGTCAGAAGTCTACTCTTCTGTCGGTGCAGTGCGTCAATAGTAGGATTGCGGAACAGATCTTCGTTAGTCGTTTGTTTATACCGCGGTATTGTAGTGTCCATAGTTTGTTTTATTGTCTGGTCCATTCGTTTAAGGTACTTATCGATCTCCTCGTTCGATAAATTCCTATTGGACGGTGGGTGGAGCGTGTTCGAGGAGAGTGCTCTTCTCAAGGTTGCGGAGAAGCGTGTCCATCGAGTCTTACTGTAGTTGTAAGAGTATCTTTGGACAAACTTCTCCAATTCCGCAATTTCGTTGGGAACTGTGATTTCGGTGCTAAAACCGCAATGGTCGCTGTCATACACGAATGTGTGCAGACAGTTAAGCGTTTGTAAATTCGTACCTGTCAGTCGTATACGTTCGTCGTACAGTAATAGATCCAAATACGACCCGCCTCTGGGAAACGACGGGTTATCCGTCGCTTTAAGACCGAGTCTATACATGGCATCGTGCTGACCCCACCAATCGAGTAGTAGGTTCCCTCTAGTATTTGGCAAATTATTTCCCCAATCTCTGTGTCTAGCGTTGAAGTCCCCGCCGATTATAAAATAATTCTCCCTCGATTCTAGCCTCAGAAGTCGAAAAAGTGTGTCGAGCTCTGTAATGAATAAGGTGGATTGTGAGGCCCCAGATGCATAAACAGAGGCCAAGTACAGCCGCTTTCCACTGCGGAGCGGGATGTAAATGACGACTGCCTCCAACACCCGGAACCTGCGCAACACTCTCTTGTACACTCTGTGAAATTTTATACCTTCTTTAATGAAGATCGCGACACCGCCTCCACGTTTGGATCTGGGCCGGTTTCTTCTTCTAACAATATAATTATTGTACTCCAGTTTGTGCTTATCGGTTAGCTTGGTTTCGCTAGGGAAAAGCACATCAGGCTTTATTTTGAAGCTACGTTCATGCCATTATGTGGGGAATAGCACATCATTCAACTGGCCGCCTTTGCTTCACTGAAAGTACTTCAAGCGGTCGTTTAAATTGTTGATGACTCGTTCCAATATGTGCGGCGTTATTTCGGCAATAGCGTGTCGAATGTTGGCCTCGAACTCATCCAAAGTGGATGGCTTCTTAATGTAGACTTAGGACTTGACTAAATTGCATGATGGCTGCGGCCAATCGATGAACGCTAGCCGTGAGATGATGGCATGTAACATGTCTTGTTGGAACCACAACTCGGATATGTCTATGTTGTCTAGCCCTGACCACAGAAAGCTCAGTAGCATCGTTATGTAACTGAGACAATTGACATTAAGGTCCAATGATGGCGTCCTCCCATGAACAGCACTAAAAAGTCAATCTTTGTGGTACATTGATGCTTGGCCGAGCACTTGTGGATTGTGTTCGCTCCAATTCTAGTCATTTTGCTTTTTGACATAGCCTCTGCGCCAAAAATGGGCTTCGTCCGAGAATGGCCAAAATCGGAATGTTCGGCCAATATTTTCAACATCCAATAAGCGAACTCACGGCATTGTCTATGATCTACAACTCTTTCGTCAGCGCAATCTAATACGGATCTAGTCCCAAATCCAACCGCAAAATAAGCCGGCGGTGCCCAATTCATCTGATCAGCCCCGAATCGAAATTTCTTGGTCTTCTTCGATACTGGCCTCTACGGAGGCTATGTTTTCTTCATTCCACACCGATGGCTGGTTCATTGTTTCTGACTTTTATTGAGTACTTTCCGCTTCTTTAGGTTAACCTTTCGGCGTCCTTGGATGTCTGAATAGTGCGGTTGATTTCAGAGACTTTTCATCTTAAACTCCAGCTGGTTTCCAGTTTTACACGCATCAATCCCCTTTCAAATTTTTGTTTACTAACTCCTATAATCTCTTAAATTCCCCTACATCAGCTTTTGTTGTTCAATCATTTGACAACATTTCAGGACAGAGCGCGAGTGCCTAATTGAATTTGTAGTTCCCCCAACTAGGAGTAAGTAATGTCTCCGAACACCACTGGCCAGTACTCGACAGATTTGAATTTGCATGAAAAGTTACCTAGATTAGTAAGTCACTATGGAATTTTCAACAATTCAGCGTAACAAATTCCCTTTGTAGATACATTTATCAACTTGACAAATAGCTCTTACATTCATTCATGTGTAGGTGTACTAGTAGCATTAAATTCTATCCCCATACGAATCCCTTTCATGCGCTAACCACAATTTTCCCGCGTTTTATTCTTCCCAAGCGACCACGGTTTTGCTAGCTGGCAATTAATTCATGTCCCATTCAAGTGCATACATCCTGGCACTTGTACGTGTGTCCTTTTAAATTTCAAAAATTTATTTAATGGCACCAAAATTAACATTTTAATTGAAATTTTATCATTTGGTTTCATACCACGCACACAGAGTGAATGAGTTCGAGGATGACCACACTTTGTGTGTAACCATAGATCCTGACGCGCCAGCATTCAGTGTCCTGAGTCCACAAGTAAATATTGAAATAATATTTTCGAACTCGTATTTCATATTTATGCTGACATTTCTTGTGTGTTGAAGCTTTTATTTTTTTTTTTACAAAATTAATGTCAAACAAACTATTCATTGGGACGCAAACCGGTGCTCAAATGGATGAGCAGTATCTATAGGTATAATACTTGTGGCTAGGAAGCAGGACCTCGAGCGGAACATTGCGAAATGAATTAACTTAGAAAAGTAAATACGAGTATTTGTAATATTGTCAGCGGTAGTGGAGAAAGGATTCTTTTTGCATGCTCTGCTTGTTATGCCAAAGGATAATGTATTGCTTATGTGAGCCTTTTGTTTGGTATAATGGTAAATCCAGAGGACCGGATCCGACCATTTAATTTATGCTCATGTGAACAAGAGCTAAAATAAATCCTGCAAGTCGTCATTGTCATTGTCATTGTCGTTGTTGTTGTCATTGTCGTTGCCGTTGTTATCGTTTGCTTATTCTTTGTATTTATCCACACAGTTAAGCTAGCTTTTAAAATACGAGTAAGAGCTATTTGGTCGTTTGGTCTAATGTATAGAAGTAGCTTCTTCATGGCTGGGTGGCATCACGAAGCATGCTTCTTTCTAGTGATAGCATTTTCCAACACCATAAGGATTATTCAATAATCAGATGCGATTAATTAAATTAGGGTGGGGAATTTGTGAATTTATATTCGGTCCTTCGAGCGAGCACAAAACGCTGTTGTTCCTTCCGGATACTGGGTTGTATGCAACACGAACATGCGATATAGAGATTAATGGTTGATTCAAGATATGCATGTGGTTTGAACAATTAGGGTTTCATACGTTTCATCCAGGAAATGTACCATGGTTCCGTGAAGTAGTTTGCCATATTTTTTTATACGAGTACCTTTTCTAGAAAGGGCTTTTGTTTGGATTTGACGTCTCAGACTTTGACTCGATAGTAATTCCTGTCAGAAAGACTATGTGATCTGTTGAAATAGTTTGAAGCTCATTGAGTAGATTTCCACTATCAGAGCGAATCAAACGCTCAGACTACAGTTTATGCTTCTGGGAAGAGTTATTTTTCACACATGCGTGTACTTCGTTTTGCGCTCATTTCCGACTAATCCCTTATCGCTATTTCCGCGTCAGTTCTCTCAATAACAAGGAATGTTCCATCTGTTCTACAATAATACTCACTTACTTAAACGGAGCATTATGCAGTTTCCATACCCATCGAGTTTGACAGTCGTGACGGTGTTATAGCTCTTTTTCTCATAGTTGGCGGACTTTAGTGGCTAAAACCATTTTGATATTGATAAAATGCTCAGGTAGGATTGTAAATGTTCACTTAAGATGGCAGATAGGATATTATGTAGTTTGCGATGTTTAGGATAGTGATCCTTCTGATGATGCAGATAGAGAGATCTCCTTTCTAGAGAATCGGGCAAATAACTTACCTGAGATTCTATTCATTGAGCTGGCTTACTTCCTACCATATCCTGTTCATGCTTAGTGGTTCATAGAGAGTGCATTCTGCGTGTCTGCGCAATTTTCGTATGACAATCGGCATAAGAAAATTTTCTGTATCTTCAGCACCAACTGCGATTCCATTATCAGGTTTCCCCAATCACTTTTGCATAAACGGGCTTATAGCCTTAACGTATTTCTTAACCCATTAGGAAAACTTTCGAGTATCTAGCCGTCTTTTTTTCCCATAATTTGGGTGCCGACTAACTTCCCTGTTAATGTTCCATATCGGCAACCTTTTATCCTGCCAAATGCTCTGAATGAGATTCGGATACCTGTCCTTCGCCCTAACTATAGAAAATAAGGCAATGCCTCTCGGTGCATAATATTTTTCAAATCCCTTTTATTAAGCACTGAAATATTTTTTCCACGTATTTGCATTGGAATTCTTTTACCACAAAAAAACTGTGAAGATATTTGCGCTATTTCATGCAACATTTTCATTCTGCCCCCAATAATCCGCATTGACTGCTATAGTGCTTAATTTTCTCTGTCGGAACACAGTACTCAGACAAATAACTAATGCATTGTACTCCTTCTAAGCTACTTTCAAATTGAATCTTTGTGTTTTTCGTAGAAACATGAGAAAGCGCACGGTAGCAGAACCTATGCCGATTACCTGCAGTCTGATGCTGTCGTAGGACTGACATTCAGATTTAGTGTCATCATCACTTTCACATCAAATGTCGGGAAATGTTGTATCGCCTATGCCCGGCATCACGAAGGTTGTTGACTTCTTAGAAAGAGCAGGAAGCATTCGTTTGGCCTGCCTGGAACCTGCGGAGGCATTCCATCTACAGTCGTGGCCATATGAAACCCAACGCCAAGTCTTAACCTAAGCAGAAAAACTCTCTTTATCGGCAACTTTTTTCCCATAGTCCCATTGTGACCTCGCGCTCAAATAAAACTTAGTAAATTTAGCCATCCGACTGCGTTCAGTGATGTCTTGCATTCCTGAACTAGCTTGAAAGTCATAAGAGGGGTCACCCCGACTCTAATTGCAGCTTGGCTGTGGCTGCAGATGCAAATGCTTCACCCACCTTACCGGTTGTTGGCAGTATAGTTCACTGCAAACGGGATTGCGGGTATCTCCACTTGGAAGAAAGACGCAAGTTATTCTAATAAGGATTGAAAGTTGTCGTTTTTCAGAAACACACCAGCGTCGCATTATACTCATAAATATATGGGTTTTGGTGCCGCCCATATAGACCGTACTACATTCCTTTCCTGGCTCTGATTCGAAACCAGTCTTGGGCACAGGGAAAATCCTCCTTATCGTAAAGCGAATAACCTCGATGTTGACAGAATTGTCTGAAAGCCCTATTCTAGTGCACTTATCACATCTGCGGCTATCTGCGCTTTACAGCAGAGGGCCGCTTAACTCGATCCCACAGACAGTAAAATTACATCTTGAGCATCGACTTCAGAACTGTTATTGTTTTAAACAGTAAGTAAGCATCATAGGTGTGGATACAGGATTCCATAAAACTAGTGATTCGTCTACGCCTTGTTGTCTGGTGAAAATGTCCAGAATGTATTTATTTTTGTCGGGTGCGCCTTGAATTCTGCCTATCTAATTTTAAAACGCACTCTCGCAAGACCTTCTGCATCGGTAAGCATTTTGCTTCTCGAACAGACGATGCATTCGCAAAACATTTTTGCGCGAATGCTCTTTCACATGACGGAAGTCCAACTTACAGGCCTAAAACTCTTGGCGAGCGATCATCTTTTCCAATTTTTGGTATAAAGGCTAAACTCACTGTTTTCCAGGGTTTCTGTATGTAGTGTGTCTAAAGTGCCAGGATAGCAGACAGGATTCTCTTTGGAGTTACCACCACTTGATCTACACCTTTTTGTAACATAACTAGTTGTATGCCAAGTGACTTGGAGAAAGCAGCAGCATGTTTAGTGGACTCATCATCCGTCACACCAAACGATCAGATATACTAGTTACGGGGTCGTGAGTTCGTTTTGAGCTATAGAGCCTAATAATATTGCGTTGTTCACTTTCTTGAACTCTCTCGTATATTTTTATGGTATTCATATATGCATCACCGATCGTTAATTGCTATAATTTCTAGTGCCGCCCTGACTTGAACCAGAAAGCGCTCCGTTAACTGAAGAGATATACAAACGATTTTCAACATTTTATTGTTCAAAATCACGTAGTTGTCGCCCATTCTTCTGAGCATATGTTATGTTTTTACATTTGTTTACATTGTCTCCGCTAGTATATTGTGCTCGAATCTTAAAGACGTTATCTCATTTGTCCATTTCTTATTGGTTGTAAGGGTATCTCATCTGATTCCCAAAAGAGTTTTTTTATATCCATCGCTACTACTACAACTTTTTCACTGTTTTACAACGCACTAAATCGGTTTCGCCATTTCCGCTGTTTTTAATCCATTCTTCAAACACTTGCCTCTTGTTCTACACCCAAATTTTCATCTCATCGTACTGTAGATCCGGCCCTTGAAAACAACAAGCGAATTTGTTCACAACTCTTAGTTTTCCCACAAATCTTGCGCGCTTAGACCTCCCCTTAGTTCATGGGTCATTCTTGCAAATTTGGCGCCCAGAGCAAGTCCCTTTCCTGTTTATTTTTTTGACTTATGCCTTTCTTCTTTCTTGTCTTTAGGTGGCGCTACAGTCCGGGGTGGACCTGGGCCTCAGTCAACAAGCTTCTCCATCCAGCTCGATCCCTGGCTAGCTGTCTCCAGTTTCGCACGCTAAGTTGGCTGAGGTCCTCTTCCACTTGCGTGCCCAACCTGAGTCTTGGCCTTCCTCTACTGCGCTGTTCCTCGGAGGCGGATTCGAAGACTTTTCGGACCGGAGCATTGGTGTCCATGCGCTCATGCACATGACCCAGCCATCTCAGTCTTTGGATCTTCACTCTTCTGGCTAGTTCCATGTCGCTGTACAGTCCATACAGTTCGTCGTTGTATCTCCTCCTCCACTCACCGTCAATGCAGACGGGAAGAATTTTTCTCTCGAAGCAACCAAGAACACCCTCATCCATTTTTGATAATGTCCATGCCTCTGCGCCCTAGAGCAGGACCGGGATTATTAAAGTCTTATAAAGGGTGACTTTTGTTGTCCGAGAGAGGGCTTTGCTACTCAATTGCCTTCTTAACCCAAGGAAACAACGGTTGGCAAGAGTTATTCTTCGCTTGATCTCAGCGCTGGTGTCGTTGTCTGTATTTACAGCGGGGCCTAGGTAGACAAAGTCCTTAACTACCTCAAAGTTATATCTGTCGAGGGTGACGTTCTGTCCGAGACGTCGGTGTTGGTTATCCTTTTTGCTTGACAGCATATACTTGGTCTTGCCCTCATTGACCGCTAAACCCATTTTCGCCGCTTCCGTCTCAATACTCACGAAAGCGCCACTGACATCACGCTGCTTTCTCCCGATAATGTCAATATCGTCGGCGTATGCGAGTAGTTGGACGGACTTTTGAAAGATAGTGCCTCTTGTGTTTGCTCGTGAGTTTTGCACTATTCTTTCAAGTACGATGTTGAAAAAATCGCATGACAGCGCATCGCCTTGTCTAAATCCTTTGTAGACATCAAAGGTCTCGGTGAGATCTTTACCGACCTTGATGGAGCAGCGTGCATTCTCCATCGTCATCCTGCACAGACGGACGAGTTTGGCAGGGATGCCAAAACTAGATATTGCTCTATATAGCTCGTCTCTATAGATGCTGTCATACGCGGCCTTAAAATCGATGAATAGGTGGTGGGTATCGATCTGAAGCTCATGGGTCTTCTCCAAGATCTGCCGTAGTGTGAATATCTGGTCGATGGTGGACTTTCCTGGCCTGAAGCCACACTGATATGGACCTATCAGGTTGTTGACAAACGGCTTCAGGCGTTCACCCAATACGGCGGATAAGATCTTATATGCGATGTTAAGGAGACTGATGCCTCTGTAGTTGGCGCAGTTCAGAGGGTCTCCTTTCTTGAGAATTGGAGAAACAACGCTGAGGTTCCATTCATCGGGCATACTTTCGTCCGACCATATTTTACAGATGAGTTAGTGTATGCTCCTTACCAAGTCATCGCCTGCCGCTGTGAAGAGCTCGGCAGTCAGGCCATCCGCTCCAGCAGCTTTGTTGGACTTAAGCTACGATATGGCTATCTTCACTTCATCCAGGTCGGGTGGACGGTATTGCTGGTCATCATCGTCCAGGTTGAAAGGTTGATTCTGCCTGACAGTGGTATTTGGTCCGTCATTGCCTTTATACAGTCTGCAGAAATGATCTTTCCAAATCCTCAGCATCGACTGCGATTCTATTACGATGTTTCCTTGTTCATCTCTACAGGTTTCGGTTCGGGGCTTGTTCCCGCGGCATGTTATTTTTACCTTTTGGTAAGACTTCCGAACCTCATTCCTGGAGTAGCATCTCTCAATTTCCTCGATCGCGCGTTTCTCATGCTCTTTCTTCATCCTCCTGATAAGCCGGTGCTCGTCTCTCCTCTTCCGCTCATAGAGCTCATGAGCAGCTCTGGTCTTTCTAAGCAGCGCCGCGTTATATGCATCTTGCTTAGCTGCATGTGCTTGCCGGCATTCATCATCGAACCAGGGGTTTCGTTGTGGTGGACGAGTGAAACCCAGCACATCAGAAGCGGCATCTCTGATGGCGTTTTGGCAGTGTTTCCAATGGCCTTCGATGCTTGATGCTGGCGGCATTGGACTTTTCAAGAGATTAAGAGACACTCGATCGGAAAAGGACTTGGCGATCTCTTGCGATTGTAGCCGTCTGACTTCGAATTTTCTCACAGCATTAGTTTGTCTTGGCGTAGTTTGGGATATTCGCAACCGTACCTTGGCTACAACAAGGTAATGGTCCGAGTCGATGTTGGCTCCTCGGAACGTACGGACATCCATAATATTAGAGGAGTGTCTTGCGTCGATCGCAATGTGATCAATCTGGTTGACTGTTGATTGATCAGGAGTTCTCCAAGTCCCCTTGTGTATGTCGAGATGTGGGAACCGCGTGCTAGCCACGACAATGTTTCGCTCCGCCGCAAAGTCGATTAGCCTGAATCCGTTATCGGAGGTGGTGTTGTGCAGGCTATATTTTCCGATTGTTCCACCAAAGATACCCTCTCTTCCTAGCTTTGCATTAAAATGACCGAGGACAATTTTAATATCATAGCTAGGGCATTGCTCGTAGGTCTTGTTAAGGAGCTCGTAGAAGGCATCCTTGGTGTCGTCATCTTTCTCCTCTGTGGGGGCATGCGCGCATATGAGGCTAATGTTGGCGAACTTAGCCTTGATGCGGATTGCTACGAGGCGCTCGCTCACATGCCGGAAGCTGAGGACTTCTCGTCTTAGTCTGCCTCCGACAACAAATCCGCATCCAAATAAGCGCTGCTTTTGCCGTCGATAGCAATTGCCGTAGTAGATGTCGCAGTTTTTCATCTTCTTTTTGTCCGGCACATCCCATCGCATTTCTTGGATGGCGGTTATGTCTGCTTTGCAGCAGTCTAGGGCCTCCGCTAGTTACAGTAGATCTGTCCATATCCGAGGCTTGTTGATGCTTCGTAACTTAATTTTTTTTAAATGGCCGGGCAGTTACCCCGGCGGCACAACCCCCAACCTGGAGGACCAGTTCCACTTTGAGTGCCCCTAGGACGAGGGATCGGTTACACCGAAGCCAGTAACCAGTAACTTCGCAACCTCTAGTGAGACTCCCAGATGGCGCCAAGGGGAGGCGTGAAGTAGGACTTATTAGCAGAGCTGCAAGATGTTCGGCTGCAGAGGCTCATTCTCGTCATTTAAGGAATCAGCACCTGTGGGAAGATGCTACTTCTACGAGGCCTTATACTAATCGTTGCCATCCTTTATGCCAGTTATTTTTTTTTTTTTTATTGTTATTTTTCCTCTGGGTCCTTCTAATTGCCTTTAAATATTTTTACATAGCGCAGAGAAGTTCACCATAAGTACTTCTAAGGAAATATTGGAGGAATATTGATATTTTGGAGAACGAAGGCCTAGAAGTATGTTGATGAGCATTCATAGAATGGTGTTATGGTTCAAGCTTTAAGTGGCAGAATGCAACTTTGAATATCGCCGAGGAAGTGAAATTAGCGATAGACCTATAACATTAGAAACACTATATGTTATATTGGCGTTACTTATGATTATAATCGCACGGCTTTAAATCTTGTCCAACAAGTACAAAAAGGTCATGAGTGCAACCGACCAGACCAGATGGAGGTGTTGTAGATAAATTTTGAACGGATGAATGCCTTGTATGTATATTGAGGCCAGATCAGAGTGGATGAAGTATTTTTTACATCGTTCTAGGAAACCTAGACATTTCGTAATAGTCACCTCTACATAATATGAGGTCTTTCGAACATTAGTTGTCATTGACACACTTTCTGGGAATGGATGGAGATATCGTATTTGAATGAGCTTACCATACTCTGTAATGCCAGTTCTACTGAAAAAAACAGGGAATGAATAGATAGATAGAATAGAAGATAGCATTCTAGTAAGAACAAGGAATATACTTAGTAAGAAGTTGCAGGCGTTCATTAGTAAAAATTAAGAGTCTGGGAGACAGAACGGAGCTCTGTGGTACACCACAATTTTTTTTTGGACATTTAACCATCTTGTTCACTCCTCCTCTATGAAGTACAGACCACGACGCTGTGATAATGTATTTTCAATAAATGTTCATTTTCAGGATGCTTAATCCGGTCGTGGAACTCCCTTCAACTCAATGCACTTCGGTCAGATGTTTTTCTAATTTATTGATTTCTTTCTGCCAAGCCATCTTTTGAGCTTTGATTCGGGATTCGGATCGGCGGGATTCTTATGGTGACATTTGATACTTGGCCACATTTTGGTGTTTTTCTTTCAAATTGTTATTGAATCAATCCAATTAATTGGCATTATATTTTCTGTGGATTGTTTTAATATTTTTAAGTAATCGTTATGGATTATGCTATCCACAGTGGATTATGAAATCCACTGTTTTAGCTACTCCAATGTGATGTGATAGTCTGCTTTCAATGGCTGTAACATATAAGCTTAACAAAACAGACTGATGGGAGAGATATATTACTTTCTATGTTGCAGCGTGGGAAATTTAACTTATTGACCCACCCCCGGGTTCTCCTTGCATCCACTGGCGCTGGTATACTTGACTGTTTGTATGAAAGTCTCCAGACCTGCGGCATTTTATAAATCACTCTGTGGCAATCCGAGAAACCTTTAAAGATAAACAAATATGAAAACAAAGTGTGGATACGAATACTACCTTCGTAATGTAATTACTGAGTTGATACAACTGTATTAGCAATGGAAACTACACAATTTGATAAGAAAATATTGGGCCAGCAATTCGTGATATTCAACATCTACGTACATCAGTTACCAGTCATATCTCTAAACTGACATTTGTTAATGTCTGTCATAAGAACTCAATGACAGATGCATAGTATCATTAACCAAGTCGAATTACTGGCAGATTCCCTGCTCTTCAGCTTACCCCCTGTAAAGGTAATTCTCTTCTTTTTTAAGTTAAACATACAAATGCCTACTAAATGACACTTAATGACATATCCATTAAAATTGTCATCATTCCTTTCAACAAAGCAACCACTGATGGATTTTTTTAACATAAATGACAGCCATAGTCTCCACAATTATCTCACACCCCCCTACCCCAAAAAAATTAAAATATTTTCCAACATAAAATGTATCTTTATCTCAACTAATTTCATGCAATAAAAAAATAAAAAAAATAAGAGACAAAACTGAAAATATGCTCATTTGGTTCCATTTTCGTTTCCTATTTTCGTTTCAGGTGGTTTTATGGGCGACATTGCTCTACCCGATGTTAACTACCGCACCGATCCAATTGTTGCACGTACATCACCGGCTGTGTCGTCATCCATAGCTGACTGGAAGCCCGATCCGAAATTTAACAAAACCTTCCAACAGGAACTCGAACTCCTTAAGCAAGAGGTCTACAACGAAGGACTCCAGGTAGAGGAGGAAGGACTAACCGATATAATTAGAAAGAAAACCAAGCTGCCAAGTTCTAATAATGAGAATCTTAATGAGCGAAGCCGTAATGATCCAATTCTGGTGAGTACAAGTACTAGTACGACTACGAAGGATAATACAAAATTGCTGTCCCCCAAGCCGACTATTTGTAGAGTTAATTCTGTGGGGCATACATTCCGGGATCTATGTAATAGTATACTGGGTGCACCTACAGATTGAGATGCACCTGAACCAGTGAGACATTTTCATTATCCCAGATAGATAGGGGAATTCTTACTCGGTATACCGACAACGGAGATGGACAATAACACAATGGTGGCACAAACTTTAAAATGAGATGCAAAACTTTATGAATGGCTTTTGTGGGGATACATTTGTTTTTGTTATTTTATTTATCTTTTTTCTGCTTTCCATTCAATTTGAATTTTTTTTTGTTTTGTTACCTTATTCTCCTGGTGTTGCTCTGTTTGATGTCATTGTTGTAGAGCCACCCAATCAATTACTGCTGCTTCTATTGCCAAAGTAATTTCACTCTGTTATTTAGAGCCCTTTGTTTGCAGATGCCTGGCTTTTCATCATTGTCGTGTTGCCGAAGCCGTTCGCATCTGAGCTTGATAAAATGATGATTTTATCCTTCATTAGGTTCGCTTAATTAATTAAGTTGGTGTTGGTGTAATGTTCGCACTATGAATGTGTGTAAGTGTGTATATGTGCTTGTTGGACTCGACCCTGGTGGGGGAAGGGTTTCCCCCTGAAATTTCGGTGAAGGTGTCGTTTTTTGTTCGCCCTTTTTTTTGCCGGGTTGGGATTTGGGAAGACGACTTCGAAAAGGGTTTTGGGCTCATTTTTCTGCTCCTGTTTTTACCTTTTTTTTTTTTTGTATCCAACTTTAGTAAATGAAAATGAAAATAACTTTTAACTGATATTGTTTTTGGAAGATGTTCTCATTTTCTTTTCTTTTATTAGAAACACTGTTAACTTCATCTGAGAAATGCGATTATATGAGACGGCCTATTGAGGTGATGAGATATGCAAAATGCTTAGTGAATTTCTTTAGGGGTTTGCATCGTGTATTCCCATGGGAAACAGACTTTAATGAACTCATTAATATACACGATAGACAGAATAATTAAGGAGATTTGAGTTCTTCCTTAGCTCCAGAAGGGTTTGTTCCCTGATCTTGAAGACCAGATGTTGGGCATTTTTGGATTTGGAATTTGGATTCACAAATCCCATCACAAAAAATATTTTGAATAAAGGCAGTCATCAAAAAGAAACTGCACTGTCAACATATATAATTTCATCCGTTTCACTTTATCTTCATGATCCTTGTAAGAAACTCTTCTTGTTGCTCCTACCATGAAGACCCAACTTAATAAGCTGCAAACCTCTTAATGGCGAGTAATACGAGTACATGCATGTTCCGGATATCTTTTCGTCCTTTATTTACTGATAAACTGCTCTATTTTCCCAGATGCTTTCTCATGGTTGTTTAGTCTACACAGTATAGAGCTGCGGTTGTGATGAAGACAGTACAACGCTACCATTTCAGGGCTGATTGTAACACGGGGTCTGCTTTTCTTTTTTTTCTTTCTTTAGGTGTCGCAACAGTCCCAGAAGCTCTTTCTATATTTCGCGAACTTTGGCTAATTGCCTCTAGTTACGGTCCCCTTCCGCTAATACGCACCATCTAAAGCGAACATTGCTTTTATCAAGATGTCGCTTCAGGATTGGTTAAAAGACTCTCCGGGCTGAAGCGCTGTTATGCATTCGCCCAACATAGCAAAGCTTTGTCAATGTAAAACGCATATAGGTCGTTTTTGTGCTGCTTCTTCGATTTCCGTTGATACGAACGCGACCAAAAATCACTTGATGAAGTTTAAGCAAGAGGACTTGGATGATGAGTGTCTTATACAGTCATAAAGCAGATAGTATCTTTTACCCAACGTTAAGGTGAAGGATTCCATTTAATTTGACGCAGTTTAGAGAGTGAGAAAGGCAAACGACGAAGAAGTTCCGTTCACTGGAAATATTTTCATCCAACCAGCTGGTGTACACTATTTACTGGTGTAGCATCCTGTAGCCTCTGACATTTCGAACGGGAGTTTGTGCACTCCGATAGACTTATATGATTTTAGTTTAGATATCGCTGTTCAAACCTGTCAACAAGGTTGTTGTGGATCATCGTCCAAGTTAAATGATTTATTCTGCCTGACCTCGGTCGTCTTCTTCCTAAAACAGTCAGCAGAAGGAATCCTCCAAATTTTTCTCTGCATACCTCCGTTCAAGATTTGAGTCCTTCGCACGTTCTTTAATAAAAATTCCGAACATCATTCCTGCAGTAGAACCTCCCCATGCCTTAATTCAGGCTTTCTCTGACACATAAGATGCGGCATCTATGGTACATAGCTTGTTGACAATGATGCCACTTGTTTTCTACTTGGAAGGATTTTTTGAGAGGTTTTGGGAGACTCGATCAGGAAAGGCTTCAACAAACTTTTGTTATCCGCATTCGAACCTTGGCCACTTCAAGATAATGGTGCGAGTTGATCTTAGCACCGCGTAACGATCAGGAAACCAAAATAATGAATCTGAGTCTTACGTCCATCTCAATTTATTCAACTTGTTTCGTAGTTTTTTGATCCGAAAATATCCAGTTCGCTTTGTGGATTTTACCGCAGCCTAAGTCCGTTCTCGGAGGTGATGTTATGCGATGAAGGAAAAGGTGCCCGCTCCCAAGTTCTCACATTGACGCGACCGAAGGTTGCTACGATTTTACTAGTTACACGCTGCCTGTCAAAGGTCTTGTTGAGTGGTAAGACCACCGGTAGCCCGTCCGGAGACCTAAAATCGCAGGAAAGTTTTTTCATTTGGTTTGCACCCGATATAGAGTTGCAAAAGATACTGGGTGCCGTCACGCCAAGATCGACATGAGCTTTTAGGTCGGTCTGAATTCAGAATGACGTAGAGCGATAATCATCCAGTGAAATTAAGTCTCGGATTAATAGGAGTTCAGGTAAAACACCAGTGACATCTGTAAGATGAAAGAGCTAATTTTTTGGCAGAAAACAGGTGATAGTGTCATAAGGAAGAGTGTAGACACGTATGCCCTCAAGGTTCCATCTGTTGTCCATTCATACAAAAACAACAGAGAAAACCGCAATTCCACATATGCGGTAATTCTCTGAGCACTGAAAATCTGCAACTCATTTTCGAAGGTCGAACTTGTGTAGATCTGAAGAGACTACGGGGGAGGGTTCTGCCAATTGTGACAGATTGGGGTAATGTGGTTGGTGTCTGAATGGGGACATGGTACATATGGTGTGCATGTCATATGCCCTGGCGTCCTTGATGATTGTGTAACCTGTGGAGCTTTGGTGTGATATAGTGCAATTAAGTCTAAGACTAGTCGTCGGCGGATTTTATCCTGCCAAAGAGTGGTGCCTTCACGTTAAGTACCTTAGTTAAGCAAATAAGACATCTATACGAGCGTAGATGCCTTCTTATTTTAGCTTGGCGTTGATGTTACTAAAAATTATCTCAGCCCTCTGCTTAGAACACTGCTCGTAAGTTTGGTCGAGAAGCTCACAGTAACGATTTTTGACAAATATGCTGTTTTCCTATGTCAAGGCTTGAGCATATATCAGGCTTATGTGTGCAACTAAAGCCTTATTGCGGATTGTTATCAGTTGCTCACTTAAAGGCTGAAGCTTAAAAGTTTTTGTTCAGGTCTTACACCGACGGCAAATCTGCATTTAAGTAAGAGCTATTTCTCCTTTTTATAGCAATCACAATAGTGCTCGTATATGTAGCAGTTCATAATAACTCTTTGGCCCAGTGCCGCAGTGGATGACAATAATACCTTGTTTGTAGTGGTCTAGAGTTTCCATTTTTGGGTTGTCTACATGTGTTCTGGAATGGATCTGAATATTCCACGTGCATATCATTTAAGTCCTAGGCTGACTGTTGCCTTATAACACTGGTACAATCCCCAAATTGAAGGGGACGATCATATAGGTCCACCAGCAACTGAGAAAATAAAGGCCTGGGCCGTCACACCGTGGTAGAGTGCCTACCGGTGGGAGACTCTGTTGGTATTGCTCAAACAGTTTGTCGACTTTTGAGATGAGAACAAATTGTAATCCTTTTCATGAAGGCGATGTCACTTCGAACAAGTGAGGAAGGTGGAAATTTTCTGTTACCACTACAAGGATCGCAAACGCTCTTGCTCGTTGCAGTATGGGATTACTACTCACTGAAAATCTTCCTTCAAAAACGGCTCAGCCACCCTGAATCTTGATCATAAGGGGGACAACTTTTCATCGAAAATTATCATGAGCTACGAGGCCCATTTCCATATCTGTATAACCCACGAAGGGCCATAACAATCGCTCAAAGTTACTCCATGTTGGGCTATTTATACTGAAGGCACCTTCGGACTTTATTTTTTCGAAAAAACCGAGGGCCAAGCGAATACTGTGATCATGCTCAACGACTTTCTCCCTCGTCAATTGGATGAATTGGGAATGCAAAATAGTCCAACAAGATGGAGCAACGGCGCGGGTCGCCTGATGTCTCATTTTGGCGAAATACACTTACCGGCAAGATTGCCTATAACTATTTCAGACCCCTTTTTGTGGGGTTTTTCGAAGTCATGAGTCTATGTCAACCAACCTCAGACTCTTGAAGCCCGTCACAGAGAGAGTATCCGTCAAGAGTGCGAGGACCTATCGCGGGAAGTTCTGCCGAGAGTGATGAAGAATGCCATAAATCGGGCCCGAATGGTCATCAATTTTGGCGGCGGCCACTAAGCCGAAAACATTTTCTCGACTTAATGAAAAAAAAAATTGAAGACTTGAAGCCACCAAGTAAACAGAACCCAAAAGCAAAACCAACGTTCTTCATCCATTAAAACATTACAGCCAAAGAACATCGGGTGACAACATTGTAGATGCAATTGTTTTTTTTTTTTTGTCATGATTAGTAGGTTTTGAATTTGATTCGATCCGAATAAATGCAGCTTTCATATCTGAAACAGAGTTAGGAACAGCTACATCCCAACTGAAAAAAAAACTTGTTCTAAAGCGCCACAAAATTTATGATTCAATTAGGGAATGTTACTTTTGTTCCATCTGTCTCCAGAGGATTAAAATGACACTTTAAATAAATATTATATATTATTACTCACAAAGTCCATTGCAGCTGTTTTCAGTGACTTACTTGAGACTAATAAAATGCATTATATATGGGCAGTAGCTCTGTTCGTTTGCAACCAGAACAAGCTTTTGAAATTGAAATGCATAATCGCACCCTTGCTCTTTTCAAAATTAAATAACGACAATCAATACAAATGTGAGCACGTAACAAATCTTCAATCCAAATTGACTTGATTCTGAAGCAAAAAGCTGAAGAATTCTTTATTTGCAAACAATGATTTAGTTCCGATAATCTTACTTAGAAACGGCTCTAAAAATACACAAATCGTAACTAGTAAGAGCAAAGATCTACTGCAAAGCAGTTGCAAATATTTCTACTGGAGACGGAGTTTATAAAAAGCAATGGTATCATTTTTTTTTATTTTTTTTTAAGCAATTCAATAATTAGCATTTAGAGTCGAGTATCTTTTTGTAAGGCCAAACCCATAGTTTTGAGCTCTGCATTTTGTTGGAATAAATCTTCTTCCAAGAGTTTTCTCATCTCGATTTTACGAATTCTTGTTACCAGTTTTCTTGCGACAAGCATTTCGCTTTTTAGTGGAATCAGTAATCTTGACAGTCCATCTTGAGACTTTCTTTGGACAGTTCCCCTTTGCTCTGGGATTCTTGCAAGTTTTTTCTCTCTGAAATGAAAATTACTTTTAGGACGTTGAAGTAGATTTTTTTTTTTGAATAATACACGTGTAATTCAACATCTGTGACTGTCATGAGCTCTGCCATCTTTATTCCTTCCCCAGTTTGAAAAATAAAAATTTGATACAGATATACAAATTGTAAAATTCAAAGCTCCTAAGTCCGATGTATAATTTTCATGAAACAAGTAAAAATGCAAAATGCTCATAGTTCGTTAGCAAATCTTTTGAGACAGTCCTGGAGGATTTTTAATTCAAATGCTATGGAATCATTTATAAATAAAAATTTTAACCCCGACAAGTTTTTGAAGTCTTCTGTTACTGTTGTCTTTAACAACTACCCTGTGCATGTAGTGCACAGACTTGAGATAAAACAACCGAAACCCGAATCCGCATATTTCTTCCTACTCTTTAAGAGTCCATGCAATAAAGCTTGATTCAAGACCCCAAGTTCGGGCACGGGTTTTTGAAAAATAACGTATTCTTCCTACAATTTGTTGAATTAGACCTATCTACGCTATAATGCAGGCTGATCCAAGCTCAGAACATCTAATGATTTGCATGAACACCAGCCTGGAGGTCTTAAGTTCACGGGATGCCCATACAACCATGGGAGCAAGGATACGCCTTGCCATTGATTATTTGCTACTTAACAAAATAATACCAATACGGAACTGTGTTGAGGGCACAGCTCCACCCTTTGTATGAATCGAGGCCAACCTAAAACATCTTACTGATCTTAGGGTCTCAGTACCCAGCAGTTATAGCCACTCCACTCGGGGAATTGAGTCCTTGCAGGATCAACCTGGACTTAAACCACAGCCACCGTGACGCTCCCAAAAAGGGGCCTGTCTCAACAAGTTAGGCCCGCACCGACCTATGACCGGCAGCTTGTTATTGGACATATCTTATGTGTATGATGTTTATGAAAAATCCAGTGCTTACTATACCCCCGCTTCTTATTAGACAACGTGATGGACTAAGCCTTGATAATTGGGCGGGCACCCGATCCAAGCTCAAAACGTCTTTTGTGTTTTACGTGGACACCTGCCGTGAAGGCCTTATCCCACGGAGCGCTTACGCTCATAACAGGATTAAAATAATGCGTCAATCAACGCCCTTCGGATAGTAAAAATACTATCTCCGGTACCTACTAGAAGTCGTGTGTAAGGCACGATCTCTCCCTTGGTATAGGGTTGAGGCCTATCTAAAACCTCTGCAATTCCGTGGGTCGTGGCACCCGGTTGCAATGCAACTCCACATCGAGCAGACTAATTAGCGGCTGGGCACAGGTCGTAGCATGCTACAACATATACTCAGCCATGTGATGTCCACGCACCACTTGGCCTACTCTCCCCGCGATTTTGGGTGGTTTTTTTTTTTTTTTTTTTTTTTATAATTTACGCGCGCCTCAAAGGGTTTATACCTTTTACTGTCGCCAGAGCGCGGGCGGAAAGATAAAAGGAGGAGAAAGGAAAGTTGTTGTGATGTAGTGGTTTGAAACTTAGGTGTGTTTGGTTTCGATATTGATTTTCCAGGGGTGGGAGTCCGAATAGGACGGAGAGTTTTTCTTCAAGCGGAATGATTCAGGTTGTGAATTTTAACGGTTGTTTTGTGCTTGAAACTCTATAACAGCCAAATCTACATGTCAGTGTTATGCCTTCACACGCAGATTTTTCTGACTAAGTTCCGAGAACACAATGAAAAACTTGTCATTAGGAGGATTTGAACCTTGACCGTCCGAGTGAGAGGCGATGGCTAGTACCACTACACCACGGCCACCCGGAACTAAGTTCCGGGGGCTCCTGACCTCCCGTGGTACCAGAATATAACTTCCGGTCGAACTTCTTCGAACTTCGAACTTGCCCAGGACTGGCCACCTTTTACCCTGCTCACTGAGCTTCAAGGTAAAGCTACCTAGTTCGATGCCTAATGAACACTATGTTCGCATATGTCAGTTAGAATACTGCCAACGTCGCAACCACCGTGTTCAAAACCTACGCCCATAGCTTCAAGATCCCTAACATCATCATACAAGAAACATTCACACAAAACGTGTATGCAGTCCTCAAAAGGAGCTCCACACGAGCAGCCTTCCACCCGGCTTAGACCCCTCTTATGCAAAAATGCATTAAAGGAAACATGACCGGTACGAAGAAAGCCCAAGTTGAGATTAAATCTCAGCTCAGGCCGCTCTCGCATGAATAAGACATTCTTCAAGAAGCGGTAAGTAACCCTGCCGTTTTCGCTATCGTCCAATCTAGATTGCCATCTAGATACGACGCATTCATCTAGCAGGCTCTTATGCTCCCGGAAGGATATCTGGTTGACTCCATCATCAGACACCCAGTCACGCTCTCATAATGGTATACCCCTCTTCAATCTGAAGGCTAATCCACGACGGATAGCCTCCAAGTCAAGAGGTGGTACTCCCAACAACACCTGTAGTGCCTCCGTAAAGACAGTGCGGCAAACGGGTAAACAGCCAAGCAAGACCACTCTTTGGCAACAGAGGATCTTTCTGAGACCCCACTTAGTCGTGACTATGTCACTCCATACTGATGCCCCGAATGTTGCACAAGCAACAAAAAGGCCACCATATATGGTGCGCACAGCGATCTTTAAAACAAAGGTTCGGCTTACTTCTCCTCTCGAACGTAGGGGCTTAGAATCGAATGTCCTCCTAGCTGGAGCATTTAACTCGATTCTTTCGAACTGGCGAGCCAATGGTGACATTTACATCCTGATGCACCTCATAGAGTTCGGGGTTGTATATTGTTCTCCATTCGCCCTTCTCGCACATAGGACCGAAATTCCGTCGAAGAATTTTTCTTACAAAGGGCCCAGTATCGATTCTCCCTTCCTGCCTATTGTCCAGCACACGACGCCATACAGGAGAACTGGCAGGATAGGGCTGTGTAGAGCATTCTTTTCGTCCTTCGAGTTAGGAGTTTTGAACCCAGTTGTACTTAAAGGCCAAAAAATTTCGCCTGCTCTTTAATCGCCGTGAAAGCTTTTATCAATATCGTATGAATATCCCTGTAGCTGAAAGGACCTTTTAAAGATAGTGCCTTCCGTGTGTCGAGATTTAAGATGTCACATGATAGCGCATCTCCTTGCCGACATCCGGTGCACGTTTGAAATATGTAGTTCGGAGAAGCTACTTCAGCGTTACACGACACATCGGTATCAGTTTTGCCGAATTAAGCCATCGCCGTTTAGGACCTCACGATGAACACTATCATAAGCGGCTGCGGCATAGTTGTCCTTAAGCTTTTTTATAGCTAAGCCGACTTCTTCTATACTGGGTGGATGAAATGGTTCTCCATGGACTATATGTGGGTGGGGTTTTCTTCGCAGTTCCTAAGAGCCTGTGTTCCGGCCTTGAAGCCAGCCTCCTGGTAAAACCTCCGGATGTTTTTTCGATCGCCGGACTCATCAATCACATTGGGCCTCCCAGGCTGCGTAGGCCCACTTCTTTCGACGCAGGATCTTCTTCTACTCTCTTCTTGTGGCTCGATATTCTTCTCTCCCGGTACCCTTATTGTGCGCTTCAGCGTTTTCATAAGTGCATCTTTTGTCAATATATACTGCTGTAAAATCGATTAATCGGTAGCCGTTGTCTGTCGTTTCGTGGATTCTGTACTTACCAACTAATCGAACTCTTGATAGGCGGGTTCCCTGTACTCCCCATCAACAAAGAGTTTCGCCCATATAGACTCTTAAAACAATAGTTGTGCCGTTTCTGCCGACTTCTTGGGATCGTATAAGGGTGTCTCTTTGTCAATAGTATTCGGCCACTTAAAGCCTTTTAAGATATAAAAGCACAAGACGTTAGTTTTAGTGCAGAACCGAACTCTTCAGAATTTCATATGGGTAAGGAATATTCAAAGCGTTTTCTTACATTTTAAAGCAGTAGCTGGGAGTAATAAAAAATATAAAAATAAATCTATCGTGAACAGGCTAAGGAAAGACTTCTTGCCAGATAAACACGATCATCGAGACATCACCGATATACCTTTCATCTAAGGTGATTCTCTCAGACCTTTGCCACAAAATAGCTTCCAAAATAGGACAATGGCATAACAAATGCCACCCAATTATTCTGAATCTAGCAATTAGATCTGTTGAAGCCTCTGCAATGACAATAACAAAAACCAATCCTGGTCACATTGAGTGCACACAAGGCGAGTGTTTAAAATTTCTCCATTATTCATCCACCTGCTGGACTTATGGCCTGACACTCGACCATTGTCTACTGCCCGTTTTTGAAAGGACCTACTTTCTCTTCTTCATGTTAACCCGACTCAACCCCCATACGTTCAAATTCTACATTTCGTCCTTTCCTTCATCGGCAATTCTCACAATTCACCCTTTCATCGGTTTCCTTCAATCCTATGCAGCTACCGTCCGTAAAACAATTTCACAATACAAAATTCGCTCCTTTCAATTCGAATACGAACTATTCGCTTCGTTCGAAAATTGATTAACTTCCCTTTTTGTTTTCAATTTACAGTCAGTCAATGAGCCAGTTAAAGTCCATCCATCCGGCCACTCAACGTATGATTATCCGACAAGAAATTTAAAAAATCAAATTATTACCAGGCAAGCGAAGGAGACTTCGTATCCGGCGGAAGTTGACAATTTCGAACCGAAAATTTCGATTCGAGAAAAACCGATTATCGTAGACGAAGAGACTGGCAATACGATAAGCTCTAGCAACGGCATCTACAATAGCAATAATAATGCACCTGGTGACCTGGTAAGTGTCACCATGGAACAACGAAGACAACAGCAACTCGCAGCTGAGGCAGAGAAATTGAATAAATCCTCAACGGTAAATCATAGCATTCGAAATGTCGACCGACGAAAGATCCAATCGAACACAAAGGACATTGAAGATGACTCTGGCAACAATTTCGTATCGGAACGAAAGGTTATTATATTACCAACGTCGATACCAACATCTAGATCGACTCCAACGAATGTGTTTAGCAATGCCGGAGGCAATGGAGTTAAGCTGGACGATGTGGAGTTCCTACATGCAGAGGGTATTGTTCGGAGACGACATCGACGAGGACGGAAAAATCGGTAAGTTTTAGCTTTTATTGTAGTTTGAGATTGGAAACTGTGTTAATCGCACTTTATATTGAATACAATTTTAGATTACTCGTATGTATGTGGTATTTTCCTTTTAGGACGGAAATGGAAACCTTTTACTAATATCCCTTCTAAACTGTGATCTTCTCATATCTTTTTTTTTTTAAGTGACGAATAAGTGATTTGCATTTGCTTTAGACAATGTGTCAAATTGGAAACACTTATACTTTCAATTATCAATAACCATTTGAAGCATTTAATTAATTACTGTATTTCAACCACAAGATTTTGACAATCCTGGATAATTGCTATGGTTATCCCTATTCCTAAAAAGACCATGCTTGTCGAAGGTTTTTGAGAGGCTTATTGCCAGGCAAATACAATTTCTTGCTCAGCCCTTTTCAATCAACAAACCATGACATTCTCAGCGGGAAGTTGGAGCATTTTTTAGGTTTTAGTAAGAGGAGTACACAGCTGATAAAAAGTTTCTTGTGAAGTAGGATGCAAAAGGTCCTTAATGGCGAACAATTTTTTTTCCAGCTGAAGCCTTTAAAACCAGGTGTTCTCCGGGTTTTATCTTGGGACTTCATCTGTTTTGTATGTTCATAAATAACTTCCCAACAGAATGTGAATATACTGCAATCCAGACATGCTCTGATGACTGCCAACTCTATATATCGCGACACTTATACGAAATTGATGAGTTGGCCCACGTGATCAATAAAGATCTGACCAATATCCATCACTGGTCATAAAAAAAAAACCGTCGATGTAATCAGAATTCCTGATTTTTGGCTTTGTAATAATAAACTCGGAGTCGTTGAACCTGTGTCTATACACACACACACACACACACTGTGACGCTGGCAGCCCGGTGTGGGCCAAGGCCTAGCTTCTTGACACTCATTTGTGTTGCTCATGTCTTCATTTTCGGCACATATGAGCGGGGCCTACGATTTATCGCCGAGTCCGAACGGCACTCCTTAGAAAAGCTTCTCGTAGGCAATTTTTTACTTTCGGGAGTTTGCCATTGCCCGCCGAAAGGGTGATGGCGATTTTAAAAATTGTTGATGACCAAGCCAGGAATTGAACCCAGACTTTTTGCATGATAGTCCAATGAGCTAACTATCGCGCCATCGCCATCGCCGTGAACCTGTGTCTAGCCCTGGTTTTATCATAAATCGCCACTTGACTGCCTACAACCTCATAACGTACCTCGCAAATGTTTCATCTATCTACGATGACCCGAGATTACTAACATTAAAGATGGACATATACTTCGCCCTGCAAACAACGAGGTAGAAATGCCAAAAAAATGTGAGGAAGATAAAATTGACCGCACTTTCCAAACAGAGGTCTCTGATGGCATGCATCTGACATGTCAACATGGCCCATTCACATTTGAATCTCCTTGGACTTGTATAAAGCCAGTCAAGTTAACAAAGGGCTCTATCAATCAATTCTGAGTCCAAGGAAAAAGCGATCGGCAAGAGTATATCTGCGTCTGATTTCTTCACTGGTAGCCTGTTGGTTTTTGCTTCTAACTGTGGATCTAAGGTACTGGAAGTCCTTAACTATGTCGAAGTTATAACTGTCACTGACGTTCTGCTCAAGGCATCAGTTGTGTTCATCTTTTTCAGATGACAACTTTTACTTTGTTTCTCTTTCCCTTACCATAAGACCCATTTTGGCTGCTTCCGCCTATATTGCTACGAAAGCTTCATTAACGGATCAGTAGGACGGAATTCTCTGTGTTCGTCCAGAATGAATGATGCATTCTGCCTGACAGCGGTATTTTGAACATCGTTTCCATTATGTGTTCGACTATACTACTTCTTGTCGATGTTCATCTTTGTATTTAAAGTTTGTATTTCTGGCAACGTTATTATTATTCTCCCAAAGAACTATTGAATGTCAGTCCGGGAGGAATTTATATCCATTTCCTCGATTGAGGGCCTTCTTTTTCACTGCTCGAAGCTCTCACGAACAGCTCTGGGCCTTCGATGTATCATTTAACCGCTTTACAACTAATAACCATAGATGCAGCTTCTCCGATGGTATCTTATCAATATTTCCATTCGCGTTTTATGGTTTGCTTAAAATGTTTGAGCAAAGTTTCTTACGGTCCTTCGAACTTTGGTCGTCTTTTTTGAATCCCTGGAAAGTTGGATCTAGCAGGCGATTGATTATTCAGTCCCCTATGGAAATGTCCATTGTTGGACGTGGTATTATGCAGTCTGTATGATCCGATGGACCACTCCAAAACAGTCTAGTCAGTATAGGACCTCCGTCAGCTCATAGGTTGTTAAACAGTGTGTACAACCGACACTCGTTGTCTTTAACACATTTGCCGTGGTCTTCCGTATTGTATCCATCCACCCATATCCGATTCTGTTGGTTGCTGTTTTTTCTTGTTTTGCTTTTCCTCATCAAAGAAGTGCGCTCTACGAGCTTACCTAACCTGAAAGGCCAGTCCCAAACATAACCACTGGACAAAGGATCCGGTGCCAGTAGACTTGGTGAGGTTAACCATCGTTTGATAATAGTTTTTTACGCCGTCATCTCTGCTCTAGACCCTTGCCACCGAGATCAAACTATAATAACTCTAAAGCTAGCTTCGGGCCAAGAATCTCGATTTGACTGCAACCGGATGCTACCGTTGACACGTACATGGGACCCCTCCTCTAGCTTCTTCTTGTAGGACAAGTGTCCTCCAGCGGACATTCTACCTATTCTCTGGTCTACTGGCTCCTATGACTTCCCTTGGGAGTTGAGTGAAAGGTTAAGTTTTAGGTACTCAGATTTCACCACTTAAAGGTGACTTCTTAGTTTATTGGCATACACTTCTCCCTTAAAGAGTGTCGGCGTCGAATTGCATGAACATGGTGGCCACTATTCATTTCCGCGGCACTAGATAAGTTTCTCTTCAAATTTCATCTCCAACAATTCCACTGCTTTGATCGCTGTGTGGTAGGTTGCACCGTCCTGGTGAAACCACATATCTTCGAGATCCATTTCACCAATTGGAGGACAGAAGAAGTTGTTTACCATCTCACGGTTATGAACGCCGTTAAAGGTGATCGTTTTGGCAGCCGCAACTGCTGGTAAAAGAACGGTCCAATTACTTCGCCAAATAGTGGCCGTTTATAGATGCCATCTAGTTTGAAATGCGCCTCATCGGAGAAGACTATTTTCTTCGAAAAAAAAAACTATTCACTAGTTGTTGTCTTTAATTCCACTCTGCTAACGTTCGGCACTGCGCATGTCCTGCTGGCTTCAAATATCATGTCAACTGATCTTTGCAAGAATGTAAATACAAATCTTTGGTAAAGATTCGCTGTTAACAGCTTCGTGAAAGTCTCAATTGATGAGAATGATAGCGATTCGGCCTGGAAGGATTCTGGTTAACACTTTCACTAACAGCTGCGAGATTTTCCTTAGACCGAGCCTCTGGGCCTGTAATTCTTTGATAAATAAGACCACTAATATGTCGGAAGGTGACCAAACAATCAACAACGATTTCGAACCGTCGGTCGCCACCGAAATGGTGAGGAATTGGATTTTCACATTTTCTCGAAAAAGATGGTTCAAAATTTGAAATTGGCGATCCTAATGGGACTCCATTTAGCTCCAGCAAACATCACATCAGCCCCTAAGACCTGCTGATGGGTGCGAGGGTAAGCTAGTAAGTCACTTTCACAACAATGCGCTGATCACTTACGTCCGTACATAAAGGTGTTTAGCCAAAATTTTGGCCCAGCTTAGGCACTGTTCTACATTCGTTGACGCTTAGAGAAAGCAGAGAGGTTGTTCATTTTTCGTATACATCCATAAGCATTCGATTTGTTTTACCTGTAACCTGTGTTGTTCCATAGTGCTCATCAAAAACCTAGTTTTCAAAGAAGCACCAATCTAGGACGTAGACAGTCTTAAGAAGGCTCTAAGTCTAAACAAGTCCTCCTCTGAACCTTACGACTCGGTATCGTTAATACAGCCGAAGGATGCATGAAAGTATATTTCACCGAAAGTACAACAAAACTGCCCTTGACGCATTCGTGTAGAAGTCGAGGACCCACTTCGATTACAAACAATAGTCTCACTTACCTTTTCCTGATTATTTAGTTCAAACGCAAAAATTTATTTAACAAAATTACACCCAGATTGGCGAAATGGATACCAATCGCCAATTTATTCTAGGACGGCCGGCGCATCGGAGCCATATTCCTGCGTTGAAACAGTTGAAAGCTAGACACAGAGTCGAAAAATATTTTTTCGTAGCATTTCTCCTTCGTTTTCTCGTCTGAAATATTCTTATTCGCACCTTGGACATAGGCATTCAAAATAGTAGATCCGCAGTTTGTGCCAAACGCACTGTGGTCAATTTGGTTAAAGGCTATATGATGATGTGATTTCCAGATCTTGAGATGTAAGCCTGAGTTTATTTTAATAACTGCTGAGGTAAAGGATTCTTCCCTAACTCGGTGTTTAAATTTTCAAAGATGACCTCAACGTCATGTCAAGGACATTGCTTATTTGTCTTGATCAGGAGGTTGTAGAAGCAATACTTGGTAAAGTCGTCAATTTCCCCTGTAAGATGTGTGAAGATCTCTTGTCTCCATCTTTTTCGATAACAAATCCACACCGAAATATTGGCTGCTTCTGCTCTCTACTATATAGTGATCGCCATAGTAGATGTCACATGCTTCTTTTGGCCGGCCAATGTCATCGCACTTCTTGGGTTGTAGTTATACCCACTTTGTTGAAGTATAGTTTTATAGGATCCCTTTCCTGTTCGGGTTATAAAGTTCCGAGCATTCTCAATGCGTAGCAGAAAGTTTTTCAGTTACTGGATTGCCAACAGTAAGTCCATTCATATCAGGGACAGTTTTTTTCCGTCCAGCAGTTAGTCCGATGGTACCATACCCAAACCCAGAGGACAAGAGCCTACTGAGGATAATACTAGAAGCCCATTATTGGGGTTCGATCGTTACTGGTGGTTTCGGCTTCTCGATTATCACCTCTGGTTCGACCTGGCTATTTTAAAGAGGCCCACAAAAGTTCATCGCTGAATATGATTCTGACGTCCACGGTGACTTAATCCTGCGAGTTTCTCTACTAAAACGTGCAGAGAGAGATGATGTGATTGTACTTAAGTTGACTTAGAATCAAATGCTTCGCACTTGGACCCAGCGTTTTGCAGAATGCTGATCTTCGTTGTCTACAGCGACCTTGCTTCTCCTCTCTCAACATTCTTTACTTTGATCGGCTTCCCATGGCATATTTGGTTTGTACCTATAGAAAAAATTCACTCGTATACCCGTTTACCTTGCCACTCTGTGGATCCAATGGAACACAGAAGTCTGCACCAATTTAAATGCCTGCTCTAGCTAGCTGTCAAAGCTATTGGGTATATAACTCAATTCGTGCGGTTTTTTATCAAAATTTGAACGTTTATTTAAGAAAAACATGTACAATAGTATTATTCAAAGTATTGCCCATCTGAAGCTATGACTTTTTCTCGTCTTTCTGGCAATTTATGGATCCCATCCCAAAAGAAATGCGCCGGCTTGGCAGCCAAGAATGAATCAAGCCAATTTTTGATATTCTGCTCTGATGTGAACCGTATTTCAGTGAGGGCGTTCTGCATCGACCGGAACAAATGGTAGTCAGAAGGGGTAAGGTCTGGGCTATAAGGCAGGTGGGGTAAGACTTCCCATCCACTGTTTTCCAAATAGTTCTTAACCGGAATAGCAACGTGGGGCCGAGCGTTGTCATGATGGAAAATTATTGCCTCGTGTCTGGTCGCATATTCCGGGCGTTTTTCGGCTCCTTCTCACTTCAAACGGATTAATTGTGTTCGGTAGCATTGTCCATTGATGGTTTCACCCGGTTTTAGCAGCAGGTCTTAATGCTTCCAGTTCTTCATCTTCAAACTTTTTTGGCTGCCCGGGACGTTTATCGTCTTCCAAGCCAAAATCACCACTTTTGAATCGTGCAAACCAATTTTGGCACATTCGGTCAGCTAGCGCATGTTCACCATAAACTTCCACCAAAATACGATGACTTTCGGCAGCAGTTTTCTTCATATTAAAGTAATGAAGAAGAACTCCCCGCAAAAACACTTGTTCAGGCACAAAGTTCGACATATTTGGGTCATATGAATGACATATACTGAAATGACGTACAATGACAGTAGCGCTTCCAACGCATGTTCTAATGGAAAAATACAAGTTACGCCATCTCTTAGCAAACCGCACGAATTATAGACCCAATACTTAGGTGGTCAAAATGTCTTAAAAAAACAATCCTTTCAAGAGAATTCACAGGGTTCCAAATCACACGATGTATACGGCGCATACTTTAACATACGAGTACATACTCAATTTCGAGCCAAAAACTGACGAACAATGAGTCCTGTGTGACTCGGTGCACTATCGTGCAACAGGGATCAATATTTTGGATGACGATATTCGGGTCAAATACCTTGAATTCTAGCCATTAAACGCTTCAAAACTGTAACTATTTCACTAGTTGGAACGAATTTTGCAACGCAATCATGTCCTTTTTGGATCATTTCAGGCGTCCGAACTGAAATTGGCTTCCTGTGAAAAGCATGTTCGGAGAAATAGGTGGCGCTCTTGGTTGCTGAGATATGGCTCGTGTCCGGGATATTATTTGCCGCACTGTGTATTGTAGCTGAAATTTTTTTCAAGAATGCGGGAAACACTAATCCTCATTTCTGTTGTCCCATCTTAGATGTTACAGAATATTTTTTCCTACCAAAAGTGCTTGAGGTTCTATATACTACCAGACATGGCTTGCTCACTCCTAAATAGAGACTGTTTGCCTGTTGAACTTGTCAGTAGATTTATAGATCTGCTAATGCCTTTTAATGTCTTCAATCTACCACATGACCTACCATCACTCTTCCTGCATATTCCTGAATATTCCTTAAACTCAAAAAAACATTTTCATTTCTAATTAAAAAATACGTATTAATAATTCAATTGATTGAATGAAATTTTCTTCTCTCTGATTCACAGGCGAAGTTCGGAAACAGCACGTGATTATAATGCCCGCTTGGAGCGGCTAAAAGCCGAACTTAATCGTCCTGTTCGAACTGCTGACGATTTACCAAAACTTCACAAACGAACTCACAACAAACTCAGTGAAAATATTCCAAATGAATGGGTAGCACCCACAGAACCACTCAATTCAATAGTCAAACCGACCAGTGATTCCACCAAACAGCACCAGCTACCGGTGACAGCTCCTCCTCTAGCTTCAGCAGCGACAATTCAAGGATCGACAAAGTCTCATCACAAATTCATATCTGCTAAAAGTTTTAATTATTCGTCTGAAAACACGGATGCACTGGAGGTCCTCACCAAAAGGAAATCAACGATGGACGCAATCAATGCCGAAGTGAACACATCCCTCGAAATGCAATTACGGAATGAGGAGTAAGTTTCCAATTTTGCCATTTTTCGATGATTTTTCCCACATAATGCACTTTTGCCATTTTATTTTCAATTTTTTTTTAATTTCAATATTTTCACGTTCATTTCGGGGGTATAAATGGATGAAGGTGCATTCATCCTAGACCCTACCCAACCTCTCAAGTCTCATTCACAATTCACACAATCCGAGATAAAGTTTTTGAAAATCAAAAAACAAAAAAACAAAATTCAAGTGTCCGTATAAAAGCCGTCTATCCGTCTGTCTGTTGGCCCGTCATTTGGTTCTCTGTGCCGCACTTATCTGCAACAGAAATTGGCAGCAGCTAGTTAAAATTGGAAATAATTTACACATATAACTTTTTGCATAAATCTATGCAGTCTGTGGCAGATGCATTCCTCCAGAGTGGCGCTTGAATGGATGGCGTAATAAAAGACATCCTAACTCGCCACAATTGGGAGGGAATCCTTTTTTTTTCGATTTTTTTTTCTTTTTAAAATTTCTGGTTGCCCATTTGCCCTCTGGCTCTGAAGGGATATTACATTTTTGTATCACGACTCTTCAAGAGTTATGTATTTGCAACATTTAGGAGTTTCAGTTGGGAAGTTGGGTCAAAACTGAAACAGTGGGAGCAGCAGCAGGAGCTGAAGTAGGAATAAGGGTATCTTCCCGGTTGAATGCAGATGAGCGTTTGCGAATTTAATTGCTATTCAGAAAAATTATTGCAGTTTGTGGAATTGAAATGCATGAAGTGGGATATTCGTATATTGCTTTAACTGAGATACATTTTCTCGATACTTTTAGGGGTCATGATACACTTTTAAAAAATAAAAAAAAAGTTTGGAGGCGGTTTTAAGATGAAAAGGGTCTGCAAGTTTTTGCAACCCATGCTCCTTTTTTTATTAAAATTTTTGAGTATTCAATTTCAGGCTTCACAACATAGGGATAATGGCCACACAGTCCAGTTCCATGATAGTTTTAAGGCCAAACTTAAGGGAATCACCTAGAATGTAAAGATTCAAACGGAAGGCATTTGGTTTGGTAATGGATATTACAAGTGCCTTCTTTTGTTGGATAAAGTATATGACCCACGATGGATTGATCTCTGTGAGACTTATATGCTGGCTGTTTGACTGCTGATATTTTGCCCAAATCCTCTGTAAGCCATTGTCTTACGAATAAATTCTAATAAGCAATAACAGGCCAGATCTATGCAGAAAATGATACCTATTCTGTCGAAGGTCTTTCTGAAATTCCAAATAGAGAGTTTTTCAATATGGACATGGCAATTTTGTATTTGAATAAAATACATAATAATTGAAAGATTCTAGGTGTAGTACACACGTTAAATTTAATAATGCAATTCGATCCCTTTCGTATGGCCACAGCGAGCAAGCTTGCAGCGATCGATCCTTTGGAGCCACTCTCCCACACATGTCGAGCGGGACGTTGGCAATTTTGCGTTCGATATTGGTCCTGAACTTTTCTAATGTTGATGACCTGTTGGCATAACATAACAACTCAACGTAACTCCTTTAAAAAACAATCCAACGTCGTTTAATCGCATGTGCCGGCTTACCATTCGATCGGACTATTTCTCGGAACTACACTATCACCGAACTCCCCTTCAATCGATAAATTGTTTGACCAGCTGTGTGTGGGATGTGGCACCATCTTATTGGAATCACTTATCACTGATGCCAAGTCCATACAATTATGGGCAACAATAATCTTTCAACAGGGCGAACACTTTCATCGACAAAGAAGATTAATAAGTCGGTTTGATCTTGTAAGGGAGTAGACCAAGATCTTTTACACAAAATTCGCTACATTGTGGACAAAGAGACTCCCAATTCCTCCCTCCTTTGAACCCAAGCACTAACTGCTGAGAAATGTTCGTTTGTTTTTAAAGAATATGATCCGATGACTCTACCAGACGGCAACTGTGAATTTTTCGAGATAAAATAGCATTTCGATAATTTCATGTAGATTGTCTTCGGTCCAAATGTGACAATTTTGCTTACTGACATATCCATCGTCAGTCAGCCTCATCACTGAACACAATTTTTCAATAAAACGGCGGATCCAACGCCAGTTGTTTTTGGGCCCATTCACTGAAATTTTGATGCAAACAATGGTCATTTGGCTTCAATTCTTGCATGAGCTGGCCCTTGTAAGCCTTTAAACCAAAATCTTTGGCTACAATTTTGCATAAAGTGGACGGACAAAGACCAAGCTGTTATGAACGCCGTCGAATCGATAAATTTAAATTTCCTTCAATACTCTCTTGGACGGGTGAAATATTCTCTTCAGTGCGCATTCTTCTTACGTGCCTTGATGCCATAGCATCTTTCAAAGAAAATGTGCGAAAAAAGTCAACAATACGGCGAAAAGCGATCTCAGATGGTCGATTATGTCGGTGTTATAGAGTGCTCTATTATTTTTGAGGTACAAAACATCATTTTGAAACCAAATTTCTAAAATTTGGCAATGTTCGATAAATTTGCAAAAAGTACAAACAATTGGTGTTACAAAAAAGCACCCTTTCAAGTAGTCTATTCCATCTCTTGAATCACCCTGCCTATCGTTCAACCGATCCTTCCTCTTGTACTTTACGGCCGGCCGCCAGTTGGATTTCGTAGTCTGAATTTTGCTCCCAATACATACTCACAGATTTGTTCCCTTGCTTTTTGAAATCAACTTTAATATTCCTATCTCCGTATGCTTCTTGTCAGTGCCAGGACTGTTATTTGTTATGTTTTCATTGGTCGGGGAATCAATGCCACTCAAACGTCTGTAGTGGTTTTAAACTCTGGAGAAGTATGGAGTATTGGAAAATTGTATCATTACCTCATCTGAACTTTTCGAATCTTCAAAGGACACCGAGTCCGTAGTGATCACCATCGAGCTCGAGCATTCGCAAGCAGTTGCGTGTATGACGATAGATTTAAAAGTGGTGGCTTTGGTCATTTAAAGAATGTCATGTACACATAGGACTGACAACACTGCCTCTGAAAATGGACTGTTAGTGGACTGTTTCACGGGCAGTTCAATGTACCCCAGTTGTATGTCAGTAGTACGTTAGAGCCGGAAACTTGGCGACAGACACGCTTTATGGAAAGAAGCTCTAATGCTGTACATTCGAGCCAGATTAATGACAAGATTGTCCACAATTATTAGGTTCGACCTATTGTACTAAACCTAGTTAGGGTTATATTTTGGTACTGTGACCCTTATGTTCTTTACAAGCGAAGACAAGCCCTAACGCACTCCATCCTTAACACCCGAACCTCTTCCTTTGAACTTGATTTCACGTTAAACTACGCAGAACTCCCAAGTACATAGATGGGATGGCCGAGAGTCATGTAGTTTATTTCATTCCCCGTCGTATCGAGTTGGCTGCCATAAAACAGTCTCTTTGCTAGGGATTCTCATCAAAGCCATGTTGCAGGACCATATCAATACTCTCGATATTTGGACCTAATATAGGCGCGATCGAGTCGGCTGCGTACGATAGGGCATGCTGAAGTGATTTCACAAGTTCACTTGCGTAGATGTTAAGTAGCATAGGGGAATTATCTGCAACATTTTTGACGTTTAATCTAAAAGTCATATCACTATTCTTCACGATGAACAGTTACAGGAGCGAATACCAAAAAGAATGGACAACGGCGGTTTACTTATATCTAGCCTGCTCAACTTGAAGAAAAGGCTGTTTAACCAGTTTTTAAAGGCCTTCTAAAAGTCAATCAAGCAGACCCCAGTCATTCCTTCTTGATTTTGTTTTATTGGATATCAGATTCAAGTTTGAACGCAGCAAGTGAGGCATCAATGCTCTGTTAATCACTTTTTAAATATTCCGTTTCGGAAGAAGACTTTGAAACATTGGGCGTTCTTCAATGCACTATCAAACAAGGCGGTGAAAATGTCCTCCATTTATAGTGAAAACTCTCGAAGGACAGTATTCGAAAATAGGTTTGCACTGATTTCTTATTTCTACAGTACAGTAAATCCTGAATTCTCTAATCAGTAGTTCCAATTTTAAAAGCAGAAATTGTTTAAAAGGTTCCCATTCAGGTCGTGGTTATCACTAATAGTTATAAAATAATTGTTTCCCGATTAAACCCTCAGGAATCGAAAAAGCGCCTTGAGTAGGGAGAGATCATGTGCAACCACTTCGGAGAGAGATATAGAAGATACATGCCTCTAGGACCTGCAACATACTCTTTTCACATCTGTACACCCTTTTAAATCTTAAGCATTTTCAAATGAAGATCGCAGCAGTACCCAATGAGGTAAATTTAGTGGGTAAATTTAGTTTATGTGCATACCCCGGTCTTGTATTTGCCTGATCTGTCCCTAAATATAGACGGATAGTTAGCATATCAGATATAGTTTTCGGTACTTCGGTTTTTACTATCGTGCTTTCCCTAACTGCCGCCGATTGACTGGTATTTGACTAAAGATATTTAACTTTCAAGCTGCCAGACCAGATTTACTCTCCCTTACACCAAGTAGGCGAAAGCTGGATCTCCTTCGTCGCCCTATTCCTGCCCAGAGCTCATTCCGATTTGTGGTCCTTCCCTTACTTGACGCATCTAAACGACACCTCACTGATGAACTAAATATCAATTCTGTAATACTTTTAACATTTAATCGTGCAATGAAATAGTTATTGCCTATAGTCCACTTATATAATTCAATTGTATCTTTAAATTCCCTTTCAAAAATGTTGATTAGTGGGATATTTTACGCTGCTGATATTACTGTTGTTACTGCCCTTTCTGATGTTTTTTTCGGTGGCAGCTAATTCAGATTGTACTGCTTTAACGATACTGCTGTTAGCAGTTTCAGCTTATTTTGTCATTCTGCTGCTTCTGTTGTTGCTGACGGAGAAGATGCAGCTCTTTGTGCTCCCACTCTCTCCTTGCCATTTGTTGAGCTTTTATTACTTGGACTCTGCTTCAACAAATATACTCAATTCAAGCTATCGTATGTGGTCTCAGGTCTGATATCCACAAAATTAATGCTGATGTGCCTAAGGGTTCCCTTCTGTCTTCGATACTTTTTTTAATTTTCATTGAGTGGGACTTCTAATCCAATATATTGCTTTCCTGGCAAATATAGTACTTTCTCCTTGGTTGTAAAATGGAACCGGCAGCGTATATTAAGCCCATTAAGTACTAATGCTTACAATATAACCAATCGGAGATGCTTCCAAAGCATTATGCTGTCTGATGTCCATAAAGCGAAACCGAAAATCTTTTTCAAGGGGCTTGCTGGGCTACAGAATTGTTGTCTTCCATAACTCCCTTAAGTAAGTCAACAAGCCTTAACCATTGTCGTACTCTATAGGCAGATGAGTTTTGCAGAAATGCCAAAACTAGGCATGGTAATATGAAGGTCTGAAATCGCTCCCATAAGACGCTATTGTAAATTGAATTCACAGTACAGAAATGAATAAAATCTCGAACATGATGTTTAATAGGGTGATTATGCTATAATTGACACGGTTAGATGGTTTCCCTTCTTAAGAAGCCGGCAAACAAGGGGTTCCATAGCCATCAGTCATCAGCAGTCTCTTTTGAAGGCGACCACCTCTTGTCCTGTTTACCTTCTTGATTGTTAGCTCTCAGGAATTCAAGTTGTGATTCTCAGAATAAATCTAATACATCAAATATGACGTCTATGATGGCTGACTGGTAGTAACAGTAGGACACCCGGATACGTTCTTGATGACTCGATCAGAAAGCGTCGATCTGAAAGCCTCCCGTGAATCTAGCCTCTCAACGTCAAATTTTTTAACAAAACTTTTTGTAGACTATGATCCTAGTCCCACTGCAACATGAAAGCCTGATTCGTTGTTAGCTCCTCCAAACGTTGGAACATCCAGAACAACAGAGCAGTGTTTTACATTGGAAGAAATGTGACGAATCTGATTGACGATTGTTGATCAACGAACTGCAGCTCCATTTTCTGATTTTGAGATGTGAAAAATATGTTTTTCGCCGCCGCGAAGTCATTTATTTTGAGACTATTTTCAGAGCTAGTTTAAGTAAATGTTTGCTTTACGGCAGGAGCGAAAACGCATATCAGGTTTATGCCGACAAGTTTAGCCGTCATGCAGTCAGACGATCGATTCGATGCATGAATCCCAAAACTTGTTGCCTAAGGCTTTCTCCATCGCACAATATGACACACTTTCATTTGCTGTGATCCACATGAGACAGGTTATCCGAGCCAATTTGTCACAGTATATAAATTCTTGTGTGATTGTCTGATCCAGTGGCTTGATTTCCAATCTGAAGAGTCAGATCAGTGTAAAACTAAGACTAAGTAGCCGTCTTCTGAATTAAAGGAGCCGCCCTAGGCAAACTTGAATCTTCTTCATCATCAGCTCTATGTCAACCGACTAGGTAGAGCTAAGTTTGTTGAAAACAGCCATATATGATCTGCCTCTAAAGTCTCTGATGATTCCCTCTTGAAAATTTGTCATGTTGCCTGGAGCATGCATTCATTATGCAATGAAGTTCACCCAACTTGGTCTCCGCAATGTCAAGTATTCATAACTAGTCTCACTGCTCGACTCAATCACCAACTGTTTTTGAAACTAACATCTCTGTACAATTTTTATGCCTGTGACAAAAATTCGCATTCTACCTGCATACCATACTCGTAGATGCACTATAAATTGTTCATATTTTCGATTTCCAATTTTTTTCACTGACACCAGGCAGGTATTCCAAAAGCCGAAGCATCTCTGAATCCCCATAATAATCATCCCTAAGCTACCCAGAATTCATGTCATGCTGTGCTTCACATTCAAAATAGTTTTCAAAAATACCATCCTTCCTCCACCGTCTCGTCACCACCACCACCTTCGATATAATCCGCTAAATCCGAGAGAGGATTAAAAAATCATCCATTACCAGGAAAAAAAAACAAAGAAGGGGGGAAGGTGGTATTTACAAAAAAAAATAAAAAAATTGTCTTCACACACAAAATTCGTTGCTAAACAAAAATTGTTTTCCCATCCTTTCTCTCTCGTTCGCAGGAATCTAAAACATTTGGAACACCATCATCGGATGGCTCGAGCAGTTACTGCCAAAAAGGAACGTGTCTGGGATTACGGCGTCATCCCATACGAAATCGATGGCAACTTCAGTGGATTACACAAAGCGCTCTTCAAGCAGGCGATGCGCCACTGGGAGAACTTCACATGCATTAAATTCGTAGAGCGTGACCCAGAGAACCATCCCAATTACATTGTCTTTACCGTCCGAAGCTGCGGGTAAGTATCAAGAATAGGTTGTGTGTTGTAGAAGTAGTACTCGTATCTGTTTCCGTCCGTAGCCATACTTGGTGCCACGGAACGGATTACGGGCACTCGTATGCATGCTAAACTTATGTATTATGCCGTGGCCATGGTAAGGAATCCCGAAATTCCAAAGCACCATGTTCCGGTTTTTTTTTTATTTTATTTTTTTTTTTCATTTTGTTTTGAGTCTCCCGATGGTGGAGTCCACGAAATATACCTACACATGTGTGTATGCGTTTAACTGACTTTTTCACTTTCATTTTTATTTTGTTTTGGATTATTTTAGATGCTGTTCGTTTGTGGGCAAACGAGGTAATGGCCCACAGGCCATCTCCATCGGCAGGAATTGCGATAAATTTGGCATTGTGGTCCATGAGCTTGGTCATGTCGTCGGATTTTGGCATGAGCACACACGTCCCGATCGGGAAAACCACGTTGTCATCGAACTCAATAACATAATGAAGGGGCAGGATTATAACTTTAACAAGTTGACAGGAGACGATGTTGACTCACTGGGCATGGCCTACGACTACGACTCCATAATGCATTATGCCCGAAATACATTTTCGAAAGGCACCTATTTGGATACAATACTGCCAATCGAGATAAAGGGTAAAAAGCGACCCGAAATTGGACAGCGTTTACGACTGAGTGCCGGCGACATCTCACAAGCTAAACTTCTCTACAAATGTCCGAAATGCGGGCGAACTTTCCAGGAGAACACTGGCAATTTTACCAGTCCATCGTATTTTACAGCCGTCGCTGTCAATGAGACGGAACGGTGTGAGTGGAGGATTACGGCCACACATGGAGAACGGATTGTCCTGCGGCTAGAGAATCTGGTATGGGGGTACACGTAATATGACCACCACAACTTGGTCTTGGTTTCAGTCTGGATGTTGGTTTTACTAACTTAATGTTTTGTTGTCATTCCTTGTTGTAGAATATATTCAAATCGGAGAAATGTCAAACGGATTACTTAGAGATACGTGACGGTTACTATTTTAAGTCACCACTAATTGGACGATTTTGTGGGAAAGCTGCAAAGGAGGTCGTGACCACTGTGAGCAGCCGAATGTTACTTACATATGTGAATGGACATCGTAATTCTGGTTATCGTGGCTTCAAAGCTGGCTTCGAAGGTAAACTTTTAATTGAAAATATGTTGGGGCCTGCACCAAGTCGGACACATGTGCGATTGGGAGGTTTCATTTAGCAAAAACAAAAAATTAATTCAGCAGTTTTCGTATGGTGCTTGTGAAGTACCAGAGATTTTTATGTGTTGTGTCGATAGCAAACACAATAATAAAATTCACTTTAAGGTTTGCTCTCTGTTGCTGTTGTTATTGTTACTAATGCTGCTGCAACTCGTCTTAAAAATCACTGCCTGGCATTTATTTATTTATTCTATACTATAGGTAGCTTCTACCCGCGATTTTGTCTGCGCAGGATTAGTACTTCCTTCGAGTAGCCTATTTTCTTTTCCTTGGTCCCATCTATGTTTATACCAAAATTCATCAAAAATAAATTGAATTTGGCGTAATAGACAGACAGAGTTACTTTGAGAGGCCCTTGTTCTACTCGTATGTAAATTTAAACTGAGAATTTTTGATCATGATTCATAATATGCATAAACTGCTACCTTTAAGATTGGACCCTGTGATTTATTGCCAGGTATTGCAAATGCAGCTTTTAATAGAAACTGCAGACGCTTAAAATTAAATGGTAAGTTATTTGGTATGATTGGGATGCGTGGTATAAGCACATTGTCTCCCTTGGCTTCGCCAGTTAAGATTGTGGCCTTCACAATTTTCCTTCCTAGTTCTGTGACTCGTAACCGATACCGTTGCATAGTGTTGACGAGTTTAAGTTGCGCATTAACAAAACGGGTTTATAAAAAAAAAAAAAAAAACACTGTGGCGCTGGCAGCCCGGTATGGGCCATGGCCTAGCTTCTTCACACTCTTTTGTGTTGCTCATGTTTTTTCACATCATTTTTGTCACATCTGAGTGGGGCCTACGGTTTATCGCCGAGTCCGAACGGCACTCCTTAGAAGCTTTTTCGTAGGCAATTTTTTACTTTCAGGAGTTTGCCATTGCCCGCCGAAAGGGTGATGGCGATTTGAAAAATTGTTGGTGACCCAGCCAGGAATCGAACCCAGACTGTCTGCGTGATAGTCCAATGAGCTAACTATTGCACCATCGCCAACAAAACGGGTATAAATACTTTCAATTCCAACTTATGGGATGGCACCCCGGATAACTCCAAAGAGTTTAGGAGTTCCACGGGATAGCTCGTAGTGTCATCGGATGACATGAATGTGTCGATGGAGTTGTACACTAAAGTTTCGGTAGTTACGTATTTCGTACAAGATTTTTCTATTTATTTTCGCAACAGTCTCATTTTTTAGTGCCAGTATGGTTCTTTCACACAACCAGTTTTCGTCGTTAATATTGTGTTGCAGATTTGGAAAAACTTGAGCAATAAGGTCGTCTTCCGACTCAACATTACCAGAGGAAGCCACAGCTAATGCAACGTTACGATCCCTACGAATTTTTGCTAAGAGCAAATTAAGCAAAAAGCTTAAGCTTATTCCGGCCGGGGCATCGAGAAAAAAAGGCCGCCTTCACCAAACTCAACTCGTTGTAATATTTTGTCATAAATGGCTTTTTTGCTCGGGTAGCAAGCCTATGCCAGTGTATTTTTTGCAATTTTTGCATTGCATGTGTACGTGAGATGTTCTATGAAATGTGTTGGAAGCTTGACATCTAACTTGTATGTGCGAATATTTGTCATGCAACCCACTGGAGTTTCATTTTTAATGCATTTTTATTTCAAAAATTCAATGACTCTTACATTCTAGACAAAAATATGCTTAAAAATTAGCTTAAATAACTTAAAATAAAACAATCTATCTAAGTTCAACATTACACTTAACCTGTACCTTTCAACGTAACGTACAGAAGTTTGTTTACTATTATGTATTAAATATAATTAAAATTAAGAAAACAACTTTTTATTTAAGAAAACTTAGTGAATAGACTTTTTAGTAGTTGAGTCGCCTGTCCGCAGCTGTTCGAGCGACGTGGAAGATTAACGGCACCGCTAATCTATCCTGGATCAGTCCTTTTTTGTCGAAGTAGAGGAACGCTTCTGGAAGAATAAAGCCGTCAAAGCGAACTCTCTCGTGATACATATTATTGGGGTAGTAAGCCCCAGAGATCAACACCCGAATCTTTTCCTAAAGACTTGTTCTTACGTTGAACCTCACGGGACAACCAAATACAAGCATAGGCCTAATAAGGGCCATGTAGCAGATCACCTTTACCCTCGCATCGAGTTGCCTGTTATAAAACAGTCTCTTTATAAGGGCAAAAGCTCCTTTGGCTCTGGCCAGAGCAACATCTATATGTTTGTTAAAATACAGATATTGATCTAGCCAGATCCCAAGGTATCTGACTATATTTCGACAAGCAAGTGGCTGCCCGAGTTGTCTAACGATCTGAAACTTTCACCATTTTCTTCTGGTATCCGCAAAGGCCCCAGACAAAGGCGTCCTAAACAGAATGGTTTCCGACTTCTGAAAGTTGATCTTCAACTTCCAGATGTCGCAATATTGTTTAATTTTATCGAAGTCACGTTGCAAAAGAATGTTTATAACCTCAATCTTTGGACCCGATCTGTACGCGATTAAGTCGTCTGCGTACGCTATGGCATGTTAAAGTGAACCTATCAGATCACTTGTGTTAATGTTGAAAAGGATTGGCGAATTGACCGCACCTTGTTGCAGACCGTTTTTAATGTTGAATGTACCAGTAGAAGTCACATCGCCATTTTTCACGATGAACTGTCTATCTAAAAGCATATTGAAAAGAATACGAGTATATAGCAGTGGTTTACTAATGCCCAGTCTGTTCAGCTTGTAGAAGAGTCCCTCTAACCATACGGTATCGAAAGCCTTCTCCAAGTCGATCAGGCAGGCACCCGTGCACTGTTTCTTGGCTTTGTTCCATTGGACATCAGAAACCAGTTTAGACGCGGCATGAATAACATCATGTCCCGCCTTGAAACCGAATTGATTATCCGGAACTATATTTCTGTCCTCAACCCACTTAGTCAGGACTCTATTGATGACTTTTTTGAAAACCTTACTGATGTTTGGAAGGAGACTGATCGACCGGAGATTCGCCGGATTGGAGGTGTCTTCATCCCTTTTGGGGATGGGATGTACCACCGCAGTTTTCCAATGTGCTGGATAATGTGCATTATTCATTGCATTGTTAAACAGGGTGGTATAAATGTCCACCGCTTCTAGTGGGAGATGTCGAAGTGGGGAATGTTCGGTATTCCATCGGTTCCCACTGATTTCTTACTTCTAATTGTGTCGAAGATCGTTTGAAGCTCTTCCTTCGAAATGAACGGGGGTCGTTACCTTTCATTGGCGATGACATTATTTGCCATGTTCTCGTCACTGAACTGGGTGAAACCCGTGTTCTCGATTCGCCAGTTCACTATTTCATTTCGAAGGTAGAAATTGTGCACAAGGACTCGATTTTCCAAATCGTGGTTCGGACCAATGATGTCATTTGTCTTGTACACTTCCTGGAATGTCGGTCCTGAAGCCTCTACCTTCTCCTGTGGAGCTTCGATCACAAAGAAGGGTCATCATCAACAGCTTCATTTGGATCTATGCCTGCTGTTGAGAGTATGCGTTCGTTGTCAGTCGTTCAAGCGATTTTTAGACATGAAGGGTCGTCTTGATCTTTCCTCCGAAAAATTTTATTTATTTACGGGAACATATTCTGGTTGCTGGTGTTATTTTATTGTTCCAATACAAACTTACAGAAGACCTGTAATTTTCTTTTATTGATGTTTGTCTGTACAAAGTCTTTAGTCTTGACAGCAGTCGGTTTTATGTCGGTACAATGCGTCTATAGTTGAATTGCGGAACAAGTCTCCATTGTCAGTGTATTGATACCTAGGTATCGTTTTGTCCATAGTTCGTTTAATTGTCTCGTCCATTAGTTTTAGATACCTGTCAATCTCCTCGTTTGGCAGATTTCTGTTGGACGGTGGGTAGAGCGAATTCGAGAGAGTACTCTAGTCAGTGTCCTGGAGAAGTGTGTTCAACGCACTCTACAATAGTTGTAGGAATGCCTTTGAACATACGCATCAAATGGAGTGGTCACTTTTTGTTTGGTCAGCGGTATGACATTCTTTTTGAAATAGGTTCGATGGTTGGGCTTCGAAAAACGCATGAATTATTTCCGGCTGAACAATTTTGTTCTGGACGAGACATCTACGGTTGTCATGTTACACGCCCCATATTATCTGTGGTGATCTGAACTGTAACTTACTTGACGCTTCCAAATCTGCTGACCTATTTGACTCTTCGCGGTAAATAATACCTTACCCACTCATCATTCAAACAATCCCAGTACACTGCTTGATCTCTTCTTCACAAGCGACTTAAACAAAACACTCCTGTATGACCAACTTCCTGCTTCAGGTTTTTCAAAGCATGAACTACTGTATGTAACTCTGGATTTCCCTAATCGCTCTCATACTGATACCTTCCAGTATAGAGACTTTAAAAATATTGATTGCGTATATTTGAGAAAGCTCTACTTGTACAAGTAATCCAACACCTCGCAAGACATCAGCTAGGCTCGCGTCAATCGGGTTTTCGAAGAAAGCGAAGCTGCAAAACCGCTCTCTTATTTATCACTGATGAGATTCGAAATGGTCTCGATCGAAATGAGCTTACCATTTTAACCCTTCTCGATTTCTCAAAAGCTTTCGATACGGTGAACCACGCACTCTTGTGCTCTAAACTAAGCCATTTTAATTTTTCTACCCTATCGGCAAAATTGGTATATTCATACCTAACTGGTAGACAACCATTCGAAGTCATTTGGGACCGAGCATCTGAACTGTTATCAATATTATCAATGACAACTGGGTCTACACTCGGGCCAATTCTTTTTCCCTAATGTTGTACATCACTGCAGCGTCCATATGTACGCAGACGATGTGCAACTATTTATACAAAGTCCTTCTAGTTTGGTAGAATCTACGGCAGTAAAAATGAATGAAGATCTTAGTAATATCTTGAACTGAGCGCAGGCTAATAACCTTTGCCTACACCCGAGAAAATCAAAAGCCATCGCTATTTATCGAAACAACATAGATCTGACCTCTTTTCCATTGCTGCAGCTAGGATACTCAAACATCGAATACGTTGAGTCCGTTCAAAATCTAGATAATACCTTTAGTCGTACATTATCGTGGGACGTTCATATCACTGCAACAGTTGGAAAAGTTTATGGCTGTCTCCGTCTTCTCTGGGCTTCAATTGTAGTCTACAATAATATTGCACGATACATGTATGACTTGCGTAGATACGACCATGTTTCGTCGTATGCCAAAACAATCTTCGGATGTTCCCTTGAAAACTTACTGCAATACTTCTCAATGACTTGTATTTATGACATTATTCAAACACAACAACCAGACTATCTTTAGAGTGAGCTAAGGTTTCCTGTATCGCAGCGAACCTTTGTACTAATCCAGCCAATGTACTGCTGTCTAACATCAGAACGCCAGTTCTTATAGGTAGTTCATGCCACTCGCCTATGGAACACCCTTTCGATGGAACTGAGAGGGATAAGAAACGTAAAGCACTTCAAAAAACAACTCCTTACACATTTGGCCATTGATCACAACTAATTTACGTTTTTATAAATTTATATCTATTATTTCTGTCATATTTTAATTTCTTTTTAATTGTGAAATACTCAACCTTTCCTTATAAGATTTTTGTAATCTTAATGTACAACTACATTATTTCTTTAATACATTAAATACATCAAACCCCAAAGAAAATAATCGAGTGGTGCCAAATCGCATGATAGCGGCGGCCAATTGATGAACGATTGCCGTGAGATGACCCAGTCCCTAAATTTCACCTTCTCAACTTCGAGCGTTGCTTCGATTGAATGGCATGTACCGCCATCTAGTTGAAACCACATCTCGGATGTCGTGCTCTGACTATAGAAAGGGTTTACATCGCTCTATACCTGAGATCATTTCTGGTAACGGTGTTTCCTTTCGAATAGTAAGGTCCAATGATGCCGCTTTGCCATAAACCGCACCAAACAGGCAATGTTTGTAGATGAATTGATGCTTAGCCGAACATTTGTGGATTGTATTCGCTTCAATACTGGCAATTTAGCTTATTAACATAGCCGCTGAGCCAAAAATGGGCCTCGCCGGAGAAGATAATTTTTTGGCCGAAATTCGAATATCCGGCCAACATTTACGGCGCCCAATCAGCGAACTCACGGCGTTATTTTTAGCCGTCCGGCTTCAATTCTTGCACAGCACAATTTTATACTGCAGTAAGCCTTTATCCAACCAAGAAATAAGCCGAGTTGGCTCTCTGGCTATGCCCAATTCAGCTGATCGGCCCCAAATCGACGTTTCTTAGTCTTCTTTGACACTGGCTGCTACGGCGGCTATGTTTTCTTCATTTCGAACTAATCTCTGTCTGGTTGGTGGCTTAAGATCCAGAAAAGTGTACTCACACCCAAACCATTCCACGGTGCGATTAATTGCCTCCACACAATTATGTCAATATCATCGGGGGTATTTGGGCAGGCTTTTCAAACATTGTGCCTCCGGTGTGCGGCTTTGACGGAGCAGCGACTGTTCTCATTAGTCATTCTGCACAGACGGATGAACTTGGCAGAGATGCCAATACTAGACGTGATTCAATACATATATGTAGCTCGTCTCTATAAACGTTGTCATATGCGGCTTTGAAATCGTTGAAAAGATGTTGGGTATTGATTTGGATTTCTTAAGCATTTCCATAAGACCGCACTGATAGGGGCCCATCATTGTTGACAATTTGTTTCAGACGTTTCCATATTGATAACACTTAAGCTTGGGGATCGCTTTTTAGCAGCTACTTTGTTTGATATTGCTATCCTTACTTCATTTTGGTCAGTTCCACGGATGTTTTGAATATCATCATGTAAGTTTCCACTCAGGCATAACTTTGGGTCTACACAGACCTAAGTATGATGAGGTATAGAAATGACTCGGCTCTAAATACCTTATCTACCTTAGGAACCCACCAACGTAACCTAATATATCATCGTCTACTTTGAATGGTCTATTCTGTCTGGCGGCGAGATGTTGTGCTTCTTCTTCATCTCTACAGGCTTCTGTACGGGTCTTCTTGTCTTCTTTTTGTGTTTTCCCAACATTTTTCATCAACTGAGGTATTACTTGATCAGTTCCATCAGATGCCACTGGCCTTTGATGTTTGATGCTGACTACATAGAAATTGTTGAGATTTGGAGGTACGCCTTCGTCCAAGATTCTGGCGGTATCTTCCGATTGTTGTCTTTTTACGTTGTAGCTCTTCACAGTTGTTCTTCTTTGCTGTGGCGCTTGAGAAATCCGTATTTGCACTTTGGCTGCAGCAAGGGGGTGATCCGAGACAATGTTGGTTGCCTGGAACCTCAGACCTTTAGATTACTGGGGCATGCACGTCTATCGCAGTGCGTCTCATGGTCCAGAAACTACCACGTCCTCTTGTGCATATTAAGATAAGGAAACCGTGTACTTGTTAAAGCAATATTTCGCCCGGCTAGAAAGTCAATAATACCAAGTCCCTGTCAGACATGGTGTTGTATTGGCAATGCTTACAACTGTCCTACCAAAAATAACCTTTCCTGTCCTGACATTTAAATTCGGAAATTGCTTATATGTACATTTATCTAGTTGAGCAACTCAACGTCTTTGGTAGCGTGCTTCTTGTCTTTCAAAGGAGTTTGGGGGCATATTAAGCTTATGTTAGCCGGTACGAGTAAAGGTGTTAACATGCAGTAACCTGGGACCACTGCTACAAACTTTATTGCTGTGGTCTGCTCCAAAAGACAGCGCATTGGACAGTCTTAGTCGGTATTGACTTGATTATTTAAAACACATGTGCATAAACTTTGGAGTTGATGTTGCCAGCTTTTTTGGTGTCCTTACAAAGTCGCTGCAGATCTGCTTTACACCAAAAACCGAGGTATTCCTCAACACTGCCATTTACTCTTCCTATACCTCCCGCTAACTATTTCCATCACTCTAACACTAAGACCTCTCTCTGCCATTTATGTAAATTATATAGTTGTTGGCAAACTTTTCCACTATTCTTTAACGGTCACAGCGAAAAAGGCAATCCATTTAGCTCGCCAAAGCCCAACGAAAACAAACATAAAACATTTGGTCTAAGCGACCAGCCAACATATGCGGTAGCATTCTAAAATGTTGCCAATTGTTCGCTTGAGTTATTCAGGAAGTGCACTATTCCAAAACCAAAACAAAAGACAAAATATAAAATAAAAAGGAAAATAAACTCTCCACAGAAAGTACACTGTCGTCGGCCGGTTCATTCAACTGCAGATTCCTTTTGAATATTCAAATTTAAGGCACACAAACATACACAACAGTGGTGCAGAGGAAGATTTAGGAATTAGGACACTTTCGCCGTTGTATAGGATGTACTCGCACTGTTTATTTCATTTTGTGTCTATAGTGTCAGTGTTGCCCGCCCAGTTCCACTGAAGGATTACTACTTTACAATACTTTGTGCATTAAAAAAGCTGCATGCAGCTCTTACCGTGGAAGTCATAACGATTCAAATGGTGCCACTTCGATCTTTCCTCCAATCGATCTACTCTCCACTAAATCGCGGTTAGAATTAATGTCGTAAGCTTCTGTAGCACAGCATATTCAGGTCAAAGTCACATGGCATTTAAGGATTTCCGCTGTCTCCACTTTGGGACGGTGGCTTACCTTTTAGAGTCAGAATTCGGAAAGTTTAACCAATAACTCTTTATAATTTTAGGATGTTTGTCCATACACAAAGTGGCTTGGAACGGCCGATGGTGTTGTCTTCTCGTCTGTTAAGTTGATATTTATTCGATATAGCGAAGTAGCAACTTTCAATTACTCAAAAAGGGGGCTTGCAACTTTATGCGTTGTCAAGACTCGGGTCTTTCGTGGTCGATGCCTTGACGCTACATTTCCTGAACTGTTGTCTCACTACACAAATCCTATGTCAACTGGTACTATACCAACTGAAAATTCAGCTTATACGAGCGATTGCGGTTCGAATGTTGGTATTATCTCCCATAGGACGGTTACAGCTCTCGTTTTCCTTATCAACCCCGAGCTTGGTCTAGATGTCCTTACATAGTTGCTTAACAGACTCTCGATCTGTAAAAGGCCTTTGCCTGAAACATGGCAGACTGCCACTCTCTTTAGTCCCAAGCGCACTGTGTCCAGATACCTGGACCAGGCGCTTTGGCACCTACGATGGCTTGTTCTTTTAAACGAATATTCAGTCTCCCCTGGCGCCTCGAACATAGGCCCAATGATTTGAAAACACCCGATTAGTGTTTTGTAGAGAACAGATTTCATCTTTCTTTCTTAGAAGTCTTGAACTCATTTGTTTGCCAAACCGAAGTTTTCTAGGATAAACCTTCACCGAATCACCACTACAGAGTCATTTGTGGAGTTAATGTTTACTCCGAGGTCCCAAAAGTATCCGACCTGACAAAGAAGACGGTAAAAAAAAAATGGAGAAATAGTACGTAGCACTTTTTCCAGCGTTGTTCTTCGATGTGTAGCTTCGATACCCTCTTTATAGTAGGAACCGTCAATCTCTTCAAAACAGCCATTTACCGCAGGCTCTATCTCCTGTTCTCCCCTTTCAGTCCACTGTTTTGACTGTTTCTTCATCTCACGTGTGAAATTCTGGACCCATGTTGCATCCATGATTATGAATCGACGCAAAAACGCGGCTTTATTTCTGCAAAACATTGCCAAACACTTGACAAAAACATCCTTATGACGCTGTTTGTGCTCCATTGTGAGCCAATGCGGCACCCACCTTATGCATACGAGTAGCTTTGTCATGTCAAAATTTCGTTCAAAATACGATGCACAACATGTTTTGAAATGTCAGCGATCTCACGCACTTTTAGTCGACGGTCATCCAAGAGGATTTTGTTGATTTGGTTAGCATTTTGTGGCATAGTGACCTCACGTGGTCGACCACTGTGGTGTTCGTCTTCGGAGCTTGTAGGACCTCGCTTAAATTTAGCTACTCAATACTTTATTGTTGTAAACGAAGGAGCAGACAGATTTTTGCCATAATTTCAATTTTACTGAGAATTTTCGCTTTTGTTGGCTGTTAAAAAAGTGCTATGCAACGTAGCGTTGTCAACTTTATGGACAGACGCTTCCTTACTTGTTGCTAGAATTTACTTGGTTTTATCTCTAGCTAATTCAAGGTCAACACATTCCACCTGTTCCTCATTTGCCGTAAAAGCTTTTGTTACTGCACGCTGGGAGCGACCACTTTAGCCAGAAGCCACACTGGTTTCCTTAATGACTGGATGTATTTTGTTTTGCTCTTACTGTGTCTACATGATGCCCATTGAATAGCTACAGGAAGGGCTATATAAGCAATAAGAGCATCTAATGCCTGTGCATCTGTGCCTAGTATCCTTCACTGTTTCGAAGAGCCTGCGTTCCTGGCTTGAAGCCAGCTGCCAGTCGATCAGCTTTCCTAAAAAAATAAACATACGTCATTTCTATTGCGGGATTCTCCGGTATCCTTGAACTAGAAGTCTGGTCCTTTTCTTTTAACGCAAGATCTTTCTCTCGTCCCCTTTTCTGGCTCGATATTCTTCCTTCACTACCCTTGTCTTGTGCTGCAGCGTTTCGGCGTACGTAGTCATCATCATAGTTGTTTTCGGTGATGGCTGGTACCCTTCGATGATGTTAGCAACCACTTTGATGATGTCGTGATATTAGTTGCACAGATTGCTGGCGTTTGTGAGTGGTAATTGCACAGCGAAGAGTCTCTCGCTCAGACGGTCTTACTATTCCAGTCGTGCTGAGGCGCCTAATGTTGAATTTATTTTTCGCAACTACTTCTTACTGGCTGCAACAAGAAAGTGGTCAGAGTCGATATTTGCCCCTCTGAACGTTTGATGCGTGCCACGCATCTGTTAGCACATGGTCGGTTTGGTTTTGGTTCTAGTTCCCGAAGTACGCCAGGTTGTTGTGTGGAAACTTTTAAAAGCTATTTAAAAAGCTATCCATCACCATATAACGAGCGGCTGTGGTATTGATTGATCAGAAATTTGTCTGCTGTCGTGTCAGTGTATGTTTTCCTTACCGATTTTGGCATTTAAGTCCCTGAGTAGAATTCCGACACCATACTCCGAACAGGCCCCAAATGGTCCGCCCAAGAATTCATAAAACTCCCCCTTGACCGAGTCTTTAACTTTATCGGTATGCACATAACAGACTGATGTTTTGATGCCTTAATGCGGATCACAGCCAGGTGATCGCTAATCGGTTTACATTCAATTTTTTTCTCACCGTAACCGATCCGCATTCTAAGATGTTCAATCTTTTGTGCCAGCTCTAACTTATTTGGCAATCCTGATAGTAACAGCATATTGTGGAGAATCGAATTGAATTTCATAGTAGTTCGAGAATGCAAGATTTTACTAAACGAAGTCAGAAGGCCGCAATCACCGAGTCTGGTCTGAATTCCTGGTCACAACAGGATCGTGGACAACAAATTCGTCGATATATACTTCTCAGGACTGCCTGAATCATCGGTTAGGGCTTCTTTGAAAGTTGGGTTGCATAAAAAAGATGGGTCATCTGTTTGTATCTTTTGCAACATATCTGTAACCTCTCAGTTTGAAAGACTGCTGACTGGTATCGGCCCATGGTCCCAACGGGCTGCAAATGCTTGGCGCTGATATGGCAATGTTGGCCCTAAAAGTGCTTTATCACTTAAGCGCTTACTTATCTCTCTTTGAAATAAAAATAATTTCCAGTAAATGGAACATACATGGAATGTGATTGACTAGTCTTGTACCTCACGCTTCTTTGCCCAACATCTTTTCGTTGCGCGCTTTAAGTAGTTGCAGATAATTTTCTACTTGCGTTCGCCACCTTAAGCAAAGTCATTATCCATTGCCTTCTGGTGTGAACCGAAGACTGTTTTGGCATTTTTTTGTGAATGCCTTTTTCATTCCAGAGACTGGTACATTTCACCGCTTCACTAAAGAAAGAGACGTAAAATCGTTTACGAATCGTAGTCAGCGCAATTTTGCCAACTTCGTGATATATAGAAGACTCAACAGCAGCTTTATTTTGTCCTCAATCTTATTTCGTTTTATTTCTGGCGAAATTATCCAAATATTGTTATCGTTGTCCCTGGTTCTAAATTCAAACCGAAAACTTCCCTCGCTGCCTACCAATATTGAAGGTGAAAAGTTTTGTAGGGATTTCACCGAATGTATTGGATTGGCAACACCGTTTATCTTTTGTTCTCCATCACATGCAACATCTCATACAATCCCCTGCATGCATGGAACATGAAAAACTCAAAACTCCAAACCGTAGAAATATTCGCACAAAGCTTCCCTTTTGTGCATTCCATTCTTTTCACATATCTGACATTTTCTGTATTGTACTCGTAAGTTTCTGTATTTTCTGTATTTTTTATGTTTCCATCTGTTCGGTTGCTTTTCCAGCAATTTGCGGTGGCGAACTTTCTGTAGATGAATCCGATGGACGTTTGGAATCCCCCAACTATCCACTGGAATATTTACCCAACAAGGAATGCATCTGGAGGATAACTGTGCCAAAAGGATATCAAGTGGCACTCAAATTCCAATCGTTCGAAGTTGAAAACCACGATAGTTGTGTGTACGATTTTGTGGAGGTCCATGACGGTGACAGTGCTAATTCTGACTTGATTGGGGTATTTTGTGGATATAAGCCACCACCGAATATGAAGTGAGTATCTGGGACTATTTGATAGATTGATTCGGATGTTAGAATCGGGCAGGACAGGAAGGGTTTTCAGATATAACAAATGACAGTATAATTGGATTTGGTTTTTATTTTTTGTCATTTCTCGATTTATAGGTCAAGTTCCAATACGATGTTTGTGAAATTTGTGTCAGACCCTTCGGTGCAAAAGGCTGGATTCTCGGCAATTTTCATGAAGGAAGTGGACGAATGTGAAACTCAAAATCATGGATGTGAACATGACTGCATAAATACCTTGGGTGGATACGAATGCAGTTGTCGTATTGGTTATGAATTGCACAGTGACAAGAAGCATTGCGAAGGTGAGTTTTCAAGTACTTTTATTGTATGTTCGGTTGAAAATCTAAATTTTAGGTACTCGTACTTTAACTAAATAGTTCAAGTAGGAGTATCTGTCTTTTGAATGTTTGTACTTGCATATAAAATCGATTGCATAGGGGATTTCGAACTTGTGAATGGAAAGGCTTAGGGTTATTTTGAAAGGAAAATATTTGAGCCGCAGCTAAGGAGTTTATATGGTTTCGATTTGATGAATGTCGAGCTGAAGACACTTTGAATACTTAAGTGTACTGTTGACAGAAAGTGAAATATTGACGTCAATGTAATACTGAATCATTTGCTTGGAATGCGAGTAAGGGGAAATATGAAACAACTATGGGAGATTGTGTGGGATCTTTAGTTGAATACAGCATTCATTTCGTAACTAAAGTACAAAACAGACACTAAATACGTACAAATTTCCAGTTATTTGCTAAAATGGAGTCCTATTTTTCGTTTTTGGTCTAGGACTAAACCCTAGATTGGTCCATATAACTTTGATAAATCTAATGAGTCCTTCTGACTATAAGGGATTCTAATACTTGTACAGAACTATTTTTGTTTTCTCTGAAGGGAAAGTTTGCAGGATAAGGGGTTGTTCTCGAAGAGTCATCTAATGATACCCATATACCCAGATAGAGGACACTATTGTTTCCACTTCGGATTATCTCTGGCATTATCTCGTATGCTTCCGACTGTTGTCTTATAACAAGTATTGAATCTTGATGCACTCGAGTTCGTACACAGTGTGGTAAATAATATACCAGACTGGCTCTAAGAAACATAATTTAAACACGATTTCTGTTTATTTTTTGGTATTTTTATTTGAGATTTTCTCCTCCCTCCAACATTTTGGATCACCATATTCGGGTCGAATACGATGGATTCTGGCCATCAAATGCTTCAAAACTTCACCCGTTGAAATAAATTCCTTGTGGATACTTCTTTTGTTGTTGAAGAATGTGATGAGCATTGTCTTAATTTTTGAAGGCTTAGTTTCTTGATCGTTTTGGAAACACGATGTTTCATGAAGTTTGGATTGATTCTTGAGACCGCAATGACGTCTGTAAAAAGTCAGACGCTCAGCAATTTTTGATCATCATTCAATGTGAGTGAAACAAATTTTTCACAGACCTTTGTCTTGCGAAAATCCTCATGGGGAATAGTTCAAAAGTCTCTTTGTTGCTGTTTAAGGCCTCTTCCATTATTCTCAGTGAAGCATTGCGGTCTTCTGCAACAAAATCACGTACTTTTTGGATCATTTCAGGTGTCCGAACTAAAATTGGCCTTCCTGTGTAGTCTCCAGCGTCTCGCTGCCGCCCAAAAAACGTTTATACCACTCGAAAACAACTACTTTACTCAAAAAATCATCACGGTACACATTTTACATCAATCCAAATTTGTCTGGTGTATTTTTACCAAGTCGATGGCGATGGCGCGATAGTAAGCTCATTGGACTGCGACGCAGAGAGTCTGGGTTCGATTCCTGGCTGGGTTACCAACAATTTTTCAAATCGCCATCACCCTTTCGGCAGGCAATAGCAAACTCCCGAAAGTAAAATTGCCTTTGAAATACACCGTAGGCCCCGCTCAGATGTGACAAAAATGACAACATGAGCAACACAAATGAGTGTCAAGAAGCTAGGCCATGGCCCATACTGGGCTGTCCGCGCTACAGTGTTTTGTTTTTTTTTTTACAAAGTTTTGCTTGGATAAATTCCCCTCTGTCGAAATTTCAACGTCAAATGAAATGTTTTTCTGGAAAAATAATTTTATAGTTAGATGTCATGAAATATTCACAGATAGCAGAGAAAATTTAAGCGTTAAAACACATGCTCATGGAAATAGGAATAGATGGAGCTCTTGGTTACTGAGATATGGCTCCTGTGCGGCATATTATTTGCCACACTGTGTACTTCGTACACGCCAAACCTGTCAAAGTCTATTTCTAAGAACATTACCGTGACTACACTGTGACGTGTACTGGATGGATTGATCCCTCTATGTACCTTAGACCATCAACGACGTCTACGTACCAGCCGCCAAATTTTTCTTCGACGTTCTGCACCACTTTCTACTTCTTGAGTCGACCAACGCAATTTTCTTTTTTATCTAGACTGTAGCCAGTGCATGTCCATTTTCGATTCTATATAATAATGTCTGTGGGATCCAAGCCCATACCCTCATAAAGTTGATCGATACAATTTAACAGCAAAAATCACAAAAAGAGCAGTGGTGAAAGTACACAGCCTTGCTGAGTGCCACTTCGAATCTTAAATTCTTCTGACAACTTGCCTTTATGCAACACCTGACAACGCCTTCGTACCTTCATTGCTCGGTGTGATAATAACAAGGATTTGATCAAGAATGCCTCTGCTACGAAAGGTACGTGATATACTATATATTCTTTGTTGACACTATTATTTCAGTGAGCAGGAGGTGTACTCGACTCAATTAATATTGACCGAGATTTGAACCCAGTCTGTCATGAGTACCACGCCACTACAACAAAAGCATGCAGATTTCTGTCCAGATTCAACACTCGTATACATTGCCGTTCTTTTGCACCTTGACGGAAGGGATTCGTTTTTTTTTTCATTATTCAGCGACGATTTCGGTTTTCTTCATTAACAGAAACAACATGTCTAGAGCGATGGAAAAGACCGCCGAGTCCTGCCACCTTTTTGCCTAGAGTGGTTTAATCACACATTTGCTAGAAAAAGCAAGTGATGCAAATTCTTGAACTTTAGGCGGGGAATAAAGCAACGCTGTTCAAATCAGTGCAGAAGAGATCCCGCCGTCTCCTTAACTGGCTACCTTCAAAGTTCAGCAAAGACATGCCCTGAATTTCCTCAGTGCTTTGGAGTAAGCTATGGCACCCATTTAAGTATGTTCGATGGTAGGGCGCTATTGACCTTGTCTCAATATGCAAAAACATCCTCAAGAAAATATTGCTTGTTCAGCATCGAGTGCTATCTTTGTTTTTTACCTCGCCGGTCTTATATGTGTGAAGTCAATTTATGTCAATACCTTAGCTGGAGTGTCATTAGTGCCTATCATTCTTAAGCGGTTACTATTTTTAAGCTAGTAGGATGTCCGGACTGTATTTTTATTTTCTGCTTCAAATGCTGTTGAAATTTCACTATTAACCATGCCGTGTTCTGTGGCACAAATAACATACTAAATTGGTGGCTAATTTTATTTAAGTGAAGGGGGCAAATGGCAAGTTTCCTGCACCATTAACCAGGATTAGTGTCGGAAAAACAAAACAAGACCTTATCCGGGCTACTCCGACATATTTGGAGCTCAGGCCGGAAAGGATTTCCAGGACTTAGTCAGGGTCTTGGAAAAAAGATGGTGGCGGACGAGCCCTATAAGGGTCAACGGCAGCGCTCGCATCCTGGAACGGGTTACTGGCTTCGGTGTAACCGACCCCTCGTCCTAGGGGCATTAAAAAATGGAACTGGTCCTCCAGGTTGGGGGTTGTGCAGCCGGGGTAACTGCCCGGCATTTAAAAAAAAACATAAGTTAGGAAGCATCAACAAGCCTCAGATATGAACTGATCTACTGTTGACAACCCACGCAAAGGATTTAAGGGACAATGAGCTTCGGATATGCACGTGGAATGTTAGATCCCTTAGACCATGTGCAGCCGAGCAACTAGCGGAGGCCCTAGAATGCTGCAAAGCAGACATAACCGCCATTCAAGAAATGCGATGGGATGGGCTGATCAAAGAGAAGATGAAAAACTGTGACATCTACTACGGCAATTGCTATCGACGGCAAAAGCAGCGCTTATTTGGATGCGGATTTGTTGTCGGAGGCAGACTAAGACAAGAAGTCCTCAGCTTCCGGCATGTGAGCGAGCGCCTCGTAGCAATCCGCATCAAGGCTAAATTCGCCAACATTAGCCTCATATGGGCGCATGCCCCCACAGAGGAGAAAGATGACGACACCAAGGATGCCTTCTACGAGCTCCTTAACAAGACCTACGAGCAATGCCCTAGCTATGACATTAAAATTGTCCTCGGTGATTTTAATGCAAAGCTAGGAAGAGGGGGTATCTTTGGTGGAACAATCGGAAAATATAGCCTGCACAACACCACCTCCGATAACGGATTCAGGCTAATCGACTTTGCGGCGGGACGAAACATTGTCGTGGCTAGCACGCGGTTCCCATATCTCGACATACACAAGGGGACTTGGAGAACTCCTGATCAATCAAGAGTCAACCAGATTGATCACATTGCGATCGACGCAAGACACTCCTTCAGTATTATGGATGTCCGTACGTTCCGAGGAGCCAACATCGACTCGGACCATTACCTCGTTGTAGCCAAGGTACGGTTGCGGATATCCCAAACTACGCCAAGACAAACTAATGCTGTGAGAAAATTCGACGTCAGACGGCTACAATCGCAAGAGATCGCCAATTCCTTTTCCGATCGAGTGTCTCTTAATTTTCTTAAGAGGTCCAATGCCGCCAGCATCAAGCATCGAAGACCATTGGAAACACTGCCAAAACGCCATCAGATATGCCGCTTCTGATGTGCTGGGTTTCACTCGTCCACCACAACGAAACCCCTGGTTCGATGATGAATACCGGCAAGCACATGCAGCTAAGCAAGATGCATATAACGCGGCGCTGCTTAGAAAGACCAGAGCTGCTCATGAGCTCTATGAGCGGAAGAGGAGAGACGAGCACCGGCTTCTCAGGAGGAAGACGAAAGAGCATGAGAAGCGCGCGATCGAGGAAATTGAGAGATGCTACTCCAGGAATGAGGTTCGGAAGTTCTACCAAAAGGTAAAAATAACATGCTGCGGATACAAACCCCGAACCGAAGCCTATAGAGATGAACAAGGGAACATCGTAGTAGAATCGCAGTCGATGCTGAGGATTTGGAAAGATCATTTCTGCAGACTGTATAACGGCGATGACGGACCAGGCAGAATCAACCTTTCAACCTGGACGATGATGACCAACAATTCCGTCCACCCGACCTGGATGAAGTGAAGATAGCCATATCGAAGCTTAAGTCCAACAAAGCTGCTGGAGCGGATGGCCTGACTGCCGAGCTCTTCAAAGCGGCAGGCGATGACTTGGTAAGGAGCATACACCAACTCATCTGTAAAATATGGACGGACGAAAGTATGCCCGATGAATGGAACTTCAGCATTGTTTGTCCGATTCTCAAGAAAGGGGACCCTCTGAACTGCGCCAACTACAGAGGCATCAGTCTCCTTAACATCGCATATAAGATCTTATCCGCCGTATTGTGTGAACGCCTGAAGCCGTTCGTCAACAACCTGATAGGTCCATATCAGTGTGGCTTCAGGCCATAAAAGTCCACCATCGACCAGATATTCACACTATGGCAGATTTTGGAGAAAACCCATGAGCTTCAGATCGATACCCACCACCTATTCATCGATTTTAAGGCCGTGTATGACAGCATCTATAGAGACGAGCTGTATAGAGCAATGTCTAGTTTTGGCATCCCTGTCAAACACGTCCGTCTGTCCAGGATGACGATGGAGAATGCACGCTGCTCCATCAAGGTCAGTAAAGATCTCACCGAGACCTTTGATGTCCAGAAAGGATTTAGACAAGGCGATGCGCTGTCATGCGATTTTTTCAACATCGTACTTGAAAGAATAGTGCAAAACTCACGAGCAAACACACGAGCAAACACACGAGGCACTATCTTTCAAAAGTCCGTCACTCGCATACGCCGACGATATTGACATAATCGGGAGAAAACAGCGTGATGTCAGTGGCGCTTTCGCGAGTATTGAGACGGAAGCGGCGAAAATGGGTTTAGCGGTCAATGAGGGCAAGACCAAGTATATGCTGTCAAGCAAAAAGGACAACCAACACCGACGTCTGGGACAGAACGTCACCCTCGACAGATATAACTTTGAGGTAGTTAAGGACTTTGTCTACCTAGGCTCCGCTATAAATACAGACAACGACACCAGCGCTGAGATCAAGAGAGGAATAACTCTTGCCAACCGCTGTTTCTTTGGGTTAAGAAGGCAATTGAGTAGCAAAGCCCTCTTTCGGACAACAAAAGTCACCCTTTATAAGACTTTAATAATCCCGGTCCTGCTCTATGGCGCAGAGGCATGGACTTTATCAAAAATGGATGAGGGTGTTCTTGGTTGCTTCGAGAGAAAAATTCTTCGGGCGATCTTCGGTCCCGTCTGTATTGACGGTGAGTGGAGGAGGAGATACAACGACGAACTGTATGGACTGTACAGCGACATGGACCTAGCCAGAAGAGTGAAGATCCAAAGACTGAGATGGCTGGGTCATGTAGAGCGCATGGACACCAATGCTCCGGTCCGAAAAGTCTTCGAATCCGCCCCCGAGGGACAGCGCAGTAGAGGAAGGCCAAGACTCAGGTGGCGCACGCAAGTGGAACAGGAACTCAGCCAACTTAGCGTGCGAAACTGGAGGCATCTAGCCAGGGATCGAGCTGGCTGGAGAAGCTTGTTGACTGAGGCCCAGGTCCACCCCGGACTGTAGCGCCACCTAAAGTAAGTAAGTAATTTTATCGGTAACTCGCCATTTAAAGACACCAGATACGTATTTGACAGCCCATTACTTATTTTCATCAAGGATTGCTAATACGGCCAGAAACTTAAGCCTTCTTGTAAAATGAGTCTGCTGGGCATCTTGGTGTACCGTGGCTGCACAGAATATAACCAGGTGATTTACAATACATTACAAAAGACAACAACGTAAGGCCAACCTCAGAGATTTCTCTAGCCTATATAAGACTAGAAGAAGGTTATTTCCCTAACCCTGTTTTAAAACATAACCATTGGCACTTGTTTGCTAAGAATTTAACAAAAAAAGGTAAACTAAGGCACGGTTTCCAAGCAACATTTTGCACCAAGGTGTTCATCGAGTACCTTCTTTTGCATAATCCGATATTTTGAAAATTATCGTTGTCAAAAATGCGATGTTTCGTCATCTGTATTCGATGTGCTGAGCTTACTGTCCAAAAGATGCTTCTCAAAACTTGCGAAGGTCTTTAGGCAAGAGGATAGTCGCTATTAACGCTCGTTTTCCAACACTTTTTCTGAAAAAGTTAACAGATGTCGGCGAAAAAATGACCTGGTTGTCAGCCACCAGCCTTTATTTGTTACGAAAGTTGGACAGCAAGTAATCGACTTACTACTATCCAACAGATAAGCTTAGGAGTTGACAGAACTGAAAAGTATAATACTATGTTTCTATAGTAAACATGCTATTGCATCTTTCATGATCTAAAGTCGCCTGCTAGCGATGTCACTTAACCTGTTATGCTGCATTCGAGTACAGACCATTTGTAGGCTACAGTCTGTTTGATAACATCGTACACGACAAAAATTAAAGAAGAACTTTTAATAACAAAAAAAATCAATTGTACTGGTTTAGTTTGTTTATTTACTTGAATGCTTTTCAATTAATATTTTGTCCACTCTCCTCCATTATCAATAATTGCTTGGAGTCTTCGAGGCATGCTTTCTACTAATCTTATAGCATAATCTTGAGACAAAGATTTCCATAAAACTCGTTTTTTTCGTGATAATTGTTTGACCGTCGAGATCTTCTTTGCTTAGAGCTTTAGCTTCATGAATGCCCCAACATTTTCAATGTGATGGCCAATCTAAAACATCGACGTCATTTTCTTGTTTCCACGCACTGCACAAACGACCGCGATGTTTCGGGTCATTATCTTCTTACAGTAACCAATTCTCATTCCTTCTTTTAAACCACCTTTGAGCAGATGGTAATAAAGCCTAAACATGAACAAATTGCCAAATCTTTGTTTTGGGAAGCATCCCCAAACGTGCACCTTTGCCGGGTGTTTGACGGTCCGCTGGATTAATTTATTGGATTATGTACACCAGGTATGAGTGATGGGAGACCATGCCCAAAAAGAAGCTTCATCCGAAAAAATTACGTTGTTCCAATCTCTGTCCAAATTCTCCTTGGCCCAACTGAGTCGTTTTTCGACGTGTTTTTTTGACAGTAGTGGTTTCCTTATTGTGCTTCGAAATTTTACATTATTGGCTAGTAAACGTCTTCTTATCTTCTCAACACACATTTATACCCCTTTTACGTAAAATCCCTTGTCCTCCACGTAACGATAGAAGAGGATTTTTTTCAAATACGGATAGAATCATTTTGTCCTGCTGTTTTGTTGTTTTTTTCGTAGACCCACGATCCGGCAAATCATCCAAATTTTTAACTTGGGAATAACGGTGCACCCACTTGCTAACAAATGCTTTTGACTTTTTCATGTATTTAGCAGCTGCTCCGTATGACATTTTCGGTCCTTTTGGATGCGTGCACAAGAATACTACTTCATAACGTAGGGCAAACGCGACACTCATTTTAAAATACTTCCGTCTCTGACAAAAATTGAACACTCTTTAAATTTTTCTATTCAACGCATCTTAATAGAAGTATTTTTTTACCTGCTAATGCAAATGCTACTTCCAAACCGGTTTTTCTAAACGAGTTTTGCCGTATACGATCTTATCAAACGGACTGTACTTGAGTGAACTTTTTGAAATGATTCTCTTCACTGCTTCCCCGGCACTGGCATACATACTGAAACTCCGGCGAACAGTGCGAACAGACTTTATACATGCTGTAGAAGATCTTCAGACCTATAAGTCTGACTTCCTTAATTTTAAAGAGCATTATGCGTGCTCCATGCGTGCAAAACTGAGTCGTTCATAGACCTCCGTGGCTTAAATACGTGATTCGGCTTTCTCTCAAGTGGATAAATAAAAACAATAAATAAATAAAAAAAGAAAATTGAAAGTGTTCGGTCAAGTGCTTCGGTGGCCCAGTGATAGTGGTCGCGACCGAGGAAACAAGGGGCGCAGGTTCAATCCCCGAAGTAGATGATACTTTTTATTTTTTAAAAACAAGCCAAATACAAAAACTGAACTCAAACGATAGTGATAGTGAAGGTTTCGCTATCCAAATAGCGGAACCAATACCTGGCATGATGTCATCCGATGATCAGGCGGTAGAACTACCACTCCATCGGACAACAACAACAACAACAGCAGATGCGCCTACGAAGAGGAGGAGGAAACTAAAATCAACTCCCAATCCAGTTAAGCGCCCTTCTCTATCAGCTTCATCAGAGATGCTGCCTGGAGGAGTAAGGGAAGAGGTGCCAACGACATCTGCAAGAGCAGCAGCACCGCGAAGGAAACAAGAATCGAAAGACGTATTCCCATATGTGTCTGATGGTGGCGAAGGTCGTTATATGGGAGAAGAAAACAGCTTCGCATCTCTGGCGGCCTCTGATTCAGATGAAGAAGAGGACGAGGTTGAAGCACTTAATATCAACATACGACAGCTTCAGCTAAAAGTGCTTGCCATAAAAGAAAAACAAATGGCAAGACGAGAAAAGGAGAAGCAACAACAACTCCAGTGCTGGCAGCGGCAGCTTACGGTGAGCGAAACCGCACCGCAACAACAAACACAGAAACATACGATACAACAACCAAAACACAAACAACCAAACAAACAGCAACAACAGCAAAAACAGCAGCAGCAAAAACAACAGCAACCACAGCAGCAGCAGCAACAACAGCAGCAGCAGCAGCATCAACAACAACAACAACAGAAGCAGAAACAAAGGGCTCCACCAATAAATACTTTTAAGTTGGAACTACAGGACACGATTGAACTGTGTAAGTCGGCCATAGGCTCAAATTTTTTTATTAAAAGGCTTAGCGCTGATAGGCATGCGATCCACTGTAATACAGTGGAGCGCTACAACAAAATTAAAAATTTATTAAGAGATTCGACGACGGAGTTCTTCTCCTTCACCCCGAAGGGGGAAAAGCTGCAAACAATGCTGCTGAGGGGGTTAGAACCGTCTACTGATCCGGAGGAACTCCTCGCACTGCTCAAAGAGAAAGAGTGCGAAGAGCTCAAGTTCGTAGGGGTCAAGCCCTTCACCACAGCAAGAGCTAAAAGGGAGAAACGGAAACTACCGTTCTTCCTGGTACAGCTAACTCCCGATAGCAAACTGGATGGTCTAAGGAGTATAAAAGTCCTAGACTACCAGATTGTACACTGGGAAAGAGTAAAAAGGCACGAAAACATATTGCAATGTGTTCGCTGCCAAAGGTTCGGGCACGCCGCGTCGAACTGCGAAATGCAACCTCGATGCGTCAAGTGCGGTAAGAACCACAAGTCAGAAGAATGCGCTCTGGGTAGGGATGGAGCGTCGGAGAAAAGCCAACTCTCTTGCGTTTTATGTAAGAACACGGGACACACCGCAAACTATCGGGGTTGTCCCAAATTCCAGTACATAAAAAGAGTAAATCTGGCTCGGCAGCAAAAGGTGGAAGTAAAGCGTCCACCTGTTCTACCACAAACACCAGCCGTTACTCCCCAAGTTACCTACGCCCAAGTGGCGGCAGGTAGGGGAAATACGGCACAGCAAGCGAAGGTTGCTTCTCAGGCCCCAGCGCCTAGAGCACCGGAACCGGCAAATGACATGCTAGCTATCTTGCTCTCTATCCAGGGGCAGATGGCTCAGCTGCAACGTCAAATTACCGAGCAAGCTACGCGGGTAGATCAAATATACGCGCTGCTGCCAAGCCTAACGCACCTTCAGTCGTAATGGGTACGTACATGGCGGAGCAAACCCTGAAGGTCCTTGCAGTGAATGTTAATTCACTGATTAGGATTGAGCGAAGAGTCACACTGTTCAAGTTGCTTAAAGACCAAGCCACTGATGTGCTTTTGGTTAGCGAAACTAAGCTAACCAAAAGACACAAAATGAGGCATAGAAGGTATAAAATCATGCGAAGAAATCGACCCAACTCCATACAAGGAGGAGGCGTTGCAATCTTCGTAAGAAAAGGTATACGTTTTAAAAGAATATACAGTCGTGTAGTACGTAGGTTTCAGGTGCTAGAAGCATGCATCATGTATATCCCTCTCCGTAGTGGAAAGCGGTTATACATGGTGTCAGTTTATGCATCTAAGGCTACTCAATCCACCCTATTCATCTCAGAACTCGAGACACTTTTTCGATTTCTGAGACTGGAATTGGAGGAAAACTACTTCATTATCGGCGGAGATTTCAACGCCAAACATAGCGATTGGGGAAATAATACACCAAACACTAGAGGGAACCTACTATTCAATTGGTGGGGTCAACACAGTGTTATGTATAGACTCGGCCTAAAGGCGACGGATAGTCCGTCGTTTCCTAGACACGGCTCCTATTTGGATCTCCTGTTGTTTGACACACGAATACGACTGACAGGTACAAACCAACAAACTGTAAACTGTCTTCGCACTTTTGTGTATGACAGTGACCATTGCGGTCTTAGTACCGAAATAACCGTTCCGAACGAAAATGCGGAATTGGATGAGTATGTTCAAAGGCATTCCTACAACTATAGTAGAGTGCGTTGGACACACTTCTCCAGGACAATGACTAGAGCACTCTCTTCGAATTCGCTCTACCCACCGTCCAACAGAAATCTGTCAAACGAGGAGATTGACAGGTATCTAAAACTAATGGACGAGACAATTAAACGGACTATGGACAAAACGATACCTCGGTATCAACACACTGACAACGAACACTTATTCCGCAACGCAACTATTGACGCACTTCACCGACATAAAAGTAGACTACTCTCAAGACTGAAGACCTTGTACAGACAGTTTACTGACAGACACAACCCGGAGATTATGACATTAAAGTCGTCGATCAAAAACCTCCAAACATTAATAAAAGAAAATTACAGGTCTTCTGTAAGTTTGTATTGGAACAATAAAATTCGGGCTGTAAACACCAGCAACCCGAATATGTTCCCGCAAATAAATAAAATATTTCGGAGGAAAGATCAAGACGACCTTTCATGTCTTAAAATCGCCCGAACGACAGACAATGAACGCATACTTTCAACAGCAGGCATAGATCCGAATGAGGCTGTTGATGATGACAACTTCTTTGTGATCGAAGATCCGCAGGAGAAGGTCGAGGCTATAGGAGCGACTTTCGAGGAAGTGTACAAGACAAATGACATCATTGGCCCCAACCACGACCTGGAAAATCGAGTCCTTGTGCACAATTTCTACCTTCGAAATGAAATAGTGAACTGGCGAATCGAGAACTCGGGTTTCACCCAGTTCAGTGACGAGAACATGGCAAATAATGTCATCGCCAATGAAAGGGAACAACCCCCGTTCATTTCGAAGGAAGAGCTTCAAACGATCTTCGACACAATAAGAAGTAAGAAATCAGTGGGAACCGATGGAATACCGAACATTGTGCTTCGACATCTCCCACTAGAAGCGGTGGACATTTATACCACCCTGTTTAACAATGCAATGAATAATGCACATTATCCAGCGCATTGGAAAACGGCGGTGGTACATCCCATCCCCAAAAGGGATGAAGACACCTCCAATCCGGCGAATCTCCGGTCGATCAGTCTCCTTCCAAACATCAGTAAGGTTTTCGAAAAAGTCATCAATAGAGTCCTGACTAAGTGGGTTGAGGACAGAAATATAGTTCCGGATAACCAATTCGGTTTCAAGGCGGGGCATGACGTTATTCATGCCGCGTCTAAACTGGTTTCTGATATCCAATGGAACAAAGCCAAGAAACAGTGCACGGGTGCCTGCCTGATTGATTTGGAGAAGGCTTTCGATACCGTATGGTTAGAGGGACTCTTCTACAAGTTGAGCAGACTGGGCATTAGTAAACCACTGCTGTATATTCTTTTCAATATGCTCACAGATAGACAGTTCATCGTGAAAAATGGCGATGTGACTTCTACTGGTACATTCAACATTAAAAACGGTCTGCAACAAGGTGCGGTCAATTCGCCAATCCTTTTCAACATTTACACAAGTGATCTGATAGGTTCACTTCACCATGCTATAGCGTACGCAGACGACTTAATAGCGTACAGATCAGGTCCAAAGATTAAGGTTATAAACATACTTTTGCAACGTGACTTCGATAAAATTAAACAATATTGCGACGACTGGAAGTTGAAGATCAACTTTCAGAAGTCGGAAACCATTCTGTTTAGGACGCCTTTGTCTGGGGCCTCTGCGGATACCAGAAAGAATTGGCGAAAGTTTCAGATCGTGGGACAACACGGGCAGCCACTTGCTTGTCGAAATATAGTCAGATACCTTGGGATCTGGCTAGATCAATATCTGTATTTTAACAAACATATAGATGTTGCTCTGGCCAGAGCCAGAGGTGCTTTTGCCCTTACAAAGAGACTGTTTTATAGCAGACAACTCGATGCGAGGGTAAAGGTGATCTGCTACATGGCCCTTATTCGGCCTATGCTTACATTTGGTTGTCCCGTGTGGTTCAACGTGAGAGCAAGTCTTTTGGAAAAGATTCGGGTGTTTGAGAGGGCTTGCCTTAGGGCTTGTCTTCGCTTATACAGAACACCAGAGTGGGAGTACATCAAATTCTATCCTAATGAGGTCTTGTACAATAGGGCGAACCTAATACGAGTGGACAATTTTGTTATTAAGTTAATTCGAAGGCACATTGCAAGAGCAATGACCTCGTCGAACAACCTGATCTCTGGGGCTTACTACCCCAATTATATGTATCACGAGAGAGTTCGCTTTGACGGCTTTATTCCTCCAGAAGCGTTCCTCTACCTCGACAAACAAGGTCTGATCCAGGATAGATTAGCGGTGCCGTTAATCTTCCACGTCGCTCGAACAGCTGCGGACAGGCGACTCAACTACGACAGAGACGTCGCACACGGCAGTGCTGAGCGTCTCCGGTTTAGTAGGGCGGTAGGGGGTCGCGACATGAGGGATGTTGCTCGGCAGCACCAACAATTTTGGTGGCTTGCAGAAGAAGGGGAAGCTTCATTGTCGAATCTCTCCAATACTAGATAGCTTCGTTAGGAAGCAGAGCGGGTCTGCCTATTATTTAGTCATGGCCGGCTTACATAGATTTAGGTAGGATTAAGGTAGATTTAAAAACAAAAATTATAAAAAAAAAAATAATAATAAAAAAAAAAATAAAAAAAAAATAAAAAAATTAAAAAAACAACAGAGATGGGTAACATCTAATAAAAGTGGTAATCCACACAAAAAAAAGAAAGAAATAGTACTTAAACAATACAATAAGTTAGCTTAAGTAGGTTAAGTAGGCTTAAGATTTATTATTATTTTTTTTTTAAGTAGTCTGTAAGTTTTATATTAAGAGAAAAACAATAAAAAGTCCATTTACTAAGTTTTTTACTTAATACAATTTATTTTCTTAGTTTTAGTTTTTAAATTAATGCAACAATAAAAAGAGTACTGTAAGGAACGTCGAAAGACATGTAGATTAAGATTATGTTTAACTTAGAGTGTCCGCATGGGGCCAGTAAGTTAGAATAAGATAGTTTTCTAAGTTATTTAAGCTAATTTTTAAGCGTTTTTTGTCTAGCATGTAAGAATCAATGAATTAATAAAATAAAAATGCATTTAAAATGAATGAAAAAAATGCGTGCAAAACTACTTCGCAAATACATCCAATGTTGAAGATGCGATACCCCTATCTAACCAACATCGCATCTTCATCGACATTGAAGGTGCTTTCGACAACGCAACTTTTGTCGTCATGTGAAACTAGGCCAGACAACGCGGCGTAGACGACCGACTAATTTTGCTGATTAAAGTAAAATCCCGATTCTGAATGCTTTCTGTGTCCTAGCATCGCTGCTACAGGCAAATTTTGGGCGATTCATTATTCAATGCTCTCAATAGCATTGGCATCAATGATCTGATGCAGCTGCACTGGCTCCTGGGTCATGTTTAGCGATTAGTGTACAAGCAAATGGGCTTTCAGTTAATTTTGTCAAAACTGATGGGTCTATCTTCCAAGCTAATTTGAGAATGCAAGACTTCACTGAACGCAGTCAGAAGACTCAATTCACTGAGTCTTATCCAGGTAGGTCTTGTCAAGGTACCAGGTCACAATTGGATTACGGGAAAGAAATCGCAATTCAGCTTGCTAGGAAGGCCCAGAGTTTAGGACACCCATTGACAGTTATGATCACAACAGCAGACGGCAGATTGCTTGATTCTTCAGATTACCGGTAGGCTACGAGTAATATATTTAAGTGAAACAAAGTAGGAACAGAAAGTATTTTACAATGGAGTTGTTCGTTATCTGAGTGCCCTGTCTCGAAAAAAGTCTGGTCTTCGGCTATAGTGCCTCGTTATCATCACTAGTTCAACCAACGTATATGAACTTGGTATGTTCAAAGGCAAAATCTTGGTCGAATTACTCTAACTCCTTTAAGAATTGTATGCAACTTAACCATTTCAAAAAAGCAGGGAAGCGCTTCTTTTGCTACGCCACTCGCCTTCAATTCTACAATACCCTGTTAAACACTACTTCTGCACTTTTCACTATAACTAAATAAGTGTTAGCTCTGTTAACTGTAAACAATCAGTGTGGCCGGCGGCGGCGCGAAGTTGTCCTGGCTGGACTATCTGAAACCCCGGAGAGCCTGTAAGATGAACGTACCTCTTCAATAAAACTCCGAAAGTGGTTTAACATGCGCTTATACGCGCTCGATTGCTTAGTGACGTTTATTCTCTGCGATTTAATGAGAGTTAATTCACAAATACAATTTTTTTATTAGATCTACTTACTATTTTTGGCAGACTCGTGACGGCAGCGTGGGCTTCACAACCATGAATGAAAAATCGGAAATACTAAATTAAAATGGCGTAACTTCGTTCAGTCTGACAGTTTACTTTGGTTTGTTCCATTTGAAATTTTATAAGCCACACAATACCGCCAGAGTCGTTATTCAAATATTCAAAATAAAATTAAATAATTGTTAACAGATATAATTCTTAACAATCAGTTTGTAGCTTTTTTTAAGTAAATGATCATCTTGCATGCTTAGATGGGATATCTGGAGCCGGTTTGTCTAAAATAAGCGTCTTAACAACCCTCTGTCTCCTACGTTTATGCTTTGAATGTTTTCACAAAGAAGGGGCGTCTTTACCTTTTTCACGGGAAACTTGCATAACTTGCTGGATTCGCTATTCGTATTCTTCGAAAAAGGTGTTTCAGTCGAAAGTGTCCATCAAACTTTCTCCTTAGAAACTAGTTTATTTTGTGGAAACATCTGATCTCTTTTCTGTGCTTTCTGAGCATGATACCATATCAGAGAAAAACTAGGACTCAAGGACACACATATTCACATACGAACTTCTCGTATTGAATGAAATTAAATTGTTTTGTGTCATGGGGGCTGAACTTGTAGTCACAACGTGCTCCGATATGTGGGCCGACATTTGGCTTGTTCGAAACCCCTTGCGATTAATCAAAAGACGGCTTCCTCTTCCAAAATATAAACGCTGCTCACTGAAAAGAATATTTATGAAGCATCTCTGGATGTGTTTTGTTAGAATCCATGCAGTAACATGGTTTGTTAACGGACTTTTCTTTGAGAATATTCCAACTTTAACAGCTTCGTCCCTTATAGTTCACTGTGACACAGTATGCATTGGCCTGCATATAGTAATGTGTGCAATATTATCTTAACAACAAGTGCATAGCCAACGGACACATTTTAATGAATGGCCTATAAATTCCAAGTGGCAATCCCGACATTTTTCAGATGGCAAAAAATATGTATGGCTTACAAGCCATTTTCATCGAACACAACTTCCGTTGGTCATGAGACATGAACAGAGGCAACCATATTCGTTGAAGTTTATTTTACTCACATGCAAGTACAAGCATACGTCGTATCTTTTAACACAAATAAAAATGATATATACGAGCATGTATCTACGTATCTTATTTTTCCTTTCTTCTTCTCATTTTATGCATCTAGATGCCTGCGGTGGTGAAATCGAAGCAATGAATGGCACCATTACATCGCCATCTTTTCCCGAAGTCTACCCCGTCCTTAAGGAGTGCATTTGGGAAATAGTCGCTCCACCTCGACACAAAATCTCTCTCAATTTCACCCATTTCGACCTGGAGGGCACAGCACATCAACAATCCGACTGTGGATACGATTCAGTGACGATATTCTCGAAATTGGGCGAGAATCGATTAAAACGTATTGGCACCTATTGTGGCAATACGATCCCGCCCGTGGCCACCTCTGAGGGTAATTCCCTTCGTATTGAATTCAATTCGGATAAATCAATTCAAAAGACTGGCTTTGCGGCCGTCTTTTTTACTGACATCGATGAGTGTTCGGTGAACAATGGAGGATGCCAACATGAGTGTCAGAATACAATCGGCTCCTATGTTTGCTTATGCCGCAACGGTTACACCTTGCATGAGAACGGTCACGACTGCAAGGAGGGCGAATGTAAATATGAGATTACGGCGCCAATTGGCGCCATATACAGTCCGAATTATCCGGATAATTATCCACCAAGCGTGATTTGTGTGTGGCATTTTACGACAACGCCCGGTCATCGCATCAAGCTTATTTTCAACGAATTTGAATTTGAACCTCATCAGGTGAGTTAAGACTGAGATACAAATAACATATGGTATTGTGTCCTAGTATAATGGTTACTAAGCTCATGAATATTTGATTGTGATTTCAGGAGTGCGGCTATGATAATGTGACCTTGTATGATGGTGGCTCAGAGAATAGTGGTCATTTGGGAAAGTTCTGTGGCAATAAAATACCGTATCCAATATCAGCATCGTCGAATGAGATGTACATGGTGATGAAGGTGGACAACAATAAGCAATATAGAGGATTTACCGCAACTCATTCTACAGGTACGTTGAGCTTAATTGCATTTTGGGATACCTATGTTTTCATAGATGTTTACGCCAGAGTTTGGAATTTGTGGACGCAAAATCCCAGATTACACTAAGGGGGCATCTTATGCGCATTCGAAATTATATTTGCTTAGTTTTGCAAATAATTTCAACTCAAATGCTACAGCTAATATTTGCAGTTTAAGATAGTCTTGTGTGCTACGAGGAGGAACAAGCTACATTTACATTCGAGTCTTATCCTCGATGCCCAGAAGCAACGCTTTTTATGTTTATCGTAATACTCTATGTTGAAAATGATGCTCCATGACAATAAAAGCCTGTAACTTCATTAGTTATGGTGTTGTTATTAAATATTCGGAAGGTGCAATATTAAATAGAAAAAAATACCACCAGGACGCCGATGGATGACCATGTACAGAGCTTTTAAGTCCGAATCCGATGGTTTCTTAAACAATGAGCAGTGAATGTCCTGCTACGAGTATGTATCTCCTTTCTACTTTTTTTTATTTCAAATTCTTCCACAAACTGTAAAACTCCAGATGAGAACGAATACTCAGTGCCGAATGTTCAGGAAAACAAGCTGAAGAGAAAATGGACATGCAAATCGAACATAATCTTGAATAAGATCAAAGAAAGACTTTAGGGAATACACGAAGTAAAATCAGAAAGTCAATTCGATATCATCTAAATAGACACTAAGGAAGATAGAGAACTTTTTCATTAGCCGATTCAAAAGAAATGTCAGAACTGGTACAGAAGATACTCGTAGATTATATTATATATGCAACTATCTAGCACACGAAAGTCAAATTTTAGAGTGGGACGAAACAACCGCTTTAGTGGCAATGTGTATAGAGTACCAGTACCTACCACTGTTGCCCTGTTATTCTCAACCTAATAAGAAACATTGCCGGAAAACCACATAGAATATGCAATGTAGTCTCGTCGTGAGCTTCTCAAAAACCACCGGAAGAGATAGTGTTACTCATGCCTTACATACTTATGGTAGATGTAAAGTGTGCCTGATGATGATGGTAAGCAGTCTTCAAACTATATCAGTAAGGGTACGCAGAATTTCGCGGACATTAAAGAAACGTCGCGAAGTATACTTTTTGCCTAGCAGCAACCCGGAATGTTATACTTACAGTTCAAACGCAGGAGATTCAACAGAAGACACATACAGTTCTAATATAGGTTCTGGTTCTAAGAATATTTACTCTGAGCCCTCCCTAGCAAGCTCAGTAAGACTACAAACACAGACAGAACTCTGTGAATTCGGCCCTCTGTCAAAATCCTAGCTTCCTCGAACAAACTTAGTAGTGGTGAAATTGGAGAGTAAGACGCAAATACTTCTCCCTCTCTACTTGTACTTCACAATTATTTTCTCATTATCAGCCCTCCAGTGTGAAGCCAGGAAGTTAATCTAACGAGAAAACAATCGAAAGGTACCGTCCTTCACGTAATCGCCAACAAAGCAACCTAACATAAATCACTGTTGTCAATACGTTTTTTTAAAGGAGTTGCATAGAATGTGGTATATGTAGCTTGAACAATGAATGTTGTTCAATTCACTACATTACAGCAAGTGGTCTCTGTTGGATCATGTCTAGGGACTGTCTCTTCTGAAGATGTGTCAGCCACAGACATAACCAATGATTAGTGCATTAGAAGTTAGCTTTCAGTCAATTTCATCAAAACAAAGGTTGTTCTCTTTACGATAAGGAGCAAGCTGACTAGTTCAACTAACTCTTACAGGTAAGACTATCACCGATCTTTGTATTCATACTGAGTAGGCCAAATGCATCCTAAGCGTCAATAGAACGGTCTGCCTGACTTTTAAAAGAATAAGTGGGTCAATGGCCTTAATTTCAGTTTGGATGTTATGTTTGAAATCCTGAATTGGGGCTGGGTTATTGACATAGACCTTACTCTTCAAATAACTCCACGGAAAGAAGTCTAAATGTGTCAAATCGCATGACCTTAGAGGCCAATCAACTTCTCCTCTAACCCAAATAATGAAATCTTCAAATTTCGTACACAATAAATTGATGGCTTGTGGGGGCGGTTGCAGCATCCTGTTGAAACCAGTGGTCATCCAGACCCAATTCATTCAATTTTGGAGCCGCTAAACATATTGAAGTTAGGTTCTCCATTCACTGTAACTGTCTCTCCAAGCTCATCTTCGAAAAATCCGCACCATACAGTGACTTTTTTGGGATCCGTTGGTTTTTCGTGAATCTCGTAGGTATGGGTCTTCCGGTCCCCAGAAGCAACAATTTTGTTTGTTTACGTCCCCATCTACCAAAAAATGGATTTGCTTCATCAGGATCAAATTCGATGACAAATTGTCCTAGCGATCCACCATCCAGTTAACAAATAGGGGACGTCGAAGATAGTCCAAAGGCTTTAATTGTTGTGTAATTTGGATTTTACAGGCCTGTGAATGCAGATGAACCGTGAAGTACCGAAAGAGAGGCCCTATTATTGACTTAGGCGGAGAATTGGGGTGCCTGGCTGGTTTTGAACACTTTCACTCACAGTGGTGATGTTTTGGTGTGTTCGTACTGGCCGAGCATGCTGATATGGGGCTTGTCCCAAAACGGAACTAGTTTCTTCAAAACGCATCACCATTGCACTAATTCCGGACTCACTAGGGCGATTATGTTTCACGATTTTATGAGATGTTACTTTTTCAGATCGCCCATTTTCGTAATAAGATTGAATAACAAAAATGCGTTATTGCGATGTAAACGACTTCTTGACTTAGATTGTATTCATTTAAGTGATTGCCTCAGCAATAGGCAATTTTGCAATATGTTTTCGATAGTTTCGGCCCTTATTTCAGAAATAGCTTGATCAATATTGTTTTTGTCTGCTGGATTCGTGTCTAGATTGTTCGCATAGCATCGATCTTAAATGGCACACCATAAAAAAAAAAGCCAAACGGCGTCAAATCGGAGCTCCGTGGCGCCTAAGCAACATCATTAAAACGACTGATTGCACGATTATTGATTTATTGAACATAATGTGCAATAAATCGATCGTTAGACGGCTTGTGTAGTACGTAGCCCCATCTTGCTGGTACCATAGCTCGCACAAGTCCAAATCCTCAATTTCTGACCATAAAAATTGGTTTTCATTCCTCGGAAGCGTTCGCTTTTGACTGTAACGTTTCTTTTATTGTTGTCAAAGAGAAGCTGGTGATTATTTTGCTTTAATTTCAATTGATGCAATGAGTCATTAAACGAAGAGATCGGAGATTCTGTATGAAGGTCTTGGGTTTAGGCGTACACTTTCGGATATAGCTACAATGTTCTCGGTTGTGTGCATAGGATGAGCAAACCACAAATTTTCTTCACAAAATTGCGTACACCAGTTGCTGTTTATGTCTCATTTCGACCGTCAATAGTGTCACTTTTCAAAACAATATATGATTCAAAAATATACAATATGGTCCAACCCTTTAGTGTGGAGGAACAGGGCTATATTGGTCCTCGTGCAACATTTATCAATAACTGATGTCGGGAACACCATCATGGAATGTCATGGGTTTTCCAACTCGACTTCGTTCATATGGCCACCGCGGGTACGTTTGCAGCGGTCGATTCGTTGGACCCAATTTTCAATGACTCGGCCACACATTTCGGCCGAAACGGCCGCTATTTCGCGTTCAATGTTGGCTTTGAGTTTTTCCAACGTCGTCGGCTTGTTGCCATAAAACAATGACTTAACGTAGCCCCACAGAAAATAGTCAAGCGGCGTTAAATCGCACGAACGAGGCGGCCAATCGACTGGCCCATTTCTTGAGATAACACGCTCACCATACTTACTCTTCAATGAATCGATTGTATCGTGTGCTGTGTGGCTTGTAGCACCATCCTGTTGAAACCACATATCGTCCAAGTCCATATCTTCCAATTCGGCCCAAAAATAATCAGTGATCATGGCGCGATAACGCTGACCATTCACAGTAACGTGACGATCGTTATCGTCGACGAAAAAATATGGCCCAATAACGCCGCCGGCATGCAAACCGCACCAAACAGTTATTTTTGGTAGATGAAGTGGTGATTCATGAAGCACATGTGGATTTTCACCCGAACAATAATGCATATTTTGCTTATTGACGAACCCATTGAGCCAAAAATTAGCTTCGTCACTGAAGATGATTTTGCTATAAAATTCACCATCTTGGCGCATCTTCTCAAGAACCCAATCGGAGAACGTACGTCGCTGCAAATGGTCCATCGACTTCAATTCTTGAGTCAGCTTGATCTTGTATGGGTGTTGTAAACCAAGAACCTTACACGAAATACGCCATAATGTGGTCTATGCGATGCCCAATTCTTGAGAACGCCGTGGAATTGACTGATTTGGATCGTTTGCTATAGACGCCTGAACGGCAGCGATATTTTCTACACTTCACATCACACAACGAATATGTAGACTCAAATTTTTGCACTAAACTTATCACTGCCTGTCTACTAAGGCGAAATTTACGACCGAAAATTGGAATTAACGCTCTTAAAGTTGCAGTCACCGACTCCGAATTTCGGTAAAAAATTTTTTTTATTTGCCGACGTTGCTCGCTCGTGTACTTTATCATGATGAAAATGTTAAGTTTACTCAATAAATTGACAGTGACAGTTTGATGAATAGTGAAAGAGTGCGTTGTCAAGTCCCTATTGGAAAACCCGATATTTGTATGTGTGGCAATACTAAAATCATGGCGAAATATAGTAAATCCTTTCTAAGAATATTCTTTAAGTTTTGAAAATCCTAGCAGACAAGCATAGGGCGAGTATGAAGGACTACTTGGAACTGAAGGTGAGACCGGTTCTATAAACACTAAAGTAGCACCCAAATTAATATCATATCAAGCTTAATATATTACGCTTCTGAATAAACAAATTGAGCACATAAAAGTATCAAATGTCAAAGAATATTTACCTCATTCAAAAAGAAGTGCATTGATCCTTAAATGATGAATGAGAACTCAAAATTTCTCTCCGATTTGACGCACCAAACAGAATTTAATTAATTACATGACTCTCGATAATCGAATTAAGATACAAATCTTCATTTACAAACCCCAACAAAACAAAGCTGTCACAGTAAAACGTTCAAACCCACTTAAAAATCATCATCAGGAAATCTCTCTTGAATTTGCTAAAAAAACCAAAAAACGAAAAAAGATATTTAAATAAACTTGTGCACATTCTTTTGTTGTTCTGTTTCTACTTTTTATTTTTATTTTTTCAGAATTAATACAAAATTAATGCATGCAGTTAACATTGTGCTACAGTTGCAAATTCCCTCAATAAATCAGCGCAAATTTTCATTAATTCCAACTGGTTTAGCAGTTAAACTTTAAAAAATAAAATATAAAAATTATACAAATACCAAATACACCGGACAGCATACTTATTAACACTTCAACTGATTCATCACCAACGTATAGTATTCTCAACGAGCAAATCCATGACAATAAACATTACGAGTATGACCTGCTTTAATCCCTACAAATTTATGACACCAATATTACAATGAAAAAAAAAATTAAAAAAATCTTTGAAAAATAAATCAATTCAAACCAAAGCTTAGTGAGGACAGATTAATAGTTATTATCGCCAAACCAAATCGAAAAAACGACAACGAAAAACAGTAAAGTCAACTTAGAATTGAACTGTCGACAAATTGATGATTTTACGAGTTCCTAACGGTTGGACGGTGTATGTAAGCCTTTTGGACTTTTATTCGAAAAATAAAACTGAAAAATATTGCTTTCAGCTTTACAACGCCAATATCTTCACGAATACTTACATCCTTTTCCTTGCTTTTTCTATGAACTGCATAAACTGCCTATTTTCATTTCATTTTGTAAATATACTATATGTTCGACACTTAAATTTATTTATTTTAAAATATTCTAAAGTATGCAATGGTGGTTGCATGAGGTTCATCCTCACTAGATGAACTTATGCATAACGAGTTTTCCATTTCAATTTTCTGCATCACTACTGCTCCGCTTAAGAGGTTTGGATAAAGTCGCCGATCGTAAAATGCTTCTGCATACCGCACGGTCCTGTATTTCTTCAGTTGTTAGTCTCAAATCTCAAACGATGTTGAACGTTTGCCATCTGAACAACCCCAGAGTTCTTTTTCCTAACTCGGTTTTCTTGTGGTTGAAACTATAGTATTTGACAAGGCCTTTTTAACTGGGCCTTCCGACGATCTGCGCTGCACATGGCAAAACCGGCTTCTTCTATTCCTTTCAAGACTTTCCATTACTGAATTTTCTAGGCGCAAGCTTCCGCGTATATGCGCAAATCTAATGAAATCCTCGTTTTGTAACTCCAGTCGAAATCCTTAATATTTTCATTTATGTCGCCGTTATATTGCACCCTTGTACCCGCTTAATTTTTGAAGAAATATGGCCCATAAATCTTACAGGAGGTGACGCCACACCAAACAGAAACACGATGTAAGTGAAAGAGACGTTGATGGAAATGTTTTGGATTCTGTGTACCTAAGATTTTACAATTTTGCTTGTTCACAAACCTTCTTTTTCTACTCTTCTTAAGAGGCGCTACAGTCCGGGGTGAACTGGGGTCTCAACCAACAAGCTTCTCCAGCTGACACGGCATTTCGCCAGCTCTTTCCATCGGTAATGCACCCCAAGTTGGTTGAAATCCCCTTCTATTTGTTCGCACCACCCCTGGGGCTTGGATTTGAAAATTATTCGGACCGGAGCTGTGGTGTCCATTTGTTCTACATCCCCCGGCGTTGAATCCGTAGATGCCTGACCAAGCCGATGTCGCTGTACAGCCCATACAGTTCGTGGTTAAATCTCCTCCTCTATTCCCCGTCAGTACAAACGCGACCAAAAATCACACACAGTACTTTCATCTCGAAACGGCCAAGGGCTTCTTTATCCTTTTTCAAAAGTATCCATGTCTCTGCGCCATAGAGCAAGACGGGGAAGACCAAGCTCTTGTATAAAGCCAGTTTGGTCTTGCGAGAGAGGGCTCTGCTACTCAATTGCCTTCTGAGTTATTCTACGTCTTATTTCCGTGCTGTTATCGTTGCTACTTGTAACTTGTGCTACTGCGGAGCCGAGGTAGAAGAAGTCTTTTACTACCTCGAAGTTATAGCTGCCAATTCTGACCATGTTGTCGATGCTGGGAGTCCTTTTTTTATGACAGCATAAAATTGGTTTTTGCCTGTCTTATGGTAGTAAGACCAATTTTAGCCGCTTCCGCTTCGAGAGAACGCCTCATTGACGTCTCACCGCCCAATAACGTCGATGACATCGGCGTACGCCAGCAATTGGGAAGACTTGTAGAAAATCGTTCCCCTTCTATTGGCCAGTGCATTTTGTACGATTCCCTCTAAAGCGAAAGTCACATGACAGCGTGTCGCCTTGTCTTAAACCTTTTTTGACACTGAAGGTCTCGGTTAATTCATTACCGATCTTATTGGAACTGCGAGTATTCTCCATTGTCATCCTGCACAACCTAACGAATTTGGCAGGAATGCCAAAACTTAACATGGCATTATACAGCTCGCCCCTGTGCACGTTGTAATATGCGGCTTTAAAGTCGACAAACAGGTGGTGGGTGTCGATCTGAACTTCCAAGGTTTTTTCCAGGATCTGCCATAGTGTGAATATTTGATCTATGGCAGGCTTTCCTGGGCTGAAATCACCCTTATATTGACATATGAGACTGCTCATGATCGGTTTCAAGCGATTACACAAAATGGCAGAGAAGATTTCGTAGGCGATGTTCAGAAGACTAATTCCCCTAAAGTTGGCACAGTCGAAGGGATCATATCTCGTAGATAAGCCAGTGCATGTTCCTAACTAGGTCATCTTCAACGTCTTTAAGCAACTCGGCTGGGAGCCCGTCTGGGCCAGCAGCTTTTTTCGACTTTAGTCTCGATATCACAATCTTAAATTCATCTAGGTTAGGTGGACAGAATTCTCTGCATTCATCGTCCAACGATGATGGTTCATTCTACCTGACTGCTCAGATGAAAATGTGTCTCGTCGGTCATCTAAAAATTTTCCAAAAATTCTTCAAAATTCAAAATATACCCAGCTGTTTTGAGCGTCGTCGTGTCGATGTTTCAGAACCAGCTGCAGGACACTTTCAAGAATGAGATGTATTTTTTCGGCCGATCGCCCACAAGGAGGTCTGCCCGTACGTCTCATACCTTCAACGGTTCCATCGAACAAGGGCGCGCATTAAAGACTCAATACTTGGATGGCCCGACCCTTCAACTTAAGTTTATTTGCGAATAGTGTTCTCTAAAACTTTCTCTAAAACGACCCTTTGATAGACTTTCACCAAATTTTTAACATCTTTATTACAGAAATGGAACACGGTGACAAGGCGAATCTGCACCAAGCCATCACAGAAGCTAGGTGACGTTGAACTCTTGAAACGAATTCAGAGCCCGGACCCAGTGGAAACAGAGCTTACACTCTTTCGTTTAGTTTCTTGAATGATTCTTCAACTGTAGGTAATCATTTTCTCGTCAAAATCGAAAAAAGATTTTATCTGTGGCCCCTCTTCATGTACTGGCGAAGCAAGGCTTTCGATTTTGACTTATCTTTCTGTATTAATGCGTCTGTGAGTAAGTGGCCAGTGTGTCTCTTATATGCGCTCAGTTCCAAGTCACGATTTAAGATGAGCGACTTGCTGCCTGTTTTGATATCCATCTCCCCTTTGTTGATGGACTTAATTTCACGGGATACGGGAGCAAGGATACGCCTTGCTAGCGACCTCTGTCAATTCATATTGATACGAATGTGAAACCCGTACTGAGGTAGAGCTTCCACCTTTGATATGAGAAGAGGTCGATTTAAAACCTCTTTCTGATATAAGGGTCTCAGCAGACAGTACTTAATTGCAATTCTACATCGGGTGAGACCAGCAGGTGCACCCTAAATGCGTTTCAGTTCTAAACATCCACCACCATGATGTTCCCAGACCGATATCTGTAGGCTCCTGACTCTCACTGTACCGTGTTTTACGTCCTTGTATGGGCTAAGTTTAGAGGACTTGTTTTTTGGCGCAGTATCTTTTCTCGATGATCAGACAAACGATGTTGAAATTAAACACCAATAAGCCAAGGTTTCGTGGGCTGTGTGGTAAGTGTCGCACAATCGTTGGAACCATTTTCACAGTCATTCTTTCCTTAATAGTGCACGTCTTCAACTTTATCCTAACCACGGATTGCTATCCCCGTAATGGAAAAATGCAAAAATGTTGCCTGTTCCAAAAAATACAAGTAGTTACGACTTCCGACCCATCTCAATATTATCTTTTTTCTCTAAAGTAATTCAGAGGATACTGCAAAGACAAATCAACGGATACATCCGCTCTAAAAACCTACTCTCGCCGAAACAATCAGGTTTTAGGAAGCACCATAGCTCTATTACAGCGACTGCTAAAGTGGTTGACGACATCAGGGAACCTTTGAACGAGGATAAAGTGATTTTCCTAGTGCTCCTGGATTTCTCAAAGGCCTTCGATGCCGGTAATCATACTAATCTCTGCAATAAATTATCGTCTCAGTTTGGATTCTCAAATTCGACTGTGATTCTTATGTCGTCATATCCGATGCACAGGAAACAAGCTGTCTCTGTTGGACCTTATCGGAAATCCCTTCAATCGCAACATCCTCCGTTCACGATGACGTTCAACTCTATCGAAGTTGTCGACTACGGATGATCGAAGACTGCTCAAACGCCATTATTACGAGAATATGATAGTTATCAGGAAAAAGTCGGTGGAGCTATCATATTTTCATGATATTGTGTTAAACGGCTCAAAAACAGACTACGTTGATACAGAAAAAATTTAGGTTTGATTGAAAAATCAATAAGACATTAACTTGGAACAATCATATTAACGCAGCCGTTGGCAAAGTGTATGGCGTGTTACGCCAGCTAAACTTTACTCCCTAAACAAACACGTATGTTGCTAGCAACAACGCTTATAATTTCTATCCTAAGCTACGACTGTAAACGTTTCTGTTCTTGCTTCGGCAGAACATATACTAAAATTGGAACGATACAGAGAAGATTAGCATGGCCCCTGCGCAAGGATGACACGCAAAATCGTGAAGCGTTCCACATTTTTATGTGCTCATTCCAATTCGGCTTTACAAAAGGCAAGTGTGTAGAGGATGCTTGGTCTTTTCTCAAAGACAGAGTCCAGAGCAGCAGAGCCAGTGTTATTATTGGCATCTTGAACTGGCAGAGTATACTCACCAGGTTGAGAGAATTGGGCTGCCAGGATATTGGGCTTTGGGGAAGCTATTTTTCTGGTAGAAGAGCGAGTGTGGTCAATGCACATGACAGCGTTTGCGTTGACGTGGAGAAGGGCTGCCCCCAGGGGTCCATCTGCGGTCCATTTATTTGGAACCTGATGATGGATCCGCTTCTGTGGCGTTTGAATGAGCTCTGTGGTTGCTGCGCTTATGCAGACGACCTGCTCCTTATCCTTGAGGGTCAGTCCAGGGCTCTGGCGGAACAAGTAGGAGAAAGAGCTCTTTCAATCGTTTCTTAATGCGGAGAAAGCGTTGGCGTCAAGGTGTCAACGGAGAAGACTGTTTCAATGTTGCTGAAGGGCAAATTGAAAACGAGACTTCGGAACCCTTTGATTCACATGAATGCCGTTAGCATTAAGTGTGTGGCTGAGGTCAAGTACTTGGGCATAACGATGGGTGAGCGCATGAAATTCATGCCTCATTTCAAGCAATTGCGGAAACGCATGTTGTGTGCTGTAGGCCAGGTGAGGCGCATTCTCCGATCTGACTGGGGGCTTAACAGGCGTTCCGTTCGTGTCATATACGACGGTCTTTTAGTTGCCTGTGCAACTTATGGAGCGTCGGTGTGGTACGATGCGGCAACGAATAATGATTGCTGCCGTCAGATTTTGGCTTGCCAAAGAGTGGCATTGATTGGTTGCCTACCTGTGTGCCGCACTGTCTCCACAGAGGCAATGCAGGTCTTGTTGGGAGTGCCACCTCTCGATCTGGAGGCGATACGTCGTGGTATTGCCCTCAAGATCAGAAAAGGTCTCCCGCTAAACGAGCAAGATTGGGTCTCCCAGAGGGAAGTGGAAGGTCTATCCCGAAGGGAGCGTAAAGCCTTTCTTAACGCATGCGTGATATCTAGATGGCAATCTAGATGGGACGCTAGCGAATATGGCAGGGTTACTTACAGCTTTCTTAGGGTTGTGCTGACCATGCAGAGGTTTCCTGAACGGAACTTTAACCTCAGCCTGGGCTTTTTGTTGACCGGGCATGGCTCCCTTAAAGCATTTTTGCATAAAAGGGGGCTAAGCGGCTCGGCGAATTGCTCATGTGGAGCTTCCCATGAAGATTGGCTGCACGTTCTTTGCGAGTGCCCAAATTATTCGGAAGTTAGGGACTTGCATGCTATGGGCATCACCTTCAATGGTGAGACCTACGATGTCAGTGGAATTCTAACTGACACCGTATGTTTCGAAAGAGCCTGTAGCTTTGCAAGGGAAGTATTTCTTAGAAGACGCAATAGAGAGCTAGCGAGTTGATTGTGAGTAGTATAAATTGAGGTACTAAAGGCCGCCAGTCCTGGGCAGTGAGGTACCCAACTGGAAGTGACCGCAAGGTTGCGAAGCTCGACCGGAAGCTATATCGTGGTACCACGGGAGGTCAGGGGCCCCTGGAACTATTGTTTCCAGTCTGACCTAGGAGTTGGCCCCCTTGTGGGAGTATCGTGGTGACTGTGGTTTACACCCAAAGTCGCGGGGAGAGTAGAACAAATGGTGCTTGGACATCTCATGGTTGAGCATATGTCGAAGCTTGCTCGTAGTTTGCTACGACATGTGCTCATCCGTTTGATTGCTACGGAACCATTGGTCTATTCGATGTGGAGTTGCACTGCAACCGGATTCCATGATCCACAGAATGGCTGAGGTATTAGATAGGCCTCCACCCTTCACCAAAGGGGAAATTCGTGCCTTACACACGACTTCGAATCTGGTACTGGTGGTGGTATCTTTATCACCCGAAGGGCGCTGATCAACGCTTTGTTTTGATATCTTGTGCTTATGCCTTCACGGCACGTACCTACGTTAAACACATGTGACATCTGTAAACGTTTCTCTAAATGCGATGTTGCATTTAACAATACTTCTCGTTATGTTTTCAGCCTTCGGCGGTTCGATCGGATCTCTAGGTACTTAAAATCACTATAACATGACACTCGATCCACTACAGAAGGCCCATTCTGCGCTCAAATGTGATTCAAACCAACAAGCCCACCTACGTATTAAATAAGTTGCGTTTCAGCACCTCAAATAGATCACTCCAAATAATTCACCCTCGTTGTTCGTGTCTTGTATCCGAGCGACTGTTTTTCATCCACTCCATCTGCTGATGGAACTCTTTACCGCAGCATGTTCGAGAGACTAGTGGCACCAGGCGGTTTCGTTTGGAGCTTCAACAATTCTTAATAAACAACCCTGACTACTACAGATTTTGACGCCATGTCGTTTTATTATTCCATGGAAATGTATGCTTGCCTTTCCTTTCTCTGAGCATAAATTGGCAATGTTTGAATATTATCTATTAATGATGATTATACGAGTATAATTACCATCATCATAAATCGGCGGATCTTCTTGAAGCTTTTTAGAAGCCAAACAACTGAAAAGAAGACGATTCGGAAGGTCTTCCGACTTTAGTTCTTGAACGAATTGAATTTTATAAGCTTTTTAGTCGAGACCCTCACGTAAGATATGCCAAGTTGTTGCATTGTTGCATATGACAAGCTAAGCTTTTGAGAATGGCTCTAGACCGATTCATCACAGTCACCATGTACACTTTCGCCTACATTCGCTATATTTTCTTCACTTCGTGCAACATCTGGTCTATTTGGTTGCGTATTTTTCTTTCAAACTTTTCGATGGTATACCGAATTATACGTTCGGTAAAGCAGGTATGGGGGTAATAAGTTGCTCCAAGCGCAAGAAATATATCCTTCGTAAAACGGTGCATTTCGTAATACAGTCGAATAATCTGTAGACCTTGTGCCGAACTAAGTCTTTCAATTGTCAAACAGTCAAACAATATTGAACAAAAATATGATATCAGTGTGACACAATGCAAGCAAGATCTCTCTTGAAATCCCCACCAAAAAGAAAAATACTTTTTAAAGAATCACCCCTTTCTCTATCTCTACATTCTAGCTTTGTAGCACTGGCATATTCAACCTTTCTCATACTGTTTTTTGTATCTCCAAGAAGGCTTTGATCTTACCTTCCCTTCAGCAGTAGAGCTCGCAAGAGGCTCTCGTCCTTCGATACAGCTTGGCTTTATATTCTTCTTGTTAAACTGCATGTATCTGCTTACATTTATCGTCAAACCGAAGGTTTTCTTATAGCAGCACTCTTTGAAACCGATTACATCAGAAGCGGCTTGACCGATGGCTCCTTAAAACGATTTCCAATCATGATCTACGGTATAAGGGCTAGCAATTCTAGCGGCTCCTTCGATTAAGCTGTGGTGGCCTTACTTTACTGCATCTTTTTTTTCGAATACACACGTTTCTGTTCACTTCTCCATGGGCAGAATATATATTCGTATGTACACCTTTACATTTTTATTTACATTTCATTCGTGTAAAGCTTGTATGCCTGAATATATGAGTGCACGTATATGCGACTTATTTCTTGGCGCACTGGTATTTTTTAGAGATGGAAACCCGATTACATACGAAAACGTCGGGTTGTCTCATTAGATGTTTAGTTGCTTTTTGGACAAGTTGGGTAACGAACTGAGCCAATATTCTATGACCTTTGCGGCATGGGTATCAACGTTTAAATGGTCCTTTTGTATTCCGAGTTGAATTATACAACTCTGGTATCAAAGGCGCAAACATCCACATATTCACGGATAGTCAAGCAGTTATAAATGCCCTAAACTCGCGGATCTTTGACTCCAAATCAGTCATGTCCTGCTTCGAAACCAACCCACCAAAAAACTCAGCACAAACAATAAGACCAAACGTGGGTTCCTGGGCATAAGGGAATTGATAGTAACGAAAACCATAGCCCTACACTCAAAAGTGCAGTAAATTTAGCTTTAAATAACTGGGAGCACTAGAAATGCATCTCATGTTGGGAGGATACTCTATGTCTAAGAAGACCAAGCGAGCCATCCAGTCCTTCAATAAAAATTCCAATAGGTGTCAGAAACCTAGTAGGGTATCTTACAGAACATCATGATTTAAGATATCACCTCAACAAAACAAGACTAGTCGACTCTTCGGAGTGCCGACTTTGTCTTAAAGAAAACGAAACAGCAGGACACATCATATGTGACGGAATCAGACAGAAACATTCTTCAGGGAATAACTTGACACCACTGAACAAAGAGATTCCCCTGCTGGTGGTGGAAATAACTTCATTCGAAAGATAGAAAATCTACTAGCCTAATCACAGTTCTGACAAACTGCTACAGAAGATCTTTCAGGTCGAAGTGCCATATCTCGCAATTGGCGGGTCAGAAAATTAAAAAAAAAAAATCAACGTTGACTCACATTAGCAATTAGTGCATTGTTACGACAGTTTATTTGGTATTACCTACCAAACATCTTTGAATGTGAGATATTAACTCCATTTACTAGGTTGCTGGTACATGGAATGCAGTACTATTTGGGCTTGTGCATTGCATTGCGGCCTGAACTCCACTCTGATCTAGCACAAGACACTTTAAGATACTTGATGGTAAGAGCTTACTCTCCGAATTAAGGTGTCAGATATATTGAGCCTTCCAACCTTCTATCAATAAGAAAGAAACCGACGTACTGTGTGCCATTTTGATAGTAATCAGTTAATTATGACCCAGCTTTAGTTTCACCTTAGTTATGACGGTAAGGGAATCATTCGAAACGGTGTATAAAGAAACTTAATGTATATGTGTTGAAAAAGAGAACAATCTGAGGTTGGGAGGTTAAGATTTTACTCTGGAAGATTTTAATAGGTAACTTCTACATATGTCTTAGCCGCCGAAGGCTAGTTGTACTGTACATTGATTCCAAACTGCTTTTGCTTAGCATACTCAACCACTTTTCTAATCTGGAGAATTATTTTATTACCTCCTCCCTGCACATGTTAATATACCATACATCCACCTTCAATACTTGCATAAGTCATTAGATACTGCTTAAACAACAATATGCCCCAAGTCTAAACATGTCGTAATCTTTTGTTTTCATTGCAGCTTGTGGGGGATATCTTCTGGCCACCAGTCAAATCCAACAATTCTATTCACATTCGCGATTTGCCGATAGCAACTACGACGAGAACATGGATTGCGAATGGACCATTCAAGCGCCACCAAGTAGCAATGTGCAGTTATACTTCCTGGAATTCGACATCGAAAATAATGAAAATTGCACATACGACTACGTGGAGGTATACTCTGGCATGGAAGACACCAGTGGCCCACTCTATGGCAGATTCTGTGGCAACACCGTAAGCTATAACACCGCAAATTCAATATAATTCCTAATTTCACTTCAATTTCATCCTTTTTTTTGTTTTCTTTTCATTTCAATATCTTTTCCCACACACACTGCTGTGTACTTTTGTCTGTAGGTACCCCAAGAGATTATCTCTCTGACAGATTCTCTGTTGGTTCGTCTAAAGACAGACGAAAGTGTTACAATGAAAGGATTTTCTGCATCTTATGTCGCCGTCGATCCATTCGAAACCAGCGATGAAGATACCAACTCAGATAGTTCCGAAATGGTGACACCTTTCGAAGGATACCTCAAGAGCATCTTCAAGACAGACACCGATGAATACGACGAATACAACGACTACAGTGAGAATCATTTAGTATTGCACAGTCGCCTGAGGAATAGAAATCGATACAAGAATCGTTTCTAAAATGGGTTTCTCAATTTCCCATCCCTCACATCCTGGCCAATGTCAAACATTTGCCATCGCCGTCGCCGTAGGGTTTAGTGTTGTTGTGTCATATCAAGCAAATGGAATAGGAATACTCTAAGAAATACCAATACAGGATTTGTCTACTATAACCCGAAGGCCTGTCTTAAATCGAAATATAAAATACTTAAAAACAAAATTACATCAACCCCGAGATAGAAACGAAGTCAACACTATAAAGGTGTTTTTCTTTTCTGTTTTTATTCTAAGAGACTTACGAAACAACAACAAAGAACAAACAATAAAGTCCGCAAATATGTTCTAAAACAACAACCAACATACGAGTTGCATGCATGAGACTCTCTCAATACAATAACTAATGTTTAGGTATTTAATTATAGGTGAATTAAAAAAACAAAATGAAAAAAAAAAAAATATTTTAAAACGAAAATACGTAGATACTTTATCTTAAAGTAACAAAAAAAAAAAAAAGAATTTATTATAAAACAAAGCAAAAAACCAAGCAATAAACAATAAAGAATTTTTTTTACAAATCATTAACAAAACTTATGGTATAACAAAATAATTATAAAAAAAAAAAAAAAAAAAAATTAATTATAAACGTTGTAATTTTAAGACTTGTGTGCAAAAATTAATTACAAATTTAATGAAATAAAAATATATAATAACAAAATCCCAAATACATCATATCCTTTTCATTGAAAATAAATAAATTTGAAAAAGTAACCCCGACAAACGTGTCACTTTTCGATCGATTGGATTGTTTAATTTTTTTTAGGAAAAATGTGTAACCTCCTACCCCTTAAGTGATTAAGTAGAGAATGAAAGTGTAATTTTATTATGTATATGACTATATTTATGGAATGACAAATAAATAAAATATAAGCATGTTAATGTAAGAAAATTTGCCATTTTTATTTCGTTCAGTAATTTTTACCACAAATTGGCTAGTAGGGTTAGACCGGGGTAAATGAGAACATCGGTTATAATTTCAAAAATACGAACGTTACAGAACATGTATCGGCTGATTTTATTGGATTTGGACTTTGGCCAGCAGCTGCAAGATTGTCTCTGCTTCGTACGAAAAAGAGTTTTTTTTTGTCAATTTTTAGTTTTTCTAGTGTAAAATAATTCTAAAAAAAAAAAACAGTTATTGGGTTTGAGGTAAGTCCAAAACTATTCCTTTTATATTTACTATGTATACTAAGGTTTGTGTTTGCTTAAATACTCGTATACAGGATGAGTTTTTTTAACTTGAGACATCCAAATTACTCGAAAAATACGCGATATCGCGAAAAATGTTTCAGACAAAAGTCACAAGGTTCTGAAGGGGACATAAGATGGTGACCACGAGTTTGACCTTGAGACCAATTTTCAAGTTCAAACGAAGGTCACTTTTGATTTTTCAAATGATAATTCCTGATTTTTATTGCTCAGTCGTATTGCTTGTAGGTTTGTCATTTGTTTTTACATACTGCGTTTAGCATAACCCAGAAACAACGACGTGGACGTAGCAGTAATTTGTTTCCTTCGGGGTGATTAACTAGAGTGGGTCCCCTTGCCTCCCACTCAAACTTCAATACACTTGTCTATCCTCGCTCTAAATGAACCAACAGAACTGAGTGATATTTCTGGCGTAAACTTCCGGCAAGCTTCAGTTATTCGTCTTTTCATGTGCTCACGTGTTGTTGGCTTTTTTCTGTAAACCTCACTTTTTAAGTAGCCTCACAAGAAGAAATCAAGTGACGTAAGATAAGGTGACCTAGCAGGCCATTGCCTCGGACCCCCTCGTCCGATCCATCGCTGATGGTAAACATTATTTAATACACCCCGGGCTACTTGGGAATAATGGGCTGGCCAACCTTCAGGTGAAACCACATTGTTTGTCGCAACTCCAATGGCAGTTCTTCTAGTAATACTGGAAGATGGTCCCGCAAGAAGTTTGCATACTTTTCGCCATTCAAGTTGCCTTCAATAAAATATAGACCTATTAATTTATCCCCAATAATTCCCGCCCAAACATTAACATTCCAAGGGTGCTGGCGTTCAACTTGTCGCAACCAAAAAGGGTTTTCGGTAGCCCAGTAATGCATATTATGTCGAATGACCGTACCGTGATTGGTGAAAGTCGACTCATCGGAGCATAACACCTTGGCGAAGAAAAGGAGGTCTCGTTCAATTTGCTGAAGTGCCCATTGACAAAATGAAACCCGGTTGCGAAAATCCTCACTAGAAAGTTCTTGATGCATTGAAACATGATAAGGATGTAATTTATGCCGATGTAATATCTTACAGACAATCGTTTGAGAAATTCCTGATTCACGACTTATTTAGTGAGTGCTAATGTGAGGATCCTGTGCAACGGCAGCTAACACTGCTATTTCATTGTCCTCAATAACCACCCTATCTGACCGATTCCTTTTCTTTGGTTGCACACTTCCTTCACCAGTGAATTGTTGGATGACCCGATAAAAGGAAGCGCGCGATCGTATCTGGTCTGGGCAACGTTGGGCGTAAAGAGCAACAGCACCATCGATGTTCCTTCCACTTTCTCCATAAATCAATATCATTTCAATTTTCTCTTAAATTGAAATAGCCTGCATTATTGATCTGGAAAACTTTACTAATTATAATCAGTTCCTAAAAACAAATACCGAACTTCTAACACCCTAACAACGTTGGAAACCGATTAATGATTTAGGCGTGCCAGTGCAATGGTATCTAGCTCTGAATGAATAAGACCTTTGAGACAAAGTCGTGTGCCCCATTGAGGAATGCAAATGGATCTCAAGGTCAAACTCGTGGTCACCATCTTATGTCACCTTTAGAACATTGTGATCTTTGTCTGAAACATATTTCGCGATATCGCGTATTTTTCGAGTAATTTGGATGTCTCAAGTTAAAAAAACTCATCCTGTATTTAATACAAGTAACTTGTTTTTAAAGTTTCGAAGTGTTTACAATTACCCCGTTAAATTGATCATATGGGTTAAATGTTAACACGATGGGGCGAATGATAATAAACTGGGGTAGATGTAAAAAAAAAGTTGGAAAGCTCATTAGGAGGTATTTAATTTAAGAACGATGTCCATTGCAGTGCACGAAATTATAAAGGGTGTTTTTTTAAGAGCTTAAAAACTTTAAATAATAATATAAGACAGAAATATTGTTGGAATGAATTTTTTTGTTGTTACAATCTGGTAGATGATTTCATTTCATTTATTTTTTAAATATGATTTTTGGCATATTCCCACCGCGGCTATGAGTTACATGGTCTATTCCAATTTTTCACTACTTTTTGCAATAAATCTGGTCGTATGGCGTCAATAGTGGCTAGAATATTTGCTTTCAATGCTTCAAGAGTTGCTGATTTGTCAGCATAAACCAATGACTTAATATAGTCCCATAAAAAGTAATCGAGAGGTGTTAAGTCGCACGAACGAGGGGGCCAGTTAACAGGACCACTTCTGGAAATAAAGTGTACACCAAATTGATTTTGCAATAAATTGATGGTTGAGCGCGCTGTTTGGCAAGCTGCGCAGTCTTGTTGGAACCAGATGTCGTCGATGTTTAGGTTATAATTTTTTGAAAACGAAAAATCAGTCAGAATGGCTCGACAGCGCTCGCCATTCACCGTAACCGCGACAAATCGACATTTCGGCGTCTTCTTCAACACTTCGCACTACAGCAGCAATATTCTCTTCGAGACGCACATTTCATTGCCTTGTTGATGGTTTTGAATCGAGAAGAGTAAAATTAGTGCGAAAACGATCAATAACTGCAAGAATTGCTTGCTCACTAGGCCGATTATGTTGACAGTAAAAATGACGAAGTGCTCTATGAATTTCACGAAGAGATTTATTTTTTTCAAAGTAAGTTTTCACAATTTGGAAGCGTTGTTCTGGCGTCCAATGATTCACTATAAATTGTCAAACCTTACTGAATAGAAATGTCAACACAGTTTGACATTGACTGCTGTCAAACCATAGACAACAACCATCGAAACTTCTCATACAGCTAAAAAAAAACACTTTTATAAAGAAAAAAAAGTGATCTTGGTTACACCCCACAATATGTGGCCAGCGCTGTTGGTGATGTCCTCAATAAAAACTGCACTGACAGGCAAGCATCGGAACTTCATGGGGTTCCAGTTGCTGTTATTTATAATCGGAAAAATGGAAGGAAAAATGTCATCCAAAAAGTGAGGCAGAGTCGTTCTAATTAGAGCTCGGAAATAGAAACGAAAATTTGTAGATGCCTCATTCAAAGATCACAAATGGAATATCCATGTGACAGAAAAGAGCTAAAAAAAACTTGGTAGGAGACTATGTTAATACACAAAAACTGACAACTCCTTTCAAAAATGTCATACCACTGGCCAATTTCACCAATTTACAAATTGTAATTTACAAGCACTTTTTCAACAAATTTTGTAGATAAATCGATTTATTCTGTTTCACAAAATATTTGTGCTACAAAATTGTAGCTGTAGTTTACAAAGGAAAATTTGTAGAGATTACATTATTTCCGTTTCGCCAAAAGTTAATTTTCTTTGTTGCTAACAAGTACAAATTTGTCAAAATTCATATTTTTCTGCAAGTTTATGTTTCACGCAATCAAGAAATTTAACAAATTTGTTCTTACTTACTTACTTTAAGTGGCGCTACAGACCGGGGTGGACCTGGCCTCAGTCCACAAGCGTCTCCAGCCAGCTCGATCCCTGGCTAGCTGCCTCCAGTTTCGCACGCTAGGTTGGCTAAAGTCCCCTTCCACATGCGTGCGCCACCTGAGTCTTGGCCTTTCTCTACTGCGCTGTCCCTCGGGAGCGGATTCGAAGACTTTTCGGAGCGGAGCATTGGTGTCCATACGCTCTACATGACCCAGCCATCTCAGTCTTTGGATCTTCTCTCTTCTGGTTAGGTTGATGTCGCTGTATAGTCCGTAGAGTTCATTGTTGTATCTCCTCCTCCATTCTCCTTCAATGCAGACGAGACCGAAGATCGCCCGAAGAATTTTTCTCTCGAAGCAACCAAGAACACCCTCATCCCTTTTTGATAATGTCCATGCCTCTGCGCCATAAAGCAGGACCGGGATTATTAAGTTCTTATAAAGGGTAACTTCTGTTGTTCGAGAGAGGGCTTTGCTACTCATTTGCCTTCTTAGCCCAAGAAACAGCGGTTGGCAAGAGTTATTCTTCGCTTAATCTCAGCGCTGGTGTTCTTATCTGTATTTATAGCGGAGTCTAGGTATATCTTATCTGCCGTATTGTGTGAATGTCTGAAGCCGTTCGTCAGATCGATACACCTCACCTATTCATCGATTTTAAGGCCGCGTATGACATAATCTATAGACACGAGCTATACAGAGCAATGTCTAGTTTCGGCATCCCCACCAAACTCATCCGTCTATGCAGGATGTCGATAGAGAATGCACGCTGCTCCATCAAGGTCGGTAAAGATCTCACTTAGACAAGGCCATGCGCTGTCATGCGATTTTTTCAACATCGTACTTGAAAGAATAGTGCAAAACTCACAAACAAACACAAGAGGCACTATATTTCAAAAGTCCGTCCAACTACTGGTATACGCCGACGATATTGACATAATCGGAAGAAAGCAGCGTGATGTCAGTGGCGCTTTTGAAAGTATTGAGACGGAAGCGGCGAAAATTGGTTTAACGGTCAATGATAGCGAAACCAAACCCAATGCGAATATAAGAAATATTAAACCAAAAGCTGTTTTGATACGCCGCCGTTTTAAATATAAAAATACAGAAGAGAAGTGATACAATTTTTAGAGGAAAATCATCCTGTCCCCGCTTTTCAAAAACAAAAGTTTAAAATACATATCCCATGCATATCTCATGAGATATATATTTCTCTCATGATATTACATTAACTTGTTCAAAAATACATTCTTGATGGTCAGTCACACTTACAGTGTTATACATATATCCATGTGTAGGTATAAGGCCATACATACTCGTACAGTAAAATCGAGTTTTATGACTGCGATCATCTCCGAAATAATTTCAATTTTCGTACTTTTATGATGGGTACCACAACATAAGTACAGATAGATCTTCATAAAGTTCATAATAGCTCGGTACTTGACAATTTTATTGCATTTACAAAATAAAACCTTTTAAAAGGCCAAAGTGTGATACAGTATGTTATTACCCACTTTGTCCAGGTAAACAGTTCCATCGAGCATACATCTTTATCCTCTTATCCTAGCACACGTATTTAACTTCTCTGATTTAACAAATTTGATTCTCGAAAGTCAGAAATTAGTACAGATACATTGATTGTTATTAATTGGTCTTAAAAGAATTAGCTTAAAAATGAGAAACTTACCTACTCATGATCCTAATCAGTAGCAGTTAAGCGCACTTTTTACCGGAAGTTAAAAAAACTACCTGAATACCCCTTCAACTATGAGTTTTTTTTCTTTTCCAAAGGCAGGTGAATTTGCATGATCTTAGGCACCGGATTTCCCCACATAACACTGAATGGTGTCTTCCCTCATCCATAAGATGAGAAAATACTCAAAACCTCTCTGAAGTGTTCAATTGATGTTTTTTAGGGTTTTTCCAAAGTAGAGCAAACATATGTAAAATGTGAAATATGTACTCGTTTGTATAATTCCTATTCTTGTGGTTAGCAGGACTCGCATTTTCCGTAAGTAGGTATAGGTACCTTGTTTTAAATGACATTTAAGGATTTGGAAAAACCAGATAGGTACTCAATGAAAATTTTATTCAGGATATGGTATAGCTACTTTTTATGAACCTCACTCCTCACAAGTAGCAAATAGATATTAGATTGCTGTTCATTGAAATGTTTGACGATATTCGAAACAAATATTTAGACAATCCAACCTTCACTTCGCATCTACAAATTTAAAAGCATAATTGTCAATCTGCTGATAATTAACACCAATTCTAAATGAACCAAAGTCGAGTCAAATTTAATCATTTGCATCTTACCTACTATATAGAATTTACTCTGCCAACTTCCTATCATTGGGATGTCTAAAGCCTAAACTGAGTCACTTTCACTTACAATCAGAATTCCGATACGCAAAATAGTGAACCCTTTCTTAACTCAGAACTCTGTTTCGGCACATCCGACATCAAGCACCGGGTCTACATTTTAGCGCACGGTGTGATTGAAGTTTGATGCCCTAGAAATGGGCTCTCTGTAAATCCTCTCCAAAAGATTGTTGCTCTCCTAGCCTCACCCATCCAGCGCTTAAAGGCATCACCAACCATTTTTCTATAAAGCTGAGCATTTGAGTCGTTTTTATCTGCATAACAAAGCCACACCACTTAACAGACTCTCGAAAACGGGTTTCCATCATACGCCTGACTCTTCTCCAGACGCACTCATGAATTACCTTCATCTTTGATATTCATATCATGGGCTTTGGACTATCCCTTAAAAAAAATTGGTCTTGTGCACTGGCAGTTTGATGTGCGCCGACTGTTTCTTGACTCAAGTCTTATGGATTTGCCGTCTATTTATTTCACTAGAACTCGTGTTGCCTAAAAAACACAAAAATGGTTTTGGCCCAAATCTGAGGGAGTAAAGAAATGTAGTTGAATATTCATAGATGCGACGCTGGCGTTCCTTTTGAAGGAAACTTCTTTCACTCCTTGTAAAAAACAAAAATTACGTCTGTCCTTCATGCGGACATAAACAAATACCTAATGGCAACGAACTATATTTTCAGGAATCAGAAGAAGGAGGAAAGCATCTGCATTTTTGACGACACCCAAGCTGCACTTATAGTTGAACTATTTCAAGACCGACAAGCAAGAACAAGAAATCAAGACTTCACTGAACGCACTATGCAATCATAGAAAATAAAATCATTAATGGTTGCTAGACTTTGCTACAAGGATGAATTTTCATGATCCAAATCTGCATAAAGAATGCATGCGTCATCGATAAGGGCTTTCGTGGACAGTTAGGTTTGATAACAGCATAATTCCAGACCCTCTTAGTTCCCGGAAAACTTATTAAATGCGTTCCGACGTGTCTAAGAGGTCTACTAGCGAGGGCATGCCGCTTTCTCGTCTTGCTCTGAAATTTCCTTGTCTGAGTGCTCTATTCCGACAGAAAGAAAACAAATACCACAGCGTTCCGCCGGTAGTCAGTATTCGGTTTGGGCTCCATTGCGCTCAACAATGTTTTCATTTTTTCCTCTCGCCATTCCTGGAGCGATATTTTAAGTCATCCAAACGGATCAAAGTCACAGGGCCCTGACTTCCACGATACCATACTTTAAGTCATGGTGTGGATTACCGGTGTTCCAACCACTCAACAGGACTTGCGATCGGCAGCCTGTACCTGACCAAACCATAGCAACTTTCGGTAGCGAAAATCGAAAAGCCTTTTCAGTAGGGGTGACGGCCTCTGAGTAAGTAGGAGATGGATTAAAATCAATGCATAATCACGACAAAACAAGTACAAGTGACGCAAGGAACTTTTAAGACGTAGTCAACAGCGATGTCAGAGACTGGTCCAAGGCTAACCTTCTTCGAGGTTCTTCCACATGTTGTGAGTTCATTATAATTGAGGATATCGAAATAAAATTCATGAGAACGGTGGCAGAGTAGTTTTCATGAAACCATCAGTGATCATCGCATCTCAATAGTAAGTTACTGGCACAATGGTTTAACACCCGATCACTGCCAACTATTGAGAACCCAAGGAGTCATCAAGACATTAGGAAAAGGAATAAAGACTTTCAGCAATGAACATGGAATATTTCGATATTTAACAGCCCAGTAAAAATGTGAAGCGCTAGATCACTTCGAAATTGAATCTAGAAGTCGATGGGATGGGATGATCATCCTCGGTGGCTTTCATGCAGAGTTACGGAAAGACAAAAATCGTTGGCAAAACACTTGATAAATATAACACGCACGACAATCGCCGTAAAGACGAAATCAACGTATGTAGCATGCATTTCCAACTTCTCAGCAGTCACCTTATCAAAAACTCACTAACCAAGCTGATTATGTTGCGCGTGACGCGGGCACGAATCTTATATTGTGGATATCTGGAAGTTCCGAAATGCCAACTTCAACTAGTGACTAGTAGTAGTTAAGATGCAAAAGCGGTAAACCCAGATATCAAAGCACAGAAGAAATATGACGTCGAATGGCTAAAATTTTTACAAAACCTCTAAAAAAGTATTTGCGGAGGTATTTGCCGCAAGCGGTCAGAGATGCCGCATCTGATGTGATAGGTTCCATCCGACTACCACAAGGCAATACCTTAGAGTGACTAAGAGTACTGATCGGCGCTTTGAGTAATTGCTGGTGAGGTCTGTGTTTTATACAAATTTAGTGCAAGACGCTTCACCATGGAACAGGTTAGAATAATAAGACAGTTTCAAACAAGAGTAGAAGACAAAGTTATGGTTAGAATCATGGTCACCTCGAGAGCAATATCAATCGGAATCATAGACGCCTGTGAGGCACCACGCCACATATCTTGCCAACAAATCTCAGTGCAGTTGCCTAAAAACTCTTATCCCACGTTTTGTTGCTAATGAATTCAGAACAACCCGAAGCTCTTCTGCGTCTGCTAATTTTATTTAAATCTCTTGCAGCTCCTTTTGAACAATCGTTTACAACCGTTTGAGGAAAGAAAGGTGTGCAACGGTTTGACTTACGTAATTATCTCACGTAATTACTACGCAGGCTTCTGCGGATATGCTGAACAATGCTGGAAAAGAAAAATCTTCGTTGCATTTTGAAAATAATGGGCGTCAACTTGACTTTTAACCAAAAAGGCATTCCAACAAAAATAGTCAATTTATTACTCGTCTACACCCTAGTAATTGTATATACCTCACGAGATATGTAGACTAAGGCTGAAAACACACCGGAGCGGACAAAGACGTCTTGTGTTTCACGGACAAAAAGACAACTTTAATTTCCACATACAGCAACCGGAACATGTCTTTTTGTCTCGTCTGATTTGGTATCTGTCATAAGTCATAAGAATCAATTGATTGTTGTCCGATTCGTCAACAAAAAACGCCGTCTCGTATCCGGTGTGTTTTCAGCCTAAGAGATGGTAATATCCTCGAAGTAGATAGTAACGATTACCATTTGTGATGGCTTTCGCCAGCCTAGTATTTTTTGACCCAGCATAAGGTCGTATTCCACCTTCCTCAAAACTATGAATTTCATGGCAACGTGACTATAGTAATGCGCTTTTACGAATCCCTTATTTGATGATAAATGTTGGCGAGTCGACGAAGCACAGAATAACAAGGAAAACCCGGCGATTCTCAGCAGAGATATACAGTATCTTTAATGCTATATTTTATATTTTAGATACATCACTCCTACGGATTGGTTACTGGAAATGTCGAGCAAAGTTCGAACAAAACTTATTGACAAACAAAACGTGCCTGTAATATGGAGAGCCTCAACTGCGAACGCATACAATTCAAACCTGGGTTCAAGTCCTCAGAAGTACTGTTCTAAGCCTTGTCCAGCTTGTTTGTGGGCGATTAGCTTAGTTTGGTTGTCGCCTTATATGCAAATACAGTATCCCCGCAGAGAGTGACAGTTTTTGGCTCATCATTGGCCCATTTATCTGCAAAAATGCTGCTAAAAACTCCATTTTGGTCAACGATGAGCGCTATAAAAGACATAAACTTGGACGATCTTAGGTTTCAGCACGTTAACGGGCCTTACCACATAGCCCATGAAGCGATCGATCTTTTTCGCCTTAAGCACGGTAATTGCGTTATCAGCCGTCGTGACGATGTCAATTGAACATCTTGGACCTGGGATTTGACCCCGTTAGACACACTATCTGAGGTGTTCTTAACATTGTTATGCGGATAGCCCAGGAACCTTGAAAGGAATATAGTCCCAGCCGTTCGCGAGATAGAGCCAAGACCAAAAACAATAAATAAAGTCTTGGAAAGTTAGGTTGACAGAATGCACTAGTGCGAAGCCAGCCGAGACAGCCACACAAATGGAATCGTATTCCATTACTAATCTTCGCTGTTTCTAATTAAGCCACAACAAAAAGAAAATAATTGATTGTTGTCCATTAAAATTTGCAATTAGACGACCTTAGTAGAGTTCGCGAATACAACCGAATAACCGAGTAAGTATTTGCTGGGTAGTTACACACACAAAAGTGAAAGGGAGTGAAAAAGCGAGTAATTTAGCAAATTCTATTTGAAACTCTGAAATGGACAATGCCATAGGACGAACCAACAAAGCAAGGAGCTGCTTACGCTCTGACTAACCTAGACAGCGGTAGAACAAAACCTCGTGTACCCTCGTCGGACTCAACAGAGAAGACATCGGTATCAAAGAAACGAGCAAAGAGGATATTAAACTATTTGACTATTGGTAAGTAGTCTCTCAAAGTAACCCAGATTATTTCTTTGCTAGTTCAATTCAATGATGATCTGCACGGTATCGACGCGGTCAATTCAATACATGCTGATTGAAAATCTTCTTGTTCGGATTCGAATGCAATCTGTAGATGTTTTTTTTTTTGTATAACAAGAGTGCGCTCAAGGGGTTATTAGTACGTTCAACATGATTTCACACAGCGCGGGCGATAGAAAGTTAGAGAGGAAAGAAAGATAGGTACCGATGTACGTTGGTCTTGAATGTTTGGAGGTTATAATGACTAGAGAATAAAGAGCTCGGCAGGGCATTCCATGAGCCAGTTGTTTGGCTTAGGAAAGAATCACGATGTTTAAGGGTACTTCCGAAAGTAGGCTTGAGGGTGTACTGATGAGCGGGTGTGGTTGGAGGGTTGAAGGGGTGGAATGCTACTAGCAATTTCTGTTGAACACTAATGGTGAAAATAGCGAAAGAACAAGATGAGACAGGAGACATTACGTCGGTGGTCGAGGATGTCGATCGACTGTGTTATATTGACATCACCTATAAGTTTTAACGCACGGTTTTGAATTCTATCCATTAGGTGCAAAGAAATCTTAGGAGCACCTGACTAGATTTGAGCAGATTACTCCAATTTTGGGCGGATGAAAGCATTATATATTGTAGCCAGATCAGAGGGGGTGAAATATTTCCTACATTGCTTAAGGAAACCTAGACATTTCTCAGCATTTTTGGCGACTTCAAATATGTGGACATTCCAATGTAAGTTGTCATTGACACACATACCGAGAATGGAAAGTTTTACGGTTTCAACGATGCAAGTGCCATTCATTCATGGATAATGGCTGTATATTTGAACTTCGCTTTAGCGATAGCAGACAGCATTGTGGTTTGGAAGCATTAAGTTCCACTCTGTTTGTGGTTCCCCAATTGGTTATGCTGTTTATATCGGAATTTAATGAGCTTAACATACGCTGCCATTCCCGTTCTACAGCCGAAGAGCAGGGACGTGGGTCCAGGAACGAATATGAAAAGCAGAGAGTACTGTTATCAGCAAAAGAGTAAATTGGATTAGAAGTAGCAGACAAGAGATTATTGATGAAAGTGAAATAGAGTGTCGGAGACAAAACGGAGCCCTGGGGCACACCAGCATTCATTTTATGAATATCAGACTTGAAACCATCCAAGACAGTTAATTTCTGATCCATTGAAGAAGAGAGTCGTCGATCCTACAAGCACGCATTTTCAACAAAAGAGCCTTGTAGCAAACTGTGTAAAATGCCTTAGAAATACCAAGTGCAACTATCTTGCTTTCGCCAGATTGATGTAAACTTTGGTTCCACTTTTGGGTGTGATATGGCATCAAATCAGCAGTGGACCTGTTGCTACGAAAACCGTACTACCGGTCATTATGAACTTTACGTGTTTCGAGATATTTCATGAGCTGACGATTTATCAGCGTTTCCATTACCTTGGAAAGAGGGACCTAAGTGGAATGGGTCTGTAAGGACGGGCTGGACCAATGCTGTTTTCCATCTACTCGGAAAGAGTCCTAAAAAGTAGGATTGATGGAAAAGCTTACGCAGCGATTTTGCCACAACACCTGTTCAGAAGAACGGGAGATATACTATCTGGACCAGCGAATTCCTTAAGTACTCTGGCTACTACACGAGTGTCAAGCCTCTTTACAGCTAGAGTCGTATCATGCCTTTTCTTTTGGTCTGATAGTCTTTATCCGGTAAGGGATAAAGGATCTCATTCCAAAGAGAATAGTGTCTGTGATCATATCAGCAGCGGCATCCACGTCGTTATCGAGGAAATATAACGACCAGATAAGGTGCTCTCTAGAATAGTGTATTACCTTAGCTACGAGTATAATGTTGTCAATTACAGACAGTAATAAATTTCTATCTAGTTTTCGGCTCTATAAGACACGAAAGTTGACGATGATTTCTCCCTGTTTCACTCTTTGGGGAAAGACTGGACGTAGAAGCTCTAAAGACGTTTTTGTCGTTACTTTAAAGAACTTTGGTGAAATATCATAAATCAGTCCGGCTCGCTTTTCTTCAGAGCTTTTTTTGTTGGAAATGGATTCATCGTGCAGTTTGAGTTGAGAATACGACGATTCTTGACTAGGTTTTCAACTGCTGAAAAACGAGCCCATAAGACTTTCGCTCCACAGGTATCCTCAAAAAACCACCTAATCTGCCGGAATAAGAAACATTTTTTTTGAATGTTAAACAACTTCATGTTCCGAAGAAGTGTTCCTTAGTTGGTCAATGTTGTAACTTAGAATCTTTGTAATGTCGTGGACTTTTATCACTGAAGGAATTCGACCTAAAGAAGTAGCAAACTTACGAGTATAAAGATGGTAATGCGTCAATCTTAGGTTACCTCTACGTCTGTTTCGGACGTTGAAGTAACACCTTCTAAATCGACAGTTTAAAGCTTGCGAATCAATTTTCGATAAACCCGAAATGTAACACATAACTAACTGAGCCGAGAATATTGCAGAAATCCAGTAGACGTTCACCATTCTAGGCTTGAGGTATTGTGTGCCCCTTAAGATATAGTTACCACTGTCTGAGACCATACTTTATCTACTCTTATCACATCGACGGCTAGTTGTAAATGCTGCTCTTCTCATGCGTTCCTTATACTACTCAAGAATGTGGCGATAAAGACTCATTAACCATGTTTCTCTTAAGATAATAAATTACTATGGAACTGTCTTGACAGCAATAAGCCAGATTCATGCTGGAGGATACCGCCTCGGAGCTTTACTGACTGGGTTTAGACGGACAAGGTCTTAAAAATGTAGAAATCTGTCTTTGTCTTCGAAATTCGCTAAGAATCGTCACCTTTCAATCATTTCTTGTTGGAGGCGTGATGTTTGTTTCGATGGAAGTTCAGTTGTTAGTCGATATTATCTAGATATTATCTAGATGAGCGCATTGTACATATACCTCCCAGGAGTAGTTAAGAGGGAGATAGAGTAAGAACTTCATAATTACTCTCGGTACACTTCTGGTTCAATCCGACTTTTCAACGCTCAGTATCTACCCGATCGCTTCCAGATAATCGAATAAAGACTGTGTTTAATAATCTCTGCATGGATGAGGTGTTTTAGGCTGTGCAAGACTAGGCTCAGCATTGCTCTTAGGTCGTGGATATCATAAAAGGACAATGAGGCATTTTCACTGATCCGTTGCACCTTCTATCAAAAACTGTATACACATATGTATATCAAACGGAGCAGAGTAGTGTAGTGGTAATATGGAATTTCTAATTGATAGCAACTTCAATACCCACCCACCCCCTTTTTTCACTTAAGATATACAACCTACATACTCGTACAGACAATAGAATTGAGTGCATGACGAACTGAAAGGATGACAGCAGTAGCAGATATCAATCAAATATCCAAATTTGTATCTCCAGCAAATTGCCTACTGAATTTAATTTACATCTTAATTTATAATAAAGGGGAATACTCGTACTTGTATCTTTCAGAACGAAAACATCAACAAAGTAGCCCCCAAATTGATGAACAGTTTGCTTAGAAATTTTGGTCATTCAATCATGAAGTGCCTAGGCTATCCACATCGAAAGATCACCCGCATACGGACACTAACTGATTCATTGATAACATCACGAATAAAAGCTTACCCCAATCTTGTGGAATGAAAACGCTGAACTGCTTTCCATCATCTCAGCCTATTAAGCGAGACAGCATCGGAGGCGGTGGCGGTGGCATTGGCATCAGCTTTAGCTACATCTACAACTTCAACTACAGCATCGTCAACTACGAAGCTACGAATTTTTTCAACGCACTTAATGAGGAACCCCAAACAAATTGATCAATGTGCCTCTGGCATCAGCACTCATGTAAATAATCTCTCTTTCGACTTTGTAGTCTTGTCCAGTTCACTTGGCTAGTGAGTTTATTCCTTCTCGGATCCCTGAAGTGTAGTATACGTACTTGTAGATTGATTACAAATTGTTTACATTAATTTCAAAATTTATTTATTTATTTTAACTAAATTCGATTTTGATTATAAAAAATACGTCTACCGTTATATAAAGTCGGCTACGTACATACGTATGGGTTAGATACTACTAAACGGGGATAGTGGGATAAATTAGAAGGGCGCCTCTTTCTTAAGTGTTATTAATTTGTTAATTGTCGAATTGCTATTGATGTTTTAATTGTTCATAAAACTAATTGAATAGAGTGGGATTTTTTTCTTTAATTTGTGAAAAATTTATTCTCATAGTTGCTATGCAAATTTTGTGAGTGACTTTGTATAGTGTAATGTGGACACAATCACGTAATTGTTGGAAGAGAATCTTGGGAATCTGACGAAAAGCAACTTCACGACAGCTTAGTATATGATGAAAGACGAAAGTAAGTAGATAGTTACTTTATGTATGTTTATTTTTGTTTAAAGAAATACTAACATTTAAGTAATCTAAATGATTTATAAATCAAGATATAATGCCACCTGTTTCAAAGCCTCACATTGTGGTACGTTTAGGATAGACACTGGGTCGCGGCAAACTGGGTTATCCAAAGCTATTACAATGACTACGAATCAGTTATGCTTATTGTGTTGATCAGGAGAAAATACCAATACCATAGGGTCCCACCTGAAAGGACTGAACTTTAGAAGATAGATGTTGGGGGGTGTAGTGCATTGGGTTAATTACAGGTAACTTGAAAACTCTTCCACTTGGGGAACGCAGTAACTTTGAAAAATGAAGGGTTCTCCACCTGAGTCGCGGTATTTCACTAGTGTGCAGTCGGTCGGAGTCCGATTCGAGAAATTTTCAGACCGAAGCTTTGGTGTCTATCCCCTCTACATGACCCAGTCGTCTAAGTAATTGAACCTTCACGTCGATATCGCTGTCACTGTATAGTTCGTCTTTTTATCTCCCCCTCCACTCACCATCCATGCAGACGGGTTCGAAAATCATTCAAAGAATTTTCCTCAACAATAACCAGGAGCACCCTCATCCATTTTGGATAATGCCCATACCTCTGCTCTTTAGAGCAGGACTGGGATTATTAAGATCATACGAGTATATAAGGTAACTTTTACTGTTACAGAAAATGCCGTGCTAGACAATTGTCTTCATAGCCCAAAGAAGCAGCGATTGGCAAGAGTTATTCTTCATTTGATCTCAGCGCTGCTGTTGTTGTCTGAATTAATATCGGAGCCTAGGTAGACAAAGTCCTTAACTAGCTCAAAGTTATATCTGCCAGAGGTGGTCTTGCCCTCGTTGACTGATTAAACCATTTTCGCCGCTTCGGTCTCAATACTCACGAAAGCGCCTCTGGCTTCACACTGCTTTCATTCAATTATGTTAATATCATCGGCGTAGGCCCGTCGGAATTTTCAAAGATAAAAGACATCCAATCGCCTTGTCTAAATCATTTTTTACATCAAATCTCTCCGTGAGATCTTTGCCGACCTTGATGGAGCAGCATACATTCCCCATCGTCATCCTGCACAGACGGAGGAGTTTGGTAGGGATGCCAAATGGCAGACATTGCTTTGTATAACTCGTCTCTATAGATGCTGTCATACGCGGCCTTAAAATCGATAAATAGGTTGTTTGTCGCGGTTTGAACCCCACGGATTCGTAAACAAACGGCTTTAGGCGTTTACACAATACGGCAGATAAGATCTTGTATGCGATGTTAAGAAGGCTGATGCCACTGTTGTTGGCGCATTTCAGAGGGCCTCCTTTCTTGCGGATCGGACAAGCAATGATGAGATTCCATTCATCGGGGACACTGTCGTCCGATCATATTACAGAGATGAATTGGTAAATACTCCTTTGATGGACTTAAGCTAAGACATCACTATCTTCACTTCATCCAGATTGGGTGGACGGTATAGTTGGTCTACATCGTCGAGGTTGAAAGGTTTATTCTGCCTGACAGCGGTATTTGAGCATATCCTCACCATCGACTGCAAATCTTCTATTATGTTGTTGCCTTGTTCATCTTTACAGGCCTCAGTTCGGACTTCAGTTGTTTTACCGTTTGATTTAACTTTGGTAGCATATAGACCGCGCGTTTCTCATGCTCCTTCTTTTTCGTCTTCAAGAGCATGTTTTCGTCAATCATCTTCATAGAGGTCATGAGTCCTTCTTGGGCAGCCCTGTTTGTATGAATTTTACTTAACTGCAGCATCACTGATGGCTTTTTGGCATTATTGTCACTAGTCGTTGATACTTAACGCTGGCAACAGACGACCTCTTTACAGATTATTGGAGACTTGGTCTAAAAATTATTTGGCGATCTCTTGCGATTGAACCGGTTTGACATCGAAACTCCTCTCAGCATTTGCTTATCTCTGCCTTTTTGGGATATCCGAAACCGTACCTTGGCTACAACACGATATTGGTATGAGTCGCTGTTGGCTCCTCGGACATTCATAATACTGGAGTCAGGGTAATGACGGTTAATTGATTAACAGCTCTCCAAGTCGCCTTCTGAATGTCCAGATGTGGGAACCGCGTGTTAGCTACGACAATGTTACACCCCGCAACAAAGTCGATTAGCCTGAGTCCGTGTTGTCGTGCAAGCTATATATTCCGACAGAACTACCAAAGATGCCTTCTCATAGCTAGGCCATTGCTCGTCTTTTTCAAAAACTAGTGAAAGCGATCTTTGGTGTCGCCATCTTTCTATTTTGTGGGGGCTTGTGCGCATAAAAGGCTTCGAGGCGCTGGTTAGCGTCCTCAAAACTCAAGACTTCTTGTCTGTATCTAAGCTGTCGATAACAATCGCCGTTGCATTTTGTTATCCTCTTTTTGTTCGGCCCATTTGATTCCGTTGATGGCGGTCATATCTGTTTTGCAGCAGACCAGTTCCTCCGCTAGTTGCCCGAGATCTGTTATCTTTGTCCTTGTTTCGAGTGCAGGGGCTGTCAACAGTAGATCTGTCCAAGACCCTGACTTAGTCCCGGAAATCCTTACCAGCCTGAGCTCCAAATATATCGGAGTAGCCCGGATAAGGTCTTATTTGGCTTATTCCGGGAGTTAACTTCGCCGTTGATTGCTTTTGGGGAATTCATCTGCTGTCCTATTCATAGTACTGCTATTTTTGTCTGCTGGTCAGCACTCGCGCTTGTGGCAAGTCGAGTTCGGATGAGATCGACCAGTATAGAAATTATTACAACCCGCCAGGTTGACACTAAGTCACCGCGGGAATAAGCAAGGTCCGTTGCATACATGTCTTCTATTAAAGCAGCGAGTCAACGAATCCGAAATGACGTTTTATCTTGTGCCGATGATATCGCTGTCAGTAGTCCTATACTATATAGCACTTCAGGCGGTCGCACATATTGTAATTTTGGGTCGAAAATTCCCCAGTGTTGTTTGGCAGAAAAGTGTCGCTTAGAGTGAAATGTTTGTTGAAGAACAGATTCATTCGTCCAGCTTTGACATACGCATCTCTAATTTGGGCTGATACTCTGAGCAGCTCTGCTCCTCTCAACTGATTTTTTTAAGCGAAATATATGTGTATTATTAGGCTAAAACGCTGTTGCTTTTCGCTTTAGTTAGTCGACTATCTTCTATGGATTGAGATAAATTTCACAGGTGATGTATAGTTCATGTGGCAAAACCGCTCTCAATATCAACGAAGGTTGCCATTATCTAGTTTATCCTATTTAACTTACTCGTATTGTCATTTTTTGGGACAACTGCAACAGATTTGAAGAGATTGACGGCTCTAAGAACTGGAGGCTATAGTTTCATCCGAATGTGTACATATTATTGGACTTTGATTCGAATTAGTATCTTGTCTAGCTTTTAGAGATATTTTAACAAGCCATATTCTCTTCAAAGCTGCGTTAAGCAATGTCATACTCAATAGCCGAATTTATTCTCCTAATAAAAAATAAAATAATAAAAACATAATTTTTTTCGAAATAAAAAAATTCCATATCAATCTCCCCCGTCTTCACCCTTCTTGTTGCTGGCTATTATACGATATTTGTCAGTCGGGTACGGCTACTACCATATGAGATCCGACCACTTAACTCGAGTGTGCACCCAACTCAACAAATGATTATACCGATGATGTAGATGTTGATGGCTATGATTATGAGGTTACCGAAGAAGATATTCAATAAGACGAAATTTATGTGGTCCATAAACAGGTGTAAAAGTGAAACTGGAGAGCACAAACAGCGGTGCCCACAAAACACCACTCCAAACTACATAGCCACCAAAAACAAAATTATAAGCCTTTTCTGTTTTATTTTATCATTTTGTTGTTTTACAGGTGTGCTTACGGGACAAGGACAGGAGATCGACCCACCAAAAATATAGAAAACAGAAAATAATATTAAAAAAAAAAAAAAAACTACAAAAGAACTGAGAATAGACATTTAGATACCAAAATATCTCAAATATCGGTATGTACTCATCTGAGCATTTTTGTAGGTGTTTAATACACACAGATACATACTTACCTCAGAGATATTGCAGCACCAGCTCCCATATGTACCTGTGTATACATCGATGAGGTAGGACCCTTACCTTATGCTATCCAGGTAAACGAAAAACAACCGAAGAACAAGAAGAAGACAAAAGTATCTCATCGATTGGCGCACAATAGAGCATCAGACAGGCAGGCAGGCAGACAACCAGGCAGTCAGGGCATTCAGGCAACCAGCATTCCTTTGGGCCTGGGATGATCTTCGGTTCGGTGTCGGTTTCTGCAGTTGATTACCCCTCTAAATATCGTAAATGCTGCTGTTGCTGCTGCTGATCCATTCCATCCATCCACATCCATCTATCCCAATGGTTGATCGTCCACAATGCTGCTGACAGCTTCAACATATATCTTGGCCTGAGGTCTGTCCAGGTTTTCAGTTAGTGCTTTGTTTTTGTGCGGGAAGGTGTGTGGTAATAGTGTACGCTCTACTCGACAGCATCTATAACCATATTCAAAAAAAAAAAAAGAACAAGAAACAAAACGTGAAATACTTAAGAAAATGCCCTCCGCCAGAGTGATTACGATGACAATTGTCATCATGTCAGTGATACTTGCATCTAGTGATAGTTTAAAAAATTTACCAATCCTTGACAAGGACCTACAAATCGAGGAAGAGGGATTCTTTGAAGTGATCGAACATCCGCGAGTTTTTGTAAGTTTCCATAACAAAGTTGTTCTCATATCTTTTAGTGCAATAATTGATGAGTTGATTTTGTTTATTATTTATTTATTTTACACAGAATCCGAATCTAAAAGGTCAAGGGAATAATCCTCGAGGTAGTAATTCAAAAATTCTGGATCTCAATCCAGCCGATCAAACAGAGAAGGGACAAAAAAAATCAAATAGTCGATTGCCCGCGTTTCTCTTCAATTCCGATTTGAATAAGATCCAATCGAATGCTAAGAATATCGAAAATGATTCCGGGAATAATTTTGTATACGAGCGCAACATCATTGTGGAACCAGAGATTCCCGTGGATAAATTGGAGGCGCTTGATAAAATCAGAGGAGACAACTCCAGGGGTGTACATAAGGAGAAGCTGCAACGAAGACGATTGTCTTTCAAGAAGTAAGTGGAATAATTAACTTTTTTTTCGTTCAACTTGATTTTAAATTACCTTTTGTAACTTTGAGTTGAGATACGAGTTCGAATACTTTACTTCTGTCTTCGTCTTATTAAGATGCATACAACACGTCTGCTGTCACGCATGACAAAATGATGTAAACGTTTCTTTTTTGAGTTTTTGTATTTCAAGTGCCATAATCATGTATTCGTGTACGAGTGCCACTAAAATTCTATTCACAATTTATTAGGGTTTTCCCGGAAATCTTTTCTGAATGCAGAAAAAGGTTCATCTTAGGAAAAGGTTCTTTTCTACCTGGAGCTTAAAATTTGTAAGATTTCAAGTTACAGAAAAAATTGTGGGATTTCCAGGAGTTTTTTTTGAATAAGAAGCGTAAGGAATTACCCCGAAATGCTTAATGGTAGTGCAGGTGGTTTATTGCTGCTACGAGTATAAAGGGCAATCAACCCTTTCTTACTCGTAGTTGTAAGCGATTTTCAAGTGGTGCGGTTTATGTATCACACTGAGAGATCTAAACTGTTTTTCTGCATTTATAAGAACTAGTCGTAGATATTTATGGTTCTAATTTTTCACATAATTTTTCGTGTAAGGTAAACGTAGTTATGTTGTTAAGATACAAAGGGTTGTCGTTTTTAGAGGTGATTAGGATTTATTTTAAAAATATTCCATACAAGGGGCATTCACGCCTATTTATTCCCTAAACTCCTAGAATTTTCGAAAATACTCGTAGCATCGATATGTCCGCGATTTCATATTTATAAAAACTTGAATTTTAACGACGAATTATCTCTAAAGTTTCATGCGAGAAACTTGCAAACTTCCAAATATCATGCGAATATCACCACCACTGTCACTATACTTTGCTTCCGACCAGAGAATTTAGTTTTCTCCAACTATCTACGAGTAAATCAAGATTTTCTTTAGCAAAAATATAATTTACATTACGTATGTTTGAGAGTTTCGTAGAAATGTTATGCGAGATTAAGTAGAACCACTTCTATAATAGAGCTACTTCAAACCAGGTTTAATTTTTTTATTTTTACTTGTTGGCTTGGAAATCTTATCTCTGAAATACTGTGTAATTCAACCAATAATTTAGAAATGTCAGGCATTGCAGAAGAAGGAGGGAATTCCTCTAATATTCGATTTATTCAGTTAAAAGTCTCAAGCTTGCCCCCTGGCCTCGGTTGAAGCATATCCAACGATAAACTTAAAGAAAAAAAATACTATTATAGTTGTCATGCAATAAGCATAACATATTATGCGAGTTGTTTCGACTACTAAACATTATTATCATGGCCTCACTGCTTCTGAATCAAAATCCTTCTCAATCCCAAAGAAATCTATATTGGATATCATGAGAGAAATGAATACATAACTAATTAGAGCGAGCCCAAAATATCATCTCATCGTTGTTGCTTAATCAACGGAACTTTTGGCAAAATGAAATGGTTCGTCTTACGATATGTACCTATGTATCATGCGATAAGCTAAAAAGCATCATGCAAGAAAAAATGATTTTTTTTTTGCAAAATAATTATTCTGAACTTTGGAATTATTAAACCTTGCTGATGTATTGAATTGTGTCCTGCTACATATTGTGACAGTGTCAGTGTGAAAGTTGGTCTAGTCTCACGATTTGGAACGCTGCGTTTCGGATGGTATGTACTTCTTATTGTATTCCAGTGTTGGAACTAGGCACCTAGTACTTCACAAGTTCACATCTTACTCACTAAAACCATTTCTTAACTCTGATTCCATAAATATTGTGTAATGAACTTCCTTTTAAACTTCTCAAAAGGATCTAGTGTCCACAGTAGTTTGTCTGGTGCCCTCTTAGTTCTGTGGAATACACTATTTTCTAAGTATTTCATATTGCGATGTTAAAAGTGTAACCGTTTTCTTTCTATAACCCTAGGGGCAAATGACTTAAATAGTCAAGCAACTTTCCTACAACAAGCTAATGTGAAGACGAAATTCAGAAGTATTGTGCTGAATGCTCCATTGATAATAGCCCTACCACAAGTTATACTTTCGTAGAAGTGCAGTTCATAGATTTTGTGCGGGGCTAGGCCACTGTTTACCCTGTTGAGCATCATTGAACTGTTCAGTATACAATACAATAAGTGATATCAGGTTACAAAGGCAAGCTGTTGCGCCATCTAAATTTAGTGTATTTAGGGTGGATTTAGTAAAAACGCAGCGTTTTTTCCAAAATCTGACAGATGTGGGTAAGACCACCGTGTTGAACGTCAGCAAGTCATATAGGTAATCTGCAACACTTTACCTAACAATTCCGATGTCATCCTCGGATCGTCCAAAACAAGGCTTACTTGCATGCACTTGCGGCACTTCAATAGCTTTAGGAGTATTGCAAAACCTGGCAAATGCCATATAAATAATGTGACCTATTCCGTTCACTATGCAATGTCGCATTTTGTCCACTATGTAGACATTCACAATTCAATTAAAAGGAAACTTATTGGCAACACTGTATTCTTAACTTTGGTTAATTTTTCATCTGATGCAACGAAAATGTGAAACGAAACGAACTACTCTGTTTCCTTACTTATAAATATTTTTTCTACTTTATTTATCATTAGGAGAGGATAAGAGTCACGTAGCCTTAATTTGGTAACTTGTCGACACTCTTCTAACACAGTTCTATAAGCTGCTTTTAATTTTTGAATTGAAAATATTGACAGCGTTTTGCAATGAATCTAGCTTTAAGTGCCTTCCTGAGCTAGTTTTTTTTTGTATTCCCCGTCATAAATAGTTAGGGAACGATGACTTTGCAATAAAATATGACACATCACGTTGCCATTATTTCCATTCAAACTTTATCAAGCGCATAAATGAAGTTTCATATTTTCGTGACGCTCATACGAGCACTTTTTCAAACGCTTCAGGGATCTCACTTTACCCCCACCGACAAGTAATAAGTTATAACAAGTTATTAAAAGCTGATCAAACTTAGGATAAAAGAAAATGTGACGTGTTTCATATTTATGTTGCGCTCGCGAGGGAACAAAATTGAAATCAATCTACGTATTATATTATATTTTTCTTCACTTAGAAATTACAAATGCATAACTATAAAGACATTTTCATCGTAACATTTGGCGATAAGTAGGCAAACTGTGCGTTTCATATTTTCGTGATTTTTATCAAGAATTGTAAAATATAACTTTTATTTCACAAATATTTCTGTATCAAATAATACAAATTGTCGTTTTGTTTCAGGCGACTTTCCAAGAAATTGAAGAGCACTAAAAAACGCATCACCAAGAGACATTCGAAGAAGAAGTCCAAGTATCCAAAGAAAAATCACAAATTGATGTAAGTCCAAATCTTAACAAATAAAATATTTCTCACCCCCAGAGCCACATTTTTATTATTAAAAACTTAAAAAATGTATTCGTGTTCTTGCATGTGCATGAGTCAACATTTACAGAACACCTGAGAGAAGTTAAACTAATTCTCACTTTTTACCAGGCCACCCAGTGTTCCACAGACCACAGAAAGTCTTCAACGAAACACTCGAGCTGTAACCGCTCGCAAAGATCGCATATGGGACCATGGAGTTATACCATATGAAATTGACCGCATCTTCAGTGCCACCCACAAGGCACTCTTCAAACAGGCGATGCGACATTGGGAGAATTTCACGTGCATTAAATTTGTCGAACGTGACCCAAAGTTACATCCCAATTACATTTATTTCACTGTGAAAAGTTGCGGGTAAGTTCGCCGAGTCAACACCTTTTTTTTAAACCAACCGATAACCCCTAACTCATGTTCCATTGGCGTGTTTTCTATTTCCAGGTGTTGTTCGTTTGTTGGTAAACGCGGCAACGGACGTCAGGCAATTTCAATTGGCCGCAATTGTGAAAAGTTTGGCATTGTAGTCCATGAGCTCGGTCATGTAATCGGATTTTGGCATGAACATACGCGAACCGACCGCGACAAGCATATAATAATAAATCATGCCAACATCATGAAGGGTCAGGAGTACAATTTCAATGTGCTTACACCTAAGGAGGTAGACTCATTGGGTCTACCCTATGACTACAACTCAATTATGCACTATGCGAAGAATACATTTTCGAAAAGTCTATATTTAGATACGATTTTGCCAATTGGGATGCAACCAACAGATGACCGCATTGATATTGGACAGAGGTTGAGATTGAGTCGTGGCGATATTGCTCAGGCGAATTTGTTGTATAAATGTGCTGCGTGTGGGCGGACATTCCAACAGGATTCCGGTGACATTGTGTCACCGCAGTACTACTACTCAAACACTGCTGTTGGGGATAATAAAAAAGGAATTCCAGAACGTTGTGAATGGCGTATAACCGCAACTACTGGCGAGAGGATTATTTTCCGGATTCATCAATTGGTAAGACTTGTCATTGTGTTTGTTTGTTCTTTCTCTTTTATTGTGACATTGGAATGATGTCTTGTTCTTCTTCTTATTCAACCAACTCCTTATGGTTGGAAGAGATTTCAAAGGATTTTCTTGTTCTGTTGTTGTTACTATTTTTTTTTTTTGTTTTTTTCTTGTAGAATCTACTAGAGTCAGCGAACTGTGAGAAGGATTATTTGGAGATACGCGACGGTTATTGGTACAAATCACCCGTTATTAAAAGGATTTGCGGTAATGCGACATCGGAAGTGATTAAAACCGATTCAAGTCGGATGCTTATTAGCTACGTGAATCATAATGTGATTAAGGGATTCAAAGGATTCGTTGGGGATTTCGAAGGTAAGTTTTTCAAGTTTATTTGTAGAAAATATTGCTTAACAGATTAGAAAGGGGTTGGGAGTTGTACAGTGTACATATACGGATGCGTAGAACTGATTAAAGGGTTGAAGTGAATTTTAAAGGTACTCGTTAAGGTAAATGAATGCCGGTTTCCGATGAAAAGGATTTAAATAGAGATTGCTGATTTTCTGATAGATGAAGGGTTGCGGTTGAAACTTTTAGTCGATTAAACTTTAATTGGATTAGGGTACGACTATGGTGTTGAAGGGTTCTCTAATTGCTGGTGGAAGAGGAATTTGAGCAGGTGTACAGCTTCATTGTGGCAGTGCAAATGTACACTTTGATAAGATGTTGGTAGTTTTCTCATGTCATTTCATTAGTGATTGTTTAGTCATGTTTATTTATATTTTATTAAGAGGTCAATAAATGGTATCTTTACCAAGTATACGGACTGTCACTGGACTTGTTTCAAATTTATATGAAAATCATTTTCAGTAAACTTGCTAATAACAACCCACTGTCATACCCACTTCAGTTTTAAGTTCTTTAGAAACTTTTTAACTTTTTCTGGCTATTAAAGAGTGGAAGCCTAGATTCTCAATTACAACTGCCATTGCCAAACCAGGTTTGAGAAATGTGTTCTCTATAAATAGGACAATAAGCACGAAAGTAGAGCCATCTCTTAGCGCATACTGAACTCGTACTTGTGTTACTTGGTAACATGGTAACCGTCAGCCGTCATTTTTAAGTTTTATCCAAATCCTATATAATATATTTTGAACTTCAGAGAATAAGTAGCTTCATAATAGAGCATACCTCATATGATAGCGCTTCAGTCAAGGGTCCAAGACATGAGATGTGTTCTCGTAAACTTCTTCATCACGGCGTCCACTTCAGAAGTTGTCATCATTTATGTTTTATTTCGCAGTATGATTTCTTAAAAGATCACGATCCACACATTTCTCAAAATTTCGAAAGATTTCTTCTCGTTATTGGCCTTCACTATACAAGTTCTCTAAAATTGCAAATTTGATGGTTTAATGGGCTGGCCTGTAGTGCTTTATCATATATCATACCATTACCTAAGATAGTAGAAAATAATTCTGTCGTCAGAAGGTTTAAATCGGCGTGCAAGTGTTTCTTTAAAGTTTGTACATGTGCTTAGGCTAGAGAGTTTATATCTTTAAAATTTGTGCACAGGTTATTGCTACATCCGAGCTTAATATGTTCAGTGCTAGCAGGCAAAAACGCGCTTCCAATCAAGCAGTTCAGAAATGGTGAGGTAAAGATATAGGTAAATGAGATGCTTTGAGATCCAAGACCAGATTAAAGACTTTACTTTCGTTTCATTTCACTATGCAATGTTCATATTCAACCGAATACTCAGTAAGTCAATGGTCTCATGGCAACTACTCGTATCTTACGGATCGCTGTTCTTCTATAACTACATATTGCCCATATCATTTTCTGGGAACGCCTCCCATTGTCAATGTAACGTGAACTCTGTACCCATATATGAAAGGAGGATCACTATTGGCACTAGCGTGAAGACCACACAAAACAATGCTCACAAGCCCATAGTGAAATGTGAGCCACTTCCACGATTTTATATAAAAATAAGGACCGACTTCAAGTTAGACCCAAGCCCAGTCGGCGATCTCCTCTCGGAGTCAGCAGCATATAAAGTATTAGGCCGAATTTTTTTCGTAAAGTTGTCCACATAGTGTACAGATAAAAGCCGAACTCTTGCGATCGACAATGAATTGGCAATTCTGTACTATAACTTATGTCTATTCCTTATATACGTTCATGACGTTGAACTACTGTTGAGTTTGACCTCATGAAGTGTAGCAAGCTTAGTTGGTCATAAGGTAGACCAAAAAATTCACTCAATATGTACACAGCGTGGCAAATAATATCCCGGACCGACTCTAAAAAACATAATCATAACAAGATTTCACTTTATTTTTTTGTGTTTTTATAAGAAATACTCTCCTCCCGATTCAATAAACTTGTTACAGCTTTTCAATAGCGATTGAAAAGCCTGCTATAGCTTGTCTCCAGTGTCCGTGTCACCGTGAATGGTCGTAATGTCAACAAAAAAAATATCCGTTCAACCTCAATTTCAAAGAGAAGTCGTACAGTCTCAAATCAGGTGAATACGGAGGATGATTGAACACACGCACTTCATTTCAAGCCGAAAATTGACGAAATGACTGCTGTGTGACTTTGTTTCGCCCAAATCCTCGTGAAGAATGGTTCGAATAGTTTCTTTGTTGATATTTAAGGCGAAAAAACAGTCGAAAACGACTGTTCTACTCAAACAATCATCACGGTACACTTGTTGCATCAGTCGGAATGTTTCTTAAGCATTTTTACCAAGTTTCGGGTAAAGTTTAAATACCGCTCTTTATTCCAACATCAACCAAAAGTTATTCAATTTTGACAGATAGTAAAGAAAAATCCAAGCTTTAAGACGTATATTTGACAAATATTGTAGATGGCTCCCTTGATTTCTGAGAAATGACTCGTGTACGGAATATTATTTGCCACACTGTATACATATATGAGTAGTAGGAAAGAGTATTGCTTGGAGCAATCCATCATCTTATTAAAATATGGTTCCTCCTAAACCAGATCTATAGGTAACCTTAGCATTTGCAAAATGAGATTCTAGTTGAAACGAATTATTCTGATTCGGCTCGAAGGACCAAAAAAAAAAGTCGAATCTAGGCGTTAAAACAATGATCTGGGTCAAACTTTCATACCCTAATAAGTCAAACATTAGACAAAAATAATTAAATACACAAAGAACAAGTACAAGGTACAATACTTTCCTTCGACGGCTGCCAAAGAATTGACATTTCGAAACCAAATTCATACGGAACTCAAGATAACATAAGCTCGCTTATAAAAATATTTAAACAATAGCATTTCAATAGCAAGTACATACATTTATCATTCGGATTCAGAATTTTTAAAAACAATATTCCATGACATGACAAACACAAGAATTCCCTCCACGAAACCACGTTCAACTCAATTTTTGCATACATAAATCCATCCCACGGATTCACTAAATCCTACTATCTACGGGAAATTTATCACTTTCACCTAAAAACAAAATTCATGTCTATAAAAGTAAATACAAAGAAACCGAATGTACAATATATCTCTCGAAAATGTTTGCTGAATAGGCAGAATCCACCGAGTTCTCCTGTAAGGTACTCATAGTAACTAACCCTTGCTGAATGGGCAACTTTCAAAGGAGTCACCCCACAACCCATACATTTCCTACCATTATCACTCCTTAAAAAGAAGAACAAAAAAAAAATATAACATCAACCCCAAAGTAAATATGAATATGGTATTCCACAAAAAAGAAAACCCCCAAAAAAAAATCGGCCAAATGTGTGCGAAATAGCTACCCCATCTCGTGTCTCGTGTCGCTCCCCATGTCGATGGACAACATAAACCACCACACTCTGCAACGAAATGTGCCAATTTATGATTATGGCAACATTGGGTATTGATGGCATGCCATGGTGCAACTAATACTGCTCGCATGAGTACGACTATCGAGTATTCCATATTGAGTACTGCTACTATTGCTTGTGTTTGCTCGTTTACACTGCTAGTTTGAGTGGAAACATTGCTTGTTGTACACTCTGTTGGCGTGTAATTCGAATTAGGTGATATGGCCAGAAATTTTAATTAAATCGTGTATTTTGGAAATTTATGGAATTTCAATTACTTATAAAACAACACATGGTACGGAGAGAGATTTTTACGAATATTTTAAGGATCCAGTGGCAAAAACAAAACGATTCGATGTGCGTTATGTGTTCGTTTTAATTAGTTTGTTTTTACAATAGTATTTCTCCGTTTTGATGAATGTGACATCAGAGAATGAAATCATTTCCAATTGAGTTAGCGCAATTTTTGCGGCAATAGATTTTCAAATCGAATTGGGTGTAACGAAGTGATTGGTGTGTTGACCTGTACAAATGTTGTGGTTTTACCCCACATTCCTCATTACTAGTGTAGTCGCGTTGAACTTTTAACTGTGATAGTACCTTTGTGTTCATCAAGTCGTATGGAAAATAATGTTTCAGTCTCTGATTACATTAGTGGCAATTGGGAGTTTGTTCAACCGGACGGACCCAGTCTGTGGCTGAGTTACAAAATAAAATGAAATTAGCTGAATAACTTGTTTATATTTTGATGGTGGCAAAGTCGTTCAATAGACTTAAAATCCAGACATTATTTTGAAATGGTGGTCTATACATAGTGAAGACCGTGCATTTTTCAACACAAAACATGTCAGAAGTAGAACGTGATTAAAATACTCCTGCTCCTACTCAGTCATCACATGTACATCCCATCTACCTTGGTTCCGTGCCTGCATGATCTTTAGATCTTGGTGGAATCGCTCACCCTGCCCATCACTGATTGCACCTAGATTTTGCAGGAAGTCAGCTAAATGGCTCTGCAGAAAATGAACCTTGACTCTCATGTTGCAACCAAGCATTTTGAAACTCTCTAAAGGTTGCTGGACAATTTCTGTTTAATTCTCTGCTCGCGTATTCCTAAGATAGTTTTTAAAAACGTTTTTGAATGCCAATCAAGCTGCCGAGTCTGTGTGCCATCAAACACACCCGCTTTTATCTTTTCAAAAGACAGGCGAGGAAATACTGAAATTAGGTACTTGTCTCCTTCAGTTGGCAAAGCTTTAACAAACTGCTTCATGAAGCCCAGTTTTATATGCAGAGGTGGAAATATAATACTCTTTCTGTCAACAAGCGGCTGATGTAGAATGTTTAGATCACCAGGTTTGAATTCAGATCTTGGCGGCCAATTCGACTATAACCAATGCTTCTCACGAGCTCTGCTGTCCCAAATACACAAAAAAACAGGGATACTAGGTACATTGGCGTTGCTGGCCAAGAAGGAAGCATAGCATTTTGAGGTCAACACAGATGTTGTCCTCCTCCACATACCTTCTTATGTCTTTATATTCTTCACGCAAATAATCTAAGTGGCCATTGTGGAGGAGGACACACTTCAAGCTCCGCTTTGAGCTATTAATAAATAGTCGCCATTCAGTTGCGTTATAGGCTATTATTCCCAACTCCTCCATTTTGTTATGGCAATACACAAATTCACTGTCACTTCGAAAATATTGCAGAAATGCAATTTCTTTTGATCGAAAGTAGGATACCTAAGCTCCTTTTTCAAGCAAGTTTTTCTCGTGAAGTCTTGATGCTATGAGCTCTGAAGCCTTTTTAGAGAGTCCCAAATCCCAGGCCAAATCATTTAGCTCTTTCTGATCAAACCCCTTACGAGTGGAGTCATCTTCCATTTCAAAATCTTCACCGTTGGTGTCACTTCGGTCTCCACCATACTCGTATTCTTATAATGAAGAATGTAGTTCTTTGAAAACTGGCTCCGGGAGTTCAAATGAATGAGGTACTGGCTGATGATAAACTTGGATACTCTATTTAACATTTGTTTTTCTTGTTATATCCGGACGTTTTCACTGTACAAAAGTAACAGTCACTTAAATGATCTTTGGGCCCTCGCTAAATCATACGTATACCAAATTGCAATTTATTTCGTGTTCAATTTGTCCACATCCGTAAACTCTCAACACACTGTTTGCACAGCTTGTGATGTGTCCAACGTTTTTCTTGATCACCAATTTTTATTTTAAAATATGCAAAATACAACACGCGAATGGTTGTTCTTTGACTGGGAATGGTAAAACTGCCACATACTCGTATATAACATATCAAATCAGGGATAGCCCTTGCGACGTGAAATAGTAGAGGCAAAAATTTGTTTTTTATATAATTAGCGCGCTCAAGGGGTTATTAGCACCCTAAAAATGATTGCACACAGCGCAGGCGATGGAAAGTAAGAGGTACCGATGTACGTTGGTCTTGAATGTTTGGAGGTTATAATGACATGACATGAGACATGACCTAAAGGAAAGGGAATGAGTATATATGTAAATAAAAACTTAACTCTGCTTACTCCCTGTATGCCGACGAGAACTCGGACTCCACTAATTCTCTATAATAGATATTATGAATATATGGATCGAAACACAACGTCTCTGTAGCGAAAAAACTTGACGTGATAGACTTGACTTGACTTGCTATTTGGTCAAATTATCCCAACAGATCTACAAAATAAGCAAAACCCACTCCATACCACTCAAAGATATGATCGTCCTGACTTCTTTATCGCATAAGATCGAGTCAATTTAAACCATCTGTGAGGAGTACGATTATTTCTTGTGCAAATATTCAGTTTATCAGAAAAACAACAAAGAGTACGAGTTGCATCCACATATTTACTTTGGATGTATTTTTTTTGTTAGTCAGCTTTACCGAGGTAGATCTCTGACTTTTAGGTGATGACTTACTAACTTATATGACGTTACAATTTAACGTAAATAATTCTGGTATAACAAGCTATGTATGTCCTTACCATCTCGATTGACTTATGCGTATTTTTCTAACAAAATTGATGTCGCTGCAACGACAACCCTCAACGATGACCATGGATACGAGTATCATAATCATCTTTCGCTAAATCTTATGGTTCTTCCTCATGGAACATTCGTCTCTTAAAGACAAAGAAAGAGCGATTAGGTAGTGTAGGATCTTTGTAGGATATCTGACGTCATTATCAATATTAATAGGTGGGCCTTCCCTAAGCACATCAAAAGTTCGAATATTTATTGCGACTCTTCGTCCGATTTGTCGATTGTGTGTCTTTGTCAAGCTTATTTATGCAACACACTGTTTATGCTCTTTTTGAGAAGAATGATCTTCTGAACTCGCTTCTGATCTATACAGAGGATCAGTATTCTGCACAATCTAACCAGTTTGGAAGCGATAACAACGACAAAGATGGGTATGTGTAGCTCATCTCAAAAGGCGATTGCATCCACTGTCCTGAAATTGATAGGGGGATTGATTGATCTGGATGATAGTCCTCCGGGGCTTATACTTGGACTGATAGCTACAATCATAAAAATCACAAGATCTTGACCATTTCTGGTTGATTTAGCAAACGATACTAAGCTCCTTTTCATCGGATGTATATACTTTCTTTGAACTTAATCCTCAAAATGAGTTGTATGTCAATACAAACATATCTCCCCCTACCTTAACTAGCTGCTAGCGAAGGCGGTCTGGTACAGGAGCTGGCTTCAAAGTTAAAACTATGGTTTTCCCTACTTCAAGTCTTGAAGTCTTGATTTTAATAACCTGGTTCGGTTCAACTTAAAGGAAAACTCGGTTGTCCTCGCCGTTACATCGTCTAATGTCCAACTGTAGTTTTTCTAGCAAAATGCGAACTTCATTGTTCATATCTAAAGGTCTCACGTTTTGTTAAACTTCTGAAGATTTTTTTGAAGTAGCATCGTCCTATTTCCCCAGTCATGCGCTTATTATGCTCTCGCTGGTCCTGACTTCCTTTTGATCTTTTATGCAACTTCTCCAAGTATGCCAGTATGTGGATTTACGTATATATTTTTGACCAAAACAGTGGTTTCGTGGAGTGAGTTAGACAAAGGTTTCTGGATTACAGCCATTCCACGTTAAATGTTCTCACCATTATTGTCCGTTGTTATGAAGTCCTTAGACGTATCTCGGCTGCAATGGTCCGGCCGCTCTAAATGTCCGGACATCTTTTTTAGCTGAGAAGAAGCGCTGTTTAGGCCGATGTTGTTTTTTTTCACACTTACATGCTCGAACACATCTTATTGTTTTGATCCACGGCTTATAATATATTCACACTTAAATAAATGCCCTAGCAATCACTGTAGCAAGTGTCAGAGTGATTGCTTCACTACCTAAATAGTAACGATATCGGCTTGTACTTACTCGCCTGCAAGCGGGATAGTGACGATCCGGGTGTTCCATTGTCAAATGCAAACGTAATGGTTCTTGTTTGTTTTGCAGAACATTTTCAGTAAGTCCGTCTCCATCTGACGTTTTTAGTTGCTTCGTAGAAGTGTGAAGCAGCAATTTGGATAGTCAGACCCATCGATAACTGCTAAACAAATTCTTATCGACATCAACTCTACATACGTTGTAGTATCTCCAAGTATCTCCAGTATTTCCTTCTTAATCGATACTCGCGCCTAAAAGTTTACAAAGCCAACCCGAGTTGGATGAGACAAGAACCTCATAGCTACCCTAAAGAGCTAAGAAATACAGAATTGATGACTGATAGTTGCCCAGGTTGTCCCTGGATTGTGCAATTTCCCTATAGTTCAACAGTTAAGCATCAGTTTGAAGAACTACATGAAAACAGTCGTTTGCGCTGCTTTGCTTTTATAACAACCAAAACCAAAATCTTTTTAAATATAGTAGCTCCAGCCTTTCTCTACTGTATCTATATAATGAATCTAACAAAATTTCAAACCCAAAATATCATCACTAATTTCTAATTTATTTAAACTTTAATATTCCAATTTGTACTTTCAGTAATGTGCGGTGGTGAAATTTATTTAACCGAAGAACGCCGCATCGATTCACCAAACTACCCAGTCGAATATCTACCCGATAAGGAGTGCATTTGGAAAATTACCGTGCCAGAGAATCACCAGGTGGCTCTAAAATTCAAATCGTTCGAAATTGAAAACCACGATAATTGCATCTACGACTATGTTGAGATACGCGATGGCAATCGTTCTGATTCCGAGTTAATTGGAGTCTTCTGCGGCTATAAACTGCCACCCAATATTAAGTGAGTACGAGTACAAGTATTTAACACACAAAATACCTCTGTCCCATGTTGTGAATTTTGCAACCAAATTCCATTCCTCCATCTATCCCATGTACAGTGGTTATTTTATATCTGAATGTGTGAAATTTTCCCATAGGACCAATTCAAATCAAATGTATGTGAAATTCGTATCGGATAGTTCGGTGCAAAAAGTCGGTTTCTCAGCTTTATTCATGCAGGAGGTGGACGAATGCAAATCCAATGACCATGGATGCCAGCATGAATGCATCAACACACTGGGGAGCTATCAGTGTGGTTGTTTCGCTGGTTATGAGCTGCAAATGGATGGCAAATCATGTGAAGGTATGAGTACATACGAGTACATATAAAATTGCATTTACTAAAAAACTAAAAATTTTCTTCTTTCTATTATAGACGCATGCGGTGGAGTTATCAATGCTGCCTCTGGTAATGGCACAATAACATCGCCCCAATTCCCTGACGTGTATCCACTTACAAAGGAATGCGTCTGGGAGGTGGTGGCACCTCAAAATCACAGCGTATTTCTCAACTTTACACACTTTGACTTGGAAGGAACGAAATTTAGCGAATGCAATTACGACTATCTAACAGTGTATTCAAAGCTTAAGGATAATCGTCTTAAGAAGATAGGTGTGTTCTGTGGCCGTAGAATACCACCGATCATAAGTTCGGAACAGAATATTCTGCGATTGGAGTTCTCTTCTGACAAGTCAGTGCAAAAGACTGGATTCTCGGCTTTGTTCCAGATAGGTGGGTAGTCGAATCTTTTTCACTCTCTCTCTTTCTGTTGGTGAATCCCAGCACAGGATGTATTTTGGATTTATTGTTCAATTTTGGATTTTTTTTTTTTTTCATTTCAACTCCCCTACAGATAAGGATGAATGTGGTGTGGACAATGGTGGCTGCCAGCATTATTGTGAAAACACATTGGGCTCGTATAAGTGTAGCTGCCGTAATGGTTACACAATAGCCGAGGACGGCCACAACTGCACCGAAACGAAATGCAAATTTGAAATAACAAATCCATATGGGGTCATCCATAGTCCCAATTACCCGGAAGACTATCCTCGGAACACGTATTGCTTTTGGCATTTTTCCACCGTACTTGGCCATCGAGTGCAGTTGACTTTCCATGAATTCGAGTTGGAAAATCATCAGGTAAAGTCTCGCATCAGTATACCTACAATACATACTCGTAAGAGCATCGATACCTGTATTCTAAAGTCCATAGTTCCGTATCCTTTTGCACAGGATCTGAAATCGGAAATCTGAATTTTAGAATTTGGTACTTCTATCTCTTTTCTTCTTGAAATATTCAATAAAGTTCGTGCTTTTCATGCAAAGTTAATTTTTTTTTTTTCCTTATTTCCTTCTCAACATACAGGAATGCATTTATGATTCTGTTGCCATCCATGACGGCAGTTCGGAGAATAGCTCTACCTTGGGAGTGTACTGTGGCGGAAAGGAACCCTACGCAGTCTTGGCATCTACAAATGAAATGTTTATGGTGTTAAAAACTGATGCTGGTCTACAGAAAAAGGGATTCATGGCAACTTATGCAACAGGTAAGTTGAGTTAGATGGTTGGTTTTCAGGGGCTTGCTGGGGATGAATTCTTTGAGAGTTCTTTAAGATATTATGTCGAAGAAGTAGAAGACGGAAATGACGTTCTTGTAAATTCTCAAAGAAAAAAAATAAATCTAGGACAAGTTGGGCTTTAGTTTGTGGTTTGGCGAAATTGAGTTTTCATTCTGAACAACAGTGTCAGGGGGTTGGAAGTTGAGAGAGCTGATTTTTAAGCTGACTGTGAGTGTTTCGTTCAATTTATACTCAACCGGATTTTCTTTTAAATAAGGGAATTAAGTTGTCATAAAGAGTTATGTATGGAAGTTTTTGAGGTTTACCCTAATTCGTTACATTGGGGAACCATTCTCAAGTAGAGTTTTGATGTAGCAATTTTCGTGTAATTGTATTTCGAGGTCATTGGCACTTAAGATTCGTTGTATCTGATTCTTCTACCACTTTTCCATGTGAGTTAATCTATTTTTTTTCTGACACAGAATCCTTAACCTGCTCCTTCAAGGAAGACTCCAACCTGAGGATTCCAGCAAATCTCCATGCGAATTCTGTGTTTTGAACAGAAATTCTCTGCTCAGATAGTTCCTTAAATTCAAAAGCTCTCAGGCACAATTGTAACCCCCAATCAGAGATATTAAAGGAATAAAATTAGAGGAACTAAACTCCAGTCGATTAGCACCGCAACAAAACTCCATTAAAAATGTTACATTTTGTTTGTTGAGAGTATAGAGCTACGAATAGAACCTTGAGGAATACCAGTTTTCTTCTCAGATTTGTAGGTTATAAAGAATCTTCATGTCTTTTCTTAGCCAGTCAAGTCAAGCACTTCTTCTCATTCTTTCGTTGACCGCAAATCTAATGGGATCCGTCACTTCAGATGCAAAGGCCTTCGCCAAGCTCTGAGTGAATCTATCACGGAATTGAGCAGCACTAATTTTGAAGCAAAACCTTCGAGCTATTGGAGATATTTCAAGTGTATCAGTGCTCTTGAGTGAATTCTTTGACCTGATCGATTGGTTTCGCTGGCTCTATCTAACAGCTTGCCTGGGTGGAAATTACATAAAAAAGTGGTAAGGTTTCTAGTTCTTATCATTATCATGTCTTGCTGCATAGCTACCACCGATCTTGGTTGCAGATTGTAGGCCATTTTTGTCTTCAATTAGGTTTAGGTTCTTTATTTCGACGATTTACTCGAAACTCCAGGTATGCATTTAAAGTTGATTGAGATCATGTTCCACTCATATGAGAGGCTTACGTCGAAGTTATTCTCTATTATATTGCCCTTCTGTGGATATTCTTTGGGCATAAATGCTTAGGTTATGTCAATTCTATCTAAATGTCTTAGTCATATCAGGCCTACAAATTTTTTTCTTACTTTTCCAATCGCTTCTTATAGTTTGCTATTAAATCTCGTCCTCGAAAACTTGTCAATCAAACCAAAATCAGTAGAAAAATTAGACAAAGTTGTCTTTAGCTATTTTCGTCCAAACTGTTGGGCATAACTGGTATAAAAAGGTCTTGCATGGCACGTTCTAAGAGTATCTTGACTTGGCCAAATTAATAGTGCTTGGCAGGCGACTTACTGGCCGATTTATGCTTGTTCGGCGTCTCATCTTGTTGCCAGAAATAATTTTTTGCATTTTTCCAGCTTATCTCACTACAGGCTATCGGCAAATACATGTAGTTTCTCGGTTTCACACCTTCAAAGTCCATCTATGGCTAGCAATTTAAAAAATATAAGAAAATCATTGTACTTGTCTCTTTGACAGACAGAAGAGAAATATCTATTTACCCATTCTACGAGTTATCCTGGTAGTCGCCAAGGCGGTCAGCTTATCAACTACTTAACAGAAGTACGCAGTTACCATTTTTGATATGAGGCTTTCTGAATGTCAAGACCTCTTGAATCAGATCACGACTGCCATGATCTTCAGGGAATCTTCTTCATCAAGTTGTCATTTGTGGAGTTGAGATACATTCCGCAGTAGATGCTCTTTTTCAACGAAGTTAAATTTGTTGGCAGTCTCAAGGAAAAGTCCGATTTATTTTTGCCTGACAGGCGGTTTTTCTGTTTAGCTTTATTTACTGTCAACCCTTGCCGTTTTAACTCTTCTCCAATTGCCTTTAACTACCGGGTATTTCTTGTTGAAGAAAGCTTTTGTTCACACATGTCCCAGACCCACGAAAGAATGAGGCTTCTACTTGACAAAATTCGGTAAATGTCTGGAATTTTTGCAGAGTCCCTATCAAAGGCGGCTTTGAGATAGACAGAAACTTCTAGGCAAAGCTAGGAAAACAAAAATATCGCGTTTGGATGTGCCTCATCTAAGACAAAGACAAAAATAATGAAAGTCAGTGCAATCACCTTGTAAGAAGAACATTAAGGCCCATCAGTTCTTTGACTACTTTGTGCCCATCTACATATACCGCTTTGTGGGTAGGTTTTTCTACCATCCTTCCGTAGTCCATGCCATATCCGATCCGATCTTGCTCGTTTAGTTATCCAACTTTCAAGATCGTTCTCTATTATTTTGAAATAGAAAAGTTTACTATCAGTGGAAACGTCCTTATGACCGGCGAGTCAGTATTTTACCATTATCTTGAACAATATACACAATATAAACATCGTGAAACTTGTTGATCAGATTTGAAGCTCATCGTCTGCAAGGTCCTGTAGACAGAGCTTTACACATCTAACTCAAATCTTTCTTTCTCTCAATTAAATTGATATTATAGGCCCAAACGCTCATACTTGTGGAACCCCATCGCTCATGTATATATCCAAGTCAAACCACATTAAGACAAAGTCATAAGCTAGATTCCTTTCATTATTTCAAGATATAATAATAATAATATATAGGGTGTAGTGCACTGCGTTCCCTGAGTTTCCTTTAGAAAACCACTTAGGATGCGTAGGTTATTTTTGATAAGACTGATACATGCTTTATATCTTTTGAGATTGTTATCTCCTAAGAGTTTTTTGGCTTGTCTCAGACCTTGGAGATCCCAAAAGGTTCTAGCCCTTTTCTCCTTTTCCGATTTCCTGTATTCTTCGCGTAGAGTGTGTTTCCCTATCCCGCAGAATTGTTCAGGTCGTATGCCCAATGGCCTGGTATCCAGCAGACCAATACTCTGTTTTTTTGCTCAATTTGTTGAGCCTTTGTAGGCATTCCCATACAAGTTTGGATTTAATGACAAAGGAGTCCAGTGCTTTGATAGTTGCTTGACTATCTGAAATTGGTGATATGTTACAGTTTCTGTAATTCTTTTCGAGAGTGATTCGAACGCATCTTTCTATGGCGCATACTTCTACTTGAAAGATGCTGGTACTCTTGCCTCAAGCAATCCTGCACCAGTTCATCGTCAGTTCTCAAGACGTCTGTATACCACTTTATCGTGTGGTTGCTCAGTCCATAGAAAGTGGATTCATCGCTTCATTCTTTCTTGTTCCTGTGCTTCGTTAAGAAAGCTGTATTTCTTAATGCTGTTATCTCTTGGAATAGTCGAAAGTGGAAGTTTTCCGAGTAGTGCATCATATTCTTTCGAACTAATGCATTTCCCCTTTCCAGTTCCTTCTTTGCTATTCTTCGAATGGTTTTATCCGTCGTCTCTAAGACAGCCAGGTGTAGGGGAGTTAATTCAAATATCACCTCCATTTCAGCAATTTCGCATGTACGCATTGCACCTATGGTGCATAGGCACGTCAGTCTTTGTACCTTGTTGAGAGATTCTCTCGTTGTGACAAGATTGGTTCGTTTTGCCCATGCTACTGCATCATATGTGATCATTGCTCTCACAATCGCCCCACAGCCCCACGGCTTTCCCGTTAGGCTCTTACATATCATAAGAGCACGGGTTGCTTTTCTAGCAGCTTCTTCAGTGTCGTTCTTTCAGAGTAGTTTGCTGTCTAGATGTAGTCCCAGATACTTCACCTCATTGACCGGTATCAGTGTCGTGCCTGACAATTGGATTTCTTTGAGCCTTTCAAGTTTTCTTTTCTTTGCGAATGGCACTACCGTGATCTTAGTCGGATTGATGTTCAGCCCGGCCGTGAGGCACCATTCCTGAGTTACTCTCAGACCTCGTTGTATAATGTCGCAGAGAGTTTCTTCGAACTTTTCTCTGGCAATTAATACTATGTCATCAGCGTACGCCTGACAGCTGTTGCCAAGGGTGGTTACTTCTTCCAGTAGTTCATCTACAACAAGGCTCCACATTAAGGGTAATAATACCCCTCCTTGTGGGCACCCTCTTGCAATGTCTATTCTAATAGTCCCAGCTGCTGTTTATATCTCTGCTGATCTAGTGCTCAACAGTTCGCACATCCATCTGGATACTGTGTTGTTGGCTCCCTCCCGTTGTAGGACTCGTTTGAGTGGGTATTGTCAAACGCCCCCTCAATATCAAGTTAGTCACACAATGCTATCTCCTTTGAATTCAGAGCACTTTGGGTAATTTCTGTTAGCTGATACAGGCCCGTCTCTGTCGATTTTCCCGCCCTGTATGCATGTTGACGATAGGGCAGAGGGGATATACTTAGTGTTTCCTCCCTCAAGTAAAACCTTCTCTATTTTTTTTAGAAGAAACGAAGTGAGGCTGATCAGTCTGTACGACTTTGGCTGTGTTGGGTCTTTTTTCCCCACCTTCGGTATGAACACAATCTTTGCTCGTCTCCATAGAAAATGAGTTCGTAGAAGTTGCAGTGCCCTGTCGTCATCATTTTCCGTGTAGCTGCCGTCTGGTTTCTTAAGCGAGGTTGAAACTCCTCCCGACCTAGCAAGGGCCTTGTGTAGCCTTGCCGCCTCGGGAGTGCTTGAGATTGTCTCGCAATCAAAACATAAAATACCATCATATGGTAAGTTGAATCAACAACATTGGACCTAAGGTGGATCCCTGTGGATCGCCATCAAATATGAAGTAATTGTTGGTACTAAGTCCATTGAAAATCACATTTTAAATTCCATCTAACACTATAAATTCAGAGTTCTACTATCTATTCAGTTCAGTTCAGTTAAAGCCTGGTACTCGTTTAAAGATGGTTAAGGTTGTTAAATCAAGTTAATGGCTATTAATACACATGAGAGAGCAATTTCCTTCTATAACGTTCTCTTTAACAAATGTCATACGGATACAGCACTTGAACTTCAACGAAACATATGAACTCGTACCTTTGATGTATGCTCCTTTAAAGAATTCACATTCAGGCAAATCCTTCAACGCAAAATCAAAGCCTATCATACATCTTATACTGCCTTCAATGTTAAGACTTACACTCGTATTTATAAGCTCCACCATTAACGCACCAACGCACAGAAAAATGAAAATAAAGGACAACAAAGAAACCTTTTACCCCTCTCGACTTTTACCTTTAAAGTAACATTCAACCCCAATAAGGACTTAACCTCATCCTTTTTGCAAACAGGAAGAGTTGGGGGTTTGCTTATACATACTGGTATACTCTACACGAAGCACGTGAATCACAAAAAATACACGCTCCATCGTTTAAGAATGCAAGGGGTGCATTATGTTTATTTTGCGTGTAAAGCTACGGAAATAAGGATTCATGAAATATAGAATCTTATCCTTGTGCACTCTGATAGGAAGCAAACCTTTATGCCATCCATTTGAGGATGGATTAGGGTGAAGGAAAAAATGAAAGGTTGAGGTCGAGGTTATTTGCTCTGTGACTTCAACTATAGTCCGAGTATACCATATGAGTGAGAATGTACTCGTATCTGTACAAATACACATTTCACATCTCTCAGATGGAACCTCCTTTAAGATGAAAAACTTTAAAATGTTTTCTATTTTGTTGTTCTTCCTTTCGTTTGCAGAATGTGGAGGATACCTACGCGCCACCAACAAATCTCAGGTGTTCCTCTCACATCCAAGATTCGGAAGCCGTCCATACAAGAGGAATATGTACTGCAATTGGCGTATCCAAGCTGACCCGGAGAGCAGTGTGAAGATAACATTTCAAAGCTTCGAAGTGGAGTATTCAGACAGATGTGACTATGATTCGGTCGAGATAACTGAGGAACTCAATTACATGAGGAATACACATCATGGAAAGTTCTGTGGCAACAGGGTAAGTTCAAAGTCAAACATACGAGTACACCTATAGACGGATGTTGAAATAAGAAATTTTTTTCCCATTTTTTTTCTATAGAAACCACCATCAGTGACTTCATACTCGGATACTATCCTAATTCGATTTCAGACAGATGAAAGTACTTCTTTGAGGGGTTTCGCGGTATCGTTTGTTTCGGTCGAACCCCCTGATGAGGAGTCTGGAGATGCATTTGATTCAGTTACACCATTTCCGGGATACATGAAGAGTGTATATTATGCGGCAGACGAGAGTCTTTACGATGATTACGATGAAGGCAGTCGAAGATTGTAGGGAAACGAGACGATGGGTCTACCTATAGTTGGTCTGTAGCAGGGCTACAAATTTGTTTTTATAGTTTCTAAGTGTAACGTTGTAAATATTTTTGTAAATTTTTGTAAATTTAAATAACAGAAAAAAAGAAAATAAAATGTGATGTAAATAGTTGAAGAATTATGTGTTAGTTCAATCCAAAAAGTGCGTCGTTATTTGGATATCTAGATGGTGTTAGGTGTTGTAGAGGTAGGGTAGGCGCTGTGAGGTGTCAACCTAGCGATACCCAGTATTAAAATTTGTTTTACACATCCACTTGAAGGTGATAGACACTTCGTACTGGTCGATATTCAATCGAACTTATAAGTGCGAGTATTGATAAACTGACAAAGCCTCGTAGAAATGACGAGAATGAGCCTCTGCAGCCGAACTTCTTGCGGCTCTGCTAATAAGCCCTACTTCACGCCTCCCCGTAGCGCCATCTGGGAATCTCACTAGAGGTTGCGAAGTGAAGGGGGCAAGTGGCGAGTTTCCTGCGCCATTAACCAGGATAAGTGTCGGAAAAACAAAACAAGACCTTATCCGGGCTACTTCGACATATTTGGAGTTCAGACTGGTAAGGATCTCCAGGACTTAGACAGGGTCTTGGACAAGAGATGGTGGCGGACGAGCCCTATATGAGCCAACGACAGTGCTCGCATCCCGGAACGGATTACTGACTTCGGTGTAACCGACCCTAGGGGCATTAAATATGGAACTGGTCCACCAGGTCCCAACCTGGTAACTGCACGGCCATTTAAAAAAAAATTAGGTTACGAAGCATCAACAAGCCTCGGATACGGACGGATCTACTGTTGACAACCCATGCAAACGAATTAAGGACAACGAACTTCGGATATGCCCGTGGAATGTTAGGCCAAACAACTGGCGGAGGCCCTAGACTGCTGCAAAGCAGACATAACCCCCATCCAAGAAATGCGATGGGATGGGCCGGTCAAAAAGAAGATGAAAAACTGTGACATCTACTACGGCAATTGCTATCGACGGCAAAAGCAGCGCTTATTTGGATGCGGATTTGTTGTTGGAGGCAGACTTAGGCAAGAAGTCTTGAGTTTCCGGCATGTGAACGAGCGCCTCGTAACAATCCGCATCAAGGCTAAATTCGCCAACATAAGCCCCACAGAAGAAAAATATGACGACACGAAGGATGCCTTCTATGAGCTCCTTAACAAGACCTACGAGCAATGCCCTAGCTATGACATTAAAATGGTCCTCGGCGATTTATATGCAAAGCTGGGAAGCAACAGCTTCTTTTGTAGTACTGTCAGACACCACCTCCGATAACGGATTGAGGCTTATCGACTTTCCAGCGGGACGAAACAATGTCATAGCTAGCAAGCGGTTCACATCTCGATATTCACAAGGAGACTTGGAGAACTCCTGATCAAACAACAGTCAACCAGATTGATCACATCGCGATCGACGCAAGAAACTCCTCCAGTATTATGGATGTCCGAACGTTCCGAGGAGCCAGCATCGACTCGGACTCGGACCACTACCTTGTTGTAGTCAGTTTGCGGATATCCCGAACAAAGCCAAGAAAAACTAATGCTGTGAGGAAATTCGACGTCAGACGGCTACAATCGCAAGAGATCGCCAAGTCTTTTTCCGATCGAGTGTCTCTTAATCTCTTAAAAGTTCCAATGCCGCCAGCATCAAGCATCGAAGACCATTGGAAACACTGCCAAAATGCCATCAGAGATGCCGCTTCTGATATGCTGGGTTTCACTCGTCAACCACAACGAAACCCCTGGTTCGATGCAAGCTAAGCAAGATGCAGAGCGGAAGAGGAGAGACGAACACCGGCTTCTCAGGAGGAAGAAGAAAGAGCATGAGAAGCGCGCGATCGAGGAAATTGAGAGATGCTACTCCAGGATTCGGAAGTTTTACCAAAAGGTAAAAATAACATGCCGCGGAAACAAACCCCGAACCGAAGCCTGTAGAGATGAACAAGGGAACATCGTAGTAGAATCGCAGTCGATGCTGAGGATTGGGAAGAACCATTTCTGCAGACTGTATAACGGAGATGGCGAAACAAATACCGCTGTCAGAATGAACCTTTCAACCTAGACAATGAAAACCAATAATTTCGTCCACCTGACCTGGATAAAGTGAAGATAGCAATATTTAAGCTGACTGCCGAACTTTTCAAAACGGCAGGCGATGGCTTGATAAGGAGCATACACCAACTCACCTGTAAAATATGGTCGGACGAAACTATGCCCGATGAATGGAACCTCAGCATTGTTTGCCCGATCCTCAAGAAAGAAGACCCTCTGAACTGCGCCAACTACAGAGACATCAGGCTTCTTAACATCCCGTACAAGATCTTATCTGCCGTATATTGTGAACGCCTGAAGACGTTCGTCAACAACCTGATAGGTCCATATTAGAGGTCTGCATGAATGCATTCATTTACTTCTCTCAATGTGTGAAATGTGTTTCAAGACATTCAATGCTGACCTCTAGTCCATGTCAGTGTGGTTTCAGGCTAGGAAAGTTCACCATCGACCAAATATTCATACTACCTGGATAGAAACTGTGAGCTTCAGATCGATGCACACCATCTATCTATTGATCTTAAGGCCACTTATGACAGAATTTATAGAGACGAGCTATACAGAGCAATGTCTAGTTTTGGCATCCCTGCCAAACTCGTCCGTCTGTGCAGGATGACGATGCCACTGTGCTGCCCACTGTGACGTTCTCCACAATGCATCCTTCGCAACAGTAACAGCCTGTTCTCCCAATAATTTCAATATCATCGGCATACGCTTGTAGTGGCATAAACTCCAATCTTCGCTTTTGAATTCCGCACAATTCTTTCAAGGATGATGTTAAAGAAGTCACATTGAGGCGCTCTACCTTGTCCTAAACCTTCTTTGAGATCAAATGCCTGGGTTAAGTTCTTGGCGGAACAGCAAGGATTGTTAATCGTTATTCTGCAGAGACAGAAGAGAGAGAGCTCGTCTCTATAGATGATGGTGTTAAAATTGGGCATTGATTTGGACTTTATGAGTTTTTCTAGAATCTACCTGCGTGTGATGACTAAGTGAACTTTCCTGGCCTGATATTCACACTGGTAGAGTCCAGTCGAGTCGTTGAGGGATGGTTTCCAGCGTTTACACAATATGGGACATATAATCTTGTACGCAGTGATGAGGAAACTTATTCCTTTATTGTTGTCGCAGATGAGCCTCCTATGAATCTGGCAGACAATTCATCAGGCAAACACTCTTCTGACCAAACTTGAGAAATGAGTTAGTGTATGCTCCCACAAAGTTTTCTTACTTCCAGCAGCTTTGAATACATCGTTCAGAGATTCTTGGCGGTCGGTGCTCCGATGAAACCCAAAACATCAGTTTTGTCGCCTCTGATGGCACATTGGCAACGATGCTAGCTTTGATTCTGACGGCATAGGAGTTGTTCAGAGATTTTGAGATACTGGCAAAGATTGCGATTGCTGATTGTCTGCATTATATCGTCTCACGCGGTTTGTTCTGGCGATTGGGATAGGCGCCCTCGTATCTTGACTGCATCAATGTAGTTTGTAGTTTTTTAAAAGCAGTTTCCAACGGATATGAGATATGCCATCTACCGCTCAGGTTGGTAGCAAAATTTGAAAATTCTAATAAACGTAATAACCAATACACGAACCGTAACTAACATCAACCGGTTCCGATTGGGATATAGTTTACCTCCAAAAAATTTTGCTTCATAAAATCTGAGACACAAACCGTCTAAGTAAGTAATGCCAAGTTGATTTTGCTTTTGTCTATAAAAAATGTTCATTAATTTTAGGAAGATGGTAATCTCCGCATTACATACAAATATTTACAAGGTGCGCTCTAATATATGACCATATCGAAACATGCCATAGATTTTGCCAATGGACTCGAATGTTTTGAAATATGTGTAGCAGACCGAATAAGAATTTCTGAATATAAGCAATGGGACGCCATTCTCCTGAAGATCGTGGAATAATCACGATGTTTCTGATGAACCATTCGTCTCTGGTGTCATAGTTTTCCTAGTTGCTTGATTCCCACTAGTCGTTCAATGCAGCTTTTAGCTGCACAATTCTTAGAAGCTGGATCAACATGACACAAGCAGTGTCTTGAATTCTTCGACCGAGAGTATCGTTGCTGTGGCTGAAGAGGTTCCATCGATATTTACCAGACAACATGTCACGCGCAATTGATTGTTTCTAATGAAGTTTCCTTGCAAAGTGTAGACAGTCCCTAAGCTAATGGTATCGACTCTCAATAGAGTCCTCTCCATGAATGACCAGGCCCTTTCCACCTATGTGGATATATGAAGACCCAAAAATTGCGGTCTTAGGGCACTGAAAATCGAAAAGTAATGCACAAAGGGGCATTAAGTCCACTCAAAGTCACTGCATGCATGGTGTGCTGTATACGCTGGACAAATTTTTCCCCACAATTGTGTGTGCAAATTGGTCTCTATGGAAAATAGCGCTACAAAGCCGTAATTAACGACAAACAACATAACGAAGCAGGCGTTCGCAATTTGGCGATTTGTACTGGTCCGTAAGATCACCCGATTTGACCGCCTTGAACTGCTTTCTGTGGAGTTATTTAAAGTCACGTGTTTATGCGAACAAGCCGCAAATTTTGGAGGCAGAAGTGGAGAACGTATCTCCCTGAGTTCAAAAGAAAATCATGGACAATTTCTTAGAAAGAGTCTTAGTGTTTAAAGTCTAAAACCAAGAATGGCGGCAGCAACGCAAGTGCTATCATTTTCAAAATATCACGCGTTCATTTATTTTTATTCTATTTCAAAGATAGAGCCTACTGCCGTGATCCTGGAAAAATTGGATCATACACTACGACCCACCTTGTACATTCATAGGCCGTTTTTCTACAAAACTGTCGATTGACGTTTTGAATTTGAAGAATTTTTGTGTCAAGCCTGAGTTCATTCGACTTTGCCTCTGCCCCTTATACGATGGTCTTTTGATATACCTTCACGCTTCTGCGTGATAGTCGTCAGCATAGCTGCGCAGTTTCAGATAGGTTATAACAGCCCTTTGGATTCTTTGAACTTTTATTTCAAAATTTACTTGCAAAGCATTACCTATTACAACAGATAGACCAGTGGTGTTATTATACAGCCCTTCGGATTGAAGCTCGTACTTGCTTCATTCTTCCAAGTCATAAGCCAACATTATTCCCAGGTTTTCTTTATATTTAAATTTTTGTGTTTACTCAAATCATACTCAAATTTACATCATACAAATGATGTTTTAAGAGAGAATATTATTTGCAGTAGTCTCTTTATTCCATCACAACTTCAATATTTCGAACATATGTTCGAATAAAACTTTTACGAGGCAATTAACCAAAACATATCTTCGACAGACCTGGCATCACTTACTGGAATTCCTCACACATCTGTCACAGCTGTCAATTGAATTTTCAACGAAAATCAAAAACAAACGGTTAACGCTTTTCTTTCAACTGTTCCCCATCACAGTTAACAAGCCACAGTCGTTCAAAAAGAAAACCCTGCGAACGATTCTTTTCTTTTATGTTTGTGAATTTAATTTCCTTTGCTTGTTTAATTGTTTTGTTAAAAATTGTTTAAAAACAGAGCTGTCCTCAGTTCATTTCTTTTGAGTGCGTCCTTTTGTACATTTTTGTATTTCTGTTGAGTTTTGTGTTTTTTTTTATTTTGTTTTTGAATCCAAGGGGAAAATGAGTGCCTTCGAGGTAATTACAATAGAAATGCCTGGCAAATCACTAAATTTAATTGGAAATCCCTGTTTAGGTTCATTTAACGCCGTCGCGACTGAAAAGCAAGCGCCTCGAAGGCAAGGAACCCACAAGCGTTGTTATGGCTCCTTTCTCATCCAAGGCAATAGTCACCTTTGAAGATGTCCCAGTTACAAAGACCGCCAAGCGAATATTGAGAATATGCAATCCTTCCATGGAACCAATTGAGGTAAGTTAGTTATTCGTCTGTTCGTAAACAAAACAAAAAGTTCCCGAATCAAACATTTGTATCAACGCGACCTTGGAGACATGGCAAAGTTTGGTCGATCAGGACACGATAATTGACCTAAATTGTTCGGCATGGGTAGAATTTGGCATGTGGTGTTGGAATGTTGAGTGAAATTGATGGAATTTACTGTCCCATAGGAAATTTTGTGCACGCAAGGAAGAGAAGTCAGCCGAAAAACTACGATAAGTTGTCAGGAAGCGTTTTCTCGCTGTGGCTAACTGAAGTCAATTGAAAGATGCCTTTTCGTGTTTTCTTTTTAGGGGTTCACTATTGTTCAGGTATATGTACATATGTGTGCATGGAAAATCTAATAAGGGTTGTTCGATCAAGTTTGACTAGTGAAGGAATGTGGTAGACATGCGGCGCGATGGTACACCAATGTCTTGCATTGTTTGACTAGTTCCACATGCAATTTGCAGAATTTAGAGAAGAAATTCTAAATTCGTAAATTTTATGCAAATTTTTTCAAGTATTCGCCGGATTTGCATTGAATTTTGAGGAAATTTTCAAGGGTCTGGGAGCACAAGGCATAAATTCGAAAGATTATATTCATTCAAATGCTCAACTGATTCCCAAATCCATGAAAACTAGATTTATCATAAAACGTTTAATAGCATCGCTTGTCCAGGCTTTTCGGTAGACAGATGCCTCGACGCGGATTGTATTTTTGTTCATACTACCACCGCTGCTACAGATACGCTCAAACGCTTGCAGACTGCAATAACAATGAATGCTCTATTCTCAATTACATCATCAGAAAAAGTGAGAATTTAGCCATGCGTTTGGACTTTTGCGGTATTTACTCACTGAGGGAACACTTCAGTCCCGGTCAGCTAACAAGTATCCTCAGTTTATTTTTTTTCTCGCCATTGAGTTCAGTGGCAAACTGCAAATTGATTGAAGCCTCCTTCATAACCTTAGAAGAGGTTGGCCTCTACTGGGCTGTCCCTCGAAAAAGGCCTCAAAGACCTCGGGCTTAAGCTGTGGCGCTCATCCGTTTAATATGGCCCAGTTATGTCAGATGTTGGATTCATAGACGCCTGACTATACTGAAGTACAGCCCGTAAAGTTCATTGGAACCGCAAATCGCAGGCGGTCATTTCTTTCAAAATAGCTAAGTGTTTCTTCATCCGGCTTCGACTAAGTCTCTCTGCGACATAGGGAGTCTAGTAGAAATCTAGTTTGGTCTTACAAAAAAGGGCTCTGTTACTCAATGGCCTGCTTCACGAAAGCTGCATTGATTGTGTTCTTCAAGTAACATCAATGAAATCACAATTAATGTGCCCGATTTTCTCTTACAAATGTTTTTTGGTAAAAAAGTCACATGACAGCCCATCGCCTTATCTAAAGCCTTTTTTGTGTTGCAGATCTCAGTTGATTTTTTACCGATTTAATTGGTGCAGCAAGAATTCTTCTTTGTCATCTTGCACAACCTGCCGAATTTGGCAGACAAATCAAAACTAGACTAGGCATTGTATAGCACGGTGTCATTTGCGGTTTTTAAATCAACAAATAGGTGTTGATCATCGATCTGAAGCTCATATAATACGGCAATTCTAATCAGGTCATCTTAACTTAAGTAGCTCAGTATTCAGTCCAACTTTTTTCCAATCTTCCTGGGGCGATGTAGATAGAACTCTCTGTTGTCTTCATCCAGAGCGAATGGTCCTTTCTGCCTGAGACCATCATTGCCAATTTAAAGTTTACAACTTAAGCAACGGCTGTAACTTTCATATTAGCTGTCCATGTCCAGTCCATCTATTCAGGATTCCAATCTGGTTTTTGTGGCCATATCATGTTCGTTTTTTTTATTCTCTGATTTCTGCAATAACATCTCTTTAATTCCTCAATTTCTTTTCTATTCCCTGTTGAGTCCTAAGGGTTATACTTAACAGCGGAAAAAAACGTCTTCCTGCCACAGACGTCTACTGTCCAGATAGTCCATCAAAATCCAAGGTGGTTCCTGCCTTAGTTTATTTTTACTCAAATTTGACCCCCTTAGATCGAATTAATTTTCTCCTATACCCCTGCGTTTTGGTACTTAACAATCTGACTCGTTTCTGCGAATAAAACTTACTAAGCATTCTGTGACAGTTCCTGATTATTTCGTAATTGTTATACCTAGTACTAGCAAATGTTTTGCTACACGGTTTTTGCCTTATAAAATGGCTTCAAAACGCAGAAGATTTTTTTTCGGAGTGGCCCCCAACTGCCTTCAAGCAGAGGTGAAGTTGGTCTGGCCATTTATCAATTGCCGTACCCACCTCATGCAGTGGAAAGTTTGACATTACTCGGACAAGTGCGCGCTTCAAAGAATCATTACTTGGATGTTGAGTAGTGCAAGCCATGTCTCCAGAACGAATTATATTTTGTAGTCTAATGGATTGAAGTCTGGGCTACCAGATGGCCAATTATCCGTGGAAATGAAGTTCGGTACGTGGTTTCTGACCCATGCCTGAGCCATTTTGATTGGAAGGGAGTCTTTTTGACAAAAAAAAACAAAAGAAAAAACACTGTGGCGCTGGCAGCCCGATATGGGCCATGGCCTAGCTTCTAGTCAATCAATTGTGTTGGTCATGTTGTCATTTTTACAACATATGAGCGTGGCCCATGGTTTATCGCCGGGTCCGAACGGCACTCCTTAGAAGCTTTTTCGTAGGCAATTTTACTTTCGGGAGTTTGGCGATTTGAAAAATTGTTGGTGACCCAGCCAGGAATCGAACCCAGACTCTCTGCGTGATAGTCCAATGAACTAACTATCGCGCCATCGCAATTGCATTATCTTGTTGTTGACAGTTCCACATTTTATTTGCGAGCATTATATTGTTAAGGGCCTCCACAACGTTCTATAAAACGCCCGATTGATGCTATCTAGCCGAGATTTTGACACCTTGTAGAAATGATGGGCCATGGCCCTATCTTAAGCAAATTCCCACCAAATAAGCTGGGTGTAAGTCAGATTGTACTTTCGGTAGTAGTTCAGGCCCTTGTCGTGATGATAGAGCATACACTCTGTTATTCTGTTCGTTGGACGACAGTGAATAATTTCTGCAAACATTTGCGAAGCAAAGCTTCCGATTTTGGCTTACGTATCTGTTTCAATGCTTCTGTGATTAAATGGCCGGAGTCCCATTCAATGATTGCAAATAACTGGCTTCAAAAACTTTCTACGCAGGAGTTTTGCATAAATGCAACTTGCTAAGTAGCGTTCAAGTCGGTGTGGATGCCATTGTTGGTTCTTGAGAATGAATGTGTTCATTTCGTTAGTACACAAACATTTGCTTGTTCTAGGTAGATTTCAGCGTTATAAATGCACAGCAGCGTATCAGCAGGTATTGCGAAATCAGAACATCTCTTATTTCTCTGTTGCTTTCCACAAAACTTGTGCTTAATAAATATATACGAGATATACAGGTCCCGCCACTAATATAGAGCCTTATTACGTTTATTTTGTTCTCTTCCTGATAAACGGTTAATGCTCAGCAGTTTTTCGAGCTGTCCTAAACAGCTCTAGTTCTTTTATTAATTTTGTTTTGTTCTATATGTGGCACGACAGTTCGTGGTGGCCTCACTCTTCTCATACGCTTGTCTCTTCCAGTTGCGCACACTAAGTTGGTTAAGATCCATTCCAACTTGAGCCTGTTACCTAAAGAGAAGTTTTCTTATGCGACGTTGGTCGTCTTTAATAGGTTCGAAGACATTCCCGATCGGAGCGATAGTGTTAATTCGCTCAACATGTTCTAGCGGTCCTAATCCTAGTCCTTTCTAACGTATACAGTTCGCTAAACCCAAAATGACTCGAGACGTTTCTCTCGAAACTCTTTCGCTTTGGATAACGTCCATCCATCTGCCTTCTTGCTTGAACGAAAAATAGATTGATTGGTTGTTCGGGAGATCAGTTAGTCTTTTACCACCTGAAGTTGTAATTTGCATTTACAACGTACTGTTTAAGCTATAAGTATTGGGCGTCCTTTCTCGTTATGAACAGATAACTTATTTCGACGTCAAGCAGCGGTACCTATCTTCTTCGCTAAAGCTCAAATGCCCACAAACGTTTCAGCGGCGCGCGTCAATAGTCTGAGCCTATTCTTGCAGTTGTACAGATCTTTGGATAATTGTGTCTCGAGTATTGGCCTGTGATTTCCGTTTAACTCTTTGAACTACATATATTAAACAAATCACGTGGCAGTTCTCGGTGCTTGCTTACCAAATGGTTTAATGGTAGCAGCGAGAGTTTTCTCCTACCCTGATGACCTTGGTAGGGATGCCTAAACTTGGCATGACTCTTTCATATATATAGATGTGCAGGTTGTCTCCATAAATGCCGTCATAGGAGGCGTAGAAATAAATTAATAGGAGCAAGGGGTTTTTCCAAAATCTAAGGTGAATGACTGGATTTATTAGACTTGAGACAACACTGATAATAACCTACTGTTGTCGGCCTATATTTGAGCGTGAGCGCATGTTGACGAATTAAGTCTTAATGTGGATTGTTATGAAGCGTTAGCCCATATGCCTTCGAAACGTCTCCTTCACTTACGTGCGCCACCTGAATCGTGGTCTTCCTCTACTGCGCTATCCTATAGATTTGGGGGATTTGAAGACTTTTCGGACCGAAGTGTTGGTTTTCATCCGCTCTACATGACCCAGCCTTCGCAGTCGTTTGATCTCCACTCTTTTGGCTAGGTCGATGTCGCTGTACAGTTCATACAGCTCGTAGTTGTAACTGCTCTTCCACTCACCGTCAATGCAGACGGGCCCGAAGAGCATTCGAAGAATGGTGTTATTAAGGTCTTAAATAGGGAAACTTTTGTCTGGTCTTGCTCACGTTGACCGTTAAATCAATTTTCGCTGCTTCCGTCTTAATACTCGCAAAAGCTCCACTGACATCACCCTGCTTTCTTCCGATTATGTCAATATCATCACCGTATACGAGTCATTGGACGGACTTTTGAAAGATAGTCCCTCTTGTGCACTGTTTGCAGTATTCGTTTAATAGTTATGTTGAAAAGCATCGGCTTCTCTAAATCCTTTATTGAGATCAACGGTGGGTTGACCTTGATGGAGCAGTGTGCATTCTCATTCATTCTGCACAGATGGACTAGTTTGACAGCGATGCCAAAACTACGCATTGCTCAAAAAAAAAACACAGTACCGCACAGTTTTTTATTCTTTGGAAAGCTTGAGAGCCCTTAAATCGTTTGCTTTTGCAAATCCAGGTTGGATATGAAAACTTCAATTCCCTTCATGCTGCTCCATTTACAATTAGACCTAGAATTGAGAATTGATTTTTTCTTAATGAAGAGGATAACATCTGTCTTCAAAGCATTGACTTCGCACACGAAGCCAATTTTTCAACAGTATGATGTGTGATTGAGCTTTTCGATTAGTCTTAGCCGTCGAGATTTAAACTTAATATTACGAACGTGCCAGGGGGCTGTAAAAGGACATTTTCAAGATGAGTTGCCCTGTTTTCGTATACAAAAGTTGAATTCAATTTTTACAATTTTACTACTGGTACACTCTACTCACTGGGATTGATGTCCGGCTTTGAACTTCTTATTGCATTTTGACTCTAAAGGGCTTGTGAGGCAAAAAACATCCATTCTCGCGGTCAATCTCATCTCGGCTCAATCGACTAAATTTCGCCCGAAATCCACCAAAGAAAATTTTAACACACTTTATTGTGAGACAACTCACAACAGTTAAGCCTGACATTGGTTCCTGTTTTTTTTTTTTTTAAAAAGTATTCGAGATGTTTTCTATGAATCTGACCCTATTGAACGTGTGTCCCTTTGTGCCCGTTAAACAAAGACGCCATTTAGCAGCCTTTGACTTCGTCGGTTACATTTCCTATCAAGCTCCGTTCTTTGGCAGCAGGAGACAACTTAGTTATCCCGCCTCTTCAAATGACCTCCTCTTCCCTTACCTAGTATCTGCTGTAGGGGTAGAGATATTTTACTTGTCTTAATCTATCTATTTCACGCAAGGCGCTATAACCCCTTTTAAAAAAGAAAAGACAGGTATTAACCATCCAGTACCTTGACCCGAATTTTCCAACTGGTTGTTCAGTTCAGGTTTTGGCCTTGGGAGATTTTTTAGCGGAGGTTCTTTGGTGCACCTGCGAAAAACTGTCTCTGATCAGAGGAAGCAATTGCAAATAAGAGGCGTATCACTTGCCGGCGCATCTTCGTTGGTTGGCTTAACTCCAAATCTCAACATCACCATTGAGGTGATTACCTCTTACTTTTGAAAACTCCATGACTATGTTGGTAGTTAAATGCAACATTAAAGAATATATTTTTAGGTAAATGTGACAAAATCCATTCGTGCTGAGCACAATGTTACTATTGATTGGAAAACAAATATTGTACCCGCAGAACGAGAAATCGAAATGGAAATGGTGTGGAGCCCGCTCATGGAGGTTGCATGCAAAGAAACCCTACAACTAACTGACAATAGAAACTTTCGCAAAGACATTATGGTCATCCTCAAGTCCATCAGCAACAAACAAAACTCTAAGGTAAGTACAAATACCCGACCGTATTCTCTCTATCATATATTTCCTATTCCCATTTCTTTTTAGACTGTAAAACGTTTTCCAACAATCTCGTCGGTACCTAGTCATACTAAAAGTCTCAGACTCAAATCTCCAACCAACACCAAATCAAGCACACAGCAACGTCGAAATCGACAATCTCTAAACTACAAAGCTCTAAAGACTGATAGAATGTCGCCTGTAGCAAAGAAGCAAAAACAAAGAAAACAAGTCTCACCATTACACGAGAGAAATATACCCGAGATAGTATTCAACCATGCTCCGACAGTGGTATCACACAATTTTCCTCGATCTACACTATCATCGCATCTGTTGAAAGAGAACTTGAGCCCAGAAACTCCAGCAAATATTCTAGATATGATTGAAAAAATGCAATTCACTCCTCTTACTGAGACAATAACTAAAACGAAAGCTGTGACTGAATTAGAGTATCTTTCTTCCCTGCCAACGCCCATCAATCGTAACACAGCAAACACAGATGTTGATGAATCAAATCTTATAAGAGAAATACGTCCACGACGTCTTCCAGTCGCTGTGGAATCTTCAGAAGACGAAATGAGTCCAATGCATTTGAGGGTAGTTTCAACAGCATACACATCAGTTGTAAAAATCGAAAAATCTGAACCGGATGGAGAATTGTCAGTTTTGTTCCCCAGCAATAAAACCTTCGATCTGAAAATTGAAGACAAATATGACTCGTTCAGCGAGTCTCATGAGAGTCTTGAAGCAGCGTGTGAGAAAATCGTATTTAATAAAACTGCCACCATAACTCCAGCAGTGTCACGACCTCTTTTCATGATCGAAGAGGAGGATGCTCATAGCCCACCAAATGCTTTACAACAAACCTATGAAATTGCTAAAATCGATGAGCAACTCAAACGTGACATACAGTTAGTTGGCACGCCTTTGAGAAAGTACTCAGAATCTATGAAGGATCTTTCATTAAAGTCTCCTTCGTCGAAGTTTTCGATTCAAGGATCAATGCCGAATCTGAATGAAATGGAAAATATTCGATCCATCGAACAGAATCGCTATTATCACGTCGCAAAAACTGTTACATCCACCGTTGAAAAGAAGACCCTTCTCAAACCCAAAGTGATTTGCTTGGATGACTCAGATGCTTCGAATAGTAGTTTTGTGAGCTGTACATCACAAGCCGATATTCTATTCAATCACAGCGAGATATTGGCACAGTCAAGTCGTTTTAATTTGCATGAAATTGGTAAAAAATCGCGAAAGGGTAGTCCAGCGCAGCCGGTCACAGCCAATAGAAAAGTCACACCAACGAAATCAGTTAAAAAACTACTGCAAAGCCCAGTTAAGGTGAACGGCAACAAGCGTTATCGAGAGTTTCACCCGTTAGATTCACCAGGCAGTGATTCGGGTATTCTCGGTATTCCCAAGGCTGCAACACCCAGTGTTTCCCCGCCAAAGAGAGCGAAAATAGAAAATGATATGGTCACTCGAATGCTAAGCAGTGGAGGGCAATGGACGCAAGCGCAACCGAGGAAGCCCAAACTCGCAAGAACCCTGTCGCTCGTGAAGAAACCAATGACCCCACGAAAAATTAAAGAAGAACCGATCGTCAAGTTATACGACTCCGAGTTGTACATGCAATCGTACATCAATCCAGATCCTTTCGCCGCTACTACCACTAGAGATCCTTTTCTGGCTTCCACTATGTATTTGGATGAACGTGCAGTGGATAAACATCAGGTTGCCTTTAAGAAGTGGTTAAATGCATTAGTGACCATCCCAGCTGACCTCGATCCAGACTGCAATCAGAAGATCGACGTGGGTCGACTGTTCAATGAAGTACGAAACAAGGATCTGATTTTGGCGCCGACTAAGGAAGAACAATCAATGAATTATCTTACGAAATTCCGTTTGGAGAGCTTAAGACAAGAGGCTATTCGATTTTTTATGAGTGAAGAAATGCAAGTTCCGTGCTCCAAGGTTGCTGTTTATGTTCACAAAAACGCCCTACGAATCAGAACAGATAGAAACCTGCACTTGGATGTTGTAATGCAGCGTTATATCCTAGAGCTGTTGCTTTGCTTTAATCCGCTGTGGCTGCGACTTGGTCTGGAAGTTGTGTTTGCTGAAAAGATTCATCTCCACTCATGTTCTGATATTGTTGGGTTGAGTACATTCATTGTCAATCGCTTGTTCAAAGACAAATTTCTCGAACAAAAGTATTCCAAGGCATACACTCTCTCGGATGAGTATGCTGATCACATTAAGAAGTTCACTTTGCAGAAAGTTTTATTCCTCCTTCTGTTCTTGGATAAGGCGAAGACCAAACGAATTATAAAACACAATCCCTGCTTGTTTGTGAAAAAGTCTCCGTATAAGGAGGCCAGGGATATTCTATTGAAATTCTCTTCGGAATTACTTGCAAATATCGGTGACATAACCCGAGACTTGAAGCGATTGGGATACATCCTTACACACAAGCAAAACTTCTTGGACGAGTTTGATTATGCGTTCAAAAATCTGGCTGTGGATCTTCGTGATGGAATACGTCTGACTCGTGTTATGGAGATAATTCTTCTGCGAGACGATCTAAGTAAACAACTACGTGTGCCGGCAATATCTCGACTACAAAGAATTTACAATGTGAATCTCAGCCTTCGGGCGTTAGCAGATGCAAATTTTGAGCTTAAAGGAGATATAGTCGCTGCAGATATTGTAGATGGTCACCGCGAGAAGACCCTCTCCTTGCTATGGCAGATTATTTATAAATTCCGTTCGCCAAAGTTTCATGCAGCTGCAACTGTTATTCAACGTTTTTGGAGGAATTCATGGTTGTTCGTATGCATTCGTCGTAGGATTCGGATTAAAATCGAAAAGCGTCGCAATGCAGCTGCAACGATTATTCAAAGCGCTTTCCGTGGATACATGTCGCGAAAATATACTAAAGTGTTCCATTGGGAACGCACCAATGCTGCTGTTTGCATGCAAAAGTACATTCGCAGATATTTAATGCAAAAACGTTTCCTTCTTGCAGTACAGAGTGCAGTGTACATTCAGCGCTGGTATCGTGCAATTAAGGTTGGCATCGCTGTTAGACAATATTTCCGTATTTACCGTGCAAGTGTTGTATTCATACAGCGATGGATTAAGCGAATAAGGTTTGCCAGGAAGTTGGAACAAGCTGCGCCTTTAATTAGATCACTAAAGGCCGAAGCCAAGTTGCGCCATGAAAAGGCTATAATCGTGCAGAGGTATTTCAAATCGGTTATGTTTCGGCGAAAATTCCGTGCCCTGGTTTACGAAGTTTTAAAGAACGTAAAAACAACAAAAGTTGAATACAAGAGTGCAGCAAGAATTCAATCATTTTTCCAGTCGATTCAGTTGCGACGCGAGTTTAAGAGGAAACAAACAGCAGCTTACAAGATTCAGCAGGTGTGGAAGAGCTATCAAATGATGAAAACGGTCCGGGAACAATATCTTCTTCAGCGAAGGTGTATTATTCACATTCAGCGATATTATCGTAATTATAAACTGATGAAGACAGAACAGAATGAGTATGTCAAACTGAAGTCGACGGTTGTGATGCTTCAGACTCGATTGCGGGCCAACAAGTTATGCTCTGCTCAGAGAACACAGTATTTAAAAATTCGTCAGAGTATCGTTACCATTCAGCAGCATTTCAGGGCAACTCTTTTAATGCGAAGTGCTCTAGTAGATTACCAAAGGCAAAGATCAGCTGTAATCAATATGCAACACCGTCTCCGCGCCACTCTAGCCATGCGGAAACAAATGGCTGATTATGAGAATATGAGATCTGCAGCAATTTGCATTCAACAGCGTTACAGAGCACGTCTGCAAATGAAAGCAAACAAAACTGAATTCCAGCGAACTATGAGTGCTATTATAAAAATCCAGCGCAAACTAAGAGCCACACTTTTATCACGAAAAATCTGTGCTGAATTCCATGCTCTGAACTACTACACTATAGTCATTCAGCAACGTTACCGTGGCATTCGTCAAATGCGAGTTGAACGAAAGGAGTTCTTAACGAAACGAACTTGCATCATCCAAATTCAGCGTGGAATTCGCGCGTATCTACTAATGAAAGCTGAACGTCGACGATTCATACAAATGAAAAAGTCGGCGCTAATCATTCAGCGAAGATTTAGAGCACATTTGCAGATGAAATTCTATAGGGCAAAGTTTTCTGGACAAAAATTAGCCGTCATATGTATTCAGCAACGTTTTCGTGAGCATTTACAAACAAAAAAGATACGCAGCGAGTTTTTAGCTCAGAAGAAAGCAGCAATTGTTATTCAGCGTATGTTCCGTGCACGCTTGCTTATGAAAACCGCAAGATGTCAATATGAGGAGCTTCGAAGAAACGCTGTGCGTATTCAGCGGGGATGGCGTGCTCGACAGCAAATGAAGACCGCAAAAGCAAGCTACGAAAAAAGTCGTAATTTGATTATTGCTATGCAGCAACGTTACAGGGCTAAGATATTGGGCAGACAAGTAAGACAAGAGTATGAGCGGCAGATAGCTGCAATTATCCGTATTCAACATAGGTTCCGTGCTATTCAGAGGATGAAGGAAGTAAGGAAGTCGTATGCAATGAGTCGGGAGAAGATTTTAAAAATCCAACGCACGTTTAGATCATATATCTGCATGAAGAAACAAAGGGAACAGTTTGTCATTCTTAGGCAATCAACAGTCACTGTCCAAAGGTGGTTTAGGTCTGTTTTGAACATGCGTCGTGAAAGGGCTTCATACCAGTTAGTTAGGAAATCTATTTTTACAATTCAGTGCCATTGGAGAGCCACATTGCTTGCTCGAATGCAGAGAACAGAATATCTGCTTTTACGGCGGTCTGTGATTATCATTCAGCAAAGGTGGCACGCCACTCTAGCCATGCGAAAAGAGCAAAACACATATTTAAAGAAACAACAGTGTGCCATTGTTTTGCAGAGACAATATCGGGCTCGTCTTGCCATGTTACAGTTACGGAGTCAGTATTTATTGATCAAATCGTTGGTTGTTTGTATTCAGCGAAAATTCCGTGCCAATCACGCAATGAAAGCTCAAAGACAACAGTTTTTACAGTTGAAGAAAGCGACAACGTTTATTCAACGAAAGTTCCGAGGTCGGATTGAGACGACTATAGCACAGGAGAAATTTTTACAAATCAAAAAAACCACAATAGGTCTACAAACATTAGCGCGAGGTTTTCTGGCGAGAAAACGTTACCAAGAGCAGATGACACCCGAAATGAAGCATTTGATTGCACAGAAGAAAGCAGTCAGGGTAATTCAACGTTTCTGGCGTGGATATCGTGTGCGTAAACGTTGGCAAAATATTCGCATTCGAACAATTCGTGATAATATTAAGAAACTCAAAGAGACAACAAATGTGCTGAACACAGTTCGTTGGAAAGTTCAAGATGCTGTGCGTATTCTACGAGGAAGATGTAGAGCTTCCGATGCTCTTAATGTACTTTCTCGATTGGGTAGATTACATCAATTTTGATGTCATTTCGTTTTTCCTAACTGATTCTCTCTTTCCAGAACGTATATCGAGAACTGTTCCGCACTTGTTATTGGATGATTGTGATTTCATTTCGACGTTTTGCTATGGAATAATGGCTCAAGCGATACGCTCTGAAGTCGATAAGCAACTTATCGAATATTGCAGTTGCGTCATTTTGAATTTAGCACGTTACAACAGTACTACAGCCAAAACATTCCAAGAGGGTGGTCTGGTCACTATCGCACAAATGCTATTGCGATGGTGTGACAAAGATTGTAACATCTTCAATACCCTCTGTACACTAATTTGGGTGTTTGCGCATTCGCCCGAAAAACAAGAGGTAAGTGTTTCAACAACATCAAATCCGGTTTGAAATTCTGATTTTATTTATTTTCCAGAAAATCCGTGAATTTATGACCACGCCAGAAGCCATTTATGTAGTGCGTGAGACAAGGAAACTTGTCGCTCGTAAGGAAAAGATGAAAAAGAATTTCCGCAAACCACTTCCAACAGTTTCACCTCGCAGTGAGCGTGGTATTGCTTTCTCGAGTAAAGCCCTGCCTGGTTTGGAACCGGACTATGGTGTGATACGAAACAAGCCATACACATTCATTTCGTCCGTATATGCCTTCGATACGGTCCTTCACAAACTAAACATTGATATTCATTGCATCTAATGGAGATTCTTCTTTGTGTGCCTTAGTTATCGTAATCTCATTAAATACTATGTACTAAGTGATATTGAAAATTGTATGAGGTATTAATGCTTTTTGTTTGTTAAGAGGCAGCTTGTGCTAATATTATGTAATTGTGGGTAACCTCTATGATATACATACGTGTAATATGAACAAGAAAATAAACTCATTTTTCTATGTAATGAATTTGTAAACTGGATAAAACCCTTTAGCAGGTTTGGAGAAATCATTAGATATGTTAACTTTTCAAATGGGCCTGACTCCATACAAATAGTTGTGTTCATATATCCTTATCCTTATGTTGTTGCGGCCTATATCAATATCCGTATTTCTGGGTGCCTTTGACATTCTGGGGGAAAACCTGGTATTGATAGCCATATCGCAAGTACCCTGGACTTGGTTTTAATAGTTTAGCCTGATATATACACTGTTTATGTGCTCTCCCTTCTTGGCTCGTCGGAACCCTCTGTTATATGAGACAATTTCACGTACACTGGCGATACAGATAAAAACGGTATTGACAGCTTCTTTAGGAATTTGAACTGGTCGTTATGTTTCCCCGATAACGATGTGGATGCCGCTGCTCATTTGCTCACAAAAACTATTCTCTTTAGAGTGGGATCCTTTCTTCCATGTCTGGTTAAGAGAATCAAACCAAAAGAAATGGCGTACCATGACTCAAACTGTTAAGAAACTATCAATGTGAGAGAAATGTTTTTTTCGTTTCTACAAGACCGACTCGACAGGAAAACCGAAAAGTTTATAGCGTGTTAAATTCCAATACAATACAAAAACTGAAGTAAAAACAAATTTATGGTGCGCCTCAAATATTGTAAAAATGTTAGAAAACGAACACATTAAAAACATCAGAAATGTTGACACATTTTCCATCCCAACGCTTGTTGAAAATGACATACCAGGTATCAGCTCTTCGGACAAGGTGAATCTGCCTTCTGCCCAATTTGCGGCCAGCTTAACACTTTCAAATTGTGCTTTGTTCCCGCCTATGCTGGTCCAGATGGTTTATCTTCGCTTCATCTGGCAGATAGAAAACAGCATTTGTATTGCTCGTCGTTAAAAAGACGAATCTTCTCTTTCCTCCTATTGACTCACTGTATTAACGCCCCTTCTTTTCAAGGTCATGGAAACGGTGATAAACCATCAGCTCATAAAATATTTCGAAACACGAAACACCAAAACGTACATCAATCTGGTGAAAGCAAGAGTTTGACATCGGGCTCATTTGTTGAAAATGCGTGCATTTCGGATCGACGACTCTCTTCTTCAATGAATGAGAAAAAACCTTCTGGAACGTTCAAGTCGAGTTGTATCGCATGGACTCAAGTTTTACATTTCTTTTTAAATGATTAATTCTTTTTTATTTCTTATCCAATGTCCATATTTCTTTGGTGTCGATAGCACTGTTCGCTTTTCATATTTGTTCCCGGACTCAAGTCCCTGCTCTTCGGCTTCGCCTGTAAAATTCAAATTCAGTGCTGTCCTCTGTAGTTAAAGCGAAATTTAAACACCCAACCATTGCATCAGGTCAGGTGCTTTTTATACCTCTTTGCACTTGCTAGATAGGATTCAAACCCTTGCTATAAATTTTTTTAAGGTGACGACAATGCTCATCAGAACGCCCTCAAGCCCATAGGACGTGTTCTGAAATATCGTGATTTTTTTCTAAGCTGTAAAACTCGCTTATAAAATGGGTGGCCAATCTCTTTATTTTCTGCTCATTATTTTGTAACTTGCAAACACTTTAGATCATCTGCACCTCTGTTTCTTTCCTCCCTTGCCCTGCTGGCGGGGCATATGTATATTAATTTACTTTATTGAGAGCGGCTTCCAGTTTCACTGTTTTTTCAATTGTTTTACCTACTGCCAATATAGCAGTGTCATTGCCAAATGTAGCTAGAACGGTTCCCTCTTCTTGTGGTATGTCTCGAGTACAGAGAAAATACAGAAGTGGGCCAAAAACACTTCCCTGCGGTACGCCGGGCTAAGATTTCTTTCATCGGACAGTGGCAAGACCTGCCGTAATTTGAACTTTAATCCTTCATGCCATACCTTATGAAAGTCTTGCGTGATGTCAAAGAATATGCTTAAGCAAATCTTTCTTTTTTCTAAAGCTTTCTCAATTACTTGTCGGTGATTCTATGCGCCCGATCAATAGTGGAATGCCTACTTCTAAACTTAAACTGGTGATTAGGTATACACGATTTTTTCCGTCGATAATTGGCAGTATACGTCGTGATATTAATATTATCCTCTCATGGATTACGCATTCTAAGTTGACTTAGGTCGCCTTCCACCAGAGTCTCGGTCTTCCTCTACTGTGCTGTCCCTCGAAGACTTTTCGGACCGGAGCATTGGTGTTCATCCGCTCTACATGACCCAGCCATCTAAGTCGTTGGTCCTTCACTCTTCTGCCTATGTCGATGTCGCTGTACAGTTAGTCGTTATACCTTCTCCTCCACTCATCATCAATACAGACGGGCCCGAAAATCACTCGAAGAATTTTTCTCTCGAAGCAATCAAGAACACCTTCATCCATTTTTGATAATGTCCATGCCTCTGCGCCATAGAGCAGGACTGGCTTGTTTAGGTCTTATATAGGGTAACTTTAGTTGTTTAAGAGAGCGCTTTACTAGTCAATTGTCTTCTTAGCCCAAAGAAGCAGCGATTGGCAAGAGTTATTCTTCGTTTAATCTCAACGCTGGTGCCGTTGTTTGAATTCATAGCGGAGCCTAGGTAGACAAAGTCCTTAACTCCCTTAGAGTTATATTAGTCAAGGGTGACGTCCTGTCCAATAGGTCGTTTGCCGTTATACACATTTTCACCGCTTCCGTCTAAATAATCGCTATACGCCACTGACATCAGGAAGCTTTCTTCCGATCATGACAATTTCATAGGCATATGCGAGTAATTGGACGGTTTTTTAAGCCTCTTGTGTTTTCGCGTGAGTTTTGAGCGATTCCTTCAAGAAATATATAGAAGAAATCGCATGACAGGGCATAACATTGTCTAAATTTGATTTGATTGATATCAAATGTCTCGGTGAGTCTCGTGCACTCCCTACCGTCTTCCTGCACAGTCGGACTCTATCCAGGTAGTATGAATATTTGGTCGATGGTGAACTTTTCTAGCCTGAAACCACACTGATATGGACTAGAGGTCTGCATTGAATGTCTTGAAACACATTTCACACATTGGGAGAAGTAAATGAATGCATTCATGCAGACCTCTAATATGGACCTATCAGGTTGTTGACGAACGTCTTCAGGCGTTCACAATATACGGCAGATAAGATCTTGTACGGGATGTTAAGAAGCCTGATGCCTCTGTAGTTGGCGCAGTTCAGAGGGTCTCCTTTCTTGAGGATCGGGCAAACAATGCTGAGGTTCCATTCATCGGGCATACTTTCGTCTGACCATATTTTACAGATGAGATGGTGTATGCTCCTTATCAAGCCATCGCCTGCCGTTTTGAAGAGTTCGGCAGTCAGGTCGTCCCCTCCAGCAGCTTTGTTGGACTTCAGTTTAGATATTGCTATCTTCACTTTATCCAGGTCAGGTGGACGAAATTATTGGTTTTCATTGTCTAGGTTGAAAGGTTCATTCTGACAGCGGTATTTGTTTCGCCATCGCCGTTATACAGTCTACAAAATTGATCTTTTCAAATCCTTAGCATCAACTGCGACTCAACTACGATGTTCCCTTGGTAGTCTCTTTAGGCTTCGGTTCGGGGCTTGCGTACGTGGCATGTTTTTTTTTTAACTTTTGGTAAAACTTCCGAATCTTTGAATTTTCTCGACTACGCGCTTCTCATGCTCTTTCCTTTTCCTCCTGAGAAGCTGGTTTTCGTCTGGGACCTAACATTCCACGTGCATATTCAAAGTTCGTTATCCTTAATTCGTTTGCATGGACTGTCAACAGTAGATCCGTATCTGTCCGTATCCGAGGCTTGTTATTGCTTCGTTGCTTAATTTTTTTTTAAATGGCTGGGCATTAACCCCGGCGACACCACCCCCAACCTGGAGGGCTAGTTCCATTTTGTTGATACCCCTAGGACGAGCAGTCGGTTGGACCGAAAGCCAGCAACCCGTTCTGGAATGTGAGTGCTGTCGTTGGTGCATTAAGGGCACCGCCACCATCTTTTTTCAAGATCCTGACTACGTCTCGGAAATCCTTACCGGCCTGAGCTCCAAATATATCGAAGTAGCACGGATAAGGTCTCGTTTATTTCGGGATTTTTTTCCACCGTTGATTTCATCTGGGGAATTCATCCGCTGACCCGTATATAGTGCTGCTATTTTTGTCTGCTGGTAAGCACTCGCACTTATAAGCTTAGCAGGTCCAGTCCTGATGAACATTGACCAGTACCCGGCGGTTAGCAAGTGTTATTATTGTAATCACAATTGATGTGTAGAAGATAGTTGCAAGACTGCATTTCGCGAGGTTGACATCCCTCAGTGCCTACCCTACAACCACCTGTAAGTTAGCACCCTGAGCTAACTGCTCGAAAATGAGTTCATGTACTTTGCTTTGCTCCTCTAGTTTCTCAAGTATAATAAAGAAAACATTTTCGGTCTTCGGTCTAAAGGATGCAGACACATATCTAAAGTAACTTCAGGTCCTGAAAAACTCTCCTCTCGCATCAGGCTGCAGTGCTGACTCGTTTTTCTTCTGGACTTACAAGGATTAGGTACTTGTTTTAGAACTAGACTTTCCGAAAAACTCTGAGATCCAAGGAAGTAACTTAGGATACTTTTGATGAGAAGAATGTTAAACATCTGGATCGTTTTGTTGTATGGAGTGTTTTGCAATCTGAAGGTTTCCATGTTGTTTTAAAATAAGCGACAAGTTTTCGTGGTGCGCCGACGGGAGGAGTTGATGAGGATATGAACATATGGAGCTTAGCCTGTACAAAGTGCAATGTTTCGGCTTGAGTTTGCAACAATTCAGCCATGAAAACGTGACAACTTCAAAAGATTGCATACGTGAGTTTAGAGAATCGATATGGGAAAATGGGGTGGATCAAATGAAAAACCTTTAATTGCGAAGCAAAGCCCTATTGGATCTTTGAATTTCGGATGGTGGCTGAAAAAATCACTCCTGTCCCAAACAAAGAACAAGGACTCATATTAGTTCTTCAAATTTTATTTGAACTATACAAAATAAAACAGAAATAATTGTTTAACAACTTTAACTTAGAGAATTAAACTAAACGCATAATTTAATTAAAAAAAATTAATTTTTTTTTGTTTTCTTTTTTTCTGAACAATGTATGCAATAATTATTATTTTTGTTTTTTTTTTTTAATTTTAAATCAATCTGTGTTTGTCTTTCATTTTTATTTTGTTGTAGGTATGTATACGTCGTCGTAGATTGTTTTTGTTTCGTTTCGTTTCGTTCGTTTTGAAAAGACAATTACAATTTGATTTTGTTAATTATTGTTTAAATGCACTAATAAATAATTTATGTCACTCATTCTCATTAGGAAGTTGAAGAGCTGTAGCATGTTTCACATATACAATTATATAATGTCCTTGTGTGTACATATTTATTATTATTTTTTTGTTTTTTTCAACAAGAAAACTAAATGAAAATGTTATACACAAATATGAGGACCTATTTTTTGGATTTTTATTTAATTAAATAATTTAGTCACAAGTAGTAGATATTTGTTTAGTTTTTTTGTTTTTTGTTTTTTGTTTTTTTTTTTTTGAAAGCACACAGAGTCTCTTTTGGTTTTTGTTATAAGTTTTTGTTACAATACAATATATATATATAGTAGTTGTTTGTTTTTATAGATTTTTGAATTTTTTTTTTTACAATTATGTTGTTGTTTATAAATATATATATGTGTAAATATATTTTGCTTTATTTATAAATAAATTGTTGCTGCCTGTGGTGTATATATAAGTATGTTGTTGTGCATTATTGTTCCAGTGATCTCTGGGCTGGAGGATGACGATAGGCTGGATGTTTTGTTTTTTTTTTGTTTTTTCTTTCAAAGGAGATCATTGGGACAATGTGCACTGAAATCGATATTGCGGGAGTCAAGTCAAAAAAAATTTACAAGAATCCATTGATGAGGGAGTCAGTGTCAAATTTGAGTTGATGATCTTAACGTCTGGATCCAGTTTGTGCTGGAGCCTCACGTTTGCCCAGTCCAAAGCTATACCGGTCATTGTGGGACGATGCATCACGTTTGCCAAGTCCAAAGGCATATCGGTCAAGTTTGGGTTCTCGTTTGCCTAAACCGAAAGCATATCGTTCTGGTCGGCTTTCCCGTTTGCCCAATCCAAAGCTGTACGGTCGGGAACGCTTGTTTCCAGCTAAAAAGAAAAGTAAAAGTTATTTCCAAATCTATTCAATGATTTTGGTTAATTTACCATTGCCATAGTTGTAGGGATCATAGTTGTTTGATTCCAAATCATCCATATACTGATCTTCTTCAAAATCAGCTCGTTTTCCCAGGCCAAATGAGTAAGGAACTGCTCGCTTGCCAAGGCCAAAGTTGTAAACTGGTAGTCGTTTCGCCGATGCTCCATTCGTGTAGGTGTAGGCTCTTCTGCCTAAGCCAAATGCATATCGTTCAACTCGTTTATCATAGGCAGGATCATCGTTAGATACATCGGAATCGGCATCGAAAAGTGTATTCGATAGGCTGTTGGTTGGTTCAGAATCGTCAGAGAATGGTTGGCAAACGGTGTATGTCAGACTAATTGCAATCAAGATAATGTATGTGTACAGCCTATTCATGTTGATTGGAGCTGAAAATATAAAAAAATCGAAGAATGGATATATGTTCCAATTTGTTGTTCGTAAGGTTTTTCTTTGATAGTATAAATTAACTGTACATCCTACCTGGAGCGAGCTTCGTTCAAAGCTAGCATTTCAATCAAAAGTTTGGACTTAAATAAAACTAGAATTAGCTACGCAATTTTAATGTATTTGTGAAAATATAATTTAAATTATCTTCCATTTAATTTGATTTAAAAAGTAATTACCGTTAATAATTAGCGTTCATCGCTGCGCCAAATAAGAAGCTCTACAGTTTTCGATTACGTTTTATTCTATTATAAATATAAGTTTAACCAAAGTTTCGGGAATAGTGGTCTGCATTCCATTTTTTATGGTACCTCATTCATTGTATTTACATCTTCAAAAAATCAAATGAATGAATTACTCGATATTCGATTACCGAGCGAGTACTTCACCCATTGATAACAAAACATTTAGTTCAGTGCACTTATATCAAACGGGTACATTTCATAGAGTACACCGAATACTCGGTGTGCACTTGTCTCTGCATACAGGCTGCATAGCTATCAAATATTCACGTTTATTTTCACTGTGGGTGTAATATCATATATGCTCGTCGGTCCATCTATCGTATAAAAATGCAACCTTCATATGTAAACCACTATTCTTGCAGTATTTCAACAAATTTTAATAATAAATAATAATAAAATTTGAATAACATATCTGTGGTATTAAAATTATATGAATGAATTCACATTTGATACTACTATGAGTGCAATCTAAGCGTTTCTAGACTCCGCCTGCTTTTGTAGGCGTTCCTCTAGTAAAAAGTAAGTTTTAGTGCAAAATGTTGTTGAGCGGCTCATATAGGATATGCTAAAATGATGTTTTCATACACCGCCTATTTTTTAGGGGCCTGAATTTTTGTTTGTTCCAAATGTAGGGTAGTCCTTCAGAGATGGACTAGAGTTAAATAGACACATTTTACAACTTTCTTAATGGCTTTAAGTATACATAACATGAGAACATAATTCCAATTGTGTATGCACGGAAGAAGGCATGGGGAACTGAAACCCATATGCGAAAACCACACAGGGCTGGTGGAAGCCCTTCAGATGCAGCTTTTTAGAAAATTAAAACTGTTTCCAAACCGACTTGAACAATTTCCTATAGAGCAAGATGTAGCCCAACACCGACGAATTGGACAGAACGTCACAATAGACAACATAACTTTGAGGTGGTTAAGGACTTTGTCTACCTCGGCTCTGCTATAATATCTGATAATGACATCTGATCGGAGATCAAACGAGGGATTACTCTTGCCAACAGCTGCTTCTTTGGGCTAAAAAAACAATTCAGTAGTAAGGTCCTGTCTCGAATAACTAAGGATACTCTATACAACAACCGCTTGCGTTGACAGGTGCTGAAGGCGAAGACTCTTCGACGCGACGAACTATACGAGCTGTACCGAGGCACATACCTAGTCAGGAGGCTTCGCAAATTTTTTTTATGTATATATGTATAACGTTTCTTGAACATCAATATAGAAGTAAAAAAGAGGCTTCGCATTGGACGTCTAAGGGAAGTTAGGACATGTAGAGAAAATGGCACCAATGCTCCGGCCCGCAGATTTTTCGAATCCAACCCAGTTAAGGAAGACCTCGCCTTAGGTGGCTTACACAAGTGGGAGACTGTAGCCGTACCTAGGTAAGTAAGTAAGCCCAACCTGTTTACTACGAAATAATGCAAAATAGTAGCTGTGAAAAATACTGTTATTAATAAAATTAATAAAAGAATTATCAATACCAAAGAAAAAAGTTTTTATTATACAAAGATATAAACACGGTGGCGCTGGCAGCCCAGTATGGGCCATGGCCTAGCTTCTTGACACTCATTTGTGTTGCTCATGTTGTCATTTTTGTCACATCTGAGCGGGGCCTACGGTTTATCGCCGAGTCCGAACGGCACTCTTTAGAAGCTTTTTCGTAGGCAATTTTACTTTCAGGAGTTTGCCATTGCCCGCCGAAAGGGGATGGCGATTTAAAAAATTGTTGGTGACCCAGCCAGGAATCGAACCCACACTGTCTGTGTGATAGCCCAATGAGCTAACTATCGCGCCATCGCCATCGCCGATATACATTATTATTATTATTATTATTATTTTTTAAATGCGCCTTCACCTTCCTCTAAGTCAATACGAATTTAAAATATTTTTACATTTTACATACTATGACTTACTTCAACCAATTCCATTTTACAAATCATAATGAACAGGTAATTTGATCATTGACAAAATTGATTGCATCAACACTGGACCAATGTGAGAGACACACTACCCACTCACTGCATTCGAATGCATTCGAATTATTCGAAACATTCGGTGTACTCGGTGTAGATTAACGGTGTAGATGAATGAAGCACCCACTCTCGAAAGAGAAATCAAGTAGTGCATTCGATTCGTTATCTTGTGATGCAATGTTGTGCAGTATTTGTCTCTTGAACAGTGGTACCCATTTTTAGAGTACACTAGTTTATATGACCGCAGTAAATAGAATACACTGAACTACTGTACCCATTGGGACAAGTAAATGAATGCATTCATGCAGACCTCTATTCGGGAAACACACAGGCTCCTTCTTTCCATTTTACGTTAGAGTGGCTGTTTTTAATATCTCTATGTCTCCACATCCAGCAAAGGTAAATGTTGAACTGCTCTGCCAACTACATAAGAGATGATAGGCAGTCTATAACTGTTTTTGAGTTGAAGGAACATGAGTCCAGGGATTTGATGGCGGCCTGACTGTTGGAAAAGATGCGGATATCCACTGCAGATATGACGTTTTTCTTCAGCCAGGACAGGGCTTCTTTTTCGCTTGGAACACGCTACATTGATTGGGAAGGCGGAAGGATCTGAAGCGAATGCTTATGAGAGAACATGTGTTACATGTAATGATCAGCATTACAGGCTCTTTTTGAGCCTGACATTTCCAACTGGGTGTTCGTTGAGTATCTTCTTGTCCGTGCAAAACACAGAAGATCCTATTAAGATCATTTTTATAGAGCTATAGCTCGTTTTTTAAAAACAATATCAAAAGGTATTAAGTTTGAATCAAATACTCGTATTATTGGCCATTTTTAAGAATTTTTTAAAGTACATATTAAGTCTTTAACACGACGTCAGGGATATGGATTTTTCGATTGTCTTTGACGAAGGTATACTTCTGAACTTTAAACTGCTCAAGAGCACAATCCGCAAACTCATGCTGTAAGTCATGATCTCGTTGTCTTTAGTTTAGCTGGATATTATTTGAGCTTACGCCGGGATCTTGTCCCAAAATATTCAACATAGTAGATCGTCAAAGGCCAACTCTTGAGATCGACAGTAAATTTATAATGCTGCATCGTAAACTTAACTTCGGCTTAAAGTGGTTACAGTTTCTCTGAATGATGCATTGTTGTCTCTACCACTCATGTAAATTGCATGTACCAATCATGTTAGCAACTTGTACTTGCTTACCTGCTTTATATATATGCATAGTAGGAGGTGTTCCCACTTATGCCTGGCATACTTAAGTATAAAAGTATGTGTTCGGTGCTATTAAATAATCTGCATTCCTAGAGAGCCCTGCCACAGACTTTTTTAAAAAATCGGTTAGCCATTGCTTGGTTTGCCTTCAACCTAGATGAAATGTTTTAACATGTCACCGCTGCTCTGTTTTCACGAAAGATGGCTTTAGGAGTGCAGCTCAATATATAAATATAATCAGTTGATCTATAGTAAAATCAGACCTGATAGGGAAAGCTGCCATCCAAAACAGAATGACAAATTTGTTTGCACCTGGTGACAGCAATAATTGCATATCTATGTAGAAGCTTATGCCACAAATCAACTGACGCAGAGAATGAAATTAGTCTTATCATAGCAGCGTAGTAACTGCCCACTGTGAAAGGCTGATAACAGGCCATGCCAACAGGTTATTGCTGATTTCTGGCGCGACTGGTTGGGTGACACTTTAGTACGAGTAGTAAGCTATGTTTGAGAAATGAATGGTAGGAACTTTTAGTATTGGGTGAATCAAGTCAGTCAGTTCCCTTCTTCTTGTGAAGAGAGCAACCTCTTCTTCGATAGGATCGACTGAAGGTCCATTTCTACACTTTAGTTCAATAAGTCGCTATGTATGATCCGACAAAGTGAATGGCTGCATTAGCTGCATATCCCTGAGGATGACTATGGATGGAAGCCCGGTGTGGGCCATGGCGTAGCTTTATTTGTGTTGCTCATGTTGTCATTTTTGTCACATCTGAGCGGGGCCTACGATTTATCGCCGAATCCGAAAGGCACTCTTTTTCAATTTTGCTTTCGGGAGTTTGCCGTTGTCGCCGAAAGGGTGATGACGATTCGAAAAATTGTTGGCGAGTCGGGGATTGAACCACGGACCCTCTGTGTGATAGTCCAATGAGCTAACCATCGGGCCATCGCTACCACCGCCCCTGCGGATGAATATAAAGCAGTTAAACAGTGGAAATAAGAGGCAGACCAGCCACCGATCCATGTACACTCCCGGAATCACATACACGCATCGACCATAATTAGCAGCCGCAACAAAAGTTATCTTCACTAGCATTTCTTAAATCCGCAAATGATTCTTAAACCTTTAGATTGTGTTGTTTAGTCGAACAATGCATGACGTCAATGTTGATAAAAACGTTCAAACCTTAGCCTTCTTGCTGAGTGCACATTTGATTTGGCTTTCTAGATTTTAGTGGTCTTGTAAGAGCGTCCGCGTTGATAAAGCTCGACTCTACACAGACTGACGGATCGAGGCTTTGTAACTGAAAAATATGCCATCGGTATCGGGCGATTAGAAGCCATTAAATATCGTCATTTAGTAAAGTCCGTATATGAGATTTTTCACCACGACAGATGCTAGTTTAAGTTAAGTTACATGGTTCACTTACAGTTCTGATGAAATAAGCTGTTTTCTTGCTGATTGTCTCTACTTTTGACTCAGTGTAGGTGTTACACAGCGTTTCCAGCTTGACTGATTAAACCTTATTAGAAGCTCGGAGTTTGTATCGAGTGTTTTGAAGCTTTACCAGATGCCTTCAGAGTTAGTATCTGAACCAGTTTTATATACTCTTTCGACTTTTTTTTAGATTCGCGTTACATTAAGAGTGATCTGCAGAGATTTGCCTTTTGGGGACATGTCAGTTCAAAACACTTTAGAGACGGCTCTGTTTAAGTTCCTCCATCAGTGTGTGCCCTTTTGAAAACAGGCGGAGTCCTAACAAATTTGTCGAGCTCTTTACTTCAGCATGTCCAGTTGAGTCTTCTTGTGTTCCTTCTCACCAGCAGCAGTTACTATCTGTTATCTCCTAAGCGTTTCAATGTGGTCATATCAACTAGTAGGGAAAATACGCCGAAATTTTCCATTTTTGTTGGAGGTTATGATTTCACCAGCCGTGATAGTAAAATCTATTAAATTTTGGATGGTAAGAGTGGATTTCAAATAATAAGACGAACTCTTCCCAGCAAATATCCAAAACCCCAGATGCGTTCCTGAATAGATATTAAGTGAGGCCATCCTTTTGTATAAGCTAATCGTTTCGCAACTATAAAAGTTAAGTGAAGACTGTCTTGTGTGACTTCCTTTGATAATTATCCATGGGCACAGAATGTAACTGTGAAGAAAGCTTATCCCAAAGTCGTATGTCTTGACTTGAAATAGAGGCAATACCTGTTGAATATTTAGTGTCATCCTGTTTTGTGTCTAACTATAAAGTTTCTTATTAGTCATTCTTATAAATAGAATAGGAAACAACGGAAAAAATTGCCAACACGTTCTATAAGTTAAGTACTACCTATCTATAATGGTTCAACTTATAGGTCACTGGTATGGAATTTTCTAACACTAACCTCACCTATCACAGTCCAAAGTCACCAAATTTCAAATAAGACGACAAAACACTGTAGATGGCAAATTTATTCACCGCATCTGAAGCAACAATTTCAATATTGGAAACCACTTGCGAACTTATTTTACGCGGCGTAGGCACAAACAGAGCGTATGTACATGGCAGTTATTTATTTCAAAATGTGGCGACATTTGTTACTACACAATCCAACTTAACTGGTATTTCGATCTGCGAATATTTTCACGTTTTATTGACGTTCCGAGTCCTGTCCCTTCCCAGTTATGCTAATCGGTTGTTTATTTTATTGTCTTCTCAATATTGCTCTCTATCTACCACCATTTTAGGAAGGGTGAGTCGCCTTGAAGGGGGATGGAATTTCAATAGGACTTTTTAAATAAACCAAACAATGAAGAATTATATACGAGTATGTCAGGTTTCTTTTATTAGATTTTATGCATTCAGACTACTTCCAGTTGGCAGAAAAGTGAAATTTGTCAAGCGATGCAAATAGGGACAAAATGAAAACATTCCTTGTTACGACTTTATTGGGGTGTCTTGATGGAACTATGAATGACCGGAATCATTGACCGAATTTCAACGAAGCATACTATTGTTACAAGCATCGATGAACACTAAGCGATGCCAGTTTCTGTTGAATTTGTTTTAATTTTTTTACGGGAAGTTTATTTCGTTTCTGTACTCGTAGGCATGTATCTTCTGTTTAGCTCTTATCTAAACTTGAAAACTTTTATAAACCGCCTTGCTATCTTTTTATCGTCCTAGGAGAAGGTAAGAATGCCAAAGGGGCTCTGATTCCAGAATGATGGTACATGGTACCGACGACGTTTTAGTTGTTTTAAGGATTATTGGAAAGCGGTCCAAGCAGTGAGCTAAGTAATGGCATATGTTTTTCTTCTTATCGGCTAAGAGCACTCTGACAAAGAACTACTCCATTGAACTATTTGTACATTTCGTTTTCTGGGATTTGCCAGTTAGCCTGATTCGCATCGTTAGTTAGACATTTACAAAGATTGCTCGTCGTTATTCTTATATTTAGAGTCACACGATAATGTGTGAGTTATAATAGTTCCACCACATTTAGGTGATTAAGGACTTAGTGGCCTGCCATGACGGCAGTGAAATGCCAGTCGTATTTCCTACTGATAGGAAGCAATAAAGTCGCAGGCCTTTTCGCCTTGTCTGTCGTCAACCTGGAAAGTCATGCTATCTGCAGTTATAATCATAAAAAAACCAATAGTAACTAAAAGCTCTAACCGAGGACGTAGGTAGTTATATCGAAGATTTAGGTCCTGAAAAACTCTTCTCAGTCTTTACTGGAGATTTTATTTTCCGTGATCACATTGTGATTTAGACCCAAAAAACGTCCAATAAATTTAACATTTCGATGGCATTTATCCGGATGGAAGTTTTACTGCCGAAGAGTAAAATCTAACGTCGTCGTTTTAGAAAGTGAGCAGCGCGAAACCCCGTATCGGTTTTGGAGCTATCAGTGTAGACCTGGAGTCACTGCATTAAACGGTTTGTCCATAGGACCTGAGTCATATGAAAGTTAGCTCGCAAAGCATGTTGTACTAGGGAGATTGGAGTCTGGTAGAAGCAGCAGTGTCGTATATTCCTGAAAGCTTGTTCTTTCGCTTTTTGAGGCGATGCGAATCCAGAATCCTTTTCGGCGATAAGCCGCATATTGTGCCGAAAGTTGCTTTGAAGGCATTTGATGTGACTTATTTCTCCAAAGAAGTTGCTTATCCAGGGTAACACCCAAATATTTATTTCTTTTGGAGAAACGGATGATAATGCCTTTAAGCACTAGATGAGTGGGACTTGCAAAGAGAACAACTTTAATTATTAAGTTTGGCTTAAAGAACCTCTGTAGTGGACCAATCATCGAGACCGTCTAGAGCTGCCTGCTAAATAGAGCAGGCAGGAGTTCGGCATGATCCAATTTGCAGTGCAGCTAGATCAACTGCATATTCCTGAGCGTAGATGTTAGAACTATTGAAAGCGTTAAGCAGTAAATCAGCCAACATGCACCATAGCAGTATTCAAAGTTATGCGAGTTATTTGAAAGTTATATTTTGCAAAATTCGTAAACATGCATCTCATATCAACATGCATTGCCAGCACTTTAATCACAAAATTCCACCACTATAAGACACTGCGTTTGAAATGATTCTTTACAGAGGAATCACGTTTTGGAATGTAATGTACCGGACTGGTACGAGTACATCGACAAATCAAAAATGTCAAATAAGGTAAAAGCTGGAGTTTTTCCTCCTAACTTGAAACTCTCTTTACAATTAGGAAATGTTACTTCATACGTCCAAGGTGTGGTCGATAGTGTATATCGAGCTTAAGCTGGAAAGTGCATCAGGAAAAACCTCAGAAGATCAAACATCATTATATTCGTACTTTTGAGTCTTATCTGATGTGGAACTCTTCATAAATTCTCAAAAAAATGTTATATGAATAAGGCACTCCCGGTAACCCGGAGCTTGCTGACAAAACTGTAACAAGTTTTCATTGATTGATCCCTAACCTAGCAACTAGAAAGAAATCAAGCTGCAACAAAATGATGGGCAATAAATACTTAATGGAAGTTACAAACTGACACAAATTGGACAACAACTTCCCATTTGAAATATCCTAACTCCTTATTGGTGACATGGAAACAGCCCAACAGGTGCTTTGCACATCCCCTAATGCTGCCTGGCTCAGTCTTCAGCATCGCCATCTCAACTCACTATCTAACTATCGCTTTACCTAAACCAATTCTTAAGGGTCCTCTGATTATGAAATGCTCATTGAGGACTTCCTTCCCTATAACCTCCAAAGAAAGAAAAATTTTTCTCAAACCACCATGGAGTGGAAACATTGGAGAACTTTTTGTTCCCTTGGAGAAAAATATTTGGAAAGTTAAACAGTGTAGACATCGATTTGTCAAAAAAAAAACCATAAAAATTCCGACTATGTCCAAGATTGAATAAGGAAAATACACTCGCTTCATTCTCATGCTTGTGAGGACAATAAACTTGACTTTTGATTCAACTATTCTAGAGGCTAAAAGAGGCTGCATTCATTGACCTGTGACGTAGCCATGGGGATAAGTTAAGCCTCGAAGCAATTGAATATCAAATGTGCTAACAGTGTCACAGCAATCACTACGAAAACCTCTTCCTTTAGGCACGCAGGAATTTATGCCTTCCTGGAATTTGAAACACTTACGTGTGATTTCCCTCTATTATAAGCAAAAACACGCTACGTATTGTAGTATTGTCATATATTTACGAGTAGTTACTTAATTTTAATAGAATCTACAACTTGTAACGTGTCCTTCAAAGTGTTGAAATTATTTTCAAAAACAATTTTTTGTCGAACATTTTAAAGATCCTACGAATAGTTGGCATTGATTTTCTTTAAGTGTTTCATGGGAAATTTAATTTCTCAGGTTTAATTTTGTGCCTCAGTGAATAGTGAAGTATCTTTTAAATGGAAGTATTCGTATCAAATGATTTCACATAAATGACATGTGAAATGAAGTGTGTACATTATATTTGGGCTCTTAAAACAACAAGGAATTCAATTACGAGTATTAAACAAAAAAAAATTCCTCTAATGGTTCTGAATGCGATTGAATACTTTGCCACATTTGCAGACATCAGATTCATCTAAAGGAAGCTGTGAATTTCAGGACTACAGGAGGTTCTCATGACAAGGATACACACATAGGGGAATTGATTTTTAATTTTTCAAATAGAAAAAAAACAAACAATAGGCAGTAGCTGAAAACAAAAATAAATTGAGCGTTTTGTTTAATTTTATAAGAGCATACTCGTATTCGCTTCACTGAGTTTGACCTACTATACACATAACAACAAAAAATAAACGAAACCAAAAGACATGTGTACATGTATATTTATCTATTTTGAAAAAAAGGATAAAGACCACAAAATACCCAGGAAGAAACAACGTTGACAAAAACAAAACAATCGCACTGATGTTGCAGATACATCTGAACGGGTGAATTTGACCTAAAAGAGACATTATATCCATTTACTTAACTTTTAATGTTAATACAATTCGAAGGAGGAAGAGTTGGAACTGATTAGTAGTGATTCTATCCAGTTTGATATATTAGGGGCAAGACTGTACAGATTGGTCCTATTGTTTAAGAAATTTTGTCATTGGTTCATATATTGAGATATTATAGTTGGTGTTACAGTTGAAAAGTGCTCCAACATCAGCAGGAGCAGTAAGTTCGCTTTCAATGGACAACAAGTTTCTTAAAAAAGATACCAGCCACTCACGAAAGAAACCTCCAAATCCTACATTGTAAGGGGTAAGTCATCTGTTGGTTGCTTTTTGACACTGACAGCTTTAATACGCCTAAAAAAAAAATAAGACTCAGTATTACATTTTCGCGATTTGTTGTTCAATTAACACTTGAACAGCGTGAGGAAATATTGCAAAGTTGGTTCCAAAACGGTGTAAATTTTGAAAAATTTTGCATAAACTGCAGTGCGAAAATGTGCGCCTAAACCCAAAAATCTTAACGCGTCAAAGATTTTGGCAACTGAATATCAGTTGTACTTGCCTGAGAGGAATATTGCATAAAAATCTCGGATTATTCCCTTACAGGGAATCGACTCAGAAAATGAACACCTTCTTCGTTATTTCTTCTCTGTTTTGGACTAAGATTTGGACTAAGCGGCTACATAAATAAGCAAAATTGACGTATTTGAGGCTCTATAATCGTGTAATCATTCATTCTGGCAACGGAACTTGGCCGCTACAGAGATTTGATGCCGATGGACTTTTGTGGGCTACCACTAAGGATCGAGACTATGCGAATATTCCAGAGACGATTTAGTCACTCAAGAACAATATAGGGCCCGAAATCATCGAAAATATATTGACAAAATGTGTTGCCATTTGAAAGAAATAGTTGAAAGGTTTACTCCTTTCAATAAAGCAAAGATGTCCCACCTTTATACATTGTTTCCTTAACAAGAAGGTATGATCAATCATATCGAAGGCCTTGGTAATATCTATGAAGAGCGCAGCTAGAATTCGAAACTCACTTGGGGTTTAATTTAATTCCTTTGTCCGCTGAAGTAAAGCATCCTCTTTATATCAACCAAGACGAAATCCGAATAGAGAAGCTCTGAAAACGTTTGCTCTAGCTAAGAACGTCAGCATTTTGGATTTAACCCCTTTTTTGACAACTTTTGCGAACATTGACAAAATGGAAGTCGGGCGATAATTATAAACATACTTTTGTCGGGCCACTCTTTTTATAAAGTGGAGTTACTTTTATAGTCCTAAGCAGTTTTAGGGACATTTATTGCTGGTTAAATAGGTTAATTAGGTTTCGTGCCATATGTCACACAAACACTAGCCGAAAATAGTTGAATATGTTTCTAAAGGGAAAAAACCTTAACAATATCCCTGGTAAAACATCGAATTTGTTTGCAAAAGCCCAGAAGGCCTTTGAAGTTCGTGCCGTCTGTTTCCTCTAGGTTTTCGAAAAAGTATTACCCTAAATATTTCCTAAACTACGCATTCACACAGAATGTGTGTTATGTCCTCAACATATTGTAAATAACCGCAGAATCTGTAAATATCCATAACTGACAATTTGAGTCTTTTTGCGTTTTTCAGAAGGAGACAGTGTCCTGTCAGGATTCCTATTATTGTTCTAAGCTTTTCCATGTTTAATTTTATTAACTCCTTACGTCTTTTACCGTCAAGAAGTGGCCAAAGAGCCTCGAATAGCCTATGTCTTTCATGTCTTGACCACCTTAGGGTGGAAGGTTTTTATGATTTTTTCCTCGATAGGGCGTCTAACTATGCAAAGAGATGGTTTGAGGTTATTATAAAAGAATCATAAAAAATATATTTTTTAGGATATTGCTAGAGACGTTTTCATTTGACGAGGAATGAGAACCTTTTATATATTGGATATATAACTTAATTCGTGCGGTTTTTCTTTTCAAAATTTGAACGTTTATTTAAGAAAAACATATACAATAGTATTATTCAAAGTATTGCCCATCTGAAGCTATGACTTTTTCCCATCTTTCTGGCAATTTGTGGATCCCATCCCAAAAGAACTGCGCCGGCTTGGCAGCCAAGAATGAATCAAGCCAATTTTTGATATTCTGCTTTGATGTGAACCGTTTTTCAGTGAGGGCGTTCTGCATCGACCGGAACAAATGGTAGTCAGAAGGGGCAAGGTCTGGGCTATAAGGCGGGTGGGGTAAGACTTCCCATCCACTGTTTTCCAAATAGTTCTTAACCGGAATAGCAACGTGGGGCCGAGCGTTGTCATTATGAAAAATTATTGCCTCGTGTCTGGTCGCATATTCCGGGCGTTTTTCGGCTACTGCTCTCTTCAAACGGATTAATTGCGTTCGGTAGCGTTGTCCATTGATGGTTTCACCCGGTTTTAGCAGCTCATAATACAGCACACCCATCTGATCCCACCAAATACAGAGCATTACCTTCCCGCCATGGATATTCGGCTTTGCCGTTGATTTGGTTGGTTGGCCGAGTTTCACATACGATTTTTTGCACTTGAGGTTGTCGTAATGGATCCATTTTTCATCACCAGTAACAATCCGATGCAAAAATGACTTCCTTTTGTGGCGTTCCAGCAGCATTTCGGACATGCAAAACCGCCTTTCGACGTTTCTCGGCTTGAGTTCATGTGGAACCCAATTTCCTTGCTTTTGAATATATCCAGCTGCTTTTAAACGTTTTGAAATGGCTGCTTGAGTGACACCCAAAGATTCTGCGAGCTCTTCTTGTGTTTGGCAACAATCTTCATAGAGTAATGCTTCCAGTTCTTCATCTTCAAACTTTTTTGGCTGGCCAGGACGTTCATCGTCTTCCAAGCCAAAATAACCACTTTTAAATCGTGCAAACCACTTTTGGCACGTTCGCTCAGCTAGCGCATGTTCACCATAAACTTCCACCAAAATACGATGACTTTCGGCAGCAGTTTTCTTCATATTAAATTAATGAAGAACAACTATCCGCAAAAACACTTTTTCAGGCACAAAGTTCGACATATTTGAGTGAGAAAAAAATATTGTTGTTCACGCTTCAAATGAATGACATATACTGAAACGACGTACAATGATAGTAGCTTTCCAACGCATGTTCCAATGGAATAATACAAGTTATAATTATAAATATAATTCTGTGAATCTCCAGTTGTTCTAAACAACATGAAAAAAAAAAATTCTAATTAAAGATTTTCTTGGATAACAGAGTTATTGCAAATATTAGCGTCTATCGGGAGACTTTAGTATTCTAATGCCATTAGGTTTACAAAAATTCGTGAGCCCCAGTGAAGTAAATGGAGATCCATTGTCGGAAATAATCGTCTTGAGAACGTCGTCTCAACTCCTTAATAAGATCATAAGTTCTTGTCTTCAACACTTTTCACCTACATATCAATGGTAATCCTAGTTGATGCTCTAGGGACCTACCGGGGGATTATGAAACTTACACGGTTACCAAGTAGCTTGTCTAAGTTTTGAAAAAAAATGCCTTCAAAGATTTTCACCTTCAACATGACAAAGTGTCGGGCAGTGACAATGAATGTTTGAAGTATTTTCATAAAAATTGTGATCACAGAAATACTTTGTTTTTATATCAGATTTTTTTCAGTTTCATTTTGATGTAAAATAGCCATGGCGCAAGAGACAAGTACATTAAGTGTGTGCCTTCATGAAAATTACATAGTGAAACCTTTTCTATATTATTTGTGCGGTGGGTTTAACGGATAATCCATTTCAAGTCAGTTTATTATAACTTATATTGAGGTTTGTTAACATGTGTCTAGTTGGATCGATCATCTTTAGTTTCAGATCTTCATTTCTTAAAAAAGACACTGGAGTATGACCAGTATAGAGCAAGATCTCTCATGTCGTTAAAACAGTCTTGATTTTGAAATCTATTCGAACAGACGGATTCAGTTTCTATTCGACTACTTTGTCACTATGTAGGCTTCTCTGACTGCTATTATCAAAACACTAAGGGCTTTTCGATACTCCTTTCAGGAGTTACAGCCTACTAGAGTATATTCGGAGTAGTAGCCTTGTATTACACTTTCCAGCTAGATAGTTAGAGGTGATTGAGAGCTTAGCTAAAAGGCCTTATAATCAAGACCGTCTGCATAAAGATATATTTGAAGATGGCAAACGTAATAGTTTCTATATAGAAATGCCAGCTGGTAACTTTGGCTATCATGTTAAAAAGATTGAGTCCTTTATTTTCTCAATATCGAACCTAATGTAGATTTGATCGGATATCGGGTGTACTTTTGAGACTTGTTAATAAGTAATTTCATCATAAAGAAGAGGGATAAGTATGATATTTAACATCAAGATCCTGATGTTAGCCGTGTAAAAATTTACCACAATGATATATGTATCTATGTGATGCTTTAAAAGCTACGAGTATTAACCTATTATCGTTCCCGTCAAGAAACAAAACACTGGATAGCTCCTTCTTCGAGTCTCTGAGTGAGTTCTTGTGAGCTTACAAATAATTATAAAACATACATTAAGGATGACTCAATGTACTGACTTAGTAATTTTCTTATAGTTTTGCAAGAGACTTTTTTATTTGGCATAATTTTCATGTTTTGTTAAAGATTAAAGTTTGATGTAATTTTTTTTTTAAACCTTGGGCCCTGTTTTGGGCTCGTTTACATTTATTCCCAATAGTTCCGGTTCCTACAAAAGTTCTTTACAAAAGGTTTATCTTGACCAATGCATCTGGGAAGACTTCTGTATTTTAAGAAATCCAATAACTTTGTTAGGTGTAAACGTTGTCATACTGTGAGATCTGATCCCTTCAACAGCTTTACAAACGAAAGGTTTCTTTTTCGACGCAACTTTATAGAGACCCATGCTGAGTTAGTATCCTAGATTTCTGCTTCTTGACCCAACGGCTCAATTTGTAGAGGTCATTGATTTGCCCAATAATATTTTAACTTAGTCTGCTTACCTAGGCTTTGAAGTCTTGGACTATTCAACGCATATGTACATATACATATATTCATAATCACATCATAGAAATCTCAAAAGGAAAGTGGTGCAAAAATATGGAATGCTTCACTAAGTCTGAGTGGGTTGCTCTGTAGATGTCCGAAAAGTATTTATGTGTTTGATTTAGGAATATCCAGCACTGTGTGTTTATTGCTATTTTTTAAATTTTGCAGATGAAGCACCTTTGGCAAGCCACTGGGTGTAGCATCATCGTCAGCAGTTGTTGCCTATAGCCACGTCTCGGTAATTTTGTGTATTTTGCTAATATGCGGACTGAATCTATGCCATTAATTCATCGAAATGAGGTTATGATTTAAAGCTATTCACCCATTATTTAAATGTCAGTTATGGTGTTTAAGGCAGGAAGAACAGCAACTATTAAAAGCTAGTGAACACGCAAATTCTATATTTTTTGTCAGCCGTAAATGAATTGATATTTCAAAAGGATGTTATGCTTGCTCTTAATCAACCTTTTATCCACCTACATACGACATTATGTATAGTAGGATAGCATTTTCTTTACTATTTTCTCCATTTTTAATGCTGACTGTTAAAGTCTTCTTTTGTTATGTCTTGCTTCTGTTATTGTGATATGCAAATCATATTTGCATTTTATCGCTTCTTGGAGTAACAATCTCGGCAAAAGATAATAATTCTTTACCGCCTCAAGCAATCGTTTGTAAAAAGTGGCAAACTATTAAAAGTCAAAGAAAAGTCATACCATGGAACACATTTTTCAATGGTTTTCATTCGTTCGCTTTGTTGTTTCCAAGGTGAAGTTTTTTACGATGCTTTTCTCTATTCGTTGTTCTGCAACTAATGGTGACAACAGACAGAACCTATTTCTAAGGACTTGCGCTTCTCTCAGAACTTTTCCCACCATTTATTCATTACGTAAAGAAGAGAATATATATATATTTTTTTAATCCTTATTGTCTGATTTGAAGGAAGATAGGGTTTTTCCTTAAATGAGAATGATGTTTCAAATTCTAAGTGTTGCCATTAGGAAAAGTTCCCTTTTAAAAGTTAAACCTTAAGGAACTTCATTCTTCATTCAATTCACCCTCAGTGACGTCGACTCCTCTTTTGGTGTTTTGATGCATCACCACTTTTTAAGCTAAGAGCTTTTTAAACATAATTATTCACTTACAGGCTAGGTATGTGAACTCGCTTGTATGATGTGCTTTATTTTGACCAATCTACAGCCGTCAGCCGAGATGATGTCTCCTAGGTAAGAAAAGTGATTGAATTCAACCCTAAATTTTTTCCTAAACCACCTGGTGAAGATCCCTCACCGTATGCGAAAGAGGGCAGATAACTTTAGCACCGGAAGATGATATTGTACATATAATCCATATTGCTTCACAGATAATAACGTTACTATCAATGGAAAAAGAAGTTGGACCTCCATGACGTTGTCTTGCGCATTTAAACGAGGCCTCCAATATAGCAATCATTTTGTCAGGAATATTTCTATTACCTAAGGCTCTCTATATGGACCACCTACCGACGACATTAAGGGTCAATCAGGTATTCCCATTCAATTTTTCAACATAGACTCCTTTAAGTTCAATACACATCAAACGTTTCTCCAATTGTTTGATCTCCGTTAAATAAAATGATTTGTTAAAGCCCTTAAAATAGGCCGCCTCCAGGCTTGCAAAGTGGAAATAGCCACTGAGGGTTGAATTCAGAGAATATGGCCAAAAAGGGAGCAACTTCTTGCGCCATGTATAAAATTTCACCACACGAGTACACCTGTGTTTTAATAAAGAGCACTTTCATCTTGATCAAATCGTATTTGAACTTTACATCTACCGATATGCTCGATAAAGCTGGGGAAGATGTCTGTGCAATGGATAAGACCTTGTCTTTTCTGGAAACCTTCATCGCGGTGGCATTCTTTGTATTGCTTGAACAATTTCCTGCTTCAAAACGCAGATTCATATTTGGAACAACTCGGTGCACTACACCGATTAAGCTCCATCGGTGTGAACTTCCATCATCATCTGCGCTAGTCCTTAGCTGTCAATCATGTTTTTTACCTTGGAATAAAAGTGGCACTGGCTCACGGCATTTCCGGGTTGTTCCTCATAAGTTTTCATGAAGTTTCGAATTCTCATATCTGATATTGGAGTTTTACTGTTTTTTTTTTAATCCTTAATCCGCCTCCAGGCGACTACTAGTACCGCGTTGTGTTAAAATGTAAAGCCTTTAAGTATTACTAGTATTTTTGCTCAGTTGCTTTAGTAGATGCAGTATCATTTGAAGTGCATATAGCTCAAAGGGATGATCGCGGTTCATTAGGATATCTTTATGCCACCATATTTCGGATGTCGGAAAGACAACTCTAGACCGTAGAATATATGCAAATATCGGATTCAAATAAGACTCAGCTGCTTTTATGGCAGGACTGGTGTTCTAACAATATGCCTCCAATACCTTTCGATTGTCAAATGAATTCTAGCCTTGAAATTCTCTATCCCATTACGATCAGTACAGGTAGTGCACCGCGTTGTCGTCATCACTTTTACAGCAAGAACCTCAAAATATTCTGTTACTTGTTGCGAGAAAACTTGGCGGATGACGCCAGTAAGCAGCCTCAAGACTTTACCACTGAGGAACAGGAGGAAAGTCCCTGACCTGTTAAAGACATCGAGAACCATGCGACTGGTCAACCTCCAGAGTCATACCGTTTTTTTTTTTTAAAGAAATATAGTCTTGAGAGTACATCCCATGATATGAATATTAAAGGGAGAAAGATTTATCAGGGCATCTAGATCAAAGACAAGCCCTGTTGAATCCAAAAGTGGACCCAACTTTTCCACGACAAACTATCCATCTTTGTTTTGATGTTAACGCCAATTTGTAATCGTTAAACAGCCTACCAATTTGTAATTTGGTGCAAACATTTGATCTATATTCACATATGCAAGGAATGATGAAAATATTGAGGATGTAAGTGCACATGATTACAGCCACCCAAATCAGTCCAGTCAACACTGTACGCAAGAATTGCGCAACGCTCCTTGCGTAGTTCGCGAAATAATCTTGGCTCAGTCGGATTGGCTCGGTCGTAATTCTTGCCCTAGTCGACAGGCAATAACAAGTTTAGTGCAAAAATTTGAATCTACATATTCGTTGTGAGATGTTGCGGTGTCAGTGAGACAACGCGTTGGTCGGAGTGTCGAAAATATCGCTGCCGTTCAGGCGTCCGTAGCAAACGATTGAAATCAGTCAATTCCACGGCTTTCTCAAGAATTGGGCATCGCTCAGACAACATTATGCCTCGTTCGTGCGATTTAACGCCGCTTGACTATTTTCTGTGGGGCTAGGTTGAGTCATTGGTTTATGCCAACAAGCCGACGACGTTGGAAGAGCTCAGAGCCAACATTGAACGCGAAATAGCGGCCGTTTCGGCCGAAATATGTGGCCGAGTCGACCGCTGCAAACGTGCCCGCGGTGGCCATATGAACGAAGTTGAGTTCCATTCCCAAATGTTTTGATTGTATTTCAAGCCGATAATAAAGTTTTTGAAAAATCTCAAATGGTCTGCGTTTTATTTAAAAGAACAGTTTTCAAGTCCTTATTGGAAAACCCATTATAACCATTTGAAGCGTCAAGCTTTCTCGTCAAACCGATTCGGAGTTTTATTACAAAATATATTCTCCCAATGAAGCTCATTTCTGTCTAAATTGCACGCACTGTTGGACAGCTACATTCCCACAGGTAGTTCATGAGATGCCACTACATTCACAAGAAGTGACTATTTGGTAGCTGGCATCATTGGGCCGTACTTTTTCTGTTAGCGATAATCGCCACAACATTATAGTTAATTAAAGTCGCAATCTGGATGAATTGGATTGTTAGCTTGTGGTAGGCCCCCTTGTGGTAGTGTTACGGTGGCTGTGGCTTAAACCTAAAACGCTGGAAAGGTGGGCTTACTGGTCTCATCCGATGTAGAGTTGCAACAAGTAATAGATGCTAAGACCCTAAGATCAGTAAGAGGTTTAAGGTAGACCTCGACTCATACCAGAAGTATGTATGTGACCTCGACACAGTTCCGTATTGGTATTATCCCTAATGTAGGTAAGCGTTGGCAAGGCGTAACCTTACCCCCATGAATCTATGGTTAAATTCAGTCGTCAAGACAGGTGTTCCCGAAAATCACAAGACGCAATTGCGTGCATTCAACATTGGTGAGTTGCGGTTTAAACCGGACGGCGCAACTTGGAACACAGGGGGCCAATTAATTAAGCTATTAAAGTCAAAGATTGGTGGGCGTTTTATCTCAAGAAATGAAGCAGTAAGACCTCTGAGTTGTTTTTATTGGGCTATGTCAAATCGTTGGTTTATGCGTCGGAATCACCTAGAAATGCCAGACGTTATCAGAAACATTATTGAAAGACATTATTTGCCGGATAAAGACTTTCGAAATCTCAAACAGTTTGTGTTTTTTAAAAAAAATTAATATGTATAGTCCTTAATGGAAACCCAACACTTTGGGAGAATCAGATGGTGCGAGGAATGCCTTAAAGACCTAGATTAGTTATATCCATCGGCTATGAATAATGACCATTTCTATTCCGCAAATTGTCAATGACATCTTCGGCTGCCTGTCCTTTAAAGTAGTCAATTATTAATTTAAACAGCATTTACAATAGCTATGTTTTCTTATTTTTTTAAGTCAGCTAACTTTTTGAAAACAATCACATCGGCAATACTCCCGTTTTGCTTCGGAATCACCAAGAGACGACGTTGTAATGTGAAAAACCCAAGTCCAAAATGACATTCCTCAAAATTCAAGTAGAGTGTAAGAAATCTGTGAAAGAAAATAAATCTAATCTCCATCGTCAGCGAATTATTCGCAGAAGATCAAATACAGAGCGAAATTATAACTGAGTGAAAATTTAATAGAAATAGGATTCCATGACCATGCTGAAGACCATTTCATGAAGGGATGATTCGCGTCTGGTGACTTTACTCGGTCTACGGATTGGCATGCTTCGCGGGTAGTATGTACTATTAATTTGTGTTATCTATGCAGAGATCTGACTAAAGGAACTCTTAATTTTTGTTCTTTTTGTGGAATCTGCGAAAATTATATTTACCCTGGAAGTTTTAATCCTATGTAAGGATATCAGTGGTACTCTCACTTGAGTAGATGTAAGTATGTGTAGGTCCTTGTCTGTTTGTACTCAAGTGCAACAAGTTCAAATTACAGAAGAGAATAAACATATTTACATCTCTCCGAGGATAAACTTAGATTGGGTTTGGGGGCGAGTTTGGTTTTGATGACGCTGCATTTTGTGTACCTAATTACAGTACGAGTAGTCCTTGGCAAGGTTAAAGTTTATATCACTGAGAAGAAAGTTTTAGTGAAAACAATTTTTTTTTTCCTTTGGATGAAATGAAGAGCGAATAGCTTTTATTTTTCAAAGAAATAAGAATCGTGATGAAAGATAGGGAAGATTGTCAACAGTATGACATGTGATATTGTCTCAGAGGAACTGTGGGTAGAGAAAGTTTTCTCTGTCTAAAATGTTACGTATACGCCATGTATGATTTGATGATATACGAAACCAGACCCACACATCTAAAGATTAAATGGGATTTTTAGAGGAAACATCAAAACGAAGTAATCTATTATGCATCCTGTTAAAATTGAATCTTTTTGTGATTTAAAAATTCCTCATGAAATTTTGAGCAGGGCAGGAATTACATACCATATATCGTTAAAATCAGAAATCATGGCGGATTAATCCGCGTGTCAAGATTGGATTTAAGATTGGTAGGTTTCGATACTACGGTTCCTTCCTCGTAATTAAATCTGAAATTTAGGACTTGCTCGCTTTCGATTTTAACTGTAGAGTCAAATGCACCGAATACGGATTAATTCGACCAGACCTAACCTTCACGGCACTTGACCATAGGGTTTTTGTTTTAAGTTAGTGTTGGACCTCCGATATCACTCATCTGCATAGTGAAGAAACTAAAAGTTTTCGAGGTTTTCACATCACATCTTTCCCTGCAACTCTCACAATTATGTAACAAACACCAGATTAGTTCTATGATCGGCGAGTTGCGACAAACAGTTGGAGTTTTTTCGTTGCCGTAGAGTTGAACTTATAATTTAGTGACATCAGAAAATCTGAACTCCGAGTTAAAGGGATAGTTCATAATCCGTTCCCAATTCATCAAACTAAACTTCCTGGTGCATTTTTCCCAGCACCTGCCTTGTATAGCTTTTAGAGGTTTTTAGTTTTCACCAAGTTAATTGCGTCCATGACTCATAGAACCCCAATTTCTGTTTCAATAAACGTTTTGCTGTTTCAATTGCTGACTTTTACATTTTTCGAACAATTGGTGGTCATCCTGAAACCGCCACGCGAACGAGAAGTGAAAGAGCGGGGGTCCAGAAGTATACAGAAGCTCTGTACTTTCCCTCTCCCGGCCTAGTCATGAAAAAATTCTCTGCGATTTACTTTCATACGTATAAACGTAAGTCACCAGTGATTATGCTAGAATTCATGTCAGTAGCGTCGGCGACAAGTCTATCCAAGATCATTTCGATGCTTTGATAGTTATGCGAGGAGTAGTATCCGTATTAGAATGTTTCACGTGAAAAGAGTTTACCTTAGCTCATATAAAGCAATCTTTAGGTTACTTTGAGTATTCCTAAGTGGAAGAATTTCCGCTTCCGTATACCCAAATCGCTGACTAGTTTGCTGCGTCGTTTCTATTCTCCTCGCAGAAAATAGCCATGATTGAAATTAATAAATAGGATGTTCATACTTTTTTGGATACAGCTTCGAATGCCTTTTTAATAGTTAACATCTACTGCTCTGCTACCCACTTAATATTTCAGATTCGACACTTTTGGACTTAAAAAGCAAACAAACTTGTCTGACTTTGAGGTCTGTAAATTTATTTTTAATAGTCAGGATAATGACCTAGAAAGGATATATTTTAACTGTGTCAGCAGTAATCCTCATAATATTCCAAAAGAGGGCTACTAGATCGTGTATACCCAGCCCCTTTCGGCAAGGATTTCAGAAAGAGTCTGGTCTTCCACGGCCAGATCTTTTCATCGTTTTGCTGTTGAAAATAATTACTATTGCCATAGATAAGGATTTCCTCTTAAGTATATTCCGACATTTTTACGACCTGGGTTTTTAATATTCAGAAGTGGATGGGAGGATAAAAACCGGTGACTGCTGCAGAGAACTCAAGTAGTAGAGAAAGAAGATGGTGATGCACAACAATAGCAATCAAATTGATCATTTTATTGTCGGCACAAGGACAGAATGATTTGATTGATCCCTATCATAGTTTTAGGTCCGTCAAATTCACAATTGAACAAAAATTCCGACCACGGCAGATCCTAGAAAAGAGGGAGAAAGTGCAGATCGATGCTTACGACTTCAGGATGCCGAATACGGCATTTAGGTATTTCTGAAAAAAAACACTTCAGATACTCGTAATTCAGAATGACGATGTAGAAAGTTCGCTTTAACAGAAATGTCAAACACAATCTCACGGAGACCTTTTATATCATGTGCTGATGATGTTGATACTCGTATCTTGGTGCTGGTGTGTACGAGGACAAAACTAAGTGAATGCTGCCAAGAAGGCGAAATAGATCGCACTGACGACAGCCTATACTTTGGTGTAATAAGTGATTCCTTAATTTTGAATTATTCTTATTGCAGGAAGAATTATAGAAGCAGGTTCTAGGAGTCATATAGCCACATCGAAATGGTCAGACAGATGCTCCTCGGGTGGCTAAGATGGCTGTATATGTAGAGCAAATAAATATAAACGAGCCTGCACATTCTTTAATTCCGTTAGGACAACGCAGTAGAATACATCCTCATCTTAGATAGCGTGCACAAGTTAAAGAAGACTTTTACTATCTCGAAGTGACTGGCTGGAGGGGTTATATGTGGGTCCCTTCGCTTGTGTCACCTAGGAAAGTTAATAAGTCAGAATTGTTCCAATTGTGTTCGAAACAATGAAATGATTAGCATTATCCACTTCTTGTTTATCTAAATCAAAAGTAGGACCAGGCCATGTATGTAAGTGTGCTGGAGATGTGAGAGGCTTATGATCGGACGCCAATAAATCATTTTATGGATATTTTTAGTGGTCCACATTACAATCATGCTCATTATCACATCGGCCGGATGGTACCAGCCTTTTTTGTGGCTATGGACAGAGGAGGACGTATTCGTCGTCATACGAATATCTGTGCGGAGTGCAATAGTTTGTCCAATTATCTGATCAGTAGGGCTATAATAGGCAACCAAATTCTAGTGTCAAGCGTTCACTCTCAATAATGCGGTGTTCAAATGTAAACCCCTGCTTATTCTCTATGCCTGGGTCCCCCACTGCTGTTTACTTCAGTAAAGACAAAGACAAAAATACAAAGTAGGATAGCCCAAGTAGCAGTGTAATCCTAATAGATATTTTAGGTCGCTGAGCCCACAGCAATTGACAATTTATTACCTCTATAAAAAGAAGCCTCCAAATCAGTTTTTCCTACATCAGGGACGATTAAACTAGTACAACGAACATGCCCTTCATTACCCACGCAATTTACAGATTCTGAATTAACTACTATGCAATACAAGATGACTTTACGAATGGCGATGGCACAAGAGGACTCAATTACTCGTAAGTTAGTGTTTATACACGAATTAACTTAATGCCACGTCCTTGTCAATTCATTATTGTTTACATCATGTTAGGTATACCACTCGAGTGAGATATCCTTTCTCCATTTCTATTACTTTACAATAATGAAATTGTTCATGTTATCGAATACATTCTACAACATGTATCTATTCGTTTGTAACAGAAAAGCACATATCCTTCAGTACTTGTGATCTGGTAAAAAATGCAATACCCGTACCATACACTGAGACAATACTCTCAGATGACATTATCACACTCGTTGGATTCTATTTCATTGTTCCCCGGTTGCATGGTTGACCTTCCTTCCTTCCGTTACAAAAGGCTACAACCAAGTCACGTTTCAATCACACACAGTTTCTGTCCAACTTCACATTGTTTCCTCGGGTTCCATCCATTTTGTTGGAATCGTTTTTTTTTTTGCCTACAAACCCCTTCTCTTGAATGAAATGGATAATATTTGTGTTGCAGATTGCACTCACTTGTCAGTAACCTTTCATCTATCCGAACAACTTTGGATGATTTGTGAAAAGGTTTCGCTTGAGTGAATTCTCAGATCAATCATCTATGGACAGATGCTTTAAGCACTTAGTCAGTACTAAAAGACCTCTTTAAATTGCAACAATCACGCATCCTATTATCATTGTTTTGTTAAGCTAAATAATCTCTATAAAGCATCTGGGATTACATACTAATTAAGGAATTGTTATTTGACTCATCCTCTGTACCCACTCCAATGCACCTTTTATGTTTGTTAAGCACAACCCCTAAACCTACCATCAATTAAGTGTTATATGAATATACCCGCGGCAAAGGATATTGCCAGCACTAAATACTTGTTATGCTATGGAGGATAATAAAAGGGGGTGGCAGCAGCAACCATCAAGAGGCAGACAGAAAAAAGGAGTGCTCGCTCTGTGGACACTTGTTGATTTTAACGAGTCGTTTAATGCCATTAGGATGGGTGAGGGTAATTTTACTCCCATGATGTTTGCTTAGACAAAAATTCGGATTAAGGAAACTTCCTGTGTATCGAATATTGGCAAATTCGATTTATTCGTAATAAGGATAAAGGCAAACAGTATCCTTCGGTAAGGATTCGTGATTCTTTTCGATTTTGGCACAGAATGACCTGAGGAGGCTAATATTCATGACGTGAACGTCTTCGTTGTTCGCTATTGATTTTAACAGCTGCTCTGAGGGTTACTTAACTTTGTTCTTCTAGTTTTCCACCCTTAAAGAATGTTGTACTCGTAATACCGAAGAACTTAAGTACGCGGTCAAGGATGCTTAGTGAACCAAGAACGAAATTGTTGGAAAATATTTGCCGTTCGTGGTTAAATTTTCTTAAGAGGTCAATTCGATTAAAGTGTAATTTTATTCGATAAGTTGACAATGACTGAGTGAGCAATAATAAACTGAGTTTAAATCGACTGTCAATAATTTGGTCCTTCAAAGGAACATTGGTGTATTTTCTTGATGTGCTAATGGAATCGTTAATGCGTGTTTTATGGTAACTTTTGAATATTCCAGGAGGAAATATCTTATTTCTGACACAGCGTCCTAGTTCCTTCAAAAATACAGCTTGTAGGAGGCTAAAGCCCGGAATCAAGGCTAATGCTGCAACTTCATTAGGAATAATGCGCTAAACCATCGTTTGAAGAAGATCCTTAATATATGCATGTATACCAGTTAGGCAGAGTGGAAAGGTAAGAAGTAATCCTACTTTAGTTGAACAGTTTCGTGTCTTTCCATTAAATCGAAAAGTGGAAGACATAGCAATTTAAAAGGTCACTCCCGCTGAACCCGTGGGTCATTGAAAGTTGAAGGTGATGCTTTACTATGGAGCGTGCTCTGAATTATTGATCTATGATGATCTAAGATAATGATACTAGATGCGTTATACTTCGCAAATTTATCAGCACTGTCGTTTTTGCTCCGATTTGGGCTCAAATTCACAGACAGTATTCTGGAATTTACAACTTTTGTAGGCAAGCTTATATTTAAACCATTCTATCAGCTTGGTGTTCAATTACACCGAATTGAGGGGTACCTGTAAGATGCTGGATGTTTCTAAATAGATAAAAGATACATATTATGTTCAGAAAGACCACCTCAACCATTTTATAATTTTTAGTTCTTCAAAAGTTCATTGCTTTTTTTGCTTGTAAAAAATTGCTTAGCTCGCGTTTGTTTCTATCTGAATATGACAGATAAGTCAAATGTTAGTATGCGATTTCTTGATGACACGTAATTTAAAAATAAAGAAAATTTATCTCGATTCAATCGAGTTTTGTGAAAATAGCAAACGCCAGAACTGTTTAGCCCAATTCCATGCTTTTTCAGATGAAGGCGCCCTTTGACATTAGTTCAAGTAAATAAATATTCAATGGTTCAGGAGCTTGCTACCGCCATTTGAAGTCATATTCAAAGCTTCTTTTATGGGTACAGCATAAGTAGAAGGAAGTTGATCTGACGAACCCCATAAACGTCTGCAATCATCTCACCAAATGCGAATAGGTCGTAACCTATTAAAAAATGAATTTTTTTTTACAATATTAGCCGAAAAAAATAGTTTAAATAGACCAGATAGGCTGGTATCCAACATATTGGATTGCTGTCAATCTGGTGGGATTGGAAGGGACCGGTCTTCTCTGAGCTCATTCCAAAGGACGAAACGATTAACTTCGATCTCCGATGTGACCAGCTATTAAAATTAAGTGATGCCATCGTAAAAAAACGCCCCGAGCAGTCAATTATAAGGGTTTGATGTTTCGTCATGACAACTACCTTCGAACAATATCTCAATGTTTTCCCGAAACCTTTCATTACATTCACATTCATTTTCTTACAATCTCACCCACAGTTATGAAAGATGGTAATTTTGACACCAATATCACCAGTTGGCTAGAATATGTGACGATTCGAAATGACCGCTTTAAAGCTAAAGGGAGTACTGGGCGACTGAGCGTGATCTCGTATGAGAAAGGGGGTTCTAAAGTTTTGTTAACTTGTGTTTCATTCGTCATCATGCGCTGGAGAAACGGGCAGCATTAGTTTGCCTTAAGGATAATACTCAACCTAGCGCGCCTTTCGAAATAGGGTCCGGTCTCCGACCGGAAATAAATTCTTTTTTGAGTCACAACAAGAACTGGGGACGCACGTAGCAGTAATGGTTGCAGTCTTGCGATCCCCGAAGAGTTTGATGCGTTTTAACAGGACGGTACAACGGCCAATACTTTAGGGCCATCGATGGCTGTGTTGGGAAAGTTGTTTACAGGGCATCTCATCTCACTAAGGGGTGATTCTTTTTGTGTGGGTTCTTAACATCTCGCGTCTATATCAACCTTCCGTAGACTTTGCACGACCTGAAAAGAAACCTGAGTGACTCTGTACAATACACTATGGTTCTTAGGTTCGCGTTGTGGCATATGCAAATGAAGTTGCTGTACTGTCTGGCGGATGGATAATGCCTAGTGCCTCATGCAATCCTCATCAAACAGGTTTACTCTTAATCGAAGCGAAGGTAATTGAAAAACTGATCTGGTCCCTTAGGCGTCACCTTTCGTTTTTATAACAAAGTTAGCCACCTATCTGTCACTCGGAATAGTATGCTTATTTAGGAAAAAAAACAGCAAACTTCTGAATGTGTGAGGAACTTTAAAGCCCAGTATGAGCAGGAGGGGTCTTTTGGACTAAAACGGGTAAGATATGACCATTTCGCATGAGTTGTGTTTTTAAAAATCTTGACAGTTTAAGGGATTTCACACGCCCAGCTCTACTCAAGGCGTATTGGCGTGTCTCTCATATTGATTTTCGAATCTTGGGCACCATTCTGGAAGCCATTTTGGCACTATTTTGAACGGAGTTTCGATTATCTACTGACTTTTGTCACTGGTCTGGTGAAAGCCATGTCAGATATGAGAAGTCCATCAGTACGAAGTCGATCTTTTTTATACTTGGGTTTAGGTCCGATCAACATTAGAGCTAGTATAAAAATGCATTTGCGTCTTCATGAATGACCAGCAGCAAGTTAATTGGTAATACTTTAGACGTTCGATCTTTTATACTCGTACCAACTTACTGTTGTTTTAGACTGGTACCTGGTGCATTTATGTACTCGTAGCTAAGTTTATTTCGGCTTTTCTCTTTATTCGGACCTGAACTTCTAATGGTCTAGTACTGACGCCACTGCAATCCGACGTTCCGGATATCTTGGCTGCAATTTTTACGGCATCGGCCTTATATGAAGTGATTGATTTAATTCAATGTAGGTTATCGATCAGCCAATACTCGGCTGATTTTTTGGCACTTGTTACAATCCAACTGTGTCTCTCCAATGTAGATAGGGTTGAAGCAACAAAAGTTAACGAATCTTTCGCGGTTGCTAATTTTTCTGTCTCCGAGGGCGTGTTGTCTCATTAAATAACGTTGATCTGTCGTTGCCCATCTTCGTTTCGAAATCGCACACCATTATCACGGTTTTTTAGGCTTTAGGCTGGTAACTGCACTCAGTAGTAGTATGGAACTTTACTTTGTGATCTACATCCGCGGCGTTTGATGCACCATTACATAGGATACAAGTTCATTACTGAGCTTAGCACTTATTAGCACTGGGCTCCTGATACGGGTTACTTCACATCTGTTAGCAAAATATTGACGTTCCAAGGTATCATAATAACGTTGACTATTTTAGTGATTTCTATCACATTCGCTCCAACTACAGATCTCCTAGATTATGAATTTTTTTCAGGAAGTGTTTCTACCTATACTATCGTTTGGTCCTAAAAAAAAAGTCAGTCATTTGTTTTGTGTCGAATCAGAGAGATGAGATTGGAAGATCCATTTAGAAAGAGTGTTTCTAATATAATCTTTTATGTAGCCGTTTGCATATAGTCGACTTGTTTTGATTTTTCGGGGTACATTCACGGAGTGTGACGTGGAAGTGACGGCAGTCTGCCATCTGTTTTGGCGAGCCGATGTATCACCGATATTCCAGTATGAATATTTGTTAAGAGTAAACTCTCTTACCATCCCGAAGTAACTGCAATTGATAGAAATGTATTGTTCCAGGCGGTGAAAAGATGGTACCTTGTTTGTAATCAGAATGTGGTTGGTTTTGTCCTCTTACTTTAGGTGGCGCTATAGTCCGGGGTAAACCTGGTCCTCAATCGACAAGCGTTTTCATCCAGCTCCAGCTCTCAATCTTCCTCTACTGCGCTGTCCCTCAGGGGCGGATTCGAAGGCTTTTTGGACTGGATTGTTGCTGTTCATCTGCTCTACAATACATGATCCAGCCATCTCAGTCTGGGTGGATGTCACTGTTCGTCGTTGTATCTCCTCGTCCACTCATCTATGCAGGCGGGCTGGGAGATCACTCGAAGAATTTTCTTTCCAAAGCAGTAAAGAGCACTCTCGTCCATTTTGGATAATGTGAATGTCTCTGTGCCATAGATAAGGACTGGGATTATTAAAGTCTTATATAGGGTAAGTTTTGTTGTTGTTCGAGAGAGGGCTTTGCTAGTCAATTGCCTTCTTAGCCCAAAGTAGCAGCAATTGGTGTCGTTGTCTGGATTTATAGTGGAGCCTACAATAGATAGACTCAACTATCTCAAAGCTTTATCTATCGAGGGTGGTGTTTTGTCCGAGACGTCAGTGTTGGGTGTACTTTTTGCTTGAAAGTGCATACTTCCTCTTGTTCTCGTTGACCGCTAGATCCGTTTTCCCCGCTTTCGTCTCAATACTCGCGAGAAAACCAATGATATCACGCTGCTTTCGTCCGATTTTGTCAATATCATCGGCGTATATGAGTATTTGGACGGACTTTTGATAGATTTTGCCTCTTGTGTTAGCTTGTGAATGTGGATTAGGACAGCTTTTTAAGAATCGTTACCGAAGTACCGGCTTTATAACATGAGTATGATGATGTGCAAATTGCATTTTCCAGAATTTGATCGGGCAGTAATAACCTTGAACTCCACAAAATTACTTTGATTAAAGCCCTTTTCATGCCATTACTTTCGTTATCTTGCCCAGGTCTCGTTCTGAATATGTGATTGTGCAGAATTCAATCCGACTTGATGTTTCTCTGTGCATTTTATCTGACCCTAATTGTCATGCAACCATATTGTATGGTATTCTCATCAATCCAATTATTCTGCTCTTCATTCACTAATTTACAATCCTTTGTTTGACTATTAATTAAAATATTCAGCCTGATTTATATTATGTATAGTATGTTCCTACTCGAATTGATATCATGTGGAGAAGATATGAATTTGTTTTACCTCTATTTGTAGATAAAATATCTCAACTTGTGGAAATGGTACGTTTCATGGTTCGAAGGGATTACCCCCCACCTCAACACATCCGATTTACCTTTAAATCAACCCAGACCGACACCTGTCAGCAAGGTCGACGCATGCACATGGTCAACCCTGTGTGTCGGCACACTTCAAAAAGTTGCCAGATAATAAATTTCATAGAGTGAATGTTATTATAATGGCAAACACATTCAAGTATGTGGTGTTGGTGGTGGCAGCAACTAAGAACCATTCTAGTGGCTTTCCGCGGATTTTACCTATATACACTTGCACACGCATATTGTGACACTTGTTGCTGACTTTTCACTTAGTGAACTTGACCAAAGTGTAAGCTAACAGCCACATGTGACCCACCACCATACCCTAAAGTTGGTAGACTGCAACCCTTTTAAAAAAGGGAGTTAAACTTGACACCCAGTGTGCAATATTTTCCAAAGATCCTTCATAAATTATGCCATGTAGAGTCCTGGCGACAGTAGTGTTCAGTTCGGTTCAGTTCATTTCTGTTGGTACAGATGAAGGTGTACAGGTATTGAAATTTATGGCTCTACTGGCGATGGCAGTGGTGGTGGCAATACAACAGGTGAATTTGTCAGTTTGAAAAACAAGCTTTTTTTTTAGAAAGTTTTTTGAGTCCTTTAAGGGTTGTAGGTTCATAACGTGTATGCCGATGGTGTCCTTGATATTTGATATGGAGTCGCAATATTTATGATTCATGTAGCAAATTGAATATTGTATCTAACTGAACATAGCAACATATATCTTTATGACTATGTTTATTGGAGGAAATGTGTTAATGGGTGTTATTTTGCCATTGAATTCGGAATATTTTTGCGTAGTAATCTATCAAATTTAGATATTGATAACATAATCTTAAATAATCTCTACTACATGTTTTGAAAACAAATTTTGGTGCTATGTTATGGTTCGAGGGTAATTTTTAAGACATAAACACCTTTAACTGATTCTCACTTCAAAGTGATTGTTTCACTTTGAAAGAATTCGGCCGTAGTAAGTGAGAAATGGAAGAAATGCATCTCGTCAGAATGTCAATTCTCAACCTCAAAATGGGGCAGAAGCAATTTTGTTTTGAAACCGGTCCCTTTCTTTTGAGGTTTCATGGGAGTTAAAACCTATTAAGTTGTAGAATAGATAGAAATCATGAAATCTTAGCATCTATGTAGGTCCCCTTATCGGTGCGCCTTTCTAGCCAGCAACTAAATATCACCTTGATGTCATAAAGTGAACTCCACTATTCCATTTGTGATAATGCGCCACTGGGTTATAACCGCGTAAAATACTCACCGGCTATTCATCCGATAAGCAACTGAAGACACCTTGTACAGCGACAGATCAGGCCCCATTGTCGGAGTAGTGAAATAGCAAAACAAAAGAAATTAAATTTGGTTTGGCAAATCAAACGTATGGCGACGAACAGTGCGGCTTTCAACAGTATGTAGATACTCTATTGACTTTTGTTATCACACTCAAAGTCCTGCTGGTACCGAAAATAGTCAACAATTAAAAAAAGGAAAAACAATAGCTGGGGTCTTGTAAGGATTAAAGTCGTACGAAAGCAGACATAAGATAGATTTATTCAGAGGAGATCGTATTTGTGATGAAAAACTAAGAAAAAGGTTTAAACAACGGCAACAAGAACATTCAAGTTTTGGCCATGCATACCAAGACTTAAGACCAGGGTGCTAAACAGAGGGTAGCTCCTTTTGTGAATCTATCACAAAAGGTCATTCGACGGTCATACTTATATTTCACAATATTTCATATACGAGTACATATATAGAGCATACACCACTCTTTACCACCACTGTTTGCTTCTGTGATGGATTAATCTTTATTTCAGATAACGTTGTTCAGCCTTTAAGTTGGTCGGGTGGAACAAATTGAGAACGTAATGTGGCGACCCTCGACCATTGGGGAAGTCCTTAAAATCTCCAGAATCGGCTCTCTTGTTACATTTTTATTTGTTAGAATTGTATAGAATTTTACAATATTATATAGGGTCATCCAATTCGTGGGTCGGATTTAACATTCCTGTGTCAATTAAATATATGTCAAACTGAGCTGTGATCTGGGAATGTACTCGTATATATTTAGTTTAACGTTTGCCATTTTACAGATCATTGAACAATCGCTGAACATGTTTCGCGCATTATGAGCAGATTATCTGAGCTAACTCTGTTACAGATGTCCTTAGGCCTATTCATCATCGATATGCACATTCTGCAGAAAATGTGGCTGCCGCAACTGAAAGTGTCTAGGAAGATCCAAATCTATTTCACGGCGGGCATAAAAATTGAGCTTGTCCAATGGCACATTATAGGGTATATATTCAAGAATTGAAGCCAACTGACTACGATATATGTAGAACACACGCCGATTGGGTGTTTGAACATCAGCGTTTGGATGACCAATTTTCACACAAGATTTTCTTCAGCGATGAGGCTTATTTTTTACTCTGTGGATACTTAAAAAAACAAAATTGGCGCATCTGAGGAAGTGAAAATCTACATGTAACTGTCGAAAGCTCATTGCTTTCATAAAAAATTATTGTTTAGTTGTGGTGTCATTGGTCCATACTTCTTCGAAAATGAGGAGGGTGTAGCTGTTACCGGCAATTCTCAATCCGGCTAGTGGATTTGTTTGGCCTCAAATCAAAGATATAAATGTGGAAGGCATGTGGTTTCAACAAGACGGTGCCAAATCTCACACAGTACGACCCATTCTGGCTTTATTGCTAGAAAAATTTCCTGGGCAATTTATTTCGTATTTTGCTGATTTAAACTGGCCACCAAGATCGGCGAGATACGAGTATTTATCGCCGTTGGATTTCTTTTTCTAGGGCTATGCATTGTATCATGCTTATGCACACAATACTCAAACTCTTAGCGCTTTGAAAGCTTATATTCGTCAAGTCATGGCCCAGTTATTGCTCAGCATGTGTAGAAAATGCATTCAAAATGATCTTAGAATCAAGTTTGCAAGAACTCCCGTGGAAGAGATTTGAATGATCTTAAACTCCATCCTATCTGTAGAGTATGAACAATGTATAGACATAGAAATTTAGTCGAAATCTATGTCATGGATGTGTTTTATTAAAATTTACTGTCGAAACAAGAAAATGGATGAACATGTATTATTTTTGTATAGCATTGGACGGGTGCTTCCCTGCATTCTTCCCCTTATTCTCGTCTTCCATTTGGTTTGTTGCATGCACTTAGCGAAACTCTTCATCAAATCAGGGGTTTCAACGTAATGGTTGAGTAAAATCTAGAGATGCTGCTCCTCTTATGGCTTGTTGACAATTCTATAATTGGTTTTCTGAGCTTGATGCTCGCAGTAATGGGCTTCTCGAAAGGTTTTTGGAGACTTGATGAGGAAAGGCTCTAGCAATCTCTTGAGATTTTCCCTGTTGTTGAAGATGAAGACGTTGAAGATGTCTAGCGGCTGTCATTATCAATCCATAAGAGGCACCGTAGAGGCACGTTGAAATCACTCAACGAAGGCCGATTCATGGAGATTTGCAGAATAACGTATGAATTAGAGTATGTTTGGCTGGATCATGAAAGAAACGGAGTATTTCTTGATTATTCGGCATCGCAATGTTATTAAAGAAATAATCGAACACGCCTTCGTTCTGTTGAGATTGCAGCAATTGGTTCGGTACAAAAGAAACTCTAAGACACCAAAACCTTCCGTTCTCTACTTGATTTTGTCCGTAAAGTGACCTTTTGTATAGACCATGTGCAACAACAGATGGGTAGTCGACTGAGTGATGTCAAAAAAAAAAAATAGAGACCGGATTCAAAGTAGTTAAAGACCTCACATTAGATATGAGTTTAGTCGGGATGGTGGACGAAGGCAATTTGGGCAACTTCTCGCCTTAAATGCTCTACGGGTGACAAACCTGGACATGAAAAATGTGGCGCATCACAGAAGCTACAGGTCAACTCGCCGATTGCCACTATGAATCTGTTCTTCATTAAACAGCTCAAAAGGCTATTCGACCAGTGTACGTGGTTCTTTCTTGGATTTGTACTAAAGTGCATCGGTGGAAACAGACGATGTGACAATTAATATTGAAAATACCATCATTACAAGCTAACTGATATTAAGTGGAAAAGGCTATAATAAAGGAAATGAAGCTTTAGACTCAGATAAATAAGTTTAAATATCATAAACAAATTTCAGAAGTTCATAAGCGAAGTTTTTCAACTATGATCTTCTGGCGTTAAGGCTACTAAGGACCAACGTCGTGCTAAGGGCGTTAGTCCCAGTCAGTTTAGGAGGAATTCAAAAAATTTAGAACTGCCCAAGACTTATGCCAATTCACAGTGAGTGGAGTTGCTGTCTTTGGTATTTACATTTACATGTTCTGTGGTATTAAGTTCCACAGGATATGTTCAATTCAATTTGTTAGCCGCCACCAAACCGATTGTCGTACACCACAGCTATGTTCCTTGAATCAAATAAATTATTTCGAAACCACTTAACCCACCGGTTTCAAACAAATACATGAGTAAATACTCCATACTCCCCGGGGATTTATCTTTAACTGTAATGAGGTTCTTCACTCCTTTGACCAGCACTTTGATAAAACTTTAAAAGTCTACAGCACTTTTGCGCGTCCTTTAAGCGATAGTAACCTCCTTTGAGTATGACTTTGAACGCCTTCATATAATTGTGTTAACTGTCCATTTTATTTTTTACTTTTAAAAGAAATGAAAAAAATGTTCTCTCAACCCCCTCCGTCATTGCAGAAAAAAGGACTCTTGACATTAATTGCTGGTGAGAAAGTTCTCTAATTATTTTTGTATTGTTAGCGCTCAATTAAGTTTTAATTTAACTTTTTCTAGGCTACCCAACCGTACAACAGAGGGTATAAATCATTGCAGCCCTCCCAGAGGAAGGAAATTTGGTATTCTTACCTCATCCTTCAAGATGATGTTTCAATTTATTTCATAATTACATGCAGGCGGGTCTGTTTCAATATTTGCTTTGAATTCAAAAATTGACTGCCTTTTGCATGGTAGATGACGTGGCTACATGCGGTGTCCTAGGCCTACTTACTGACCTTTCTCAAAAAAACGCATAAACGAGGTTAACTGTAATTGATGGATGGGGGATTTAGCTAGAATGTGGATTCAAGCAACTCCATTGTGACGCCTGTAGACTGCAAACAGAAGTCGCTGTTTGGTGTTGCTGATTGAATGGGGAGAACAATTCCCATTGTCAGGATATATTGATAAAATTGCCACAACCGTCCATAATTGATTTGACCATGAACGATAACTTGTGCTGTGCGAACCGCGTCATGCTTTTGTCATAAATCAAACGCAGCCCATAAATTGTCGAGGAGGCTATAAATTTTGGTAATCATTTGACGTAGATATGAAAAATGTATTCCTCCAAAGGGAGGGCTAATGACGTAGGTTTTGTTGTAACAATTAAGGTGTCATACCCTTAATATGATATTAGCCTAACTGATACTTGCTATGACTGGACCAATAAATTGGAACTGGTTGTCAAATTTTGTGAGGGGGAGTGAGGAGATATACCTATCCTATCAGCCATTTGGTGACGATGTCAATATCCGCAGCTGAAAGGTTCGGCGACTACCAGAGAACTTGGTCGTAGAATTCGGGGAAAATTCACAAAGATATCTACATAACTACAGTCATGGTCATTGGAAAGGAATGCACATTGCACGGTTGAAATTTAGAAGGCGGTAATTGAATTACCTTTTCCCATCACGCTTTATGCTTGTCTAACGCGAATGAGCTACGAGCTCAAAGGACGTTGCATTTAGAAATTGCTATTTGGCACATCTTGCTATTTCCGGGGAAAGCTCTGTAATAACAAACTTTGATGACAAACATCTGTAGTAAACTTTTTAGGAAGGAAACTGTAGGAATGAGTCACGGAAAAGTGAAATGTTTATAAAAATGTTATCGAAGTTTAAACACCCCGGGCAATCATTTGGTTGGAGGATGAAATACGTCACCACTTGACAATGAAATATGTGTCTGTCTCCATTCTTGTGCAGGAAGGAAAGTTACCTTGCAGAATCTGAGTGAGATATCCAATTAAATGCCATAAGTGTCCTAACTCGACCTTAAACTGTCCACAAGTATGGTAATGACTAAAGATACGAGTATCTCCAACTCAGGAATCCAACAAAACTATAGGTGGATTCATCGGCACAGCTAAGATACCTGCGATTCGGTTTATCCAGTCAAATGCACCTGGAGAAACAACCGTGGCGATGACTTTCTATGTGCATAAGGTGGTTATGAATCCATAAAGGCAGCAGTTTGGGGCGAAGGAAATTAGAGGAAAACCGCTTAAGGAAAGAAAACCGTCTTACCTAGTATAAAAGGGAAAATCATCATCTCTATGATTTTTCAGTTAAGAAAGCTGGCAATCGCGAAACATCTATCTAATCAAGCTAGAGTAGAGAAAGTTTGCACTTTGAATGTACTCGTATCGTTCTCCAAATAGCAAACTCTTTAATGGCAATGGCTAAGGGGTATCCATCCATGTCTAAGTCCCTGCACTCTATTCTAAAAGATGGAGATTCTAGAAATCCCAGGAACCTTGAAGACGAGGACGCCAAAACATTTAACTTTTGTCAGGACTCAAAAATGTGAATGTTTTGACAACGACCCAAAGCAATACATCGTTCAAAAAACATTTTGCGAATTTTGGAAAAACATCTCACCCCACAGCCTACAAATTGAACTCGCGTTGAAATTTCTCAAATTTGTTTCTGGAAATGGCTACAACCGTTTCGGAATTTTATCGCAAAATCATCTCCAGAGATGAAACTCAAAACACTTAATTCACAAAAATTTACTGGTTGGTTGGTTTTCATGCTATCGGCGTCAAAGTCAAAGTTTGGAAAACATGTTATCTTAAGAAATGGACCAGTCAATTGGCTAACTCATTCGTGTGATATTAAACCTATGTTGAGGCTACGCCAAGTCATCGATCTATCCTAACTAGCCAGACACGTTAGACGTGCTCAGAGCCAATATTGAACGTGATCTTGTCAGAATTTCGGGCGGGAATGTGTGAAATAATGATCGAATATTGGCTACATTAAACCGATCGCCGCAATCGGGGCGCAAATAACATTCCAAGTCTCCTACTGCAGCAGAAGGCTTTCCATGTTTAATAGAAAACTTTGCGTAATACGCATACAGAAACAAGGGATGTGATATAAATCTTTGGCCACTTCCAACTAGCTTCTGAACTGGATATTGGATCTCTATGTTGTTACGAAAGTCAATAGTCGAGAATGCTCTCTAATAGATTTACTTAGGGATTACTAACTGAACGGTGAATGCTATAGGCCAATTGAATTCATAATTAGTTGCAAGGTTTCCGCCTTGCTGAAGAGTGAAAAGGAGCTTGGAAAGGATTTCAATTCCTCGTCTAAGGCTGCTAATGTCCAAAATGATGCCTTTACCAGAGAGGAAACTACTAGTAGCAGCGGCTATGTAGGGAAACTCAAAAAAATCTAAAGTTTAGGGTTAGTTTGAGGGGAAATTGGAATTGGTACTGGAAGAGCCAAGTCCTCAAAAGGAGCGAGACAGTCAGAGTGAAAAGGCCCTAAAAATCTGATTATAAAGACCTAAATTGAGGTTGCATAACTAGTTCTAAGAGTTGTTATAGAGTCACAGTAAGTTGTAAGAAAATTTAAAAACTTCTAAACTCTGTATAACGTCATTTAGAATAGACTTTACAATTTGGAAGACGATATCAAAAACTTCCGTCCACATGAAGTGAGGAAAGAAATATCTAGGCTTATATCCAAACAAGCTCATTTTTAAGATCTACTCAGAAAGAACCTCAAAATCTTTTCCCAAATGCACGAGAAATGAGACCATACCAACTGCGCCAACTATAGAGGTACGACTGTTAATCTCCTCAAAATAAGTATTCAATCTTCTTTGCCACTTTATGGCACCTGAAACCCTTAGAAAATAACCTGATTGGTCCTTTTCGGTATCGTTCCAGGCCAGGAAAGCCCATAATTGACCACATTTTAATAAAAGATCCTGCAAGAACTCGAGAATTTCTAAAATCCATACGCACCATCTTTTCACCGATTTTAAAGGCCACATGTGACAAGTTTTATGTAGCTTATTCTTGTTTTAGAATCCTTATCAAGCCTGTCCGTCTGTGGAGAGTGATGATAGAGAACACTTGCTAGCCCATCATAGTCGATATCAACTTGGCATGGAAAAAAGGTTTTGTAAAAGATGACATACACAAGCCAACACCGGAGGCACAATGTTTTTAAAAGTCTGCGTTCACTAGTAGTGAAACTTAAGCTACAAAAATGAGTATAAGGATCCAGAATGTTCACGAATTAAACAGAATGTTACATTCGACATCATGAACTTAAAAGGGACCTAGTTTACCTAAGCTATGGTATTAGTTTTGGCAATAACATCTCCGTAGAATTATAATGAAGACGAGAACGATTTTAAAAGACCTTGAACATCCCAATTCTAGCTTAGTCAAATCCTTACGTATGGGTCTTAAATGGACCTATGATGTATATTCAATCCTGATGAACTATGCGATGAGAAACAGATGGAGTTTGTAAGGTGTCTGCATTGTCTTACCACATACCTTCATATGGGAAAGACAACAGAAACTTCCACATATCCTCTTAAAACATTCAATTGTACTGTTTAAAAAAAAATCAAACAATTTGCTAGACAACTAAATATTTCAAAACCCACATGTTCGTTTACAAACTTTTAGATTACGATTTCTAAAGTATACATCATTATCACTCACTGAGTCTCCTACAAAAAGGTCATACAGATACATCAGTCCAACATGTTTCGCAATTCACTTATTCTGCAATAACATTGTCCTTTTGAACTTCTGATTTCGCCATTGTCAACCACCCACCCAACAACGGCTCATTCAGATTCAATGACTATTGCATATGAAACGCGAATTCGCCCCCCTCCCCTATTTAGCCCGTCAATCCCACCTGAATCTGATTTCGTCATAATGTTGTGGGGTGAAATTCCGGCAGCAATGACGGTTAACGATAGCACTCAGACATAGACAGCGGGATCACTTCCCCCGACGGATATGAGAAATCTACGAAGAAATATTGCAATCACATCTTAGGTCGGATGTGCGTCCTATTTACCAACGGAGCCTTGACATCTCAACAGATTGCCTTTCATCTCGTAAAACAAAGCAAAACAACGTACTCTTAACAACAACATACCAAACAGCTCACCTACAAGAAACAGATAACCTGTGGAAGATCGTAAAATCCTCCATAATACCATCATTTAGGTGACGTATGCTACGCGCCTTTATCAGGATAAACAATTTGATGGGGTTTTATTATTCTTGCGGATAAATTCATGTTGTTTACGTTGCACGCAGCTACAAGGTGTTGTATCCATAGGAAGGTCATAAGATTGTAATGTCTTAACCATATATGGGTTAACTGGTGCCACAATACTGGCTCTAGAATGGAATAAATCATAGGAAAATGGAAAATAATTCGAACAAAAATAGAGTGGAGTTGCCAGTGGTGAAGATTGAAAAGTGGTACACAAAGTGGCATAAAATGGCTCGAAGGGCCTTAAAATTGCCCATGGCCTTTGTGTTTGAATTGTATAAAGTTCAAATGGTAGCTTCTGTTGCTCCTACTAAGGCTGACGTATTAACTGCTTGGGTCCTTAAATTGCCTAAAGAAAATAATTATGTTTTGTTCCTGTGACCAGTAATTTGACCATGTTGTCAAAAATAAAGGGTGGGCCACCCCAGTTGGTTTGGCAGTAGCGCTTCCTGTCAACCCAGTTTTTCAATACATTTTCGATGGTTTCGGGACATATTTTGCTAAAAGCTTCACCAATATTCTTCTTGAGTGCCTGATAAGACCATGGATAGTCCGCATAGCATCGATATTTGATCGGATTCCATAAAAAAAAAGTTAAACGGTGTCAATTTGCAGCTTCTTGTCGGTTAACCAACATCACCAAAACTACGGATTACACCATTATAAAACTTAATGCGCGAGACTTTTGGATAACTTGTGTGGCACGTAGCTGCATCTTGCTGGAACCATAGTCCAAACCCTCAATTTATGGCCATAACAAAAAGATTGTGACGCCTCGGTAGCGCTTTCTGTTGGAAGAAGAATTATGCAAACTAGGGGGTGGCAAAAAGCATACCAAACAGTCACATGTTCAGGACTTGGGATGGGCTTCTCTGTGACTACGTATGGATTTTCCGATCCCCAAATACGGTTATTTTGCTTATTAACGTAGCCGTCGATATAGAAACGCCCTCATCTGAAACAGAGTCAATTGGACTCTTAACAGAATAATCTAAGTTTCTTATACAAAGTTCTTCTCTGGCTAGTAAGACGGATTTTCAGTTTCTGAGAACTTTGGCATGTTAAGACTTTCGGGCTAAGGCTGCAATATTCTCAATTGAATACACAGAGTGAACACGATAATTATTCATCAAACCAGTCTCATGAAGTCTCTCTAAAAACTTGCATACACCAGCAGCAGTCGATGCATTATTTTCGACTTAGATTTCTTTTTAAAATACACAGTGTTTCGGCAACACAGCATTTATTTTGAAAGTAACTTTACAACATATATCAACGTTGTTCAATCTTGATACGATGTGTATCTCGAAAATGTAACAGTGAATTTCTTTAAAATTTTTTGAGCGCATAAGAGTTGTCAGTGTCTCATTAACATATGATTCAAAAAACTATCTATAGGCGGGCCTGCCTTTTCTTTTGTGCAAATGTACTATTCAACACGATGAAACTGGATGATTCCGTAAACTTTTTAAGGGCAATAAATCACCTATAACATAAAGGATCAACCAAAAGAGCTGATCAAATGACTAGAGAAGCAAAAATACCTAGGATCACTCTGCGAAGTTCAAGGACCAATCTCCACAGTCCATTCACTATTTCGTTCAATATTCTTAAGTATCGGGTGTATCAGTATTTTTACAATTCTGGGTAGACCGGGCCTTAAGCATTAGTTTTCAGACCATAGACAAGTTTATGCATTGTAATCATAGGGATTTAGACAGCTTTGTCAAGAAGAGTACACGAAAAATTGCGCACACTTCCATTCAACCAAATCTTGCAGATAAGTTGATGTCAAGTATGATGCTTACAGAAGCATCGTTGTTGTCCAACATCATTCATTCTTCATGCAAGTTTTTGAATGGTTTATTGTGCTTGCTGAGGGAATATCTCTAAACGTAACTCACGTCCTATCAATACTGACCTCTCTTCGGTGGAGTCTGGGTTTAACAAGGATCTCGTAAAAGGCAATAAATTACGGAGATCTCTAGCCTATAGCAATTTAATCGGAAAAATAGTGACAGAATCTCTTTTTGTTATGTTCAGAGAATGCATCAGATAAGATGAGATTCTAAGAAATTAGAGCAACCCGTAAGAGCATCAGCTACACAGCGAAATTTCTGTTTACATTTTTACTAAATTGTTTTTCTTAGAGATAGAAATGTTGAAAATCATTCATTTCCATCATTTCAAAGGTTTTAAAAAGTCCCAAAGCAGTTCGGTACTCTTATCTTCTAAAAAAAAGCAAAGATACTTAGATCAAGCCTCAAATCGCAGATTGTTCATATTAGTGACCAAAATGATTCAAACAAAAAATATCAAAAAATAGAAGTTGCCTGCAAGCAGTATTAATAAAAGCCGTATAGGAAGGGCGACAGGACGAATGGGCCAGACAGAATTAATGTCATGCCGAAGAACAAATCTTGTTTTGCAATAAACCTATATAGTGGAACGGCTTAACTATCACCAAGCTTAAGAACTTATGGCTTTTAGATAGATGATTGGACTTTCAACTTTCTGTGGTCGTGTTTAGAATACGTACATATGTGTTTTCGAAGCTATAGAAGCATATCCCTGCTAGGTGTAGTAGACACAATACATCGCAAGACTGTTTAGTAATGCCAAGACAATAAGTAATAAGTTGTAGTCCTGCTTCTGACTACAAAGGACTAAATAACTACAAATCGAGACCAACAATCTTTGTCTTTTCCAAAATGTTAGATGTCTGATATGAAAACGTAAACATGTATGCTTTCCTTCCATAAAGCATCTGAAGTTTCAATCGAAATTCGAAGAAAGGACTTAAGGAACTGAATCACCTAATGTCACCAACTAGCTCCCGGCCCCATCGACTAGTCGCCTGTAAAATAACATTGTGTTTGAGAACAAAAAGAAAAATGACAGGAAGAAAACAAGAGCTCGTTTCAATGGGCAAAAGGCCACAAACTATAGACTACTACTTAGATGCAAAAGATCGGATTCAAATAATACAAACACAACTTAGTGCATATTTTGTAACTAGAAAACATAAAAAAAAATTTTCAGACTAAAGAAAATATTGTCTAAAGGATCTGCGGTTACAGAATACTCAAGGGGAAAGACCAGGATTGTGTTACAAATCATTGACTCGCATGTCATAGATGGAATTGTACCTATGCAATCAAAAACCCTTGCTTTGAATCAACTGGGGACGTTAACATATTTTCAGTTATGCTCCAGAAAGCACACAATAATCACATCGGTTCTAAAACGCATATTTCACACATTCTGGGTTTGTTTCAAAAGCCTGCCGAGAAGAAGTGAAAGTGGTATTCATTTCGAAGGCGACATTCAACAGTGTCAAAAGTGAAAGGAATGTCAATGCAAGGTTAGATGATATTGACCCAAGAGTTACTGTTTCCAGAGATACACTATCAGGAGTGTGTCATCAGTTATCGCCGGTTGTCTTTGGATCTTTGTTGATAATGAAGGGCTAGGGTAATTGCATACGCAGACGATGTATTTACATAGCTATAGTATTGTTTGTAACTAACAAATTCTTGCAAATTTTATGACCATCCAACATTGGGATAAAACAATGTGATGTAGGAGTCGATTCGCAGAAGGCAAAACTGGTATTGTTCATAAGCAGAAGAGACATATAACAATTTAATTCAGAAGCAAGTAAAGGAATGAACTTGAAGGTGGTAGATAGTGCCGACTCTCGATTGAACACCTCCAAAATAATCTAGGGCATCCATGCATACATGAACAGCAAATGTGAGACCAATTCTCACATGTTAAAGCATAGTTTTGTAGTAAGCCATAGACAAAATGGCAAATTTAAACGAAATGACAAAAATGTTAAGTTGAATAAGAATTACCAGCGATATCAAAAGCTGGGCTTGAGGAAATTCTCTTTTTTGGTACTTTTTGATGTTAACATGCCTGCCAAAAACGTAGGCAAGCAAACAGTTGAATCCCAGGTCACATAAGGCTTGTATAGATACTAAGAAAATTTTGCTTTGCTTCGACTTTGATTGACTATTCGCTTGCTCTTTTCGGATCAAGGAAAAGAGGAATAAATCAAAAATGAATCCATGAATACAAAGTCAATATGCACCTAGTAGAAGCCCCGTAGAACAAGTTTCAGTTTGTTCTTAGATGAGCTGAATAAACATTATTAAATTACGGTTCTGTTGACCATTAAAGCAACATCTGCTCCTGGGATAAAATGCATGATGGCTGATGGCAAAAGATTTTGCTATGGAAATTTTTTAGTATGTTGATACTTGGCGATCCAGAAGCTGGTTATCGCGTGATTTAGTGTTAAAAGAGGTGGACGGTTTGATTTTTTTTTTGTACTCGTCTTTTGTTGGTTATGAAGGTTTTGTTTGATAAGAGACGATACATGGGAGATAGCAGTGTCCGTTGGTAATGGAGCTTTAGGATTCAGGGCCTCAGAAATCTACCCCTCTAATCATCCAGCTCTCCAGACCACTTCTTGAGCATATCAGACCCGACTGCAGTTGAAGTTCACCAATCAACAGCTCTTCCTTCAGAACCTGTAGTGCAAACCACCAGTAATACCTCGAACTTGGAACTGGTTATTCCAAGGACCAGCAATACATCGCACATTTATTATCACTCTGAAAATGAAACGCACACCTCATCAGGTTTCAAGCTCTCTCTAATATCCCCGAGCTGGGAATGATCTGCGAGGTAAATGACCGCCTACGTAAGACTCTGGGCATCAGCAGAAGGTCTAACAGAGTGTTTCCAAGCCGAGAAAATTGACCACTTCACTATCGAGTGGTGTACGGGCTTATCAAAGATAAACACCGAAGTTTGTGGCGGAAAATTTCAGAAAAAGTCCCAGCGTATTTCAAGAGCAAATACATGACATTAAGATGTACGACAATCTCATCGATGACAAGGGAATAAAGTGTGACTCCGTCCATATACTAAAGGACAGACAAGCAGCCGTTGACTTCAAATTAGTTTTGCACTGCTTCAATAGCATCCTCAGAAGTACAAAGTAAAACTTGGGTGGGTGTATAAAGGTTTTACCGAAAATAAAATAGCCGACGAGCTGCCTAGAAACTGTTCGGCTAGTTTTTCGTTGGCCCTGAGCCATTCTGCAGTATTCAGAATTCAGAAACTAACTCAAAAAGTTGGGAGAACGAAATGTTATCTCATTGGCAAAACATCCCAGGGCTTCACCAGGCTAAATGCCCATCAAATACTTCCATAACAAGTTTAAAGAAATCTGTCAACTCAAAAGGTGGTGATACGAGTATCAACAGATTGGTTAGATTTTTAAACAGTACTTTCATCTTATTGTCTTGTTAAGGGAACTGAATGTCGTCGTCCTTGCATTGATGGCGACGAAACTGTGGAACACATTTAATGTGAATGCATGGCTAAAGGAGATGATACTTTTTGAGTATCTGAAAAGAATTTAGCATCTCTTGGCTTATCTATACTAATTTTGTGGAACAAAAAAACTTTTAGGTAACATTGGCGGATCAGATCGTTTTTATAAAAATATCCAAATTACAATCATTTTAATTTTTATTCGTATAGTATGTATGTATAAAGGGAAACGATTTCCAAGACACAATGCTGGAGACAAGTACTTTTGATGTCATATAATGGTAACTGACGAAACTGAAACGGCAATACTGACTGAATGAATATCCTTCACAGTTCCAGGACAAACAAATCATATAAAGCCTCGCCACCCCTTTATCGGATTTCTCAATTTTTAATGATAAACAACCCATCCCGATGGCTGACGGTAGTAAAAATTAATTTTACGATCAAAGTATTGTTTTCCAGTAAGCGAGCAAGTAATGAACGCTGTAACGGTAATCAGTTTTGAAGATCATAAAAAAACTGCAACACGATGTTGTGATTTAAAAATGGAATCTTTAAAGGAGCAAGAGATAAATGTTACGATTGTCCTAAGGCATAGAAAAATTCGTACCACCTTTGGGCTAAAGTCCTTGCATCTACAGAGTTCTAGAATAATTCAAAAAACTTTCTCATTCTCGTAAATTCATAGAAATCCTATAACGTCCTAATGGGTTTAAAAAGTCAATGACTCGAAAAAATGTTTGATTAAAGGAATGTGTTTACTTGGAAGTATTGTCTGGTGTTCTTTGAGAAGGAGGTAACATTTCCTTGACAATCCAATTCCTTGTAATTTATAAATGAAAAGAAAAAATAGACTCAAGTGTGAAACTGAGTCGTCGACGGAGTGGTCCGAGCACAAAGAATTTTCTTTTGAAGTATTAATCATTTTGTCATTGGAAATTTTCTTATAAATTAAAAAGTCAAGAGGGATTCATGGCCTTTGGTGGGTTCAAGTAAATAATTTTTAATAGTTAAACGCAGACCCGATATTAAAAAAAAAAGTCTAAGCTACACCCAAAAAGTTGTGCCGAAGCCTTATGATGTTATTGGAACAATAAGTGATTTTACCAATTTCAATCTGAATTCAACAGGGAGATATTTTTTTTTTTTTGGCGACAGACAGCTCCCTCAGACCCAGGTAAATTTACTGTTAAAAGTAATATTGAGATTTTTTGCCTTGAAACATGTTCAACTTGAGAAGAATTTATTTGAACTAGAGATAAATTTGAAAGATGCGGTGGATGTTTCGAAGCAATTCTTAGAACCTTTGCCCGATGACCAGTTTAGTAATGAATAAATGTCATCGTTAGTACTGGATATTGCGTCTTCGACCATGATAATGGGAAAACTCAAGTATAGCTATACACTTATATGTTATAACGTCAATGCGATAACACAGGGGTGAGTTCATTGATATACAGGAGAAGAGTAGTGGACCAAGAATGGACCCTTGAGGAACACCGATATGAATGGAACAGAAGGAGGATTATTAATTATTACAAAAAGCAGCTGGGGCGGGGTTGACTGAATTTATTAGACAAATTGAAATTTGAAGTCAGTTTATCCCAAAGAAGAGTTAAGTTAACACAGTCAAAAGTTTTTAAAAAAGGTTGAAACGAACTGTAGAAAAGTCAAACGCCTGACAGAAGCAATACCTTGATACAGCTTTTCATAATTGTTATAACGGCGGGGAAAGAAAGACAGTAATAAGCCTTAAGCAAGAAAATTTACTTTCTTTGAGATTGGGATTGCCTAGTTTGAGGTCATTGTGTTTATATTGAAGATGTGGGTGATATAAGGAAGAATTAATTGGAAGTAGTATTTTTAAGAAGTTCAGATAAGTGTTGTCAAGGCCTACAGACTTGCTCTCATTAGCGAACAAAGCACAACCAATGCCAAGCCATCAATTATAGACATAGGCAAATTATCACTTCTTTCGTTCTGCCTAAGGCTTATTGATATATAACTTGGCTATGGAGCTCATTTATAAGCAAACAAGATTCTTAGTTACATTTTAAACAATATATATACAACGAGGAGAATGGACAATGTAACATTTCAAACATCAAGATGAAAAATTCGACTATATTATGAAGATAAGTCTTTAGAAAGCCAATACCTACACTAAGCCTAGACAGAGAAGAAATAGCCGAACACCCTTTGCTACATTGTTTATAAGAAATTTTGGAATACTAGTCAAAAATCACGGTTGGGTAACACTTGGAATTCCGGTCTAACGTCGAATGGCCACGGTAGAAAGTGGAAGTTAAAGACTTAGAGAAGCACATTAAGCGGTCATGTAATATCCAAGTTTTTTTGTACATTTTTCTGTTGTTGCTCCTCTTGTGTAGAGGTCAGAGATAAAAACATGCTCTCGCCTGATCACATTCTGTTTATGACTTTGTATTTGTTTCTTTCTAGACATTTCCCTTGCTTTTGCTATAATAAGCGAAGCGAATCATAAGACTATTTTCAAACTTTACCCCTCGGATCAAGTTATTTAGGATGCTTTTAAGTTTAGTAACAAACAAATAACTGATGCTGATATGGTCCGGAGCTCTGTTTAGTCTCTGACAATCCTTTTAATTGTTTTCAAAGTTTTCTTCTCTGCTTCAACTTAGATAATACACAAGTATTTCTTTTCTGAAGACAGTACTCTCTGCTTTTCGTATTAGTTCTCGGACTTACATCCTCTACTTCGTATATGCGTCAGTTGCAACCTGACAACATTGGAATGACTACATATTCGAGCGAAATTTTTAAGTTTCCTGAAATAAGAAATACTTTACCCCATCTTATCTGGCCACAATATTTCGCATAATTGGATCATTATCTGATCAGACGCTTTCACAAGATCTTTCTGCTAATGGCAGTTCAAATATAAAACTCATTGATAATGTTAATACTGTATAACTGACACCCTTGAATGCCACCGAAATGTCTCCAGACTTACTTTGTTAAATCTTCATTTTTACCACCAGTGCTATATCTTCAACTATAACACTGTCCCGCTATGAAAACTCATCAGTTCATCTTCAAGCCTACTTCTCGAGGTAGTTTGAAATATTATGATTCTTCCCTAAGCCACTCTCTAATAACTCTCTAATGGAATGCGCTGCCGAATTGTTTTATTTATTTGTCATTATAACTTACAAACATTCAAAACCAATGTAAATATACCTTCCTTCCGCTCTACTCCAATTAGGTTTTGTCCGCGCCTTATACAAACATTTTAAGGGTATATATCAATACTTTCCAAAGCATTTATAATAGATGGATTGACAAATCGGCAAACTTAAATTTTAGGTTTTATTTTGTTCTCGAAGTGTATAAAGGAAATATTTATGCGAGCGCGCTTTCAGTTCGTTGTCTGTGTCATGCAGATTCATTTTCTATTTTTTATCAATATGTTAGAAGATATTTACGTGTCTGTTGTACAAATGGTCTTTTTTTCAACGAATGAATAGTTGCTTCCTTAGAAAATCGTGACAACGACTCAACTTATCTGTCGAAGCAAAAAGGAGCAAAAATGCTGGTCTCGATAGATCAGCTCCTCCGGAATGTATCATGTTAATGCACTTCGTCATAGCAGGCTTACATTCTTTCTTCTATTTTGTGGCATTAAGCATAGTTCACTTGTGAAGGATATTATGCCTGCCGTTCTTGCTTTTCGCGAGGGCATTTTCACTGGAATTACAATCATTGCTAGAGTAAATCCAAAAAAAATGGACGTTTGTTCTTCCTTACTCCAAACGTAGCCAGAGCTAAGTGCAAACAGAGGTAGTTTAAAACCAGCAAAATCTCAATATCGCAACCATTTTCTTGCCGAAATCTTCTTTATACGAGTATTGACAGACAAATAGACAGTGCCGGCGTCAACAATAAGGCTAACTTGAGACCGATAAGAGTGAGATGAGGTGATCACAAATAGGAAGTGCACCTAATCTTGTCAACAAAATTGTTCAGGACATATTGAAGGAGTCATGTTCTAAACAATATTCTTTACTAGAGTTCGAACCGCAACATTTTGATAATATTACGGCTTATCTGGGTCAATTGAGTGTCACCTAGGTAGTCGTCATTATCTTAGGGTTTTGTTTATGGTACAATAATATTGTGGCGAAAAAAGCAATAGTTAGAGCAGAACAAAATAAGAAATCGGAATGGCTTCAATCGTCCAATTATATTGAAACGAACAGGTACACCTTCTAATAGGGAATTACGAATTTTTCAACATATACGAGGGCGGGTCAATAAGTCCGTGACTTTTGGATTAAAACACAGATTTTTTGATAAAAAAATAATTTTATTTTTCAACGTAGTCTCCCTTGAGCTCTATACAGTTTGTCCAACGCTTCTCCAATTTTTTTATCCATTGTCTTGGTGGAAAAGAACTTTTTTCTTGGCCAAATGAGGTCGTTTTTTTTTCAAATCGTCATTGAATCGGTCCAATAAGTTGGCATAATATTCCCCATTGATTGTTCTTCCCTTTTGAAGGTAGTCAATGTGGATTATCCCGCGTGCATCCCAAAAAACAGTCGCCATAACTTTATTGGCTGACAAACCCACCTTGGCCTTCTTTGGCGCCGATTCACCCTTAGAAACCCACTGTTTTGACTGTTGTTTGTTCTCTGGTGTGTTGTGATGGATCCATGTTTCGTCCACGGTTACAAAACGGCGCAAAAACTCCTCCATATTGCGATTAAACAACGCCAAACCTTCCTGTGAAGTTGTTACACGAAAGCTTTCTCATGCCCAAGTGATCATTCAAAATTGAAACCACTGAGCCATGCGAGATCCCTTCGGCTTCCACAATCTCTCGCACTTTCAATCTTCGGTCGGCCAACACCATATCGTGAATTTTTTCGATTGTTTCGGGTGTAGAGACCTCAACTAGGCGTCCAGGACGTTCGGCATCTTCAGTGCTTGTACGGCCACAACGAAATTCAGTAAACCACTTTTTTACCATTGAAATCGATGGTGCAGAGTCCCCATAGTATTTATCAAGCTTAGCCTTGGTCTCGGTAATGGTTTTTTTTCGCAAGAAATAATGCTTAATAAGCACACGAAATTCACTTTTTTCCATTTTCTCCTCAAATTAGTGAGTAGTCTGATAAAAATAGCTGTCAAACACAAACTAACTGACGCAGCAAGTTTAAATTTTGACAGGAGTCAACTGACAGATGAGTGTTGACAGGAGCAGTGTTGCTGTTTCAGTAAAGAGGTCAGAAATTCAAAAAGTCACGGACTTATTGACCCGCCCTCGAACTATGGAAAGAGCGTCAACCTGTTAACTAAAGGTACGATCAGACGGTCATCCAAACTTGTCATTCGGATGGCATGCCGACGTCAGAGAACTTTTGTAAATCGGTTGTCATCTGCATGTCATCTGCGAGCGTGTCATCCGCTAGATGACACGCTATTACACAGTGTCAACCGTTCGGTCATCTGAGTGTGGATGACACGCTTCCTTTGTCATATGCTTTACATGCATGGGTGACAGGCGATCACACGAGATTACACTAATGACACTGATGACAATTTGTAATTAGTTGTTTGCGAAGAACGAAAACGTCAGTAAAATAATACAACAGAAAAAGTGTCAGAGAAAAACGCGGAGGGAAAGCAAAAGTTTGTATGATTGTATGGCGCTCAATGTTCGATAAATTAAATCTGTATAAAAGTTGGAATAAAGTGCACTGGTGTTGGTTGGGTAGCTTCGAGGGACGGTTCAGCGCTTGACAATTGCGTCATCTCATTTAAAATTGAGTAGTCATCGTACGCATCCTCTTGAAAGAACAACAAACGAATATAGTAATGTATGAATGTATACATACATGAAAGTAGATCAATTTAAGTACGAGTACCTACCAGTTCTGATGTGGACGTCGATGGACACGATTGTGTCATTTCGGAAGACTCCAAAAACAAAATTTCACTTTGATGAGGCCACGATGCTATCGCAATTTCGCTTGTCTCTTAGCCTGATTTTCTGGCTCGAAATTTGCCCATATGAGCTTTAAAATGGCTACGAAGTAATTGCCATTTAAGACGCGCCTTGATATCGTCAACACTCTCAATATTTAAATTGGCCGCCGACTGTTTCCAGGAATCAATTTTGGACTTCGGAGTTTTGTACTCCTTCCGACCACTATACCAAAGGACAGGATTTTCCTGAACAGCTGCAATTAAAGCAGACTCTGTTTGACGGTCCCAGGAAAATAATATTTTTCTGCTCTTATTTTTTGTGAAACCGTGGGTGTTTTGTTTCTGGCCTCAATATCGGCTTCACCGTCGTTGCCACTAATTTTGTAAAACAGAAACAAAACGAAAATTTAATTTTAACTTGTTCAACGATGCAAACGTGTCATGTGGAAAATCAAGTAATGTCATCCATGGGACCTTGTCATTCGGATGACACGCAGTCAAAAAAATTGTATCATCCAGTCCCAATAGATCACCGCTATCGGCAGAGAAATCGTGCCATCTGGTATGTCATCCGGTTGACACGTTCAATGACATGCCGGATGACAGGCGATCATACGGGTTGACCACTTTAAGACAAATTCGACGTCTTAGTGACGTCAGGATGTCGTCCATATGACAAGTTTGGATGACCGTCTGATCGCACCTTAACAAGAAATTTATTCGCAGGTCCATTTTTCCTGCTGTTGGAAAACGGCAGACTTGACGCTAGCTAACGTACAGTAAAGCCGGATTACATATCCTCCGAAATACGAGCTAAAAACTGAACTTTTACACATTGCTTTCTTTACTGGCTGTTAAAACTCATTTTGTATACTTTAAAAGTACACGAGAAAGACAGTCAACAACTCAACATTTCTAACTCCATTGCAGTCAATAGCAATAGAGTTCACAGATATCGATTATAATTCCGACGTTGCCAGGTCCTTGATATGAACCCGAGAAAATTCTGTGTACTAGAATACACAAACCGCATATCGGGATTTAAGTATAATACGAATTAGGAATAGGAGTACACCAAAGCAGTTCTCAAAACCTGTTACTTTTTAATGTTGTGTATGATTGAGGTAGCAAATTATCCCAGAACGAAGGAAAAACGACAGCGCCGAAAATGGAAATACTACGAAAGTCTGCTGTAACAAGATATGGCCTTATAAAAGTACCCTTTCGCAGAAGTTTCAACGTAAAGTATTGGGGTAGTGCATATTGTAAATGAGCTGCCTTTGGCATGCCCAACAAAAGTCGTCAGAAAATTTTGTCAAAAGCGCCAATGAAATTTAAATTTAAGACAAGGTTCGAAGAAGGGCCTAAGAGAGTAATAAGCGGATCACTGAAATGTAAAAATATCATCAAACTCTTGACCTCACTAATAAGGTGAGATGCTAAGCTAAGATACAGCCTTAGAAAACATTGATTGTGGTATTTATGTAATAGGTTTCTAAAAGAAGAAAGTACAGAAAGGCGGTGCCAGTTTTGAGGATAAAACTCAGTAACCACCGAGCCAAAATAAACCTCAGGGTACACGGACGTGCTATGAACACCTCTGTTTTTTCTTTTGTGGATCAGCAAGAAAGTTGCTGACTTATTACTGACGATGGCAAGCATTTGTTTGGTCTGCGGGTAACTTGGAGAGTCGTACCATCTCCAGTTATTCTTTTGTGAAACCAAACTTCCGATTGATGTCCTAACCCAGGTCACAGGCAGTCCTTACGCAGATCTCGAAAACTCTTCTTTGATGTGTACCTAGTATGTCATCGGCGATTTCATTTCTCGTGAATCCATTCTGATCTGAGACTCTCACAACATTCAGTAGTGTAGTACTGTAGGTGTCGCTACAGTTGCAGATGCTTTCCCTCACAGATCGATTTTTACCCAATATAGTTCGTTGCCATCAGAAATATTTATATCTTCGCTTTTCTAATGAGTTTTTGTCTTCCGGAGAGATTTAGCTAGATTTGTGATACGTTCATACCTTCTAAGTCCTTTGCAATGAAAACGGGCGATACAAACGTACCGATCGAAAAGAAAATCTAAGGAATATATGGTACGGGATAGTTGAATCCCTTGTACCCACAATCAAAGGGGAATACTGTGTTAAAGGCTTCGAGCGAACTGTTATCATACCAACCTTTTGGTCAATATACAAACTAAACCGCATTCATTTGGGTATCCATTCTGACGCCCACGCAGCTAGCCCACAATGGTTTGAAGAAAATTCCTCAAATTCAAATAACCATCTTTTTCTAGACCACCTACGAGAAAGTCCCATGTCCAAGGGCATTAACTGTCAGCGTGTGTCTCTAGAAATCTACATATTTAACATTTCTTTGAAAAAGAAAATTATAATAAAGACGAAAATCGTTTGAATAAAAATCCGCATCAATAGCACCTACCAGCAGACAAATGTCCGATGTCAGTATTTTGATAAAGGATTACGATTATAATATGTATTTTCGCAACGTAAATTTTCCTCATATCCAATTACATGTCCACAAAATCGTATAGCCTAGAAAAAAAGCTGAAAAAAGTGCCAAAAGGACGAATAACGAATACTTTTTATGGGAAAAAATAAGTCTAAGACAGGTAATTTGAATACCTTTGGCTGCTCGTGGCATATACTTTTCGTCTTTACCTGGCTTTTCGTCGAAGCATTTAAAACGAGTTCATGTGTGTACACTTGGCCTGCAGTAGTGCGAGAAATATATGTATATAAAAAAAAATATAAAAAATTTATTAAGAAGGTAGGTGAGGTTATCCTTTCTTCTTGAAGCGCCAGTGAGTGAGCATTTTGCATTTTTTTTCAAGAGTTCCTTTGAAATGGTAAATTATGTAATGGCGTAGTTAAAACGTAATTTGCTTTGTATTCCGTAACGTGTGCCGTACTCATATTGGAAGGATTTGGATGTTTAGGATATTCCTTGTGAGAGCAAGGATATGGTGAACTTTGCTGCTGATGAATGAAAGTCTTTGTTTTTTTTTCAGACTTTGAACCTAAATACTCGAAACTCGAATCTTATTGCCACCTTGGTGCAGTGATTAATTGTACTATTGTATTAGACGTTATAACTCATCAGTTATGCTTCAAGTCATTCAGTTTTCTCATTTTTATCATTTTTAGACTCCGGCAAATGTGCAAGTAAGATCATCTCCAGCTCCGATTAAGAGTCAGCAGTCAAATGGGATGCAAAGTCTATATTGAAGATGTCCTAGCCGAGTCTACTTAAGGATGTAGAAAACCCATAAAAAGCTGAAATGAATTCCAACTTTTTGCCATCAATGCATCAAGAGACTGCACGACAAAGGACAAATGGAAGGAACCTCCTCAGTAAGTATAGAAGTAGATAACATTATCCAGTCATCATTGAGCAATCATTTTATTATTGATGACGTAGGAGGCATCCTCTAAAAAGCAGGATAGCAGAAGTTACAGCAGTCTGTAACATTGCCTTTCAGATTAGTCTTAACTGCTCTGTTTGAAGTGCTTCACGCAAATATATGTAAAGATATGGTTTACGGATGGTAACCATCTCCGAATGTATATTTCCTTTAATTAGCTAACGTACTTTCTCAATACGATGGCGCTACAGTGAGGGGTGGACTGTATTGCACCTCAAATAATAGGACTCCCTAGCTAGCGCACTAGCTGTGTAATAGTCTTTAGTTGATTATGGTCTCATGCGCACCATCTACGGCGAGGTACTTCTCACCAAAAACGAGCACTGGGGTGATGGAATTTTATTAGTGACTTTGGACAAAGCCAAATCAAAAACAGCGATTGGTATCGGTATCAGCCCGCTGAATTCTGCCAATGATGTCAATATTATCATATGTAAGTGGTTATGCAGATAAACTCCGCCTGGGTGCTTGCATGCACCTGGCACTGAAGTATTCTGCGGTCGCAAGGACAAGAGGAGTAGATTTCAGTTAAAAGTGCCTAATTTAGTGGTAGAACAGAAAGTGTCGATGGATGCATGGAACGTCTTGTAAAGTGGCGCAGACTGAATCCGAGTATTTCATCCTCACGTCAAAAGAACAACGTAGATTTAAGCGTACGCTAAAAAAAGGTTGCGACCATGGAAAGGATTTATACAGCGTATTTATGCAACGACGAGAAGTTAAAGCCAGCTTTTTGCGGTGCTAGTTTTGAAGCCTGTGGGTTTTGAGTGTTGGTGCGGATGCTTCCCCTAGATGAACAACAACTTTTTTAAATTAAACGAGTAATATGGGTAAGAGGCGATGCTTGTCGTGGAGGAAAATCTTCCGAAGCCACATATCACCACACAATTCCACCAAGAACAGTGATAGATAGCGAAAGAATACTGACAACTCTTGTGGCAAAAACAAACAACTCAACACAAAGATCGAACGATAGGGGTATCGTCCATCTGGCCTTGGAATAAAACAATGAATGCAAGAGCTGTAGTACCAGTAAGCGGAGAAGCTGTACCGGCAACTGCAATAAGAACACCACAGGATGATCAGTACTCGAGCAGGACAAAAGCCCGAAAGATACACCAGATGGTCGCCTTCATCAGGGTGCCGTACGACAGAGATGAGAATAAAAAAGTGTTATACGAATGGTTCTTAAACTGAATCGGGAGTGGAAGCTGCTATACACAGACCAAACAAAAACGTAGGAATTGCAATGGGAGAAGGTCGTAGTGTATTTCAGGCAAAACTATATGCCATCCAACATCCATATATTCACGTATAGTCAAGCAGCTATAATTGCCTAAGCCCGCATATCTTTGACTTCAAATTAGTCATATAGTCCTTTAAAAACCTCCAAAAACTTAGCTTAATGGTCAAAATCAAATAAAGGTGGGTTCTTGGTCATGAGGGCATTGATGGTGTTGAAAAGGCTGATGAACTGGCCAAAACCCCCTAAATCAGCTGTCAATTTTGTTACCAAAAGCTGGAAACACTTCAAATACATCTCTCGAAACAGCTGAACACATTTTATGTAAATGTCTTGAGGGCTTCCTCAACAGAAGTAGAAGGAATATTTTCTTTAGGAAATAATTTGACACCAATGAATTGATGAATTTCTCTGCAGGGGGCGTTGTTAATTTCATTCAGAGGGTAGAAAACCTACATACACTGTCTATTGAATCGTGCTTAACTACCTTCTGCTCGACAGCCCATACAGGCGTTTAATAAATACCTTTGGAGCTTCATCTGTGATACTTTGCTACACGTTTTGCGACTTTATGTGCCAAATGATTAATATAACCACTCGTAGAATTACAATCTTCCTATAACGCTACTAGTTCCGCTATCTTTGATGCACCATCTTACGATTCTTCGATGCTAAAGGAGGGCAAATTCGACAAATTTCACAACGATGACTATCCAAGGTATTGCCACCCTATTTATCACCCAAAGATGAGTGAAGAGACAAACTCTTCAAATGTTAAACGACGACTTGGACGGATTATGCTGCAAAATCATGAGGAATCTTAATTTCAATATCAAATATTATGATCCTGTACCAAATGGCGTACAAACATGAAGTCGCAGCAAACAGCCAAGAGATTCTTTGAGCTGACTTTAAACTAAGCATTGGTTGACAGATGGTCGAAAAGTTTGATGCTGCTGTGCTTCTAAAATATGGTCGGTTGGTCAAACCTTACCTCGTGAAGACAATTCTATTCTCAAGTATGCTATACTTACAATAGGATCCACTGCGTCAATCACGGAGAATAGCAAAAGAATTTAGAAGCAATCGGGATAGCCAGGTCACTTGAGATGAACCAAATTCAGCTGAAATTGATTAACCCCTGCGGTATTGACGTCCTAGGCCCCCAAAGCCTGATAGATCCCAAGAAGAAGAATAACAGCTCTTCTAACACCGTGAGTCATGAGTCTATGACAAATATGTCCAAAATGCCAAATAAACCAGATATAAACCAGATAGATAGGCAGAAATTTGTACTACCTTTGAATTATTAAATAAACTGTCTATACATTCAAAATTTTCTAATTCTGGTTCTAAATCCTGGCCTCAATTCAATTTAATCTCTTACCAACTAATTACCCGCACATAGATTCGTATGTAGGGACTTTCTATCTTTGTGCAAGGCGGCGCAAAAATTGCAAATAGGTTTTATATTTTAATGAAGTTGATTGTAGTATAATACATATGTCTAACTACTCGAGAACGTTAAATGATTGTAGCACTTTTTGCAACGACTCCAATTGGAAAAAAACCGCAGGGTCGCCCGCGCTAGCCTCGAAGAGTTTGTCCCAAAGTAGCTGTATCGTCGAAAATCGCACAACTTATACCCCAGATACTCAAAAGAACCCTCAAATATCTTCCACTTCAAGTCTGTTTCATGACAAGCTACGTAATAAGGCACCAACAGATGGGATTTATACCGAATTTCGGTGAAGAACTTGAAGATGTTATCTAACTGCAGCATAGTATTAATTGCAAGAAGAAAGTTCGAAGAAACTCTCTGCGACATTATATAGGTATAACGAGGTCTGAGAGTAACCCAGGAATAGTGCCTCACGGACGGGCTAAACATCAATCCGGCTAAGACCACGATAGTGCCATTCACAAAGAAAAGGAAACTTTAAAAACTCAAAGAAATCCGATTGACTGGCACGAAACTTCCACTCTTGGCTATTCCAAGAGATGACAGCATTAAGACATACAACTTTGAAAAGAATTTCTTAACGAAGCTCAGCAACAAGAAAGAATGGAGCGATGAATCCACTATCTATGGACTGAGAAACCACACGATCAAGTGGTATACGACGGCTTGAGAACTGACGAAGGAACTGATGCAGGAGTGTTCGGGTTAAGAACGAAACACCATGAATCCATGGGCAAAAGTACCAACATCTTTCAAGCAGAAGTATGCGACATAGACGGATGCGTTCGAATCAATATCGAAAAGAATTACAGAAACGAACATAGCAATGGACTCTTCTGTCATTAAATCCAAACTTGTATGGGAATGCCTACCAAGGCTCAACAAATTGAGCAAGAAAAACAGAGTATCTGTCTGCTGGATACCAGGCCATGTGGGCATCACTGGCAACGAGGCGGCGGACTCTCTAGCGAGAAAAGGGGCAGTAGAATCCTTCATAGGACCTGAACCATTCTGCGGGATAGGGAAACACACCCTACGCGAAGAATTCAAAGAATTCAGGAAATCGGAAAAAGGGAAAAGGGCTAGAACCTTTCGGGATCTTCAAGGTCTGAGACAAGCCAAAAAACTCTTAGGAGATTACAGTCTCAAAAAATTTAAAGCATGTGTCAGACTTAGCAAAAATAACCTACGCATCCTAAGTGGTTTTCTAAAGGAGCATTGCAAACTCAGGGAACACCTAAGGAAAATAGGGATATCAGATGAAGGTTTCGGCAGATTCTGCAATGATTCCACAGAAACTCCAGAACACATACTGGAATATTGCAGGGCACTGACCCAAAAAATATTTAAATATTTGGGAAAATACCAAATTCAAGGAAAGGATTTACCAACCACGGATCCACTGCTGATTCTCTGATTCATAAAATAAACTGGTCTGGATGACGTGCTCTAAGTAGGTTTTCCTTGCCAAGGCCAAAGCCGGAGCATAAACACTCCAACATAATTCCTGGTGAATTAAGCTGTGAGGGGGCTCTGGAAGAGGGAGCAAACCTCTCCAAGGTATAAGTAGGGGGTACAATAGATCACAAGGTCGCAGTGCACTACACCCTTTATTTTATTATTATTATTATTATTATAACCTAACTGCAAGCTGCCAATCATGTGCAAATTACATCCAGTACCGTCCAAATCTCGACTACGATGATGGGCGAAGTAAAATTGTTGCTTCTGCGCCGTTTTGGTGAAGATGATCCTGTTATTGACACTGTTTAATGCAAGGAAAGGTTGACTGATATTTACCGAGTCGTCGGGCTTTTTGTTGCCACAAGCTGACTTATTAGGTTGGAAGAATATTTGGTTCTAGTTTGTTGTTGTAAACAAGCGTTTTTCGGTAGCTTGGATTGAGTTTTTTTTCAATTTGCACCCACCTGCGGCCTTGAGCAAAATCGCCCGATTTGAACAGTCTAGAACTCTTTCCTGTGGGCTTACTAAAACGAAAAACCTACAGGTCCTAGCAGTTCTAAACGAGAATATTCGATAAGGAATAGAGAATTAATCACCAGAAGACTAAGGACAAGTCATGGAGTTTGAACTCCACTCCAACTCCAACTTATTGTTTATGTTGTTATCACTTTTTAATCCAACCCCTCTCTTATTAAATACATAAGCAAAAATCTGTACAAAGTCCTCTCAAAATCAATACCCATTACCCGATCAATCACTATCCTTTTGAATGACGTCATCTAACTGACAAATATTTGAATTCCAAACTACCAAAACATGTCATATTAACACATAGCAATGTTTCCTCTCTTACCTATGACTATTGATCAAAATTAGGGTACCGACAAGCTTCTTTTGTTACTGTAAGCACCTTAACCCATATCTCATTCATTAGCAAGAGTTACATACACATATATGTACGTACCTTCCTCTGACAGACAAATATCCTTCCATAACCTCTGTAACAAAATATCAATAATACGAAGTACCCAAAAGTTAGAACTCGGAACCCATCTCTTGTTTCTATAGTACATAAACTCCAATGACTTTCATATAGACATGTCGGAGCAATAATTAACGTTAAAAATGTCCTGGCAATTCATCTTGGATTTTCTTATATGTTAATTTGAAAGTCTCCCTTCCGCCAGTTGACACCAGTATCCTGCTTCTAATGAATGAAAGCCTGGAAACAGCGAATGACTTTACACCATGTCATAGTCAGATTATGTTGTCTAATTTACAAGTCTAATTAATCATTCAGTGTCACACGCATCCCAAAGGATGCTATGTAGCTACTTAGAGGTGTGAAAATCAATAACCGATTAAAATTATTCCACGTCTACTCGTATTACACAAATTTTGGATTTTATTTCCTTCTCATTAGATTTGAAAAAAAAAAAAAATAAAAAAAAATTGGTTACATACCCGTCCATAGCGACTTGTTGCCAGGAGTCAAGAAGAACTGACTTTTGTCATGAAGATAAAACTATTACGGCTAATTAAACATAATGGGATAAATAAGTTTCAAAGCAAATAACAGTAACGGCAGAATTGCCAGTCTTGCGAAGATGGAGTTGAAAGGAATTCAACCAAACAGCACTGGCTCTAAGGATACTCGGAATGTCCTTCCTCATGAATAATTCATAATTGTTTCGTAAGATTTGTTTTGCTTCTGTTTAGATGGGTGCTGGCTGCCTGAAATATGTTCTCCATGTCTTTCAAGAAAAGCGCAAAGTGGCAGGAAAATTTAATTAGAAAATAACTTACTTAAAAATAGAAGAACGAAAAGACGAAAACTGAAGAAGTAAACATGACAGTGCTATAAAGAATTTTTATAAAACGGTTAGGAGGAGGAAAGTGTGAGTAGGTATCACCATGTGGCTTGAGTTGGAGACGGATTTTTAGTTTACACGCTCTGTGCAGATTGTGATTTTCATCCCAATAATGGTCGTGATTTCAATTTAAATAAAAGCATTTAAATTCCTCCTTAGAATTTAGGTAATCATGACCGATGGGAACTTTGTTCATTTGGTTTAGGAGAAGAGGATTCAGGACGTGAACAATGAACTCGTTTAGTTTAAATTTGTAGTCCCGGTTTTAACCGATCTGAAGGTATTAATAATGTTGTTTTTTCTAAACATACGAGCATGTCCGTATCACTAATGCGTTATCATGGTGCAAAATCCACGAGTTGTCTGCCCACAATTCTGGTCTCTTTCGGCGAATTGCTTCACGCAAACGTCTCATAACGGCCAAATAATACTCTTTGTTTACTGTCTGGCCTTCTGGAAAAAATTCATGATGCACTACACCGTTGTAATCCATGAAAACCGTGAACATTGCCTTCTTTTTTGACTGAAAACGACGTGGTTTTTTTTGGACTCGGTAAACGCTATTCACTTGCCTGATGTCTGGATGGCGTGTCGTACTCATAAGCCCACTTCTCGTCTCCAGTACTGATCCCTTTGATGAATGTGGAATCGGACTCAGGCTCGCAAATCATCTCCTCTTAGACGTCAACACGGTCTCTTTTTTGCATGAAATTGAGGTCTTTTGGCACCAACCCAAATCATTAACCAAAATGTCTTGGACGGATCCATAGGCAATGTTCGTCCTCCGCTATCTCTCTGATGGTTAATTCGGTTATTGTCCAACATTTCTTTTACTTCATCAATGTTTTCGTCGGTTTTCGATGTCGATGGTCTGCCACTGCGTTCATCATCTTCGATTGACTCACGACCACTTTTAAACAGCTCGTGCCATTGGTAAACGACCGTTTTCTTTAGAGAATCGTTGACCAGACACTTTTCCAACATTTCCAACATTCGCGCACCATTAAATCCGTTTTTTTTATGCAAAATTGAATACAAGTTCGTTGTTGTAAATCGTAAAAAATCGCCAAACACACTGAGATAGATGTACTCTTGGCTACGTAACTTTTGCAAATGTCAAGCTATGACGCTAAGATTTAGAGGGAATATCAACAACAGATGTACCAACTCGACAAAAAAAAAACAGAACTCAAATCGGTGGTTATTCCGGGAACTTTTTGATCACGGTAGTATAATTTTTCGTGTATTAACCAAATGAATGAAAGGTTCGGTAGGATTTGTTCTTTCATATTTGGCATGGAACAAAGCCAAACAAAAACAATTCAATCTAAAGATACGTGATTTCCCTAGAAATATCATATTGTTTACAAGTTCACAAGTTCACAAGTTCACAAGTTTAATTGCCGATTTCGCACATAGATGTCCTTCCTTGGCCAGATTTTTAATGGCTTCTGTCAATGAAATATTTTTTTTTCCTTTTGATATTTGTTAGCTGTCAGTCTTATTTCACTTCAGAAGCAAGTTGCTCGTATTTTTGTGAAATGGTATAACTTTGGCGGCAAAAACGAGCATTTTTGTCATATTTTACTTTTATGTTTCCGTAAAGGAAAGAACGGAGCCCAAGCTGCTACAAGTTACGTGATATGTGTGGTGAAGAAGCCTTAAAAAAAAGACAGTGTCGGAATAAGTTTGACAATTTTGTTCTGGTGCTTTTTTAGTGAAAGATGAACAACGATCAGGTTGACCATATGAGCTTAATGATGATCAAATTAAAGCCATAATCGAGTCGGATCGTCTTGTAACTGTACGAGAGACAGCAAACAAGTTAGATGTATCACATACAGCGATTGAGAAACGTTTAAAACGTAAGAATCTCGTTAAAAAGCTTGATAATTAGGTTCCACATGATTTGAAAGAAATCCATTTACTGAAGGTCATCAGCGCTTGCAATTTGCATCTTAGACGCAATGAATCCGGCCCTCTTTTTAAATGAATCATCACTGATGGTTAGAAATGGATTGCTTCAGTAACTTCAATCGAAACCGATCATGAAGCAGACTTGATGAGCCAGCACGATCCAATTCGAAAGCTGATATCCACCAAAAGAAGATTTTGCTCCCAATTTGGCGGGATTTGAAAGGTGTGGTGTATTTTGAGCTACTTTCAAGGAATCAAACGATCAATTCGGATGTATACTGTCAACAACTGGACAACTGGACAGATCAAATCCAGCAATCAACGAAAAACGACAGGGATTGATCCATCTAAAAGGTATGATTTTACACCAGGACAACGGCAGGCCACATACATCTTTGTTCACTCGCCAAAAATGATTGGAGCCTGGTTGATGACTGACATTACATCCACCATAAAGGCCGGACACTGCTCCATCAGATTACCAATTATTTCGATCTTGGGAAAACTTTTTTTTTATAAAAAAAAATCGACAATTACTTAGTTGCCAACCCAAAGGCTTATAAAGGGTAGGCCATATGTTGGGATCTTTTATAAAACGCTATCAAAAAAACCAATGTTCAATATTTGTCAATGTTTTTTATCACGTTGTTGGGATGAGTAAACCTTTCTTAATAGTTAAATTGGCAAGCTTGGCAGTTGACCATCCATCCATCAACCCAATTTTTCAATAAATTCTCGATGGTTTTGGGATCTTTTCCACGAAGAGTTAGACCAATATTTTTCTTGGGTGCCTGGATAGTCTATGGTTCAATATCCATACGCATAAATTTTTAATAAATCCGTGGTGGCCAAGCAACATCACCAAATCAACTGATTTGAAGATTATCGAACAAGCTGTGAAATAAATCGATTACTGGAAGGCTTGTGTGGCACATATCCCCCTCTAGCTGGAACCAAATCCCCAATTTCTGGTCATAAGAAAAAGGTTATCATGCCCCGGTACCGTTCTCCATTACTTGCAACGTTTCTTATTGTTTAGAAGAAAAATTGGCCTAAAATACAGTCTAAAAACTGCACCAAACAGTCATTCGTTCAGTATGCATTGACTGCATACTTTCTGAGTCCCAGATATGAAAATGTTGCTTGTTTACGTGGCCGCCTCATCTGAGAAGATGAATTTTTGAGTAAAATTGTTGCCAGTTTCGAGCTGCTCAAAGGCCCAAACGGAGAAGCTATAACGAGCTTAGTTGTTATTTTGCTCCAATTTCTAAATCAATAAGACCTTGTTAGCGAATAATCCTAGATCTTTATTCAAAATTCTCCTCGCACTAGTCGACTGACATTCAATTCCTAAGATCTGTCCCGACATTCCCTGTTGAGGGCATAGCAAAAACATAAGAATATGTTTGATTATCAAGCAGCAAACCAGTCTCACAAACTTGTGTACACCAGCTCCAGTTGATGCTTCATTTCGATCAAAATTGCTTTTCAAAATTCGAACTGTTTCGGCAACACAGCATCCACTTTAAACGTAAAATTGTAATATTTCCCAAGTTTGTTCAATTATAAATTAATTAATTTGATACCGCGAGAAGTTCCTGCCAATTTATTGAGCATATACTCGGAAGAACTGTCAGTGTCAAAATAATATAGAATACAAAAATATACCATAAAAGATGGCCAACCTTTTCACTTGACACCTTTCGACATAGTTGCACAACAAACTTGCTACTAGCCCCCAAGTTTGGTTCTTTAATTTTATCGAGTTCAACCTTATTGTTTTCAAGCCCTGAATTTACTTCAAAATTTTATGCAAAGACAGAATGAAAGCATGTATTTTCATCGAAGATATTTCTTACTCCGTTCCAGAGTTGTAAAAGAATGCAATCTTTCAGTAATGCATTCCGTGAATTCACGGCAGGTACTTCATGTTTTAGAATTCATTCAATTGATTTCACTTTTGAACTTCAGCTTAAAATATTAAATCACCATTCAAATTTGAAGTCTTTTATTGCGGCAATCATTTGAACCAATCAAGAGATTTGAAGTTACTGGAATGACATCTTTGCGACTGCACAGCATTCCTTGAAGTCACATTGAAATCACTTGCAATCACTTACAGTCATCGGCATTCAATTGAAGTCTTTAAGACTTCACTATTTCTTTGAAGCCTTTAAGACTTCCCACGAATTTCCTTGAAGTCTTTGTAACTGCTACATTTTGTGGAAAAAACAAACTGCCTTTGAAAAATTTAATATGTATTACATGGTTTCCAATGAATTCAAAATCTGAAAATGTTATCCACGAATTTTCTGCCCACAATTCTGGTCTCTTTCGGCGAATTGCTTCACGCAAACGTCTCATAACGCCCAAATAATAATATTTGTTTACTGTCTGGCCTTCTGGAAAAAATTCATGATGCACTACACCGTTGTAATCCATGAAAACCGTGAGCATTTCCTTCTTTTTTGACTGAAAACGACGTGGTTTTTTTGGACTCGGTGAACGCTATTCACTTGCCTGATGTCTGGATGGCGTGTCGTACTCATAAGCCCACTTCTCGTCTCCAGTACTGATCCCTTTGATGAATGTGGGATCGGACTCAGGCTCGCAAATCATCTCCTCTTAGACGTCAACACGGTCTCTTTTTTGCATGAAATTGAGGTCTTTTGGCACCAACCCAAATCATTAACCAAAATGTCTTGGACAGATCCATAGGCAATGTTCGTCCTCCGCTATCTCTCTGATGGTTAATTCGGTTATTGTCCAACATTTCTTTTACTTCATCAATGTTTTCGTCGGTTTTCGATGTCGATGGTCTGCCACTGCGTTCATCATCTTCGATTGACTAACGACCACTTTTGAACCGCTCAAGCCACTGGTAAACGACCGTTTTCTTCAGAGAATCGTTGCTGAAACGTTCCAACGTTCGCGCACCATTAAATCCGTTTTTTACAAGTTCGTTGTAGAAAATTTAAATTCATTTCTAAAATTGTAAAAAATCGCCAACACACACAGATAAAGATGTACTCTTGGCTACGTAACTATGTCAAGCTACGAGTATGACGCTGAGATTTAGAGAGGGAATATCAATAACAGATGTACCAACTTAACAAAAGACACAGAACTCAAATCGGAATAATGAGAGCGCTACCCGGTGGTTATTCCGGGAAATTTTGAATTTTTCAAAGGCAGTTTTTTTTCCAGTAGCAGTTTCAAAGAATTCAATGAAATTTGTGTGAAGTCTCAAAGACTTCAAGGAAATTTGTGGGAAGTCTTTAAGGCTTCAAAGAAATAGTGAAGTCTTAAAGACTTCAATTGAATGCCGATGACTGTAAGTGATTGCAAGTGATTTCAATGTGACTTCAGAGAATGCTGTGCAGTCGCAAAGATTTCATTCCAGTGATTTCAAACCTCAAGATTGGTTCAATCAAAGACTTCAAATTTGAATGGTGATTTAATTTTTGAAGCTGAAGTCCAAAAGTGAAGTCATGAATTCAAAATCAGAATTTATGAATCCTATTGAATAACATTCTCAAAAGATTTAATTCTTTTACATCTCTGCTTCGTTCATAGTTCACAAATCAGCTTTTACAACTGATTTACAAGATCGTCCTCTTCCATATGTTCTGCACTTAAAGTAAGTATTTCGGAAGGCATTCTTCTTCATAAATAACTTTAATGGTGCTACTAGCCGGAGAAGTGTAAGACGAAGCGTTTACACTTATAAGAAAACATTTTTATTAATCAATTATTATATACTATACAGTCTCCAATAATTTCTTCAGCTGTCTTCTAACATTTTACTAGCTTGTGGATTCGGTTTTCAGAGATACTGTTTGGTTTTACTTCAAAAAAGCAAATTTCTTTCCATTTAAACCGTTCGGAAGAGACCAAAATAGATGAAAATCTAAAGGGGCAAGATCTGGAAATACAGTGAATGCTGGAAGATTTCCTATTCTATCTCTTTCAGTTTTGCAGCAGCGTTTGTCAAGAGACATGTGGGCTGGCGTTATCATGATGGAAGATGATGCCTTTTCGATTAGCCAAAACCGGATGATTTTCTTGAACAGTCTCATTAAGCTTAGAAAGTTGCTTACTTATTCTACTTATTCGCCATGATTGTTTCGCTAGGTGAAAGAAGCTTAAACAAGTTATACCCTTGGAATCCCACTAAACAGATTGCAGTATATTCATTGGATGCTTGTTTTTAGCTCTATTTTCTTAGACCGTTCGTGTACAGAATCCATTTCATGGCCACAGAGACGCGGTCAAGCTTGTTTTCGTCAACAAGATTTTTTAAATGGCGCGAAATGCTGGAAAATAACCATTAGTTTCATTAGTTGAAATTTTCGGATTATTGCTTTTTAGAGGTTCCAACACTCACTCCTTTTCGAAACTCTTACAGCATTATCTGATGAAGGTGTAACTTTTCGTTCTTCATTTTATAACTGATTTTGTTCAAACACAATTTGACTCAATTAACCCGTCTAGGGTTCTAACAATAAAATGACTTCTAATGCCATTTCCTATCCACCTGTATATATTGTGAGAAGTTCATTAAACAAACAAAATTTGCATCATATAGCCACGTATGAAGATAGGGCACGAACTTCGATCCAATATACGAAGTGTGTTTAAAAAGTTCTCAGCCTAACCTAGATTGGGTGATAAAATGTGAATAAATTTATTTTCGTTCAATTATTTCATATTTAAGCTTGGTGTTGTGTCAAGTTTCGTTACAGTTGGTCGCATAATTATTTTTCTATGGTTTTTAGTTTGAACGAATCTGCTTCTATCTCAAAAAAATGGAAAAAAAACCCGAAATAGACCGGTGATTAAATATTTTGTCAAAAAGAATATGACACTAAGTCAAATAAACGAAGAATTTGATAACACATTGGGAATAATCTGCGTCTTCGTATTCCATGGTTAAAAAGTGGGCAGCTCTGTTTAAACATGGCAGAGACAGTGTCGAAGATGATTCGAGGAGCGGTAGGCTGTTGACATCTATCACTTCAGAAAACGTCGAAAAAATCCATAAAATAGTTTGAGAAGACCAAAGATTTAAAGTGCGGGAAACAACTGATACTATAGAGATTTCAACTGAGCGGGTGCTCAATATGTTTCTTTGTTTCTTAACCGAAGAACAAAAATTTAATCGGGTTGACATTTCTAAAGAGAATCTTGCATTATTTCGAAGGAATACTTACGATTTTTTGATAAGATTCATAACCACTGATGTTACCTGGATTCATCACTAAATTCCTGAAACAAAAGAACAATCGAAACAATGGAAACAAAGCGGTTCTCCTCGGCCAGGACATGTGCATCGTCCGGAGGGCAAGCTGTTATAAGTCAATGCTATGCTAGTTTTCTTTAGATGAATTAGCTCAAACCATTCTTTTTCACCAGAATCACCAGAGTCAGGCTATAACCTGTTCCTTTATTTAAAAAACCACTTGGCTGGACGAAAATTTTAAAAGGATCATTGCAGACTCTGTTAAATGATATCTGCAAATCATGAAGGAGATTTTTGGATCATCTATGTATACGAGTATCTTTATTAGTATTAATCAAATTGTATATCGACTTGACTCTCCCAAAGCTCGCTAATATATTTTCATTATACGAGGCATCAGTCTAACTGATCGGTGAAAAAAAACACAAAAATTCGCCAGCTATTTAAATTTAAGAATTGCGTTTGTCGTCTACACCTTCTTCGGAGATTATCTGGTCGAGTACAAGTCCGCAGTTCACTCATAATGGGTGTGTGAAAATCACAGATACAATAAGACTCGAAACAGACTTGGTGCAATTTGACAAATTACCCTTACACTGTATATTTTTGGGTGGATACTAGCTTGTCTGGGCGACATAGACGTCTTAATGATATAAATTTTTATGTATGTATTCCAGGCCCATGATCTAACGATTTTGTCAATAATGCTTAGGAATGATCCAACATATACATTTTTCAATGAAGTCCACTTTCATTTCAATATCAATAAGAGCTTAGTTGGGATATTATTTCAAAAAAGGTATGGCCATGTGCGAATTACTGTCCATAATTGGCTTTCATATTATAAATTTGGTTTACTTAGAGATACTTTTGGAAAGCTACAACACTTCATCATCCGGAAAGTTATTATTTTCATATCACTAAAGGAAAATCCTTTGAAGGTGCGAGACATACCATAGTCATATCACTGAAAATTCTTATCGAACGAAAGCAATGACGCAAGTCCTTGTGAACTTGGGAGCATTTTCTTGATTTGCATCAGATTTTATTCTCTACTTTGGAAAATGTAATAATAAACGCAAAAATCCTCTTTGACGTTTATTCAATTCACAAAACCCTTAGTGGGTCGTAGCTATAAAAAGTGCTGAATATTAACTACCTATCATTACAAAAAAGTAAAGGTTGGATGGATATATGAGGATACACAACTTTTTGTGAACAAAATTAAATTTGAGCTACCTTAACAGAGGCTTAATTTACATTTTCTGTAATATCTTTTAAAAGCGGACACAAGGGTTAAAGTCTTAGAGAAATTGAAATAGTTGATTGGGTGGCAGGGTTGATAAAAAATTTGAGCAAGAAGTCTTTCTGTTTTTCTTAGAATACAACAGTCTTCATTTTATACAATACAATATGTATATAATACCGCGTTTCTGAACTTCCTATCTTTCCCTGCAAGTAACTTGTGAGAGTACTAATCGATGAGGTCTTTAGAAGCAAACGTTCTACGACTCAAAAAGTTTTGCAAGAAACGCATAAGGCGGAAGTCTGATTACACAAGATCTGGGTTTTACGATGAATGCAGCGACACATTCTTACCAAGCTGCAACAATTGTCCCTGTGTATTACTGTGCTACTACTGTTACATTACGTTACGATTGATCAGATTGGGACGTTTCTGTGCTATGGCAACAATTAATTTCTGTAGCTGCTCACAGTAGACATCGGGATTAATCTCGTTGAGCTTTGGAAGAAGCTCATAGAAGACTGGTCCCTTTAAAAACTACTATATTCACAGTATCTCCTTTTTTCGACCGACATTGTTGTAGACAATCAATATTTTTTTCGAGTTTCGTAACCAATTTAAGCGGTGCCCAAATATCTAGCTTCCATACGTTCGAAGCCAAGCAATTTAAAATGGCCATGAATGCTTCTCATGCACACTCATATCTTGGTAGCAAGCTACTGAACTTTGTTAAATGCCAACTAAATACTCGTACGAGTACCAATGCTTCAATTTTATTGTCACCAATTTCAGAAGGCCTACCGAAGGGAAGAACATCTTCAACTGGAAAATCACCAAAATGAAATTAGGGGAATCAGTTCTGGCACTGAACCTCTTTTGAGTTGGCCAGAAGAGCTAGATGACGAGCTTCTGAAGTCTATGGCGTAGTCCAGAAGAAAGAGCAGCAAAACATCTAAGAGATTGCCATCACCCACTCAATATGTTACTGTCAATGTGCTGGGATCCTAAGGAGATTATCCAATTTGATCTGTTGCCTACTAACCAATCCATCACTGGAGAAGTCTACTGTCAATAGTTGAGGAACTTAAAGCCAAAGAGGTTCGCCCCCATACAGTTTGAACCACATGAAAATAGCTTACATACAAGGACGAGAACCTTCTAGTAAAATCTCACTTTCCTGTGCACTCTTGAGAGCCACCAACACTTATAGCGACTCAATCACAGACACAAAAAAAGGGCAAAGTCTAATTAGCATACAGATTAGTTTTAGTTGGCTTGTGACGTTTTTTTAACAGTTTCAAAAATTGATCTTCGAATAGCACATCTAGATGTTCTTGGTCGGTCCTTCCTCTTTTTTCTGCAAAAGCCGATGTTCTTCCCTCCTCTTTTTCCCAAAGAGCGTAGATGCTGCTCTTGTTCTAATTGTCAGCATCGAATAATGGGGCTGAATTTCATTCAAATAGCACTCAAGATCGCGGCTGTTGACTTTAAAAAGTCTTCCAAAGTAAAAAGTCCAACGGAGGCGTTTAATCGCACAACCCGAAAATGAATTATGTTGCAACTGAATTGTTTCTTGGCCTGTATGATATGTGGCACCGTGTTGTTGAAAACATATTTCGCCCACATCGATAGCAAGCACCATTTGCTGTTATTGTCTGACTAGCTGTATTTTCAAAGAAGAATGATCCGAAGATGTCCCCGACCTAAAATCCCCACCAAACAGTGATACATTGTGCAGTAGATGCATTTGTTACTCAACAATCAGGCACTTGTTGTTGTTCCAAAATCTATTTAACGAACTTTCTGCACTGTGCGTAGACAGTAGGCTTCAGTTTTTGAGTCAAGTGCGTTTTGTCCTTATAAATATGTAAAAATTCGAATGTTTTGTGAGAACACGCTCTACGGAGTTTCTTGAAACTTCAAATTCTTGATTACGGGCTGAATTGATGTTTCTGGACTATCGGTAACACTCTTGCGAACAACCTGAACATTTTGTATAGAACTACTCGTTGTAATAAAGCAAGAGTATCTAGAATCACTCATTGCTCCAGTTTCCCTGAATTTTTCGAAAAATTTCTTCATAGTTGATGAAATTAAATCACAATTTCGAAAAGTAGCTGTTCAAATCTTGCTGAACAATGAAAAAGTTTTGTTCTTTCGTAGCGCTACATTTTTAAGAATCCCTGAACTGTAAGCTGTTACGTGGTCAGCTGTTTTTTTAGCAACATTTATCGCACAACAAATTGACAACAATTTGGTGGGGAGTATTTTATGAACTGTAGACAACAGTAAGAAGCGATGAGTAAAGGTTGTTTTTTTACACAGGTGCTAATTTCAGACATTTATATCTGTCAAACCAATTGTCAGACTGCAAACACTAAGTATCATATTTATTCAGTAGTCTTTTTAATTTTATCCTGATGACATACACGCTTCAACAACATTATCAATTTTTAGGAATTCGGTTCCAATTGTTGTTCGGTTTCGCACAATATTTTCTTTGGAAGCTGCAGTGGCATAGAGACGACCTAAAAATGTATACTGAAGCGAATATTGCATCCGTTCAGTAGTGTATCAAACAATATCCAAATTTTTCGATTCAAACTCGTTCCCAGTAGCTTGGTCTCCTGTCCGTCCACTTTTTGGAACATTGTACCCAAAGATATTGGTTTGGAGAATTGAAGCCGAAATTTTGGTAAATGGTCCCAAAATACGTAAATTGGTATTGGATCGGCTGTTTTGAAAAAAAAAATTTGTTGAACGATCAAACTCATTTTTGGCTCAATGGGTGCGTCAACAAGCGAAATTATCGTATTTATTTCCGTATTAAGGGAGAAGAATATCCACATTGACGTGCCATTACACACCCCGAAAAATGCAAAAATGACTGTGTTAAGGTGACTGGTATCTGCTATAGAGCAATGACTTTTTGGCTCCCAAATTCAACGCCATGACTGTGAAAGAGAGGTGTTTCTAGCATTAGGCGCTACATATGTTTCACGTCTCTTGGTTATTTTCAGGATACGTAAAGTCGTTAATCTAAGCTCACAAACCAACAACAATCAACGCATCAACGCAACGCATCAACAAGTGCTTAAAAAAGTGGTTAAAAACGTTATGTCTTGGATGATACTCGTATGTATCAGATGATCAGATTGTGTTAAGAAATTTATTTCTAAATGGTTATTTAATGAAATCTCATGTGCTTTGTTTATAAAATCAAAGTAAGTGCTGGCTTACCCTTTTTATAAAATGCTCGTGTTGCATTAATTTTTATCAAAGCTAAGCTTGCGAACATCCTTATAACAGCCCATTCTAGTGCAGGTAATTTTTTCCAAATCTGTTAAAACTATCAACTTGACAAGAGATTAAAGGTCTTCCCCTGTCTTTGTTTCTGTATTATGCAAACGAATTTTCAACTAAAACAAATTATCATGTTGGAAACTTTTTTTTAAGATGAGTGCAAATTTGATTTGGTCACAGACTACATGAAAGAGATATTTCAATTAAGGTATTAGCTTCCAGACAACTGTATAAGAATTTTTCAACACTTCAAGGCTTCAATTTAATTTCTAAACTCATTTTACTGCACAGTATCTACGCAGTATCTTTAGGTATGTGCTTGATTTATTTAATAATTGTAAATAACATGAATATGTCTTGAAATTTTGTATCAAACTTCAGTCTTTGAAAAAAACAATTCAACAATGAAAGATGCCGCAAATGATCAATGGATACAAATCCTAATGAGGGTTTTTTTTCTTTTGAAGACAAAACAAGGTAATGTCGGCAGATAATCTGTGAAATAAAATATCGGTTCAATTGAAACATGTTTTAAAAAATAAAAAATAAAAAATTTCAAAGAAAGAGAAATTTAAAATAATCACCCCCAATCGATGGAGTGATTGTTAAGAGGGAGTTGTTAAGTACTTGCACCTAGAAAACACCCCAATCGACTACTTGTATTAAGTTTCATGACTTTTTTCTTACCTTTGTCGGTTGTTGTTTTTGTCCTAACACTTCAAATGGTTCATAAGTATTGGATTACAGAGGAAATATATATTTTTAAGGGTTAACTGTCTGCATATTGTAAAACAAAGGGCATTATCTTCGAAACAAATGGTTGGTCACTTGAAATTGATTAAAGTTCATTGATTGATAAATTTATTCCGATTTTTGTTCGTATGTGAACTTTGACTTACAAAATATACTCGTAAAATGCTGGTATTGAAAATTATCTCCGAAAATCGAGATAAAACCTGCACATTTACTAACTACAGAAACTAATCAATATTATCTCAAACTAGTATTGAAGAAAATTGACACAAATCACCCCTTGGTTGTGGGTTGAGAGCAATTTTAAAGCTTTCACACTACATCAGGGACACCACCTAGCACCTAGTGCCGAATGTCGAAAAACCCATTAATAAAGGAGCTTGTTTCGATGGGTGGAATCAGGATCTCAAAAACTTAACCTCCCACACATTTGTTAAATCCATCAAACATGGTAATAATAATTGTGATATTTATAGGTTCAAAGATATTATTTTTTACTCATTAAGGAATTTCTCTTTAAAGGACGACAAGCATTCCAAATAAACTTGTCAAAAGAACTTAACTACAATACATAAATGGATTCGCCATTCGTTCGGATTCGCGTAGGCACTTTGTTTCTTAAAGCAATGATCTTTGGTATGCAAGAATAACTTTTGTACATAAAAGAAAATAAGGGGAAATAAATGCTAAGGTTTATTGATGTGAGCAACTGGCTATCTATATAATGGACAGAATGTTTCATCGACGTGAATCAGTGCCTCTATAAACTAGAAAGATGTTCTAAACTCGGAGGTGTTTTGGTAATCAGTCAATGTGCAGCAGCACTTCACCAAACGGACAATAACGTGTTTCTAAAACACGCCTGTGATACCACAAATTTTATAATGAAACTCCACTTATGAACAATTTGTTCCCCTGATGGATCAGGTTGCGATCGATGCTAGGCACAACTCCACAACCCGTGTACCTGTATCACTAATATACCCACTTGTCGCTAGTACCTTAACTATGGACTATGAGCTGATGAAATATAATAGATTCTATTTCTGGCAGAATCTTTTAAACCCGTTTACAAAGTCCATCGATCTACCACAATATGATGCTTGTTCCTATCCAGAATTTAGCTAAATGTACTTTGACCTTCACCTCTGTAAACAAATTATTCACTTCTACCTCAAATTAGACACCAATTTGACTTTTAACGAATTTATTGATCTGTCTGATTCCATATTAAAAATTGTGTACATCAATCATTCATCATTCATCAATCATTCGACATCGTGGAGATGAGAGATCTTTCCTGCATAGTAAATCTTTTGAATGAGCCCAGGAGAATATTGACATTCTAACACCATAGGATCGTTCTTAACTTCTCTTCCTGATAAGTTCACTGTTGTTGTGTCGGACCACTGTAATATATCAGCTTATTTCTCGTACACCGACCACACAGAACAGAAAATTCCTTAGACCCCTATGGCAATATGGGTGATATGAAGGATCCTGATAACTAGCTGAAATAGCAAGGACATACTCAGCCAGTCGCGATATTTTGTCTAACGCCGTTAAAAGGCTTAGCACTATACGGAAGACGTCAAATGATGTGACGAACTAACTAGTGGCCTTTGATATAAATGGATTCATTCTTGACAAACTTTGCAAAGTTTTTAAGAAAGACGACCTTAGGATCCGCACGTGAAATGGCCTAAAAGGTCACCTGCAGCAAGCAAAGGCCCTTGACTGCCATCACGTAGATATGAGGACAAACTGTGATATATACTACGGTGATTGCTATGAGGAGAAGAAACAGCGTTTACCCGATTGGGGATCTGCCATATGCGGCAGACCTAGGCAATAAGTCTTGAGCTTCCGTGAGCAATCGTCTTATGAAAATCTGCTTCGGGGCTTAATTTAGATTCCATCTGACAATCTCCAATGCAAATGTATCAAATTGCTAAAAAATACTCTTAGATATAATATAGAATTAGTCCCGGAGATCCGCAAGACCGAGAACTAGGTATACGCCCAGCCGGAGCAGATTCATGGTGCGGTTATCAACAGGCAGCAGCTACATATCAATTGCATAGCTTCAAAATCCTCCGGCTTTCGATAAAGAAATGAAAGATCTTTTACATTCAATTTATGAAGAATTAACTGCCGAAAAGTTGCTCGAGAGATGTTTAGGGGCTAATACTCAAAACAATGACGAAAGTTATAATTCGTGAGTCTGGAACATAGCTCCTAAACACAAGTTTTTTGGAAAACAAACACTTGAAATTACTGCTTGCATTCTTAGTGAAGGGCTTTTACCGATATTAAAAAGTTATGGAAGTTATGGGTGTCAAAATCAGACCGCAAGCAAGGCAGTTCGCTGATAAAGCCAACAACAAGCGTGTTGATCAAGCCGAGCTTGAAGCCACTGCAACGTCTAAAGCGCACAGGACTGCAGCAAGAAATGCAAAAATTCTTGAAAATGACGCCTATGAAGACCAGGAAGGAGTTGTGTATGCAGTCGGATTAGAAATGTGAGTAAAATTCACTTTTTCTTACGATTTTTCGCGACCAAAAATTTTAATCGCCTTTTTCTGGAAACCGACGTTTTTTCAACTGGGTGGCACTCTTATTTAGAAACTATTACACTTATGTATCAACATGAACCAAACGGCATTTAACTCTTAAAATGTCTCTCTATGGTCGGTACTACAATCAAAATATTCATTCTTATTTGAAAATTTTATAAACAATTAAAAGTGAGAAAAAATGGTGAATAAATTAAAAAGTCCGCCATTTTGTTTTTTTTTTTGTGAAAATGTTTCATTGTAGTACCGACCACAGCCAATGTGATACAGAATAAGAAACGTCGTCGTCGTTGAGTTATCGTGTCACCCACCTAAAAAGGGACGTGTTTCAGCAGCCATTTTAGGAGCCGCCATTTAAAAAAAAAAATTGTTCAATTAGTATTTTTATATATCTTCTAACCTATAAAAACTTTAATTTATAAATATTTTTTGTAATATAAATAAAATTTGTTTGAAAAAAACGCGTTTTTTGGAGGAACATGGCCTTAAATTCTCTCACCAAAGTTCGCACAGAAGATTTCTTCAGAAACTCGATCTTATCCACGCAAAAACCAGAATCATTGATTCAGAATTGTGGAATAGCCTCATAACCAATCTTGTAGAGACACGGGCTGCTGAGCATCAACAATATCTTGAGGGAGGAATCAAGACAGTCGGGAAATCGAATGACGTGATTGTTTTAGTATTAGAAATGCTCCTCTCAGTGATTAGTAAGCTCACAGAAAGGGCTCTGGCTAAGCTAAAGGCTCGGGCCACAAGTTGTGGAATTTGCCTTAATTAATGCGTTAAACTGAACTATCAACTTTCAAGCTTCCACGTCTTAAATCTATTCTCCAGTGCAAGGAAGCTTGTCGTCACCTGCGACCTGATGCGTCGCTTTCAACGCTTTTGCCAAAAGTAGAATCTTCAGTCTTAGAATGTACACTGCCTTAGTTTATCCCATACTCACATACAGATAACTGGTGTGGTGGTTCCCTTAAATCAAATCCTGCACCATCAGAAAACTTAGTAGAGTTCAACGAACAGCTAGTATTGGTATCAGAGGTGAGCTATGATCGACCCCAAAAGATGTTCTCAGAGTGCTGATTCATACACTACCCTTGGATTTGCACATCAAATTCACCTTTTCGTTTTGTGCATTAAAACTCAGAAAATCTAGATTCTTTTCCCCAGAACCCTAAAAATATAATTAAGCTCTTGATCTATTGCTTAGCGATCTTGCTTCGAGTATAGTTTACTATAGATAAAGGATACTTCAACATAATTTTAAAAATAATATCCAAGTCCACATTCCAGAAAAGACCGAATGCAATAAAAATCTACTTCTATTGAAGTATTAAGTATGAATCTTCACCGAAAGCTTCGAAATGGAATATGGCATTAAGGCATGTGTCTTCTCAGCGGAACTGAACGTAGGCGGTACCTGCAATTAGAGAAGCCTCCAAGATACTTAGCCTCAACTCCATTTCCATAAACAACACTGGAATTTTATTTGGCAGCCAGTCTGCCATCAAAGTGCTCCATTTACTCCTCTAAATTAGTTGAACAGTGGAAGGAAATTCTTAAACAGGTAAGGGCTAATTTTAATATCACTCTCCTCTGGGTTACAGGCCAACATAGAGTGGAATGAGCGACCTGACCGAAGCCCTATTACACTCTGCGACTACCCGGCATTAGCTAGAACCAGGTATCGCACACTCTGTAAACCCTTTTTCAAGGAACTATCAGAGATCATTGACATATAATTCTACAAGATTATAAATTTTCTGAACTCCACAGGATCACTGAAAACTACTCTCTTAGCAACACCCTTTGACATCCAGAAAACTTCTAGGTATCATAAATCATTTAAGCGCAATTTACAAGACTTACCTCCATCACTTGACTTGGGTAGCTCAACTTATCGTTGCAGATATCTGCCATCAGTAGTGAGAGGTATGATGATTTTCAGGTATGACTAGCTACTGTCAACTCTTCTGTCGAAGGTGAAATTTGCCTACCGCTCAGATATCGGCGATAATCACATGGCAGCCAAACTTGGTAGGGTTGCATGGACCCACTGCCGCAGTTGCAAAAATGAAAACGAGAAGGAAACTACCTCTCATTTCCTAGAGACTGCGTGCACTTAACCAACCATTCATCGACGTTAACGACATCTCGGGTAAAGGAAAACAAGATCTTATCCACTTTCTGAGTTCTACAGGCTGGATCTAAACAGCTACTGTCTCGCATTCCCGACTAGAGTCGTAAGAGTGGTAATAAAATAGGCTGCGATGATGCATACCCGTAGATAAAGTGTCTGTTTAAGATTAGTGATCGCCGGTGATGCCTCCAACTCTAAACCACTTGTTACTTCTCAACAACCGTTATCGCCTATTTGAAAGGTACAACTTCAAGGTTCAGTTCTCATAGAAATTTTCCTTAAATTCAGACAATAGCAATACTCGTCTGTTGACTATGTTAAGTCAAACCAAACAGGATGTACTTCTTTCTATGTACGTCTACATAACATGCTACTTGGGTTCACGCTGAACCGCCACCTCTACCTGTTAACCAAAGATGAGCATATTGTGAGATTTTGGCAATGTCATTCACAGTGAGTGTGCCTTCTACAATGAAACTTTTGTTTGTAAAACTCGGCCATCAACATAAAGTCTAAAAAGCAGTGAACTTGTGGACTTAAGCAATGCCAGCGAACCCAGCCTGGGTGATGTGGAGAATACCACTGCTATAGTAGATGTTGAACGACAAGACAAGCAAGAATGCTAGAAGATCACAACAGTCAAATCTGAGATATACTTTCTGTTGGATTATGTCCGGCTACTGTTTGTTCTAAACGCCATCGACCATAGATGCCTTAGAGAATGCCAATAGTCAATCCATTTACGTTCTGGTTTCCAAAGAAATTAAATCTCTAGGAGTCATCACAGACAGCTAAAATTTTTTGGACTTCACATGCTTCGTCAACAACTTTCAATTCTCCCTTGCCTTTCTGGTCGCTTGAGGCATTCTGTTGACATTCTAGTTGTATAAGACAATTCTGAACGATGTATTGGGAATAATCTTTCCCGTAAATATCTGACTGGCATTATTATTACATTCCAAAGAAAAAACTGGTTAACCTTCCTATCTTTGACATTTATACACTTCTCTTTCAGTGACTTCTGTTTACTTTGGTACAACTTGGACAAGACTTTCAGTGCTATTGCGTGCTAACGCCCGGTCTTATGAACATGTAATCAGACTTCCACACCACCATCGCCAAGCAGACGACCTTTCCTATTTTTGGGTCTGCCTTTTGCGGGATATGAACGAGGAGTGGAGTGAAATGTAATTTCTAGATGGGATTTGGTTCAAAAGTTCAACAAAAAGTTCAACAACAGGTACAAGTACCTTTTTTCTGACCAACACATATTTCATTTCCATTTAATAACATCACAACAGCAGAAAAAATTATTCGAACTGCAACTTGAAGGAGGATTTTTTCAAAGCACACGGCGGGTGCTGTACAGTGAAGACCAGAACTTATTCGATGAATACAAGCCCGCTAACACGTAAAATAAATCAATTATTAAGAATAGTCGAAAACCACGACGGTTCTCGATATTTTTAAGTGTAACCATGAGAATTAGCTGATAAGATATATCTTTCATATTTATCTTCTAAAAAGATTGTCTTTGGTTACGAATAATTCATTGCTTGGCCTAGTTAATCCTTTTGAAACAATGGAAAAGAGGATAATCCAATACTTGCTCAAGTTTCACTCTTATCGATAAAATGCAGCTACCAAAAATTCCTTTCCTTCTTTACATGTCTTGAGAAAAAAAAACCAGAGCTTTAGCTTCCTACAGACATGTCACAGATACTCAGAATGTAAAGTACTTTCTACAGCCTTCGCTTTTATTCGGTTGAATGAGCTTCGAACGCCACAATGCATAATAGAATATTCGAAATTTAAAAACATCAAACCAAACCAAACCAAACCAAACCACTGCTTTAAGGGAAGGAACTATCATGAAGAAAGTATCTTTCAAGTTGAAGAATCATATTACAGCACATCGAAGGGAAGGAGCAGCCTTCACAACCAATGATGGTAGAACTTTACACGACTAAGTGTGAAAATTACACCGTCCAACAGCGACAAATGGCATTTGATATTTGATAGTAGAGTTTTTTTTTTTTCACAAAAGGAGGAAAGTGGGAAAATTGAAAGATTACAGAGGGAAAGGGTTTTGAGGACATTTATCCTTAAGGCTAGTTGTTGAAGGCTGGTTTTTCTTTTTATAAATCAGTCGTAAGACATTTGTCACTGAAAGGAAAGTTGAGACATCATTCAATCTCCTTCCAATTAACCACTAAATGCAGTGATTGTTTTTACGCATTTCTTTCCAATTAAAACTCTGCTACGAATTGAAACAGAAGTAACTTCCTTAAACTATCTGGATTCATTTAATTCAGCTTGAATCGATTGTATTTCGACGTTCAATCAAGCTTCAGAATGACTGTCAATAAATCACCAGGAAAATGTATCTATCTCTCGCTTTTAAAGTCACGCAAAATCGAATTTCAAGGATACATGCAGTGCTATATTCGGACATATCAGTTCGTATGTATGAAGGTATAAAAATCACACCCCTACTAGGTGAATAATAAATTCATGAAAACAAAATTCGTATGTGAGAATTACTTAACTTCATCACGAATTTAACTGAAAAGGTTGCTGAAACAGATGAAAGTGAACACGAATATTGCTATGTATTCCTTTCGCTTGTATCTTTTAAATTTTATTTGTTCATCGTGTGATGCATCAGTTGTGAAGTTGACGTCTTTTGAATAAAACTTCTTGGGGAACATACTCGTAATTCTTTAATACGGGTATCTTTGTAATACTTGCTGTGCAGTTTGGGTTAACATGTGTGGCAAGATGGATATTTATGCGGCTCTCTGTCAAACAATATAGCCTAACCTTTCCCGTCCTTGTGGTTCTATTATGCAATGCGACGAACCTTTAATTTTCGAGTTTTAGGTTTTCAAATGCCAGAATGAAAGATTTTAGAAAAAAAAGGAAAACATGGGTTCCAAGCGTATTCAAATATCATACGAAAGACGAACAAATATTCGTAGATATACAGACGCAGTTATAGGCTAGCATCAACAATAAGAAGATGTTGAAGATGTTGAAGATGTTGAAGGTGTTGAAGGTGCAGATTTAGAAATAAGGCTCCTCCAAGACAGATGAAAGAGCTGTTGTTTTGAAAAAGCAAAGTACATGAAAGATATCCTTAATAAAGACTGTCCTTCTCTTTTTGAAAAGTTGAAATATTCCCTTTCATTACTTGCGAGAATCATAGTTAAAGTCGCCTTTACTAGCCTAACGCCAGAAAATTAGTTAGACCCATAATGTTACCAAGCTTAGGTAGTAGCGAAGGGCGAAAAACAAAACTTAGTTAAGATGGTGGAAAACCTTGCGAAGTCGGCAGTTGCTAAAATAAATACTAGTGCGATGCAGCATGGAGAAAAGAGGAAACATTTGTTTATAAAAGGTACATCTAGGACCAACCAAACAGTATAAACGGGCCTCCCGAAATGCTCCTCGGTTAGCACCAACAGAATTCGTGAATCAAAGTGTACAGTATTCCTTTGAACGTTGTCAAATGGTTAACATTGCCCGAAAGGCTGATAGACTGACGAAATTATCATCGTGAACTGAAATGACCAAATTTCCTGAAGACCTACAAACTACCACAATGGGTGGGAGTTGGGCCTTGAATGGTTTATATTTTCACAGGAAGTTCCCGAAACACCTAAGGAAACTTACAGATGCGCAGGTTCCAGTTCTGTTGAAGGAAGATCGACGGTGGACGCTATCCAAAGCCTAAGAATAATAATGAAAAAGCACCGAGATTCGTATAAGGATTTACACATGGCATTTATCGACCTCGAGAAAGCATTCGATCGAGTTCCTAGGGATCTCATATGGGCCGCGCTGAGGTCTCAAAACGTACCGGAAACGTACTATCTTTAACTATCTTTAAGGTGCAAATAGAATAGTGAGGCGAATAGAATAAGCTGGTATTGCCACGTTCAAAGAAGATCTGCGGAAAATCCGGTTAAAAAGGCACTAGCAACTACGGTCATTCCAGAATTCCTGGATTTCTCAGATGGCAAATGCGCAACAACGCCTGGGGCTAACCACTGAAGCGTTCTACGGTCTGCGACACTAGCCAACCCCATAAGCGGAGCTGCAGCGATGCAGTAAAAATGGGAAACTCGTTACGCATAAGTTCGTATAACGAGGAAAGGGTTAAAAAAAGGATAAGAAGAATAAGAAGTGCAGGTTCCAGTTCTTCTTCTGTAGACTTAGACTCACATAACTTTTGAGATGAATTCAAAAATAACCGGTAGAGGGCAGTCCGGAAATGGCCATAAAATGACAGTTATCCCAACAAATGAACCACCGAAAACCTTCAGCGATGCAAACAAATTAAAGTTAAGTAGCTTAAGGATTTGGAAAGGACGTTTTCTGACTCTAAAAACATATGCATCCTGTCAAAATGCACGATGCGAATGTGTTGAGTGAGACCTGATTTTTGAAGATTTATGGAGAATTTCGGGAACGAATGAGAAAGAATCTAACTTTGTTTGCTTTTACCAGACGACGGCGTTGCAGCTTCCGCTAGCATTCATACATTGATGAATCTTACTCGCATAAAAGGCTCCACTCTCAAAGCCACCTTCCGTTGAAAATAAGGTGGTCCTTGGTACGACACGCATTGGGGCTTTGGTGACCTTGTGCCTCAACTGTATTATGACTCTGGTCTTGTGGACATGCCGCCTGATGAAATGACACTATAACTCCTTGGGAAAAAATACGATATTCCTGTGTCCAAGACTGGTTTCTGCCAGAATCAGAGCCAGGGATGACTTCAAAAATGCGTAAGGATGCCCCGCTTTTGTCTTTCTGAAATACGACACCACGTTAGACTTCACTCCTCGTTAGGAAAACTTGTTTCAGTCTGCAGTGAAGATGGCAATGAACTAAGCTGCGCTTAGGGCCTTATTAAACCCTGTTATGACTTCCAACATAGGTCGAGAATGCAAGACTTCACTGAACGCATTCGGCAGCCTAAATTCTGTGAGTCTTGTCTGTGTCTTCGGTCACAATCGCTAATGAAATTTCATAGCTAAACAGAGGTCAGAGAGGAGAGTTTCGAATATTCGATTGTTCTGCCTTAGTTAGGGTCTCTATTGCTGTTGAGTTTCTTATTAGTTTGCCGGCAGGCAAAACATTTCTCTCCGACATTTTGAAGAGGTAAGTGGCCTTTCTGCTGTTCCCAGTAGGAAAGATTTCAGGCTGCCTATTGTTGCGTTACGATGCAGTTCATTTTTACTAAGCACTTTTGCAGTGCAATGGCTAAAGATGATACAAAAACCTTCGAATCGAATGCGGTGAAAGTGATGACGATACCGTGGAGCGTTTATTCTGTGAATGAAAATCTTCCGCTCGTATCAGGCTGGCGGTACACGTCGTTGATATAATGGTATTTAGTACAGTAGCCACTTTATCCCAGAAACAATACTAAGATATTCCATAAAACGAACTTATAAGGAGTACTATGGATTAGTTCTTTGTCTGAGTAATCTGTTTTGACTGTTAACTGTGTAAACTATAGAAGAATCAGTCCAACTTCGTTACGCATATAGCAATATATATAAAAACGAACTTCACAGGACTACAAGGTGGCGCAAAATTAATCATCCTATCGGAGGATATAATAATTTTTTTAGATGACATCGTTCGTCAATTATATTTGACATTTGTGAACTAGACAGCTGCAGTATACAAACAGACAATCAATGGAGTGCTATACTCAAGCAAGAGCGTGGAATAATTGTGTTTTTTGACCAATAATCGGTCGGTGGTGCTAGCGCAGCGTGAATTATTTCCTAACCGTGTCGCGCCAACTGGGCAAACATTTCAGCGCTTAGCAACTAGCCTCGAACAGACTGGAGTCACAGGAAACCATGCAGGACGTGGCCGCCGCCGAACTGGTCGTTCGGAAGAGAAAATCGCGGCTGTGGCTGGCGAAAGTGAAAGACTTACACATCTTCTCATACAAAGTGCAAGCAGGGCATGAGTTATTGCTCAGACCGACAGTCAGACAGAATTACTGTCGAACTATCCTCAATCTCAACAACGAAGAGGACGATTTTGTGTCGAAAATCATCCCTTAACCACTTAAGTGGTTACATCAATAAGCAAAATCTTCGGTTCTGGGGCACTGAAAATTCGCGTGTGCTGCATGAAGAGCCATTACACCCACTCGAAGCCACTGTGTGGTGCGGCGTTCACGCGGAAGGAGTGATTGGGCCATATTTGTTTGAGAACGTCATCGGCAATACGGTCACTGTTACGGGTGAACACTACCGGGCCATGATAAACGAGTTCTTACTGCCGGAGTTGGAAAAGTGGGGCTTGATGAACATGTGGTTTCAACAAGACGGTGCAACCGCACACACAGCGCGAGCCGCAATGGATATTGTGAAGGAGGCGTTTCCTGGTCGCGTAATCTCCCGTAATAGTCAGTAAGATCGCCCGATTTAACCATCCCAGACTTTTTTCTTTGGGGCTACTTGAAGTCACGGGCTCATGTCAACAAGCTTTACATAATCGCAGCCCTTAAGGAGAATATTCCACAGGAATGCGAACAGTTTTCACCGGAAATCTTGCGGAAAATCATGGAAAATGTGATACAACAGGCACAAATGTGTATCAACACTGGCGGCAGCCCCTTGGCGGATATAAACTTTTCCACTTAACAGAAAAAACTCCAAATCATTTATTTTATTGGATGATTAGTTTTGCGCCACCTTGTGGGTCTGGTTTTATGTCCTTCTCAGTTCCCCAGTTTGTGCAGATTGATTATGGAGAACGCTCGATACTCCGTGACGTTCGGAAGCAATCACATTGAGATGTTGATAGTTAACGAGGGATTAAGCAAATTGATGTGCTGTCATGCGACTTCTTTAGCATCTTCCCCAACACAACTCGCATACGTTGATCACATTGATAATGTTACCAAAACGCTGGACGAGCTGTCACTAACGCGTTGCAAGTACTGCAACAGAAGCGATAAAAATGAGCATAACTGGTAAATAATACGGGTATATGCTGTGAACAAGTAAAGACACCCAACACCAAAGACTAAGGCAGTACGCCAGTAGGTATCTATAGCTTTGAGTTAGTAAATGACAGAGTTTTCTTCATGCAAGTATAAAATCGACAGTGAAGAATGAGTATGACAGTGCATAAGATTGATTCACAAAAATTGTTGTCATTTTCCTATAACGAGTATAACACTTCGAATGACCACTAACAGACAGGGCGCGAAATAATAAATTCATTCGTAATGGGATTAAAATGGATAAACTTCGATTTCACTTCAACCAATTGGATAACAAACAGAATTAAAAAAATTCTAAGAATTCCAAGAATCCGCGGTGTCAATCATACCAACTGAAATGTACAATACAATTCGAAAATTCACAGTCCGAAAAGATTACTCAAAATTGAACATTATCATACCGCTATAGGAGAAAATCTCTCTTATTTAACCAAGGTTAACCTGTAAATCTTGCTCCTCATATACTATTACAGTATTTGTAAATTATACTTTTCATTGAATTGAAATAACGATGAGACTTGAGGTAGCAACTCAACTATGTGTTTTTTGTCAGAAATAAAAATCCATTAATTCTGAATAAATACGACCTTTGAAACCTCAACCAGATTCATAGAAGAAAAAGCTTTCAAATCTATTTGGGTTGTATCTTTTAAATCTTCTAAGGATTTCTACTCGATGACCTTCAATTCATTTCCGCTCAAGTGCTGGACATAAACACAAATTAATGAACTTAGTCAGGGTAACGAACTTATAATTTAGTTTGTACATATTATACACATTTCCGTATCTAGGTTCTTGAATATTTATCCTATGTCCTGTTGCGCATTGTCCTTTCATCAGCTTGTAAGGCATTGTGAGAACTGCTAGACATTCATTACAAGTGTTGGACTTATGTATCGTATCACATGTCGTTGTTTATTACATGCTGTAGATACTTGAACATTTCATTGCAACTAATGTTGTATATACACCTGATAAATGTACCAACAGTAGCAGCTGGAAATCACTTGTTATGAAAGAATGTCGATGGCATTTTGCAATTTGTACTACTTGAGTGGGTTATGGCTTACCAGGAATCGTACAAAACCTGGAAGGATAGCTCCATATAAGTCGGTCACAACTCAAGAATCAATCCATATACAAGTTGGATGTTACAAGTTGTAATCTCGAGCGGACTATTGTGGAATTAATTCCATGGCACAGGTACACAACTGAGGAAAATTTGAGGGAAGACAACAGAATTTCCCGTTAACAATTAAACTATCGATATCTCTAAGACAGTTTTAAGGAGGAAATAATCCACAGGGGCTTTGCCGACCAAATGTTCTTTAACCGTAGACCTACGTTTGGGTCGTCTTCGGACCATTTCTTATATAAAATAACTACTTTACTCGTATATAATGGGTTTTCCAATAAGGACTTGACAACTTTTTTTTAAAATAAAACGCAAACCATTTGAGATATTTAAAAAACTTTGTTATCGGCTTGAAGTACATTCAAAACATTTATGAATGGAACTCGATTTTTTTCATATGGCCACCGCGGGCACGTTTGTCGCGGTCGATTCGTTCGACACAATTTTCAACGACTCGGCCACACATTTCGGCCGAAACGGCCGCTATTTCGCTTTCAATGTTGGCTCTGAGCTCTTTCAACGTCGTCGGCTTATTGGCATAAAACAATGACTTAACGTAGCGCCACAGAAAATAGTCGAGCGGCGTAAACTCGCACGAACGAGGCGGCCACTCGACTGGCCCATTTCTTGAGATAACACGCTCACCATACTTACTCTTCAATAAATCGAATGTAACGTGTGCTGTGTGGCTTGTGACACCATCCTGTTGAAACCACATGTCGTCCAAGCCCATATGTATGGTTGTTAACCAAGATCCTTACGCAAAATACGCCATAATGTGGTCTGAGATATGCCCAATTCTGGAGAACGCTGTGGAATTAACTGATTTTGATCGTTTGTTACGGACGCCTGAACGGCAGCGATATTTTCTATTTTCTACACTTCGACCACTACACTACACGGCAACATCACACAACGAATATGTAGACTCAAATTTTTGCACTAAATTTGGTATTGCCTATCTACTAGGGCTAGAATTATGACCGAAAATTGGAATTAACGCTCTTAAAGTTGCAGTCACCGACTCCGAATTTCGGCAAAAATTTTTTATAATTTGCAGACGTTGCTCGTTAGTGTAGTTTACCATGATGAAAATGTTGAGTTTACTGAATAAATTGACAGTGACAGTTTGATGATTAGTGAAAGAGTGCGTTCACAAATTAAATTCAAAGTTGTCAAGTCCGTATTGGAAAGCCCGATATTTGGTTGCATTTTCTTGACGTTGTTCTATGTACCCTTAAGCATAGAATTAAAGCTGTTATAGGTTTGAAAACTTAGTTGGCTATGATGTTTTTGAACTTGAGTATTTTCTGTCAGATTGGGTCGTTTTCAACCCGTTATATGAAACTCATTTCGTATTGAGATTTCGTTGGAGTTTCATTGCGCCAGTAAACAGAATCGTTGTTGTTCTTTATTTCAATAAAAAAAATATTATTTTGATAAAATGTCGAGTTTTTCATCAAGTGACGATGATTTTTCTGCGGGTAGTGCTGATGATTTTGTGCCTGACGTTGAAATGCTACCAGGGAAGATTCCAATTTATTTGAATCAGAGAATGAAGATGAAGAAACATCTGTAGATTCGGCGGGTCCTGATTCCCAGTTTGTCTCCAAAAACGATATAATTTGGAGCCCAACTCCACTGAATCCATCAGGTATGTTAGAATTTAGTCATTTATGCTGAAGTTTATGCTTCCAGTCGCTCGAGCTCATTCCGAAATCCGAAAACATAATTTCAATGAAACTAGGTGTTACCCGTTACGCAATTGCATGCGTTGATGTTCTGATGGATTAATTTTTGTTGTTTTTTTCCGATTCAAATCGAGACAATAATTTGGAGACAAACATAAGGAAATAGACAAAAGCATGATACATGCAAATTTTGGTGTCAGCATACTCGCGGGTGTTTACAAGTAAGTTTTTTTGGCTCTCTTCAAACATATGTGGTGTTTCTCAGATCTAAAACAGAACGCAGATTTCGGTCGGCCAATATTTTGACCAGTAATGTATAAAGAGACATTTCAATATATAACGACGATCCCACTAGCCGAATACAAGACCAACATGCAGCCAAGGACAAATTTGCTCCAAAAAGTGGCTTATGGGAAAAATGTGTTGAATTGCTGCCATTGTTCTATAACCCATCGTCTTGTGTTACTGTCGATAAGCAACTGCTTGGTTTTCATGGTCGATGCTAATTCAGGCAATATATGCCAAATTAGCCTGAGAAGTATGGTCTGAAGTTTTGCATGTGTACTTGTGCCGAAACTACCTACATTTGGAAAATTCAGTCTTATTTAGGAAAATAAGTTGGAGGTGCTGCTTAACGCAACTAAGATGAGCGCGTCGTCCTAGATTTAGTAGAATTGAATGATTGAAGGGACACAACATCCCTGTGGACACCTTTTTACGTCTTACGAGTTGGGCCAAAAACTGCTACAAATGAATATGACTATGGTCGACACCCTTACAACCGTTGTTTCAATCGACATTTGCGTTTACTGAAACAACAACATTAGTGTCGTCGTACATGAGTAAAAAGAACAAGTGTACCATCGTACAAAGCACTTTGCAACCCTCCCCTGATGTTGGTCCCGAGCCAAAGAAAATGCGAATGATAATCCAAATTTACAACAAAACCAAAGGTGGTGTTGATAATGCCGACAAAATGCTTTCTGAATTCAGGGCAAAACGCAAAACAAACCGCTGGCCAATGTGCGTCTTTGCTAATATAATAGATATTTCGGCATTGAATGCCTTTATTATCTCTACGCAAATTGATTCAAATTATCAGACTTCGGGAGGAAAGCAAGTCCGAAAAAATTTTTTACATGATCTGAGTATCGAAGAATATATGTCGAACCGCTCAAGAGCACCTAGTGCATCATGCTCAGTTACCCTTCAGGCGACACTAGCTGGCTCATCTACACCTATAGTGACTTCCATTCTAGGAGATTTCAATCCTTCAGCTAAGCGACCCAAAATCGATTCACCACAACCAAAAAAGCGTGGCAGATGTGCTTTATGCACAGAAGAAAAAACAAAAGCCAGAGACAACAAAACAGAGTTGGTCTGCATCTTCTGCGGCGAAAATGTCTGTAAGAACATAAATAACCGTAACGTATGTGAAAACACTTAGATATACATATTTCCTTTTGATCTATCCATAACTACGAATAAAAAAATTCAGTTTTTGTAAAAAGCATTCATTTTCGTTTCTATTCTTTCACAAAATATATAAGCCGAAAACAACCCATTTACGTAAGATTAGTCGTTTTTTTTTTTAACTTAGGTCTACTGTTGACTTCAATTGACATTCTGACCCGGAAACATCTTGGCAAAGCTATCAAGAAGCTATCAGTGATGTCAATAGTTTGTATGTATCATCGGTACATGTTATCTGACGAATTAAACATTCAAAAGACATCGATAAGGAGACCAAAAAGAACAAAAACCTCTTCCACAATATTGTAACTGATGATGTTTTTAATATGATTCAGAAACAAAGCATCAAAGTGCCGAGTGGAGGCGCCAGAGAAGCCAAAATCCAAAAAACTCTCGTTTGGAAAATGTAAAAGTGAAGACAATATTTGTTTGCTTTTACACTTCCCAGGGTATTGTCCACAAGGAGTTCGGTTCACTGTGTTCCAAACAGTCAATGCACAATTCTATCTTGGTATTTTGAAGCGTTTGCTGCATCGTATTCATCGTATTCGGCCAGAATATCGCGCAGAAAGAAGTTTGTCTATATTGACGATAATGCGCCATCCCATCGATCGAGACTAGCGTCCGAAAATTCTCCGTATTCACCTGATTTGTCTCTCACTGACTTTTGCCTTTTTGGGAAAATGCTCTTGCAAAGACAGGAAAGCGTTTTTTGGACTTAGAAGACATCCGAAAGGCATGTACTGATATAATGAAGGGCATCAGTATTGAGTTGGAAAGGGACTATTCTGAATGAAAAAATAGGTGTTGCCAAAAGCAAACTATATAGACCTGGGCAATATTGAGAATGCGAGAGGGGGAATTGTACTAGTTGCCGTAAACTTTCCAGAGTTCCTGACCTGATAACTATGTTCTAATAGCTTAGAACTCCGATAATAAACTCTGTAATGCCATGTCTTCATCTGTAGAAAACGCTGAGACACAAAATATCAGGCAAGCAATTATCAACATGGAATAGCTCTTCTGTAAGTAAATCCGTAGTACAAGGGTTGGCCATTCCAATAGGGAAGCCAAATTGGTATGTCAACTTATTCCGACCCTTTTGTGACTAGTGCTACATTGTACCGAACTGTATTATTATAATCTTTTCGAAAACTCAACGAAATATCACAACGCAATATTCATATAAATATTTCGAAAGCAACTGATTCTTATTTGGTCAAAAACAGACCAACTTTTCGTTCATTAAAATATTTCTACTTAAAAACAAAACGACTTTCTTATCTTCGGTTGGACAGCCATGGAACTCGTTCAGGCAAAATATTGAAAGTTGCAAACGACCTCTTGGCGACAATATGTTGTGAATAAAGGCTAAAAAATAAATTGTTCCATCTCTTCCGTTTATTGGTCAAACTGACATATTGAGAAATAAAGAGAAAATTAATTGGAAAACTGTTCTTGAATTCGCAGTGAAAATCCTTGTTGAATTCACTGTCAACAAAAATGCGCAGACAATTGTCCTTTAATGAAAATGAATTTGTTTTGTATGATTTAAAGTGAATCTTTCAAGAAAAAGATACAAAAAAAAAATCGAAATCGAGTCTGTGTCCTTCAATTGTGTTTCGTATTTTATGACCAAAGTTATGAGCCTTAAAATGAACATTCTGTTGGAATGCAGCACCAAGACAAACAACAGGTTCATTGTAATGGGTTGCTTATAAAGTCGCTTATGGTAATATCTTTAGGGTAGATATAGTATTTCTGGACTCTCTGGTCAAAGCAAACTTATGAATGTGAAGAAATATCTGTATAATAAAAATGTGTGCTGTCGTCAGACAAAGGACAACGAAATGCTATATCTTAGGCTTCCCTCAGGTGTTAAAGAAATCAATCTGTCTCAGCGCAGATGAGCTGAGGAATAACTCTATTCAACAACATTAAAATTAAATGTCGTTCGAATATGCAAGTGGGATGTTAGGTTCCTTAATTGATCACGTGCTGCTGAAGCAGAGGCCTAAGACTGCTGCAAAGCAGATTTTATCGCCATCTATGGAATGCGATAGCTTGAGCCGGACAAAAAGAAGAGGAAATACTGCTAGACTTACTACCGCGTTTGTTTTCGATAGCAAAAGCAGAGCAAATTTCGATGCAGATTTATTTTAGGAGGCAAACTTAGGCAAAATGTCTTGGGTCTCCGGCATGTGAACGAGCGCCTCGTAGCAATCTGTATCAACATAAGACTTATATGCGTGCACGGCACGCCCTCACAGAGGAAACCTAATCGTAGATAGCACGCGGTTCCCATGTCTCGATATTTACAAGGGAGCTTGGAGAACTCCTGATCAACCAACCGTCAACCAGATTTACCACATTGCGATCGAGGGATTTCGACGACGGACGGCTAGAACGGCAAGTGAACGGCCAATTCTTTTTCCGATCGAGTCCCTCTTAATCTCTCAAGAGGTTCACTTCCGCCAGAATTAAGTATCGAAGAAGCCTTTGATGTGCGCTTCTGTCAATTACCTCAACGAAACCCCTATAACCCAGCTACGGAAGATGACAACAAAGAGGCGCTGCATAAAACGACTGGAGCTGCTCAGGATCTCTATGAGATTCGGAAGTTTAACCAAAAGGTAGACAAAAAAACATGTCATGGACACAAACCCCAAACCGAAACCCCTTAGAGACGATCAAAGGAATATCGTAGTAAAGTCGCAGTCGATTTGGAACTGTATAGTGTCGATGACAGACCAAATACCGCTCCCAGACAGAACGAAAGTTTCAAACTGGGCGAGTCCACTCTTGGAAAAAAACGAGTTAGATTCAAATCAATACACACCACATAGGCATCCATTTTAAGGCCGAGTATACAGAGCTTTCCCGCCAAACTCATCCGTCTGTGCACAATAACAATGGAAAATGCACGATTATCCACCAAAGTAGGTAAAGAACTCACCGAGACCTTTGATGTCAAAAAGGGTTTAGACAAGGCGATGCGCTCTCATGCGATTTCCTCAACATCATACATAAAGAATCGCGCAAACACAAGAGGCACAATCCTTTAAGACTTCGTCCAGTTACATTCAAACGCCGATGATATTGACATAATTGAAAGAAATTACCATAATGCCAGAGGCGTTTTCGTGAGAATTGAGTCGGAAGCGGCTATAATAGGTTTGGCGGTCAATTAATCTTTCAGGGATAGGAAATGGGAATTCGGTAAGATAGTGCGCAGAGACGTATCACTTCACCACTTTGTTATTGTAAAGGGGAAGCTTTGGAGAAGACATGTGGATTAAGACATGAAGTGCAGCATCGATCCGTCAGAGATATTCAATTTTTTTAAAATCCCAGCATTAAGTCAAATCCAGAACCATTCGAGGGCACTGCCCAAGCGGTGTTTCGACCAGAGGATAAGATGGAGTACTCGAAACAAGATTCTAATTATCTTTTGGGTTATGCTTAATTTTAATGACGGGAATTGTTGCATATTTCCGAGCGCTGAGCTGGATGAAGCCTAACAGTGCACCTGAAGAAATTGATTCTTAGCCTAAAACCCCGAAATCATAGACGTAGTTGTTTTTTCCTTCTATTTTGTATTTTGACTTTCGTCCCATCTGGTCATGAGAACTAAGCTGTAAGGGAATTATTGGAATTTACATCCTTGATACACAACAAGTCTCGCTTTAAAAAAATATCAATGGACTCAAACGACAACTGAAAAGTTAAGGCATAACGAGACCTCTAGTAACGAAGGAACCTACAGAACCTTCCATGTACCGAAGGCGTGGAAACTCCACTTTTTTCCTTTAAGCTAAAAATTTCAATGTGATGTTCTATTGTAGAGGCAGTGCAATTCTCGAAATAACGTCTTAAATGGCATGGCACATTCCTTTTAAGCAATCGAAGGTATTTAAAGCGTAATGCATCATAAAAACCTACCTCAACATATCGCAATTAATCTTTAAAATAACTTTTTACGGAAAATATTTTACAACTTCGCATGCTGATTTTAAATTCGAATCTATTTTTGTTCAGCATTGTTAGGAAAGAACAGCTATAAAAAGATATTTTCGTCTTAGCTTTTTATTGAAATCTAAAAAAAAAACATGTCTAAAACGGTACTGCTCGTATTTTTAACCAATATTGTTGTTATTTTTAAAATAACTGCATCGTTTTTGAACTCGTGCACCATGCGTATTTGTCAAAACTCATTTTAAGATTACTTTCTTATATGACTTTAAAAATAATGGATGTATATTTGGGGCTGAGAATCTGCCTTATATTTCATGAGGTGCGGTGTGTAAATATTAGGTTGCCCTGACGATACCACTGCTGCCACTATGGTTAGGCATGAACTATGGTTATATTACTATATCATAGTAGTCATTGAATTCTGGTGTCGGCGGACAGACTTGCTTTGCCAAACTTATCAGCTTGTGAGCTACATCAACAGGTATGTCAACAATTAGCATGAGACATTCCTAATACGAGTTATCTTAACGTATTTGACTGTCTTTTTTTTCCCATGGGGCTTCGGACAGAACGTTTCAGTAACAACTATAATTTTAAGTTAAGAATTTTGTTTATCTTTGATCCGCTTTTAACTCTGAGTATAAGAGCTTACTTAAACAAAAATCACCAATCGCTGTTTTTTGGCTTTTCAATAAAAAATCTATAAAAAGTCGAGTGCTAAGAATAATTCTCTTTAAGTAGTAGTCCTTTTAAAAACCAACTTTTTACAAGGTGTTCTTTTGGCGTTTAGCCAAGATTGCAAAGGATTATGTAAGATTATAAAAAATATTACTCAAGTCCATTTGTCCAAGGACGACTGTTTGCCGACCTATTGATCTTACCTAGATCTGAATGGCAGTATGTTTATTAAATGAATTTATATCTTCGATAGTGTGATGCTTTAGATAATTGTGTGTAAAGATTCAATGACATTGAATTAGTTGTTTTCTATACATCTTTGCAACGCTAGATTTTTCTGTATAATTTTGTTGGAATAAATGTGGCCTTAATCTGAAGAGAGTATAGACAACATGTAAGAGGAATATATTCCACTGTAAATAGCTGGCCAAACATGGCAAATCGTCGACGACTTGTTTGCCAGAAGTCCTCAAATAAATCGTTTTAGAAGATCGAAGAATAAAGTGATGATAAAATGATCTGATGGTGAGCGTGTGTGTATCATATTAGATTTTGGCAACGAAGTAGGAATCCCTGAATCTAATACCGCCAGCGCATGCAGCTAAGTAGAAGCATAAAAAGCTGGAATAACACACGGAAGTTTTTCCAATATGTAAAAATAACGTGCCAAGGCAAGACTAGTCGAGGTAGGCACCTCTGAAGTGAGCAAGACAACCCTGTAGTAGAATTACAGCAGGTGTTAAGATAAACCTTTTCTGCAGAATGCATAGCGACGAAGAAGACCAGTATTCCAGAAGACCATTCAACTTAGACGATGATAGCTAAGACTTCCTTCCACTTGACCAAAATAAAGTAGCTGAGCTGAGATCTAACAAAGGAGCTGGACCGGGGGCTTACCGATCGAGGTATTCAAAGAAGCTGAAAATGATTTTATGGGGAGAATACATCAGCAGCAACAGATCTTAGAGAAGTCCGAATCAATAACCTATATCTTTTCATCAATTTTAAAGTCGCATATGGCAGCATTTATAAAGACGAGCTTCAGAGCCATGTCAAGTTTTGGTATAACTGCCAAACTCGTCCGCTAATGCAGATGGCTCAGACGAGACTTTTGATATCAAATTAGGTTTTAGGAGGACGACACTCTATCCTGTTACTTCTTTAATATCATATTTGGAGATATTATGCGGAACTCACAAGCGAACACCGGAAGCACAATCATTTAAAAATCTGTCCAAAGTCAAAGTGAACGGCGATGAGATTAACATAATTGGCAGGTCGCTATTATTGAAATGGATTCAGTGGTAATTGAGAAAGAAACCAAATATGAGTATATGTCGTCACGCAATGTCATCGAATTGGATGATTTTGGGGTCCACTTTGGCTGAACTATAAATTATGCCGACAATATATTCTCAATCGCTTTTTCCTTAGGCTAGACCCGCAATTGGCAACGATTAGTATAAGGCCTCGTAGAAGTAGCATCTTCCGACAGGTGCTGGTTCCTTAAATGGCGAGAATGAGCCTCTGCAGCCGAACATCTTGCAGCTCTGCTAATAAGTCCTACTTCACGCCTCCCCGTGGCGCCATCTGGGAATCTCACTAGAGGTTGCGAAGTGAAGGGGGCAAATGGCGAGTTTCCTGCGCCATTAACCAGGATTAGTGTCGGAAAAACAAAACAAGACCTTATCCGGGCTACTCCGACATATTTGGAGCTCAGGCCGGAAAGGATTTCCAGGACTTAGTCAGGGTCCTGGAAAAGAGATGGTGGCGGACGAGCCCTATAAGGGCCAACGGCAGCGCTCACATCCCGGAACGGGTTACTGGCTTCGGTGTAACCGACCCCTCGTCCTAGGGGCACTCAAAGTGGAACTGGTCCTCCAGGTTGGGGGTTGTGCCGCCGGGGTAACTGCCCGGCCATTTAAAAAAGATTAAGTTACGAAGCATCAACAAGCCAGCTTGTTGACTGAGGTCCAGGTCCACCCCGGACTGTAGCGCCACCTAAAGTAAGTAAGTAGGACCGCAATTGAGTCGTAAAATTAATGAGACTCTATTTAAGACCTTTTTTCATCCTATTCCTTCTTTATGGGGCTGAAGCATAGACCCTATCGAAAGCAGGTGAAGATATCTTCGGTAGCATAGTTTTGAGAGAAAAATCGATCATACGATACTCGACAACGTTTGGTCGAACTTCAACAGCGATATCGATGGGCAATAATACGGCCGTAAGCAACAATGTCTAAATAACAAATGCGCCAAGTCGTTGGACTTAGTATTTTGATGACACAATCAATACGAATAGGCTTTTACCTGACTTCACAAGAGGCGATTTGCCCACAGCAATGATGTTAAATTCATTACACAGAACAAGGGGAATATCAGAGTCTACGCAGACGTAGTGTAAATTATGTTGAGGGTACATATTTAAGTGGGATGCTTAAGATGGATACGAGCTCAAAATTTTATTTTTGTCTTTTATTAAGCAAAGATGCGCTCTTTATATTGTTTAGATAGTTTCCATTTGTGCCTTTGTAACATAATTTTTCTTACGAGTGCATAGAACTCTTTTAGAACCTTTTTAACTCGGAGATGGCTGGACCATCTTCCATACTATTTTACACTGAGCTTGACGGACTCACTATTTGCAAAAGGTATGTAGCCTAAACCGATCAGCTCGTTCAATGTAATAACTTACTTAGCTCTTTAAAAATTCTACTACGTAGGTTACCCTCGTACATATGTATATACTTTTTTGAAGGATTTTGCTGTATATTATAAAAAGCCTAGTCCTGGAAACAAGTAATTTCTGTAGAAACTCTGGCATTCTGTAGTAAGGGACACGTCGTCGGGGACTCGAACCACCAACATAAGGGCTACTATGGAAACAACGCAATTTTTGAACTGAACTGATGGAAATACAACGTCTTACTATTCTAGATATCTTTACAACGAACAGTATTTTATTTCGTACTGCAGAGATAGAAACCAAACCCAGTCAGACAACCATCTTTGGTAAAATATGGATAAACGGCGAGTTAAAGATTTTAAAGTGAAATACGAGTATAACCAAGGCTTGTGGCAAAATAATTTGGCACGGCTTGAAACAGCCAAATTTATGAGAATGGCTACAAAATGCTACAAAATCAAGTGGAAAACTTAGCACACAATTTATATATGTTAAATAAATATCAGGTCATATAAAAAGTCTCCGCGGTTTTTTGTCACTACGTGGTGTTGATGTCCATTTATCTGGAAACACTAATCTGATTGTGTCAAACGAACACGTGTTTGAAAGATGACATGTCAGGCTACATTTTTTGTGAAGACAGCTGTGTAATTCGTTGCTCGTGTTAAAAGTTATACCTATTTGGATATAAGTGAAATATCTGAAGGAATACGCTATGTGATGCTTTTTTACTATAAAAAATAAAAAAACGTTACAAAAATATGCCGAAAAATTTGTGCAGTTTACGGTGGGAATGCTGTGAGTGAACGCTGGACCCAGGAGTGGTTTGTTCGATTCCGTTTCGGAAATTTCGAAGTTAAATATGCACATCGCACTGGTCGGCCTGTCACTGAAAAAGTCGATGAAATTTTGCAACTGATGGAGCAAGACCGGCACAAAAGCTGTCTAGAGATAGCGGAGGCACTAAACATCAACTGTATGACAGTTTGGAATTATCTAGAATGAGCAGGCTTCTCAAAGATGGTCGATGTTTGAGTGCCACATGAATTAACGCAAAGAATTTTAATTGATCGAATAACCATCAGTGAAACGCTTCTGAAACGTAACGAAATGGAACCATTTTTGAAGCAAATCACTACGGGCGATGAAAAATGGATTAGGTACAAGAATATCCAATGCTAGCGATCATGGTTAAACAAGGTTATGTTGAGTGTTCGGTGGGATTGGAAGGGAATTGTCTATTATGAGCTGCTAGAACGTGGCGAAACGGTCAATTCGATCCTTCGATACTGTGCACAACTCGACAGTTTGAATGAAGCTATCTAGAAAGAGCGACCAGACTTGGCCAACAGAAAGGGAGTTGTCTTCCATCATAACAATGCTAGGCCACACAAATCTTTGATGACCCGGAACAAATTGATGGAGCTTGTTTGGGAAGTTTTGATGCATTCACCGTATTACCCGGACCTTGCACACTCTGATTTCCATTTGTTTCGGCATCTTCAAAACACTCTTTATGGTAAAAATTGGTCAACCGAAAAGCTGCTGAAAATCATTTGGCCAAGTTTTCCGCTGATAAACCACGGAAGGTCTACATAGATGGAACTATGAAACTACCGGGAAAATGGCAAAAGGTCATAGATAATAATGGCCAATATGTACTTGATTGAAATTGATTTTGAATAAAAAAAATTTCTTTTCAAAAATGTACCAAAAAACCGCGAAGACTTTTTATTGATGTATGTAACGGTTGAAGGATAAAACGAAAAATCCAATACGCAACAACAGATAAGCATTGTAAGGGTGGACTTAGTCAGTAGAAATAGCGAGAGCATTAAAGTGGGTCTTTAATAAAGACAAAGAAATCAGAAGGAGCAAGTGTAAGGCATTTTATTTCGAATGAGAAAAGGTACTGTTTTGACCTTTCACATTATAGGGGTACCCTAAAAAAAATCGCTTATTGTAGTATGACATTTTTAATCATAGCATTTTCACTGAAACCTCTCCGGATAAATTAAATGTGCACAGGTAATACATATTTTTGATTTCAAAAATTTTTGAGAAAGCTGCTAAAAGAATCCTATATAATTTGGGCTTAGAGAATGCCCACTTGGAGTTTCGTACAAAGCTTTATATGATAAATAATAATAGTTTTGATATTCTATAGTTTTGTTCAGAACATTAAAAATGTGTGAAAAGATTTTTCATAAGAGATGGTTTTTTGTAAAATCCGATAGCAAACCTTCGTAATCTACGTAGCAATTCAATGAGTATTGTCGTTTTATCTTCACTTCAAAGTGCAATATACAAAAATTCTTACTCCGTGGTGTCCTGCAAGATTGGTTAATACCCTTCCTTTGAATATTCATGTCAAAAAACCTTTGCGAGTCTTCTCGAAAAAAAAAAAATTAAAATATGGTTTCCCACCTTTGATCACAAAGAAATTAATCTTTCCCCCCTTATGCTGCTCAAATTGAGCTAAAATTAATTTCCTTTTGTCAACAGTGTATTGTTGTAATTTTTTGTAATTTATTTTCAAATTTGTTCTTCTGGATTTTTTTTTTTTTTTTTTTTTTTATCTTTTATCAATGAAATAATTTCGCGAACTGTGAACCCCTCATGTTGATATATGTTTCTGTCACTATATACTATACTTCTTAGTCATTTTTTGTTGAAAATAGATTAAGGAAACCAGTTTTGTTAAGATAAAGATAATAAGATAAATCAACAAGCGGCACAGACCAACTAGTTAGCACAGATCAAACAGCTAATGTTTCTAAAATTGCAGAATAATGAAGCACAATTGCGAGAGATTTATTGGACGAAGTATGTATGTTTAAAATATACAGAGATATACGCTAACGAGAAACAACCAAGTGACATAGATGGACAGAGTAGTTTTCTGCAAAGTTACATTATGGAATGTTTCGCAGAAACTAAGATAAGTGATCATAAGCGAACTATGGACATCTTTAACTCAAAAGGAAAGCTTCTTGAAAATTATAACCGGATGGGAAAGAGCTTCCTTGCTGCACTGTATAAAGGCAAATACGACAGAAAAAATTGCAACAGCTACCAATCGGAGAAGCCAATGTCCCGTCCTAAGTATATATTATTCCTGAAGGATTTTTTACAGTCAAGGGTTAAGTTAATCAATAGTTCCGTAATTTTTTTTTTTGCCAAATTAAGAGCAAAGTAAGTTACTTAGATCCAAAACAACAGGATTCCAATGGCGAATCTGTTGCAAACAGATTTCGATTCAAGGTCACCTCCACCTCGATTATCTTCAAAAAAGAAATAAAACCAGTTCAACCAGTGGGCCAGTTCAAAGTTGATTTAAGAGAAATACGACAGCATTTGGCCAAAAAGAAATTGCGTTTCATCAAAATTGGGGGCAGCTTATTCTCCGGATTATGGGTAAATCCTATTTCCTATCAATAAACCCGAAGAAATTAAACGCCAGAAATAGATTTGACCACTATTTTAACGCCGATATCTCAAGTTATGTGGACAGCGAGAATAACGGGAGAATTTAGAGCAAAAGTTTAAGTACGCTAAGACGGTTTGATGTCTTGCAAATTTGTCTATTAAAGCTGCCGTGATAGCACACAGTTTATCACAATCATTCCTCTTTAAGCGAAAATTGCAGTAGCCTTTGCGTCGAGCGTTCACCGTTGATGAAACGTTAGACACCAAGAAGCCAGACGAACGTGCTTCGCAGAAGGTGATACCATCAAGAGGATTGGAAATGACTACGATATTTTGGAGTTCAATAAGAATAATCCTCTCGACTTTTTTGTAAAAGAAAGCCCGACCAGTAGATTAATGATCCGAATGAAGTGCTGTTTTACTATGACAACGCACTTGCTCACTTATCCGGAATTGCCGTGGCCAGATTGCATGAGTATCTGTACAATTGTGGTTTGTGCGGATTTTGTGATTTCCTTCTAAACTGAGCTTAGATGGCTTATAATGTGATAAGCCCGGTCGAGCGTGGTACAGTTGTAAATATGCCTTATCATGAATTTCTTATGATTCCGACTCAAGAAGCGATTACTGCTTATCACCAGAGCGGTTATCTGCTTATATGTGTAGATATTAGCAGACAAACGATTCTGAGCAAAGACTTAAACTTTTTTCTATACAAGCTTGGTCAGCGGAAGTATGACCACCGAATAGAACAGTTGTTTGTCCGACTGCAAAAAAGGACGATCCTCTGAACTACGCCAACTACAGGCGAATAAGTCTCCTCAACATCGCATATTAAAACATGTGGGCCGTGTCATGATATGTACGTGCGTAAAGCTTAAGACCCTTCGATAATATTCCGACCAGCTACCATAAGCGTGGTTTTCCGCCAGAAAAGTCCACCAAACAACAAAGTTCTGAATCTGTACAAACTATGTAGTGCGTTAATTTCAAACCGTATATATGAATAGCATCTGCAAAGATAAACTATACAGAGCCATATCTAGTTTTGACATTCTTATCAAGCTCATACAACTGTGAAGAAGATGATCAGTTCCTTCATGAAGGTCGGTCCTTAATGTGAAAACCGAGACCTTTAACGGGACAATGTACTGTAGTTCTCTTCACATCGTTCTTGAAAGACTCCAAAATCTTTTAAATGTCTGTTTAGTAACCCGAAATTGCGGAGGACATCGACATAATGGCAAGAACAAGAAGCTGTCAATGGATCGTTTGCTACTATTGAAGCAAAAGCAGAAGAAGGGTCAACAATGGGTGGAAGGAATATTCTGCCAACAAATAGGGACTTGTAGCACAAAACGTCATTGTAAGCAGCTACATCTTTGAGGTAGTAGAACAGCGACACCAACGCGGAAATTTTGCGAAGAATTACTTTTGCTAATCGCGTAAAGCCCTCACTTGAGAAATCAAGAAGACATTATACTACTTCTACTTCTGATCTTCCCAGTCCTGCTTTACAATGCAGGAGTTTGGACGCTGACGATGCGAATAAAAATGATGTTGGGGAAAGTTCTGTGTGTACATTTCTGTCCCGTTTAGATCAATGGAGAATGAAAATGAAGGTTCAACAGCAAACTGTACGAACTACACAGCGCTGATAACCCGGCTTAGAAGCCTAGTCACTTTTACCGTATAAACACAAGGGCCCGCACATAAAAGTTTTCGAATCCATTCTAGAAGGACATCGCATTAGAGGCTCTATCGTCTTAGAGGGTGAACACAACTTGAAGATTACAGAGACTATAGCGAACTTCTTATTTACTAGTTGCAGAGGCATGTAAGCTGAGACCTGGTTAAACCCCCACTGCAATGCCATCTAAACAGAGTTGCAATACATTTTAACTTAAGCTATAATGTCAAAAACAAAAGGAAACCAGATATGCTCCATAAGCTGCAAGCAGCTCTAGTCACAATGTGGTGTCCACTTTGATCAAGCTGAATTGTCGATATATATTTTTTTAAAGAAAGTACGAGTAGTTGAAATAGTTTTTTTTTTTTTTCTTATCATGGCTACGTTGAAAGAGAATTCCTTCAACTCTATGTGGTTTTTAAAATTGGTGCAACTTGTTACATAGTCAGGGATATTGTGGTGGAAATTAAGAGAAAATTCTACAATAAACCGATGTCAAGGAACTTCACATTCCGCTGGCTTGTAGGCACCTGATTTGTTGTTTTAAGCTAAAAAGTGCATAAATAAAGCAAGCACAGCAAATTTAAATGTTTTAAGCAATCGACATCCGAACGACGTATTAGATTAAATTAAATTAAATAAGTCTAAATAAAGAAGAAGACTTAACTTTTCACCAAAATTTTGAAATGACCGATTTTTGAACTGAACAGGCAATACTCGTAATATTAAATACATTTACGATCTACGAAGAAGCCTTAAGATATGAAATTAAACTATATTTGGTGGAACCAAAACTTCAAAAATATATTGAAACTAGTTCTTTCAAAGACATATTATTTAATAATTTATTTGTACGCATTGCCTCTTGAAATCTACTCGTACTAGTAACTTCATCATTTAGGTAAAAATGCAAATCAAAGTTTAGATATTTTCAAAACTTGGGCAAAAAAATCCTTCCAATGTTATACAAAAAAATTCGTAACGCATACAATTACCCTTTTGAATTGCAATAATGCAGATGATGCACTTGCAACAAAAGACTACACCAACCAAACAACGATTTAGAAAGGACAAATTATGCCCCTTGACTGCGAAACTTTTATAAGACATTTCCTTATTTTATCATTATTTATTTTTTATCTTTTACATCCTTTCTTTAAGGTAAAGTTCTATACCATTGACAATAAACCAGAAACTCTAAACTCTAACGCTAAAGCACCTCATAAGACATGAAAATCTCCATGCTAATACCATGATACCGGATACACTTCCGGGTGGTCATGAACAATTTTCCACTAAAAGAACTTCCTTACTGTATTATAGAATCTCGAATGACACTTTGAAAATTAAATTTTTAAATTTTAATACATCCGCAGATACAAGTAAAGTTTATTTTCTCTTTTAAACTAAAAATTTCTCTTTCATTGGAGAAGTTTTAAAAGACATTACAAAATAAACACGGAATGCGGATATAAAGGCAATTTAAGACATTGAATGTGAGAACCACAAAACTGAAATTTCGTCTTTAATTTAAGTATTTTCGTACATAAATTAATTGTGTTCCATGGTAAAACTAATAACTTCGAAAACGACGTTTTCAACCTACATAGAGCCTTTCTGTGAATCGAAAATTAGTAAAAGTCTCGGGGCTATGGTTAATTCTAACTTTCTGAAAAATTACCACCGACTCAAGGCTTCGAACATAGGTTTTGTAGGTACTCAAAACAACAATAATATTTTCAAATTGCCAAAAGCAGAATACAATTAAGATTCGTAGTAAATGACCAATTATTCTTCGGCGAAAAAAGGGTTGCATTCGAATAATATTTCTAAAATATATGAAATTCAGAAACTAGCGTTTTCAACCTTTAAAACTCGAAAATAACCATTAAAAACGCTTTAAAGTCGTTAGCTCCTGTACTTTCAAGGTTTCTTGAAATATCACACAAAATCTTTAGATCCAAATTAAGGACTTTTTGCGCAGGAAATTGCAAATATTTTAAGAAAACCATTAAATACAGAAAATTAGTCACATTCATTTTCTTATGGAATTCAAAATCCACCAAGTCACTGAATCATACAAATCTTATACACGAACACTCCTAATTAAGTGTACAATTTGAGTGCTCAGTGATTAATTCGTTTTCAGTGAATCTACTCACATCCTTTGGAAATTCGAGACTCAAATGTTAATCGTAAAATTGAGGAAAATTTCAACATCTCTTTTTGTAGGCTTGAGGGTATAAATTGTTTTGAATTTAACTTACCGGAAATAATAACCCCAAGGTGGAAGATTCGAAACCACAAAATTAAAAACAATTTGCACAAAGTTGCCCAATATTTCAAAATTTTGTTTTAGATTTTTAATTTCTTTTTTTTTTATTTGTTAAAAAGTTGAAAAACTATTTTTCACTTCACTAAATTCGTATCAACTTAAACAAACCACAAAACTATTAATTTCACACCGACTTGTTTAAAAGTCCGTTAACAGTTCCTTTATGACTTTATCCACTTTAGGTTTGCTCTGGGCTAAGATATTACTTGAACAGTACGATGGTTATAAAACGACTACGACAATAATGATGGTAGACGATAGATTCGAAATCAGATTCAAATTCAGAGACTGTGAAAATAGCTCCCTGGTATGTGCACACAAGTCAATTGTTCGTTGACGTTTAAAAGTACTACGATCTGAGTTTTCCTTTATATGGACAACCGTATCTGTCCCATATTAGGAAAAAGAAGTCATCCCCAATTCATCCCCCTGTTATTGTATAGTATGGACTCCACAAATAACAACAACAATAACAAAGACAAGAGCACCAGAGCAACAGCTGCGTTATCAGGGTGTAACAAGTTGGCATAAAAGCTGTTCCCACAACCTAACTCCCCCACACGCATACATTGGCAAAATATCCGTATCTTTCTTGTCTACAGTCTACGACGATGGGAGATTTGTTTTGGGAAAAAGCGCGAGGAATCTGTATGGGACTTTTTGGCTTTTGCAGACATGCGTTCTAGATACATTGACGATACCACACACTCAATTCTTGGAGTTTCCTCTTCCCAGTGGTTGTTTTCTATGGTTCTGATCGTAACAGAGGTTTTCGACGTATTGTACATTTTTTTTGTAACGGTTATCAGTTCGTATCTTTTCGGTTATGACAGTAATTTTGAAAAGTTCATCCTGTTTTGAAATGAGTGAGTTCAACTCGTCAACTCGTTCAGTTCATTGTTCAGACAAATGGAGTTAATTGCCGGGTGCACTTTTTCGTTTAGACGCCTCGGTAGTCATTGTAAGGACAAAGACCAAATGTCCCAAAAGGAGAGCCAACTGTGGTCAGTACAAATTGGCCACTTCATTATGATGGTGGACAAATTTAATGAGTTCCCTTCTCAAGAACATTGTCATTTTGATTCAAGGAACAATTTGCTGTTGGTGTACTCATAATTGTTTGTCCTTTTGTGAAGTACTCTGGTATTTTTCAGTTAATGCATGTTTCTGCTGGTGTTAAATGAACATGTGGGCAGTTGGTGGTCATGGTGGTTGACAGGACAATATAGAGTAGCCTCAAGTACTCCTTGCATTTCTGGTAACTGGATTGCTACGGATACGAATATTGTGGCGTCGTTAGTGCTGTTTTCATATGCACAACAATTGTACTCGTAGTTCGGTCGTATCATTGGTGAACATTTATTGCAGTCCGCAATATTGGTCAGTAAAACAATGTTGTATGTGTCAGGACTTTATTTATTTTTATTTAATTTAGTTTTTATTGAAAGAAAAATATTTGCGTTGATAAAATCTTCGTCGCCTCTTTGTGTGTTGATTGTTCGAACAAATTTACTTGCTTGGTTGGTTCTTATTGCTCAATTACTTCTTTAATTCGATGTTTAATGGAAAATAACATAAGGCCGCTTTCAAAATTGAGTTCAAGTAGATCTAGCCATGGACTATCCGTGAAATCACATATCTCATGTAGCTACTGAGTGTTGTAAGCTTGGATCGTTCGAGTTGCCTTACAATCGCGTTGGGGAAAAGTGTTTTTCTTGCCTCTCTGTGGCAGTTCCCGGGAACTACCTATCTACCTACACTAATCTATTTGCTGTTGCCTCAATTGGTAAGAGCTCGTATGCTGGCGGTCTCTAGTCTGCATAATGTGAGCTGGCAATTTGCGTTATTGGGCGTGTATCATATTAGGCTTTACGCCCCGGGTAAAGATGCGCCTATTACGAGGATGTTAGACCTATGAGTCGACAAGATTTAAAGAGTTCACTAGGTTTTGTCTGGTTATGGGATAAAGGCTAAGCCAACCTCCCTGCAAGATGCATCGCCAAAGATAATCCTTAATATAAAGAGCAGAGTGTGGAGGATATGGACCAGAATTGTTTGAATCATTTAACTTTGTCTCGAAGGGATTCATTTTGTGAGTCTGCTGCCTCATTCACGTCTTCAATGGGTTGTAGAGATGGCTGCAATGAGTCAGCTTTGATTGCAATATTTTCTTAAATGGTTCTGTTCGTGTGCTTCTTTATGTATTCTGTCTGTATCCTATATTGAACCCGACGCTCATATGATCCGATAGGGATCTGACACATGCCAGTCTTTGACAAACGTGTGAAGAAAAGGAAAGGAGAGATGGTAAGGACAAGTACCACCTCTCCTATAGAATTTATAAAAATGGGTGTATGACTAAGAAGCAGACTTACCCATTATGTTGATTGTTGTTGCTGCTGCCACAGATGTTGTTGTGGGTGTTGTAATCGTATCCCAGAACGAGATGCCAATTCCGACGTCCTATTCGATCAGATAAAGTACAAAATCAGGAGGAAACGCATCTATATCTCTAAGAAAATTATCTGAGGTGCACACAAGTTCTTTATCAATTACCTAAAGGTAGTTTGATTATTGCTGCCACTAGATTTCTGAAGTTAATACCTGAAGTGGAAGGAAATGTTATTTTGGAGCTGCTATCGCTCTTCGAATATTCAAATACTCTCTATTATTGAAGTCAAATATCCTACTCCTAATCAGTCCTTTTTATAGTTATACGAGTAACAGATGGTACCCTAACTCATCCGATAGCACGCTGTTTGTATCTGTTCACAAAGTATCTGAGCCTTTGTCGCTCAGAAGATCTTAGACTTAGCAGCAGATGTTCAATAGACAATTTCTGCTGCAGGGAGCACAATTGCATTGCGAAAAGTTTATGCTTTTAAGAAAGAATCAGGCTCTATGACTAAATCTTTTACTGAATCAATTTTGATTCCCACAAGTAATCGGGTTAGGAAAGTCAACTAACAACAGGCATAATCTTGCTAAAAGGCATGCGGTGGCATCCCTCTATCCCGGCATCCGAAGTAATTGAGTAGTTGGGTGACAACATGTATATGCCAAAAGTTGGTAGCACTGTCTTAGAGTAATACTCAGAAAAGCTCAAACTTAATATCTAGCAGTGGCTTTATTTTACCAAGAAAAACAGTAAAATAGCAAATCGGCGAAAGAATTTGAACATTCAGAGTTGCTAACGTGACCACAAAACATTACTACACCCTGTCAAGCCTAGCGTTTTGTAACGTACACTGGCCCCATTGGTGGGAGACCCAAATTACCAGATAGCCACTAAAAATCATGGCTTCACGGATATTAAAAAAATAGCATGGTCTTTGAAAGTGGAATGATCATAATTAGATTCTGATAAACGTTTATTTCAGAAGTTGTCTTTTAGAAGCCTCAAACAGATACGGTGGAGATACATATAAAGATTCCCTTATATGACAAGAATTCCCCGACTGGCGAACGATATGGGTATATCTTTCTCCAAAATTATTCTTACTGGTGTTGTTCTTTGACGAAAAACGAAGGAGTTCGATGAACATTGGCGACATCAAAACTGCAACACTATTGATGATATTTGTTTGCTTTCCCATTTAGAGCTCCATTAACCGATACTGCTAACCGGTATGGAGAGAAAATCATGCCTCGTTGATCTCGAGATAATTTCTGCTAAAACCTAACTCGTCAATCATTGTCTCTGAACTAGCTATAGTCTACTGAATAAGCAGGGCAAAATTTGCATTCAGCATGTTGTCTGAACTATGAAAACATAATGTTATTTGTTTTACTGTAAAGCGCTGACTGTTCTGGTCAAATATTGTATCGACACTCTTGTACAAGGTAGACTTGGAAAATGTCTACCACCATTGCACTGTAAAAGTCTTCGAATAGCTGTCCAAGTCGGTGCTCCATAAGAAAACTTTGCAGAGTCCGACCGAAAAAGATTGGAATGGTCTTAGAATATCTGGATACTATCGGGACTAGTTATCCCCACCTCAACTCTAAGGAAGCAAGCTTTATACAACAACATTGATCTGATTTTTTATGTTGGAGCAAAGACCGAAAATAATTGAAATTTTCCGCATCTAAATTTAAAGCTCACTTAATAATTAATTTTTCTTGGACACATGGAGGGAATACAGGAGAGATTCACTGGAAAAACGTATCCCCTTCCATATCACGCAGTTATGAAAAATAGTAGAACTAGTAAAAAGTAAACTGAAAAGTCAAACACAAAAGTCCACAATCGAATAAACCTTCACTGTTTGACATATCCTGGAATAAACTGATGATGAATCACATTATAAGCATAGCTCAGGCAGCAGTCCTCCCCGGTGATTTCTCTAGTATTGAAACGGCAGCTGCCAAAACGGGTTGAGCGTTAAATGAGTATGTATGTACATATATGCTATCAGCACTTTGTTTTTATCGACTCTATCATGTTGTACCAACAAAAAGGGAATTTGATTAAAAAGTGCCTATCTCGAAAAACTGGGGAGACTCTTTGTAAGACCTTGATTATTCCAGTCCTACTTTGTTGTGCTGAAGCATGAACTCTATCGAAAGCAGATAAAGATATACTGTTTCATGTCAAGAGAACAATCCTTCGTAAAATATTCCGTATTGTTAAGCCTTGTTAATTGTGGCACAGGTTCACCCACAACTGTGACCCCCTCATTAAATAAGTGACATGTTGGTAATGTAATGGTATCTTCTTGCTCAAAGAACTGTCGTTGACACGGCTCTACCTTTCACTGAGGCCCATTCTGTCGAAGAAATACTCTGCTTGTGTTCAGATAGATCTTGCTGGTTTCATATTTTCAACACTACATCTTCATGAGTTCGTTAAAAACAAATGCGGTTATTCCCTTTCAATGGCTGTTACACATAAACTTAATGTCGCAGCCAGCTCACATTTTTACACAAGCCTATTGACAGATGTTAGTTGAAGAGATCAATTTTCCAGTTCAAGTTCTTCTTATCTTATTATTAACCCTTTCCTCGTTATACGAACTTATGCGTAACGAGTTTCCCATTTTGACTGCATCGCTGCTGCTCCGCTCATGGGGTCGGCTAATGTCGCAGAACGAGTCTACATACTGCTCGGTCCTGGATCATTTCAGTGGTTAGCCCCAGGCGTTGTTGCGCATTTGCCATCTGAGAAGTCCAGGAACTATTTTTCCGACCTCGTTTTCTTACAGTTGAAAAGACCGTAGTTGATAGTGCCTTTTGAACTGGATTTTCTGCAGATCTTGTTTGAGAGTGGCAATACCAGCTTATTCTATTCGCCTCAAGGTGTTCGGTTACCGAATTCTTTCCCTCTAACATTATATCCGGAACAGGTCGCAACGGATGCGCAAATGCTCCGTCTTTGAACGACTTATTTTAAACCCTTTTCTCTCTAGCGCATTTTTCCATGAATCTAAGGCGTTCTGCAAATTTTCGACGTTATCGCTTAGTATAACTACGTCGTCAGCGAAGAGAATTGGCGTTACATTTGCTTCGCGCATGCAGTCTTTTAATCAACAAATCCACACAGGCTTTATTATTTGCCGAAGACGTTCGTTTAAGACTCTTTTGACGATTTTCATCGTGTGTGACATCAGCTTGATTGAAGGGTAGTTGCTGCATTCGCGAGTGTCGCCTTTTCCGTTGTATAATAGAACCAACAAGCTACTTCTTAACTGATTCGGCAAAGGTTGTCCACATTTTAATTTTTTTAGAAGTTTCGATAGCCATTCGCTGCCGATTCCCTCTATCTTCGACCAAAACTCTGATGCTGTCTGATCCCGCCGCTCTCCCCCGCTTCATTTTCCGATTGTTAAACTTATTTCTTCGATTGAAAAGTCTGAAACATCCTCGTCGATCGTCCAGGCTAATTGACTTTGCGGCGGTGCGAAACATTGTCGTAGCTAGCACGTGGTTCCCCTACTCGATATTCATGATCAATCAACGGCCAACCAGATTGACACATTGCTATCAACGCAAGACACTCCTCCAGTATTATGGATGTTCGAACGTTCCGAGGAGCCAACAGACAAGCTAAAATTGGCTGGAGATCGCCAAGTCCTTTCCCGATCGAGTGTCTCTTAAACTCTTAAGAGGTCCAATAATGCCAGCATCAAGCATCGAAGACCATTGGAAACACTGCCAAAACGCCATCAGAGATGATGCTTCTAATGTGGTGAGTTTCACTCGTCCACCACAACGAAACCCCTGGTTCGAAGATGAATGCCGGCAAGCACATAAAGCTAAGCAAAAAGCACCCAATGTGGCACTGCAAAAAAAGACCAGAGCTGTTCACGAGCTCTATGAGCAGAAGAGGAGAGACAAACACCGGCTTCTCAGGAGGAAGAAGGAAGTGCATGAGAAGCGCGCGGTCGAGGAAATTGAGAGATGCTACTCCAGGAATTAGGTTTGGAAGTTTTACCAAAAGGTAAAAATAACATGCCACGGAAACAAACCCCGAACCGAAGCCTGTAGAGATGAGCAAAAGAACATCGGAAAGACCATTTCTGCGGCGATGACGAACCAAATACCGCTGTCAGGCATAATCAACCTTTCAATCTGGACGATGATGACCAACAATACCGTCCACACGACCTAAATGAAGTGAAGATAGGTATATCGAAGCTGATATATATATATATATACTAGCAAATACAAGAGGCATTATCTTTCAAAAGTGCGTCCAACTACTCCCATACGCCGACGATATTGACATAATCGGGAGAAAGTAGCGTGATGTCAGTCGCGTTTTCGCAAGTATTGAGACGGAAGCGGCGAAAATGGGTTTAGCGGTCAATGAGGGCAAGACCAAGTATATGCTGTCAAGCAAAAAGGACAACCGACACCGACGTATCCTGTTCAAGTTATCGTGAGGAAAATTCAAAAATCATAGAGTTTCTGGTGTAGGCATTTGGATAAGAAGAGCACAAACGTCACTATTGCGTATAGTATTGTGGAAGAAGGCTGTGTTTAAACTGAGCGTGGCGTACTGAATCTGCATGTACATCGGCTTTAATATAAATGCGTAATTAATTTTGAAACAAATTAAGGCTGCATCCTTCCAGTTTAAACATATGAAATGGTTTTGGTTATCAGCTTTCCTTGGACAGGCTTAGATACGTATCGTATCTTTAAGTAGCTACTACAGGACAAATTTTATTGCAACACACAAATTAATAAAATGTTCATAAAACCCTAACTCAACTGGACCTTGTTAAATTAACCATGATCAAGTCGTCCATTATGAGTTTCTCTGATTTGATAATTTTCCTAAAAACCCTCCCCCATAGTATAACTCCTTATTTACTCTTTGTTAGACGTTTTCCTTTGTCTGTTGTCTTTCAATTACTTTCGCTAGGTACTGGTAACTTTGTTTGTCCACCTTAAATACATAAAATACCCAATAAAACGACACCTTGGTCGTTACTTAAATGAAATCACACGGACGGACACCGTCAGCGTTAAATGCAATAACATAAGTTTTAATTTCGACGCAACAAACGCTTTGCAAAGGATTCCGTATTTGGAATTCAACAGGTCCTCCCCGGTGTACACTTGGTGAAAATGGAATTTAATAGCTTAAGTGTTGAAAGAAAGAATATCCCCTTCAGAGGACCCTACAAAAGCACACAAGCGACAACAACTTAAATATATATAAATACAAATATAGTTACATCACGTCCTTAAGAATCTTATTTTTACCTTCTTAGTACCGGCAGTTTGTTTCTATTCCACTCGAATATTAGCATCTACGTGTACGTAATTCGAGTGTATGGCTATAAGACAAACGGTTTATTGGTGAAAGTTTTCCATCATGTCAAAGTTACTTGACAAATTGTTTAAATTGCCACTCAGGAGGAGAAAGTTCGCCTTGTAAGTACTCGTTCATTGACAATATTTAACAAACAGCTTAATGCATACAAGTATCTCGGACTAGTTTTACGAGTAGGTCTACAAATATTGATAAAACTGACGACAGCAAATAATTACCAGTATTGTCAGGTTGGGTGGGGTGGGATGGGGTGTGGTGTATGTGTGTGTGTTGACGAGAACAAATAGATACTGCCTCCCTTTGAGGAGTTAGGAATCTTACCTGACATGGATTTCAGTTGGACCAGCTTAAAAGAAGTCAAAAATAATTGGCCTACTTTTTCAAGTTAATCACTTGTTTGTCATTAAAAGAGGGAGTCCTGGGTAAATTGACGGCAGTCTATGGAATTTGTATCAGTAATGAACTGACATCAAATCCTGATATCACTTAATGTTTCTCCTATCTTTCGAGATCTCCCACCTAGTCTAACAAATGTCATGAAAACTTTTTTGATGTATTAATGCGCCGATGGGACGTTAACAAACGTACATATTCCAAAAGAACCTTAAGAAATATTGTTGTATGTTTCTTAAACAAAAAAATGTGAAACGTGGGTAGATATTCGTACATCCCATTTTGAATAGATGGAAAGGGTGTATAAAACACCCACTGAATTCTACCCCTACATAGTAATTATCATTGCAAGTTGTATAAAATTGAACAAGCAAAGTATGTTTCAAGAATTTCCAATCGAAAATATATGAAATATTCGATCCTTCTTCGAAAAGGAAACAGAGACACTTAAGAGCGCAGTGGTTTTTAAATAGAATACTCGAATAGATGTCGGTTATTGTTTGAAGAAGTTTGTAACAAAGATCTTTGCCACCAAACCTCAAGAATAGGTATGTGTCTTATTGGATAGCCGTCGAGTTCAGAATCAGTGGCAGCCTGTGTCGAGCAAAATTAACTCAACCAGAGAAGGCCCTTGTAAGCCACAAGATCTCAATATACCCACACCGAAATAAAGTGCAGACCAGAAGGTCATGGTGATATCGTTGAAGCAGGTTTTATTAAAGTTCAAACTGGTCCTCATTGACTGCTATTTCGAAGAGATCTGTAGTATTTTCTAAGAAGAAATCACCAAGATGTGTTCTCTGCTAATCGAATGGGCAGGGCAAATGAACTTGTATAGAAGGTGCAGAGTGACTTCCCCCTTCTTCTTATTTTTAGATATTCTGTCAAAGTTGGAAAGAAAATTCTACTACGAAAATGTACGAGAAGGTCGAAGACAGTCGACAGTGTGGTGGTATTTAGCGCCGAGCTGGTCATTGCGGTTTTGTGGGAGGCAGACTGATATTCTACGCGATCCTAAGTTTATGGATGTAAATACCGTCTTCGACAATTTAGAAAAAAATTTTGAAAAGAGTTCGCATAGACCTTATACGAACGAAGCTAAAATCACAAAATATATTCAAGACCAAAAGGGTGTTTTTTTAAAAGGCGAACAACTTTAAATTAAAATAGAATAAAAAAAATTGCGTGAATATGATTTGGGCCGTTTGCCGCACCGGCTGGCTTGTACAAGGAGCTCCAATTTTCACACATTCTTCGCAGTAAGTCAGGTTGTATTTTGCCAATTACGCGTCAAATGTTGCCTTCCAAGTGTTCAATTGTCCGTGTTTTATTGGTGTAAGCATGTGACTTTAAATACGAGTATACCCAAATTAAATATGTTAATAGCGTTAAATCACATAAACGGGGTTACCAGCTTACAGGTCCATTTCGTTAAATTTATCGCTCGTCAAGTGTTTCTTTCAGTTAATTAGTTGCATCAGGCACTGTGTGTCATGTGGCGTTGTCCTTCTGAACCCACATGTCTGCAACATTAATGCCTTTCAATTGAGGTACGAAAAAGTTAGTAATCATGTCTCTGTAACGCTCATAGTTGGCTGTAACCTTCTGACCATAATTATTTTCGAAAACATACTTTTACTCCAAATACGGAAATTCTGTTTACTGACTTTGCCATTTGATTAACAGTGTCCTTCACCACTGAATAAAATTTTCAAATGAAGTTGTGGACCAATAGCAATGTTTCCTTTGTCCCATTCACCAAGGGAACGACTCGAACGATGATCCTCTGGCTTCAATTCCCATAGATATTGAATTTTGTAAGCAATTAAACCAAAATCTTAACGCAAAACCTTCCATGAAGTGGATGGATACAAATATAATTGCTTACGCATATGTATAATAAATTGATACCTTTGGATCATCATCAACTCTACGCTGAACACCAACGGAAACACCAGTATCTATAATATATCGCTCTGATGGACTATTTTTTTATTCTATTTTTTTAAACCACTTCACTCTTAAGTGGGTATGAATACGCTTATAATGTCTCAGCATGTGTTAAGTATTTTGGAAAATTGGACAGATAGAGAAGAAAGATATCTGCGCTCAGTGGTTCTTTTGCTCCATGGGTGGCATCCAACATTTCTGCCTTTAGCTTGGCAAGTAATGATGCGTAGTATGCTCTTGTAATGGTTTTTCTTTTTTGAAGATAATCGAAAAAACTGTTTTTGCTCTTTTGGAGCCGGCTCGCCCTTTGCAGTCCACTGTTTTGACTGAATTTTTGTTTCGGGCGTATAATGGTGTGTCCAAGTTTCATCTATAGTAAATTATTGGCGCCAAAACTCGGATTTATTGCGCCTAAACTGCGCCAACAGAGGGTTGGAAATGTTCATTCGAACACTTTTTTTGGTCTAACGTAAGCAAATGCGGCACCCAACGCGCGGACAGCTTTCTCTTGCCTAAATTTTGTTTTAATATGTAACAAACACGTTCTTTGGACATTTTCATGACCTCTACTATCTCTCTCACTTTAATTCGGGGGTGGTCGTCTAACACCATTTGGTGAACTTTAGCAATGTTGTCGTCAGTGGTTGCAGTTTTTGGACGTCCCGAACGTTCATCATCTCCCAAGTTAATACGGCCACGTTTCAATTCAGCTGCCCAAAATTTCACTGTGGTAAATAATGGTACAGAGTCCCCATACACAGACTCCAACTCACTTTTGATTGGCGTAGGCGTATTGCCTTTCAAAAACAAGAATTTAATAACAGCTCGATACTCAATTTTTTCCATTTTCACAAAAAACGTTCACATCGACTCACTCAAACGACTGTCAACTAAAAACTGCGCGTCCAAAATGACTGAAACTTCGATAAGTAATTGTCAAAACATGCACAACTAGCATTCACTAGGTCTTATTGGCGAGTGCGGCTATCTTTACGTTGCGGTCGGAAACTTTTCAGACAACCCTCGTACAACCCTTTTTTTTATGATGCACAATAACAAGTGCATACATCACCAAGTATCGGGTTTTCCAATAGGGACTTGACAACTTTGAATTTAATTTGTGAACGCACTCCTTCACTAATCATCAAACTGTCACTGTCAATTTATTCACTAAACTCAAACATCATCATGGTAAAGTACACGAACGAGCAACGTCTGCAAATTATAAAAATTTTCTACCGAAATTCGCAGTCGGTGACTGGAAGTTTAAGAGCGTTAATTCTAGCCCTAGAATTGCCTGTCTATAATAACAAGTTTAGTGCAAAAATTTGAGTCTACATATTCGTTGTGTGATGTTGCCGTGTCAGTGAGACAACGGGTTGGTCGAAGTGTCGAAAATATCGCTACCTTTCAGGTGCCTGTAGCAAACGATCCAAATCAGCCAATTACACGGCGTTCTCAAGAATTGGGCATCGCTCAGACCACATTATGGCGTATTTTGCGTAAGGATCTTGGTTTACATCCATACAAGATCAAGCTGACTTAAGAATTGAAGCCGATGGACCATTTGAAGCGACGTACATTCTCCGATTGGGTTCTGGAGAAGATGCGCTAAGATGGTGAATTTCATCGCAAAATCATCTTCTGTGACGAAGCTCATTTTTGACAAAATGGGTTCGTCAATAAGCAAAATATGCATTATTATCTGTGGGGCTACGTTAAGTCATTGGCTTATGCTAACAAGCCGACGACGTTGGAAGAGGTCAGAGCCAACATTGAACGCGAAATAGCGGCCGTTTTGGCCGAAATGAGTGGCTGAGTCGTTGAAAATTGGGTCCAACGAATCAACCGCTGCAAACGTGCCCGCGGTGGCCATATGAATGAAGTCGAGTTCCATTCATAAATGTTTTGATTGTACTTCACGTCGATAATAAAGTTTTTGAAATATCTCAAATGGTTTGCGTTTTATTTAAAAAAAAAATTGTCAAGTCCTTGTTGGAAAACCCTTTAGTTTAATTTTTTTAAAGGTAAAATGCCTTTGACAGCCGCTGAAAAAATGAAATGAAGGAGAGAAAAATTACAAAGAGAAGGAAAATACGAAGAATACAAGAGACGTGCAGAAATTGAAGGTCTTTCAGTTCATAAAAAAAAGGAGTTAATCATTGGCCAAAGAAGGAAAACAAAAGAACGAGTAGCGAGATTTAGATTGAAAAAGACGATTTCCCAAGATGACTCGTACAATGAACTCTTAATAATACAACAATCATTAGGAGAAACCACAGCACGAGCTCGAAAAGCTTTGCCAAAATATCCCTTTAAAAGTGGTTAGATGCAGACGCCTGTTGCTCCAAGTCAATCGAAAAGAAACATGCATCAGCTCTTAATAAGGAATTAAGAAAACAAATTGAACAATCAACATGACGATATAAGCTGTCGCAAACAAACATATGATTCGGAAAGGGACAGTGAAGACGATATTCCCTTAGCTGTGTTAAAAACAGATTGATTTAACAATTGTTGTATTTAAACTTAAATAAAATAATAAAAATATTTCACGAATTTAATAGCTAATAGTTAATAGGCTCAGGCGCACATTTCCGGCTGAAATTTCTTCGTTGAATATACAGTTAGAACAGCTATCAATCAACAAACCAGTTTCACGAACTTTCTTTACAAATTCGCATACACCAACTGCAGTTTATGCTTTATTTCTACTGAAATTTCTTTTCATAATCCGCACTGTTTCGGTATCACAGCGTTTACTTTGGACGTAAATTTGCAATATTTTCCAACGTTCAAGCGTAATTCGATCCATTTCGTACCGCGAAAATATAATATTGAGTTTCTCAAAGAAACCAACAGATGGCCCAGCCCTTATAAATGTGTAATCAAAAAATAAGGTGACTTTTCATTTTTAAAAAAATATATTTATTTAATCATCCAAATTTATTTTATCCCCTTCAAAATAATCCGCCTCTGATACAATGCACTTGTGCCAGCGCTTTTTCCAGTCGTCAAAGCACTTCTGAAACGCACTTTTTGGTATTGCCTTGAGCTCCTCCAGCGATGCAGCCTTGATCTCCTCAATCGTTGCAAATCTTCATCCATTGGGATGATTGGGCTTTGGTTTCGATGTCATAATCATATACCCATGATTCGTCACCAGTTATAACCCTTTTGAGCAGATCAGGATCATCATTGACGTCGTTTAACATGTCTTGGGCAATGTTCATGCGATGCTGCTTTTGATCAAAATTTTGATTCAATTTTGGAACGAATTTCGATGACACACGTTTCATACCCAAAACATCCGTTAAAATTGATTGGCTTGAGCCAAACGATAAGCCAAGATCATCCGCTATTTCCCTAATCGTGATTCGACGATTTTTCAACAAAATTTCTTTAACTTTTTTAACATTTTCGTCTGTGTTTGACGTGCTAGGTCGTCCGGAGCGAGGTTCATCATTAACATTTTCTCGGTCCTCTTGGAATAATTTATAACACTTATAAACATTTTTTTTGCTTAAAGTTGACTGTCCGTACGCTACTGTCAACATTTCAAGAGTTTCTGAGCACTTAATACCATTTTTTACGCAAAAATTAATACAAACTATCTGCTCCATTACTTTTAACTACAAAAAATCGCCTAGTAAACAAAACACGTCCAACTTTTATGCCTCTCACATAAAAACAACAACTGCTATATGGTTAAAACTATAAACATATGACCGTGACAAGTGAACCAACACAACAACAAAAAAAATTTGAGTTAGAGTGTACTGAGCGCGCGAAATTTAAAAAGTCACCTTACTTTTTGATCACACCTCGTATACTACGCCGCATGTATGATGACTTTAAAACGAAAGTTAACTGGACGGAAAGAATAACCGGGGAACTTGAATTAAGTGTCCTGCAGGAGTTTCAATTGAATCTACAGATTTACGAGTCTGAAACAACTTTCCCACTTGTTATCGATGATTTCACTATAAAAAAAATTTTGGTTGATATATGGGGGGGCAGGCAGCAGTTGCTCAGCCATTTTCAGCATACAAAAAGGAGGACAATTAGAACATTTACTTAAATCAGATGGAGCAGCACTTCGAAGCTTGTCTTTTACGGAGAACAATCAAAAACGAGACAGAGACACTTCTAAAAACCTTCAAAAACCTTACTGCATGATTGATTTAACAACTTAAACCTTGAAAGAACTTTCCAATAAGCTAAGTGAATACTTTGTTCCTAAAACCATATTCCATACGAGTTCTGTCTTCAACTTAAGAATTAAACATTCTATTCTTCAAACTACAACAAAAATTAATCCTCACTCAACAGCATTGAGGATGTCGGGAACGTTTTCCAACCGACTTTTTCAACGGACTGGGTAGGATGCAAATCTAACTTGGTACATATCAAAAAGAAGATTAATCGGTATATTGGTGTTGGTGTGGTGGTGGCTGGTGGTTGGTCGGAAAAAGAATTCCTGGATTTCTCAGATGGGAAATGCGCAACAACGCCTGGGGCTAACCACTGAAGCGATCCAGGAGTGAGCATTATGAAGACGCGTTCTGCGGTCTGCGACATTAGCCCACCCCATAAGCGTAGCAGCAGCGATGCAGTAAAAATGGGAAACTAGTTACGTATAAGTTCGTATAACGAGGAAAGGGCTAATAAAAGGAAAAGAAGATTGGTGTCGGTTTACAGGTGTAAATACACAATTTATAGCTAATCGCTATACTATTCGGGGGATTTGGGACCTATTTCATAAGTTGCGGGGTGTGCAGCTGTTCGCGAAGATCGATCTATCGGACGCATATATCCAAATGACGTCTCAAAGGAAATAGTTGTATCAGTACGTCAGGGAATTTCAAAATATTATGGAACAGCTTTTTGCCAATCTATCTGGGCAACATAAGAGCAGGCACTTGTGGATTTTGAAAGAGCCGACCGACCCCAAGCAAATAAGTCCCGGTGCAAGTGTGCAGAAGTGTACTTTTTCTAATACCTAGTTACGCTTTCGGCCTTTTGTATAAGACCTTCGGAACAACATCTAGTAGCTTTTCGCGGACTTAAGCAGCTGCAGCAGGTATAGGTAAATTGATTTACGCTGCCTGAATTTCGTACAGGGGGGAAGGGGATGAAGTTTATTTGATGTTTGGTATAAAAGTCTACAAACGACATTCTAAATTTTGAAAAGCTATACGTGTACCTTATTTTGACGAGATGCTGCCTAGGGAGCGGATGCCCCAGGCTATGGTTTTAGAGCAATGATAGCTCACAGATATACTGATGGATCTGTGAAGTTTATAAGACTTAAACACTGGATCGTAGTCAAAGACTGTACAGCTCAAAAAATGCATCATTGTAATTTGTACGGGCGAGTGACGGAACTCAAGTCTCTAAAAGCAATATTCAGTTCTTGCAATATGATTTCTTAGATGACCAGATGCCGACTTTACAATTGGGACTAATCCTTATAGCGTATTGGTACGAGATTTAGTGGACATGGAGATGACTGGAGGACCATTTCCACGAGACCAAAAGCGTTGAAGTTTTATAAAATCCTTAAGATGGCATTTACAGTTCAAGACTATGTAACTGGCCACGTTCGGACGTTTATTCCGGTGGTGGTGCAGTTTAGTGCATGCATAAAGATCATTGAGGTTGTTCAACGATGAAAAAGGTGGCAAGGCGATATGTTTAGTTTCCACAAATAAGATCGGAAATCAATAATATGACATCAGGTGGCAATATTTGTTAGTGGTCGGGAGAGGATCTTAGTCATGCCTTCCTATTGTACAATACCTATAGTTTATAGTTGTACCTCATTTCTCTGTTCTTCTTCGGTCATCATGATTCATTGCGCTAATTCATCGTCGTACCTCCGAGTGATACTTATCGACTAAATTATCTCGACTTCTACTGTCATTATTCGCACTTGCTTTGGAATCTAGCTAGAGTTTTTACTGTGCTGATCAAACAACTAAGGCTGCGACCAGAAAATGGTCCCAAACGATTTAGAACCAGATAGATCGATGTCAGTGCCCCCATAAGAAAATCCAGACATTGACCATTAGGGTACATCTCCCAATAAGGCTCTGGAAAAGTGATTTAAATTTGTTTATCGGTTACGGACCCGGAAACTCCATAGATTTCAATTGGTTGAATTTCAATGGAAATACTAGTATATCGCTATTACCTCCTTGAAACACGGAGCTCCAAAATTATGTTATTTTCTTTGTTTTTCCGAAATTAACAACCTGGCATTGACTCAGTAACATTTTATAATCAAGTGAGGATCGAATTTCCTATCGCGAGTCTCACAGTGTAAGATGTGTCCAGGATCAAAGAAACTGCAAATACATATATTTCCCAAGACAGACATACCACACGTCGACTTCTGACTCTGCTATCGTATATTCTCTAAGCATTCTCAATTAAGGTCGACTTATTTAGGTTTCATGTATAAAACATGTGTCAACAATGAAATTAGTGTTGAAGAAGGAAATTGTAACACCTTCAGGCATTCCGACTTCAAATTGCCAAAGGCAAATCTTTTCTACATAAGAAGTGCACAAATGCAACAAACATTCCTCTTTTTTATTTTCCTTTCTTGAACACTTTCTATAGAGCAATAGAAGTATCTGTACGCTGTACCTACTACCCTACCTTCCAATAAGTATTCATACCTACGCGACGACAAATCATGACATTTCTGCAGGACTTTACCATTATGGCAAATATTATGCATACAATAAAAAAAAAAGGATTCTACTATATGTTATGAACTAACAACCCTCCATTTGCAATGTATCCGTATCCGTATACGTATGATAAACTGCAGTGCATTTGAAAACCTACACGCAATGACCAGCTACATAGTTGACAGCAAAGTACAAGGAATTTTCTGCAAAAGAAAAATGTCCTTTGACTCCTTATTAAGATTGCAAACGGATACAAATGCGACCAGCAGAAGACATCGTTTTGTAGCGATGACAGGCGATTTATATTACAAACATTGGATGACGTCATGAAGCGTTTACTTATGCGAGTAAACACATTGGCATTTCATTTGACTACCCACAGTCCAGGGTTCGTGGTTTCACTGGAAGTTCCTAATTAAACACCACCAGTGCTAAAGGGCGCAATCATCTACGAGTATGAGAATTCATTCATTTTTTTCGTAACCATTCGATCTATTGTATAGTATTGAATCAAACAAAAACTATCCTTTCCGGTTTGTGGCTGCTAGTTATCCCGGTTCGTCATTATTGGAAATGCTGTTCGCTTGCATCCGCTACCTTCGGCTAACCGAGCCAATATTGACAATAACTTTTGCCGACTGATAAGGGGCCCATGATACTCGTAATCGAGAAAAACTAGCGGTTCCTTTGCTCTATGCTTTGTGCGATATTCGACTGAGTGCTCGTTCAAGGACTCCATCAAACGGCCAATACACTCCTTCTGGTTCAAGGAAGGCGAACAGAAAACCAATAGTCTAAGGGAAAACGCAACTGGTGAACGTTATTGGAAAACTTGAAAATGCAGATGAGTTTAGTGTTACAGTTTACAGTTTTAAGTTTTCTGGTTTTCAAAGGCCATTGATGTGTTTGGTTCTTGCCTCTTGCCTTCTACTTTTGTAGAATGTCCTTACACTGGCGCATGTCCTAAGGGTGACATTTTCTCCCATATCCCTTTCTTCTTTAGCCCATTTCATATCTGAAGAACAAATACGAGAAGGGTAATACGAGTCAGTATACTCGTACACGGAGAAAGATTGCCACAATATTTGTGGTATTTGGCAGTTGTCGAGTGTCACTGAGGAGGCTTAGCATTTTTAATTTCAAGAGGAAACCAGGCCAACGTGGGTTAAAGTGTTTCATGACGTAAGCAAGGCGAAAACAAACAACAATTACCACATGATGATGATGACAGTGCTCAAGTACAAGTCGAAGGAATGCCACATTGCTGGATGTTTTAATTTTTCGTTACACTGGCAGCACGTCCTAGTTATTTTTGCTGAGCACGTTTCATTTGGAATATCCTTGCAGAGGATACAGATACAGTGTTAGCGGTGGTTATTTGTTTGTTTTTCAATAAGTCCATTAGCTTAAAGTACAAGGAAAGTATTTTAAAGTTCTTTTTATCAGAAAGGACGAAGGACTTTTTCAACAATTTGAAATGCAAATCAGAAAAGTTTTCCTTATACATATACGAGTACGTATTTCCGCGAATTTTTCGTTCGTCTTATTTTAGATGTTTTTTGTCTTTTCTTTTTGTTCAACGCTGCATTGACCCCTTGGAAGGGAGAAGCGTGCCTTAACATGAGTGGGTAGCTAAATTAGTTTGCAGCTTAGACTTTAGCTTAAAGGATTGTTTAAAATAGAACCGGCGATAGCATTCTGAAATGTGCTTATCGATTGATATGACAAAAAAAACAAGGTCTTAGAATTTGGTCCTTCAGTTCGGAAATAAGTTTAAGATTCGGCAACCTTCAGAACGACGAAGGCCTCTAAATTAATACCAATAACTACATCTATTTGGGCCGACAAAATTTACGATTAATACAAACTCTGAATATTTGTTTCCGTCTTCAGATTTCTGGCTCGCTAAATTGAACTCGAATATACTAGGTGGCGCAAAAGTCATCAACCTATCGAAAGATATGAGGCCTGTTTGGTTTCTTTTTGTGGTGAAATGGGTAAAACCTGTCAAAGATGGCAGAAAATTCGTTCAGAGAGAGAGAGAAACTTGCAAGAAAGTAAACAAACGCAGTAAACCACATTTGTGTATAAAACGTCAAAAGTCAATTAGTGAATTTGGTTGTTGTTGTTGTTTCGCAGAATAGCTGTTTCCTTTGACAATTGTTACCCACAGAAATTTATGAGGCAGAAAATTGCAACTATTTCAATAGAGGGGAAATGTTTAACTCTCTTATCGGCTCGTTTTGTTGCAACTTTTTGGAGTAAACAAACAGGAATTTGTAAAAATTTGTACGAATTTGTACAAATTTGAACGATATTTCAAGTTAACAAACAGACCTAATATAATTCTTGTAAATGGCGGCTAATGTCAATTCTACTTTGACATTTGTGAAGTAAATGGATACAAAATGCACGTCAAGAAGCCACGCTATACTCCTAAAGAACTCGGAATAATAGTTTTTTCCGGAATAATCCGTCGGCAGTGTTGGCGTAGAATTACGGCGTAGATTTCCTAATCGTACAGCACCAGCTAGGCAAACACTACTACGTTAAGCCGCTCCCCTAGAAGAGTATGGAACAAAACTGTGCTGTCAGGTCTGGCCGGCCTAGGAGCAGCCGTTCGCAGCTGTGGTTGAAGATGTCTCAGAAGACCCGAAGTATCGACAAGACGACGTCCCACACAATTGCAGAAAATTTATGTGAAAAATGTTCCCTTACAAAATAAAGACAGTGCAACAGCTGTTAGCTGTTGACCGCCAAGCTCGTGTTACCTACGCTCAAACTACCCTGAATCTCGACCACAAGCATGAAAACTTTTCATCGAAAATCATCAGGAGCGACGAGGCCCATTTCCGTCTCTGTGTATATGTATATTGCTTCCGGAGTGTCGAAAAACCGCGTATAACCCACGAAGAGCCATTGCGACAGCTCAAATTTACTGCATGGTGTGCTGTTTACGTTGGAGGCGTCATTGGACCTTATTTTTTTCGAAATCGCCGCGGGCCAAACTACTACTGTGGACGGACGGTGCAGAACCATGCTTAACAGCTTTATTCTTTCTCAGTTGAATGAATTAAGTCCATGTGGTTCCAACAGGACGGAGCAGCGGCGCACACTGCCTGAGCTACAACTGGAATTTTTTAAGGCTGTATTTCCTGGCCACCTTATTTCTCATTTCGGCGATTTGCACTGACATTGACATTGACACTGGCATTGACAGATCGCCTGATTTAACCGTTTCAGACTTCTTTTGTCTATGTCAACAAGTCTCAGACCCCTGAAGCCTTCAAAGAGAATATCCGTGATGAATGCAAGGATCTATCGCCGGAAGTTCTGGCAAGAGTGATGGATAATGCCATGAATCGGGCCAGATTGTTCATCAATTTTAGCGTTAGCCACTGAGCCGATATCATTTTCTCGAATTAATGGAAACAAATTTAAAACATCAGACAAACTGGCGATAGCCAATGTTGCAACTGTTCCTACACATTTTGGCCCCCCCTAAATTATCAGGCCTTCTTCCATCAATGACGTTTTCTAATAAAAAACGGGGGTAAAACAAAACTGGACTTATGTATAACATCATCAGACCTTTCCGCCCCTGATGGTTCCTATGATTTGTCCAGTTTCAAGCTGCCGGTCATAGGTCTTGTTGAGTGGCAAGCCAACCGGTAGTAGTCCATAGAAGGACTTAAAACAAGGTATCGTGGGAGTCAGGAGCCCCCCTCGGTCGGGACCTCACTTGTTGACGTAGGCTTCCTTATGGGAGCGTCACGGTAGCTGTGGTTTAAACCTAAAACGCAGGAAGGGTGCACCTGCTGGTCACATCCGATGTAGAGTTGCAAAATACTGAGTGCTGTTTCCATTAGAACAGTAAGAGGTTTTAGACCTATGCCCTCAATACAGTTCCGAATTCATATCAAAGGAATTGATGGAGAGCGATGGGAAGGCGTATCTTTGCTATCGGGTACTAGTCGATCTCCATCCGGAATCGATGTGTCAAACTTACGAGTATTAGCGCGAGTGCTGACCACCAGACAGATAAAGTAGCAGCATTATAAACTAGAAAGCGGAAGAATCCCCTTTATGGAATCAACGATGATGCAAAATCTCGGAACATATGAGAACATATCCGGGCTATTTCGACATATTTGGAACTCAGGCCCATTACAATTTCTGTGGCTAAAATAGAATTTTGATGGCAAAAGAGCCTTAGTGGACCAACGGCAGTCTTCACATTCACAATTTTTAACCGGATTTTCCGCAGATCTTCTTTGAACGTGGCAATACCAGCTTATTCTATTCGCCTCAAGCTGTTCGGTTACCGAATTCTTTAAATGTAGACTTCCTCTTATACGCGTAGATCTAATGCAATCGCGTTTAGTGACTCCACTAGACATCCTTAACATTTTCATTTCCGCTGCCGTCATTTTATTTTTAAACGCTTCGTACATTGTCCAGCACTGTGAACCGTATATAAGAGCTGGTCTAACAACCGTGGTGTAGAGTTTCCCCTTTAATTTAAGTGGAAATTTTCTGTCGCAAAAGATTACCGAATTTTCCCGCCATTTCATCCATCCCACACTCACTCTGTGGTTTACGTCGTCGTCACGTACTTAAAGGTAGTGCTTTTCGGAAGAACTATTCCGTCTAACATAATATCCGGAACAGGTCGCAACTAATGTGCAAATGGGCACGTCAAATGCTTCGTCTTTGAACGACTTATTTTAAACCCGTTTCTCTCTTAGTATAACTGCGTCGTCAGCGAAGAGAATTGGCGTTACATTTGCTTCGCGCATGCAGTCTTTTAAAATATAGTCGAATACTACGTTAAAGAGAAAAGGGCTAAGTACGCTTCCTTGATGCACTCCGACATTAACTGGAAATTCTCTCGTTAGTCCAGCAGAGCTTTTAACCGCAGTTTTCACGTTTCCGTACATGTCTTGTATTATTCAAACATACGTTTCCGGTACGTTTTGAGACCTCAGCGCTGCCCATATGAGATCCCTAGGCACTCGATCGAATGCTTTCTCGAGGTCAATAACTGCCCATTCATAGAAAAAAAAAACGAAAGTTCCGAAGCACAAACAAGCCTCGAATACAGACGATTCTACTGGTGATAACCCCACCAAACGAGAACAGGACAACGTACTTCAGACATGCACATAGAATATTAGGTCTCTTAATAGGCCACGTGCAGCCGAGCAACTAGCGGAGGCCCTTAGAAATGCGATGGGATAGACCGGGTAAAAAGAGGATGGAAAACTGCGACATCAAATACACCGATTGTTTTCGACAGAAAAGCAGCGTCTATTTGGATGCGGATTTGTTGGTGGAGGCAGACTTAAGCAAAAAGTTTTGTGCATCCGGCATGTATACGAGCGCCTCGCAATAATCCTTTTCAAGGCTAAATTTACCAACATAAGCCCTATATGCGCCCACGCCCCCACAAAGATGATGGCATCAAAGAAAGCGCAAGGATAAAGAAGCTTTTAGACCTACGAGAAGTGCCCCAGCTATGACACAAAATTTTCCTCGGCGATTTAAACGTACAGATACGAAAAAGAAAATTGAGAGGAAATCGAGAGATGCTACTACAGGAATGGGATTCAGAAGTTTTACCAAAAAGTAAAAAAACAAAACATGCCGAGGACACAAACCCGGAACCAAAGCCTTTACAGACGAACAATGGAACATTATTATAGAGTCGCAGTCGATGCTGAGGATTTGAAAAGAACAGTTTTTCCTCACGAAATTATGCTCGATGAATAAGACCTTTGAACTGCGCTAACTACAGAGGCATTAGTCATCTTGAAATCGCCTCTTACGAGTATATTGTGTGAACACATTGTTCACATCGCCTGTTCGCCAATAACCTGATTGGTCCCTATCAGGACCACAGCGCCCTTGTTACTCCGGAAACAGCGTTGATTTTTTTTTTTAAAGAAGGTAACCGTGTTTCTATTGATATCTATGTAATGCTCAGGTTCAAGTTAAATTTCTTGCAGAGACAGATACTCCACCTTCTCCTCCACAAATTCTGTAGTTCATTGCTATAAGAAATATGCATAGTTTTGTTTCCGAAAAGATACAACTACCGCATCCTAGGTCGGTCTGGAGAATCGAATTGTTTTCATTTTCTCATGTTCATGCAAACAGACAATTTATTTTGTAATTTCGGAGCAACAGAGTTCTGGTATAATTTCATTAGATGGCATGTCCGTAGGACCAGAATTAAGGAACTGTCAAATTTGTCAAAACTTCATAGAATGTTAAACCAAATTCTAGTTCCCTTTAAAAGAAAGATGACTTCAAGAGGGCAATCTATGATATAAGTATCAACGTGAGAGAGACTCATTAGTGAGCCCAGAGCAGAGCCAGCCGTGTTCATCAAAGGCAGAAGATATAGTTGTTCTATGTAGGTCCTCCTCGGAGATATGTTAAGCTCCGTATTTGCAGAGGGTTCTTCTACGCTTCCAAAAAACCGAAAGGAAGCGCCTTCGGGAATCGACCTGATGTGTTTAGTCCAGAGAACTTTAGTTATCCTGCCACTGCAAAACATAGGTTGAGATGGTTGTCCCTGCACCTACTGGAGAATTCAGACCTGTCAACTTTCTCCTTCTTGGAAAGAACTAAGAGCCTATTTCTAAGCCAATTATCAAACACTTCTAACCTTGGAACATCTATTCGATAGGCCTACCGGCATATACATGTATTCTAATTGCTAAGGCGCACTTTTCTTATTCAAAGACTTTCAAAATGTTCAATGAAACCTGGCGTTGGTCAGTGCTCAGGAGAGTAATCATACGATGGAAAGTATTGAGCTTTGTTGTTTGCGGCAAATGTCCGGATGCAGATATCACGTTAAATCTAATCTTCCCACCTCGGACTGCCCATTTCATAATGCTTTATAGGACTAACTTAATATTCTGAGTGATATTGCGGTGAGAAACATATGGAGTTTGACCTAGTAATCTGCACAGAATGTTTGCTTCAATATGTCTGACCATGTCAGTTGTTCATCATTTTTGATTAATTGCCATTTTCATGGTCATCATAAAAACCCAACTAACATACGAATGCGAATAGCACATCAAAGTCAACGAATCTTATCCATAAAGTATCCCACGTAAGTAAATTTTATAAACTCGCACATGAGCCTCTCAATGCATCTATCTATCTGTCTATCCATCTGGTAATAGTGTTTGAAGTTTTACAACCATTAAATCCATAACAAACACATTATGCAGTTGTGTATTCATGACACCAGTTAGTCTGGGTCTGAGTCAGAGACTACTAATTTCAGTCTCATAAAATACGCCTAACGACTGACTCTCAAAACGTATTTAGATAGTGTTGCTAAAATAAGACACCCCACACGCTTGCAAGAGCACCACAAAGCCCAACCTAACCGCATAGGCATTGTATGTAATTTGATGTCATATTTTTCCAGGAAGCTTGAATGTTTGTTCGTCCACAAATAGCGCAATGTTCTTTAGTTATCATAAATTATAAGCTCCAATTGAGACCTATGTATATACTACAACTGAGGGTGTTCTGTAACATGTTTACGAGTATTCATACCGTGCGACATTTTGAAAATAAATAAACTCACGAATTATCCCACCCAGGCGGCTAACTATTTGATATTGTACACCATTTAGTAAAGTCAGCATTGGCATCGGCATCAGCTATACATACGGGTACGACTCACTCCAAAAGTCACCATAAATCACGCGACGATACTGATTACCGATGCAAGTCGTTGAATGAATATCCCGCCTAAAGCAATCAAACGCGGCAACGATTCCGCATGTAATCAATAAGCGATACAAGATACTCGTATGAGTTTTTTTAGGCGTATCTGACGTCGGATGGTTTGGTGGAGTACAAATATCATATAATCAATGTGTCAATGAAAAGGATTAGATTTTAACTGCTGTGATAGTTGTCAAGTGGACTCATGGGACAAATTAAACGCCCATAAATCATTCGCACGAATTTAATTCAACTACGAGTGTGTGTAGATCGGGTCATCTGGAGGGTGTCACCCTGTACAATCTAATTTTGTATAACCCAATATGATTTATCACGGCAAGTAGAGGAAAGTCTACCTCTGTAGAGAAATACTTGTATATATGAGAAGGGTGCAGTGTACGAATATTGAAAATAAAATCAATTTGTATAAAGATGGTACATATAGTCTATCGAAGAATTCATATTTTGGCAAACGAAGTGTCACGTTACACATCGTTTTCAATGAGCCTAATATGACTGCACTCACTGTACTGATTATGATATTCAAAACTGACGAATACACAGCAAACGATACGACGTTGACACCTCACGGTCACGAGTTTTGTCGATAGGACTTTGGCTATTTGGAAGAAGTGATGGTCTTTTGTCTATGCTCGTAAAAACTGAAGAAAAGAGTACCATTAAGCATTTTCTTCTTCAGCCTTTCGATAGATGAACAAAGTAATGTACTTCAATCAATCAGATTGAAAACACTCTGAGCTTCTGATGGCATCTTTACAAAGGAAAGGCCAATCTATTGGTTTAATGCTCGATGTTTGAGACACATCAGTCCAAGTTTCTTACTTGTAAAGTCGGCTAAAAGATGTCTGGAAGATCTTCTACTCTCGAAACTGCCTACGAGATATTTCCTTAATCCATCTAATAAAAATATCTTACACAATAAACATTCTGGAACATAAAAATACTTCTGTGGTTGGGGAAACCGAATGGTTGTCTTCTTGTACCGAATTCGTTATCCAAACAGCGTATTTACCCTATGATTCATAAAACTCCCAAAGACAGTGGCCGAAATTGTTGAATACTGTGATTCTAAGAAGTTGGGATTCTTCATAACCCTCACAATACTTGTTGCGGCAGTAGCCAATGGAACGTGGGCTTTTGCTTTGTTTTCCTTTTGTTTTATTTGCCATCGACCTTCGTAATTTTTAAGTCTTGATTTGTATTCTGGTGGAAAAACACGTGCATTGAAAATGCCTGTTGATAGTAGGGAATTTTTTGCACCGGTTCTGGCAAAACGCTACTTATAGGATCTGCAAAACATACATTACCACAACAGGCATATTGTGGATCAAAATTAGAATAAAATTACAAAGGAGTTAAGTCAGAATGGTAAGTAATTTATTAAATACTGTTTTTACTTGAAAATCAAAAGTAGGAAATCTAAAACTTAAATGCTCATTTCATTTCATTTAATATGCATTTTTATTCAACTCTTGCATGCTATACAAAAAAAACGCTTAAAAATTAGCTTAATTAACTTAAAATTATCTTATTCTAACTTACTGGCCCCATGCGGACACTCTAAGTTAAACCTAACAATTAAATTTTGTCTTTCGACGTTTCGTACATTTCGTTTTTAAATTATTTGTATGGCCAGACAAAAAAAAGATGAAAAACTGCGACATCTACTACGGCAATTGCTATCGACGGCAAAAGCAGCGCTTATTTGGATGCGGATTTGTTGTCGGAGGCAGACTAAGACGAGAAGTCCTCAGCTTCCGGCATGTGAGCGAGCGCCTCGTAGCAATCCGCATCACGGCTAAATTCGCCAACATAAGCCTTATATGCACGCATGCCCCCACAGAGGAGAAAGATGACGACACCAAGGAGACCTACGAGCAATGCCCTAGCTATGACATTAAAATTGTCCTCGGTGATTTTAATGCAAAGCTAGGAAGAGAGGGTACCATTGGTGGAACAATCGGAAAATATAGCCTGCACAACACCACCTCCGATAACGGATTCAGGCTAATCGACTTTGCGGCGGGGCGAAACATTGTCGTGGCTAGCACGCGGCTCCCACATCTCGGCATACACAAGGGGACTTGGAGGACTCCTGATCAATCAACAGTCAACCAGATTGATCACATTGCGATCGACGCAAGACACTCCTCCAGCATTATGGATGTCCGTACGTTCCGAGGAGCCAACATCGACTCGGACCATTACCGTGTTGTAGCTAAGGTACGGTTGCGGATATCCCAAACTACGCCAAGACAAACTAATGCTGTGAGAAAATTCGACGTCAGACGGCTACAATCGCAAGAGATCGCCAAGTCCTTCTCCGATCGAGTGTCTCTTAATCTCTTAAGAGGTCCAATGCCGCCAGCATCAAGCATCGAAGACCATTGGAAACACTGCCAAAACGCCATCAGAGATGCCGCTTCTGATGTGCTGGGTTTCACTCATCCACCACAACGAAACCCCTGGTTCGATGATGAATGCCGGCAAGCACATGCGGCTAAGCAAGATGCATATAACGCGGCGCTGCTTAGAAAGACCAGAGCTGCTCATGAGCTCTATGAGCGGAAAAGGAGAGACGAGCACCGGCTTCTCAGGAGGAAGAAGAAAGAGCATGAGAAGCGCGCGATCGAAGAAATTGAGAGATGCTACTCCAGGAATGAGGTTCGGAAGTTTTACCAAAAGGTAAAAATAACATGCCGCAGAAACAAACCCCGAACCGAAGCCTGTAGAGATGAACAAGGGAACATCGTAGTAGAATCGCAGTCGATGCTGAGGATTTGGAAAGATCATTTCTGCAGACTGTATAACGGCGATGGCAGACCAAATACCGCTGTCAGGCAGAATCAACCTTTCAACCTGGACGATGATGACCAACAATTCCGTCCACCTGACCTGGATGAAGTGAAGATAGCCATATCGAAGCTTAAGTCCAACAAAGCTGCTGGAGCGGATGGCATGACTGCCGAGCTCTTCAAAGCGGCAGGCGATGACTTGGTAAGGAGCATACACCAACTCATCTGTAAAATATGGTCGGACGAAAGTATGCCCGATGAATGGAACCTCAGCATTGTTTGTCCAATTCTCAAGAAAGGAGACCCTCTGAACTGCGCCAACTACAGAGGCATCAGTCTCCTTAACATCGCATATAAGATCTTATCCGCCGTATTGTGTGAACGCCTGAAGCTGTTTGTCAACAACCTGATAGGTCCATATCAGTGTGGCTTCAGGCCAGGAAAGTCCACCATCGACCAGATATTCACACTACGGCAGATCTTGGAGAAGACCCATGAGCTTCAGATCGATACCCACCACCTATTCATCGATTTTAAGGCCGCGTATGACAGCATCTATAGAGACGAGCTATATAGAGCAATGTCTAGTTTTGGCATCCCTGCCAAACTCGTCCGTCTGTGCAGGATGACGATGGAGAATGCACGCTGCTCCATCAAGGTCGGTAAAGATCTCACCGAGACCTTTGATGTCCAGAAAAGATTTAGACAAGGCGATGCGCTGTCATGCGATTTTTTCAACATCGCACTTGAAAGAATAGTGCAAAACTCACGAGCAAACACAAGAGGCACTATCTTTCAAAAGTCCGTCCAACTACTCGCATGCGCCGACGATATTGACATAATCGGGAGAAAGCAGCGTGATGTCAGTGGCGCTTTCGCGAGTATTGAGACGGAAGCGGCGAAAATGGGTTTAGCGGTCAATTAGGGCAAGACCAAGTATATGCTGTCAAGCAAAAAGGACAACCAACACCTACGTCTCGGACAGAACGTCACCCTCGACAGATATAACTTTGAGGTAGTTAAGGACTTTATCTACCTAGGCTCCGCTATAAATACAGACAACGACACCAGCGCTGAGATCAAGAGAGGAATAACTCTTGCCAACCGCTGTTTCTTTGGGTTAAGAAGGCAATTGAGTAGCAAAGCCCTCTTTCGGACAACAAAAGTCACCCTTTATAAGACTTTAATAATCCCGGTCCTGCTCTATGGCGCAGAGGCATGGACTTTATCAAAAATGGATGAGGGTGTTCTTGGTTGCTTCGAGAGAAAAATTCTTCGGGCGATCTTCGGTCCCGTCTGTATTGACGGTGAGTGGAGGAGGAGATACAACGACAAATTGTATGGTCTGTACAGCGACATGGACCTAGGCAGACATCAATGCTCGGGTCCGAAAAGTCTTCGAGTCCGCCCCACCGGGGCAGCGCAGTAGAGGAAGGCCAAGACTCAGGTGGCGCACGCAAGTGGAAGAGGACCTCAGCCAACTAGCGTGCGAAACTGGAGGCAGCTAGCCAGGGATCGAGCTGGCTGGAGAAGCTAGTTGACTGAGGCCCGGGTCCACCCCGGACTGTAGCGCCACCTTAGGTAAGTAAGTAAGTAATTTTATCGGTAACTCGCCATTTAAAGACACCACATACGTATTTGACAGCCCATTACTTACTTTCATCAAGGAGTGCTAATACGGCCAGAAACTTAAACCTTCTTGTAAAATGAGTCTGCTGGGCATCTTGTTGTACCGTGGCTGCACAGAATATAACCAGGTGATTTACAATACATTACAAAAGACAACAACGTAAGGCCAACCTCAGAGATTTCTCTAGCCTATATAAGACTAGAAGAAGGTTATTTCCCTAACTCTGTTCTAAAACATAACCATTGGCACTTGTTTGCTAAGAATTTAACATAAAAAGGTAAACTAAGGCACGGTTTCCAAGCAACATTTTGCATCAAGGTGTTCATCGAGTACCTTCTTCTGCATAATCCGATATTTTGAAAATTATCGTTGTCAAAAATGAGAAGTTTCGTCATCTGTATTCGATGTGCTGAGCTTACTGCCCAAAAGATGCTTCTCAACACTTGCGAAGGTCTTTAGGCAAGAGGATAGTCGCTATTAACGCTCGTTTTCCAACACTTTTTCTGAAAAAGTTAACAGATGTCGGCGAAAAAATGACCTGGTTGTCAATCAACAATGACAGCCACCAGCCATTATTTGTTACGAAAGTAGGACAGCAAGTAATCGACTTACTACTATCCAACAGATAAGCTTAGGAGTTGACAGAACTGAAAAGTATAATGCTATGTTTCTATAGTAAACATGCTATTGCATCTTTCATGGTTTAAAGTCGCCTGCTAGCGATGTCACTTACCTTGTTATGCTGCATTCGAGTACAGACCACTTGTTGGCTACAGTCTGTTTGATAACATCGTACACGACAAAAATTAAAGAAGAACTTTTAATAATAAAAAAAATCAATTGTACTGGTTTAGTTTGTTTATTTACTTGAATGCTTTTCAATTAATATCTTGTCCACTCTCCTCCATTATCAATAATTGCTTGGAGTCTTCGAGGCATGCTTTCTACTAATCTTATAGCATAATCTTGAGACAAAGATCTCCATAAAACTCGTATTTTTCGTGTAATTGTTTGACCGTTGAGATCTTCTTCCCTTGGAGCTTTAGCTTCATGAATGCTCAAACATTTTCAATAGGATTTGCATCCGGCGACTTTGATGGCCAATTTAAAACATCGACGTCATTTTCTTGTTTCCACGCACTGCACAAACGACTGCAATGTTTCGGGTCATTATCTTCTTGCAGTAACCAATTCTCATTCCTTCTTTTAAACCACCTTTGGGCAGATGGTAATAAAGCCTTCTTATAGCCTTCTTAAGCCTTCTTTTGACCTTATTGGATGCGTTTAAGTTATTTGTAAACATGAACAAATTGTCAAATCCTTGTTGTGAGAAGCATCCCCAAACGTGCATCTTTGCCGGGTGTTTGACGGTCCGCTGGATTAATTTATTGGATTGTGTACACCAGGTATGAGTGATAGGAGACCATGCCCAAAAAATAAGCTTCATCCGAAAAAATAACGTTGTTCCAATCTCTGTCCAAATTCTCCTTGGCCCAACTGAGTCATTTTTCTAATTGTTTTTTTGACAGTAGTGGTTTCTTTATTGTGCTTCGAAATTTTACATTATTGGCAATTAAACGTCTTCGTATCGTATCACAACACACATTTAGACCCCTTTTACGTAAAATCCCTTGTCCTCCACGTAACGATAGAAGAGAATTTTTTTCAAACACGCGTAGAATCATTTTGTCCTGCTTTTTTGTTGTTTTTGGCGTAGACCCACGATCCGGCAAATCATCCACATTTTTAACTTGGGAATAACGGTGCACTCACTTGCTAACAAATGCTTTTGACTTTTTCATGTATTTAGCAGCTGCTCCGTATGACATTTTCGGTCCTTTTGGATGCGTGCACAAGAATACTGCTTCATAACGACGTGATGCAAACGCGACACTCATTTTAAAATACTTCCGTCTCTGACAAAAATTGAACACTCTTTAAATTTTTCTATTCAACGCATCTTAGCAGAAGTATTTTTTTATCTGCTAATGCAAATGCTACTTTCAAACCGGTTTCCCTAAACGAGTTTTGCCGTATACGATCTTATCAAACGGAATGTATGCCAGAAATCATATAGTATTTAGAAAATAAATGTCATGAAATTATCTACCAGATTATAATAATAAAAAATTCATTACAATAATATTTCTGTCTTTTATTATTATTTAAAGTTTTCAAGCTCTTAAAAAAAGACCTTTTAGTAAAGCCATCTGCCACTCAAATTGATATTTCATATTCACACACCTATTACGTGTGCTAACGTACTTGACACCATATCCTCCGATGATTGCTCTAAGAGTGCTAACCCTGGCGCTTATTTAGTAAGTGCTGATAATTTAAGGACTTCATCACTAAAGCGCTTACTCATCTTTCTCCAAAATCTGAGAAATTTTAGCACAAGAAGGGAACAAGAATTTCATAGACAACTTCTTTGTCAGACTTTAAATATACGAGGGCGGGTCAATAAGTCCGTGACTTTTGGATTAAAACACAGATTTTTTGATAAAAAAATAATTTTATTTTTCAACGTAGTCTCCCTTGAGCTCTATACACTTTGTCCAACGCTTCTCCAATTTTTTTATCCCTTCCAAAAAAAATGATTTGTCGAGGTCCTCAAAATAGGCCTTTGTTTGCGATATGACTTCATCATTGGAGACAAATCTTTTTCCACCAAGGCATTTCTTCAGGTTTGGGAACAAGAAGTAGTCGCTCGGAGCCAAATCTGGAGAATAGGGTGGACGAGGGAGCAATTCATAGCCCAATTCATGGATTTTTGCCATGGCAACTGCACATGTGTGCACCCTTGCATTGTCTTCGTGGAAAAGAACTTTTTTCTTGGCCAAATGAGGTCGTTTTTTTTCAAATCGTCATTGAATCGGTCCAATAAGTTGGCATAATATTCCCCATTGATTGTTCTTCCCTTTTGAAGGTAGTGAATGTGGATTATCCCGCGTGCATCCCAAAAAACAGTCGCCATAACTTTATTGGCTGACAAACCCACCTTGGCCTTCTTTGGCGCCGATTCACCCTTAGAAACCCACTGTTTTGACTTGTTTGTTCTCTGGTGTGTTGTGATGGATCCATGTTTCGTCCACGGTTACAAAACGGCGCAAAAACTCCTCCATATTGCGATTAAACAACGCCAAACCTTCCTGTGAAGTTGTTACACGATTGCGTTTGTGGTCGACTGTGAGCAAACGCGGCACCCATCTTGCGGAAAGCTTTCTCATGCCCAAGTGATCATTCAAAATTGAAACCACTGAGCCATGCGAGATCCCTACGGCTTCCACAATCTCTCGCACTTTCAATCTTCGGTCGGCCAACACCATATCGTGAACTTTTTCGATTGTTTCGGGTGTAGAGACCTCAACTGGGCGTCCAGGACGTTCGGCATCTTCATTGCTTGTACGGCCACAACGAAATTCAGTAAACCACTTTTTTACCATTGAAATCGATGGTGCAGAGTCCCCATAGTACTCGTATTTATCAAGCTTAGCCTTGGTCTCGGTAATGGTTTTTTTTCGCAAGAAATAATGCTTAATAAGCACACGAAATTCACTTTTTTTCATTTTCTCCTCAAATTAGTGAGTAGTCTGATAAAAATAGCTGTCAAACACAAACTAACTGACGCAGCAAGTTTAAATTTTGACAGGAGTCAACTGACAGATGAGTGTTGACAGGAGCAGTGTTGCTGTTTCAGTAAAGAGGTCAGAAATTCAAAAAGTCACGGACTTATTGACCCGCCCTCGTATTTTTTCAATCCTTTGACTGTCGCGTTAAGCTCAATGGTGCTTAATATGAATTTTGACATAATGATCGTTCGCACGATAACTAAAATTTATTTCCTTAGTCTTTATCCTGAGCGATGCTTTCGCCTTACAGTTCCATAGTTTTTCGTTTCGGAGAGCTGGAGATCTGTGCTGGAGTTCCATTATTCTATCATATGCCTGCCGGAAGTTATAAGTTTTTATAAAAAAATTTGATGGGCATGTTTCAACTTCATCGTACCACAACTGCCTTGTCCCTCCCGGTTGGAATTGAAAAATCTTCACGCATTGGTGTCTACTACATCTACATGCCCTAGTCGTCTTAGATGACCTACTCGTATGTCCTGTTTTCTGACATTTCTGACCAAACCCAAGAGCCCTAATAATCCGTCAAGTGAAAGGGTTAAAAAATAACTAGAAAAGTATTTGCATTCGAAACGGCCAAGGATATTTTCATTCGCATTCACTTAAGTCAATGGTCCTGCACTAAAAAGGGCTTTCTTAGCTCGAAGAAACAACAGCTGGCAAGAGCTACTCTTCGTTTAATTTTTGATGAGATGTCATTATCAGATTTAATAGCAGAGCGTAGGTATATAAAGTACCTAAGTACTCGTACCTCAAAGTTATAGCTGTCTATTGTGACGTTCTGTCCAGTGGATCCATGTTGTAAATCGCTTTTTATTGAGATCATACAAGCTTACTTGGCTTGTTCTCATTCGCGACTAAACACATTTTTACCGATTCTCTTCCATTGATTGCAAACGCGGTAGTAACTGCTCAGCGAATTCGGCCGATGATATCGATATCTTCAGCGTATGCAAGTTGTTGTACAGATTTTCCAATGACAGTTCAATGAAAGTTATTTGACATCATTGAAATACCGAGCATTCTTCATCATTACTATATTTCGCGCAAACTGAGTTTTCCGCTGTATTTAAAATCTTGGCAGGTAGGCTGTCTAATCTATCAATTTTGTTGGTCTTGAGCATGGATATTGCTATCCCCATTTCATTTTGGTGAACGAATCTCTTGATTTTTTTGGGTGCAAGTTGAATAGTTTGCTTTGCCTGACATCGAAATTTTGGTGGCCTTTCATTGTTCCACCAAGTCTGCAGAAGTGTTTTCTTCTTTTCATGCCCTCAAAACCGGCTGTGACTCTACAACTCTGAAGGCATTTATTCAGGTCTTCTTGCTTTGATACGTTCTTTTTCTATAGAAAAGCCGATGTTCTTTCTCTTTCACTTGTAGAGCTCACGAGCCGCTCTTATTTTTCTGTGCAGTGCCGCTTCATAGGCGAGCTGTTTCCCTACGTATGTTTGTCAGAATTCTTCTTCAAACACCACCGTAGAGGTGGTCGGGTACAATCCAGCATATCAGCTCCAGGGTCTTTGATTGCTTTTGACCTCGATGGAACTGCCCTTTAGCACTAGAGAGCATTTCAAGAGACTGGGGGATACACTATCAACAAATATTCTGTCGGTTCATTACGATTGCCATTCAATTTATTCATTCCCTCCACAGCACATATCCTACATATTTAGGGACACAGCTAACAAAATTCAGCTAGCAATGTTACCTAGATTCTCCTTCTTTGTTGGCGCCACAGTCTGGGGTGAACCTGGGCCTCAGCCAACAAGCCTCTCCAGCTGACACGATCTTTCACCAAGTGCTGCAATCGATGCTGCATTTCAAGTTGATTAAGTTTCCCTTCCACTTGTTCGGTCGTCCTCCGCTAAGTAGTCCAGAGGATTCGAGCCGGAGCTGTGATGTCTATAGACGTCTGACTAAACTGTTATATCCCAAGGATGCTAGGAACGTCTCAGTATCCCACTTCGGGAAAAATAAGCTGCCTTTGATTATAGAGCTCGTCCGCCACCGAAATTTTTTTTAGAACCCTGGCTAGTCCTGGAAATCCTTATAAACCCGAACTCCAAATTTGTTAAAGAAGCTCGCATAAGGTTGCGCCGTCCGATTTTACGCCGTCATTGACTCTACCTTGAGGTCCCTCCGCTGTAGGTCCTCCTAAGGGATTCTGCTCCATATGTAAGATGCATATTTCAGTCATCAGGAGAGCAGAATCAGCCTCGTTTGGTATAGTCCATGCGCACTGCAGTTCACAAAGCATATTTGAAAACGCTACCTTAATAACTTTTGCAGAAAATGAAAGATCGAAAACGACTATCAACTTAATAATCAACTTCCTGTTCTCTAGCAACAACTACCTTTGCCACTTTTGCGTCTTTTAAGCTTAAGGCGCACCTTATCAGTTTCACTTCTCTCTTCCCCTGCGCTAAGCCTTCACGTCTTTTCCAAATCGTTTTCATCTTTTATGTGGCCAGATCTATATTGATGATGACTATTTGAGGACTTGTTTAGTAAATTTTGTTAAAATTATTCAATTGTCTGTTTAAAAAAACAAAAAAAAATCTTATACATCCAACCTTCACATCTATGACGGTGTTCACTTCATAAAGTGCGCATTTCCCAAAAGTAAAAAGCAATTTCGCAGAAAATTTTCCAACTCATTTTCGTAAATGGAAAATCATTTGCTGACAAAATGCCAACTACATAAATGTCATTTCATTCACTAACTATGGCTATTTTGCAAAATCTCGTTTATTGCTTACGAGTATAGTGTCCATCATCTCTTGGGATCCTTCTATGTGTTTGACTTTGTAATTACGTTTTCTAGATGTGCCTTCCCTTAAGGCGGCAAGTCTAGCTACCCTCACGTGTCCTATACCCGATGTTATATATGAAGGGCATGTGTATCCATCTAAGTAGGAGTATAGAAAACGCGACACAAACCCTCATACACACAATGAAATGCAAAACCCCCGGCAATGTGTCATAATATTGTATTTGCTGAGAGATTTATGATCGATTACTTGCAATTAGAAAACTGTCATTACACACGAGTATCTGACCGAAAAATTGATTTCCCTTAGAAACCTAAAACATCCTTTCAACACATGTAGGTAGAACGGAGACCGAAGTCACCTCATAGATAATAATTCATTTTTCAATGGCCAGTGCTGAAAATGGTCTTTCAATACCTCAATATGGCCTTAATCTTAAAATAGCCTTCAAGAGGGTATCCTCTGACCTGGTGTGATATTTTAAGTCAAATTGAATCTAATTACCCTCAGTCACCCACAATGTGCAACCGATTGTGCTACCCTCAGATGACAGTTTTCTTTAATTAACTCGAAAACGTGACCTGGATTACGTTTTGGTGGTGACTGGTGACTGGTGACTGGTATCGGAGGAGCTTTTAAATGAAATGTTAAAACAGTAGAATCTCTCGCTTTTCTCGCTGTAGGCAATCAGTTCAATTAATTTTACACAATGTCCCGGGAGTCAATAAGATTTCACTTAAGCAATTAACAACTTCACAATCTACAGATACTTAGCATTGCGCACATTACGCTAGCGAATATAACAATTAAAATTATTAGTACTACTGCAGCAGTGGCAGGGCTGGTTTGTTGATTCATAATAATGACCGCAACTAAATGGTCTCACAGGGTAATTACTCGTACTTTGACAAAGTAATAATGGCCAACTAAGTGGCAATGTTCTACGTAAGTTTACCACAAACAGAAGACCAAAGAGACATGGAGACGTGGAGACACTACACATTAAATGTAAGTAAGTGACTATTTTAATTGTCGTAATGGTTGGCAGTTTGTTGTAACGCTGATTTCTATTAGCACTCCCATTGCAAATTGTCAGAGCAGAGGTAATAAAATTCGATCAAATTACAAAGTCCACCCACATCACGTGGTTTAGATGTTTTGTAAGAAATTTTGACAGTGTTTGCGTTCTTATTTGCCTCGCGGATTCTTGTGTTAAATGTGTGAAATGATTGTTGAACAAAGTTCTTGGAAGGATAACTCTAAGAGGTCTTGGATAAATCCGGCAGTTAACTTCTTGTAGCGACTGACGGGGAAGAAGTCTGGTACAACTTAATGTTCAATTTCGTGCAGCCCGAAGATGCTAGACATCTACATCGTGTATTACTAAATCTCTTAGGAGCCTGAAAAACTCTTGAAAGAAGAAGTGTGGTGGCCAAAGAAAGAGCTGCACAAATACTCGTACATTTGAAGATTTGCGTCTAGACTGTTTGTAAGTGGTTCCGTCATTTTCATAATGGTGATTTCACATGCTCTGGCTCGTCCCGTTCTGGATAACCTGCTGAGGTTGATGCAAACCAAATTCAAGCTCTTATTGAAAACAATGCTAGCTACACAACTTAACACCCGTTGTCGTGCGAAACTCCCAAGCCAACACAAGAGGTACGATCTTTCGGAAATCCATTCAACTACTCGCATATGCAGACGACGTAGACATTATTGGAAGAACGAGTTGTTTTGCGGATATAGAAATGAACGCGGCCAAAATAGGTCTGGTGATAAACGAAGGCAAAACCAAGTATTTGCTCTCAACAAAAAAGGACACACTACACCGACGAATTGGACAGAACGTCACAATAGACAGCTAAAGCTTTGAGGTAAGGGACTTTGCCTACCTCGGCTCTGCTATCAACTCTGATAACAACATTTCATCGGAGATCAAAAGAAGGGTTACTCTTGCCAATCGCTGTTCTTTCGGATTGTACGGTATTTAAGTAGTAAAGCCCTCTCCCGAGCGTCTAAGGAGACACTCTTTAATACACTTATCGTCCCGGTCCTGCTGTATGGAGCGGAAGCATGGACCTTATCAAAAGCAGACGAAGACATCCTTGGTCGATTCGAGAGAGTAGTCCTTCGCAAGATTTTCGGTCCCGTTTGCGTTGACGGACTGTAGAGGAGAAGATTCAAGAACGAATTATACGAGCTGTACAGCGGCATTGACCTAGTCAGGAGGCTTCGCATTGGACGTCTAAGGTGGCTAGGATATGTAGAGCGAATGGGCACCGATGCTCCGGACCGCAGAGTCTTTAATGCCAATCCGGTGGGATAACGCAGTGAAGGAAGACCTCGCCTTAGGTGGCGCACACAAGTGGAAGATGACCTCAAAAAACTTGGCGTGCGAAACTGGAGGCAGTTAGCTAAAGATCGGGCTAATTGGAGAGGAATATTGTTTGAGGCCCAGGTGCACCCCGGACTGTAGCGCCACCTAAGAGGAAGAAGACACAACTTAACACATAGCAGAAATATTGGACATATCGAAATCAAGCGAAGAAAATCACTTTTCTGCGCAAACTGCAATACGTAAATCGATATGATATTTGGCTGCCGCATTTGAGTGAAAAAAATTGAACCTATCTTGTCTCCATCAGCGATTCTTCACTGAAATGGAACGAAAGAGAGATATTTTTAAAGCGGGCGATACCGGGCAATGGAAAAATGATCCATGAGGACAAAGTGGGACGAAATGATCCTGCAGCAAAATAGGTAAGCGACCTTAAGTCGTTACCCATAGAAGGTGGAATTTGAAGTGGCTTCGTGTTCCATTAAGATGACGCCAGACCGCATGACTAGGCAGAAGTAAGTGCATTATTCACCAATTACCATTTAGTCTGGTCCTTGTGGAACTCACTTAATGGAACAATTTTCACCTCTTTGGAAGCTTGCAAAATGCATCAAAGCAATTGCCCAATAAGTCCATTAGTGATACCCAATATTAAAACTGTAACATTGTTACAAATTTTAATTTGTGTTGACATAAATTGTTGCCTGGTGTGTGACACCGAGTCCAGACCATTGCTTAATTGAATAAGATCCCTTTATCCGTGCGCCATAATTTTTTATTTTTTTTATAATTTCCGCGCGCACAAGGGATTATGTACCCTTAAAATGTTTGCACATAGCGCGGGCGAAGGAAATTTAGGGAGGGATAAAAGAGAAGTACCGATGTACGTTGGTTTTAAATGTTTGAAGGTTGTAATGGTTAAGAAATAAAGAGCTCCGAAAGTGGGCTTGAGGGTGTACTGATGAGCATTCATAGCGAGACGGGTGTTACGGTTGGAGGTTTAAAGGGGCGGAATGCTACTGGCAATTTCGGAGGAGCACTGGTGGTGAAAATAGCGATAAAACAGGGTGAGACAGGAGACAATACGTCGGTGGTCGAGGGTGTCAATCGACTGTGTAATATTAGCATCACCTATTAGTTTTATCGCACGGTTTTGAATCCTATCTAGTAGGCGCAAAGAAGTCTTGGGAGCAACTGACCAGATGTGAGCATTGTACTCCAGTTTTGGGCGGATGAAAGCCTTATATATTGGAGCCAGATCAGAGGGGGTGAAATATTTCTTACATCGCTTAAGGAAACCTAGACATTTCGCAGCATTTTTGGGGACTTCGAATATGTGCTCATTCCAATGTAAGTTGTCATTGACACACATACCGAGAATGGAAAGTTTTTCGGTTTCAACGATGCAAGTGCCATTCATGGGTAATGGCTGGGTGCTTGAATTTCGCTTAAGCGACAGCAGACAGCATTGTGTTTTGGAAGCATTAAATTCCACTCTGTTGGTAGCTCCCCAATTGGTTATGCTATTTATATCGGAATTTAATGTTCTACAGCCGAAGAGCAGAGGCGTGATTTCGGGAACGAATATGAAAAGCAGAGAGTACTGTCGTCAGTAAAGGAGTAACTTGGATGAGAAGTAGCAGTCAAGAGATCATTGATGAAAATTAAAAAGAGTGTCGAAGACAGAACGGAGCCCTGGGGCACACCAGCCTTTATTTTGTGAATATCGGACTTGAAACCATCCAATACAACTTGAATTGAACGTTCCGAAAGGTAATTTCTAATCCACTGGCGAAGAGAGTCATCGATCTTGGGATGAAATGCAGGCATTTTCGACAAAGAGCCTGATGCCAAACTCTGTCAAGTGCCTTAGAAATATCAAGTGCAACTATCTTACTTTTGCCAGATTGATGTAATCTTTGATTCCACTTTTCGGTGAGACATGCCATCAAATCACCAGTGGACCTGTTGCTACGAAAATCGTACTGCCGGTCATTAAGAAGTTTTCGTGTTTAGACATATTTCAAGTCATATACACTCTGGCTGCAGTTTAAGCATGTAGTCTTATCGACCTCTTGCTTGTTAGCAATCATCATAAAGCGCTTTTCAATAATCAGCTTCCTATTCTAAGCTCCTCAAAACTTTACGTTTCTAGCGTGAAGGATGCGGAATTTCTTTTTTTTCCAGGAATTTAAAAAATATCAGTCCTCTCGCAAGCTGGGATACTTTTTTGTTCGAAGAACATGATAAAAAAAATCATTGGACCTACCTCGTCACATCTAAAATTAACCGGCTCATGCAGGAACGCGACGGAATAGACTAGACGTCGAAAAGGTTTTATAATGATGAATTTAATATGACTTATTGCGCTTTACGAAATTCTATTGTTTCGAAAAAAAATACCTTACTTCTCAGTTTGATAGCCTAGGTAAAGCCTTGATGGGGAAAAATATATTGGCACACTTGCACAAGGTCGGCATTGGTAAGCAGCATTCTAGAATTCCGGACTGTGTAACTGTGAACTGAACTGTGAACTGTGTAACCTTTATAATATCCCCTTCTCAAACAGTTAATTGGTGCCTTTACAATGTCAGGGTTTCTTGCTGTTAAAAGCGGCATACCACAGGGCTCTATTCTGTGACCAATTCTAGTTTTGTTTATAAACGAACTTTCCGTTAGGATTAAATATAATTCTGTCGTTTGCCGACGGTTCCGATTTATTTAAAGACTTGCCTTCAGTTCTCGCAGCAAATTTTCTTTTATGTCTTAAGTCCCCGAAGTGGTAGTTTGAGTTTCTGCAATAGGAAAAAGTCACAGGGTTCCATATCTGAAGGATACGGAGCGCTTTCGTTCGCAACACGAAATTTCAAACAAACAGCTCAATTTTATTTTGCTAAGTAAAAATCATCGAGGTTAACTAATGTCTTTAGCTACTGAAAATGGACTAGTTAACAGATGGCGACAAAACTCAGCGTAAAAATAGATTACAGTTGTACCAAAATAGGAAAAAAAAAACACTAGAAACCATTTACGTGGGTTGTTTAAATGCCTCAGTTCCGGTAATATTTTAATGGAACGTTTACTTTCGGGATAATACGAGTACATAATACTAGCAAAAGAATTCATTCTCAAGAACCAATGAACGCATCCAATTCATATTGACAGCTATTTGCTAAGTGACATTTAAGAAAGGTTCCCGCGTAAAAAAATGTTGACGTCAACTGCAATCATGGAATGTGGCTCTCTCGAAAGCATTGTTGTCATTATTGACCTGGGAAAACGTGGCAATAAAACACAGGAAGTATTTCGGATAGTTCGACGAGTGAAAATCGCGGGAGTTGAATATCAACAAGGACAGCATATTGCGCATTCTAGAACGAGACTTGGGACTCAGCGCATACAAGAGATACACCGGTTAGTTACTCATAGAAGAGTGGAAACAGAAATGTAAGTCAAAATCAAAAATCTAGGAATTCTTAACTGGCGAATTCCTTTTACTGACGAGAAAATTTTTTTATTCGTTCCGAGGGCTTACGGGGGCCACCATCTTACTTCTGTGATGGGTTTGTGGATCATCGAGCTTCATTTCTGTAAAAACGTGTCAAGCCTTGTGTATAAACCGTGGAACTTTCAACATAACTCTTCAGAAACCACTCAAACTTCTTTTCCATGGACGATTGTCTACCTGGAAGCCCAGCCTTCGATCTACTGGACTTTAAATGGCTCCTCTCATTCGAGCAGTGAAAATGTTCCAATGCAAAAGATGCGTTCTGCAATCAACTTGGCCGATGCTGCAAGGCAAAAGGGGGCCATTTCGAATAAGTTGTTCTTTAATTTGAATCCACTGAGTGACCCATTAAAAAGAAAAAAATGTTTTTCATTTGTTTTCATCTTATTACCCAAAAACCGTATACAAATACATTTGCTAGTACGAGGCATTATCGGGTATAATATTAAACTGGACCTCACTAAGAACTTCTCATATCAAATGGCAATCTCAACTCACTTCAGGGTGAACCTGGGCTTCAACTAGCATGCCTCCCCACTCATCCCGGTTTTTAGCTAACTGGAGACAGTTTTGATAGTTCATTTTGTTTCTGTTGAGGTTTTTTGGCACAATATATAGCAGAGTTAATGCAGACAGCCCGAAATTATAGCCGTTGACTGTGACTGTCGGTCCAATTCGTTGGTGTTCTGTGTCCCTTTTCAATATCATCGACGTACGCACGCTAGTAGTTGCACTAAATTCAGTGAAGTATGATGTTGATGAAGTCATACGGCAGCGCGTTGTCTTTCCTGATATCATGGGTCTCGTTTAAGTAGCTACCTCATTTTAAGGAGCAGCCAGCAACAAAATAACCAATGATCTGTAGTTGCGTCGTTCCTCGTGTAGTATTTGCCTTTATTGAATGGAACACGGAAGAACCTCCTGCATTGGTTAGGCATCTGGTGGCCCTAATTCCAGATTTGTGGTTGTATGGTGTACAGCCTTAGTCAAAGTAGTCAATTGAATGAAGCTAAGCTAATTCCAAAGAACAGCATATCTGGGCATAAGGGGAGCCTTACCCACTATTCCCTCCGCCGAACTGGATGTTCTGTTTCACTTGACACCCCTCGATATTTTTAGCAGACAAGTAGATAGATAAGCTTTTATCTACCAGAAAACATCGACTTCACAATGCTCCAATATAAGTTTGACAAAAACTTTCATGTAAGCATCCCCTCTAGATCTCTCTGGAAGGAAGATGTCTTCATAGACGACGAATCAATCTATTTTTGAACGGATGGATCAAAGACTGATAGCGGATTTGGTGGCGCTGGTCTCGCTGGTAAGGTTAACCTAAGCCTCTCCATCCGCCTTTCCAATCACTGAAGCTTGCTCCAGGCCGAAATTCTGGCAAATAAGGAAGTAATGGATACTGATACAGTCAAGCCGCTATCAGATCTCTTCACTCATGTTCATTTTATTCAAAAACTGTCATTGACTCCCGATTACCTCTCATGGAGATGGTTGAGCAGTTCAAAATTCACCTTTCCTGAATCCCGGGGTATAAAGTAATTTCAGAAACTATAGGGCCGACGAACTGGCCAAAATTGGAACCACAGTATCTATTATATATGAAAATGGCAACATCGCTACTTGCAAACAAGAACTAAAGCTGGATGCTAATAGAAGAACAACCTTAGGTGGACTGCTGGGGCAACATGTCTGGCGAGCAAACAAATCTGCTCAAAACTGGATCCGAATCGCTGTAAGAGTTTGATACTTCAAAACAGAAAAAATCTCAGCGCTATCATAGGTGTCATCACTGGAAACTGTCTTTTATGTAAACATGCAAGCAGGCAAATGACTTCTGCAGAAGCTGCATGGACGATGAGGAGGAGGAATTAATACCCCGCATTCCTTGTACTTGTCCAGCTCTCTCCCAAAAAAGAAAACTCCACTTAGGAGCCTTTTTCTACAATGACTTAAGCGATCTAAACAATACAGACGTCAAAAGTCTCCTGCTCATATTGGTTTCTAGAGTTGGAGGATCTATAGATCCACGTAGCATCACAACCGCCTATAGGCCTAAGTGGGTTGGTATTTCTCCAACACCTAAGCCATCCTAACCTAACCTAACCCTGATGTGGTCGTAGGTGGTCTACGACTGGCCATCCTGTTTTACAAATTTTTTGAATTTATCTTCCGCAGAATCTGATGTCCCATTCTTTTCTCCGCAATAGAAAATAAGTTACGGTGGTGGAACTCTTCGCCAAGGAACGCTTGGATATATTTCATCTTTTTTCGAAATTTGACCATTTCAAGCTATCAGTTTTGTCCTCAATAAGAGAGGTACATATCTCTCTCTGTTGTTACGTTGTAAGAATGTGCGTCCAATTGGTAATCCGATCAAATCTGTGTCAGACGATACAAAAAAAGAACAGATATGTTAACGTTTATTGACAGCTGACATCACCGACCAAAAAAGTAGCTTCTCAGACTGTCATCCGCTGCACCTGTAACAAAAAAAAATAAATACATAAATGAATTTGAATTGTGGGAAGTATGTCTCGATATAAGTACTCGTACTCTTCTCAGCACCCAAAACTCCACCCAATCAAACAAAAATATCAGAATCCCACTTTGTAAGCATCCGTCTATATGAAAACAGAATTACATCAATAACAACAACAACAACAACTAAAATATTGTGAATCAATTTGTTCGCCCAGATTCTCATGCTCCCGTGGGGGTAAGCAAAATCCATCGTTTCATTGAATGTTCTCAGCTAATAACTCAGACTCTGCATCCATGAAATGCGAGTACGAATATGAATGCGGGATTTTTTTTCCAAATGGATACGTACTATAGATACACATAGCTACTATGTTCATTTACACAAAAAAAAAAAACACTTGTCCGTCTACCTGTCTACCCACACCTTGTGCTTCATAACATTTTTCGTGTCGTCGTCGTAATCGACATCGTTGTACGAGTATCGTCGTCGTACCAATTGCATGAAGAACTATGCTGATTGCTTCAGTTGTTTTCACGATTTTTCTACATTCCAAATGTATCTAGATACACCGTCCAGGTTGTGTATTCTCATAAAGACAGTGAACAGCACCAAACAAGCAAACAATAAGAACAAGAAATCAAAACTCACGCGTGATCTCGGCATCGACATCGACATCGGAATCGGCATCGGCATCGGCATCGGCATCTAGGGGACAAGCATCTCACTAAACATGTAGGCATCTCTCGATTTCATTGCATGATCAAAAAGTTTACAATGTATCTAAATAACTACCCAGTCCGAGTACTTGTAATTGCATTGATACGAGTAGATGCTGAATAGCCAATCCATTTGCTGGACCAGATAAACTCGTAAATTCAACCTGCCCGACCCGCCCCGGTAAGACCTGGTCGCGGCTGATTGGGTTCGTTTAATAGGTGCTTCCACTATCGTCACAATCATCGAAGCTATACAGCTTCTACTACCACACAGAGTGGACAAACTATCGATAATAATAACCAAAGTGCAAAAACGTGTGCATCACTATACTCGTACACTATCAAAAAGTATAAAGAAGAAGAAGAAGAAGAAGAAGAGGAGAAAACCAGCTGAGTATAGGCTCAAACTAGCGCGAAGAAGGTGGAATGGGGAAACTAAAATACACAACCGGCCAGAACCACAATCCACGGGCAGCAACCAGCAACACTAGCAACAGAAATCAAGCAACGGTAAGAAGTGTAAAAGTTCTCTTGTACGCTCTCTCTCTATATCTCTCCGTATGCCCGCAGTTCAACGACGTAGTGCCTGACTGACACACTTTTCCAACTTCATCACTGGAATCCATGGAAGTAGGTCTCCAACTTCATCATTAAACCAGCACGCCATCATCATGCTCATGCTCATGCTCATGCTTAGGTAGAAGGCTCACGCCCCCGGCCTTCAGCTACAAGATCTTCAGTTGTTTAGATGCTTTTCTCTTTCTTTTTTGCTTTTACGTGCGCGTATTTGTTTTTAGTATTCTTCTTCTTCTTGTTTTTGTACGTATGTACGTATCTTGAATGTCGATGTCGACGAGTGACGATGACGAAGACGAAGTCGAGTGACGGAACGCTGCCCTACCGTCCGCCGCAAACTTTTCAAACAATCGAATCTTTAAATCTTCGCGCGGCAAACCGATCGAAAGCTAGACCTAACTTTATAAAAGTACCTTAGTCAAGAGAATACAAAAAAAAAGTTCAAACAAACATGTGTCTATGTATAGATACATACATAAATGCAATATGAGGTACGAATATGTGCGCACGTAGGGCGATTGGAAGTATCTATCAAAACAAAACATGAAAATGCCAATGAGATTGTAAGACCTGTTGGCTCGCCGTTCAGCTGTTTTATTTGTACTTTGCTTGCACTTTGACTGAAACGAATTTGAAAGCAAAGACGGAGATACTCGTACCACCGAGTCAAAGGCATTTACTTCTTAAATCTTTCGAGTAATAGAAGGATTCTGAACAAGTCTTTTTCACTATGAGTTACATGAAAGTCTTAAGAGTGTTTAGGAAACACTTATCATACTTTCCATTTGGTCTATTTAAGGTAACTTGTGGGGCGATGGCGATGGCGCAATAGTTAGCTCATTGGACTATCACGCAGAGAGTCTGGCTTCGATTCCTGACTGGGTCACCAATAATTTTTCAAATCGCCATCACCCTTTCGGCGGGCAATCGCAAACTCGCGAAAGTAAAATTGCCTATGAAAAAGTTTCTAAGGAGTGCCGTTCGGACTCGGCGATAAACCGTAGGCCCCGCTCAGATGTGCCAAAAATGACAACATTAGCAACACAAATAAGTGTCAAGAGGCTAGACCATGGCCCATACCGGACTGCCAGTGCCCAATATTTTTTTGTGGGGCCACTTATTTGAAGTTTAGTAGCCTATTATAAGCCTTAGGAGCATGACATCTTTGTATGCATGCGAGAAGATTGCTTGACACCAGTTAGTATAGAACTTTCGATGCAAAGGACATAACAGTGGCAATTAGCACTCCAACAAATTTACAGCCAATGACTGGAAAACCCGAACATTCAACATTAAAAGGCTTCAATTGAAAGTGCAAAAAGTCCTTATATTCTCTAGATTCTAATCGAACTTGCCTCATGGGAGAAAGTTGTAATATTTTTTTAATTTGGTTCATCTAGTGTTACCCAGTAAGCGCTGTTTTTGTCTTACTCTCAAAGTCGGTTGAGGTCCACTTCCACTTGCGCGTGCCACCAAAAAATGGTCGCACTCTACTCTGTTGCCCCTTCGGGAAAAATTCGAAACTGTACAGGCCGGAGCTCTATATAACCTAACTATCTCAGACGACCGATGCAGAATTTTATAACAAGATCATTGTCACTATACAACTCGTACAATTCGCCATTAAATCACCTCTTCCAAACTCCGTCAATGCAATCGGGACCAAAAATCACTCGCTAGCGTCCACACTTCTTTTTATTCCAATCGGCAAGAGTAACTATTCCTGAGGTCTCTGATTATATGTTATTATTAAATTTAATACCAAAGCCGAAGTATATAAAATCCATTCCTCCTTGAGAGGAAAGCGGTGTTTGGCATTTTATCCGATCAGTCGGAAAAGGATTTGCCCTGAGTTCACGACTAAATTCATTCTTCCCGAGAGCGGATTTAAGGTTGGCCTTGGCGTTAAACAGTTAGGTGAAGCCTAGCACATCAGTTGCGGCGTTTTTGATGGGTTCTTGGCTCCGATGTCACCGGTATTCAGCACTTTGAGAGGTAAAGAAATACGCGATCGGTTAAAATTTTGAAGTTTTGTTGCGATTGAAACCGTTCAATGTTATGGTTTTATGTTCGCCGCTCGAAACTTTTGGACATCTATGAGCATGATTATGAAGGGCTGTCTTGGGTCGATCACAACATGATCAATTTATTTAACTGTTTTCTGATTAAGCGATCACCATATCTTTTTGTAAAGATATGCGATATGTTGCGGTGAAAAACTGCCAATCTATTTCAGTGTTGAATCACCTTAGAAGATTTATAGTATGTGTCACACTATGGACAACCTTTTGCCCAATCGCCACCTTACCTTACTTTTTATTCATATGTGCTTAAAAGTATTCGATTGGCCATAGTCTGTTCTAGTTTCGAACAATACATTTGTATCTGCCGGAAAAGAACTCAGAGAAACTAATTATACTATCAGACCGTTTGACGCAAAGTCAAATAACGATTTTGAGAAAAATTTTCAAGACTTAAGAAACTGACATGCTCAGAGGAGTTTTTTGAATAAATATTAAAGATTCGGAAAGCAAACCGAAAGTAAGAAATATTAACTGAAAACCAATCAATAGCCCTCAGAGTATGCAAAAGTCTAAAATAAGAATAAGTATGGCGTTAATACGACAAACACCAAAACGGGCAAACAGTGCGATGATTCCATTATAATCCAAATTTCTAACTAAGATCTTGCAAGAAAATTCTTTTAATATTTGCGTACTGCTTCCAATTGATTAGCCCACAAATTTCGAGCTTTGCACTAGTTCAGTCTCTTAAGTATTAATTTCTTCTCCCTAGTCGTATGAAACCTTAGTTCACCTTGCATTCGAAGCTGTTATAGATATATCCGAGACATTGCTATAGCTGTTTTTGCACTATTGCAGCATTGTAATACAACTGCTGTTTTATTCTGTACTCACCACCATAAAGGTACATTCACTGTGTATCGCACTCGTTTGGCACTCTTATAGATTTTGCTGTGGCACAAAATATCACTATAGCTGCTGCATGGCACCAAAACAATTAGAAAGGAACATTCCAGTGACCTTATCATCAAACCGTTTATCAAATTAATAATTTTGCACCATTGATGGCAGAAAGCTATCCGAAACGCCGTAAATGATTTTTTGGATTTTGCCAGATAATGCCAAAACCAATTCTGGTTTTATAAAGTCTGCAGGATAGTACATGTACCAAACCCAATTTCTGATAAAGTGACAGTGTATAAAGGAAGAAAAATTACTGTGTGTTCTATGAAGAACGTCAGAAAATTTAAAAATTTCCTGGATCAAGTTCAGCAATGAATAAACCGGCAATACTAAGAAAAGTATACTGTACATACTGTTCTGAGGCGGGAGTGACTTAAATAGATTTGACGACAAACGTTCTGAGGCGGGAGTGACTTAAATAGATTTGACGACAAACGAGGGCAAAACAAAGTAAATGGTGTCATCAAACACGAAACCACGCCACCATCGACTTAGCCTTTGACAGTTATGACTTGAAGGTAATTACAGACTTTGTGAATTTTGGCTCCACAGTCACCAGCAGCACAGATATAGGTTCAGAATCAAGCGAGGAATTACTTTTACCAATAACCATTTCTTGGGCTCAGGAAACAACTGAGTAACAGAGCCTTTTCTTGTAAGACCAAACTGGCTTTGTTCAACACCCTTATCGTGCCGGTCTTGCTCTATACACTCAATTCTTACACTTACATTCCAAGAGAAAGTTCCTGGTTTGGACGATGGGATTCAACAACGAACTGTACGAGTTATACAGCGATATTGGGCTTGTCAGGCGAATGGTCACCGCAGCTCCAGCCTAAAAGTCTTTGGGTCTGAACAAGTGGCACAACCCAAGATCTATATTTACCACCTTCCTAACGATTCCATATACGAGGGCGGGTCAATAAGTCCGTGATATGATAAATACTATGGGGACTCTGCACCATCGATTTCAATGGTAAAAAAGTGGTTTACTGAATTTCGTTGTGGCCGTACAAGCACTGAAGATGCCGAACGTCCTGGACGCCCAGTTGAGGTCTCTACACCCGAAACAATCGAAAAAATTCACGATATGGTGTTGGCCGACCGAAGATTGAAAGTGCGAGAGATTGTGGAAGCCGTAGGGATCTCGCATGGCTCAGTGGTTTCAATTTTGAATGATCACTTGGGCATGAGAAAGCTTTCCGCAAGATGGGTGCCGCGTTTGCTCACAGTCGACCACAAACACATGTGCAGTTGCCATGGCAAAAATCCATGAATTGGGCCATGAATTGCTCCTTCATCCACCCTATTCTCCAGATTTGGCTCCGAGCGACTACTTCTTGTTCCCAAACCTGAAGAAATGGCTTGGTGGAAAAAGATTTGACTCCAATGATGAAGTCATCTCGCAAACAAAGGCCTATTTTGAGGACCTCGACAAATCATTTTTTTTGGAAGGGATAAAAAAATTGGAGAAGCGTTGGACAAAGTGTATAGAGCTCAAGGGAGACTACGTTGAAAAATAAAATTATTTTTTTATCAAAAAATCTGTGTTTTAATCCAAAAGTCACGGACTTATTGACCCGCCCTCGTATCATCTATGGAGAAAAGCCATAGGGAGTTATGACTCCTATTTTGTAACTCGTCACTCGCTACTCCCCTTAAACCAATAGCAATCTATCTCCATTGAGACAAGGCGATAGACTGTCATGTGACTTTTTTGACATTATACTTCAGAAAATTGTGTGAAGTTCGCAAAAGTCTGAGCAACGATGCGCTGATGACATTGTGGAAAGCTGCGAGCTGGAACGAGTGTACTCAAAAAAACCAGGTAGAGGGTGATTCGTTTAGAGGTACTTTCTTCAAAATTAAGTTTTATCGGGTTATCTTTATTTTCATACCAAAAAAACATTCCTTACTTTTATTTTTTTGAAGACTATATAACATGGTACATTCTGAGCATTACAAGTGGCGTTTGACCAATAAGTCGAGTAATATTTGCCTCCAATTCCCCAATTGCGGACTATGTTGCTTTTAATCTAAACGACGGTCCACCGTTCCAAAGGAGGAAATTTCTCTGTTCACCGAATGGTTCTCGCAAAAAAGCAATGGTTTCACGAGGTGTATGGCAAGTGTCGACGTTTTGTTGAATCCAAATGTCGTCGAGACATCTTGGCTTTAAACTCAGCCGGAAAGTAGTTCGGTATAACGGTACCACTTACATGCAAGCTCCGGCTGGCCTCAGATTTAAAAGAATATGGACCGATAATTCCACCAGCCCCACAACTGCACCAAGGCATTGTTTTGTCTTGTATCCAGACACCCAGCTCTTGAAAATATTCGGTTCGCCCCCCAATACGGTTCCATTGCTGAACAGATTCAAACGAAATAAAACAAGAAAGCGAAAGTAGAACAATAGATGTGTAATCATAATGAAACAATTTAGAACTGCCACATAGGTGCAACTCAATGCTTACCCTAATCATCTAACAACCAGCCACCATGAAATGGCATTCAGCTGAATTAAATGAATTTTATAAAGTCCATCTACGAAGTGTAGTCGAAGCAGGGAAATGCATCTTCTGAATTGCTTTTCACCCATCAAGTTCTTGTTTCTTGCCCCAATTTGTATTTGTTCTTGGGGTCAAAAACGAGACGTAATAATGCACTTAGAACGAGTAGATACTTATGTGTACATATTTTGTATCTACTGAGAACTTTTTGTTTATTTCTATGAGTACTGTCTACGAGTATGTTGTACAAGTTTGTTTTGTGTTCTTTAGTTTTGTCGTCATGTTTATGGCAAAGTTAAAGCGTCTTCAACTACGAGTATTCGGAGTAGTAGAATGAAATCAACGGTTATTTAAGTTTTACTTTTTTTCACTTATTTTCTCTACTTCAAGTTTGTTTATACCCACACTTCCACACAATTGAATTTAGTTTTCCTCCTCTTCATAAGTTTCTATAAATTTTTGTCTTCTTTTCTTTTGATTCCTCTTTCTGGCTCTCTTAAGAATTTTCCCTATCGTAGAGTTCATTGAGTTACAGCCTGTATTCGTATTCGTATTCGTTTTCGTATTCGTATTCATATGCATACTTGCGATCGCAATCGTGATTCGTTCGAACCAACCCATGTAAGCAAGATCCGTCGAGAAATAAAAAGAAGGAAAAAAAAAGCTCACAAAGTGGGAGAAATCATGAAAAGCTTTCTATCGCCTCTCCCTTACACTACTGCAGCAGCAACAGCAACAGCAACCGCAGCAGCAGCAGGCAACAGCAGCAGCACAACATCAGCACCAGGCAGGCGTAGTAAGTAACGTGGATTGTATCCGCTACTGAGTCGATCAAGTCAGGTGCAATCGACGCATTCAAGAACCATTTCAGATTGTCGCAGTTCGCAGTTCACAGATCGTCCGTTTCATCAGTGTCATTCTTAATCACTACTGCCCACAGCCCCCTCTATAACAGTGCCGGTTTTTTATCACTTTTAATTTGGTTTTTATCAGTGCTTTGATATTTTGTAAATTTCATAACATTTCATAGTGTTACTGATAAAACAAAACAAAAAAAAAGTATCTAAAACCATTACGCGATCGCCCAGAAGCAACAGAAAAAAAAAAAAAAACAGAAAAAGAAGAAGAAGAAGAAAAGGAAAAATAGCGAAACGAAAAGAAATTTAAAGCGAAAATCAAGAAAACACTGCAAACACTGAAAACTGAAAAAGTGAAGAGAAATTTTTCTCATTGTGTCGATCGATGATAGAAATAAAATAACACTAACACACTACTCGAACGGACAGACGGACGCGGCAAATACACTCGTCGTACGTCAGGCATAAGACGAGTACAACAAACGCGTGCAGAGTTTTTCTTATTTTTTTTTTTTTTTTTAAAACCACAAAGTAGTATACTGCCCAGTAGCTGTAAAAGTATCACGATCAGCTACCGAACAAAGAAAATCCAAAATTTCAGTTCTAGTGAATCTGTGAAAGTGATCGCGGTGAAGATCGTCGTCAAGGAAAGCACTGTCATCATTGTCATCCAAATTTTAAGTGACGTAGTCTAGTGATCTTCATTTTGAAATCGCCTATCGGAAGCAGTAAAACTGAAAAGTTTTGTAATAATGTCGAACCAATGCAGAAGTTGTAGCCGTGACCTTAACAACAATTACATTCCGTATCCAAATGCCTATGCAAGTGTAAGTAACTCGAGCGGTGATCGCGAATCGGCAATATCATATAACACCAGGTCATCCGCCTCTGGCGGCAGTAGTAGTAGTTCAATGGGAAAATTGTCACAAATTGCCAACGCTGCGTCACAGTCGTCATCAATGTCATCGACATCGGCGGTAACACAAACTCAGCTAACAGCTAAGGTAATGTTTGGCACAGTAGGGGCTATCAAGGAGCTACGAGAAAAAGAGAAATCACGTCACACTACGGCACGTGCCAGTGATCGTAGAAATTGAAAATTAAACCACAGGGTGCTCGAAATTTTTGCACTTACATATTTAGATTAAGGATATACATATACTCGTATACCCACATGCAGAAACCGAATGGGAAACACAACAGTTTGGGATAAGTTTTTGAGGCCTTGATCGTTGGTTTAAGACTTGGCTAAATGGGATTGGCAATATTATCATACACTGAGGGAGAGACTATATACATTTTTTGTTTTTTTTTTTTTTTCATAATTCTTCAAGCTTATAACCTATGGATACATCTTAACGATCTGATTATACTATGTACATGTATTTATTTATGTTATAAATGTTTATGTTATTTTTAAGGAGCTAAATAATGAATTTATATTTACATATCGACCTACGGAAGTTGATGATTTTTGTTTTATATATACAAACCATACATACATATTGCGCAATGCAACCTTAAATAAACGTTTTGTTTAAAAGGTATTATATTTCATTTTTATTCTGTTCTTGGAACTTCCTTTGTCAGGTTCTGCAGGAGAACCAACCAGATCTAATCATTTACGCTACTTTTTGTGAGTTTCTTCTTGTTGGAATGGATTTTTCGACTACGGTTCGGATAAAAGGTTTCCATGGAGCGGCAAAAATATGAGACAAATTTAAATAACAACAAGTACGAGGAGTAATCGTATCTTCTATCTACCGACAACACCCACACGTTTGTAATGCGGTTTAGCCATCCTTGAAACGATTAAGATGGGGTTTTGTTCCGACGTGATTTTCTCACTGGATTGGCGGGACCGATGTGGCAAAGGAAATAGAAAAGTTAAGCGTTAACTTCGTCGCGCTATTTGACCTGAAGCCATTCAGTTTGCCCCTTACAATGACGACAGGAGCTCTCTCTTATTTTTTTGTAAACAATTTAATTAGTTTGAAAGGATCTGCTCTCAATGTGCAAAGTGCGAAGGTGTGCCTAGGGTACTTTGACGCAACCACAAAGATTCAAGAATATCATGAATTCAGAACCAAATAATGGTTTTGGTTTTTTGTGTTTTTCTCTATTTTTTTTCTCAGTTTTCTTTTTTCTTTAAAAGTGTGAAAAGGGAAAGTTGATGTTAACATAAACCTTTATGAAGTAATTCGTAAATCTATTCTTAAGTGAAAAGAAAAAGGTAAGTGAAGTTGCGAATGGAAGAAGAAAGAACTTTAAAAAAATAAGAAATAAATACGAAGAAAAGAAAGGAAAAGCAAAGTGTTTTAATGCGGTCCGCACCGCACCTGAACGAGGAGTGCTTTCGGAATTATAAAAGAACAAACAAGTTGGTAATGTGTTTTGAATTGTATTTATTACGAACCGAATAAAGATTTCTGTTTTTCTTACAAGGAATTACCTCATACTATACAGTTTGGTAAAATTAACTAGGAAAACGAGCTGGAAATACTGGAAAGCTGGAAATAGTTGGGCGATAGAGGGATACATGCACCTTTTCTAAGTGCCCCAAGCACTGAATTTCTTCTACTTCTTATTAAAATTATATTTTTGACTTCAAGGGAGCAAGGTATATAGGAGCTAAAATCTTTTCGTTGCCCGAAACTATGATATTAGGGTGTAACAACTGAGTACTCGTATTAGCTGATATCAGTAAGAATTTTTCGAACCTAGTCCGCAGGCTGTGATTAAGGTTTATATTCAGTCGGAAAAGAGCACTCAAACAATGAGCTAGACCATTAAAGAACTCCCTACAGTCTTTCTTAAATTTATCACTTTACCTAGCACTTGCCACACCCAATACGTGCAATCTGGTGCTAATGTAGGTGAGACAGTCATAGATGTATTGCTCCGCTTTGACATCATCACTTTCACAGCAAGTGCCCCAAACAGACTCAGCAAATCTGTTTCTCTGGTCTTACATTCTTGAACTATTGCAGCTTCGAAGTCGAGGAAAGGTTCAACAAGGCCTTAAAAGCGCAGTTCGCCTGCTGCTACACATCTGAATTCTTTCCTTCATACATTCAGATACAACGTTATCGTCTTCCAAAAAAACTTCATCGGCAAATCCCTAAAAAAATTTTCGAGAAATCAGTGAAGAATAGATTTCATTCTTTTCCAGGCTCTAGACATAGTGAGAGTCGAATGCATTTTTTCACCAACAGGTGCATCAGACGCTTGAGTCAAAAAGCGGTCGACGCAGGTAAGTTTGTGTTGCACGAAAGACCACTCTTCTAAAAATTGAAAGTAAGTGAGCAGCCCAGAATATGACTAACAAGTGAAAAAAGATTACTAAGCCCCTCTAGAGTAGCAGTGACGTATTGTCATGAGATCATGAAATGATATAATTGGTCTCATCATAGCTGCATAGCTCCAAGGAACTAAGGACTGAAGGCTGCCAGAAAACCGACGACAATTCAAACGCTTTCAATGTAACACGTTTAGTTCAAAGAAGTTTGTTAACCAGGATGACACTTAGCTTCAATGAAGGAACGAGTTATAAAGCCTTCAACTATTCTGTATATAAGTCATTCCAGTTAGCTTTCTTCTTTTCGTAAAAAAAAGCCATTTCTATAGACTCCCATCGTCAATAACGTCTAGGGTAGGCTGCTCCTCAAAGCAGAAAGTCCCTACACGTAATCGAACAGGCAGTACAGCTAAACGTTGGCATATGTTCGATCATAGGAATGAGAACTATTGATCGGTCTTCTTCTACTGCGCTGTCCCTCGGGGGCGGATTCGAAGACTTTTCGGACCGGAGTATTGGTGTTTATCCATTCTACATGACCCAGTCATCTTAGTTGTTGGATCTTCACTCTGTTGGCTAGGTCGATGTCGCTGTACCGTCCATACAGTTCGTCGTTGTATCTCCTCCTCCACTCACCGTCAATACAGACAGGACCGAAAATCAACCGAAAAATTTTCCTCTCGAAGCAGCCAAGAGCACCTTCATCCATTTTTGATAATGTCCGTGCCTCTGCATCATAGAGCAGGACTGGTATTATTAAGAGGCATTTTTGTTGTTCGAGAAAGGGGTTTGGTATTCAAATGCCTTCTAGGCCCAAAAAAGCAGGGATTAGCGACAGTTTTTCTTCGTTTGATCTCAGCACTGGTGTCGTTGTCTTAACTCATAGCGGACCTAGTTAGACAAAGTTCTTAACTATCTCAAAGTTATACCGTTATACCTGTCGACGGTGACGTTCTGTCCGAGACGTCGATGTTCAGTGTCCTTTTTCTTTACAGCATAAACTTAGTCTTGCCCTCAGCGACGCATACCGCTGACGATTAAAACAGAAAGTTATTCATAACAATAGCTGTTTGTTTTGAGCCGAAAGGGGCAAGTAATAAGTTTTTGTCAGCAAACCTAAATGGCTCTCTAAATACTTCCAAACCTGCTCGAGAGTGCAAGAAGAGGACAAGCATTTTTTAACAATTTTTGGTCTCTCACAGTATCCCCAGGAGCTGTGCTTAAATAAAATATATTCCCAGGATTCAGATAAATAGATAGAGTTTGAGAAGAAAAAAAGGCAACAGAAGAGACATATTCAGTGGCAACTTCAACTGATCTATTTCAATACTCTCGAAGTCTACACTATTACAGAACTTCTCCCCATCAAGTCACATTTTTAAAACATAAATGGTGATGGATGGGTGTACAATATGTTAATTGGCTACTGAAACTATGTCTGAATGGGGAAGACGATTTAACAGCAAACAGTTCAGCTCGGATATTCCGGCTTAAGTGACTAGAGCGCTTCTAATGCGGGGACGCTAGCGTACAGGTCGAGAAAATTTTCGACTCCAACCCGCGACAATGCAATGGAGGATGGTCTTATTATTGCAAGCGCACAAAATAAGAAGGGGGCTTCAGCCAACTTTGCGTGCGCAGCTTGAGGTAACTGGTAAAATACGACCTTGGGCCATCTTGCATTGTAGTGCTACCTATGACCCAGTATCTTGAGACCTTCGTATCCACATCTTTTCGACTAACTCTACTTTTTTTTCTTCTTTTTTTTTACAACGAGCGCGCGATCAAGGAATTATTAGCACCCTTAAGATGATTGTACAAAGCTCGGGCGATGGAAAATTATGGAGGATAGAAAGAGAAGTACCGATGTACGTTGGTCTTGTATGTTTGCAGGTTATAATGACTAGGGAATAAAGAGCTCGGCATGGCATTCCATAAGCGAGTTGTTCGGCTTAGGAAAGAATCAAGATATTTCAGAGTACGTTCAAAATTGGGCTTGAGGGTGTACTGATGAGCATTCATAGCATAACGGGTGTTACGGTTTGAAGGGGCGAAATGCTCCTGGCAGAGGAGCACTGGTGGTGAAAATAACGATAGAACAGGGTGAGACAGGAGACGATACGTCGGTGGTCGAGGGTGTAATATTAGAATCACCTATTAGCAAAGAAGTCTTGGGAGCACCTGCCCAGATGTGAGTATTGTACACCAATTTTGAGCGAATGAAAGCCTTATATATTGAAGCCAGATTAGAGGGGGTGAAATATTTTTTACATCGCTTAAGTAAACCTAGACATTTCGCAGCATTTTTGGCGACTTCGAATAATTGGTCATTCCAACACATACCGAGAAAGGAAAGTTTTTCAGGTTCAACGATGCAAGTGCCATTCATGGATAATGGGCTGGGTGTTCGAATTAAATTCCACTCTTTTGATAGGTCCCCAATTGTTATGCTGTTAATATCGGAATTTAATAAGCTTAACATACGCTGCTGTTCTCGTTCTACAGCCGAAGAGCAGGGACGTGAGTCCGGGAACGAATATGAAAAGCAGAGAGTACTGTCGTCAGCAAATAAATAAATTGGATTAAAAGTAGCAGACAAGAGATCATTGATGAAAATTAAGAAGAGTGTCGGAGACAGAACTGAGCCCAGTGGCACACCAGCATTTATTTTGTGAATATCAGACTTAAAAGACAACTTGAATTGAACGTTTCGAAAGGTAATTTCTAATGCATCTTAAGCCTGAGAAGACTGGATATTGTTCCTTCATATCTCGCATAATCACCATCGGGAGTGTGCCTTTGTATGCTGACTCTTTTCGGCACTTGTAATACTTTTTGTGGTACATATGTATGTTTCTTTGTTGTAATTGGTTGCCAACAACCTCTCTGGCAGCGGTACACATACCATAGAGCAAACCTACATATGTAGTTAGTTCTGAAAAGGTCGATAGATGGTGATATAATATATGTTCATGTTCATATACATAGGCTGCACTTTGGCTGCAAGAAGATATGAGTCCAAGTCTAATTCGACACCACGTGTCGTGCAAAGACCGTAAACGACCCTATTTCGCCGTCGGTACCTTCCGATTCTTATATGTATATTGACGGATACAATGGTCATATGAGTGCTCAAGGCATGAGTAAAATTTTTACTTGTTTCACCATCCTTCTGTACATATATTTGATAAATAATTTTACCTGGAATTGCAGTATGACTGGCTCTTTGTCTACTAGGGTAAGCCTGCGAACAAGGTATCACAGTCTCTCGCTAACCATAAATACTACTCTGAATTCGCTTTCTTTGTACGGATTGCACAAGTTTAGCTACTTAAGAGCCCTTATCCTGTCAATTATATTTCCCCGAATATAGTGATGTCAGCCTTATATTTTTCTAAGATATTTACCTAAGTACAAACTGGAAAGAGGCATCCAGTCTGTTCAAGGCTTACATTCTAATAGCATCTGCCTAATTAAGATCATTTTTCATTTTTGAAGATTTTCAGTAATTATTTTTTCATTGAAAGCTTGTACTTAGTTTCCACAAAACACCTCTCTTGGATAGCTTTAGATACAAGCGCACCGAAGACTACTGAGGTTCAGAATAATACAACCGGCAATGGTTCAAATTGGATTGAGAAGGAACAAGTTTCTTCTTCTGATTAAGTTGATGCTTCAGTCCGGCTCAACCAATAAGCCTCCCCAGCTGACACTATCTTTCGCCAGCTGCTTCCATTGTTGCTACACTCCAAGTTGGTTAAGGTTCCTTTCCATTTATTCGCACCACAGTAGATTCGGCCGCTCTTTGCTAAGTAGTTCCCGGAGTTCGAATTTGAAGATTATTCGAGCCGGAGCTGTGTAGTTTAATCATTCTACCTGGCCGTGTCATTTTAGGTGTTAAATCCGTAGACGCCTGACTAAGCTGTAAAGCGCTTACAGATCATGTTTGAATCTTCTTCTGCATTCCTTATCAATACAGATGGGACCAAAAATAACACGTAGTACGAGTATTATCCCTCTCGAAACGGCCAAGGACTTCGTAATCCGGTTGGATGAAGAGTTATTCTACGTCTTATTTCCGTGCTGGTATCGTTGCTATTTGTAACTTCAGAGCCAAGGTAGACGAGGCCTTTAAGTACCTCAAAGTTATAGCTGCCAAGTGTGGCAGACTGCTCATGATCGATTTCAAGCAATTACACAATATGGAAGAGAAGATTTTGCAAGCGATGCTCACGAGACTGATTCTCCTATATTTGGCAAACGTTGCTGAGGTCTCATCATCGGGCATGCTTTGATCTGAACACATCTTGCAGATGAGCTGGTGCATGTTCCTAACTAGGTCATCTCCAGCTGCTTTTGTACGACTTTAGTCTCAATATCGCTTTCTCAACTTCCTCTAGGTCAGGTGGACGGAATTCTCTCCTGTTATCGTGCAGTCTTTATGGTTCATTCTGCTTGATAGCGGAATTATAGTCGTCGTCACTGATAAACAGTCTGCAGAAGTGGTCTTTACATATTTTCATCGATTCTACTACTAGGTTTCCGTTCTAAATTTGTACCCCTAGCCATAGTGCTGATAAAGATCAGACTTTAAACAGAGAGACACCTTATTCTGTATCTCGGACTGTTTGCCTGATAAATCTATTTCCGGTCCCTCTAAAAACCCATCTTGTTTAGTTAAGAACGATAACCTCTTTTAACCTTACATTCGTGCTTACATGCTCGTAGATAGGTATCATTATTCTTGATATATAAAGCCTTAAGCACATTTGTTGAGTATCAGGCGATCCATCTCCCCCAGACTCTTTCTTAACACTTTAATAATGTCAAGTCCTATCATCTCCCAATGAAAGAATCGCAGGTAATGGATATATCCAACAATACCACATGATTAAGGCGATGCCATTGGTGAAATTCTTTCCTTACCTATGCAAATGAAGCCACAATTCATCATTGTTAACCTAATTATCTTTTCTATTTTCTTTTTTTCCTTAATTTAGTTCTCTTATTGCTTCAAGAGTAGGTACCTACTCAGTGCCTAATACCTATCTTATCTCATGCAAACAATCAATTTAGATTGTTGCGAATCTGGGTACTCTCCTAATGACCTAGAAATTACAATAACAATGCCAAGTATCTGAACAAAGTGAGTTCCTAATTCCACGACCAAGATCATAGCACATTTGAACTTCCTGTGAAAGTTTCAGTTTCACTTAAATTCTTCTAATTAAGATCTCTATCAGATATAAGCGATTGTACACCACCTACTGCACATCGTTTTTTCCACACCAATGGGTATTCGCAACTTGTATCTACTGCGATATATCTCAACGAAAATAAGCAAGTACGGATATGAAAAGAATGGGAAGAAACAAAAGAAAAATAATACCTTTTACTTTCGTATGCAGATCGGGGTAAATGAATGAAAAGATACGAGTAGAAAGATAAAAAGAAACGTCAACAACTACAACATCGATTTAACACTGAAAAGTGTTCTTATTAGGTCAAAGTAACAGTGAAACAATGACCTAGTCTCTGGTTCTCTCTCTTAAGTCACAAAACAAAAACACATTTCGCTTTTTTACTTAGTCATTCTATACGCCTTCTGTATTCAGTTTTTAGTCTTCAGTCTTCGATCTTCGATCTTTGTTTTTTGTTCTTCGTTCTTCGTTCTTCGTTCTCCGATCTACAGTCCGCCTTGAGTCCGTCTTCGAACCGCCTCCACTCTGTGTTCTTTTTCTCATTGGTTTTTCTTAAGAATCTCACTCAACCTATTCATTGAATAGGGTCAAATTAATTAAGAATCTGTAGATAGAAGTATGCCAGAATACATTTGTTTATCAGAGGGTACCATCTGTATGAGTATTTATCTGTGAAGTATCTAAGTCAGAAATGGAGCACGATCTTGGATTATGAATAAAAATTCACATGCTAATGAAATCGATATACACAAACCATGATTACTCGTACTGGATCAAGTGCGGATTTGCCGATCGATCTTCAGATCTTCAAGTACCAATACAACTTGTATCCACTATCGTTTCCATGATCGTACCCACTATCGTATTAGCGATCACATTTTACGTATTTACGGCGTCAATTCCGACATTCTAGGTTGAGTGGGACATTCCACCGGTTTTATGTGTAAGTCTGACAGGTTTCCGCCTTATTGTGTCAGAGAAGCTAACGCGACAGAAAAAATTCTATGATTTCTCCTTTCTAGTTGACAGTCCGGTTCGCTTGTCGCCTGTCATTCTATAGACGGGATATCTTACGTATCTATAATTATGCACATACAATCTCTGGCTGATTGATCAATTGGTGTATCCGTGATTGGACCACGATACGAGTAACACGTTTAGTAAGCGTCCAGGCTTTTGCAGATACCCTACTCACCTAAAAATAATAATGACGTTGCTGATCCACAAAGAATCAATTCTAACAAGTTTCCGTTGGAAACTACGAATACGAGTAGTTCGTAAGTATGTTAAGTCGCAAAAGAACTCATACTCTCTTTGTTGGCTGATGTTTCATACTGATCGCAATTGTTGAGATCTACAAAAAAGATACTGATCATACTGATGATCTTCACAATGATGGTGATGATGATGATGACTTGTGGTCACTTCTTGTTTTCCTTTCATTTTTTTTTTTTTTCTTCTTTTTGAACTCTGTAACAATATTGGTAGTGATTGTAGATACCTACTCTAAACTTAAATGGGAACTCGAACCTGAGGTAATTCCATGCCGCAAGATAAAATAAGATGACTACGACTATAGAATAAAAAAAACAAAAAAGTGAACAACCACTCAATGAGAGAAAGAACTGGCTAACTGGCTTGAGGAAGATCACTTCTAATGTGGATTTAAATGTGAAAATTCATTCAGTTATGCTGCGTCCATCCAAGAATCAAACGCGGATACTACGAGTAGCTATATTTCTTAAGCACAAAACGTTCAGCATAAATTGTTGCTCCAAGTCAGTGGTGTCAATATCTGACAGATTTGTTTGCCATAAATTATTTCGACTATTAAACAGTTTAACTGCGTTATAAGATTGTTGTTGTCACTGGTCAGAAATACAAGTTTTAGAATCTATCAGAAAGAATTCTGGACTTGGTACTTCGTACTCGTAATCTGTATCATCTGTGCGCGTTGCAGTAGAAACGTGTGATTTAACTGATTTAATTTAGTTTGCCGATAGTACGAATATATGACGAGAGTTACGAAAGTTTTTTTTTTTTTTTTAATCATATGGAAATGTGCTAATTATTTTTCTGATTTTTAATTATATCTGTGACTTGTGCGGTCTTTGTTTTTTTTTTTTTGACGTAACAACATTATTCAACGGACAGTGTGATTGATTGCATGTTATCTGAGTTATTTAGATATTTGGCGGAATTTTTCTGAAAAAAGAAGGTAATTGAACGACATTACTTGGAGTTAAGATATTTAAATATTTTCTATTCAACTTTGATAGGTTAAGTGGTAGACGTTTTATTTTATTTTATTTTCGTTAAAGTTTGTAAGGGGTGGCCGGCGTTAGTGAACTTAAATTTTTTAAATATTTCTTGAGCAATTTGTTCTTTTAAAATTGTAGAATAAATGCTACATACTACATCTTAATATCAAAAGTTGAATAATTATTTGTTATACGAGTATCTTCATCTCATTTGTGTCGATTTTGTTTTTGAAAGTTCGACTCAATCGACTATAATTTTTTTTCGGAAAGTACTAAGTCTTTAACGGAGAACCTACGAAGAGTGAATCGGAGTTAAGTCGATTGTCAGCCATGTTATTACTGATATAAGCTACTTCATCGCATATAGAGTTGACTTCAGAACGTCTGTAGAGTTTTATGTGGACATCTGCCATATGACCTTATTTCAAGGAGGGTCTACGCTCACATCAGGACTGAAGTTCGTCAATCACCACCCTGATCTTAAACGGGGAATAATCCTCATTCTAGATCGCTTGATCAGCATCTGGGAAAATCCCATTCAAACCAGTACTAAAAAATCATGGTATAGGCTAGACTTCCCTTTAAGTCAAGAATAAGTCCTACCTTCGACCTCCACCAATCTTAGAGTCATGGCGCCCTGTAGTATTTGCTACAATTTGAAGTTTTCCAACGACAAGACGGTTGACTTTAGGTTTAAGTCACAGCCACCATGGCGCTCCTACATGGGGCCTAATTCACAAGTCAGGTTTCACGGTCTCTTGACTCCCATGGTTCAGAAATAAATCTCTGTCGGGCTACCAGTGGGACTCCTTCAAATCTCTTGTATCGACTTGACGCTTATGTTGTTCAAATATTTTCGTTCTATGCTATGTACAGTGGCTTTACTCTGTACTTAACATATGACTTGATTTACTCTACCTCGTTTATTGTCACACATCGCCACTAAAGAGACGTAACCGGTATAATTGGGCTTGAAAGTGGGGGTCTCAATCAACTAATTACAGTAGCAGATGAATCCTTAACCAGTGCGCGGCTGCTTTCTTATCGCCGAAGCAGATAGTTGTCTTCGGAGTGTTCTGTGTTCGATCATATTCTCTTACCTGGTTACTCAAAAATGCAACTGTTGCGATAGAATGTAAATCGTTGGGAAAGGACAAATTTTTTTTTCGACAGTCTATTATTTACTGTGGCCTCAAGATTGCTTAAAGCTGATATCAACGTCATTTAAAAGGTGTGGATGATACGGTCCGTCATATGTACTACACTCACTGCTACAGTAAATAGAAACGCATCAGTGCAGATTGAAATATGAGCACTTGAGCGGAGGCTTTGAGTCAATATGTGATGGCGAGTGTAAAAAAGGATTGCCTCTATGTTAAGTCGCCTCTCTTTTCTTTTTCACTAACCTTAAAGATGTATTAGAGATGTTTCTATGCGAGGTAAAGCACTTTAAAATAATGTAAAACATAAAAGGTGCGTTGACACACACGTTTCAAAAACGTAAACAGATTTAAGCAATAAGGTTCGAAAATTATAGCTCTGTGCGCCAAACTTAAACAACACTTGCATCGCATTATACTCTACATATTCGACTATCTGAGACCGCTTTTGTTGACCCTTTTTGCATTTTGCTTAGAAGATGTAGTGGAACCGAGACGCATAAGAAGAGGGACGTTCTGAAAAGGGTATTGCGTACCTTCAGAAGAGTGTTCAAGAAGATACAAATTTATCAATTCGACTTCGCTTGTAACTGCTTAGTCATTGTCCGTTTACTTTATGGAAAATTTTAAGCAAAGATTTTTGGTTTGAAGGCTTACAAGATTCAGCTTATGCTCAAATTGAAACCGAATGATCATCATTTCATCGCTAAAATTTCGGCGAATGGTTCCAAAATCAACTGGCTGTTTTACAAAAAAACTAAGTTCAGAGCTGGGGCTAAATTTTGGCCCGATAAGCAAAATTGTCGCATTTGGAGCGAAGATAATCCATATGAGATTATTGAAACCGATTTTCTCTTCGTGGTCTTATCAATTTGAATTCTTTGGAAGAACGTGGAAATATAGCTGACATTCTGACTGATCTCAGGTTCCAGCCCTTTACAGCTCTACCTCTATTCTTCAACAGCAACCCGTTGTCCTATTCTCTTTTATTTAAAGATCCACGACACCTCTATAGCCAAAAAGTCAACTCAAGCCTCTAAAGTTTATGCGGGTTTTGCGGTTACAAAAATTTCAACAGGTGTCAAGTGATCAATAGGCTTTTCCATTGCTTTAAGTTACAACGAAGTAAGGACTGTCGTAGGTCTTCTATTGTGTACAGCTATATCTTTTAAAATATAAAATTTGTCCTTTTACATTAGATTGATACATAACCTAGAGTCGGGCCATTATTTGTTTTTCTGAAAAGGGCTAGTATAAGATTTCCTAACACCTTCTATAGAAGGACTGATCAAATACCCTCAACACCCATTCTATTCCGCATCTGTGGAGCAGATAATGTAAGCTGCTGTCTTGTCTTTAAAGAGGCATTCACATTTCTACTGGTATAGTAAAAGTTTTGTCCAACCTAGCTGCTAGAGGGGTGTTCGTAATGGTCTCACAGAATTGTGTAAAACTATTTTAGGCGTTCGATTTTTAATTGTCAAAAAAACACAGGAAAATTGCAAATTGACGAGAAAAATCATTGTTTGGCTATTACTTTGTGAATATTATTTCATGTGAATGTTGACTACAAATACGTTTTAAATGATCAAGAGTAAGAGTCCAATTTTGAGTCATTTTTTCTAGTATATTTCACTATTTCACTAATAATACATATAATGTTGTCTTCCAAGGCTGCAGTTGACGCTGACTTATCGGCAGAGTGATTTGACGCATCACCAAACAAATAGTCTAAAGGTGCCGCGTCGCCTAATTTAGCCTGCCAATACACAAGTCCAAAACGAGAGATAAATTGCTCACAGAACCCATTTTTCAATTGGTCCATCGATTCGGGTGCCGTATGTTATGTCCAGCGCTGTCTTGCTGTCGACGAGGTTCAACTCGTGTCTTTTTGGAAAAAGAATTTCAAAATCATTGAACGATAGCGGGTGCCATTTACTGTAACATTGTCCTAACGGTTATTTTTCAAAAAAATACGGACTAAACCGCACCAAACAGTGCATTTTTCCGGGTCATTGACAGCCCTTGAAACGATTGAGGTGCTCATCAGACCAATTACGGCAGTTTTGTTTATTAACATACCCCTTCAACCAGAAATGGGCTCTAATAAAAAAGCGCACTTCCTCCAGCTTATCTAATGCTCACTCACCGAAGCAGGTCGTTCGGCTTCAGTTCTTGTACTGTATTTTGTTGTATTTTGTAAGTTTTCAGACCAAGATCCTTATGTAAAATCTTCCACGTAGTCGAGTTACACAATCCTAATTGCGGCTACGGATGAATGATGCATAAGGTCGCATCTTAGTATTGTAAAATGTTTACACCATGCAGCACATCTTCTCCTTTCTTTCGTATAGGAATGTAATGGCCTATGTAATATCCATTTCTTACTTTAGTTAGTGGGCTCACGTCAATATCCTCCGAGTTGTTTTCACTGTGTAAAAATATTACTTCTCCTTGGTTTCCTTACTGGGTTTCTAACAATACCTGTACCATTAATGCACAATAATTTTCTGGCCAGACATGGGTAGCTCACTGGAAACCTCACAGTTCTGAATTAGCTTACTTAAACGTAAACTATGAGATATGTTAGCGTGTTTGATATTTTTGGAACTTCGCTGTTTATTAAGGTACAACTTCAAATGGTACCTTATTTGCATATTTTAATCCAATTGATCATAAAAGAATGTTCAGTGATTGACTTCAAAATTAAATAGAGAATGTACGAGTATTCTTTTAGTTGAAATTTCGATGTACTTCTTTCAGAAAATAAAAAATAATAATTGTTCTATGGATTGCAATCTTTCACAACCCTGTCATGGAGCTGGAGAAGCAACAATAGCTTTCCATTTCAAGTGGGAGTCAGAGAAATACTGTAGAAATGTTTCAATTGGGTCCAAGCTTTTGTAATAGAATCGACTAAATTTTTCTGTTTAATATGACATGCATACGACTAAGTTGTCGTATTTTTATAGCCTCACCTCACCGTGTCGTCTTAGTATTTATCGCATTGCTTCGTTGGTAAATTTGGAGTTTTGTGATAGTATACAACCCCAAAACTACTTAATCTGTGTTTAAAGCAATGTTTTCAGGAAGAATATTTCATGATTCTTTCTCATCCCTTTGCTTCTTAATGTCAACCAACAATATTTGCCTTCCTTCAAATTGTTAATATTTCCGCCTTATGCAAATCTAAGCCTACAAGGCCCCATTTATCGGCCAGAACAAGCCTGCAGGGTGGTAATTCCACCATTCCAAATCATTGCTTGTTTCTTATATTTCAGTCTCTTCACTTGAATAAGGTTAAGTCGTAAACTTTTTTGGCTATCAGCAAAATAAAAAAGGAAAATCGATAAGACTTCTTGAAAGTTCCTTCTTCAATGAAAGTTACTCGTATTTTCAGAGTTTTAAAAAATTTTATTCTATCAAAATGTACGAATACATTATTTTTACTGCCGTAGTGACTGATAGTTTACATGTTAGTCCCAGAATTTATGGCAATCATCGTCTTACAGAACATGTAGGTCAATAGGACACCTACACATTCTTTAGTGCGGTAGGTTACGAGTAAAATTCTGTGAACATCTGTGATAATTTTGTCATAAAACCTGTCGACATTGAAACCGCAGTGAAGGGGCTATTAAATGATCTATTAACAAATGTAGCTCTCTTAAAAAAAGATAGTTTGCTGACCCTTGATTTGCACTATTTTTTTAAATTTACAAACGATATTAGCAAAGGAACTGCTGAAGTGACGTCAATGATGCTCTTCATATGACAATATATGTATGAAGTTCATGCTATGCAATATTATTTTTAACTGAAAAAATGTATATTGGAATCCTTAATCAGTTTCAACAACTCTGCCTGTTCTAAGGTTCCTAAAGCTGATGTAATTGGTCAGGAAGCAATAGGACGTGCTTAAGCAATGGTTAAGAATGCTATGTACGAACTGTGAGTTCATACCATGAAGGGGCATTGATGCATTCATGAATTGCACTCCCAATGCTAGCCCAACGCTTATAAATATCCTTTGATACTGAACGCATTGTAATTTTATTATTATTATGCCGATAAAAGCGATCCCCAATTCATATAAATTCGTCGAACCAACATGATTTGCTTAGAATACAGCAGGAATCTTTTGTTGTCGTCGTACAGAGAGACACCAGCAGGCATCCTAAATCGGATTTCAAACCATCCGCGAACTCCCAACTACACATAAAACAATGTTTATTAGGTTTAGATTCTGGCAGAAATTAGTCTTGGCCAAAGGAAAAGTCCATTTCATATTTTTTCCGGAGCAGAATTTCTGATATCATTGCATCAGACGGCATGTCATGGACCAGACTGTTCTTTGGAGTTTGGTAAAATGAATAATGGCGCATTTTCGTAAGAGTTTGTTTCATAAGTCTACCAACTCAAAGGATATATTTTTGGAGAAATATTTTTCGTTCTTTCTTCATGTTTTAGTATTTAATTGATATGCGTTGTGCGAGATGTAATACAAAGATTCATAACGAAATTTGTCGGGTACAGCTGAAATTGAGGGCTCGCTGTTGTGTTTTCATTGACATATGTATACTTACTCCAGCATTTACTTAGACACACGACGACCTAATCCTATCTGATCTAAGATTATTTCTATGTTAGAAGTTGGTAATAGGGCCTTAAGTCTTAGGAGAGCTTGGGGGTATAAGTAAATGTATCTGTATTAGTTCAATGATCAAATATAAGCTCAAAGCCTTCATAATAAATAAATGGAGCTTAGAAAGGACTATTCATTGTGCCTATGGATGAAAAGCAGCCTTGGTATGTACACTTGTGCAGCTTAAACAACATCATTGGTGAAAGTGATGGTAGAAGCAGAGCAGACAAAGAACTAGTCCATTATAGGTATTATCCTCGTAAAATCCTTAAGTGCCTAAGGAACCACTGCCCAACATATGTATTAGCGCGGTGTGCCTCCAGCCTGGTACAAATGCAGACCGGGATAATACTTGTCATCAATGCCGCTGCAACATCGACGCATGTTTTGTCATTCACACACATGTAAGTGCTTATCAAAACCGTAGTGCCTTGTTACGACCCTAGCAGTCTACAGTGTTTCCTTCGGGATTCATTCTTCTGGTCTGTCGGCATCCTGGAGAGGCATACCATTTTCAGTCATGCTTACATATGTAAGACCCAAATTCAACTGAAACCCTGACTGAAGACGATGGTAGTCCTAACTAAAACTTGGTTCCTAAGAAACTGTTCTTTCACCCTTGCCAAGAAATTTCATCAGCAGTCTCGTTGCCCATAATCCCAAGGTAACCTGGAACCCAATCTCAGCCAATTGTAACCTAGGAATGCGTTAGGAACCAGCTGAAAAGTGGTGTTGGATTCTGGTACACAGGTAAATACTTTTTTTTCTCTGATTCCTCACAATATATTTCATATATTCCATTCATTTCTGCTGAAAAGACGGAAGCAAGTATATATACGAGGAGTGAGGTCTAGTGTGTTCTTCTCAGATACTGCCCGAAACCATTCCAAACAACAGGAAAGTCGACTTCGGTTTTTTTACAGATGGAAGACAGTTGGCCCGAAGGGACTCTTGTGTAGGTTCTAAAGACCTTAATCGGCAGCTAAATCTTGGTTGCAAAATTGAGCTGGTTAAGATAGAGAGAGTGACGTCGTCGGCGCATTACTACAAGTCCTTGGTCTCTCGATCGCCCGTCATGTGATGGTGTGAAACCCCTTAAACATTTGAAGGCGTAGATGCATTTATTCCACCCCAAAGGTTCCTCTATGTGTTATATTTTCTTCGCACTTGTTTGCAATTGAATTCGACAACAACCCTTCCAAGGAATGTGAGTAATATCTTGCCCAAATGGTTTCGACAGAAGCTTAGTCGAAGGCCACAATAGGAGATGAGCTGGCCCTATTTTCCCGATTCATTCTCTCCTCGTAAGAGTAGAACTGCATCCATGGTTCTAAGTTTCTTTAAGTTTCTATGGAGCCCAGAAGGTGGCATGCATCAATTTTGGTTATCTGAAAATCTGAAAAGTCTTAGTTTTCAGGGGTTGGATTTTCAGCACAGACTCATTCAACCATTCAAAAGACAGTGGTTATGTACCTTGGACTTACAATTGATCGACAAAATGATTGCATCCAACATCGTTTAGACTGTTCCTACTACCGGCTTTTCCAATTCGAAGCGCCAGAGAAATGATAGCGGCATTCTGGTCCCGTCCCCTTAGGCGTTTTAGGGTTTACTTGGAGTTATGTTTTCAGGCGAATTCTTTCCATACAACCTGAACAGCAACTTTTGCTGGTTACAGCACTAGTTTCACCCGGATCTTGTGCGCGGGTAAAGCCCATACAGACTCTGTTAGTTGCAAAGCCAGTTACATACGGACATTGCACTCTATGTCGATAGATCTGATCTGAAGGCTTCCTTCCTCTTGACTTTGTTATGGACAGAAAAAGAGGACACAGTTTCAGTACCGACAGGTTGGTAGGTTTTAGCCGCTGTCACTTCAGCTGACCTTTTTCTTTCGTCCGTTGTCACTGGAGAAGTGAGACTTTTAGGGTCTTCTACAGCACTTACTATATCTTTGCGCCCTGTGTCTGTCTGACGTCTTCTTTTCAACTTCATCTGCATCTTAGATAGTACTCCTTTAGAATGTGTTTTATCTGGAGCTCTTTCTACCTTTTCGGTTTTCCGAGACAAGCCGTCAAATACAGCACTCTGACCAACCACTGGTCTATTCTGATGGAGTTTAGCTGTAACGAGCACGGCCTCTTCGGTACTCTCTACGTCGTTCCCAATCTACTGAACGTTTCTTATAAATAGCCGCAGAAGTCTTAGAATGGGACCTGGCAGCACCCTAAATCGGCCAGGGGTTTTTTGACTATGTTGATTGGCGCCTACAAAATCTATGCACCGGCCGGAGTCGAAAAGACAACGGATCAATTGTCGCTATTGCAAGTACCAAGCAGAGAAATATCCTTTTGGGTCACCTCCGTACTTTTGGAATCCCTAGTTTTGAAGTTCTTTGTACTTAGTTCGACGTCTCACCTGGATTGTTATTAGAGCGTTAGTATCTTTGACTACGATCCAGCTACGACAATGCAGCCCAAAAAATGGGAGGAAGTATAAAATTATGAAAAATTCTAAGTGAAGTTGAACGAAGCTTAGAGTCATAGTTGATGAGCAGTTATATTAACATTGCAGTTTGAAATCGCCTGATCTGTGGGCATATCTTAAATAATGTAGCAAGAGACTCAATCTTGAGTTTATTGACCTTTAAATTCTATCGGCTGGTATTCATTTATTTAAATGTTCTCTCACCAACATTTTTTTGAACCCAACAAAGCATCATTTAGTGTTGTACCAATTTAGGGAAAAAGCCCCCGAAAAACAGACTGTTTCCAAGGTTTGTAAGGCAACATGAAAAGCAATAAATTTGAACTTCAACAAATCATATAATTCGAATCTTCAGCTCAACACATAACATGTTACTCCGGTTAGACTTCATAAAATACTAAGTAATTTCCACCTACTGGGTAAATGTTTAGTTCATTGACACCACTGTCTTACTGCTGTTTCGTAATTTCAAAAGTCAACTAAACATTTACACAGTTGACGATTTCTAGAGGAAAAGCAAAGTAAACAAACAAAGTTGCAAGGTATCGGTTTGACTGAATTGATTTTCCATTGAAAACGAACTGAAAGACAATAGCTTGCCAAAACGAAGCACACAGAAAAGAAGAAAGCAAATAAACAAAAATTAAAATACACAAAATAACATCAAAAGAAACATAAACAACCTGATGCGTCACGCAGTAGATACGGATACATTCAACCCGAATCCGAATCCAATAGGCTTAGGCTTTTAAAGTCGCCTCAACCCCACAGCGATCTCATATTTCAATTATCCGCATCTGGGTTATGAAAAATAAATGCAAGTATTCGTACTCAAACGCGAATATCTGCGCGTTTAAAACTTTTTGGCATTTACCCAATAAAAAAAAAACCGTCAAACGTTGCTCGGAAAAGAGTGAATTTTTGGGTTCCTTAAATTAATTATGAGTTTTCTATTCCCTGCACATAGTCGTGGATACGGAAACCTCCTAGAGGGCATTAGTTACGCTCATAACTCAGCTCAATAAAAGACCCATTAAAAGGTAAGCCTCTTACGACTATTTGGCCATTGTTACCGATTAACGACGACGAGTCTTTTGATCACCTGCCTTAGCGAGTCAGTAACACACAACAAGAGATCAACGAACAATGGAAAGCTCCATGTAGAGCTCTGTTAGAGTTCGAGCTCTTTACTTTCACCGAAACGATAGAAACGTGTGGTTTCCAGACCCAAGTAAGATATCTATCTATCACCAGTCACCATCAACCAACAATCGAGCCATGCAGAAGTCAGATGTGGTTTTTTTTTAGGAAAGGAGAAGCCGAGGGATGTGGTCTACGAATAGCTACGTTTATGGTTTCTTCCATAAAACCACTAAACAGCACTTGGCTAATCACACAGCATGACAGATGATGACGAACGAACATTAAGACGCGTGTAGTGACTTCTCATGCTGCGTCATTGTTTATCGAAGAAATGATGGAAACCTAGGAGCTAGAGAGCTTTCCAGATGCATTTCATGTCCGGACTGGAGGAGAATGTTCCACCATGAACCACCTAGTGCATCGCTAAGTACTCGTACATATAGTATATGAGGCTGAGCACTCATAATTTAAACAAATAGATTCAAGAGGCAGTCAATTGACGTTCCTTCTGATTGAACGATGATGTTGATGATGATGATGATGGCGATGATGGAGCATTTCAAGAATTTAATCACCCGTGAAAAAATGGCAACTTTCGTTTTATGTCCCATTGTCTGGTTGTGGCTTTAGGCTTGATGTTTTGGGTTGGTTAGAGTTGACTAGAGATGTTTATATTAGTTTCGATGATTAGCGGGAGGGGGTTTTAACGTATTTGGTTTGAGTATCTTTAAATTTTTCGACACAACAATACGTATGTATGTTATGGATTGTAAAATGGAAATTGAGTTTTGATGGGACACGTTAATCTCATGACTCGGTTGCTGATGTTTCTTTTAACAAATTTATTCATGAGCACTCATAAAGCATTTTATAACTCTCACTCTTCGATTTAAAAGAGTTCATTGGCATTATTTTGAGATTCATTTCGAACAAGTTTCGATTTCGATGGTTGGTTTACTTTCAGACTAGGGCTTTTGCAGGTAGAATAACCTGAATTCGGTTTGACTGTGACTGTGACTTTTACACTTATGAGTTCGTTGACGTTTCGACCAAGTCCAAGTCTTTTGTTGTAGCTAATTGGAAGCTTTAGAAAGTGTAAACAATTATTGAAGATATGACAAGATGTCCGAAAAAGTGAACACCTGGCTTCTTCCTCTGTAGAAGCCGATACTCTTTAGAGATATCTAAGATATTTTGCGATAAGTAGTATTGAGATATTTTAACTGGTATTCGTCTGAAACGGGATAAAGGAACTCTGTGGCTGGTTTTATTATAAGAATTAGAATAAGGCCATATGCAAATCGAGCTGACTTAACAAAATAAGGAAACTAGTGTCGGCAGAAGGCCAGAAGGCCAGAAGAACAGATTCAGCTAACTTGTTGAATAATTCATTCAATGTCCTTGGGAATAAAAAAAAATATCGTATTCCGAGTTCTGCCAGTGTTCGGGTTTTCTCCTCAACTTTTATTTAGCACACTTACTTTTGGTGGGCCAGTCGGTGGTAAGTGGCAATAGATAGACAAATCAACTGCCGCTTTCTACACAAGGATCTATCCTGTAACTCCATATATGGTTTGGTCGGAAGATCTCTAAGATGTTGAGCAAACATCTATTTATGAAGGTTTGCAGCTTTAGGCGACAGTGATTGCCATTTGCTAGGTATAGTACTTCATTCATATAGAAGCATAGATTCTACATCAAATCGAAACAGTCTAAGCTCAGGCCTGAGTGGTGAAAACATTGCTTTTCCAGATTTATGTCAGCACATCGATTGCAGCTGTTGCTTTTTTGATTCTCATGTCCATATCCACATCTGCGTCTTTTGTCTGAGACCATACTTTTAAGATAAGGATAGTGTCAAACCACCCAAACTCAGGATAAACTTCATGGAAACGAGCGCAATTAATAGCACTACCCCGCTGGGAACCACGTTTGCAACGCACTCGGGTGATCCCGGAGCAAGCAGAAGTGCTTGTATCAGAGATCGACAGATTTCGGGGGCGCACAAAATTAAGTTTCCAAAATAATTTCCTAAACTTCGGTTTGCAAGTTGGAACCTCGGATCGATGACCTCAAAAAGTTTAGAACTGGAAGCGATTATGCGTCGCAGAACTCTTCAAATCCTGTGCGTACAGGAAACGAAGTGGTGTAAAAACAGGAAATAAAGCCAAGGCATTTAAGATGTTCTACCATGGAACGGTCAATGGACGAAACGGTGTTGCTATCGTTGTTGCAGCGGATCTTTTTAGCAATATCGTTGGTATTTTGAGAATAAGTGACCGCTTAATGAGTGTAAAACTCGTCATACGCAATGAACATTGTTAGCCCGTACGCTCCACAAAATGGATGCGATCAATCGGCAAAAGATAAATTTTGGTCAGAGCTCAGTAATTTGCTTAGAAATATACCTATCCATGAGATGCTCTTCGTAGGCGGAGATTTAAACGGCCACGTTGGAGAAACAAATGTTGATTATGAGGACTGCCACGGCGGTAAAGGCATTGGAACCAGAAATTCAGCTGGCGAAGACATCCTTGTGGCGTGTAGGGCTTACGGCTTAACCGTCTTAAATGCAATGTTTATTAAACGCCAACGACATCTTATCACCCATATCAGCGAAGGCCACGAAACGCAAAAAGATTATCACCTCTGCAAAATGTCGATGAGAAACCGTGTTAAGGATTGTAAAGTAATACTTGGAGAATCGCTGGTAAGCCAACACCGTCTGTTTATTACAGAATTTTTTACAGCGGAACCACCGAAAACACGCGCATCGTTTGGAAAGCCAAAAATCCGGTGGTACAATCTATCGCTGCAACGAGGCGCAAGATTTATCGCACTGGCTAAAGAAGCACTTCAAAATATAAACGTTATCGCAGACTCATTTAGCCCGCAAGAATGGAACAGCAATTTGGAACACACTCGCAAAGTCCCTTCTGGGGCTATATTGGGATACCATCACGTCGACAAATAAAAACATGGTGGTGGAATGACGAAACCAAACGAGCTGTGGTCGACAAGAAGAACGCATTCCAAGCGTTGACAAAATGCGATCGGAGCGACGATATCGAAAAAGCTCGACTGGCTCTTGAATACGAGCGTGTTAAAAACGTCGCAAGGAAAGTTCTGGCTCCAACTCGAGCGGCAGAAGCGGAAAACCTGTACCAGGAGTTGGAAGAAATATCCTAACGATCGGCAGATAGAAGTCAAGCCATACAAGAAGTTCAAACGTCGTACAATACTAAAGTGCCAAATATTTTTAAGCTCGCAGCACAGAGGCGAAAAAATTCGATGGAAATAACCTCGCCGAAATACATTAAAAATGCAGACGGTCGCTTACTAACAAATGAAAAGGAAATTTGTAGCCGGTGGCTTAAATACTGCAAGGAGCTGCTTAACAAACAGTTTCCACGTAATATGGTGCCGACAGCTGATCTTTTCGAGGAGGAAGTTTCGGACTTTTCAATCGAAGAAGTAAGTATTGCAATCGGAAAAATGAAGCGGGGGAAAGCGGGGGAAAGCGGCGGGACCGCATTTCATCAAAATTTTGGTCGAAGATGGAGGGAATTGGCAGCGAATGGCTATCGAAATTTTTGAATAAAGTAGCTTCTTGGTTCCATTATACAAAGGAAAAGGCGATACTCATACTCGAAAACGCAACAACTACCGTTCATTCCTGCTTATGTCGCGCACGATGAAAATCGTCAAAAGAGTCTCAAACGAACGTCTTAGGCAAATATTAAAGCTCGATTATAGCCTGTGTGGATTTGTTGAAGGAAGATCGACGGTGGACGCTATCCAAAGCCTACAAATAATAATGGAAAAGCACCGATATTCGTCTAAGAATTTACACATGATATAAATCGACCACGAGAAAGCATTCGATCGAGTACCTAGGGATCTCATATGGGTCGCGCTGAGGTCTCAAAAGGTACCGGAAACGTATATTAAAATAATTCAAGACATGTACGGAAACTGCTCTGCTGGACTAACGAATGAATTTCGAGATATTCGACTATCTTTTAAAAGTCGCGCATGCAAACTAAATGTAACGCCGATTCCCTTCGCTGACGATGCAGTTATACTAAGCAATCACGTCGAAGATTTGCAAAACGCCTTAGATTCATGGAAAAATGCGCTAGAGGGAAACGGGTCTAAAATAAGTCGTTCAAAGACGGAGCATTTGACGTGCCCATTTGCACATTAGTTGCGACCTGTTCCGGATATAATGTTAGACGGAATAGTTCTTCCGAAAAGCACTATCTTTTGCATCTTTTGCGACCGAAAATTTCCACTTAGAGGGGAAACTCTACACCATGGTTGTTACACCAGCTCTTATGTACGGTTCACCCGTTCACTCACTCGGAAACTCGTTACGCATAAGTTCGTATAATGAGGAAAAGGTTAATAAAAGCATAAGAAGAATGTTACCTTCTCGACTAGTTATTCGTCAATGTTGCTCTGAGCGTTGTAGACAGAAGTGCTTAGGAACTTGGTTTTTGCGGATCTTTGGCTCCAAGTTAGTAGTAAATTTATGCAGGTCCTTTTGTCTTTCGTCTTATTCCGTTGAGCGGTAGACAATCACATAAAATGCGTTCAGCTGTTTCTTCTCCCTTAAGATATAGTTGCACTCCGCAGAATCAACTAGTACCATATTGTTGAGGTGTTAATTTAAACCGTGATGTCCTGCGAGTCAACCTTCTAGGCTTCTGATATCGTGCCGACTTTGATTTAGACATCAATTGGCATTTTTGTTGAAGGGGAGGATGGCTCGTTGGCCTGTCTTAGAACTGGACCATTCTCTCAATATGAGATGAATTTCTATAGATAGACTGACTGCTATTTTAGGGGTGCAGCAAGAGAATTCACGTCCATTAAAGGGACCATTAATGCCCTCATATTCCTTGAGCTATGTTTTTATAGGACTTTGAAGCAGTATATGACTGATTTGGTATGAAGGATATGCGGGCTAAAGGCATTTATAGCTACTTGACTATCCGTAAATATATACGAGTAGATATTTGCACCTTTGATACCAAAGTTGTAGATGTGGATGGCGTGTATTTCAGCCTAAAATTCACTAGGAGATTCTTCTTTGTATTGTATTTGGTTCATGTATACCAGCTCCCGCTCGTGTCTAATTCTTAGTCCAATCATTTGCTCCCTTTAGTGTTGCACGGAACGCAAGCAGGAACTTTAATATTAGGAAAATGCAGTCTTGTCACAATCCGATTCATCTAGTGATGAATTTAATAGCTTAATTTGGTAGCCTAAATTGTTGCCACAAGCCTGTCTAGTATATCTCTCATGCACAAGCCGTCGAAATCTTTTTCGAAACCGATGAACAACAAAAGTAACTGAGATCCATACTTCACGCATTTTTTAATGATGATCCCCATGTTGTTGATGTGGTCGAAGCTAAAGCACTCGGTCAAAAAGCCTGCCTTTTCATTATCGAATATCAATCCCAAATTCGCCAAAACTACTTCTAGAACTATTCCAGCTACTAAATTGATTCATGCTGAGAATGTGCATATTCCTTTTTAGTTTCCACATTCTGCCAAGTTTCCCCACTTCACAATCACTGGCTTCTTCCAATCTTTGGGATGTACTAACATATCCCTTGCATTGCTAATTATAACCACATTTCCGCTGAAATGTTGGGTGCGGTATGGACGAGTTCCGCTGGAATGCCATCTATTCCGGTTACTCGGCCCTAAAAGCCTATATATTTTCAGTGTTGCTGAGAGCGGATGCGTATTTTTGGAAATTTATGTCAGTGACCACTCTATCTTGTTAACAATTCCTCATCTAAGTCAATAAGTTCCCATCTAAGCCTTTTACAAGATGAGATTTGGAACTTTGCCCACCTCGAAGTTCATTTGTGATATTTTAGATGGTCCAATTATACTCGTAATACCTACTGGCTGCTTCTTCTGCTCTGGTGACTAAGGGATTTATAAAATTACGCGTCAGACTTTTTCTGTTTTTATGTGATATTGACCTTCCAACTCAGATCGCTCTACTGTTGAGGCCGCTACAATCTAAGCTTTGAGAACTTTTCGCTGTGTGACCCCGGCCCAGGAGTGGCGCTGCTGATTAATAGCCTCGTAGTATTTTATCTGGGTATTGTCACTTAATTGGAGCGATGTTTGTTGTCAGATACAGTAAAAAGGCGTATTAAAGCTATAGTGATGCTCCTCCATACTGGTATGTACTCCAACTTTTCAAAGATCTTAGCAACTGAACACCAGTCACAGTAGAATTTTGCATAAAGATCTCGGTAAATTCGCCCTCAAGGTCCAATTGACTCAGAAATTGAAGAAAAATGACAACCCCCTTCATTATCCCTTCTCTATTTGGGCTTAAGAGCAGCTCGAAATGGATGAGAATTTCACTCAAAAAATCATCCTTTCAGATGAGGCGCATTTCAATCTCGGCGGCTACGTAAACAAGCTAGATTACCGTTTTTAGACCCCACGTAATCATAGAAAAGCCACTGTATCCTGAACGTGTGGCTGTTTAGTCTGATTGTCCCATTTTTCTTCCATATTCAAAAATACATTATATTCAATTAACAGCCCTATCGAAAAATGGTAATCGACCTGTTTTGGCCAAAAATTAAAGACATGGGATTGGGGAGTCATAATTCCAGAAAAAATGACCTTTGAGCCACACATTAAGGTCTATTATGATGTAATCAGTCGTTTTGATGATGTTCCTTGGCCGTCCTGAGCTGCGATTTTACGCCGATAGACATTTTTCCGTGTAAATAATTACAGGTCGGGACCCAGTGTTATCTAAACTTCATTAACAATTGGACCAAAGGCTAATCCTTTTTGCACAGAAAACGGTTTCTAGAATGCTTTTCATTTGTTATATGGATATCAAGGTGAGTTCCCTCAGCGCGCTTTTAACGCGGATCAATACTTGAATACAGAAATAAGTGGTAGCGTCCTCTTGTGTAGAGAACCATCATAGTTCAGAGAGGATTGACTAAATCCCTATTCTTGGCTCATCAATCATTGACTACGCTCATAAATAGTTACCTATGCTTTACAGCAGTCAGTATAGCTACATCGCCTCTACAGTATTCCCTTCAAATATGCATAGGGATGAGTCATCACGATTTTTTAAATAATAACTGCTCTTACTGCTCGCCAAGGACTTTCTAGGAGGCAGGTAAGCAGTTAAGATTCTTTTCAGAATTGGCAGTAGTATGTAAATAGTATTACAGTGTATCTAATCGACTATCCCCGACTATATCCCGTGATAGATACCGGCTTTTTCTTCGTATTTTATTTCTCCGTGAATTATTTTTATTTTTTTAAATGTCCGCTAAAAATTCCTTTCAAAACTTATTCAATTAAATTGTCAATATGACCGCCGAATTGAATAGGATACAGTATGCAATCAGTCGGCAAACGCATTGCATGAGTCTCCAATGACATTCTCCGGAATTTTGATCCATTCTCGGACTAGTGCACGTCTTAAGGTTTTCACCCTTTCGTATTTTTTTGTTTTCAATCTTGTTTTCCGAAATTTCCCATACGACGAAGACCATCGAGTTGAGATTGAGGTGAGGTCGTAGACCAATCTCCCGTTTAAATGAAGCCAGGAACGTTTTCTCGAAGCCAAACTTGATTTATCGCGGCTTTGTGACTGGGTATAGAGTACTACTGAAAAATCCGGCAAAATTTCTTTAATGTTTGACTTCCCATAGTTTGAAAAAACCTTTAAACACAACTTCTTGATAAACTCCGGGGTTAATTTACACTCCCGGTGGGACAAAAACGAGTGTATTGCATTCAGTCTTGATTTCTCCGGCCCAAACCCTCCCAGATGCTGGTTTTTGACGACGATATGCCCGCAATTGATCGAAACTCTTAGCAGAGCGTTGAGGCAATCAAACACGATGGTTTTGCTTGTTTACGAATTGCTGCTTTAACGCCTTTTATCCTTGGAGCCGCATTGCTGTTTTGAACCTTTTGTATCTCACAAGGCTTGACCATCAGCTTATTCCAGACACACCTAACTCTTTTGCCATTGCTTTTCCGCTGCGACATGGATTACGCTCCAGTTTGCTTCTCGCCTTCTTCACGTCCTCAGCTGCGTTAAACCCGCCTCGTATTTGCTCTGCACATCCTAAAAGGGCATTTAGCTTAGCTCATATCGAATCCTCAGAGGTTATACGTGTAGAGACCAAATCGAGTCCATAATGCATAGATCCAAATATATTACGCTAATCGGATAAAAAGTCAGAAAATGCAAACAAAAATCAAATTTCAAGGTAATCAGGTCATACTTAATGAGACCGTTGATGGGATGATTGCCAGCGAGTTCTGAAACTCGTATCAGTTCAATTCTCAATCTGATATCAATCATTAGATGCCACGTTTCACTGTGCACTGAAATACAAAGTTCATTCGATTAAAGAACAAAGAAGCTATACTTAAGAACTTATACCTTAAGATGAAATATATACGGTCGTACGATTAGATACCTACAATAAACTAAAGTATAAACTTACTTTTATAATTTTCTGAAGATTTCTATCTAACAAACAACATGTGCACTTCAATTAGAATCCATAAAAAAAAGTCTTGAACTATGTCTTTAATCTTAAAGAAGAAAAAAAATAATAATTCCACTTAATGTAGAACTTTATTCTTTAATTGCAAACTGAAATTAATATTTTTTTTTAATGTTCTAACAAATCGCTTACAGCGGTGCCACTACGTTGTTTTTACTCAAGCAGAACACTTCAAGAACGTTTTTTTTTTTTAATAAGAAATTTTATTAGAGTGTGAAGTGCCGTTGAAGTTCACTCATGCGATACAAATTTAATTGAAAAACAAATGCGTACACAAGAACTTTTAATGTGCATTTACAGGGAAGTTGCCAAGTTGTTTAAAGAGGGCTTAAAGATTCTTTAACTCATAAACTGGGCTTGATGATTTCGACATACTCGATTTCGATTATACTCTATTTTCTGTATGAATATTGTATTTCAGTGCTTTAATCATGAATAGATTGTAGCTCAGCAAGATTGCCAGAAACATTGCCATTAGAATTCAGCAGGACCGACCGGAACATGTTCGTAAAATTGTATATTTATGACGTGGAGGTTACATAAAAAAAACTAACTTACTTACTTAGGTGGCGCTACAGTTCGGGATGAACTAAGGCCTCAACTAACAAGCCTCTCTAGATAGCCCGGTTTTTAGATAACTTTATTCAAAAGCGCATTCCAAGTTAGTTTAGGTCCCCTTCTTCCTAAGATAAGATCTCCCTCTCTAGAACGTTGTCCCACCCAGATTTATTCGAAGACTCTTCTAATCCGGAGCATTGGTGCATACTAGCTCTACTTATCCAAACCATTTCAGACGATTAATGCGCATTTTTTTTACTAAGTCGATATCACTGTACAGCTTGAGTCTTCTCCAAAACCCGTCTCTACGAACGGGACCGAATATATTACTTACTTACTTTAGGTGGCGCTACAGTCAGGGGTGGATCTGGGTCTCAGTCAACAAGCGTCTCCAGCCAGCACGATCTTTTACTACCTAGTTCCAGTTTTGCCCGCCAAGCTGACTGAGGTCCCCTTCAACTTGCGTGCGCCACCTGAGTCTCTGTCTCCCTCTACTGCCCTGTCTCACGGAGGCTGATTCGAAGACTTTCGGACCGAAGCGTTGGTGTCCATCCTCTCTACATGACCCAGCCATCTCAGTCGTTTGATGTTCTATCTTCTGGCTAGGTCAATGTCGCTGTATAGTCCGTACAGTTCTTCATTGTATCTTCTTCTCCACTCACCATCAAAGCAGTCAAGAGCACCCTCATCCATTTTTGATAATGTGCATGCCTCTTCGCCACAGAGCAGGATTGGGACTATTAAGGTCTTACATAGGGTAACCTTTGTTGTTCGAGAGAGGACTTCACTAGTCAATTGCCTTCTTAGCCCAAAAGAAGCAGCAACTGGCAAGAGTCCTAAACTACCTCAAACTACCTACCTTTTTGATTGACAGCATATATTTGGTCTTGCCCTCGTTGACCGCTTAACCCACTTTCGCTGCTTCCGTCATAATAATTGCAAAAGCGCCACTAACATCACGCTGCCTTCTTCCGATTATGTCAATAACATCGGCGTAGCCGAGTAAATGGACGGTTTTTTGAAACATTGTTGAAGAAATCGCACGACAGCGCATCGCCTTGTTGAAATCCTTGTCAAGAGGCTAGACCATGGCCCATACCGGGCTGCCAGCGCCACAGTGTTATTTTGTTTTATCTGCTTAGGTGTTGTTGGTAGAATTCGAATTAGAGCCAAGGTAGACAAGGTATCTTACTACCTCGAAATTATAACTGCCGCCTCTTGCTGATAACATATACTTTTATATACTTTTTTATACTTTTATATACTGCTTCAATACCAGTGAAAACATCGGTGACCGCTCGCTGAATTCTACCAATTATGCCGATGTCATCGGCGTACACTAGAAGTTGAAAAGACTTTTGAAAGATTGCGCCCTAAGCGTTGTTGGTTCCACGCGTTACCTTGTCTGAACCTCTTTGACGTCAAAGATTTCGGTTGAGACGCTATCGACTTTGACGGAGCAACGAGCGCTCTCAAACTTCATTTTGCTCAGATTGAAGAGTTTGCCAATGATACCAGAATTTTGTTAGCATCGATTTGAACTTCTTGAGTTTTTGCCATGACTTGCAGGAGTGTAAAGAAGTTTTCGGTTTGGACGGTTTGGTTTGAGTTGGTACGAGTATATGCTGAGTTGGTTATTGCTCTCGGCAAAATCATTTCCAGCAGCTTGAAATACTTCATCGTCTGATCCAGCTGCTTTGTTGTATTGCAGCTTGGATATGCTGTCCTTACTGCGATTTGGTCAGGTGGCCGAAGATGTTAGCTTTGATCGCCTTAATGGTCTTTTCTGCCAAAGATACTATGTTGGGCTTTTACGTCGTTATACAGTCTTTTTCATATTCTAAGACTGTGACTCTACTACAAGGTCTACATACTTCTGTATAAGTCTTCTTGCCTTGAGACGTTCATTTTAGCTGTTGGTTAAACTTCTGTATATTATCCCTGGAGTACAATCTCTCAATATCTTAGAACGGGCGCTTCCCGTGCTCGTTTTTCTTCTTCTCAAGAAGCCGATGTTCTTTTTGTCTCTTCTGCGCGTGAAGCTCATGACTTGCTCTCAGCCTTCGTTGCATTGCCGCTTTGTAGGCTTTTCGTTTGGTTGCATTTGCTTGCCGGCATTTCTGGGATTTCTTGGTGGTGTTCTGGCGAAACCCAGCACATCAGTTGTGGCGTCTTTAATGACATGTTGGCAGCATTGCCACTGGTTGTCGGTACTTGAATTCAGGAGGCATCAGGACCACTGGTAAAGAGATTTCGTGATACGTATTCGGCAAAGATTCTGCGAGTTTCTTGAGATTGCAGGTTTTCTATGTTGAATCTTCTCTCAGTAGATTTTCTTTGTTGTACTGCTTGAGAATTAAGTCAATTTTGGGCTGCCCACAACGTTCGGATGTCCTGAATATTGGAGGCATGTCTTACGTCTATCGCATTTAGTTTGATTAAATTTTCATGATCTGGAAACTGCTGATTAAGCTTCAAATGCCTCTGCAAATTGCTCGGCTGGACGTGGCCTATTTAGGACCCAGATATTCCGCGTGCATATCCGAAGGCTGTTTTGATTTATATGTTTGCGAAGGTCGTCAATAGTGAGTCTATGTTTATCCGAGATCATTCGTTACGACTTGTAAATCTTCTGTGTATTGGATCATCAGTCCTGCTTATTTCTGTATCCCATATTGCCATGATAAAAGCACAAATCATCGGTCTCTGGTGTCATCGTAAGAATTAACAAGATTACCACGTGGCTATGCCAACACCTGAATTATTTTGAATAGGCAATCGAAGAACACTTCAAGGAAATTTTTGTTTAAACTGCTGACCATTACGACACCTTAAACATTTCTGAGGGATGATTCATGCTTCCTCGAAGTGGAGATAACTCCTGAACTCTTTTCAAACAGAAACAGATTCTTCCCAAACTTCTTCGAAATTTGATGTCAGCAAGCACTCATCGACACTCGAATGGGTTCATTTCTCAGAAACTTGATGAAATACGACTAGATGGTGATGTTGACTTTCGATCCTCTATTACACAATTTTACTAACCCATGCACACCTTAACGTTTTTGTAAATTGTTGAAGAAAAAAGTATCTTTACTCAGATACGCCGCAATTTACCACAACCATTGAGGGTGACTAATTCCAACTGGAGTCACGTGATTGGAAAATAAATATTAATGTGCTGCTGCACTAAATATTGTGCAACATCCAATTAAAAGAAAATTCAAGAGGTTGGCTTTGGCCCAAACACGCACACTTGATATTCAAAAAATTCTCTTCCGTTTTTTATATTTTTTGTTTTTTTCATTTTTGAACAAAAGGAGCTTAGCCAAGCAACCAATATATTACCGCCTCTGATGTAACAGAAAGTTCAACGAACGTCTATTGAATATCGACAAATAACGTGTAAGTATCTCGGTTTGTTGGTAATCAAAGACCGGAGAACAGAGACGTATCTAGCTCCTCTGGCAAACGGTCAATAGAATTGCTATGAAATTGAATTACTGGTCAAAGTGATGATCACGGTTGATCGATTGGAATCGACTACAAATAAAGAGCCATCAAAGCTGCCCCTCATCGGCGTATGTGTTGTTTGGTGTCACCCCACGTTCAGAGCCCGACGTCCGACGACCAACCTTCAAAGCCCACTTTATGATTTTTGAATTTTCAGTATTTCGACGACACAACGCAACATTGATGTGAATATTGCATCAATATTAACATCCATCTCGGTGTCGTGTACATATATAAAGAGCGCGATTGGCGATGGGGATATCGATGGCAATTTCACTTGACATGACGTAACATTACATGAGACATGACCCAAAGCCCATGGCCCATTGATAAGACCATGCCATATGGGTATATTGTGCGCTGCATCTTATGGCTAAATAACCCGTCTTTTAGCGGGACTGGGGCAAAAATGCTTAGACATTTGCATAATAGATGTGATATTTCTGCTGTTCGTTGTAGATTGTATTGTTTTGAGAAATAATTTGCATTCACATCGTTGACTGAGGCGGAACGACTTATTGCATACGTTTTGTGGGTCGTTGCCCTTTGGCGAATTATAATTGCCTACCACTTTGCAAAAGTTGACGAAAAAACAAATTAAAAGAAAATTAAAACATGGAATCATAAAAATAATTTAATTACTTTTGAGTTGCGATCTTGGTGGCGATTAATTGCTACGGCACGGAAATTGGAATTGTTTGATTAAAGTACGGATATGCATTTCGGATATGATGGTTCAGGATAGAATTAAGATTCAAAACTTACAGTATGTGATGGAAGAGAGTCTCTGCCCTCCCCATATAATGTTGATTCAATCCATTCACCATAAAAAAATCACTAATTTCTTCGAATAATCTGAGATGTCCCTTACCGAGTGTGCTGATATAGCCAGTGGATAGTGCGATGTGGAAATCCTCATTTGTTCCTTATAGCTTCTTTGTTGTGACTTTCCTTAATCTTTCTTGAATATTGGGTTTCCAGATTAGTTTCCTGTTAAAAATAACGTATTTCGCTGTATCAGAGAAGACTATGATTGGAATCATGTATCTTGTCCAGTTAATCTGTTTATATTTTGCTGTTAGATGGCTGTTAATGGCATTAAGATACTTTTCTTTGACGGCTTTAGCCGTATATCAGCAGTTCGTTGAATCCTAAGTTCCAGAAAACGTACCTCTGTTGAAACATCTTTAGTGAAAGTTTGGAGTATATGATCCTGCTTTTTAGAATAAGACTCATCAAGTCCATGAGTTAGTCATCTACCTCCATAGTTGACAGTATCGTCGTGATTGAGGATGTGTTGACCTTTTAAATGCACTTCTATGTCGAGGAACGTCACCATTGTGTACTCTCAAAATTGTAGGAATCATTCGGTATGGCTATTCAATGAAAATAGAGGCATTTTCATCGCCATTCCTACACAGTAGACATCTTAAGCCATAGATAAAACCGTAGATCACTTCCAGATCGTATATGATATCAATAAGCCGTTATAGAGTTTTCAAGAGGAAAGCTGATAGACTTTTAGGTCTTTGGAACAGCTTGCAAATATTTTCCGGCTTCTCATGATATTCTCTAGCTTTAGCAGGTGGAATATCTAAGAATCTTTGTAGCTCGACAGGTCTTAAATAATCCGATCTAGTAGGCTTGTATGGTTTAAAACTATGAGTGTTTGTCCAGAAACAAATGCTTCCACAACGTGTCACTGTTTGGTACGAGTTTTGTTCTGGGGGCATTTTTCTTTGAAAATCCGAATGGTCAAACAATAACAGTTAATGTATTCGCAGCGTGACAATTCAGTTTTTGTTTCTAAATTCATCGTTATGAATATGGGCGACATGTAGATGTGGACGATGCCACATGCCATAAAGCTCAACAAATAATATAAATTTAAAAACACCCGGAGGGCTGGGAATTGAAGATCCTCTTTGGCTTTTTGGACTACATCCACATTTTGATACAGCGCATAGAGAGAGAGAGTTCTCCATTCGCCTTCCTCGCACACAGGACCAAAAATCCGTCAAAGAATTTTTTTTCGAACAGCCTAGTGTCAGTTCTCCCTTCCTTCTTATCGTCCAGCACTTAGCACTATACAGCAGAACTGGCAGGATAAGGATTTTGTAAAGCAACTTTTCGTCCTTCGAATTAGGAGCTTTGAACCCAATTGTTTTACCAGACCAAAGAAGAAATGGTTTTTTAGGGTAATTCTTCGTCGGATCTCCACTACGGTGTCATTCAGTCGTGGAGTTCGCTTTTACGCCGAAGTAGGTGAACTCTTAACTATCTTGATATTGTTGAATATTAATAGTGACGTTTTGTCCTAGGCGGTGGACAGATACTGGTCTGTATACTTCAACGCCAACAAATTTCGCCTGTTCTTCAATGGCCGTGAAAGCCTATATCACGGCATGCTGGGAACGAGCGATAATGTCAATATCGCCTCCTATCCCAGTAAATGAAAGGACCTGTTGAAGATAGTGTCTTCCCTGCCCTGCGCATCATCCGCTCCGGTGGACGTTTGAAGTAGTTCGGAGGAGCTACTTCCAAATCGCAGCGCGTGTTTTCAGCATCATGCGACACATCTGGATCAGTTTTGCTGATGCTCGGGCACAGCCGTATAGAGCGCCTGATGATTAATGCTATCATATGCGGCTTTGAAGTCGATGGCAACACTGTAGCAGAACGGTTTCGTTCACACAGAACGTTGGATGGGATATTATATGCCACATTAAGCATACATATATACGCCTTGGTAGTTCTTGCAAGACGTTGGATCACCTTTTTTTGTAGATGTGGCATATAGAGCTGATAGTCCAGTCCTCGGGCATGCTTTCTTCCACCCATACTTGGTTGATGATTTGGTGCATGGGCCCTCTGCTTTTTGTAGACTATGACTACCCCAGGTGTTCTCAAGCGTCCAACGTCAAATTTTTTCGCTTGGATAGTTCGCAGCTTCTTCTCGTTGGACAGTCGAGCTCTGAATTAAGGCACAACAAGAAAATGGTAAGAGTCGACGTTTGTCCCTTTGAAACGTGTGCACGTCGAGGATGTTGGATGCGTACCCCGTATCGATTAGCACATGGTCGATCTGGTTGGCGCCTCGACCGAATGGAGAGCGCCAGGTTGCTGTGTGGATCCTTAATTTTGAAACCTAGAGCTACAATACTTATCACCGAATTTGGAGTTGCCGCAAAATCGATTACTCGGTAGCCGTTTTCTGTTGTCATTTCGTGAATTTTTTTTGCCAACTAATCCTCCAAAGATATTTTCCTTTTTCGACTTAAGCATTTAAGTTCCCCAAGCACAATTTTTCCATCATACTCCAGGAGGTCATAAGACTCCTCCTTAATAGGGTATTCACCGTCGTCGGTAGGTGATTGTGCACATTAAGGCTACTGTTTTGGAAGGTGCCTTTGATGCGGATCACAGCCAGGTGATCACTTTCAGTTTAAAGTCCATGACTTTTTCCCTAAGCCGATTTCCCACGACAAATCCTCATCCTTATTCACGCAATTTTTTATGACAGCTGCAGTAAATATCAAAATGTTTCCTTTTCATCTCATGTGATCGTATCTCCAGGATCGCGGTAATATTTGCCTTGTACAACGTGAGGACAGATTCAAGCTTTTCAGTAGCACCTGGGGTGTACAGTGTTCATACATTCCAAGTACATACTCTCAAATCTTAGTTCATTAATGTTCCGGGTATAGTTACCGTTTGAGGGCATTCATTTTCCGAGAATGGTTGTGTCTCTCTCATAACAAAGTTTTTTTGACATGAAAGTTACCACTGCGGCACAATCCCCAACCTGGAGGGCCGTATTGCGGTCTTAGGACAGCAGACCGGATATTCCAGTGCCATAAACCCACTTCGGGCTATGAATGTTGGCGTTGACCCATTAAGGGTTGAGTATTGGAAATCCCTATAGACCTGGTATCCAGGTATGTCAAAGCAGCTCATATAGGGATTACACTTAGTAGTTCTGCCTAATTCGAACTGTAGACACCGCCGTTTATTCCATCCCCCTGTTCTTTCTTCATCGACTATAGAACAATAAGTCTCCCAAATTTCGTTTATAAGGTCTCTTAGTACTTGTGTGGGCCAAAATATTATATACGCACGCACACAGATCTTGGAAAAATGAGAAGAGAGGATTTAGATCGATTTTTGCCATTTACTTTTGAAAGATTATTTCATGTAAATGTTAACCATAACTACGTTTAAGTGGTCCAATTTTGAGTCACTCTTTCTAGCACATTGGTTGGTATCTCACAAATAATACGTGAAAAGTTGCTCACCGAACTCATTTTTCAATTGGTCCATCGATTCATATGCTGTGTGGCATGCAGCGCCATCTTGCTGAAACCACATGTCGACCAGCTTCAGCTCGTGCATTCGAAATTATCGAACGAGAACGAGAGCCATTGGCGGTAATGTTGTTCTTACAATCTTCTTTCAAAAAAAATATATGGGCCAATGATTCCGCCAGATTATAAACCGCAACAAATAGTGCTTTCTCCGGATGCATTGACAGCTCTAGTATTGCCTGATGGCAGTTTTGTGTAAATCTCTGAAGATAATTCTTCGTTTAAAAAGCGGACCATTCATCGAAAATTCGACGCTGTGGCAGGACGTTCGGCTTCAGTTCTTGGACGAGCTGAGTTTTATAAAGTTTTAGATAAAAGTCTTTGCATAAGATCTTCCACGTAGTCGAGAAACACAATCCCAATTGTTGCGAACGGTGACAAATGGACAAATCACTGTCTTCATTAACACTGACGGACAATATTTAAAAAGGGTTTTCCAATACGGACAACTTTTTTTTAAATAAAACGCAAACCATTTGTGATATTTCAAAAACTTTAATATTGACTTGAAGTACAATCAAAACATTTATAAATGGAACTTGACTTCGTTGATATGGCCACCGCGGGCACGTTTGCAGCGGTCGATTCGTTGGACCCAATTTTCAACGACTCGGCCACACATTTCGCGTTCAATGTTGGCTTTGAGCTCTTCCAACGTCGTCGGCTTGTTGGCATAAACCAATGACTTATCGTAGCCCCACAGAAAATAGTCAAGCGGTGTTAAATTGCACGAACAAGGCGGCCAATCGACTGGCCTATTTCTTGAGATTACACGCTCACCATAATTACTCTTTAATAAATCGATTGTAACGTGTGCTGTGTAGCTTGTGGCACAATCCTGTTGAAACCACATGTCGTCCAAGTTCATATGTTCCAATTCGGGCCATAATACGCCATAATGTTTTCTGAGCGATGCCCAATTCTTGAGAACGCCGTGGAATTGACTGATTCGGGTCATTTGCTATGGACGCCTGAACGGCAGCGATATTTTCGACACTTCGACCAACCCGTTGTCTCACTGACACGGCAACATCACACAACGAATATGTAGACTCAAATGTTTGCACTTAAAATTGGAATTAACGCTCTTAAAGTTGCAGTCACCGATTCCGATTTTTATAATTTGCAGACGTTGCTCGTTCGTGTACTCTACCATGATGAAAATGTTGAGCTTACTGAATAAATTGACAGTGACAGTTTGATATTTAGTGAGAGAGAGCGTTCTCAAAAAATAAATTTAAAGTTGCCAAGTCACTATTGGAAAACCCGATATATATAATATTTTCCTCTGTACGCACTCTACGCATTCGGGTAGATGACTTGATGTCTAATAGCGTAAAATTAGTGCGAAATTTGGTCGCTATCGCTTGAATTGCTTGCACAGTAGGTCGGTTATGATGACCGAAAAATGGTTGAAGTCCGCGAAAACACTGTTAACTGCTAACTGAGCATGATTAACTTTAATTTCAATAAAAGAACACTGAAAAACCAAACAGCAAAAAAAACATCCCGGTGTATTCGTCACCAAATATTGGCTCAGTTAGTATCCGAAATTAGGATTCTTTTCACAAGCATTCCTCTCATCCTCAGAGCTATTGATGAATCTACGATGTATTGTCAGTTCTGAATGGCGTCCAGAGTGGCGTTGTCGAAATCACCCTCAATCTTAATGGGATTGTCTAGTGGGTGCTCATTCTTATCGTCTTCTATTCTTCTATGCGTAAGTGGTGTTCAGTTGATTCATATCCACTTTTTCAACAAGGTCAACACATATAAAACCATCAGTTTTAGACTTGAAATATTGAAGGTTAATGCAATATTGGCAAAGCCTTTGAAAGACTCAATGCTCCCCACCTTCTATTTGTCGAAACATTATGCCTCCTTCAGAATTTCATAAAAAGTATCTGAAAAGTACAATAGAAGCCATTCCCTCTGGTCTAACAGAGAAACGTAAATTTCTTGTAAATACTTTCAACGTGGCTTGTGTCAATTGCATTGCGATCAAACTGGATACAAATATATCGATCCAGACATATATATCCAATTGCATGTAATGCATGTTGAAGTGGGGGTAGCAACCCAAATTAGTGCTTGTCAAATGGTGTGGGATCGTTCAAAAAGTTGACACATAGCTTTGAATAAGGATAAAGGATACATGGTCAGAAGTTTGAAGGACAAAGAATCTACAGTTTCCTAGCTATGTTTCATTTTAGTTGTGAGGAAAACCTATTATTCTTTTGATACAATTCCAGCAATATAAAGAATCACAGACTTCTCTTTCCATATGTTTGGTAGAATGTAAGTAAGTCGACTCTATGGGAACACAAAAGTCAACAATGAAACTGATTTTCAAAAATCTCTTTTGCTTTTTGGAAACCGAATTGATGGCTATTTCAGAAATCATTAAAATATGTTGCCAAAACTGACTTGAACCATGTTGTGCCACTCATTAAGGCACCTATCACTTCCTGTATAATTAGCTAACAACTTTGTACATAAACATTTCGTTTGGAAATTTGGCATTGTTCATTCCGTAAGTGACTCGTGTTGGTTGAACATAATGTCATTTCCAGGCACTCACCATCCATTACCATTAGCAAATACCACAAACTACTTGTGAACATTTATTAGAGAAATCTTCCTGCAGCAGCCACAGATTAATTCACAAACATACTCGTACTCGTACATTCACAAAGACTTTCTTACAAAATTTCACCAACAATTAGTCGCTAATTACTGTTAAGTTTAATATTTTTGCGATTTTTCCAGATCCGATGAATTGGCTTTTTAAATACCAACTCCTGCTGCTTTTTCAATTTATCAACAACATCTCGACGTTGAACGAAAATGTCCTGACCATCGATGCAAATACTAAAAAACTTCCAACCTTGGAAGTACCCAGACCCTTGCTACCTTTAGACTTTGATAAACTGGACGTGTCACGCATTGGAGCTCGGAAGTTAAACCTGAGGGTATGGAAGACAGACAGCACCAGGAAACCCTCACTGATCGATGTGGCTCTTCAAGTTGCGGCCAAGGAAGGATTAGATGCAATGATGAATCTTTATGGAAACATCGAACCAGAAATTGCTAAGAAAGGTAAGTTTGAATTTGACAAATCTTTTTTTCTAACTTTCACGATTTTCTCTTAAAGGACAACTGCTGGAGGACAATCATCCGGCGGCGTTACTTTCTAAGTTCAGTGCACCGACGGTGGGTAGTGAACAGAGTGCCATGGCAGCATACGCAACAATAGCCGCAACTAAGGCTTTCCGAAGAAAGTAAGTATGGGATGTGATTAGGTGATTAAGTGTCACATGTAAAACGCGTGACAGCCACCCTAATCCAAATGAACCACGACACGACAATTCTCAACACTCCATCATACCACGTAAAGTGCAATACTTGTCCTACAAGTACAAGTATGCTGTGAATAAGTATCTTTCACACTCATTGCAACTTTCCCACTTGATTAGCAAGTTATTCTTCTTCGCTGTCGACGATTCAATTGAATTTTGATACCAACCTCTGCAAGTAGGTAAGCTCAGGTATACAGGCACAGGCAAAGCTGCAGCTTGAGCATGACCAACCAAGATCAACTTTCACTTTGACATTGAAAACCAACCAAACACAATGCACTGTAATTGCAATTTATACTCGAACACTAGTAGATGTTCGCACTGATACGGGTACTCGTATATCTGACGTATAGAAGAGTTCGTCGGCTTTGGTTGGAAACTATCGAATTTGATCCCGGACGGATCAGTCCATCCGGAGGAAAAAACAACCACGTCTTGCCTCCATGGGTAGCAAATCAGGTCAAATCGAAGTCGAAGTCGATGTCAAAACAACGGGACGCAGTGCCACAATCAAGCCATGACCGTGAAAGTTTGAAATTTTCCCACTGTACTCGTACACTTGGGAAATTAGATACGAGTACGATGTGATGTACATTTTCCGAAATCGCAGTTTTGCATGCAAGTAGTCATCGTACGAGTATGTACAATTTAAGTGTACTATAGAGTATCTCAACATATTGGGATCTCAGATATACTCATACGGATAAGACGGACACGTTTGACGTCTTGAAAAGGAGCGCCGACAGGGCAATGATGGCATTGCACTTCGTCCGGAAACCTGTCGCGTGAAATTGTTCAACGCGCACAAATGTTTGTGGATTTAAGTAATGAGTTGGAGAGACGTTTTTAAAGAGTCTTCAAGTCATGTGACTTGCGAAAGTGTGCGTATAAATTGAATAGATACTCGAATTTGGTATTTGATTAAGTAGGTACGTGTACGAGTACCTGTATGTTCTTCTAGTTGCATGCATACGGATCGTTTATGGAGTTGCTTTTTCTTGTTTGCAGAAAGGAGAACTTTCTCCACAAGTTTTTTTCTTCTTCATTTTCTTCTGTCTATTTTTTGTAACTCTTTGGATAAAGGAACAGGAATACCATTTTGCCAAGTCTTGTCACGGACAGAAGTTCATTTTGTTTTCTTTTTCCTGTATTGATCGCATTCGTAGCTTGCATGTGATCTTATTATTATGGAAAGAAGCAACTGATGTCCGGCTTCCGGTGGCAAAAATGTCACTTTTTAGGAAATGAATGGTTTATACCGAGTAACTTGACTTCTGTGTGAGAATGCAACGTGATATTGAATTATTATAGGCTGTAGGAGTTTTCTTTTAGCTATCTGGTCCAACAAGAGTACTATTCTGTGCCAGATCCTTGGATTCCATTTGCATGCCATGCTTGCGATATATAAAAAAACAATTCGAAAGCCTTGTTTATCACATTGTTATAACTAACTATAGGTAGTAGAGAAGCTGAAGATAGCCAGTGTTTCAGATATCAGGCAGACCTGCGCAGTTTTGGTTTGGTTATTCCTCGAACAAAGTTTCAAAAACGCCAATAATGGCTTACTCCGTTTTAGAAATAGATAAATCTCTTCAACTTCACTTATTTTCTTTAATAGATGACTCTACAGTTCGGGGTGAATCTGGGTTCAAGCTTACTTGGTCTTCCTAGTTAACTCAGTCTTTTGCTATCTGGCTCCAGTTGCACACAAGATGTTGGGAATGGTCAACATTTACGGCCCTGGAAAATTTTCAAGCGGCCGTAAGTACAGTTTGCTGTTGAAACACCTTCTCTGATCTCCATTGGTGCAAATAGTATGAAAATTGTCCGCAGAAGCTTTCTCTCGAAACGCCGGAGAGCAGTTTCATCTGCTTCTATCAATAGGGCTTTCTAGGCGATTAGCAAGAGTGATTCTTCGAATGATTTCCGCTATGGTAACGTCCACATTGATATCTCCCTCTTTGTTTGTCCTCCATAAAATTGGCGGTCAGCTTCGCTGTTTCTGTTTCAATGATCGCAAACGCTGCTTTGACAGCTCGAATTGGCCCAAACAGACTTAAGAAAGATGGTATATACCTACAAAATTAGTTTGCGGGTTTCGCTTATTTTTTTTTTTTTCAAAAACGATGTTGTAAAAATTCACATGACAACGCACCGTCTTGCTTAAGTTCTGGTCTGACATTGAAGATCTCCGTTCAGTCACTTACGAAGCGCCACATGGAAATGAGCTTGGAGCTTGTCTAAAAGGCAGCTCTAATATCAATGAAAAAGCGGTGTTATGTAAAACTTTAATCCATGATGGACTTTCCTGCCCTAAAACAACACTAATAAGGCCTGTTCAGACGGCAAACAGAATTTTGTTGGGATGTTGAAGACACGTATTCTACTGTAGTTGACGCTGTTCACTGAATCTGCCCATCCATTTATTACATGTTGCTTTAAGCAACCCTGTAGTTGAGCTGTCGGGTCTAGAACATTCGTCAAACTGAAGCTGAGGAATTACTGTTCTGACTTCTGCTTGGTCGGGTGTATGGAAATGTTGTGGATCTGCATTCGTCATCGAGTCAGGGGTTTCTTTCTTGGGTCTGGTTTAACCCAGTTCATCAGCGGCGACCTTCCTGATTCTGCTGGAACTACACATTCGATGCTGGTGGACTTCTGGAGAGATTCAAGAAAACTCCATCGGAAAGGCCTAGCAGTCTTATGCAGTTGTAGCTGTTCGTTTTCATCACAACGTTTCGCTGTATCTTGGCTCTAATCGGTTAATACTCGGGCTCGAAGTGTCCAAAACTCTCCAGTGCAACATAATTTATTCAGATGACTGTTTGCTGAAGTCGATCAGGTCGACACTGTGTCCTATCTACTTTTTCGCACATTTCGGGTGGTATCTCGGCCATAACTTGAGTAATGTTGGTTTTTAATGCAGCGCTAAAGTTCAGGGATTAATCGCGTAAGCACGGTCTTTTGCGTATCCCCATAGAAAAAATTGAACGGTGTCAAATCGCATGATCTTGGTGGTCACCAGGAAACTTCTCACGCAATAAAGCCATAATTGGTCGTGTTGTGTGGCTTGTTGCCCCGTCTCGTTGGAACCACATATCGTCCAAGTCATGATCTTCAAGTGCCGGCCAAAAAAAATCTGTTATCATTCGACCATATCGCTCCGAATCGACTGTAACCGTCCGCCCATTGGCATCTTCGAAGAAATACGGACTAATGACACCTTTCGACCATAGAGCACACCAAACAGTCCTTTTGTCTGGATGCAACGGCACCTCTTCGATCACTTCTGGGTTTTTTGAGCCCCATAGGTGGCAATATTGTTTGTTTACATACCCACCGAGGGAGAAATGTGCCTCTTCACTTAAGGAAAATGTTGTTCGAAAAATCGGCGTTGTGAATGATCAGCAGGCTTCAATTGTTGCTTAAGTTCAACTTTGTAAGGATGGAGATGCACATCCAAATGTACGACACCGATCGCTGCGAACGCCGGGAAATCGATAAATTCGGATCAGCAACACTTGCACCCACATCAGCAATATTTTCGACTGAGCGTGCATTACAATGATGCACAGGCCTTACGACATCAGTAACGCATTCACTCCTTTCAAATTGTACCGATTGCTGGCGTAGTCGGTCGATTATGACGACCATAATCATCGCGTAATGCGATTGTAAATGGCAAACATTCAACTAACATTATGACTCTTCAAATGACAGCTGAGTTTGGCAGGTGTCAAATGCCAGCGTTTCCAACTTGAAACTACGAAATGAATGATCCGTTATTATCAAAGATTCCGTCCTTGCCTAGATTTGCATCGTCATTTTCACGTCATATTTAGAGCGATGCGCGTAAGTCATCAGTGTTCATATTCTTTATTCACCCAAAATCTACTCCGGGTAAGTCGATCAGTGAAGGACTGACCATTGTCTCTATCACAATCCCTTGGTCACATCGAGCTTGTTTTTTGTATTCTTTATATAAGTGGGAATTGAGAACTCCGGATGCTCATGGTCATGAATCATTTGATCTTTCCAATGGCGATGAGGACGCACTCTTACTTGACAAAACACCCATCAACAACTTCCCATGACCCGTAAAGCCAGCACAACTGCTGCATTTTAATGGGCTTGTCGTATAAGCGTCGTTGTTCTGCTTATACACCTCTATGTCCTAGCGCACTTAGGCCTTGTCGCGTACACGAAAAAGTCATAGATCTTGTGAAGGATTGTTTACTCGAAGTGCATTCCAATCGGCGAAGTTCGCGTGCCATATGAAAGAACATGATAGTATTATTTGAGCCTAAAGAGCTCTTTGGGTCAAGATCCTAGTTGGCTGCTTTTCTAGGCTGGCAAATATCGGTCTTCGAAGGCTGACTACATTTTTATAAACATTTTTCTCTACTATCGAATTGAAGAAGTCACTCTGTTCAAGTGCATTCCTTGACATTTCGCAAGCCTTTGATAAGGTATGGCACGAGGGCTTGAAATATAAACTTCGACAAGTCCGACCGGAGCAATTGTCTCATATTTTGAATTTATACCTACATGACCGACTCTTCCGTGTCAGACACTGAAACGAATATTCCAACCTTAAGACAGTAAAGGTGGGATGCCGCAAGGAAGTGTACTTGGTCTTCTGCTTTATTTGCTTTTTACCCTCGACATACCGCAAACGGACAAAACTGTGCTAGCCATATTTGCTGATGACACTGATATTTTGGCCAAAACCGTCGAAGAAGCAACTGCTTAGTTATAACACGCCCTTACACGGATTAACAATTGGACAAAGACTTGGCCAATCGCGCTAAATGAAAACAAGTCTGTCGATGTGAACTTCACTCTCAGGAAAATTGACAATCTACCTGTGTTTATCAACGCAGTACAAATTCCTTTCGCGAACGAGGCCAAATATCTGGGTATGACACGCGACGCTGAATTTCAATGGAGAGCACAGGTTAAGAAAAAAACGTGAATAGCTTGAGACTTAGTATAGAGACATGTACTGGCTTCTTGGAAAGTAGTCCCAGCTCAGCCTAGAAAACAAATCGCTGCTATATAAGCAAGTGCTAAGACCGGTCTGGACATATGGTATACCGCGTACCAAAACTAGTAACGTTATCGTCGTAGAGACATTCCACAAAACATTAGAAACGATGATATTCACAGAGAACTAGGAGTCGAAAACATTCAAAACGAAATTAAAATGTTTGCGCGAAAACACAAAAATCGACTACAAGGACATACGAATATTTCTGTTCAATAGATCCTTGGCGAGACATATTTATTGCGCCGTCTGAAAAGGACTAAGCCTCTCGATCTAGCCCGGTGATCAGCAAAGATGCAGAATATCTTCCTAAAGTTAAATAAAACGCGAAAGAACAACTGCTTGTTGAGTGTGAACTCAGTCGTAGTCTGCATAAGGGACGTGAGTAACTACTATAAGCACCGGGCTACCCACAAATAAAAAAAAAAAAATTCGAATTTCTTTATACATTTCTCAATAATGCGCACACTTACTTAATTTCTTAAGATATTAAAAAAAATAAAAAAAACAACAGAATACCTATTAACCACTGAGGCTCCTAGCCAACCACAAAATTTATGACCCATCTGCGGCTACCTTCCGCGTATTACTGATTTCCTCGTTTCAATTTCATTTATTACTAAACACATGAGCTACCTATCTAAATTATTGTTGTTGCACATTAATTGCTGAAATAATCAACGACTAGCTAAAACGCATTTTAAACAAACCTACCATCCAAATTACCCCCCCTCAAATATCAGAAATCGGGGTCAAAACGCCATAATTTTTAATAACCAAATCGTGCCAAAAATACCAAACAATTTTGTCAAACAATTTCGATTACATGAACTCAGAATGTGTACAATTAAGCCATGTAGATACTATACACTTGAATATTGTCAGCACAAATTTCATAGATAGATAAGTTCGTGGCTAAGCTACGGATCTTGCGCTACAGAGTAGGCACTTTCTTATATAGATAATAATAACAACAGCTATCATGTAATTTGATAATTAAATTGCAAAACGAACTGCTCGAAGCATTTGTTAGCAATTTTGGTGTTTGCGTTTCCGAAAAGCCCCCTTTCAAAGAGTCCATCGACAGAGCCCCTCTAATGATGGTAATTCCATTAATTATTTCGGTTATTGTCTGACGATAACTAAACATCCGTTAAAGTACAACATTCCGGTTGAATCTTTTATGAAAAGATCGAATTCAAAAGACCAACTGTACCTAACTTTCTGTAATAAACCAAAATCAACTCATTCAACTAATAAGATACAAAGATACGAATACGAGTCCGAGTACGAGTACAACATTATCATTTTCCTTTTCAATGGTTTTGTCTACCTTAACTGTCCATACATTGTGCCATGGCTCGTGCATTTGTCATTTAACCAATCTAGACCGCTAAACATGACAATTAAATTTCAACAAGAACAACATTCACTGTGTTTGAAGCTTTCACTATCTCGAGAGGTTTTTTAGAGAAAAAGAAAAGTGTGACCAAGATGGTGAAGACTTGAAACCTGAAACCTGAAACCGATTCTTAAGAACAATGTCCATGATGACCAGATTGAGATATTCATTCCTTCTGGAACCAGATTGTCAAAACAAGTTCAGTCGAATGCAGAACGAAAATGAAAACAAAAAACAAAACAAATACAACAAGCGAAGCTACAAGTATTCTCACAGTGTAGATCAATACACCAATACTCACACAGTGGAGGCCTTTTAAAGATGGAAAATTAAATTTCCCACTTTCTCCTTCATTTTCCCTCCTTTTGGAGTGTCGCATCGGTCGTCAGTTGTACGTATCTTCGTCTGTGTTACCGTCTTCGTCTCTGTATCTATCTTTGCAACGATCCGAACAGCTGTCATTTTGTGGTTGAGCTTTTTATAAATACGAGCGCAGTCATGACTTTCGATTCACTTTTAGTCGAAATCTAGAGTCGTCACTGCGCGACGCAACGCAATGCCTTGACTTCACTTTTCAGAACCAAAAAAAAAATAACAAAAAATTGTCTGGCAACCTGGCACTATGTCCGTGAAACCCTAAAGTGTGAGAGTGATCGTGCTGGTGGTGCTGTTGGTGCTGTTGGTGCTGGTGGTGATCGCGGTGTTAATTAGTTATGCCGACCATGTCGTGCGTTGTTGATTGTGCAGGTATGTCGCGAATTATAGTATTGTATTTGCGTGACTTGATAGAATGAAGAATGACCTAGTTGGTGTTGCACGATCAATAAAAGTGAAACTGATAGTAAATGTCTTCTGATTCACAGCTACAAGGAATCAACAGTACTGGGACGAGGAGCACAATCACAAAAAGTGTCGTTTCGTCGGACCCCATTAGAAGGTTTGTGTCCACCAAGAGAACCACCAACATGTATGCCAGCCGCACAGAGATACCGGACTCATGATGGAACTTGTAACAATCGCCGAAGACCACGGTGGGGATCGGCGCAGATGCCATTCAACAGATTTCTCCCTCCGGAGTATGGAGATGGTGTGGATTCGATTCGAGGATCAGTCGAAGGCGGCCCATTATCATCGGCGAGGTTTGTGAGTCTTCTGGTGCATGGTGCTCGAGAAGGTGATGCATCGTTGACACTGATGATCGCGCAATGGGGCCAGTTGTTGGATCATGATTTGACTTCCACTGCACAGCCGCGGTAAGTATTTTATAATTGTGCTTCCCCCCAAACTCCCTATTTTACATCTTCTCTCGTTCCTAGATCAATCAATGGTTCCGTTCCAAGTTGCTGTGGATCCAAAGATTTCCATCCATCTTGCTTTCCCATCAAAGTCCCCTTAGACGATCCTTGGTTAGCCCCTCTGAAAGTTCGATGCTTGGAATTCTTGCGATCAGCTCCAGCTCAGAGGAGGGATTGTGTTTTATCCTGGAGAGAACAGACAAACCAAGTCACTTCCTTTATTGACGCTTCACCGATATATTCAAGCAATGCCAAAACCTCAGATAATGCCAGGACTTTCCGAAGTGGTCTTCTAGTTTATGGGCGTGGGAATCCTGCTGATGATGTTTGCATGCGGGGAGCTCTAGCCCATCAGTGTATAAGATCAGGCGATGGCAGAAGTGGAGAGCAGCCAGGCTTGTTGGCCTTGCATCATGTTTTAGTTGGAGAACATAACCGCATTGCGATGGAATTGAATAATCTAAATCCTCACTGGAGTGACGAAAAGGTCTATCAGGAGACCAGACGAATTATTGGAGCGATTTTTCAGCACATCACATACAGAGAATTCTTGCCGATAGTTTTGGGACGTGAGGTGTGCAAATTGTTTGACATTGAACTCCTGAATTCGGGGTTCTACACTGGCTACGATCCAAATACAAATCCGTCGGTGTCAAATGCGTTTGCAGCGGCTGCTTTTCGGTTCGGGCATTCACTTGTTCAAAATTCGTACATGCGATGCGACCGACATCATAATTTCATCAACAACAGTAAGTAGTTCAAAATTTAGCCGAAATATCAGTTTCACGATCATTTCTTAGATGTAACATTGCATGAGGAGTTCCAACAGGGCGATATTGGAACTGCTGGCTCACTGCATCGTTTGATAAGGGGTCTCGCAGCACAAAAAGCCTTGAAGAGGGATGAATTCATTACCCCAGAGCTTACAAACCATTTATTTCAAACACCAGGTACGTACACATATCCAGCCCGTCCATAACATGTCTAAAGGTTTTTCATAACTTCTAGGCTTTCCATTTGGTCTTGATCTGGCGGCAATAAACATTCAACGTGGCCGCGATCATGGTGTAGCCCCATACACCTCTTGGCGACAACCGTGTGGACTATCGCCGATCACTACGTGGGATGACCTGGCAAATGTAGTCGGTCCTGAGTCGGCAAAGAGGATTAGCCATGCCTATAGCAATGTACATGACATAGACCTATTCGTTGGAGGAATTGCTGAACGTCCGGTCATCGGAGGCCTTGTGGGGCCAACGTTTGCTTGTATTATTGCCCAGCAATTCAGTAATTCCCGGAAAGGTGATCGTTTTTGGTATGAAAATCCCGGTTTCGAGAGTTCGTTTACACCTGCACAACTTCACTCTATAAGGCACATTACACTCTCTGCTATTCTCTGCAGAGCTGTAGGTGGTGGTACATTCCAGCCGCATGTTTTCATTCCAAGCGACATACCTGGTAACCAGCGTGTTGAATGTGGAAAAGGTCATCTAGCTCCATTGGATCTTCGACCCTGGCTGGAACAAGATCCATTTACAGTCACCGATGAGAAGAAGGACACCCCTGTGAGCAGTCCTATAAGTCATGACCCACCAAAAACTGTTGAACTACCAGTCCAGGCGATAAAAGAGGAAAAAGGCATCAATAATCGCGTTCACAATATCACCATGGTAACACATGTAGACTTCATCCCCAACGGCGCTATTGGGTTCCACCGAGTTCCAAACATGACCAAGATACACGACAAACTTGACATTGCACAGAAGATTGCGACAAGACCGATACAGAAACCTATACAAGGCATTAACAACAAACTCGACAAGCGTCGATTGCCCCTCAAAAAGTTACCCAAACCAAATACAACCACTCGACGGACTGTTGTGATTCATAATGTAGAGATTGAACTGAGAAATGCAGCATCCAAGGCACAAAAGAATAAGAAAAAGAAGACCGATAAGGAAACGCATCGGGAACTAATTGCCTCTGCAGCTCAAAACACTATTATGAGGGTAGCCGGAGTGGTAAAATCACAAATGAAAGCCGTCATAGAGACACTAGAGCCAAGAAATGGAAAAGAAGGCATTCTCGCGGAGACAACAACTCTACAGCCAACATATGATCAGACAATAAACACACATCTTGACTCAGATACAACAGATGAGATCCTAGACACCACAGATACGATCAACCTTCTAACTGAACCACTAGTAGAGACCACAACTGACACACTGATTCAAAATTCAAAAACAGAACAAACAAAACCATTGGAATCGCCCTTGACTAACATCTCAAGACAAACAAATCAAACATACGAAGGCTTCCAACTCAAAATAGACACAGCTCTCCACAATCGGACAGATCAACACAAACGAGTGCATAGAAGTCCAAGATACTTAAACTTGAATGTACAAGGTGTTGAGCTTAGCACTCATCTAGACTTTACTGACAAGTTACGAACTTTACAACTCGACAAGACCAATGCCTTTACGGGAAGACAATTGCCAGACGACCAATTCGATTACCCATTTGAAGCCAAATCAGATAACCTAGACGACACTGACTCCAAAAATTCTACAAATCCGAGCGTTGACATACAGAACAAGACAATCATACTCACAAGATCGAACCACAGAACGCCTGCTTACCCTGGGGGAATCCGCAAGATAGAACTCCGTAAATACCAGGAAAGACCGATCTATAATCGTCCACAAAAAGTCGTACTGGACGGACCAAACTCCGATCAATACGAGATAGAGATCAACATTCGACAAACCAATACCAAAGCACCTCCACTTAATGACAATTACGTAGACTACAACAACCCTAACAAACGCTTTGAGATAGATCGACATGACTACGACTACCCGCATACTCAGGCCACGTCAAGCCAAAACTACTACACCCAAACAACTAGAGCTCCACCTGCGACACGAACAAAACCACCGACAATCATTTACATAAACGAACATGACGACCGACCAATGTCTACAGTCCGACCACCCGGGTTCTTCCAAAACCTATTTTCCTTCGCAACAAACGGTTTCAATAATCACAATAAACCTACAGAGCCTTCAAATAGTCCATTCCATCACACTCCAAACAGGGTTGAGACAAGTGGAGGTGGCCCAGATGTTGAGCACATTTCACCTTCAAGTAACTATGTAAGCTCACCATCGTCGGCGAATTATTTTAATTCTCCTCAAAATCGTCCTTTTTCTCAGTCGAAGCCGACATCTGGCAACTACTTAAGTGGCCAGCAGGTACAACCCTATCCTCCACCGAACTTTTTGCAAAATGGTCCTTCTAGTTTCGGACCCCTCAGCGGACTACCACCTCCACATGCTTTTTCTCCGTCACAGGCTTTACCTCCACCACATTCCTATCCGCCACCAAACGTTTTTCCCGTCCAAGGTGCATTACCAGGAGCAAACAGCTTCAGCACGGTCTCCAATGCTGGTGGAGTTTCTCATGCTTCTAGTAGCGCAGTGAGCAGTGGACACTTTGGCACAATTGTCGGAAGTGCGGCGAGTTCGGGAAGTGACAGTACATTCAGTTTCAATATAAGGCCATCCGCTAGGCCTCAGCCAAATTTAGTTTCCCCCACTGGAATAAGGCCAAACTATGAACGCTTCCCACCACGACGGTCACAGTACTCAAGCACTCCCAGTTACGCGGTCCCACCAAAACCTATCTCGACTGTAGAAAGCTCACACTATCCACCAAATAGACAAGACCCTTTTTCTGGGCATACACGCAGACCACCATCCTATAACGAACGACCGACAAACGTATTTGACCCAGCCTACGAGGACTTTGGACGTTCTGAACTAAAAATTGACGAAAACGGCAATATTAAGGGGAAGACCAACGGAACAAAAGATAATGAGAGTTTAGAGAGCGACGAATATGACTACGTAGATGAAGACAATGACTACGAGACCACAGACGACAATACGGACGAAACCGAAAACGACGTTGACGAAACGGAACCGGCCAAAAAATTCGACAAAGACGGATACTTACGACCCGAGCACATGGCTGCCAGTTTGTTCAAACAGACTTTAGTCAACAAAACTACAGTAAATGCGACAGGCTTTAACGACAATTTTGTCTTACCAGTTCTTACACAAAATGACCAATTTAATAACGTACAAAAGAAAGACAATGATTCTCAACAAGCCACAAATACTACATTTTACCCTGACATAGAGCAAAAAAGCTTACACAATGACATCTTTGCCGAAGACTACGACGAACTTTTGACATCACAGACATCATTCTTAGCCGCTCGTGCCGCCGATCTTGGAGAGAAACAGAGAAGACCGGCAATCAATTTACAAGTCGCATTTGCTCCCATCAAGGTTTTAACAAAGCCGGAAAGGTATGTATCATATTTTCTCTATTACGTTTTTCTATTCTTCCTATGTCTTCCTTTTAAGGCCCGACAATTGGGTGATTTTTAACACCGAGGAGGAGAAACCATTGTTGCCCGTATTGCCAGAGATGAATAGTGATACACTGGTTGCTGCTGAAGTTCCTATGCCCTTTGGAATTGGTTCAATGTCAACAACTAAAATTCCTTTGACAAACAAACTGACAGTTCCTAATGAAATGTCAACCGACCAAACCATTTATGAGGAAATTACAATGACAACTGATGAAAATACCACTATCTCTGACGAACGAACAGATCTACCTGCGACTTCTCCTGACACAACACCAAAAGACACTACGGACGTAACGACTTTTGTGACAGATCGTGTGGAACAAGTGACAGAGCAAATGTTCAACAATGACAATGACAGTATTTTTGCCGTTTATACCGAAAATGTAGACGATGCTAATTTTAACTTGACGACAACAGAAGACACTTCAAATACGACAGATTTAGTGACAGAGTTGACGACAAACCCAGACGAACAAACAGAAAGTTCAACTAACGACGAAACAGAGGAACTAAATTATACAATAGATCAACCAACCACCGAACTGTCAACAGAACAAATGACGGAAGAATCAACGACTGTAGATTCACCGACTCAACGAACAGAACTAGTGACGGAATCAGTAACAAATGATATGACAAATCAATTTCAAAATCTACAGACAGAAGTCAATTTGACATAACTTCACGTACATACAAGTACGAGTATATTTTATTTTTAAGGTCTTAGTTAATTTACTTGCCATTCATCTCCCATTAATTTATTTATTCCAATTCACCGCCATCATAGCACCCAATAAAATTTTATAAAAATTGAGACGATTCGTTTTTATTGCAATTTGGTAGAGGTTTTCTGAGAGAATGTCTAATGGCACTGTTTACTTTTCTTTCTTTACGTGGCGCTGCAGTCCGGGGTGGGACCGAGATTCAACCTTCGCTTTATTTAGCGCAGTCCTGTGCTAATCTCTTCCAAATCGTTTATCCCCCTTTCCACTGGACATTAATATCTTTAAACGGTGTCAATAAACAGGTGGTGGGTATCGATAAAGTACGAGTATCCAGGAGTTTTTTTCCTTCCAAAACTGCTGTAAAATGAATATTAAGTCGATTGTCAGCTGCCTCCAGTGGTGGGGAACGAACGTGGAATGCTAGATCCCTTAAGAGGCCACGTGTAGCCGAACAGCTAGCGGAGGCCCTAGACTGCTGCAAAGCAGCCATAATCGCCATCCAAGAAATCCAATGAGATTGGCCGCACAAAAAAACTCCAACATCTACTACGGCGATTATTATCGACGGCAAAAGCAGCACTCATTTGGATGCGGATTTGTTGAAGGCAGACTAAGGCAAGAAGTCTTGTCTGCATAAAGGCTAAATTTTCCAACATTAGCCTGATATGCGCGCGCGCCCCACAGAGGAGAAAGATGATGACACTACACATACCTTCAATGAGCTCTTGAACAAGACCTACGAGCAATGCCCTAGCTATGACATTAAAATTGCGGTGACACTCCTCCAGTGCTGCGAATGTCCGACTTTGTAGGGGGCCAACATCGACTCGGACCATTACCTTATTGTAGCCAAGGCACGGTTGCGGATATCCCAAAGAGCCAGTGCCAGATGCCAAATCGTTTTCCAATCGGCAAGGGACCTCGCCGCCAGCATCGGAGATCAGTGGCACAACACTGCCAAAAAGCCGTCAGAGATGCCGCTACTGATGTACTGGGTTTCAGTTGACCACCACAACGAAACCCTTGGTTTGATGACGAATGCCGGCAAGCCAAAGCGGCTAAAGAAAGACTTAAGCTGCTCACGAGCTCTATGAGCATAAGAGGAGAGACGAACACCAACTTCCTGCCTGACTGGCGAGCTATTCAAAGCGGCTGGTGATGTCTGTGCAGTATGACGATGGAGAATGCACGGCGCTTCACCAAGGTCAGTGAGGATCTCACCGAGACCTTTGATGTTTAAAAAGGATTTAGACAAGGCGATGCACTGTCATCCGATTTCTTCAACATCATATATAAAAAAATAGTCCAAAACTCACGTTGAAACACAAGAGGCACAATTTTTCAAAAGTTTGTACGATTAATCACATAGGCCTAGTATATTGATATATTTGGAAGAAAGCAGCTTGATGTCAGTAACACTTTCGCGTAGGCTTAACGGTCAAAGAACATCTCCATCGACAGATATAACTTTGACGTAGTTAAGTGCTTTGTCTACCTAGGCTCAGCTATCATTACTTAGAATAATTCTTGTCAATCCCAATCCTATCAATGCTCCGGTCTGAAAAGTCGTCGAATCCTTCACCGAGGCTCAGCACATTAGAGGAAGACCAAGACCTAGGACTGGCTGTGGACGTTATTTTTCTGAGGACCGGATTCACCCCAAGCTGTAGCACTCCCTAAAGTAAAGTAAGTCAATTTCTATTCAGAGAGTTGTTTTGATTGAGGTTCTGATCTACTCCGGACTGTAACACCATTTAAGTAAATTTCTCTAAAATTAAATGGAATTGCTATTAAATCAGCTTCCGACATTGAAATCAATAAAACAGTTTTCAAAATCTCAGCTAAATTTATTCTCCACAAAACCTTTTGCGAATGGCAACATATTCAATAGCCCTCTATGCAGACTGTCCACCGAAACCATGTACACTTCTTCCAGATTTTTCAAATTTTCAAATACCAATTCGCAGCGAATACATAGATGTCACTACCAGTTATACCGGATAAATTCACTCAATTCAACATCAACTGTCATCAGCTGTCAAATGTTTTGTGTTTCGTTTTTCACCCATAATGCCAAAACCGTGCGTTTGTGCATCGCTGGTATAAAAAACTGACTCTCGACGGGGAATTTTGTTTATCGACTTGCAAAAAAAAAGTGAAAATTTTCAGCCAAAATGTCTGCGAACTGAAAAATTAGAAAATCGCCCAACTCACCAACAAGCACTACAACTAAACGGCATCCTGAAAATGTTTTGCAAAATTTTCGATTTTCCTACAGAGTGAGTGCTCATGAGAAGGGGTTTCCTTCTTTTTTTCCTTTTCCCCATTTGATTTTGGTTTATAATTTCTTTTTTGTTCCTTCCATCCCAATGCCTTTGGTATGAGGAGGGATGCAATTCCTGATTTTCTCTTCCTCACAAAGGATACAGATTGTGACAAGCAAGCGTTTTTTTGAGGAAAATTTTCGTTTTATTCCTTTTGCAGGCAATCAAGTTGAAAAGTCGAAAATGGAGAACCTCTTCAATGCTAGCATCTATGCAGAAACATCTTCCGATGAGTACAATTCAGACAGCTCTGACGAGGACTCGGACGGATGCAGGAATTTGTCAACGTTGAGGTCGATCGAGCCGGCAGTGGCCGCTGCTGATGAGGAAGTAAATCTGCATCGCAAACTGATGCATAGAGAGGTGAGTTGAGGAGTAAGATTAATGATTCTTATGGGCTGAAGCGGAATTGATTTTATTTGCAGACAACTGGACACTTTTCGGGCAATCCCAGATGCAAACAAGTGCAACGCGCATTTAATAAAGTGCCAACTAGACTAGGATTTTGTCTAAAGGATATTGTGCCGTATTGTTATTTACAGGGGTGAGTGTTTGGATGAAAATTTTCCTTTAAAGTGGGTACGGCATCGGCACACTTGACTGCGTAGCGTGAGGTTTCACAATTTATTTGGCAAACAAACGTGTGTACATATTTGCAATCGGTTTCCGCCACCGCTGTACACCTGTTTCGGGGCTCTTAATTTGAGGAGGCGGTTCCTGTTTATTGAGGAATTGAAATTGCGTTTAGAAATGTCTTTGGTTAGTCAGTTTGGTGTGCGCTGTAAGAGATAGTGAGGCGAGCGTCTAAAATTATCAAAAATTCCACTGCAAACTAGGTCAGGGTCATACATGATTTTTTGCTGAATATTTCCGTTTTTGTTTCTTTTTTCCACAAAAATCGAATGTAAAGATTGTTTAGTGTTATCGGAGATAACGAAGAGGCTAGATAATTGACGTCGTCACAGCTAATTGCTTCTGATAGTGGACAGAGCCATGTTGTAGTCGAACATGCTCTCTGGATTGTAGCGTTTTCTGAAATTCTCTAGATAAATGCTGTCAGGCCGAGATGGAAATTGCATCTTAACTGCTGGCGTGTTTGGTTTACGTCCTATATAACCAGTTTGTCTATTTAGTTTATACATTGCTGGGTACCGATCCCTTAACCAACTAGCTGCTCCATTTAATTCGATTGTAAACTTACTTACTTAGTTGGCGCTACAGTTTGGATGGACATGGGCCCCAACTTACTATCTTCTTCAGTTATTGCGGGCCCATTGGTGTGAATTTGCTCTTAACCTTCTCAGGCGACTGATGCGCTGTACAGTTCGTTGTTAAATCTAAAGCCCATCAACGCAAACGGGAGCGAATATTATTTTGAAAGATTTTGTGTCTTTCTGCACTCATGGAGGCCAATCAGGTTGTTGACAAAGGCTTTCAGACGTTCACAGTATATGCCAAACCAGATATATGTATACCCCATGTTGAGGAAACTAATACCTCTATAGTTGGCCCAGTCGACGAGGTTTGTGGATCGCGTAAACGATGCTGAGATTCTATTCATCAGGCATACACACTTCGAGCGAGGTTTGAGAAATGATTTGGTGTATGCTCTCCACCAAGTCGTTTCCAGCAGTTTTGACCACCTCATCATCAATAGCCATCAAGAGTTGCTGGTAAAAGTTGCAATACTTTTCTTCGTCTGGAGTAGCCCATGTTCTTTTTGCCTCTTCTGCTCAAGCAGCTCATGAGTGGCTCTCAGTCTTCGTTGCAGTGCCGCTTTGTAGGCTTTTTGTTAAGCAAGCTGCATGTACTTGCCGGCATTCTTTATCGAACCAGGGATTTCTTGTTTTCGGCCGAAAGCCAGAATATCAGTTGTGGCGACTCTGATGTCATGTTGTCAGCGTTGCCAATGGTCGTTGGTACTTGACGCTGGATGCATGGGAGTTGGTGAGAGATTTTGACTGTGTTTCTAAGATAAGTCTTCTCACAGTGGTTCTTCTTTGTTGTAGTGCTTGAGAAATCCCCATCTTCACCTTGGCTGTATCAAGTTGGTCATCCGAGTCAGTGTTGGCTTCCTGGAACGTTTGAATGTCATGATGGAGAGACTACTATGTGTGCTTCGGAGATTGTTCATATCTCTTGTCAATGAGGTCGCAGAACCATACTTTGGTGCGGCTTGTCAGAAGACGCTCACGGGTCCGACGATCAACCCTTCTTGTCTAACTTAGATTGCCGCATATGGATAATCTGCATCCGAATAAGCGCCTTTTCTTTTCCCTATTAGAATAAACATAGTGTTTTCTACAAAACAGATTTTCATCCTTTTTATGTCCAGCATTTTCCTTCGGACTTCCTGGATGGCGATGATATCTGTTTGATAGCAGTCAAGGGTCTTTGCTAATTTCTCGGCTGCAAGACTGTTATTTCGAATATTTTACGCGCAGATCCGAAGGTCGTTGCCGTTTAAACGTTCTTAAGGGTCGTCAACAGTGAATCCATTTATATCCGAGGCTATTAGTTGGTTCGTTACATCATTTTAATCTCTTCTGTATGGGGTTGTGAGATCTAATGATGCTGTAGACCAATATATAGCTATTTTTCGACCATGCTGTTGTCATTTTAGTCTGAGTTTAAGTAAGTGTTTACTCATGCAGTTGCCGTCTTCGTCGTTCATTTGCAAAATCTAAGACTCCTTAGTCCTTTAGGTCCTCTGAAATCTCACGGGACTTATAGTATCAACAACGCCTACGTGTCAAATGTTCCGAGTTAGGCAATGTCCTTAAGTTGGCTCCCAGTCCTCCCCAAAGATCTGAATTCATCCTCGACCGTTCATCTCCAGCGTCTGACTAGTCTGCCTGATTGTGTAGGTTAATTTCATTTCACAGCGCTCTTCGCAATGGAACTGTCTTCGCGCCGTTTGTTGTGACTAATTCACTGCCACTTTTTGCTCCTCCGATTTTCGCCGTCTATCGCGTGTAGCTGGCCGGTCCATAAACGATTTAGTTAAAAAATTCTTAGGATACTGCAAAGACATCTGTTTATAAAGGCCCAATTCGGTATCATAATCTTTCGAGACCATTTATCCTAGATATAGAAAGTTGCTTACTTTCTCCTTTTGGAATGCTTGTATTTAATCCTACGGAATGCTCATATTAGTCGGTCCGAAACACTTAATTAATTGGTTAGTGGCGCATGGTCGTGTGAAATCCAAGAATCTTTCGGAAACCCTTCAATACAGGCAGATGAATTTTCTTTTCGACACTGGTTTGCATATAGAACTCGTAGACCCATGTCTCATCAACAGTTACGAAGCATTGGAACTAGGATTGAGATTTGCTCTCGATACTGTTTTTGTAAGAAATTCATTTCCAAGCGTGCAGCGATGCACCTCATGCCCAAAAAATACACCAAAATCGAACGAATAGACTCATGATAGATTACGAGCTACGAGGGCGGGTCAATAAGTCCGTGACTTTTGGATTAAAACATAGATTTTTTGATAAAAAAATAATTTTATTTTTCAACGTAGTCTCCCTTGAGCTCTATACACTTTGTCCAACGCTTCTCCAATTTTTTTATCCCTTCCAAAAAAAATGATTTGTCGAGGTCCTCAAAATAGGCCTTTGTTTGCGATAAGACTTCATCATTGGAGTCAAATCTTTTTCCACCAAGCCATTTCTTCAGGTTTGGGAACAAGAAGTAGTCGCTCGGAGCCAAATCTGGAGAATAGGGTGGATGAGGGAGCAATTCATAGCCCAATTCATGGATTTTTGCCATGACAACTGCACATGTGTTTGTGGTCGACTGTGTGCAAACGCGGCACCCATCTTGCGGAAAGCTTTCTCATGCCCAAGTGATCATTCAAAATTGAAACCACTGAGCCATGCGAGATCCCTACGGCTTCCACAATCTCTCGCACTTTCAATCTTCGGTCGGCCAACACCATATCGTGAATTTTTTCGATTGTTTCGGGTGTAGAGACCTCAACTGGGCGTCCAGGACGTTCGGCATCTTCAGTGCTTGTACGGCCACAACGAAATTCAGTAAACCACTTTTTTACCATTGAAATCGATGGTGCAGAGTCCCCATAGTATTTATCAAGCTTAGCCTTGGTCTCGGTAATGGTTTTTTTTCGCAAGAAATAATGCTTAATAAGCACACGAAATTCACTTTTTTCCATTTTCTCCTCAAATTAGTGAGTAGTCTGATAAAAATAGCTGTCAAACACAAACTAACTGACGCAGCAAGTTTAAATTTTGACAGGAGTCAACTGACAGATGCCTGTTGACAGGAGCAGTGTTGCTGTTTCAGTAAAGAGGTCAGAAATTCAAAAAGTCACGGACTTATTGACCCGCCCTCGTATCTTCCTTGAGCTAAAATGGCGATTATCAAATTTCCTTCAATTTTTTGATATTTTCATCCTCTGCGTAAGCCAAAGATCGACCAGAACGAGGAACATCTTCTACGATTGGCTTCTATTTTAGCCGGTTCACTACTGCGCTGATGCTTCCTTTCTCTTCTTCTTTTCATGGAATCAGGAAATCTCTGATGAATAACTAAAAGAAAAATGTTAAAATGAAAAGGGAAGACCTCTCAAGTCGAGGGAAGACAAAACGAATCAGAAATAAATCGATTCCTATCTAGCTGTCAGCCATGTGCTTTGGCTCTCTCACCTTTTGCCGACAATGGTGTCTGTTTCAGACTTGTAAACATTTTTCACAGCGTTCCCTTATGAGCGGAAGTTGCTGATTGTTTCTGCATTTGCTGCAATCTGTAGTCGCACTTGCGGATCCATGTATAAACAATCGATTGATGCCAACAGATAAAGTACGAATGCGTATATGAGCTAACAATAAATAGTGATCCCTCTATTCCGACGTTAGCGGAGCTAACCGCTCCATGTTTGTTACGGATGTATTGGGTGCAATTTCTAAAAAACGTCGGCTCACACAGTTGTCGAAAGGCAATAGTGGTCATCACTGTATCCGAGGCGCATGCGCAAAGACTTCGGCGTAGTTGTTTGCACGCAACTTAACCGTAATTGGTGCGGTGAGTTCGTATCAGAAGAAGGGAGACAGATCCTAGATAATTTTGCGTAATTCTCGAGCAATTCATCGGTAGTTATGTTTCCTCGATAACGATGGGGATTCCGCTCCTGGTATGATCACACACGCCTTTCACTCTGGAATGAGTTCCTTTATCCCTCATCGGGTGAAGAGTATCAAACCAACAGAAAAGACGTTGTATGACCTGAGTCCGAGAAAACCAACCCGACCTAGCTAAATCGAAAAAAGGTTCAAAATATCCATAAATGACTATCAAGCCTTTGTTAAGTGTGTGGCATTTCAATACGCCCAATGGTCGTTAGTCAAAAAAAGCAGGAATTCTATCCTCCAACCAAGCCCTAATTTTTAATGACATTCCAGCTGTTAGCTATTTGAACAAAGTCAGCCTGCTGGCTGGACCAGCTCAACACTTCCATATTATGCTTTGTCATAAGTGCGTCGAATCTTTAATGGGACGAATATACTTTCCCAGTCGTGTAGTAGCAAGAGTGGGATATATTCCTTTCTTCTGAAAAGCTTTTCTTCCACGCTGTCAATACTAATACATTCTTTCTGAGCATATGGAAAACAGCATTTCCGCAGCCCGTCCTTAAAAAAGAAGAATTTCCTCCCTTACAGATCTATTGCACTAACGTTCCTTCCTTCCTTCCATGAATAACTATCAGCTCATGAAATAATTCGAAACACAACAACTTTCCAATGACCGGTAGTACAGTTTTCGTAGTAATAGGTCCACTGATGATTTAGTGACATGTCTCACCTAAAAGTGGAACCAGAAGGTACATTTATCTGGCAAAAGCAAGACAGTCGCACTTAACATTTCTAAGGCATTTGGCAGGTTTCCTGTGTATTTGAGATCGACGAGTCCCTTCTTCAAGAGATACAAAATTATAAACCTTTTCGGAACGTTCAATTCGAGTCGTCTTGGATGGCTCCAAATCTTGTATTCGCAAAATGAATGCTGCAGAAATGTCAGAATTTGTAAAGGTCGTTAAATTACGTAATTAGCAGCAAAACCAATTGGGGAACTATCAACAGCGTGGAATTTAATACACACATTCAAAACTCGATGGTGTCTGCTGTCGTTGAAGCGAAATTTAAACACCCAGCCATCATCCATGAATGGCACTTCCTTTGTCGAAACCGAAAATCTTTCCCTTCTCGGTATGTGTTGCAATGACAACTTACGTTAGAATGAATGCGAAATGTCTATATTCTATCAAGCGATGTAAGAAATTCTATTTCTCCTCTGATTTGGCCTCAATATATGTACATATGTAATAGGTGACCAGATAAGAACGATAGGAAAAAATTTTTTTTTAAATAAAACAACAGTGTGCGATATAAAATTGATTCTGACTTTATTTTGAAGCTACGTTTCAGTTGTAATGTGAGGAATAGCAATGGCAGTGCTTCAAGCGGTCGGTCCTATTTTTGACAACTCGGTGCGATGATATGTGCGGCGTTTTTCTGGAAATTGCGTGTCGAATGTTGGCCTCAAGCTCGTTCAAAGTAGTTGGCTCATTAGCATAGACTAAGGACTTGACGTAGCAGCAGAGAAAATAATGGAGTGCTGTTGAATCGCATTATAGCGACGGACAAATGATGAACGTTCGCCGTGAAATGACCAAGTTGCCAAATTTTTCCTTGGAACTAGCTCTGATATATCGATGTTGTCGAGCTCCGACCACAGAAAGTCCCTTAACACCGCTTTATACCTGTAACCCTTGGCGGTAACAGTGTCTCCTTCCTCATTTCGAAAGAAATAAGGTCTGATGATGCCACTATGCTATAAACCGCATCAAAAAGGCAATGTTTGTGAAGGCGTTGATTTTTGGCCGAACACTTGTAGATTGCGTTCGCTCCTGTAACGGCAAGGATATAGCCGCTGAACCATAACTGGGTCTCGTCCGAAAAAATGATTTTTTGGACAAAATTCGAACTCCGGCCAATATTTCCAGCGCCCAATTAGCAAACGCGGCTTTGTTTATGGTCGCCCGGCTTTAATTCTTGCGTCAGCACAATCTTATACGAATGTAGGCCAAAATTCAACTTCAAATTAAGACTGGTTGACTCTCTGGCGATGCTCAATTCAGCTGATCGACGCCGAATCGAAATTTCTGGGTGGTCATTGATACTGACCCTACAGCGGCTATGTTTCCTCTATCTGGTTGGTGGCCTAAGATCCAAAAGAGATATTTTGACATCTGGATAGAATAGAATAGAATAGACTTTATTGAGACTTATAAAATTAACATACAATGATTAATGTTTAACAATTCAATATTCTTATTAAAGCCGACTTAGAATTGGTCAGGCTGTCACAGCACAATTCAGTGTTTTTTAATTCTAAATAGAAGATATGATGAAAAAAAACTACTACAGAGTTATATATAGAGTAAACATGTTCGCTCAATAAAACATGTCAATTGAGTGGATGACTTAAAACTAGATAAAAAACAACAAAAAAGAACCGAATAACTAAAACTAAAACTAAAATAACAGAGAGCTTATCAACCAGTAATGCCAAATCGCATTACAAAGTAAAGATAACAATATTACTGAGACGTGAGCTCTTAAAGCTATTTAGGAAGTAACATTATTTGTTGAGATTTTATTTTTATTTTTATTTTTAATATCTCATTTTTCCTTAAAAATTAAATCAACAAGTTTTATTATGTACATTAATGATTCAGACTTCTGGTGGTAATTAAAAAAGATTAAATTATAAACTAAGATTCAAAATTTGGACTTCAATGTCATAAGCACTTAAAGCATTAACATTTGAGTTTCTTCAAAGTAGACAATTTAAACTTATACTTCAGTTATAGCCACAAAAATATATACTCGTACATACATTTTTTACTCTAGAATTAATAATTTAAATTTAAAAATATGAAAGTTTTATTTTAAATGATAGTTGTGATAGTCATATTACTATTATTATTATGTACTTATATATACATATACGAAAACATTTATATATTTTTCATTTGGAGATCAAAGCATTAGCCTCTATATGTTAAGTTAAAGCTTTGGTTGTAGAAGTTTGATAAGTAGCATACATCATCTACTATTTCGAAAAGGTGAGTAGACCGTTCATTGAGGATGCTAATAGGGGACGAGTAATACCTATCCAGAACCGAGAATTCTATATTTTCATTGTATATTTCTTGTATAGAAGGATTGGGATGTGTCGTAAGGTTTAGGAAACGAGATTTAGCTAAATTCGTTAGGTAACTAAGCATGGGTGTGATTCCGGATGTTTCGTATATCGTTTTATTTTTTATCCATTTACCAGAGGGTCTTCTGTACATTGAGATACATTTCCTTAATACTGTTCGCTCGAACATCTGAAGTTGGTGGGCTACTGTTTTAGAAATTTGAAACCAAATGGCAAAACCATATGCCAAAAGTGGACGGATGAGGGTTTTGTACATTAGAAGTTTTGTTTTTGATTCAACTTCACGGGAGTTGAAAAGAACCTTTAGTTTGGCACAGGCAGCTTTACATTTTTGCAGTGTTTTCCTGACATGAATGTTCATTTTCCACCTCTCATGTAGGTGCATACCCAGATATTTAATCATAGGTTTCCTTGGGATGGTATTTCCTTCGATGGTTAGAGTAAGCTGTTTGCTTTCTCTGACAGCGAGATGGTGGCCTTTGGTGGATGCGTTTCTAAAACAAATTAATTCGCATTTGGAGGCGTTTAAACTTATGCCCCAGCTTCGATAATATGGAATAATAATTTCAAGATGGCGTTTGATTCTCTCAAGCGCATAGTGAGGTCTTTCGTGTGAGTCATAAATAATCGTATCGTCCGCAAATAAGATTGAGTTTGAAGAAAGGAACTGTGAAGGGAAATCATGTAAAAAAATGTTAAATAACAGGGGACCGAGAATGGAACCCTGTGGAACGCCTGATAGAACCGGGACGGGGGTAGAAATTTTTTCATTCAAGTGAATACTTAGGGAACGGTTATTGAGGAAGCTAAACATCATTTTGGTAAAATATTTCGGGAAGTTCAAAGAGATTAGTTTGAAAAGGAGACCATCATGCCAGACAAGATCAAATGCTTTAGTAAGGTCAATAGCACAAGCAACAGTGCAAGATTTGTTCCTGAGATTTTTTAAGACTTCATTTTGTAGTTGCATAAGTGCATGTTCGGTGGAGTGTTTTCTTTTAAAACCAAATTGTACCATCGGTATAATATTTTGTTCCGAAATGAAGTTTTCTATTTTTAAATAGAGAACCCTTTCAAGTATTTTTCCAAGGTTGGACAGTAGTGAAATTGGCCTGAAATTGTTTATGTCATTTGAATTTCCCTTCTTTTTAATTGGGATCAGCTTAGCATTTTTCCAATTAAGAGGAAAGTAACCATTATTTATACAATTATTAACAATTGGAGTTAAAAAATGAGGAATAGTTGGAAGGCATTTCTTGATTATAAAGTTTGAGATATTATCTGGTCCAGAAGATTTTTTGCTGTTGAGGTTATGAATTATGGATTTAATAAGGTCAGTTGTGGCAAATTCTTCCACAGTCGAAGAATATGAAGTATGGTTAAGAGAAAATTCAGTTAAAGGGTTTAAGGAGTTCCAAGCTAAAAAAGACCTTGTGCGGGTTAAAGCTTCTAGAGTTAGTTCGGGATCGGTATCGGGAATATGGTGTGAATATAAATTAGAGAAGAAATCTTGAAAGGCGTTGATTTTTTCTTGAATTGAGTGAAAAGCATTGTTATTAAATAAAATGGGGACAGAAGATTGATTGGTAGTACGTTTACGACCAGTGATTCTATCAACTTCCTTAAAGACAGCAGAGGATGGTCTTAATTGATTAAGTTTGTTTCGAAATTGTTTGTTTAAGTGAATTCTAGCCTGATCTTTAATTAGTTTGCTTAAACAGCTGATGCGAGAAGAGAGGGAAATATATTCTTGATTAATTCTATTACCTTCCCTATGAAAGATTCTTTTAAGCTGGATTTTCCAGACTTTTCTAAGTTTAAGTAATTCAATAATTTCATGGCTGAGGTTTTGCCTTGAGGAACATAAATTAGTTTTTTTTGAATGACAATCAATACAGTCTTGGATGTGGTCAGTGAAAAGTGTTACAAATCGGTCAATTTCGGAGTTGGAGAGATTTCTCTCTAATGGGTCTGTAAGTAAAGGGGAGATGTTGGATAGCTCTAAGCCAAGAAAAACTGAGAAATGGTCGGAAAAAGGGTCCAAAGTTATACAACTATAGCTAGGTGAAGTGAATTGAGGGTCAAGAAGGTTTGAAGACACTAAATAGAAATCTATTGTTGACAAAGAACTTGGTCTTGTCGGGCTATTTGGAGAAATTATGTGCAAATCAAGAAAGGCAGTGTTTTGGTACCATGTGTATAGGTGGTAACCATTCAGATTTAACATGGAGTCACCCCAAAAGTTGTGACGAGCATTAAAGTCACCCCCGATTATATAAAAATCAAAACTGGACAGAAGGACCATTAAATCTTGCATTGCTTGAATTAATCTTAAACCCGTGTTACAAGGTATGTAGAGGGAAACCAAGGCTAAGGTTTTATTGTTATTGAGATGACCAGTTAATGTTATAGAGACAATGGTTGCAGAAATAATATTGTTTTGAAAAGGAATAATATTGTAATCTAAAGTATCTGGAATCAAAACGTCGGTGCCTCTACCAGAATCGTTTCGTAAAAGTAGGTAATTATCAAATGTACGGCTCATATTGTGTTTTAGAAGTGTTTCTTGAACTAAAACAGCAGTTGGGGTGATATGCTTTAGAAACATATTCAGCTCAAGGCACTTATCCATGGAGACTAGAGAGTTTATATTAGCAGTGATCATTTTAAAAATCATGGCGTCAATGAAGCAATAAAACCCAGGTAGGCACCGGGCTTTTCAGAGTCATTTAGTTTTTTAAACGATGGCCAAAAATCTCTAACCCGAGCTATGAGGACGTTCAAGGGTATTCCAAATAATCTTAGCGATTCATTTATAAAATCTCCAAAAATGGAGTTTGGATTAGGTTCCTCATTACAGGTCGCTAGCGGATTTCCTTTAAGGATATCAGCATAGGAGTATGAACTCGAAACTTGTGTCGGATTCACAACTGTATTTTTGGACTGAAAGACATATTTTCCGGGTTTTGGACCCTTGTCCTCTTTCCTCCGTAAGTATTCTATCCGTTTGGGACAGCCACTGAAATTTGCCGGGTGCCCGGAAGAACCGCAGTTAATGCAAGATAAGCTTATTTTATCCTTGATGTTATTGAGAGGACACGCCCCCAAATCGTGCGAATCTTTACACTTTACGCATCTAATAGGGAAAGCGCAGTAGGCACTAACGTGCCCAAAGCGTTGGCATCTATAGCACTGGACAATATTGTTTTTCCTCAGCGACTCCCATTTTATTTTATGATGCAGTAAGAAGCGGATGTTTTTTATTTTAGATAGGCTTCCCCTATCATCAACGACACAATGAAAAATACCAAGCTCTACGTTGTTTTCTTTTGACCATTTTGTAGAAAATGGTTTAACTTGTACCCTCAATGAAGGATCTACTTTGGCAATATCATTTGCTATCATTTCAGAGGTAAAACCATCTGGAATACCCCTCAGTAATATTGAAAACTTTTTTAGCTGCTTTGGACCAAATGAAAAAGCTTGAATCTTCATTTCACAAAAAACTTTCAGTAAATAAGAATGTAGATTAATGTCTTTGACAAAAATTTTTAGTCTACCTAACCCTTTACTTTCAAATTTAACATCTAAATTACCACTAAAATTATTTTCTAAAAATAACAATATAGTTTTTGAGCTCACGTCTTTGGCATAAATGGGAGGGCACCATTCGTTGATTTCCCGAACATTTTGTCTGCTTTTTCCTATCTGAGGTGAAGTAGAAGGTTCATCTAACTCGGCCGAATCCAGAATCGAAAAGGGGTTGTTAGCAAGTCTAGAATTTGTCCTCTCAAGAGACGGGGACGATGAATGTTTGGCTTCTTTAATTTTATTTCGATGTTTTTTTATATTCTCGAAAGCTGATAAGTCGTCTTTTAGCAATCTCTTTAAATCGGCCAGATTTGCATCGTCCGTCTGATTTAAGGGTAAAATGTTATTTTCAAGTTTCCCAGTTTGATTTGGCATCACTGAAGCACCAGCAACTTTGTTTGCTTTTTTTTCGTTCACTACTGTTTTTGAACCGGCACTAATAACAGTACGATCTGTAACTGTACAATCGGATGTTTCCATGGTTGTATCCAAACTTTTAGGCGTCGTGTAATCACCAATTGTTTGTAATATAGCTAATTTGTCCTCATTCGACAATAGCTTAGAAGGGAGATTAAAAGTCTTTTTCTTTTTAATTGTATCGTCCGGGGGACGATGTCCCTGTAACGATCTTTTATCCATTTTTCTTTTTTCACTCTTCACTTTTAGTTTTACTTATATTTCACAACACACAAGATCAGAAAAAACACGACCATTCACTTTGGCAGCCAATGGCAGAATCGCCTTTTGACATCTGGATGTCATTGTTAACTTTGACATCTGCTGAAACATAACAGTTGGAAAAACTATCATTGCTATCTGATCACTCTTTATAAGGCATTTATCCGCTCAAAATTGGAGTACAATTGGAGTTCAGGTGCCCCAGAGAGCTCTTTGCACTTGTTTCATTTCATTTAATAAATATTTGGGATGTACAATAAGATAAATATATTTTTTAGTACTTAAATACAAATTGAGCAGAAAGTTGAACTAATTTAACATTTATAACTTAAAAACTTAAACTACGATGCAAGATAGATTGCTTAAATTACTTAAGAGGTAGAGATGAGGGAACAAAAAAGGGATTAAGGATGGGTAGTTAAAGAAGAGAAATGCGAGAGGACTGCACTTTTGAAGATTGCACGGTTAGAAATGAGTTTGATTCGTGGTGGTAATGAATTCCATAGTTTGACAGCATGAATGAAAAATAAACGGCTTGAGTTTAAATATTGGTGACGGAAAGGAACAATACTTAAATTTCTTACAGATCCATTTAAAGATAAGTTTGTTAAATAAGTAGGACGGACATTTATTACTAATGATTTTATGTAGAAATATACAATTTCTTGTATTGATGTGTTGCTGTAGTGTGCAGCCAAATAGCTTTTTTTAATGTTCAGAAATATGGTCATATCTACGGAGGCCATATACGTAGCGCACCGCATCGTTGAACGCTACTTGTAACCTATGCTGGGACATTGAGTCAAGGGCGCTATAGACAACGTCGGCGTACGTTATGATTGGGGCTATTAATGCTAGTACCAACTTGCGTCTAGTTTCCACAGGAGTAAAGTACGCCGAAAGCCATAATTTGCGTAAACATCCGTAAATCCGACCAATGACTATTTGAGTATGACTGTAGCCTGATAGAGAACGATCAATAACAATGCCAAGACTTGTGCAATGCTCAACAGCAGTCATTTTATTATTGCTCAAACATATATCTGGTAGGATATTCAAGTTAAATTTTCTTATAGATATTGGTATTATTTGAGATTTTAGAGGGTTCAGAAGCAGCCTATTTACGACGGACCAAGCATATATTTGAGAAAGATCTTCATTAACAAGAAGAGCCAGCTCAGAGAGCTCATTAAAGGGTTTCCCTAGATGAAGTTGAACATCGTCAGCATAAAGATGCACAGATGTTTGCGTGCAGACTGATGGGAGATCGTTGATGAACATGCAGAATAATAATGGTCCAAGAATTGACCTTTGAGGAACTCCTTGAACTAAAGCTTTTAGAGAAGAGGATTTGCCGCCAGAGGTAACTCTCTGAAATCTCTCTGAAATAAATAACTACCAATAAGCCTGACAGCCCTATCACTGAAACCAAACAAGTTTTTTAGCTTCCCCTTTAGGATGTTGTGGTCTACCCTATCGAAAGCTTTCGAAAAGTCAAGCAGACAAAGAAGACTTACATAGCCATTGTCATAATCCTGCCTTATTTGGTCAAGTAGGTTTATCATAGCTGTAGAGCAACTGTGATTTACTCTAAACCCTGATTGTTTCGGATACAACAAATTGTTAGTAGCTACATGGTTCAGAATTTGCTTCTCTAAGACTTTTTCAAAAATTTTTGATAGACAAGGTAGTATGCTAATTGGTCGGTAGTCAGAAGGGGGATTTGCTTTTGTTTTTTTGGCGATTGGAAGTACCCTTGCAATTTTCCAAGACATGGGAAAATTTGATGTGGTAATGCAAAAGTTAATAACATGAGTGAGATGACCGACAATATGAGGTAATATAAGTTTAATAAACCGTATTGATAGACCATCCTCTCCAATAGCGTCAGACTTAACGGCCATGGTGCATTTAAAGACTTCATCTTCGCTCACCACTTCAAAATCTTCTATTCTTTGCACGGAACTTTCCAACTGCGCCGATGTGTTATAAGAATCAAGATCATTATCATGGAGTTGATCGCCTACGAAAAAGTTGTTAAGAAGATCTGGGTCGAGAGCACTCTGAGGGTTAAGTACTTTAGAGACGCCAATTTTTTGTCTTTTGTCCAAAGTGTTTTGGCGGGTAAAGAGGCATTAAGCTTTGATGCAAAGTAGTTCTTTTTAGATGCACGTATAACCAGAGTTGCATGATTTCGGGCTTGTTTAAATGCTTCCCAATTGACATTCGTTGATCTACGCTTCCATCTACTGTGCAATTTATTTCGAATCTTGATAATATTAAAAACATCGGGGGTGAACCATGGACAGTTTTGGTTTTGTACGCTTAGTGTTTTTGTCGGTACATGTTGATAAAACAGTTGGGTTAGGATCGATTGAAAGGAATCAACTTTGTCATTGGGATCAGATTTCAGTCTGCACTGCGTCCAAGAAGCCGATGTTGTTGCTAGTAGAAGAGCATTAATATCAATCGAATTGAAGTCTTTATAAGAGAAAGAATCAGTAGTAGAACATTTAGATACTCGTAAATTCATATTGTATGTCAGGAACATTAGGTCATGATCAGAGATATCAAAAGATATCTGGTCAGAAAGTAGGACAAGCTTAGGATCAGAAACTATAAAAAGGTCAAGAAGACTGGGTGAAAAATCTGGAACAAAGCGTGTTGGGTAGGTTGTATTAACTATACTCAGACCAACAGAGGACACTGAGTCTTTCAGCTGAAATGCGCGTGAGTCATTTCTTAACAAATCAGCATTGAAATCTCCACACACAATTATATGCTCATAAAATGCACAACATTCCGCAAGAGTAAGAAAGAAAGACGCCAAAGAACATCTTCGGTTTTTACTATACACACATGAGATGAGACACTTAGTACTACAGCCACTTATTTCAACAGCAATAAACTCAACACCAGGTCCACTAGATTTAAAAATGCTTTGCGACTTATTAGTTGACTTACAGTAAATTGCCACACCTCCACCTGTGGTATCAGTGATTCTATCATTCCTATGCAGTTAGAAATTTACAATACCAAAAACTTGTAGTAAAGAATTTCATATATTAGTCGCAGCGGCAGCAGCAAGAAGATCATCTGGGCTTTCAATGAGAAAGCTTTTTCCACTCGCCGTCTTCCTAACATAAACATCTCCATACCTTGTGTGCACAGCAAACAGTTGTTTAAGAGAAAGCGTGTTTTCTTTGTTAAGCTCTCATTGAGATAACAGCTGTTGCTCGATTCAATGCCCAGATCGTGCAGACGAAGCTCGATGGCATTTTGCTTCCGGTAGTTTGCAGCTGACTTCAATACAGTATTTATCTCGAGAGAGTTGTTGAATTTTACAACAATTGGTGGTGGTGATGTTCCATTATTACTGCTTCTGGTACGAAAAATGTTCATTAATAGAGGCGGCTTGCAATTAATAGTGTGACAAAGTCGATTGAATAAAGTTCTGAGGTTCTTCTCAGGCTGAATCGGTATACCGAAGAGCACAGCGTCGCATGAGATCCCCTTCTTTTCAAGCAGGTTGCATTGCTTTTGGATAGCTGCAATTTCCTCATGATGGTGCTGAGAGGTTGCATTTGAGTTTTTTTCAAGTCGATTAATGCGATCAACTATGTTTGCGATGGTTTTGTTGACCTCATCGAGTTTTCGACTCCAGTTACCAGTTATTTCCTCAATCTTAAGAAGTAATTCACTCTGAATCTTAGAAATTTCTTCCGAGAAACTCTGCCGTAGTGAGTGAAATTGCTTAGAGAGTTGTTCTTCTAAGATCTTTGCAGTGACCGGTAAGTTATCTCTGCTCGGCTGTTTTTGAGTAGGAGATGATTGAGCTCTTGTTCGGGGATTCGGTGCAGACATGTTTGCTGGTTTGATAGCCCGTGAAAAATTCGAAACAAGCGGTAAAGATTTAACGGCGACAAATAAATTTATTTAATTTCACTTTATTTATTTAAAAGAAAGCGCAGGTTAAAAATATTTTTTAGAAATATTCAGACAGATACTAGTCTTTAGGATTTTGCACGTTAAATTGTTTGTTTAGCAGATTGTCACTTAGATTTTTGCTCACTTTTGCCGAACGAATTGGAAACATGTCTATTCAGTCAAAGATGACATTTGATCCCTGTTAGATAGGATTGAAAACCGTGCGACAAAATTCATATATGACACCAATATTGCACAGTCAATTTACATTCTAATTACAGAGAAATAGCGTTTTGAATGCGTTATTCTCTGCTGGATTTCTAATGGCAAAATTAGTTGATGTTGTGCTTTATTGCTAACAGCATGTATTTAGATTTGGTATCACTCCCATCTAAACCTTTGTTTTTGGTTTCTTTTATTTCGTAAATTGTGGACTGAATAGGCCTAAAATTGCACAATCGTGTACACAATACGTCCGACAAGATCTTGCACGCTTTTGTAATTGTTACTGAAGCTCCAACAGTTGACTCAACTTGGAGGGTCTTCTCTTTGTGGGTCGGGCAATTGATGCTGAGCCTCCATTTATTAGACTTAGTCTCTTCCGGCTGAATCTTGCATACGTTAATGTATGCTCTATACCAGGCCATGTAGCAATGTAGTATTTTTTTTTTTTATAATATACGCGCGCCTCAAGGGGTTTTATGATACCCTTTTACTGTTGCCAGCGCGCGGGCGAAAAGATAGAAGGAGGAGAAAGGACAGCATTATTGTGATGTAGTGGTTTGAAACTCAAACGGTGCGAGTCCGAATAGGACGGAGAGTTTTTTTTCACTCGGAATGATTAGGGTTGTAAATTTTAACGGTTGTTTTGTGCTTGAAACTCTACAACAGGCAAATCTACATGCCAGTGTTGTGCCTTTACACGCAGATTTTTCTGACTGAGTTCCAATTACACAAATGAAAAACTTGTCATGAGTAAGATTCAAATCTTGACCCTCAGAGTGAGAAGCGTTGGCTAGTACCACTACACCGCGGCCACCCCCTTAGTATGTAGCTCGGCAGGTAGCCCGTTTGCCTTGGCAGCTTGAATGTTGGCCGGTCTCGTTTTTCTAAACATCTGTTAATTGAACTTTTTACCAAACGAGTAAAATCCAGCACATAGATTAGATTAGGTTGTTATGAGAGGTGGTATACTGAGTCCCAGATCAATGCGGCTACAGATGGGCCTACCGTTGTGTACTCCATTTGTCAGAAAGGCGACTAAGTCCTTAGGCGAGTTGGCAGCAGGTAGAATTGACCTAGTTAACAACAACGTGTTTCAATTATGCCATTGCAGTCACATAGTATGTGCTCAGCTGTTTCCACCAGAGAGATGCATTGAGTATGATCGAGCATGATCGATCACCTTTGCTAAAAATTGAATCAAATCAACTCAGTGCTCAGTAGCAGAAAGTTTCAATCGAATTGCATACGCGAAATGAAAATTTTATGGTCGAACACGCAAGAGCCAGTTTTGTATGTTCGCAATTGAGCAGCTCACACGATTGCTTTGTTAACGAACTAATGCTGATCATGTGCGATGATCTACGAATGATTGTTCCTAATGATACTATCGGCCCGAACAAAGCATGAATATTTTGATTTCGGGAGCATGACTGTATGATCGAACTTGATCGAAACAAAGAATCTCGAGGCAGCTCTAGTGAAGTCAAGTAAAATATGTATGTACACAATGTTTTTATGGGTGCATCTACGCAAGTTTGTATCCCATACAAAACTACGCCCTTTGCGTTTGCCAGACACAATCGTTATTTGCAATTTTTTTTTTTGACACACTTTTAGTATTTCCTTCATTTTTTTTATGTTTATAATTAAAACAACCCAACAGCCGTAGACCGAAGAGCAGTGCCCTGTGAAAAAACCTGTCTGTGATCAGTTGAATCTGACTCCTACTTAATTGCAGTAGTTGTTTGGTTTTTTTTCTGCAACTGTTTGTCATAAAGTTGTTGGCTTGTCTTTTTCCTTCGGTTTCCCTCCAGAAATTGAGCTTCTTTCCTCTAGCCAGGTTTTAGAGTATGTGACAGTATGTCTTTTATGGTGTAAATTGATAACCCACAGAATAGTTCTTGACATCATGAGGTGAGATGCGGATCCTTTTCTGGGCAATGTGTCTGCTTTTTCATTATATTCATCATATCCCATCAGATGGACCTTGTTTGTGGTGGCCAGCAGTTGTACGAGTTGAAGGCAATCCCAGACTAGTTTTGATTTTGTTTCAAAGGCGTTAATTGAAAGTAGGGCTGCTCTGCTGTCGGAGAGAATGTAAATGTTTTTGTTTCTTATATATATCTGTTTAGATTCTCTTGAATCCAAAGCTCATTTGCTTGGATTTTAGTGAAATACGGAGCTCTTGGTATGCTTGTACACTCCGGCTCCAACTCCTTCATTTGTTTGTGATATGTCTGTGTACTGTACATGAGAGTCATTGGCAAATGTTGGTTTTTTCTGTTCCCACTTAAGATGTTCTGGAAATGTAACCTTGTAGTAGTGCCGAAGGTTATATCGTGGTAGACATTTGTCTATTAAGTTTATTCCATATAGTTGGTTTTTTTTCTGAATTTATGAAGGATTGCAGTGTGAACTAGTTTGGAATTTGATTCATCTTCTGTGAGTAGCATGTATACATTTACCTTGGTGGGATGTTTAGGATGGTGCGCTTTTCATTGCACTAGTTGCACAGACACAGTCTAGTCTCTGTATTTTGTTGAGCCTGTGTAAGCCTGTGTTGACCTCTGTGTTATTTCGTGCCACTAAACGCCTGCTGCATGCGTGATAATAGGTCTCGTTATTGCCGTGTGCATCTACAGTCATTTTGGGATTAGATCCTTAATTTTTTCCGAGTAGACTTTTTGCTGGTCCATAGTGAGGTGCTGGCCTTGTCGATAGTCTTAGAGAGGTGAGTGATCCACGTAAGTATTTCATACAGGGTGATTCCTAGATATTTGACTTCCGTTGAGAACTCTATTGTTTCACCGAAGAGTGTGGTATTTCTGAAGCTTTGTTCAGACCCACAATTGTGCCATTGTCAGGTGTTAAGGACATTTGCAGACACATTTGCTATTGTCAGATGTGCTATGTTTATGACGTCTGACAATTTTTTCATTTGAATTGAATTTTTTATATTTGAAAGAGTAAAAGGAAGGAAGTATTGCAAGAAACGCAAGTTTCTCTTTGTTTTTTACGCTGTCTTTTTTTGTTACGATGAGTGCAATAAACTGTGTATATGTCGATGTCGAAATTCCATGAATGCAGTTTGGGAATTGCCACAGTTCGCTGAATTTGCTAGCAGCAGGACTCGGGTGTTCTCGTCGTCTGGAATTAAACACAATTTTCTGTGCATTTGTATGTACATTGAATAAGGTTATGAAATTACTTTGCACTTTGTAGATCGCATCTGCGGAACAGATATTGCATAGACCAAAAATGTTCGCCGGTAGCTAGGTATCGTAGCGTCAACAAAAGCCGCTTAGCCGCTGAAATGATCGCGCGCATATTCGTTTCATGCTTTTGGATGTGTGGAGTCACCAAAGCTAGAAGATAATCGAATTGTTTAGAATTTCTACGCAAAAAAAAAAACACTTCATTTAGTGGCAAATGAAAAAGCAATTTTTAATTTGGCTGAAAATGCCTAGCAACGAATCTGTAAACAAACATCTGCCAACCGTGTGAACTGACAATTTTCAACCTAACAACGTTGCCAGGCAAAGTATTATCAGGCAAACGATCTGACAATGAAACTGCCAGAGTTTGGGATAAAATATGGCAACCGTGTGAACTGGCAATTTAGCTTTGTAAGGCAGCTCTCTATTGTCAGCTCATTTGTAGGTCATTGTCAGAACATTTGTAGAATTGACAATATAGTATTCAGATCTGGCAATAGTCTGAACATAGCTTGAATCTTCTTCGCCTTCTTCTCTTAGTAATTCCAACTATGGTGGTTTTATTGGGATTGACTTTGAAGCCAACCGTAGTGAACCATTCCAGCCCTCTGGAAGCGATCTGAAATTGTGACTTCAAACTTACCCCTGATTAAAAGTGCTCTAAAATTGACTCAACACATAAGTTGCAATAGCTTTGACAACTGTTTGGCATCGATAACTTTGATGTTCAGAACTTGATGCTAATTGTCTAAGCCTTGTCGAGAGTAAGATGTGCATGTATTCTCACAGTATGTCTTCTTTATGTCCTTTTAGAATATTCGGACATCTGTTACATCGTTTCGTTCGCCTCCATTGCTGTTGGTAGTGAAGTCCTTAAATCCTTTGAGATAATTAATTGTTGTGTGCCACAAATTGCTATCCCTTCCTATCATAAATTTTTCGATTGTATAGCACATCACAATGTTTTTTTTTTGTTTTTAATATTTTAATTAATTTCAGTCATATGTTTATGGGCTTAAGCGCCTGCGGACAGTATCTGCTTAGCTATAAGGTATGCTGCAACGAAAATTCGAATGCGAATGCTTATTACTTTAATATTGGATATAAGTACACGTAAGTATACTCGTTCAATTCACCCTAGATAACATTATATTAAATACATTCTCCGTTCAGATTATATTTTTGGATCTATCGACCCCACCAACCCCTGCGTAGATTCTTTAAAAGTTGTCTCTTTGACGATCATGGCGTTGATAATCTTAAGAGTGTTACCATGACACAATGGGTAAACAATCCCAGAGTACTGATTGTGCATGGAGCTGCAGAGAATGAAAATGAAGATTCCTACCTAACATACGTAAAAGTTCCTAAACTCGGTTGTTTGGATTGCAAAAAGTTGCGTGAATTTGATGAAGATGGATGTAAGTACATGTTTTTTTGCCAATGTGCCTATTATAGCAAATTTAAGAAATCATTTTCGATTTTTTAGTTTCCCGTTGCGATGCCTTATGTATCAAGTGCAATCTAACAATACACACAAAATACTCAACGACAGAATCCGATCCAAAATTCAATCCACATATCAACCTGATATGCCCTGACAGAGTTATTATCATTGCAAATGGATTTATTCATATGCTGCATGTGGATTTGGAGCAACATACAGTCCAGTCTCCAAATCATCAACATCATCAACATGTGATAATCCAACCGCCAACGGCAGCTTCAACGACTGTGCGTTGCACTCCACCGCATGAGGTTCATCTGCCAGCGACAGTGGAACGAAGGCAGCCAACAAGTAGCGGTCCTAGACCAGCTCCAGTTGTTACAGAGGAGACTCTTGGTTGTGATAATAAAAATAATATAGTTGCGCGTATAATTGCTGATTTCTCAGACATCGAAAACGAAGCTCAGTCGGGCAGTGGAGAGAAATCATCCCACAGAAGTTCAGAGTCCGGAAAGGTGAAGAACTTTGATGAGTTGATATTCACTTGTGGTCTAAGTTCGGGAGCTGGTTCTTCGAACTCCACTAATCAAACATCGAATGTCGTAGCTGGCAATAGTCAGTCGAAAGTAAGCCTATTAAACCATCAGGGTAAACGAAATCATCGAATTGTCACCAAGTCCTATCGAAATGGTGTAACCACAGTCGATCTGCAAGGTGCAAGCACAAGCGTAAATGACAAATCCAATGCATATGAGTTTTCCGAAGACAACGAGAAATGCGAAAAGATTGGGACATTTCGCAAACGTCGTCTGGCCGACAAGAAATACGAGTTCTCCGAAGATAACTCAGAGAATATAATTCCGTTTACGAAAATTCGCATGACCACACAGCAACAAATGCTTCCCACGACGAATCGTCTTCATCGCGCAACTAGTCACTTTCATTCGCCATGCGTTTCACCTCCATCTTCTTCATCATCTCATTCGTACGAAAACATCAATCCCACAGTTCATCATTATCATGGATTTCGATCGGCTTGTGGTTCACCTGTTGGCAATGCCATGATGCGATCACCCGGACACCTGTTCCAGCAACAAAAATCGCCACCATCAAATTCCACACAACAAGTGATAAATTTTAAGCCTCTGACAACGCTCTCTCCACTGCAAGTATCCATGGCCAAGAGGAACCACTATGAAATTGGGAATATGTCACCAACGACAGTGCCGTTTCTGTCGCCTCGTCGAGAGGAGCCAAAGGTGTTTGAAGTGCCACTGCAAGGTGGCTTTGGACATGAAAAACCAATTTGTACAAAGAAGTTCAAACGACGATATGTAGAAGAAGATGATGCAGCCTCCGTTATAACAAGTGAAGAGGGTAAGTAAAGAAGAAAATCTCAATCTTTTGGCAAAATTTTGTAAAAATCTTAATCTATTATAGATGATTGCATCTCACCCGGCTACCACACGTCATTACCGATGGAAGTGCACGGATCGTGCTACTCAGACATGCAAATGATCTCACAAATGTCTTATCAGAAGCTTCGGTGCGCATCAGTTGTGATAACTCAGCACTCGTTCGACCTAGAAACGTTCACTTACTATGTGATTAGTAACTTGTGTCAGAAGAACAATAAGACTTACGACGTTTTCTACGATTGGGCATGTGAGCTCATAAATGTAAGTTACCTTGAACTTAGAGATTTCCCAGCATCCATTCAATTGTGATTCTTCCAATAGGTGTGCCCTCGAAGTAATTTGATTTGCTGTGTTCTCATGGCTCACTTCACGGCTCGTGACCAACTTCCTGCTACCAGTAAGAACTGCCTCAACTGCTCACGCAACATAGACTGCGTATTCCATCGCAAGCAATTCGAATGTCGAATTCTATTCACATGGAACATGGAACTAGGTGACTGGGATGTTGTTGACTATGGCGAACTGAATGAATTCAACAGAATTCCCCAACTGTATGAAACGAAATCGTCAAAAATGTTTGGGGGTGGCTTATCACAGACAGCTAAATCACTGGCTCAAGACTTAGCTGCCAGCTTAGACAAATTACAGGACTTTTCGTCAAACCTACGTGTGTGGGATTCGAATGTCAGTAAAACAAAAACGTGTCTCACCGATTTGGATAATGTCATTGAGTTCTATCTCAAGCGACCCAAATTCAGTGAGTAAAAAGCCACGACCCGTGACAAGAGACAACCATGCATCAGCTGCTGCAGTCCAACTGATGAGGAAAAGACTTGAATAGATTTTTTTTTTCAAATTGTTTATTTTTATTTTTAGTTTTTTTTTTTTTAGATTTTTGTCAATGAAATGTGATTTGATTCGTAATTCTAAGTTTTATTCTAACTATCATCTGTCAGCGCGTTTTTGAAAAAGTTATCTCTCACAGTAGACTCTTTTGACTAATTAGATATTTTTTAGGTTAAATTTAGACTTGTTTCGAAGCACGGATACGTAAGTTTTAGAAGAACACAATATTGTTATGTTCAATTAAGGTTAGTTAAGGATATAAATATGCGAATTTTCAATATTGCAGACAGTGAGTGAGATGTTGTATTCGCTGATACTGAAAGTTTATTTCAGTGAACAAAATAAATTAATGATATTAAAATGAGACTTCAGGATTTGTGTGCGCATTTATTCTTTAATTCGAAAGCAGTTGAACAATGTAGATGATCAGCCCCTAAGCTGTGTATGGTTTAAGTTCTGTGTTATGAGTTGTAAGCCAGGGCTACCCATGGTCCTTTGTTAACGAGGTTTCGGTCGTGTTCCAACAGATCTAAGCCATATGTACGATGACGTGGTCCATGACGTTTTAATGTCGTGCGAGATTTTCTTTTGAAACAGTATATCAACGAGTCCGGAAGAACTCTGCCTTTCTTCGATGATAGCATTATCATAAGCAACGACATGACAATTCTTCAAGCATCTCTTAATAATTGGAGAGATTACGAATTAGCCGTATTATGTAAGACCAAATATCTGCATTTTCGTGTTTTTGAAGAAGCAACTGACATCTGTTTGAATGGACACATGGTGTCAATTTGCAAATTAAATACTTGGGCTCTGCCACTAACCGTAATGGAAATTATGAAGCTAATGTTGAACATAATGTGTAGGCTGACTCAAAACAAGTAATGTACTGCCAAAGAGTTAGCGCAATGTAAAGCAACTCCAAATTTAACGCTGATTTTTGTTTTTTGCAACGCCACTCAAGAGCTGGAATGGTATTCGTGTCGTCGGTATGCAAGTGAATAAATGTCGGTAAAATGTTGCCATTATTGAAAACGCACCCGATCCGCACTCCCATATAAACTTTGACATTTCAGTTCCGCTGTAAAATCGTCGCGGATTACTCAAATGCTCGCGGCATTTACTAGTTTGTTTACGGATAATGAGCAGTAAAAAGTAAATCTAAAAAAAACAACAGAAAACCGATTTCGATTTATAAACTTTTTCTAGAAAACAAACAACAAACCGCCCGCAATTTAAGGCGATGGTGGACTTAATGCAGAAAGTGCCTAATATTGCCAAAGGCTTTACAAAGAAAGCACCTGTCCTTTTGTTTTGGGAAAAAATAAAAACTGATTTGAATTCCTTGGGACTTCTGTTTAAAGAACTTTCAGAATGGAAAAAGGTTAATTCAAATCAAACCATCAAATGTTGCTAACCTCAATAGCTTTTCAGGTTTGGTCGGACTACAAATTGGCCTTGAGAAAGAAGCTGGCACACAACAACCAGGAGAAAAGAGCAACAGGTGGAGCACCACATCAAGAAATCTTCTTTACGCCTCTGGAAGAAGAAGTAATTGAGCTTATTTGTTTAAAGGGCTGTGTGCAAGGGGTACTTAAAGCAACTAATTTTGGTGTCCCAATGAAACGAAAGCTTAAGAGCTCTTTTAGTGAAAATGTACCCTCCACCTGCAATACATCCGTGGTACCTGAAGTCAATGTAGCAAATTTGGACGATTTGTTCAAAGATATAAATGAAGATGAAACAGAAAATGATGTGAATATGTGCAATATAGTGACACCTGGGAAAGCAGAAAACTGATATTTACTGCGGTCATTGAAGAAGATCTCTTTGTCTGTTTGTACTTTTATTGTAACCACCAAACGTGCCGAGTATTCGTTGAGTAAAGAAAGAGTCAGATCTCAGTTAGCGGTTGTGCGTGGTGATAATTATTCAAACACTTAGAATCTTCACTATCGCGTAGCCACAAGCAGTGCCGTAACTGTGTGGATTCACTGTTGTTGACCTTGCCAAAAAACAAAAATATAAACGTTGGTATCTGCTCATAGAATGATTGGACCTGGAATAAGCCACGGGCAACCGAACAACTAGCGGAGTTCGTATTGTGCTTTTAATCGCGTATCACGAGTGAAATTAACGTTTATTTGGATGCGTACTTGCTATTCAATTAGACAGTAAAGTGATCAGGTAATAGTTCCCATACTTTCATAATGTAAGCAAACGCCTCATAACATCCGGAAATGTAAGTGTCTTTTTGCGATTATTTACAGGCATAACGGAGGTAAGTGAGACCACTGAAGCTCTTTGTTGAAAGCTGCAATCGGAATAGACTATTAGAACCTACGTCGATCGCGTTTCCATTAAAATTTCTGAAAATTCCATTCCTCCTACAGAAAACAGTACATATTGGGAATGTTGTCAACGACTATTTCTTATTGATAAATCTCTGGTTTGACAAAACATGTAGGGAGGTCGAGGCAGTGAAGCTGCACTTTAAGACACAAAATTCCGCTCGCCGAACCAAAAGAAGAGAGGCAGATATTTCGAAGCTCAAGTCAATTTAGTTGTTGGCAGGGTTGTGGATTATTTACATAAGCCGGCGACTTTAAATAACGCCATAGAAAGATACATATATTGCGCGATCAAATCGGATGATCTGGCGGACTAGTGCAAATGGCGAAAACAGGGAAACGCTTGCTTTAAAATGTCGGTTGTGGTTTGTGCAGTATAAGCCGCCGTCGCTTCGCCATACATGAACCACATATTGTTCAAACTCACTTCATTCATTTTGGGAATGAAAATTTTGTTGATTATCTGTAGAGCTCTTTAAAGCGGCAGGCGATGCGGCAGCAGGAGCATATACCAATTCATCCCTAAAATATGGTCGGCCGAAAGTATGCCCGATGAATGGAACCTCAGCATTGTTTTTCCGATTCTCAAAAACTGTGAACTTTGCCAGCTACAGAGGTATCAGTCTTCTTAACATCACATACAAGATCTTATCTGCTGTTTTGTGTGAACGCCTGAAGCCTTTCGTCAACAACCTCATATCAGTATGGCTTCAGGCCAGGAAACTCCACCCATCGACCAAATATTCACACTACGGCAGATCTTGGAGAAAACTCATTGGCTTCAGATCGATACACATCACCAATTTATCGATTTTAAGGCCGCGTATGACACCATCTATAGAGACGAACTATAGAGTAGTGTTGGCATATAAGGCATATATAAGGCCTTAATAATCTCAGTCGCAGAGGCATGGACATTATCAAAATGGATAAGGATGCTCCTAACTGCTTCGAGAGGAAAATTCTTCGCATGATTTTCGGTCCCGTCTGCATTGACAATGAGTGGAGGAGGAAATACAAAGACGAACTCTATGGACTCTATAGCGACATCGACCTAGCCATAAGAGTAAAGATCCAACGACTGAGATGGCTGGGGTCATGTAAATGAACACCAACGCTCCGGTCCGAAAAGTTCTCGAATCCGCCACTGAGGGGCAGCGCAATAGAGAAAGACCCCGAGACTCAAGTGGAAGGAGATTTTAGCCAATTTAGCGTGCGAAACTGAAGGCAGCTAGTAGGAGATTGAGCTAGCTGGAAACTCTTGTTGATTGAAGCCCAGGTCCACCCCAGACTGTAGCACCACCTAAAGTAAGTAAGTATCTGAAGAGCTCACCATTCATAGTCTCATTTTGCCTGTGCCGTTCTCAATGACTCCTTCAGCATTGACTGTACCATGCAATGACTTCGAGTGGATGTAATGTCTCGCGGATTTTCGGTGATCTAGAACCGCAAGTTTTGTTTGTTCACGTATCGTAATAGGCCTTGACGCGATTCACGGTCAACATCCATCAGCTGATGGACTGGCTGCACTTTGTAAGGATACATCTTCAAGTCTTAAACCAAAATGCCGCAGAGAGACATGCGTGGAATGCCCAGTTGCGTGGCACGTCGTTTTGCCGATAGAGACGGAACTTCAAGAGATTCTGGGCCCTCCATGGCTTGTTCGGTCCCTTACTGTTTTAGTTTCCAAGAATCGTGCGACTAAATGCCGCATTGAATAATCAGTGGAAGCTGGGCGGCCAGAAAAATGGGCACAAAATGTTCATCAAAACATTATGACGATATATTCATCGTTCCATTGCTTATCCACATACATTCTGATTCTGCTTGCTTCACAAATGTCAATACTAAATCGACATTCGGCGCCATTTGGAAAATCGATGGTATTCGCCGATAGGGTCATACCTTATGCCCCTCTTTATACAAGGTCATGTCTAGTTTTGACATGCCTGCCATTCTCGCAACCACGACTATTACCGCTGGTCCATCAAGTACTTACTGTAATAAATTAACCGAGACCTCCAATGTCAATATAAGCTCTACATATATGCTCATACCCATGGCTTTGGGCATAACGTTACCATTGGCAGTTATTTCTTCGTGCCAGTTTAAGGCTGTCTACTTTGACTTCGCAGTTGCAAGCAGCGAAGGTATCAGTGCGTAAATCAGACGCAGAATTACTCTTGTAAATTGCTGTTACTTTGGACCCTTGTGAGGCCAAACTGGCCTTATACAAGATCCTAATTATCAAGACCTTTCTTTTGGGAGCAGGGGCTTGTCGAAGACGAATAAGGAACCACTTGGCCCATCTAAAAAGAGATACTGCTGCTTAAAAGATACGAACTGTGTGTGCTGTATAGCCAAATCGTTCTAGTCCAGACCAAAACAGCCTTAAATTTAAATCTCGAGGAACGGCACCGCAAAGAACGACCGCACCTAAGGTTTTAAACCTAGATGAAAGGGATTGCCGAAAAATTTAGAGTGCGCCACTGGAGGCGAGGGCTGGCACGGGATCTTGCCAGCTGAAGAGTTTTGTTGGTTAAACACAGGATTACGAGTACCCCGTATTGTAGCCCAACCTAAAGGATAAAATTATTCTTCTTTCTTGAATGCCTCATATGTGCTTCTGTACGAATGCTTAAGATGGGCCTTGGATGTGATGTGCCCTTGTAGGTCCGAGTGTTCAACTCTATATACACAATAAGATTTAGCCACATATAATGTAAAACTATTATCCAGCATGCAACGCGTGAAGGTGGTGATGCGATTTATTTGCCCTCGATGGTATGGGGTTGCTAATTTAAATATTTCATGTAAGGCTATCAGGACCATGGAAATGTAAATTTGATTTATCTACGATAATCCTAATTACCCTTTGGCACTTAAATGAAACAAAATTAGATTAATTAAAATGCTTAAATCACAACATTGCGTGCCATCGTAAATTTATCCTTTCTAACACTGAATAGGATCTGTCTAATTGCTCTGAAACAATTTATCAACACACATATGAATACATGGATGCGTATGTATACATCGTAAATATAGTATTTAGAAATAATCCATTTATCAACCGCACATCATGATTGCATAGTCACGCAACAATTAATAATTAATAAATTGACTTTGGTGGGTTTTTTTTTAGTGTTTCAGTAACATACTCATTTGTACGAGTATCTGAGACAAAAAAAAAAAAAAAAGAAAAAAACAAGAGACTTAGCGTGGCTTACGTAAAATTTCAACAGCTCACGTGTGTCGCGTCAAATTATTGTGTTATCTGCCCACAAAGTTATTGTTTACACTTCCAAGCTCTGTCAATAATTGACTTGACCATTTTTGGGGTTGATATGGTATCGTGCCCCATAGGCAAACGATAATTGTCGATCGATAGACATAATTGCAGCTAAAAAGAAAATATTTTTCTTTAAATTCCATGGTGGTTGGCTGGGAAAGTACTTTGAAAACAATTCTCCCAATACCACAGTTGGGATAAGGAATCTACATCCATGCAATTACTTGCTACATCCAATTACCAGAGGTTAAGGCGGCATATTCGTGAGCCTACCTCATTTAATTTCAGTAACTTGAACGACTACATGATTTTGAAGTGCGCTTTAGATTCCAGAGCCAGAGGAAGAGGGACAAATAAGAGGGACATTCGGAATTATAAGGTGGCGATAAATTCAGTCCAATTTTATATAGCGAATCGTGTTTATGTAGTCGATATTATCAGCATTCGGCGCAGACATTAACCCTTTGACATGGAATCGAACTCCTTTCGGAGTTTAAGCCATCCTCTGGATTCAACACGCATGATTTCTTGTCCCCTTTTCAACAGGTCTATGCAATTATCTTTGTGGAAAAGCTGCTGTTTAACTACTCAATAATCCGCGATGGATTGTGGCCGCGATCCCTTCCAAACGGTTTGATCGTTTCGCTGTTTTCTTGTAAGTCACCACCACGCACAAGCAATTTAAATGACCAGACTTTTCATAGAATCATTCAAACAAATTTATCTTGTTATAGTGTTTACTAAGTAACTACCTCGAACTAGATCGGTCCACGGTCCCAGTTTCACCATTTTGTACTTTGTTTCCTTAGACTTTCAAATATTGTCAGAGTGTCTTGAAGAAAATATTACCTAGTTTCAGTGTCGTTTGTTGCATGCCATAAAATTGATTCCTCCAAGGGAGTAGGTTGGCTCCTATTTGAATGCTATAGCACCAATAGTATCGACCGAATCAGGATCAACTTTGTGGAATTCAAAAGCAAATTGAGACTTGTCAAGAAATCAGTGGATGAGGAATCGTTTTTGAAACCTAAAAGTACTTTCCATAGTGTATAGGTCTACCTAACTAGCATGCCAAACACTGAAGAGTCATGGCATACTCCCTTTAAGCTGTGAAAACATAAAGATCAGCTCCTGTCAACTCTGAAGAGAATCTTTACTGGTACTGATCCATCAGGCGAACAGTGATACCAAAAATCTGTAGAGATGACTAAATATTCGTTTAGAGCATCAGACCTATAAAACTGAATTGTTTCTATCGAAGAGCATGAAGAGAATGGTTGACCGGGTACCATGACCAAGTGTTTTCATGACCATCATTGTATAGATTCAGTAAGTGATCATTGGAGCCTTTTATCAAGAATTACTTCCAGATATTTGACCTCTTCAGAGTATTCAACGATTGTGTTGTTAGATGAAACTAAACCTAGGTTTAAATTTCTTCTTCTAGTGAAAGGAACTATAAAAGTTTTATTTAGGTTTATGTAGAGGTTCTTTCTGGTGTGCCAGTTTAGGACTATCTTAAGAGCATTTTGCATATGTGCACTGACTTCGATAGTTTTCTGCCCCTAATGATACTAGGTTATCGAATTGTTTTGAAACATTAGTTGATCAATTTGTTGAGCAGGCCGTCTTCGACCAAAGACTACAGGAGAACGGCTGGTACTGATACCGAAGTCGGTCCTGATGAAGTAGTAAATGTCCGGCTTTCTAGCATCACTTTGATCCAGCTTATGATAGGTTGATCGATATTTTTGACGAGCAAACCATTTGATATGGAGTCATACCCATAGTTATCGAAGCACCCTCTATGTCAAGAGTGTAATTTCTTTACTACGGAAGAAGCTTTTGAATTCAGCTGTCAGTTTTGGCAGAGCTCATTGTGTCGATTTGCCTTTTTGATACGCTTATCGGCATGGGTGCAGATGCAAGTTTTTTGATGAACTCTCTGATATGAACGTCAATCACTTTTTTCATTGTTTTAAGATAAAACGATGTCAAGCTTATAGGACGATATGATTTAGGTAGTTTGCCTCCCTCTAAGTACGTATTATGTAGCCCCAGTTGAGACAACCTAAATAAGGATATTAGGATAGGAACGAAAAGGTCTAAATCCTTTTGCAGCAGAGCGGGAAAAATACAGGCTGAATGGTATGGTTTCAATGAGCTTATAGCCCACTTGATCTTATCCGGGCTGTACAATTTTCCAGACAAATTGTTGATTCTGCTGAGGTTTCTGGGGATTAAAACCTCCGTTGGCTGTCCATATGTCAATTTTGAAGGACTCTGAAAAGTGAAATTGAAACACTGATGGACTGCTTTCAGCCTCAGTCTTATCCAGGAATTTACTCTGATTTCTACGGGGCGTTAATTCAAGTTAAAATTTTTATTGAATTTCGTTGTACGAACTCTGGTAATGCCGGGACATATGAGGAGTGAGGAGCTGCATAATAAATTAGCAAAGAATGACAAAGGCTTCTCAAAAATATACAAAGGTGCTATATTCCTTTCCTAACTTCTATATCCTTATTGCCTTCTGCCCCGTTAGGTGTACCTCAGGGCTCTGATTTGGGACCGCTAATGTTAATTTGTTTCAGACGATGTCCTCTTTCCAAAAGCAAACAAACAGCTAACGCTTGAAAATTTAAATCGGAAATTAAAAGTGGTGATTAATCAATAGTGTAAAGCCTAATCCATCAACAACAAAGGCAAGGATTATAAATGCAGGATGATGTGCAGAGTTTTATCCCCCGCTGAGTCTTAACTATTTCCGTATAGAATATGTACTATGGATAATTTAAATAACCTTGAAGTTTATTTCAGTAGCGACATCGATCTAATTGAAAAACTGCGTATCAGTCGCCTGAGATGGTTAGGACATTTAGAGCGAGTGAACACCAATGTCCCAGGACGCAAAGTCTTAGGCAAAGAAACTGTGCATTAGTTGCTTGAAATACTCGTAGCTAGGACATGCAGAGCAAATGGTCACCACTGATCCGGTCGGTAGACTCTTCGAACATAATCTAAAAGACCAATGCACCAAAAGAAGATCTCACCTTAGGTGGTAGTAAAAAGGGACCTCAACTGACTTGGATTGCACAATTGGAGCTAAATACCAGGCTAACTGGAGAGGCTTGTAAGCTGAAGTTTACACCGATCTGTAGTCTCTGTTTGGTATTTTGCGATATTGGGCCATGAACTAAAACAAAATGACCGTATTGCACATAGAACTTTCACTGATTGGAATCCCCGTGTCAATTTTCATGCCGGAGGTGAAACTGGGCTGTGATGGTGATCGCTTTCCCTGAATTAGATGGATTGGGGCTACTCAAAGAAGCCTTGGAGGATAGGACTATAAGATATGCCAACAACACTTATCACAATTTTCCAACTGAAGACAAAAAATAGTCAGAAATTGTCCGCCCTATTTTCATGATATCACAAATTTCGACTATATTCTCTATTGATCTATGCCAACAATTCAGAAACTAAAGACGATTTGAAGCCGAATATTCGATGTGCGAATTCGCGGGAATATCGGCGGAACTATGGGAAAAACTCATGAAAAATTGGTTCTAGGGCATTCACTCCTGCAAGTGGTTCCAGAGAGGGCACTTGAATTATTTCATGATCCCCGTATCGGCTGAATTTGGAGGGCAAGATATTGTATAGCAGCGAATTCGTTGCGCATTAGCCGCCTGAGCAATAAATATCGCACCGAGCAGAAAGGTCTTAGATTCCTTCCCAAAATTAAACCGCAGTAGACGAAGATCCTGATTAAGGTGCAACCGTCATGTGGATGAGAACCTCAACCATCTTTTAGTCCTTAAACGAAGATGCTAACTGGAGTCGCAAATTCACGGGTCTATGGCGCTGGTGCCCACAAGCTCAGGTTGATCTAGCGATCTAGTGTTTCCCTTGCTTTTCTAAAGAGGTCGACATCGCTGTACAGTTCGCTGATGAAACGTCGACACTCTTATCTTAAGGTGTCCGATAAAATTTTCATTGGCTTTCGTCGGTAAAAAGGTCCTACTTAAAGGCTTTTTGACTGCTCTCAGGAGGTTTGTACTGCTCAACTGCCTTCTAAACCAAAAGAAACAGCGAATAGCAAGAGTGATTCTTCGAATGATTTCCGTTGTGGTATCGCCATCAAGGTTGAAATCGAAATCGAGGTAGATAAGGTCCCTATCCAGCTTACCGTAAGATTGTAGTTGTCTTTTGCTTCTAAGTCGCAAGAACTCCATTGACAGCTGTCTGTGTTTTTTATATTATTTCACTGTCGTCTGCATATGCAAGCAAATTTTTAGAATGTGAAGATGGTTTGTGAGTTTCGCACAATTCTTTCAAAAGTTATCACGATATGCATCGCTTTGTTTAAGTCCTTTTTTCCCCTTAAAAATCTCTTTGACGGAGAAGCGTGTATTCCCCATCGTCATCGTGCATTATCGAATGAGCCAATGACAAGGAAGGTGAAACTAGACAAGATTCTGAATAGTTCATCTCAATGGATGCTGTCGAATGGTCCTTCAAACTAGAGGTTTTTCCAAGATTTGTAGAAGTATGGAAACTCGTGCCCTCGGAAAGATTTTATATCCGATGTTGAGGTGAAATATTTCTTCGTACTTAATTGATGCAGATCTGGCATTGTCGGGCATACTCTCGTTAATCACTATAAGTTATCTAAAGATTTGGCCATCTGTTCGTAACTTTTTAAAAAGGCTATACAAAATACACTTTTCAATACTTTAAGCAATTGTTTATTGAAAAGAGTAAAACATCGGTTGGCTTGCAAGTAGGCCGTCCTATCAACTCAACGATCACTGATTTATTGAACATAGTGTGCAATTATACATACGTAGCCCGGTCTTGCTGGAATCATAGTTTTACAAAGTCTAAATCTTCAATCTGTCACCGAGATATAGTATGCTTCATCTGAAAAGAGGATTTTTTAAGCAAAATTATAAATGCTCTTAAGCCCAAGCAGAGAAGCGATAACAAAGTTGGTGATCATGGAGTCAATTGCACCTTGTAAACAAATAATCCTCGAGATTCTCGGGTTTGGGTGCCAACGTTCGGCAATAGGTGTAATATTCTCGGTTGAGCACACATCGCTCACTCCTTTCAACATAAATTGGAGATTCTTAGTTATGCCTGTTTTCAGAATGCCGTGAATGAGTGGTATATCGCTGCAAGATCATCATATTGATCTACTACATTGTAAACAGTTCAATCAAAAGCTTCATCTTTATTTTTAATATATTTGTTCTACTTTCAAACTTTAAAATCAATCTCCTGAAAAATTAGGTTTTTTGAGACATGACGCTATTGAAAGGAATGACCGATATGACAAACACAGGAATATGTTTGGTTGTCAATTAGCAAATTAGTTTCACGATATTTCATCACAGATTTGCGTTCACTAGCTGAAGTTGGTGCATTATTTCGATCAAATTTATGATTTCACTGTTTTTGAGTGCATAAAAGCTGTCAACTATCAGCTTGACAGCCAAGTCATAGTTAGTTTAGTTAGAATTAAACTTCGGCATTGCTGTCCTGACTTTAGCTTGGTTGGGTGGATAGTTTTATACCTAGTTCATTCTCCCAAATGGTTAGACGCCGTTCTTCAACTCCATTTAACAGTCTGCAAAACTAATCTCATCCTCTGATGTGGTACTAGTGTAACATCTGATTCCCCATGCTTATAGATTTCTGTTTGGGCTTTAAAGGTTTGACATGTTCATTTTAATTGTTGGTAAAACTTCCGAACTTCACTGTTCGGATAGCATTTTTTCGCGGTTGAGTGGTTCCTCAACAGCTTTCTTGTTTTTTCTAAGGAGCCTATATTTGCGAGCCCCTTCTGTCCTCTTCGATACGGTCAATCTGTACGTCAATTGAGTTTCAAGATTTGCAACTTTGCGTCGTTAAATCAGGGGTTTCTTTGTTGGGAATGATTCAACCAAGTACATCAAAAACGACCTTTCCGATTGCTTTTTGGCTTTATGTTAGATACCAGTGGCAACGGACTCCTAGGTAGATTATGGGAAAATCAATCAAAAATGCCGTGGCGAGTTCTTGCGATTGTAGCCGTTCGATGTTAAAATTCCTCACAATGTTTCGGTGACTTTGCTATTAAGAATTGTAAAGAGAACCTGTCAGTTGAAAGAAAAGAGGGGTCTGGTCACTAAGATTTTGAGCCTTCTTGAAAAAAACCGGAACATTTTTGAACGTAATTTGGCAAAAAAACGGAGAATACTCATATTTTTTAGTTCATGAAGTGAAGAGAAATACGGGCTTGAAAATATACCTATACAAAGTCTTGAAGTACCAGATCGGAACGCCAAAAAACATTTGGATGTGAAACAATCGTATGTTTTCGCTGATTTCAACCAGCTTCCGGGGCAGGCATTCTATTCCTACAGCCAAAGGTAGAGGAAATTTTGGAGTAAAATTTCGAACCCAACCTAAAGCAAAATCTCCAAAAAAATTCCTTGCTTGGCAAGCAATTTGTTCTTGCGGGCTCAGAAGCCAAACTTTCATCATGACTGGCTCAATAAATAGCGAAATTTATGTAAATGAGTGCCTGCAGAAGCGCTTAAGGCCTTTTTACAACAATCATCGAGAACTCCCCTTATGTTCGCCTGATCTTGCGTCATTTTACTATGGATAGAGAGCTATGGATTGGTATGAGCTAAACAACGTTTCGATGGTGCCCAGAGAAGCCAATCCTCCGAATTCGCCAGAACTAAGGCCAATCGAAAGATATTGGGGTCTGGTCAAAAAAGAGTTAAGGGCTACCAAAAAAGCTGTCAACACCCTGGAAGAATTCAAGAAATGTTGGAAAAATAGCTCTAAAAAAGTGACAAATGGGACCATAAAAACAATGATGGAAGGTGTTCCTGAAAAAAATTAAAAAATTTCTTAAAAATAAATATTAATTTTTTTTTGTCTATTTTTACAGATTTGGAGACATTAAATAAATACTTTTAATTTTTTAAATTCTATTTTTACTGTGTTTCTTGTTAATTTTCGGTGGGTAAATTTTGTCGATGGCACTCCTTAGTATCTTGGCTACAACACGATAATGGTTTGAGTCGATGAAAGCCGCACTGCAGGAATGCATTGCATTGATTGATTAGTTCGGTTGGCATTTTATGACCAGAAGTCAACCGCAAGTATTTTAGATTGCTACAACCTACAAATTCCTTTCGAGGGGATGTGTGGAAAAAAATTAGTCCACCATGAAGGGCAACTAATCACCCAGCTTACCTATTCTGATGGGCTGCATGAGCATGCAATTTACACAATTATTTTTGAAATACAAAAAAGAAACAAGTTGATGTGTTTTTAAATTTTTTATTTTATTTTGTTTATTTTATTTCGTCTCTTTTCATCTCCTCAATATTATTGCAAATTTATCATAGTAAACAAAATTGTAGTTTGCTTTTGTTTTTTTTTTTTGGTTCGTAAGATTTATGTTTTTTGTTTTATAGTGTTTTTTTGTTTTATTTGCTTGTCTTTTGTTTTGCAATTAATATATGTATATTACAATTTATATAACTACTTTGTTTAGCTGGCCCTCTCTATGAATTTATCTTTTCTCACTTAGATTTGAACTTAAAGACCCATTAAACACTTTAGAGAAATAAAAAATCTATTATAACAATAAAGGAAATATTTTTTGTTTGTGTTTTAAGAGAAAAAAAAAAAAATCTTTAGCCCTTTGCGTATAAAAAAGTGATAAAAAAAAATTAAATAAATAATAATTAACAACAAAATTAAGAAAATCACTTCTCAACCGCATTATTGATTATTATTTTTTTTTTGTTTGCTTATTTTGTCGTGTATGGATATAAATTTATAATTTTTTCTTTTGTTTTGAAAACACAAGTATCTTCTTCTGCTGCTTTACAATTCGGCTTGTGAAAAGGGGGGAACAAAAATTGTAAATAATTTTATTTTATTGTTTTTTACATTTTATTTTGGTTTCGATTGCTCATGTGTGGCTTTATCTATGCGTCATAATTTTGCCAAATTTCAAATTTAGATTTTTTTTTTTTAATTTGATTTTGAACTTTGAATGTAATTTCTTGTATTTATTTTTTTTTTACTCAATTTTTGTTTTATTTTTAAACTTATGGACAAACTAAATCACACTTTATAGTTTATAGGTTCGTTTTACAACGAAAAAGAAGTTAAGATAAATTTTTGTATTTTCATGGAATACCCTTCCTGCTATTGAATGAATACAAAAGAAAGTAATGTTCTACCTTACACCGTAAAAGTTGTATTTTTTGTTGTTTTTTTTTTGTATTTTTGTATTTTTAGTTGTTAAATTTGTATTTGTTTGTTTTTTTTAAATATTTTTGTTCTATAAGTAAACTAAAAATTTTGATGCGTTTGCTGTCTGTTTGTTTCGGTTCAATTAATGTTTTTTTTTTCTTCGAATTTAACTAAAAGTAATTTACAATAATATTTTATTACAATTTTCTTTGAATTTAGCTATGAATGGTTTTCGGTTTTAATTTTCTAAATTTATTTATTTATTTTGGTTGAATTTTTGTGTAGTTTCGGATTCGTTTTGATTTTTGATTTATCATTGAAGTTGTTTGTAACGATATACATATTGTAGCAGTTTTTTTTCTATCTCATTTTTCTATACAATCACTATTAGTTATTTTAAATCTATATTTATATAATTTTCTTTTTGTTTTTAAACAACTAAAAAACAAAAACAAAAAAAAATTATCGGAAATTATAATAAATTTAATTAAAAAAAAAATATATATTTATATATTTATAATTAATTACGAAAAAGAACAAAAAAAAAAAAAAATGAAAATAAATTAATATTATTTTTGAATTTTCCTCTGTACTAGTCCCGTCGGTGTGTCACTGTGCAGGTGTGGACCACCATTCGTCGTGATCGCTGAACCATTTTTGTGCAGTCCATTGGTGAGGCTGCCATTTAGGCTGCCGTTGGCATTGCCATTGGCCTTGGCATTGCCATTCATTGTGGCCTTAATGCAATTTGGTGATTTTGTGCCATTGCAATGGCCATTGGCTGTGGTTTTTTCTGTTAGCGGTGCAGTGGCATCACCATTGCAATGGCCATTGGCTTCAGTATAGGATTTATCGCGCTTCTGCAAAACGAACATGAGTAAATTCTTGTACTGCTGCTTGGCGCAACACACAGTAACATGAATAACAAAGAAAAGCATGATTAATATTTTTGGATTTTTTAAAATATTTGCATTATATTTATTTTTAGATTATTATTTATTTTTTTTTTAAATTTTTTTTAAAGCTTTCTACAAGTTTTGTGTTGTGGATAGTGGGTGGGAGTTTCGTGGGAGTGCTGTGTGTTTTTTCTCATATGAATTGAATGCAAAAATAATAATCGTTTATACAAATGAAAATCTATGAAGTGAAATAGCATTTTGTTAGAGCAAAACTGTTTAAAAATAAAAATATATATATACAGATGCTTAAGATGAAAAGGATAAGGATCATGTCTATAACACGGCATACGCGGAAGACGTGGTGATAATAGTGCAGGGAAAATACTTAAACATTTTAAGTGAGATCATGGAGCTAGCCTTGAAGACGATCAGCACCTGGGCAGGCAGCTGCAGTCTCATTGTCAATCCCTCCAAAACGGAACTGGTTCTCTTTACCAGAAAGTACAAGATACCGCAATTCACACTGCCAAAATTCGGTGGAATGGAGCTGTCCCTTTCGGATAGTGCGAAGTACCTTGGCGTGATTCTTGATAAGAAACTGAATTGGAATCTCAACGTAGCGGAAAGAATTAAACCTGCTATGGTGTACTGGCTATATACGGTAGTGGTGAGATCTATACTGACATATGGCGCACTAGCATGGTGGAAAGCAACAACTAAGAAAACGACTTACGGAAAATTAGCGGCGGTTCAGAGAACGGCTATCATAGCCATTACAGGGGCGCTCCGTACCACCCCTACGGCAGCATTGGACACCTTCCTACACCTGACACCGTTTGATTTACAGATAAAAAAAACTTGCAGGCAACAGTCTTTTCGAAAACAGTAGCTTTAGACACGGCACAAACCTGGAAGAGCTACTACCAGGCAATAGAACAATTAGACTATTAGAACGAATGAAATCCCTTCCTGAATCGATTTCGACATTTCGTATGATATACTATATCCGGAGAGGAAGGACTGGCAAGAAAATGCAGTGACAAGATCAAACGAAATTGCAGTTTTCACAGATGGCTCGAAGACAGAGGAAGGAACAGGTTCCGGAATCTTCTCGGAGGACCCAGAACTAAGAGTCTCCATAAGGCTACCGGACACTAGCAGTGTCTTCCAATCAGAGGTTCTAGCTAAATGTCGCTATCTACACCGACAGCCAGGCCGTTCTTAAGGCAATGGAGTCAAACAACGTTAACTCTGACACAGTCAGGGGCTGTCGCGCAATGCTCAAAGAATTATGCGTTCAGATCAGGGTGAGACTGTGCTGGGTGCCAGGGCACTGCGGTATAGAATAAAATGAACAAGCAGACGAGCTTCCAAGAAGAGGAGGGCTGCTCGACAATAGTGAGGTTGCGAATATTCAAACTACCCCTCTGCACAGTAAGGGGCACTATCGGGAAAAAATCATAACGACCGCCAGCATAAGGTGGCTGAACCTGGAAGGACATATGGTATCAAAGGCTCTATGGCCACTTCTCGACAGTAACAGATCTAGGAAGCTTATTAAGCTAAATAGGGATAAGCTTAGGACGCTAATAGGAATACTGACAGGACACTGTCTACTGCTGAAGCACGCAAAGAGACTAAAACTAACAAAAACGGACACTTGTAGATTCTACGGAGATCTACAAGCGGTTGCGGACATAACACACATACTATGTGAATGTGAGGCAATATCGCGCAGCCGAAGGAAATTCTTAGGAAAATATTTCTTTGAAAACTTAGAGGAAATAGACGGTACGGAGTTGAAAGACCTTCTTGGCTTCTGTAGAGAAATTGGGTGCTTTAACAGGGAAACAGTTTAGGTTTTCTGCTTTTTGGAGTTGGTTTTAAACCACAGGGGATCGCGATGGGCCCATTCTGGTGCCTAGTGTCTGTGTCTTATGGCACACCCTATTTTACCTAACCTAACCTATGTCTATAACATCTAAAACACATTCTGACATTTCCAGATTTTATTTTGACCTGGAATCACTGTCCCAAAAAGATGAAGGATTATAACAAAGAGTGATAACAAAGATAAGCTCAGCGAGAATATAGAAACTATTGATCCATGAGGCCTAACAAACACTTCCTGAACTCTTGTTTTTTTATTTATTTTATTTTAACGTAGCTTAAACTTAATTAGGGGAAAGTGACATGGCTGCGTTTAAGGACAATGAGTCTATGTGATTGACTTGGACATAACTTAACGATATCTTATACTTTTGATCATTGAGTTCGTAAAAAAAAATATCTTGAAGAAGTGAAACTACGCATGAGGAGTCTAAGTTTGTCTGTTGATAGTGAGTTACTAGCCGAGTGGAGTAGAATACATGCAATTCAAGACTTCATCAACAAACTAGTACACACTTTGTACCAATTTCGTTCAAAAATTAGGTTCAAACACAGATTTGCGAATAAATTCGAAGAGAGTTAGATTTGTATACAAATTTTACACCACATTATATGGTACTTTAATGAGTACATCTTGTGGAGATGTAGCAAGTAGTTAATAGAGTTCTTGAATTCATAACATGGCTCTGGCGATATTGGGGTATGCTTTGAAGTACGGTTGAAAGTAGTTAGTTTATTAGTAGAAGAACTAATCCCAGGAAACAGATGAATATAGGACTGCAAATCGGCTGGATTGAATAAAATTAAATTAACAACGCACAAAATCTTACTTGAAAAGGGATCACATAAGGTTTCAGGGGTCAACTTAAGAGTCTTTGGCAGACAAGACAGATTGTCTTCCTTTCTATAATGGAAATAATAAGGGACCTATCAACTGACGAGGCGCTTTTGTTGGAAACACAAAAATTTGGTAGAGTCTGACTGAATCAAGGAATCACTAATGGTTAACTCTAGGAAAAGTTCTTAGATCGCTGCTAAGGAACATTTGGGCACAATACTTTTCATTTAAGAATTTAGGGTCCCTCAAGGGTAGACATACCCTTCACCTTTCTTTTTAATGACAAGTTCATTGGATAAGAATCACTGCTTCTCAACACATCTTTATATTCGACCAAATTGTTGGCATGAACCTGAGTTACATTCCATAAAAATAAGAAGTTCATTGGAAGATCTTCGGCGATTTTCAGAAGTAAGAGAAATGGTGATCTGTTATGATTTACATAAAATCTAAGCCCGATGGGATTCGTAGATTTCGCATTGGAAAAGCCTTGATATACTCGTATAAAGTCCAATGAGTGTTTAGTGTCTGCAGGGGGCTCTCCATGGTCAGCCGGTTCAAGTTCTAGAGCTAACCTCGATTTGTCACTTAGCAGTAAAGTAATGATTTCATAGTGACACTATAGCAAACAGATATGTGAATAACTTTTAAAAGCACATTATTGTGAGGACCAGTATATGGGGTCCTTGCGGTGGGTTACAATTGAGAAGGTTATGACCAAACATACCAAAATACCATCACTTGGTCTAAGAGTGTAACTGAACACCCAGACTTCCCCTGACACATCTAATTGAACTCTGATAAATACACATGATCCAGAAAAAGTACTATATGGACATTTTGTTTGAAAAGTTCTCAAAAATGGGTCAGTTGAGAGTTAGATCTTACTATAACTAATTTCAATTATTATGACATACTTGAAGCTCAAGTTATGTGGCTTTTCAGCCGCAAGCAAAAATTTTAAAACTGAGATGCTGATAAAGGGATTTTTAGCGAATCCAAGCCTACATTTTCGTGTTTTCAAACCAACGACAGCTTCTTATATGGAAAAACTTACTGTTACAGCAACGAAACAATCACTTTCGCCTATATACGGTGAATTTTCCGACTATGTGGATTGTAACATCACACAATTGAGTAAGAAGCGCATGCCCCAGATCCCTGCAAAGCGGAAGTCATTGCCACCCAAGAAGTGCAATGGTATGGACAAAATTGAATGAAAACCTACAATACGAGTAGACAGCAGAAACAGCGCCTATTTGGATGTGAAAACTTCGGGCATGTGATAGCATGCTTGCTTACAATCCAAATCAAGACTAAGTTCGTCAACGTATGTGTTTATGCCCCGCAGAGAAAAAGGAAGACTTTGCCGAGAATTGCTTACACGATCTTCTCGATTAGTCATGTTATTCGCCATCGTCATTGGTGATTCTAAAGCCAAATTAGGATAAAAGGACAACATAGATGGAAGACCTCACGTCAAATGTCATCAGATTGAAAAAGGGTTTCCACCACAATGAAATATAACAATCCCCTAGTCAAAAAACTGTCATTTAGATTAATCGAAATACGTTTGGCGCAAAGGATTTCTGAACGATTCGAGGATCCAATATCCGGAACCAAAATTGCGGATGAGAATATTTTTGGTATTAACTCGCCGAAAAAGTAGTGCTAAGGCTTCAACAGCAGGACACCAGTTAAGCGATTTTTAATAGAGTTCTTCAAAACGTTTCGAAAAGCCCATAAGAAACATCAGAAAGTCTCACCCGATATCAAGAACAAAAACTCTGGTTCGATGGGGAGTGCCAGTATGCAGCGAAGCAAGAGAAGTACAATGGAGTCCTGCAAGAGAAGACGGGAGCTGATTCTGAAATTCATTCGACGCATAACGCTTAAAAATCTACGCTGAGTAAATATCAAAAAATCTATTTGCAGAAGGATCATAAGGAAGCGTTCCTGTAGATATGGTGTTTGTTAGTTCTACCATAAATTAAGAATACCTCTCAACAACACAAATGCCTATCAAATTCATTTAAAAATAGAAATATTATACAGCGTTGTTTTATAGACGATTAACATTTCACGGGCAGGCAGAATGATCAATTCAAAGTTACGTCCACCCGACCAACATAACGTCTATATGGCGATATTTAAAATTTAGACTATTTGTAAAATATATTCGAATGAAAGATTGCCCTATGAATGGAAACTCTGTACTCCTCAGAATTGCGCAAAATAAACAGCAATCAGTCTTCTTAACATCGCTTATCAGTGTGGTTTGAGCACTGGTTAGTCCGTCAGATAATAACCCTACAGTAGACTTTGAAAAGCCAGAAACTTCAAATTCCTAGAATAACCTTGTGTAAAAAGTCAGAATTTCAACGGTTAAGATAGTTGGCGCGCCTTAAAATAGGTAGACATCAATCAACTTAATCTGGGCAAATAAAGGCTAATAACATAAGATCTTTCTAAATGTGGAGCTCAATAAGTACCGTACTATATATCCAGCCACTGTCGTTGAAGTAGACGATTTGAAGAACCTGGGTTTTTATATACGAGGGTTGTCTGAAAATTTCCGACCGCAACGTAAAGACAGCGGCACTCGTCAATAAAAGCTAGTGAATGCTAGTTGTGTATCTTTTGACAGTTTCTTACCGAAGTTTCAGTCATTTTGGACAGTTGACAGTCGTTTGAGTGAGTCGATGCGAGTGTTTTTTGTGAAAATGGAAAAAATTGAGTATCGAGCTGTTATTAAATTCTTGTTTTTGTAAGGCAACAGGCCCACGCAAATCAAAAGTGAGTTGGAGTCTGTATATGGGGACTCTGCACCATTATTTACCACAGTGAAATTTTGGGCAGCTGAATTGAAACGTGGCCGTATTAGCTTGGGAGATGATGAACGTTCGGGACGTCCAAAAACTGCAACCACTGACGATAACAGTGCTAAAGTTCACCAAATGGTGTTAGACGACCACCCCCGAATTAAAGTGAGAGAGATAGTAGAGGTCATGAAAATGTCCAAAGAACGTGTTTGTTACATATTAAATCAAAATTTAGGCAAGAGAAAGCTGTCCGCACGGTGGGTGCCGCGTTTTCTTTACGTTAGACCAAAAACGTGTTCGAATGAACATTTCCAACGCTTTGTTGGTGCAGTTTAGGCGCAATGAATCCGAGTTTTGGCGCCGATAATTTACTGTAGATGAAACTTGGATACACCATTATACGCCCGAAACAAAAATTCAGTCAAAACAGTGGACTGCAAAGGGCGGGCCGGCTCCAAAAAAAGCAAAAACTGTTTTTTCGGTTGGGAAAGTGATGGCGATTGTTTTTTGGAATCGATTATCTTCAAAGAGGAAAAACCATTACAGAAGCATACTACGCATCTTTACTTGCCAAGCTGAAGGCAGAAATTGCGGAAAAACGACCACATTTGCAGAAAAAGAAAATCGTGTTTCAACAAGACAACGCGCGGTATCACACCTCAGCGGTTTCCATGGCGAAAATCCATGAATTACGGTTTGAACTGCTTGGCCATCCGCCTTATTCACCAGATCTAGCACCAAGCGACTTCTTTTTGTTCCCTCATTTAAAAACTGCGCTCGAAGGACAGAGATTTTCGTCAAATGAGGAGGCAATCACCTTCGTGAACAATTATTTTAAAGAGAAAAACGCCAAGTACTATTTGGACGGGTTAGAGAGATGGGAGCATCGCTGGGAGAAGTGTGTAGAGTTGCAAGGAGACTATGTAGAAAAATAAAAAAAAATTTTGAGAAAAAATGTCTTGTATCATTGTAGGTAGGAAACTTTTCAGACAACCCTCGTATATATGGTATTACTACAAAAAGAGACATACAATAATTTAGATGCAATGACCGTCAGAAAGATGGTATGATTGTAGGTATTTATGTAGCAGCTAATAAAAAATGGGAAACCGAGCCAGCTATTAGGGAGTTTGTTTATCTGATATTTCCGTCCATTGGGCAAGACGTGAAATCTACTTCTTGTCATTTAAGAAGGCCTTAAGTGGAACGATCTGTGGCCAGTATGGGGTATCTTTTGAAAAGCGTGTACACAATTTGAAATATACTGATCATAGAAATGTACACATAACTGGGGTCTATCTAGAAGCTAGTACGTGAAAATTCAAAATACTTTTCACTAAGTTAAGTTAAGTTTATCTTTCTTCATGGAATCTGAAGACTAACTTTCTTGTATGTACATATTTGTATTATATAATTAAAAAAACTCATTAGTCACAAAGATGATACAGAGTTTGATATTCCAAGTATAAAAGTGTTGTTTGGCTTGCCAATTATACAATTATGGAATTGACCGTGTAGCGTGTTGACAACTTTGAAAACAGCTCAATTTACAAAAATGAAAGTCATCATTTGAATCCAAGTGGAAACAATTATGTTACAAAATTCTTGTGTGCTATAAGGGACTGAAAAGACAGAACATAAGCGGACTATCAATATATTATTGTAAATTACATGTTTTATAGCAATTTTCCATTTCAATACTGTAACGGGTTGGAGTCCGAAATCTTTGTAAAACAGGCTTGGCAATTTCCAAGTAAGCATGACAAACTTTCAGTTCCACTTAACGAGCCACAAGTATTAATTAATTTCAAACCACACATCGATACAAGTTTGTCTCTAAGTGACACTAATCAAAGCTCTTTTAGTATCTACCCCTAAGCCTGATGAAACTGAATAAAAAATAAATAAAAAAAAACAAAAACATCTTCTTTTCATGACAACCAGTATCTAACTTGACACCCTATATTTGTAATACAAAAAAACCATAATAAAATCTGAAAAAAAAATCAACAAAATTTCGCAAAAACAAAAACAACTTAGAAAGAAAAAACAAAAAAAAAAAAATTATACGAGTAATTGACCTTCACGTGGACGCTTTTGCATAAATTGCGCAAATTAATTTTGTCCGTTTTTGAAATTGGATTTGGTGTCCATATATTTCAGCATAATATTTCGCGACAAGCACATCTTTTGAATATCAAATCCGATCGAAAAAATATCACTCATACAAATATACGGATATGCGTCTACTTGTAGCTATCCATATGCATACGATACTCGTATTTCATCGATGGTGCGTTTACCTTTATTATTTATGAAGACATTTGCACCTCTTACCGAGTGATAAGAGAAGAGACCAACTGAAAATACTCGTAGTGGTAGACTTTGCGAAATAATTTATCGAGTACGAATTTCAAATAATCATTGTGGAGTAATAATTGATTTGTGCGTGTATCTGTGTCCGTATCTCTGGTTTTGATTATCTGACAGAGTGCGTCAACAAGTGTTGCGCTATATCGATTCGTACTTGTTCGCGTTTTTTCTATAAAACAGCTCCAATAGCACACATTCCAATGGTCGTCATTGGAATATTACAAATATAAATAAGACTTGTACTATTTAATGGATATGAAAATAGAAAAACCAGTTAACACTAACATAAGTATCTACAAGTCAAAATAAGATTCGAAAAAGCTCAACGAAGGTGGCAAGCCGCAAAGCGTCTAAGTGATGTAATAACTTTCACCTATTTTTACCTTTTTTTTTCCCCGGCTGTCACTAATACTCGCATCTACTCGTAGTGTACTACGATAAGGTGATGAATATTTGAAAACAAAGAAAACAGTTACAAGTTGTCTTCTTTTATTGGTGGAGTAAGCGAGCGATGACGAAACAAATTGATAATGAACTGTATCTTTACACCGCCGCTGCTGTAAAGATTCCCCCAAGATGTTATGCCATAGATACGAGTACAACTACGACTAGATATACCATATTCGTTTGGATCAATTATGACAAGAGATGATCAATTTTTTGATTACTGTGACGTACTCGTGTGCGTAACTATTTACTGCTTGCTGCCGCCGTTTGTATTTATTGTGTTCATTGAATTGGGATTGCAAGCACTAATAATCTACCCATTGAAACTGTGCCACATATGGTGCGGATATTGACGTCTTAAAGTCTAGCCACATAGTAGTAATGGTTACACACATTCAAAAAATAAAAAAATAAATAATCGTGCAAATTGACTATTTTATGGTTGACCCAGTTAATAGCCTAAAACAGATTAGATTGCATAAGCGCTGGCCACACTGGTTCGTGTGCGCTCCTCATTGTGGCATGTGTAAATGCAGTTAGACACAAGTGAAGCCAGCATATCCTTGCGTGCGTTCAGAATGCATGGAATATTTGTCATGATTCATGAAGATACAGTGTTAGTGAAATACTTAAGGGACTTTGGAAATTACTTAATGAGAATTTAAGAGGAAAGTAACTTGAAATGCAATCGAAACTAACGGTTGTGTCGAGGTATTGTGTAAGTTTTATTACCACTTTCGCTTGCAATAATGACTGATGTGCTAATTAAATATCGCTTTTGCTTTTTCTTTTCACTATAATTGTCTTTTGTAATTTATCTAAGATGGGTCATAGCACATACTCCCGGGAAGCCCAAATGAGATCAACCGATAAAGTTATAGAGCACTTCAATAGATAGGTAGTCTTTCCTATTTTAAGGAAATATCCTCGTTTGTTATACTCTCCACATTGATTCGTTCTAGTTCTGAACAACTTAATACACAGATTGTACCTAATCGATGAAAAGAGATATTTCGTATGAGACTCATGACCGTAGCCCATTCAGAAAATCACCTTGATTCTATGAGTTGGAGGCAAAGAAGATGCTTAAAACATTTAACACTTCAAATGAAAAAAAAAATGAGTCAAATCCGATGTTTGGATAGCATTAGATACCAAATTTTATCTGAGTCTGTTCCGAAAAGTGAGCTGAAACCACAAGTCTGGTGTCTGGTGTTGAAACTCTTCCAAATGTACTTACCTATATGATAAGAATTGATCATCAGGTGGGGTTTTGTTGCATTATTTGACAAACAATCAAAAGAAAATAGGCACTTATACTCGTAGTTCATAAACAACATTTTCTCCTTAAAATCGATAGAAAACTATGTAGGTGCCTCGGTCTATAAACATATCTTCTAAAGGATCGTATACATAACTATTGAAGATAAATATTTTTATATCTCGATATAAAGGCAAAAGCGACACGAAAAACTGTAACAATTGCCGAAAAGAAACCTTATGTCGCATTAAATATAAAAGGAGGAACGAATGGCGAAAACTTTATTTTAAAGAACTGAAACGAATCTAGAAGTTCAATGCGCTTTTGTAGGAGATAAATCGATCTACGATGGGGTGCGACTTGAAGCTTATGGAGAACAAAAAAGGAACATTGCGAGGCTTCGAAACATTATATTTAGAAAGAGTTCTTTTTAACTCGTTTTTATTTAAGACACGGTCTGATAGGTCGGTGAAACTAAAACTCAAACTTCCTTAATAAAAGATCAACCAATTATCTTTAGTCACCATCATCACCAGCACCCTTTAATTTATCTGAGCACGACGCATTTAAACACATTTAGAGTATTGAAATCGATTTGAAATTGCGTTCACATCACCGCATGATAAGTTATAATACAATGATTCCAATCTTTTAGAATATTAAAGTGGGAGCAAGTCGGAACTGGGTAATAGGATTATTGGCTCAAGGAAATGCGATGATTTTTTCGAACTGGGTCATAAGATCTTTCAGGGAAGATTTGAAGTTGGCTTTGGAACTATTTCAAAAAGACAAAATTAATTCGGCCTTCAATTCATTTCAACTTTTCAAAGCTCCTGAGGACTGCATTGGAGAAGCAATCCACAAATGACACTAGAAATGTTATTACCAGACTATGCTGTGCGGAACTTATTGGTTGTAAGCAAAAACGTTAAAAGGCAGACTCAATATATTGGCTAGTATATATACAACGCGTGCAGCGAGCACACTAAATATTATTATTATTATTGGCCCGGGTCTACCCCGGGCAACTTTATTTAGCTTATTAACAAGCAACAACTTAAATCTAGGCTAAACCTAATGTGGGGAGGGAAAATATTAGTCGGGGGAGATGTTATGGGCGTGACATATTGAGCAGGGCTTTTTTGATTTCATGCCGAATTTAGGTGGAAGATTTCAGCGAAGTTGTTTGTAATACGCAACACTCTTGATAATGGTTCGAAGTGACCGTAATTGGTGCGCTGAGTTTGGATAAGGAGAAGTGGGACAGATCTTAGATACCGGGAATTGGGAGTGAATAAAATATTTTGTGTTATCCTCGGGCAGTAGATGTTTCCAGTCAATAACTGGTGTATAAAAATCAGCGACTTCACGAGGTTTTTTTAGGGTATGCATGCCAATTAGTTTTAACCTATTTTCATAGGGAGGTAATCCATATGGATCGGCCCAAGGTAGACCACGAAGTGCAAATGGGATAAACCTGCTTTGGACTGCTCCGATTCTTTGAATGTGGATTTTTTTTTATAGGGTGACCAAACTTGGCTGCAATATTCCAGAAGAAGCCTTACAAAAGTAATGTACAGAAACCTTGTAACGTAGGGGTTGGAAAATTCTTTTGACCAGCGTTTGATAAAGCCAAGTGCAGAGTTAAATTTATTTATAATACTGTCAATATGTGAGTCGAAATTCAATTCTCTGTCACATATTATTCCTAGATCGCACTTCATCTCCCTCTTCACTTTCAAATTAAGAAGTAAGCCCTCCTCAGGAAACCGAAGACAATGAGCCACTAGTAATCACACTTATCTGGTAACTGGGAATCAAATAAATTTACCTTTGGTGAAGGTTGACCAGTGTAGATAGGAGTAAGGATTGGGATCAGAGATCCAATATCAGAACAATGAAACTTGATATTAAATGAACAAAAAGCAGCGACGCAAGCCGAACTTGGCTTAGAGTTCAATGAATGATCTGGGGTGGTAGGGACCGAATCTAAAACTTTCCAAAGCCAGGAATCTAAGATTCAGATGGCTTGTTTTTGTTCATTAAATGGTGTAAGGCGATCTCTCGCAATACCAGTGATATGGTGTGCGAGCTTTCTTTTTCCACTGCATCTTATTAGGGCCAATGATACACGTGAAATTGCAACAACTACCGATTTCTAAAACTAATGTTCCGTCGTATGCAAACATAAGAGAGAGGCAGGCGACATCCCAGTATTATTAAACGAAACGCCTTGAGACTTACTATAGTGTGATTTGGTTAGAGGCAAGTCGGCGTACTTATGACGCAATTCAAAGTTTAAGAAGTAAAAAGTTGAAGTGCACCAAGGAAATGTACATCGCCCGTTGTTAATTAATTCTGTGGAAGATTGACAAATCCAATTCTCATTTTTTCACCGATGATAGTGCTGCACATAAGTAGCGGTGTAGCAGCACTTTAAACAATGCGGAAAGATAACAAATTTCAAATCAGTTAAGTTGAGATCGAGTATTTGCTTTACTATCCCTTCGAACCCGTAGACTCAACTTTTCATATTCATTTAGAAGGAATCCTTGTATAACAAATAGTCTAACTAACAAAAGTTAATCTTTAAAGAAATTGGGGTTACGATATCTCACGTGAAGTATAGTATGGGGTGGCTTAAGTGTCCTGAAAACCCTTTGACTTGAAAGTTTGTAATACATCACATTCATTTACTCATTTCTGCAGTATTAACATACGCATTGTAACATAAGACGATGTGAAGTTTGCACAGTAAGAAATCTGTAGTGAGAAAACTGTGAAAATCCGATCCAAAAAGTAATAAAAGTTTCAGTTTCAGCTTAGGTTCGAAGAAAGAAGAGTAATTGGAAAACTCAAATGCACTTTAGGTAAGGTTAGATTGGATGTTGGAGAAAGACCAACTCATTCAGGCCTATCGGCCCGTCGTGATGCCATCTGTTCTACTCTTAGAAAAATTTTGAGATTCTGACGAAGTGTAAGAGACTGTTAACATACATATTGTTTAGATCGCTAAGGTCACTGTAGTAGAAGGCCTCTATGGAGAGAGCTGGATATATAGAAAATAGGTAAAGGATTGTCTTCTCCTCATCTTTGTCAATGCAAATTCTGCAGAATTCGTTAGTGAGAGACAGTGTCCCGTGATGACACGCATGATAGAAATATCAAACTTTTAGATCGATTCAGATCCAGCTTGGCCTGATTTGTTTGGTCGCTAAAAATGTTGACCCAACAGTCCACTTAAAGTTTGTTCTCCTGTTAGCAGCCAGCTTTAGAATTTATTTGAACACAGCGATCGGTATGGCGATGTTTTCAGTTAGGATGGGTAAAATACTCGTAGCTCCAATTTTGGCAGGTTCTTCGGTCTACAGTTGCTTGGAATATCTCTATGCATCGGCATAGGTGAATGCTGTACTACTCTGCCATGAGAGATGATCAACAATTTAGGACGGTTTTAGGGTTTAGTGTGAATGTGTTCAAAGTGAGGATCTGACATTGGCTTCTTTATTAGAAAAGATGCGGAAATTCATTTGCGTTTTTTTCAGTCAGGACAAAATTTCCACCTTCAACACCCTTCTAAGAACAACACCCTGATTAAGAAGGCTTAGTTGAAGGTTATTTGAGAAAACAACGCCACCAACTCCGCTTGGATCCAGAATGAAAAGGAAAATACCTGCAGTAGAGTTCTGGCTCGTGCCCAACACATACAAGATAATAAGCATTCAAGTAAATAGTGTTAATACTTATAGTAAAACAGATTATTTTGCTAATTCATAAAAAATAATTCAGAATTCTGTTCAAGAGCTCGCAGCACTAGCAACCTCAAAATTTTATTTAATCTGGTTGCCAGTACACAGTAGGTATGGCGTTGTTGAGTCAAAGGAAGATGTAAGTCAGTAATAATGATGCCGAGATAAGCCAAGTGACTAAAAGTGAAGGTACTCCATTGCTTAAAAATTGAATAAAACAAGCAAGCTGAAAACATTTTCCAAATCCTTTCCTCAGACAGAATGATTTTGGAAAGGGCTCGCGGCAATTGAAGTTGAAGGTGACCAGAAGTCGAAGAAACAGGAAACGATTTACTTTGCCATTTTAAATGTTAGGTCTCTTGGGGGAAACCATTCCTTCAGTCATAAAACAGTACTGTAGTGTCGCATGGTCCTATGGGAAATTTCCTAATAAAACTGGCATTATATATGTTGCAGAAGCACTATCTTTACAGTGAAACTCTCTAGGGTAATTAATTAAACTATGTGATGTCGGGTCAGTTGATGACGGAGAGTGAACTACTACGGCAATCGAGAACGTGTTGGCTACTTATTTTTTTTTTGTTGACTCTGAACATAATAGTGTCCAAGATTATTCTGAATTATGATAAAATTGATTTTTTCGGTCTTTTTATTTTGAATTCTACATTTACAGAACTCACAGATACCACAATTGGTCTAACTAAGCCGCAGTAATAAGCAAGTAAAAAGGGTGCTTAGTTTCAGTTTTCAAATAATCGTATCTTAACTAATCGAATTCTGTAAAAAATACTTTTTTCTTTTTTTAATAATTTCATAGTCTAAAGTTTATTTATCTATATTAGAGATAGAAAGAACTTCAATAAAAAAAAGTAAATTAAAGCATTTACATAAATTAAAATGAATAAAATAAAAAACTAAGTAGTTATATATAGAAAACAAATAGAAAATAAAAATAATTGTATATATCGGGACCACCTACAAAGTTGTTAATTTTCCCTTGCAGGTATATTTTAGTGAGGAATATTTCAGATTTTTTTGCAACAATCTCTTATTCAAAATTAATGTTAAAATACATCATGCTGTGTACCTAGAACTTTCGAACCTTTTTAATATTTATGCTACCAAATATTACTTTTTTCGTCTTTGTACGAACATTTTTATTCATGTTGCTTTAAAAAAGGAAATAACTTCATAAAATGGAATTACGAACTTCTGCATTGACGCCTTTAACTAATTTTTTTTTTTTTGTTAAAAAAGAAATTTCCCGCAGGATATTGCTCTATATACATTAATTCTCCATAAAAAAAACAAGACCATAAGCATTAACCTTTCAAAAGTAGAATTTCAATGGAAATTCACTGCCCACCCGTAACCCCAAAAAGATATTCTTCATAAGATACTCTTTATTCCTGAAACATCCCCACATCCATATCGTTTTCTCAAAGTATGAATATCGAAAAGGTTATTTTCAAATTTATAATGCAAATAATTTCTTATTTTTTTAACAAATCTCATCCGAAAGCCTCCACCGAGTAGAAACACCGAAAATAAGTCTTTTAAGATACATGTGGATATGTAGATACGAGAGAGTACTACGAGTATATGTCTTTATTTACACAAATGTTTAATGCACCAAAAATGAAGTCATATGAGCACGTACTGTGGTGGAAATTTAATCGATTTTTTTTTTATATAAAAATGAGGAATACAATTTAAGTGGAAAAAAAATGAAATGTATAAATATTTAGTTTTATAAATTTGAGATGCAATAAACATGCCACAACGGGTCGTATACGTACTATTTCAATGATAAATATCAATAACTACCATGCGAACGGGCACAGCAAGATACATACACATACGAGTATGTATGGATCTATAAGATGCTGTTGAATAACTATCATGAGAGTATTTTGCTTTTATGAACCGAAACACAAGTGCTAATACAATTTGAATTCAATTTGAAAAAAAAAAAATGCGAGTGAAATTGCAATTTCAATTGGCAAATAGTGAACATGTGAGCATACTAGAAGCTGAGGGTAATGATAGGTTAATGCATAATCGCGATTTGTTATGATGCGAACATTTATGTTGAAATGGTTTAGTGTGAGAATAGTTGGAAGAAATCACAGGAAGAGATTTATTTGCAATTTATTTTCGGAGTGTGTATGATTTAATGAATTTATAAAGCGTGTGTATACGAGTACATCTGAGTTGGTTTCATAAGAGAAGGAAATATGAATTCAGAAAAGATTACGACTAAAGCTAGAAAAGATACACGATTTATGAAAAATAAAATTATTTAACGCAAGAAGTTATGTCTTGAGGATTATTGGTGAAACCCTATCCTACCTACAAATACTTTTAGGATTTACATACAACTACCCAGTATCTTTTAAATTGAAATTACGTCTAGGCTAAAGTAGAGCCTACTCGATGATCTTTAATCGAGTTCAAGATACAAACAACATTATATTGACGCCACAAATTGGTTCCAAACTCTTACAAATTACTAAGTTGATATTATAAGAACGTCAAGAGCCAATCTTTTGAAAGATGACTGTTCGCTTAATAGCGAATTCTGTTATTCAATTAGTTATCCTCTCGTGCTATGAGAATCTACTGGCAACACTTTCAGAACTTGCTAACCTTTAAGACGGAAAAATGAGCGTTTTACTCCAGGACTAGCTTAATAGATAATTGATTGTTGTAAAGGCGGTTTGGTGAGGAAACTAAATGCATCATATTTCGACGTATTAAATATTCCTGTCTAGCGCCTACAGACAATAATAAGAATGAAGCACCAGTTTCCTTTAATATAAAAAAAATTAGGGCGGTACAAAATGAAGATGTCGGAGCTAAGTTATTAAGCCGTTTCGGAAATATTCTTCCTCCACTCAAAACAACTCCCGAAAAAATCATAAGCTTAAAGAATATTTGGCAACCGAATATTGATGGTAAGTTCTAAGAACAGTTTGCAAACTATTAAAATGGAGTGGGGCGTTGGAGATAATCGAGTCGCGTTAATAACGTTGCATAAGTGCATAACGAGTGCTGCCCAAATTTTCGAGTTGCTAAAACCACTCGGAATATCGAGAATATCCATTTATCGGGCTATTGCTCGCTTCGGCGAATTATCTGGAGTAGAGGACAGACCAAGAAGTGTTGCCCCCGGCGTCGTCTGTTCGAATTTAAAAGCAGTGCGTGGACGAATTTGGAGAAATCGCCTTAGAAAGCCGAAGATCATGTCCAAGGAATTGGATATACCAAACCAGATCCATGTCTCGGCTGATTCGGGATAATCTGCATATGAAAGCTTATCGTCGATCCACGGGTCATCTTCTTACCACTCAACTTAAAAAAAATTTGGCTGGAGAGATGGAAGCTACTTCTGCAGTGACACGTCCACAATGACCATGAAAACATTCTGTTTGCGGATGAGAAAATTTTTACCGTGGAATAAGTTTTTAACAGACAAAATGACAAAATTTATGGCACTTAGTCTAAGGAAACGAAAAAAAGTTGTTCCAAGTGTTCAACGTGGTTTGGTCGCTCACCATGGTGTTACATTCCTTCATTTCTGTGAAAAAGGCGTAAAAACTGGAGCAAAGGTTTAACAAGAAAATGTGCTAGAGGGTGTTGTGAAGGATTTGACCAATACAATTTTCAACGGATACGGATGGATTTTCCAACCGGACTTTGCTCCAGCGCACAAAGCCAAAGAGTAGCTCAGAGTCAACATTCCTGGTTTTATAGCACCAGAAGATTGGCCGTCAGAGAGTCCAGATCTGAATCCACTGGATTATTATTTGTTGTAAGAATTAGAGAACATGGCCTGCAAGATCCCCCACAGAAATTTGGTTCATGGAAACCGTACGTACGTGCCCAATGGTCACACCGTTTGGAAGTTTGTGTTAAAGCAAAAGGTCGTCATTTCAAGTGAATCCAATTTTTTTAAATAATCAATATTGCGGTCTAATAAATGAAACAATTTTGAATAAAATATGTTAACTGTTCTATTTTTTTTACGTTTTATATTCGTAACGTAGGTAGTTCTTGAAAATAAAAAGTAAAGGGAGATTCACCGCCAAGCAAGATGAATGATTTGATAATTTCTTCAAAGGAAAGTGGCTTTATAATTTTATGAAAAAGAGCTTTCTTATTCCACATGCAATGAAGATCTAGTATTGTTGACCTTATTGCAAGGTTTCTACAAACAGATGCTTAGTTGTAGCACTGAAATTCGGAACTTCAAGTAAATAAGTTGAATTTCACCGCTTACTACAAATCATCTTTTTACAGTATTGGTCAAATCAAACGTTAATTTGTACTTTTGTTAAAGACAATAGACTCCTGGACCCTTAAAGCACAAATAATTTATGTATCACCTCAGAATAAAGAAAGTCACATTTCAGTACTTCATTAAATGATTGCTGAAAAACTGTGGAAAAAAGAGCTCCAGATGAGACAGAGACTTGTATCTATATATGTGAAGACGGAAACGTTGAAGCACATGGCTCTGAAAGATTCTGAATACTAGATTACGATCAAATTAACAAAGGGCAAAATGTAAAAGAGGCTATTTGTACAGTCTTAAGAATGGCCACGATAACTAACAACTCCATTCACATGACCTAGACGAAGTGAAGATAGCCATATCTAAACTGAAATCCAAAGAAGTTCTAGAATTGTTGGGACTACCTAACGATCTGTTAAACCAGTAGGTGATATTTTTCATAAGAAGCACACAACATGTTTGAAAATTTGTTTGAACGTATACCCCTTGAACAAAATCTCCACAGTTTTCGTCACGTCCACTAGGAAGTGAGAAATACCACCTACAAGATCCTATCTTCTTAACTGTGTGGACGTTCAGAGCCTTTTTTCATTTTATTTACATGAGTGGTGGGTTTATGCCGGAGGAAAAATTTTTTCACAATTTAAGACTCATTAATTTAAGGTCATCAGCGATGGAGCGGATGGACGCGAACATTCTGATCTGAAAAGTCTTTGAATTCGCTCCCGAGAGTCAGTGCAGTAGAGAAAGACCGTGATTAAGGTGGCGTACGCCTGCACAATTTTCGTCCGAAGGTGCAGAATCTCCATCAAGATCTGTATGGATTTGGCCGAGATCTTCAATATTAAAGAATGATTTAAGCAATGCGACGAATTGCGCTTCGACTAATAAATGACAAAAGCATTCTGGTATCTGTAGTACGTTACTGGCTGCAACTTCGGAAGTAGCGAAGATAGATCTAGCTATTAATGGCGGCGAAGTACTTGTACATATATTAGAAATTCAAATATAAACAGAATGAATTTGAATTTGTCTACCTAGGATCAACTTAAAAGCGTTCAGAACAAATTACAAGGAACTAAGTTTAACTATAGGAGCAGCAAGTAAGTTCACAATATATAGGAAAACTGCCATCAAACAGAGTAAGTTTGTTTGGAGGTCAGAAGTCCAAATAAAATACAAATTACAGTCTGCTTTGCAGATCCAAACATTATTTTTGCAGGTAAAGCTTAAACCATATATCCTTTGATGGGAAATAGAATTTTAGTAATTAGTGGCAATATTTAATCTACGAGTATAAGGAATAGGGTGAATGTTTTAGAGCCGCTATTCTTACTAAAATGAACACTTAAACTCTTGTCTAAAGTAAGACTGGTATCCTTGCGCCGTAATGTTGCATCGACTTTGATAACCAACAATAAAAAGATATTGCATTCTTTTCCATGATTTGGGCCCAAACATGTTTATCCTATTTGTTTCGGCTAGCTCCCAACTTGAGGTCAAACAGGCAGAAGTCTACTCAAAGACTTTTTTCCTAGTAAAGATTAATCTCTTCCTGATAGGTACTCCTTAATGTTCGTGAATGAACGACTTTAAAAGGCTAAAAACTGATATCGAACGCCATCTAGGAACTGAAGTTGGAATTGCACTTTTAAAGAAGAAGATTAATTTTAATTATACAATAAAAAATTTTCGAAGCTATCTAAAAGAATAAGTAGACAAAATTATGTCTTCTTCTTCCCTTCTTCTTCTTATCTTTTTATTAACTCTTTCCTCGTTATACGAACTTACGCGTAACGAGTTTCCCATTTTTATTGCATCGCTGCTGCTCCGCTTATGGGGTTGGCTAATGTCGCAGACCGCAGAACGGTTCTACATACTGCTCGGTCCTGGATCGCTTCAGTGGTTAGCTGTGGTGTACCCCATGGAAAGAAATCTAACATAAGGTTTTGTGAGACCTCTGACAGAAGTGGCAATGATACTATATAGACAATACTCTGAACAACAATAGGTAGAAAATCCGAATCCTTATAATTGCAGATGGAAATTTGTTAATCCTGAATTTTGTACCTACATATATATTTGGCAATATTTTACCAACAGTGTTAGTTATCCTGTATGTGAAAGCTAAGACTAGGCTTGGATATATGAATGTTCATCACAGAAATACCTCTTTTTTTGGTTCCTCATTTTGTACGCATAGATCTGGAACACAAATGAGGAGACTTTTATGTCATATTTAATTGATTTTAAAACAATTCTTGGTAAAGGACCAGTTTAACAAATGGAATTCTAGTAATGGAAGACCACATTATTATTTTAAGAAAGAAGTCCTAGTAAAGTAACTGGAAAATTATTCCATGAAACTTGTGAGAAGAACCCAACAAAGTTAGTTTAACAGCTGATATATACACACAGTTTCCCGGTAGAGTCAAAAAATTCAAATATACATATATCCAATATTTTGTGGAAAACAAGAAATCTCACAATGAGATTGAAGTGATTCATTTTAATATATAAATACGAATGCTTAGGATCTTACGAAAGAAAGATGGAAAACTAAAAATCTTTTCTTTTGGATTAAGCTGTCTTCCTATTTCAATTTTTGTTTCAAGAACGCTCTCAGATATGAATGAATTTTTAGTAAAAACAAACACTGTCAGAGTGGAGCTACACAGAGATACTTTACTGAAACCAATTTTTCTTCGTGAGCATGCATTCAACTGAAGACACAAGACAAATGGAATCAGATTTATGAACTCTTTATCTCAGAGTACGTTGTGTAAAAAAGTTACATTTTGAAATCTACAACAAGCACAAAAATATTAGACAATATAATAATATTTAAATTGAAATGATTAAAAAAATAAAAAAGATAGAAACAACAAAGTAGGAATAATTTATGTGTACAACGTGGAAGATATGTGAGGTGGGAGTGGGTGAATATAACAAATACAAGTGATTTGATTTCTTTTTTTTTTTTTTCAAAAATAAAATTTTCAAAAACTTACCCTTCGGTTGCCTTTGTAGGTGGATTTGTAAAATTCATTGAACAGGAAGAAGAACATAACAGCATGCATGCCAATCCACCAGACGAACGCTTTTGGATAATTGCACTCGATGAACAACAATTGGAAGGCATGAACCATAATTGCAACAAATTGAACCTACAAACATAAAAAGATACATTCGTTGTTAGCAATAGTTTAGGTCTACTCATAATCAAACAATATTTGAACTGGTCGGCATCTATGTACTCGTATTGTAATTACCATTTGAAGGGTAGTGAGATATTTTTTCCACCACAAGTACTTTTGGTATTGTGGACCCATGGCAGCGAATAAGTAGTATGTGTACATAACAATATGAACGAATGTGTTGAGGAGACCGAAGAACGTACTATGACCACCTGAAATTGCAAAAATTCATTAAAAAAAAAACAACATACAAACTCGTAAAAGTAGAAACATATTTTATGAAGTGTGACGGAGGTGTAGTTGGCAAATATTCATATACTTAACCTTTTTATTATTGGTTACAAGCAGGATGCAAATCAGCTTGGTTCCACAATGCGTTAAGTCTTGTTACGGCAGATACAATGAAAGGGAGTATGAATAGTGTAGATTTTATAATTGCAATTGTGTTTTTGTTTTTATAGGGTGTCGTAAAAGTTACTTAACTCGAGTGCCGTTCTAATGTTTCTTCAGACCGGCACATTCCTAACATGGATTACAAGTGAATATTTTATTTGACACGCTCATTGGTGGTGAAGGGGTTTTCTCTACCGTCAACAACAGACAGTTGTTTCATGAGTTGCTAAGAATTTCAATAGAAATAAGGTATCTTAATGTTCAGCAATGGATATCCTAAGCTTTAAGTCGTATAACCAGATATTTGAGGAATGGCTTTTAATCACGAATTGATGGGAAAAACATACCTTAGGGCAAGTAGTACATAAGGAAGACCTCAAAGTTCACAATCCTACCCAACGAATTGAAGGCCTTATTCCAGGTAGAATGTCAAAACACCCATTAAGTGATGTGCAGGCAAAAGATTTTGGAAAAATAGCGCTATAGCTCTCTACAAAGTGTTTTACATAATATGCGCCTAATTTTCCGATAAGAGATTCTTTGAATTCATGCATACGACCTCTTGACGATGTCTTGTTTGGGTTTCAGACTATCTACTATTTTATCATATAGAAAGGTAACACACGGTTCAACACAGTTTATCATCTAAACTCCTTATCAAAATTCGCCCTCTGTTTTGACTACGTTTCTTGGTTAAGCTTCGGTTTTCCATCACTGTAATCACCCTTATAAGCCATTACCATTGAGGCAGCAAAAAGCCAGAATTGTAGAAAACATTGGAGCTGTACGCGTGTTGGGAAGTCAAGACTTCATTAAATAGCGAAATCTCTCAGGAGCTGGATATCTATGAAATGTCTCTGTAGCTTATTTCACATCTGTAGAAGGACATATTTACCCAAGAGCTAGGACAAAATGACAATCGAAGGACACCCATTGTGGCTTATAGAAAAAATTTGTTATTTAATGTGGTTTTCAAACCAGAAGTATCATTTGACCGTACTGATGCTGGCGTGTCGGTTACAGTCAATGGAGACCGCTTCCGCTCCTTGTTAAGCAACCATTGATTTCAACAGGACGGTGCCACGATTATTGTGGCTTTTGTCCAGCAGTTACTGTATATGAACAAAATTGGCTGTTAAGTGTTTCCTTTGGTTGTAACCTCCGCATGAAGCTGGCGCGCCAGTTATAGCCACTAAAGATGGTTTCCGCCCCATGTTTACTTTCAATAGGACGGTGGCACCATTATTTTATGAAATACAAAGTCCGGTAATAGCCTCATCAGCAGTGTCCGGACAATTGGCTTTCGCGGTTGTACTAACAACCTTACTTCCCATGACTCTTTTCTTTGGGGCTACGTAACGTCTTAAGTCCTTACCAACAAGCAAAAAACTTTAGAAAACTTAGAGGTCAAGATTCGTCATAAAATTGCTTATTTGTTGATTGAACTCGCATGTCATATTCTGCTGCATTAACTAGTGTTCAGTGATCAAAGGTCTTTGGTGAAGTTGGTACTTCTCATTTCACTAAAAGAGAATAAGCCAGCTGGTGAAGATGACATACAACTACTAGACTCGAATATTGCGAATATAAATATCAAGCAACCGACTCTTCGCGATGCCATAAAATTTCCAAAGACTCGAGAAAGACGAAATCGCAAACTAACAGCCTATATCCGTTTTCCAGTAACGTATGAGGCAGTAAAAATGTCGTTACTAAAATTTTATAAGAATACCTTGAGAAATACTTAATATTTGCAGTCAACTAATTTGGTTGAAGTTAAAAAAATGCACAAGAAAAACCTTCACACAATTGTACTCTTCAATGATTTGAAAAAATATTTCGGCACTGTATGTCATTTAAACGTACTAAGACAGAAAAATTGGGCTTGGATGAAGGGCTTTCATCATGGTTTGAAAATTACCAAAATAAAAGACGAAAATCTGTCAATATTAAGAGTACCACCAGGTTCCAAGCTAGGTCCGTTAATATTTTTTTTTTTTATATATTGATTTGTATCTGTTGATAACTTTTAGGCGCTCCGTTTGCGCTCTTTTCTATCTGAACTACAGATGTCTAACAAAACTTCTTCCACAATATTACATCAGCTTGTTTAAATCCATCTAAGGTGTAGCAGCATGTCATTGTGTAATGCACCGAAGCTTCAAGAACTCAACAGTCTGCATGACAAGATTCAAAAGTTGATGAAAACATCTCAACAACAACAAAGTGTTCTTATTAAAATTATTTTCGTCAACTTTTCAGAGACGATGAACACGTATAAGAAGTCAACCTTATTTATAATCACAAGAAGACCACTGCGAAACATACATGTATAGGCACTCAGGACTCGGATACTGGGACGAGTGCGGTCAAAAACGATAAGCAGGAGCTATTATAGCTACATTCAACGAATTATCGACACATCTCCTCGATGAGAGAGCTTTGATTTCTATGTCGATCCCACTTTTTATTGAACTTATCAAAATCTAACGAAAAGTATTTTCGATTTGCTTTCGAACGTAAAACAAGGTTCTAATGTGTAAATGCCTTCAAATACACTAATTTTAATTTCGAGCTAGATATACCAGTACTAGGTTAGATTCCAAGTGTCCTCTTTTAAGTTGCTTAGGAGGATGCTACTCCTGGAGCTAAAGAAATTTCTTGATAAACTTATCAAGTTCATTGAAACAGTAGAGATGATGTAAACCCCAGAAATGGTAACTGCCTAAGGATTGTGTCTGATGCATGCAGGGTAAACCGCGTAGAGCACAAATTCATCTTCCTCTTTGAGTCTCAACTTCTTGCTGAAATCGTAATGAAGAATATCTAAACATCTTCCAATAGCACACGGGCTATTGATTCCATATACCTATGTACGAGTATATAACGAAGGACATAAGTGGCTTGACATCGTGGAGCTGCCTGTAATTTGTTTGTGGGGATACTAATCTGTTGTGGTTGGTAGTTTTTCTTAGGCATACGTTACAGACTTTAACAACTCTCGACTCTGTAGTGTTAGAAATAGAAACCTAATTGTTGGTTGAGTTTTTTTATTCCAATATTCTTCAAGGATTGTGGATTCAGGAGACTGGAGTGGAGCCCCACTGTGTGGGTAAACTAAAAGACTAGGTTCCATACCAATGTAATCTCTACATTGGGGCTCTCTTGCTCTCTTGCTTGGGGCGTTCATATAAATTTGCTGCGCAGGACACATTGGAGTACTTCTCAGACTTAAAAATTTCGAAAGGAACATAGAAGAAGTATTATGATCTAGTTCTTTGCCGCAGTACTCTATTCCAAAAAATGTATCTTAAAGTATAAATATTGTGACAAGTTTGTAACCTTTCTGAAACCCCTGATCAGGCGTTGCTTGAATTCTTCATCTGCGCCGGTAGGAAGTACTTCAAATAGGTACTATGATTACAGCGGTATGCTATACATGTACATGAGTGCCCAATTAAACTCCAATCAATTTCAGAAGGTTGGAACTTCTAAGGTAATTGGCAGAGTTGTGTCAATGTTTCGCCTAATGACAGTTGGTATCTTATTTTTCTAAAGGTATAATAGAGCTTTATTTGAGCGAAAAGTCATAAGTGGCTATCAGTACAGACTGCCAACGATATAGTTACACTGACAGAATTGCATTTATTGCGAAAAAACTGTATCAGCGCCAGAAGTGTTTCGGAAGGTGAAGGCTCGAATTGAACGAAATCTTCGACGCAGTGGCAGGAAACTTTTAATGGATATAAAATGATGAGTTCAAACTTAAGCCTTATAAGTTCAAACAAGGATAAAATCTTGTCCATGCCTTACAAAAAAGTGAAGTTCGATACAGCAAAAGAGTTGTTGCACTTGTAGAAAATGGCCTTCTGCGTATATTGTGTTCTCTGATGAGAAGAACTTCCTGATCAAACAATTCGTTAACAAACAAAACAGTCGTGCTTATTAAGCAGTATAAAAATTTGAAACTTTCGATTGACCACCAGGAGTCAATCGCCGCGGTTTTTCATGGTTTGGCCGGCAGTGACGCCCGATGAATGTTTGACGTTTTGCACTGTGGTATCAAAACAAATGTAAGTGAGAGAGTTTGGACGTTGCAATTAGACTATTCACCAGCACACAAAGCACGCTTTAACTAAGATTGATTAAAATACAACCTTTCTTGCTTCATTTTCTCAACACGACGCGATGTAGATGCGCATAAGATGGTCCTTCGTCAAAAATGGCAGCGTGCAACTCGTTTGTCGACCGACTTAAGACCCATAATTCACGCCAAAAGCGGCCTTATGCAGAATTTAAAATAAATTCAAAAAATATAATTGTTTGGCAAAATTTAGTTTTCCACGCTTCAATAAAATTAGCATTCAAAAATAAGCACTTTCAAAAATTCCAGTTCAATTGGGCCCCTCTGTATGTATGGTTCTAAGCACAACCAACATGCTCTTGAAACTTATGCAGTTTCAAAAATTTACATTATTCTGTAACGATAACAAGATGTTGAGGCCCGATTTTTAAGGTGTACCCCTTCCATGTCAGATTGTGCAAATGAGATACTAAGCAAATGCTTAAGCATTTTTGACAAGCTTAATCGGTTCAGCTCCTAAGCTGCCCTTGTATAGAATTTGGTTTCTTTTTAATAGCCATCGAACTTGATTAGTCGCTTCTTAAGCCTTCTATTAGGGCACTGTTTTAATTTTTTTTTAAATTTCTTGCCAGAATTTATTTCTACGGAAAGACCTTATTTAGGAAAAGCTGATATTTTTCACTATTTTCGGGAACCTATCTGAATTGGACTTTTGAACCTATCTGAATGAGTCGGTATATAAGTGTTAGTACGGTCTCTAGCAATATTAGCTGTTTTTACTGCACTTTTTCGGTTTATTTTCTTTGTTTAAATGGATCACGATATGACCTGGATATAGTCCAAGTAAACATTAGCTCAAAGAGCTCACGAAGCTACAAATTCTTTCATGTTTTATTTCATCCGTTTACTGATGATTTTAACTGCTGTTAGTCTACAAGAGTTTCTAGTTGTTCACCTTTTCATAATATCACATAAATATGGTTTATTTGAATTAAAATTAACACAATTAGGTAATCAAAAAATAAAAAAATAAAAAAATAAAAAAATAAAACCTAATCAATCAAGTAGCCAACGTCTAATTTATAATTTCAATTTAACCCTCTAACTCCGACTGCTCATAAAATTACCAACGAAACCCGATACAACAAACAACAATTGAACTCGTGATTTATTAAGAATCAACTCAAAGCTGATATTAGAATGTTTTCAAAATTGCAACATCATGATGATTTTAAAAAGTTTAGTGCAACTTGTTCATTAGATACAAATAAACTTCGTAATGAGACTGATGTCATTTTTGCTCTTAAAATCGGCTAAACCAATTAGCACATTTTTGAACTTCGCACCGAACGAAGTGTACCTACTCGTTGTTGTTCGCTTGAATACGAGTATGTAACGAGTAACAAGATGATTCAACAAATCAAAAGTATCTACAAATACAATACTCTTCTAGAATTTAACCAAAAACAAAAAAAAAAAAAAAAACAGGGGGAACAAAAAAAAAATCTCTAAAGCAACGACTACCATTATTGACGTTGTCAAATTGTAATCCAGTAGCTCATCATGGCCAATGGTCATTGAAACTTTGTACCCGTACATCATTGGGTTATGCCAAATAAACTCAAATATTTGCAATTGGAAACCAGTTTTCCTGTTAAAAATCTATTGAATCAGCTCTCTTCGAATATTTACGAGTACATGAACAGATAAATAGGGGAAAAAGGAGCATTCAAAACGAACTTACCTGGAGTGAATTTGACACCAAACCAAACAGACATTGGCATACATCCGTGATGAATTACATGTAAAGTTGTGACTTGGCTAGTCTTCTTTCGCAACACGAAGAAAATCTATAAAAATAAAAAACAAAAAGTCATAAAAAATTTGAATTAATTAATTATATATTGTGAGTTGTGTGTGTGTTTTTTTTTTTTTTTTTTTTTTGTGGCATAGAGAATTCATTGACCGATCTAACCACGTGCCAAAATAGCCAAAAGCCGACAAGCTGACTGGCCACACAGTCTGCGTCTGAAACTAGTTCTTATGTAAAAAAGGTCAACGTTTAATGGATGACTAAGTTTGTAAATATTAAGAGAATACTAATTTAGATATTGACACTTGCCACACTATAATGAAGCCGTAGTAACAGATAAATAAAAGACGTAGCTTTAATGGAACAGTTTTCATACTGGAAAAGCTGGTGCTATAAAGACACACGTGCCAGACAGAATGTATCATTTGACATATTCAAAATATAAATAAAACCTTGGAGAACTTTTAAAATAGTTTCATATTGTATCTGAGACGGAATACGATCTTATCATAATCTCTCGACTTTGTTCGGAAACATGGAAAACAGTAGAATAAACAGAAAAAGCTTTTTAATTCAGGCGAAGTGCTTGTATCGCATAAAATCATACAAAGGAAACGAAGACTTTGTATCGCCAGAAAGTGTGGAAAATTGTAGGGAAGATCTAAGTCCATATGTATCAGATACCTTCGTGTGTTGATGAGAACTGGGCCCCTTCTCCAGAATCAATTTTTTCAGAACATTCCTAAAAATAATGTTATGTGCAATGTTGAGGATGAAATTTGATCCAAATGCGAGAACCTTTCTAATAGAACCTTTTCGTTGAAATATCCTAATAAACTGCCATTTATTTTACGCACTGAAGTGTACATAATCAATTTTCTTGCAGTATGACAAAACACTCACTTCAAAAGTGTCATTTTCAATTAATTTGCCAATATGTAGACTTTTCGACAAGGGCAAGATATTTTTGAGCAATAATTCGATTCTAAAAGCGATCGACTTACAGACCATCCAGAAGTAGTAATTTAAGTGTACGGCAGTTTAGAAGTGTAGGCCACTGTTGACTTAATCATGACTTGCAACTCACAAAGATAGTATAAGGTACTAGTTCCACGAAACGCAAGTATTTGTATTCTTGCGAATTAATCAACTAAAAAGCGGTTTCTTTCTGTTTTTGAATGAAGCCGGATTTGAAATTTTCATTAGCTGAGCACTGCGCATAAGTTCGTTATAGGAGATCATAGAATTGTTTTTAATGCTGTTATTTCTATTCTCTATAGATGCAGAGCCAGGCATATAACACATCAATCAATAAATCTCCAGTTTAACTAAGAAAACAGTGAACATTACAATCGGAAAGTACAGTGGGTGGGGAAGCAATGCAAAGAGTAACTTGAGCACTTTTCTTTCACATGTGAGGCCGTTCTATACTCAATCGATCCAGAAATCCCATGTAGTCTTAATATTCAAAAACACTGTGGCGCTGGCAACCCGGTATGGGCCATGGTCTAGCTTCTTGACACTCATTTGTGTTGCTCATCTTGTCATTTTTGTCACATCTGAGCGGGGCCTATGGTTTATCGCCGAATCCGGCAGCATTCCTTAGAACCTTTTTCATAGGCAATTTTAATTTCGGGAGTTTGCCATTGCCCGCCGAAAGGGTAATGACGATTCGAAAAATTGTTGGCGAATCCGGAAATCGAACCACGGATCCTCTGCGTGATGGTTCAATGAGCTAACCACCGCGCCATCGCCACCACCACTCGTAATACTCGCTATTGATAATTTCACGTCTCTCAAAATAGTCGATGAACAAATTACCATGAGCGTCCCAAAATACGAATGCCATAATTTTTCGAGCCGACTTTTGCGTTTTTAGTCATTTTGGACGGCTTCTAGCGCTGCTCACCACTCCGAATCGTCGTTTAGAGCTCGTTGTGAGCAAACGCGGCACCCACTTCGAAAGCAACTTACACATGCTCAATTTTTTGTGCAAAACTATTAAATTTAAATTTTGGCATCTTTTAGGTGTTCGGGCCAAAACTACAAGTATTCGTAGACCTTTTTATGTTTTCTGGCACAACTGCTAATTTGGAGTGACCGGAGCATTCAAAATCATCGGTGTTTCTCAGTAATAATTGATTTTTATGGAGCAGAGTCTCCATAAGGCTTATCAAGCCGCTGTTTGGCTTCAACAGTATTCTTCCCCATCGAAAAATAGTATTCTGAAATACACGAAATCCTTTTTTTCCTTTGATTTAAAAATAACAAAAATTGTTTCATTAAAATCACTGTAACTTGCAAACTAATAGTTGGAATGACATGCAATTTTGACAGGTTTCGTTTGAAGGTTAGTACTATCCAGAAAATATATGGGTGTGTCAACAGTGGTGCAATCTATGTGCCAGACCAGACACTTATTGACTGATGTTTGATGTATGTTACATGCCAAAACCTCAAGACTTTTGCCTACCCCGCGTGGATTTACATACATTAGATCGAAATAAGCGTCGTTTTCCTTCTTTTTTTGTGGATTTCTCAGTTTCCCCAGCCCATTCCATTGCACTTCTTGGATTAGTTTACTATCTGCTGTGTAGTAGCCTAGGTCCTTCACGAGTTGTTCGGTAAAATATGGCATGTAAAGTGTTCTTACTTTTCACGTGCACGGCTGAAATTCTTTACCCTTGAATAGATTGACGGAGTCGATGGGCAAGAGCTGCTGAAGAGCTCTATGAGCAAAACATCAGCTTCTCGGACGGAAAATAAAAGAGCTGAGAAGCGCAATGAAGGAAATAGTACTACATAATGACATTCCTAATTTTTATCAGAAAATAAGACGAGCAGGCAGTGGTAACAAAGCAAGAACACTCTGCTACCACCTGCTTGTAGGTAGGTATGTCAGCAGTTCGTTGATTACTAAGTTTAGGAGATGGGTTTAATAAGCAGCGCCTTGTGTGTTCCATTATCTTCTTCATTTTAGGTGGTGCTACAGTCGGAAGTAAGCCTGGGCTTCAACCAACAAGCCTCTTCAGCTGACACATTCTTTCGCCAACCGCTTTCATCAGTTCTGCACTCTAAGTTCGCACCACCGTAGATTCGGCTGTCATCTGCTACATATTACCCGGGGCTCGGATTTGAAGATAATTCAAGCTGTGGTGTCCATTCGCTGGTGTTTTTAACTGCGAAGCCAAGGTAGACGAAGTCTTTAACTACTTTGAAGTTAAAGCTGCCAATTGTTACACTCTTACCAAGCTGTCGATATTGGGAGTCCTTTTTTAATGACAGCATTTACTTGTTTTTGGCTCATTTACCGTGAGACCAATTTAGCCTCATTGACGTCTCGCTGTCTTCGTCCAATAACGTCGATATCATCTGTGTACTCAAGCAATTGGGAGGACTTGTACAGAATCATTTCCCTTCTATTGGTCACTGAATTTTGCACAATTCTCTCTAAGGCGATGTTGACAGCGCGTCGCCTTTTCTCAAACCTTTTTTGACAAAGAAAGACCTTGATGGAGCAGCGAGTATTCTCCTTTGTCATCCTGCACAACCTAACAAGTTTAGCAGACACGCTAAAACTAAATATGGCATTATACAGCTCGTTCCTGTGTACACTGCCATATACGGCTTAAAGGTCGACAAACAGGTGGTGGGTGTTGATCTGGAATTCCAGGTTCTTTTCCAAGATCTGCCGTAGTGTACATATTTCACCGAGGGTAAACTTCGCTGGCTTGAAACCACCCAGATATGGACCTATCAGATTTTTCATGATCGATTTTAGGTGATAACACAATACGGCAGAGAAGATTTTGTGAACGAAGTTCCTTTACAGTTGGCACAGTCGAAAGGATCTCCTTTTTTGTAGATTGGGCAAACGATGCTGAGGTTCTATTCATTGGAAATGCTTTCTTCTGATCATATCTTGCTGATGAGCTGGTGCATGTTCCTAACCTAAATAGCTTAATTGGAAGCCCGTCTGGACCAGCAGCTTTATTTGACTTTAGTCTCGATATCGCTATTTCAATTTTGTCTAACTCAGGTGGACGGAATTCTCTGCTATTATCATCCATCAGCTGATACATCTTTTAGCAGAAGTCTCACCTAGTTTGGAGTTGGTAATCCTGCTATTTAGCATATGGTCAAGACCTCTTACATAAGTGAATCATCTTGCTTTGGAGCTAATAGGGCAGTTTTGATTGCGGATGTGTTGACGTTGTTAAAGGCCCTTTCTATGTAATGTCCAGGAAGGCGACCAATGTGTATTCCCTATAAGGTGAAGATTGCAGTGAATGTAGAGCCTTAAAATAGGCATGTTGAGCAGTAAATTGAATTTTGGGTTTGAAGTCTTTTGGGAGAGAACATGAGATTACTTTTCGTCTTTGGATATGAAGACTACATAAATTTCTATCCATGACAAGGGAATATTGATTTCTACGCAATTCCTCTTGATATTCGCCAGCGTTGGCATGATGACATTTGTAGCTCGGCAGGTATTGTGTCTCTTTCTTGTGCATAGTTAAACAGTGAGTCGACCGTCATACACTGAAGCAGTGCTGACAGAGCCCCGCCTAGTGGGTTACCTTTGTCTACCCCTGCATCAGCAGCCAGTATCCAATACACATGCATTGCTTTGATCCAAAAAACTAGTGATTCGTCAAAGGGGTGTTGTTTGGGTATGTTACACATGCCATCAAAATTTGCCTGCTCGAATGCATCTTAAGACTATTGCGCTTACTGTACACAAGTAACTGAGTCTGTCAATCAACCTAAAGATCTAACAATTGTAAATTGATTTTATTGGTCCAGGATATAAAGAGAAAATTGTATTAAAAATATCTCCTTCATCAAATAAATAAAAAGTTGTTGCCATTGGATGCAAACACCGCACCCTTGAAATTAGAAAATCGAAAGAGCACAGATAATAATCGTAACTCGTGCAAATGATGCAACATAAAAACTGGATACTGAAATAGAACAACATAAATTCCAAGCTTGAGTTAGTATACTGGTATTCAAGTTAGCATTTATTAATTCTTAACTTTTTGCCAATTTTATTTAAATCTCAGGGACGAAAAACTTTAATTTAAAAATTTAGAAAAAAAATAACTCTTTGCCAAAATTTATACTGCGCTTCGTGTGACTGGTACTAAAAGTTATAAAAAAAAGATTCGAAAATTTGCAATTTAATATTCGAAATGTTAATTTAGAGAGACTTTTCAGGTTTTTATTTTTTTTAAATTTTTATATTCTCGAGCATCTCTTGAGGATGTGGGATGGACTGTCGAGGCCATGGATGTGAATTTATCTATTTTTGAACAGAAATCGAAACTATTTTAAGTAGTTTTTTTGTGGTAATATTATTGCTTTTAAAGTTCAAACTAGATTCTTGTGGTTGCATTGATTATCTTAACTAGAATTCAAATAAAATAAAATAAATTAAAATCAAGGATGTGGTTTTAAATATTGGAAATGTCAAGGATTTTGATATTTTGTTATCTAGATCTGCAAAAAGTCAACTAAAATTTATATTAGTTTGTTTAACATAATAGAGTATCACTGCAGTAGGCTGCAGTTCTCCTTGGAAATAATAAGATGCGGTTAATTTTAGTGATTCAGTTTGGCTTCTTGCATCATCACCTGTTTGAAGCAGCCGAAGAGTTTATCTATGTAGGGGCTAGTGCAAATTCTACAGGGAGGAAGATTGAACGAATTCTTTCGGTTTGTGTGAATAGGGTCTAAACTTTTTATTTGAATGACCAAAATCGTGCTCTTAAAAAAAATTGTCCGTATTGGGCCTGCTTTATGGACTTCAATACTGCAAAATGAGGAGAATACCACAGCCTTATTTTCAGATCATTAGAGAGAAATATTTTACGTCAGGAAAAGGCAAAGATATAACTGCGATTTCTTAAGCCGTGCTTAGATGTATCCATCCATCAACTCCACTAATTCGGTCCCATTGAGGGAAGTTCCAAGCATGTTGAGCTAAGGGCCTTTGATTCTCACCCACCTGGCTCAAGGAAGCCTGTTTAAGGATCAAGCAATCACAGATCTAGTAAACTGGAAGAATTATTTCGCAATAGTAATGAAATTTTTCAATCATAATTTATTATTTTGACACTGATAGCTCTTTTCCACTCGAAGTCTTGACTGTCAGTCGTACCTCCACATAACGAAATATTGGAAACTCTTTCACAAGTCAGTGCTTGAGTCTTGGTGCGTGTTCTCGAAAATAAGTTTTGGCTGAAATAAGCCAGTAATCGTCCATTCTGTATGCAAGTTTGTGGAAAAGGTTCGTAAGACTGGCTTGCTTGCGGACTACATCCAATGTTTCCGTCATCATGTAGTACCTACGTATTGACGAGAATGTGGCTGCTGTGGCCAAAAGTGTTCCACTTAATTCAGAAATATCGACCCGCCATCGATCTTAACAAGTTAACATTTCCCGCACCAGGCTGATGACAAAAAGATCTTCCTTACGAAGTCCAATTGACAAAGAAATTGAAGGTAAATGACCACAAACACTGGCGTTAAATTCAAAGACAAAGTAGCGCCACGTGCTAGCTAAAACATATTCCTGTACTGATACCGTGCCACAGTCAATAGCGAAGGAAGTGTTTAGCAAAAATCCAACCATTTGGCTACCAGATAAGCTGATCAAGCCATTTAGAAACGGACGACAAGAAAAAATTCAAAAGTTCATAATGAACATTAAACAGTTGCTCCACGAAACGTTTGGCGACTTTTACATAGACATATGGTCGATGAAAATACACATGACCAATCGACCTCATGTTCTGGACCTAGTTGACATACTGCGACATAACATTAAAGACTGAGTTGCTACATAACCACGACCTCTGCGATGGCTACAAAAGAGCAGAAAGATATTTATTAACTAGAAACCTACGATAAAAACGCGACTAGACGGAAATCGACTTACAACCCATACACTTAACAACGAAGACATCAACAAACAAGTAGTCCTAACAATTACACTAAACCTGACCCACCAACTTATACAGAAAGGACGAAAGTTCACAAAACCAAATCGACCAGAATAATTTTGAGGAATCTTCCGGCCTGTCCTTCTGAATTTCACACGCTTACTTGGTTTATTTGCAGGCAGGGAAACATCAACTTCCACTGTGCTAAGTTTCAGGGAAACCTGCAGATGTCCAGGTTGTCCAGCAGGGTTACCCAACTGCACTTGCAGGTCAGACGCACACGAAAGTTCTTCAACGGAAGACCCTATATCCACCGATAGTTGAAAACAACGAAGCGAAAATACTAGAAAACAGGAAAAAAAAAGGCTAAGGAAGAGATGCGCAATTGAAAGACGACGACCAAAGTGAACACTCAAATCCGTGATAAGTGTTCGACACGACAATAGCCCATTCGCCCATGTTAGTATCGTGGATGAGGATGTCCTCGGTTCTGAGGATGCCGCATATTTCCTTACTAATTTTTAGGGATTGTAATTTGGAATTAACTTTACGCTCATCAAGAAACGAAAGCTTGTACTCGTAATCACTTGAATTGTTTACTTACAGAACAATTTCTTCTCATCTATTGTATCTACGCACTACTCCCTCCGCAGTTCTGGACACTCCGTTTCACCTCACACCCCTCGACATTTGTAGTCGCCTTAAAGCGACTTCACAGTAGGCAAATAAGTCTTTTGGCCACGCAAACATTCTTAACGCACTAGGAATCCTACCAGAAAACATCGACTACACCACACCCAAACAATGGTTTGACAAGGGCTTCCATGCAAGCATTCCCTCCAGATCCTTGTGGGAGGAAAATGCCTTACTGGATGACAATTCAATCCACTTTTACACCGACGGCTCAAAAACTGTCAGTGGGGTTGGTGATGGTGTTTTTGCCGATAAGCTTAACCTCAGCCTCTCCTTGCGCCTCTCCAATCACTGAAATGTGTTGCAGCCGGAAATTCCGGCCCTATGCCCTATGCTGGCTGAGGAAAAATGTAATAGAAATGGATATCCGCATCTTTTCCAATAGTCAGGCCGCTATCAAATCCTTGGACTCATGCTCCATAAATTCAAAAACGCTCATGGACAGCCGATGGAGATGGCGGAGCAGTTAATTTTTCACCTTTGCTGGGTACCGGAATGTAGTGACATTCCAGGGAATTGCAGGGCCGACGAAGTTGCCAAAATTGGAACCACTATACCTATCACACCTGAAAAGGAAAACAAAGGAATACCTATCGCTACGTGCAAACAAGTAAATAATAAAGCTGGATGCTAACAGAAGAACAAACCAAACAGCTCTGAACCACTCCATGAGTTTAATACTTCTAAATAGAAAACATCTTAGGGCCATTATAGGTGTGGTCACCGGGCACTGCCTCATAAGTATACATGCAAGAAGACTTGGCATGTTTACTAACGACTTTTGCAGAAGCTGAATGGATGAGGAGGAAGAGAGGACAATCCCTTACCTCCTCTGTACATGTCCAGCTCTGTTTCAAAGAAGAAATCTCCATCTAAGAGCCTTCTTTCACAACGACTTAAGTGACTTAAGCAACACAGACATTAAAAGTCTCCTACGCCTTATTAAGAGCTCCAAATGGTTTCTGGAATAGGTTTTTCAACGGCCAATTAAACCTGACCTAACCTATTGTATCTGCAGATGTAACTGTGGCCGGTATGGGCCATGGCCTAGCTTCTTGACACTCATTTGTGTTGCTCATGTTTTCATTTTTGTCACATCTGAGCGGGGCCTACGGTTTATCGCCGAGTCCGAACGGCACTCCTTAGAAGCTTTTTCGTAGGCAATTTTTTACTTTCGGGAGTTTGCCATTGCCCGCCGAAAGGATGATGGCGATTTGAAAAATTGATGGTGACCCAGCCAGGAATCGAACCCAGACTGTCTGCGTGATAGTCCAATGATTTAACTATCGCGCCATCGCCTTTGTCTTCCTAGACTCCGCTATAAATACAGACAACGACACCAGCGCTTAGATCAAGAGAAGAATAACTCTTGCCAACCGCTGTTTCTTTGGGCTAAGAAGGCAATTGAGTGGCAAAGCCCTCTCTCGGACAACAAAAGTCAACTTTTATAAGACCTTAATAATCTCGGTCCTGCTCTATGGCGCAGAGGCATGGACATTTTCAAAAATGGATGAGGGTGTTCTTGGTTGCTTCGAGAGAAAAATTCTTTGGGCGATCTTAGGTCCCGTCTGCATTGACAGTGAGTGGAGGAGGAGATACAGTAATGAACTTTACAGACTCTACAACGACATCGACCTAACCAGAAGAGTGATGGTCCAAAGACTGAGATGACTGGGTCATGTAGAGCGTATGGATACCAATGCTCCGGTCCGAAAAGTCTTCGAATCCGCTCCCGAGGGAAAGCGCAGTAAAGGAAGGCCAATACTTAGGTGGCGCACGCAAGTGGAAGGGAATTTCAGCCAACTTAGCATGCGAAACTGGAGGTAGCTAGAGATGCTGTTGACTGAGGCCCAGGTCCACCTCGGACTGTAGCGCCACTTAAAGTAAGTAAGCTGATATTGATATTTGGCACATTTCGGTCTTAATTATAATAGAATTCTCATTTAAAAAATAAAAATAAATATAATTATAAAAAAAGTATTTCAAACTTACCGTGTCCATGAATTCAGTGAACTTTGAAAAGTAGTACCACCAACACGCGTGCACCATCTACAGTTTGTTAATTTTTTTTTTTTTTTTTGAATGTTTGTAAAAAAGAAATTGTATATTAATATATTAAAATATATTTTGGAAAAATATGTTTAAAAAAATGTGTACAAAAACAAACTAAACACTAGAAAAATTAAATCAAAAAAAATAAACTCTTCAAAAATCAAATTTCATGTAACTCTTTTAGGAAAACATCAAGGAACATAAGAAAAAAAATAGTTTTTATTAAACTGCGACTCTCTCGAAAGTTAAGGAAAAATCTGAAGAAGTTTTTTGTCTTCCGAAAAGAAAAACTTTATCGTAATTTTGGATTTTCAGTTCAGTAAAGCTATTAGTAGTAAAAATTTGCAATGAGGGTTTTTTTTAGTAATAAATCCATTTAAATACTAGCAAAGCAGTATAAATAATTTTTTTTTAATTTTATTTCAACTTAATATTTCTGTAATTTAATTAATTGTGAGAGCGAGTTAATATATTTTTTTTATAAATGTTGTTATTTACAACACTACATGCGAGTACGTTAAAAAAAAAACAACATACTGCCAAGTAGATAAGTTAATTTTATTTAAAAATAAATTGAAGCAATTTAAATCGACACCCTCAAAGTTAAGATATATTTTTGTTTAAATTATTTTGTTAGTCACATGAGTTAAAATAAAAAAAAAAAAAAAAAACAACAACAACAAATTAATAAGAACTATAATAAGAATATATATGTATAAGTATAAAAAAAAATTAAATAGATGTACCACACATATATCTGTTACCACATACCCTTAATGTTCTAGGGTTATTACTATAGTCAACTGGCTGACATCGGAAGTTATAATGTCCCGTTAGCCAACCGGAAATAGCTATCTGTAAATGTAAAAAAGGAAAAAGAACATTGTTTGGATGATGGTTTCTTTTATATCTTTTCATGTATCGTCAACGGTGGGGTGGTTTTTTTTTTGTTTTGTTTTGTGTTTATTGTATGCTGGAGTTATGGGTATTTTGTTTGTTTATAATAATTTATTTATTTTTTTATTTGTTTTGGTGTGCTTATTTTTTTTTTGTTTTAATGAGTGTGCGTGCAGGATAATCTCTCTTCCTTCTCTGCTTCTACGAATACGAACTAATTGCATCTTTTTAAGGTTGAATATACGTAACTACGAATTTTTGTGGGTCCTTTTGGCTGGCTTCGTCAGTGTGATTTGTTGTTTTAGACTCTTTAGAGGGAATCCTTAAAAGTGATTTTTTTTTAAGCGATTTGTGCGTAACTGTCAACAGGATATATTCACTGCTAGGTTTTTCTTTTTAAAGGAATTTTGCTCGTTTGTGATTTCGATGCGCTTAGTGATACATGTTTTTCGATTTTTTGTTTTTAAATTTTGAGTGAAGAAAAGCGAAAAGTGAAATTTTGGGGAAACAAACTTACGATGGACAGGAGGCTAAAATACAAAGAACTATCTATTAAATAAAGTTTCTCAATCGATTCAAGTCTGCTATATTTTAAGAGCTTTTAAAGCATTTTTTGGCTTGTCAAAGTGCCAATGTTTAGTTAAGTGTTCATGGACATAGTTTGGTTTCCTTTAAGGAAGTTGATAATGTCATCGACCAATAAGATATTGATGCCAAAACCAAATTAAAAAAAAAACACAAAGTGGGCTGGAGCTGGTATATATACAATATAAGACTACTTTTCAATTTAACTTGAATTTGTGTACAATCTGTGGATATAGGGGAGTCATTAACACGTAAAGAAGACTGAAGGTGTCTATGGCTAGTTATATTGGTAGGAAAATTTTGTTGAATCGGTTTTCTCGGAATGACATTGGTGATGTAAGTGCAACATTGCAGAGTGGCTTAATTCTGATAGTCCACTGACGTTGAGTGAACTTTTTCATGGTATATTTCAGGATAGATCAGGATAGATACGAGTATAAGGAAAGAACATTTACCCAAATAGAGGGAATAGTTCTAGCTTCGAGTAACGCAAAATAAACTTTCACGTTTGTGTTAGTCAAACGATTATGATTGCGAACGAAGAAAAATATCAGATGATGTTTTCTTTAAGCAATCGAATCGATTATATTGCATGTACACGAAGCCTTGTTTTGTCCTTGTACAGGAGACAGCTTCCAGTGGCGGGATATTTATTGTGGCTTTGTTTGATTTTTTAATGACATTTAGCTGTAAAATAAGTTGACAGCTTTTAATTTGTATTTTTCTGGTGTAATATATATAAATACCGTGCTTCTATTTTTGCCGAGCTTTCAAGGCCTTTGAGTCCCTCGAATTAACCTCCGGTATCAAGTGGATAGAAACGGCTCTGCCATCTTTCAAAGCATTCTGGGGCTACTCAAGAGTCTATATAAACTGAGTCCTATTATTTTCTTGCAGCTTTCACGTTGAGTAGGTTACCGTGACTAAAAAGACGTAAAGTCGCCCCTCGTTGGCTTTTATAGCTGGTTTCGAAATAGATTTATTAACATCTCAAGAATGCATTTTCCCCCCAAGACACGACATGATAAACAGACCTTGAGCTTGGTCCAACTAACCTACTTGTTTTTTCAATTGCTTGCTTTTAAGTATAATTCTATTCACCTAATTAATTGGCCTTATTATTATTAGGCTAAGGTCTAAGCCCTGTTAGATTTTGGTCTATCCGGTCCATAGAATGAAAAATACATTTCTCCTTAATCGAAAAGATGCATCAGAATTGGGACAATGCTTTATTGGTGAATACTTTGAACATCATCAGCAGTGAACGATTAAGCAGCGATACAGGAATGCATTCCAGATTTCTACCAACTTGGGCGTTTGCAAAATAAAACGGTTGGATAAAGGCAGCAAAGAAACCGGCCTCTGCTGTTTTTCGGGAAACAAATTGGCAAATGTATAATATCTTAACGTCTTTTAAAGATTCCTCGAGTCGGAACTTCTTTAAAGGGCAATAGCAAGACTCTCAACGGATATAAGTTACTATATCATCTATAAAAGAGATTAGAATAGTTAAACGAATGCTATCATAGCATTGTTAAAAGTGACGAAACGTGTTTTTCGACACAAAAATCAAAGAGACTAGTCAAGAAATAAAGCCTCTAAGCAATAGATGTGGGAAAGGAAAAATTGCTCATGCCGCTATTTCAAGTAAAGGTAAAGGAGGTGCATTACAGCTTGGCACATTTATAACCATCAAATGAATCCCAATGAACTGCCAACGTTTCGTCTGATGAGGGCGAAGGAAAGTTATGCATTTTCGGACGTACTGTGGCTATGACAAAAACATTAAATCTTGTAGGTAGAGTCAGGAAATTTACTTTTTCCACGACGGGCGGAAAAGAGTCAGTAATGTCAAGTTCGCTAAGTAAGGAATGCGATGCAACTAATATGCAATTGCAAAAGCTCATTCCTGCAGAAAAAAGATTCATTTCGAGAATTCGGGTCCAGCATATTGCTGCCTTTTATCCTTCTGTAGATTAGGATTGTATCCCGATCGAAAGTTCATCTATTTTAAAATGTTAACGTTTATCTAAAGACAGATCAACATTTTGGAAAAATTTAAGACAAAATTATTGTCGGACAGAAAAATAGTCTTCCATCAAAATTGTTTTTCTTGATACTGAGTAGGTAAGCTACAGCAGTTGCATTGATTATTTCTAAGCGCAAATCTAGAATCGAATGGTAAGTTAAGTAGAAACAAGACATATAACTAAAAGTCAACTTCATTTCGAGACATGTGTTCAAATCCAATATTGTAGGTGATTTGAAACACATGCCACAATTCATTTAGTTGTGGTGAATAAAGCGCGAGTCGATTGAATAGTTATAATAATACTCAGAGAAGAGTCTACAAGACTATGCATACGATTGCACGTTACCATAGTTAAGGCCTTAAAACATGCAAGGAAAGTTAGCATAAGGGAATTCGATCTGAAGGCTTGCTACAGGCACAAACTTTGACACTGAACGGGACACCAAAGTGCATTAGTAAATAAGTGAGATCTTTGCCACAAGAGCAGCCTTTCTGAGACCGTTGGCGACCATTGGAATGCTGTGGAAAATGGTTTCACGAAGATGTCAGAGGAATTTCAAGATCGCAGTGTAGTTGGATAAGATTGCATTCTTTCGCCATACCTATTTCTTGCAGAAATCCAGAAAGTGCCCTGAGCAGGTCTTTCACTAAGAAACATAAGCTTGGGATGGATAGTCACTATATCTTGAACATCTGGACTATTTCTATTAGGCCTATGACTCAAACTATATACGGCTAGAATAAAAGCCGTAAGCCATTTAATATCTCAGCATAACACTTGGGACTAATACTGTTCCGATCAAAAGTGAGAATAGTGTTACTTACAGGTGTGCCATCTAAATAATCCGACACCGCAGGTTGACCGACACCGTCATAGAGAAGGTGGAACCTTCTTCTTAAGGATCTTATGCCCAAACTTTATATTGAACGACTTAAAACTTATATTGACCACACTTTACGGTGTGCCATACAATAAAATCCACTTATCGAAATGAATGAGTCGCCGAGGCCAGATAGGGTCAATGGATAGAACTTTGACGATTGCTCGTGCAGAATTCAGAGGCATTGCTGAACTTCAAATATCAAGACATGTTGGTGTTTCTAACAACCAATGTCATACCAGGGGTTATATGATCAAAAGCAGGACACACAAAACCTTTATAATGAATGTGTGTGGGACAACAGGACGTCAAAGAGGAAAAAGTCCAGCGTATGCAGTAAAAGATTTCAAAAAACATTTAAGTGTCGGATTATTACGAGGAGTAATATTGGTAGATGTCAAGACTTTTCAATGAAGCGCTGTCAAACGGCTTTATAGTGAAAGCGGAGCTGTAGCTATAAGAGTGTGTACTTGCACTTAAAATTGAAACTGGTAAGTGAGAAGTCTTAGATGGAATATCGATCTATAGAGCAGCTTAACTAAATTGCAAAAATTTAGAAGAAAAGATTTCATTCCGAAAGTCACGGATACGAGTATGTTCGGGCATTTGAAGTATGGTAGAGAATATGGGTTGCCAATGATTTCAATTAAAGAGCTTAACTTCAACGTTTCTAATTCAACTGTGACTAAGTGTTATGTACATAAGTGCTACTGAGACTTTTATAATTAGATTTCAAAGGACAGAAACCAGTATGCTTACTGATTTATCAATAATCCTCCTATTCATCGTAAGTTTAATTATAAGAAAATAAAAAATTCTAAAAAAAGATTTAAAAAAATAAATACAAACTCCAAACATCGAAAGCAATATCAAATGAATTTTCTACAACTATAAGCAATAAAAACAAAAACTGTCAGCTGTCAACTAGTATTTTTCTAAACAAATCTGTCAAGCGTACAACCTTTATGTATGCATGTTATACAACTCTTTTTACACATAAAGCTGCAAACATAACGTTAATTTTTAAGAATAAAAAAAGCATTAGAAAATAACTCAAATTAAAAACTTAATAATTGCAAAAGCAACATTAAGAATTAATTAACAAAAAAAAAGCAACAAAAATATATTAAAAAAAATATAAGTGATAAAAAAATAATAATAACAACTGGTGCTGACAAAAATGGTGCTCAACATTTACTACAAAAACTACCGTCAACAAAATTATATATACAAGTTTTTTTTTTTTAAAGCAACATATATAACTGTATTTGCATTTGAATCGCTGCTATTTGATTTTAGTAAAAACTAAATAAAACTCTTTTACAATAAATAAAAAAATAAAAAACTTTTTTCGTCACATTTGTTGGCCATTTCCCTTGCTATCTTTTCGGTGGTAATTTTTTTTTTTTTAAGAAGAATCTTTAAAGCAATTTTTTTAAATCCCGTTTTGTTGAAAATTTTTCTTTAAAATAAAAAAGTCTGTTTTTGTTGTGCAATTTAAACTTGTTTCTGGCTTTGTAAATGTCCAAGTTTTGAATGTCTTAAAAAAAAAAATGTGTGTAAGTGTTTGCCAATTAATGTTCTTGAAATTTAGTCAAAAAAGTAAGAAACACTTAATTAATTGCCAATTAGTTACGTTTCATTGATTTAGGAAGAACCAATTAGAAAATAAAAAAACAAGTAACGTGTACAAGAACAAGTAAGATTTTAGAAAAGAGCGATAGTATTGAAAGTGTTTAACAATTGTTTGTTTGGCGTTTTTTTTTTTAGTTATTTGAAATAGTAGGTAGACGACTATTATATTTTGCATCCCTTAAGTGAAAAACGAATAAACGAGTATTGCAAGAGGATTTAATGCATATATAGATGTGAACGAGTTTATACTTAGAAGATACGTATATTTCGAGAGTGCGCAGATACGCGTAATTGTAATTAGAGCCTCTTTTTACTTTCTTTTTCAATTCATCTGAATTTTTCTTAATTTTTTTTTCTATTCTTTTTTACAGCCAATATTTGAGGCGTATCTTTTCTTTTCTGTTTTTTTTTTTTTTTTTTTTTTTTTTTTCATTTTTTGTAATTTTGTAATCTGTTCGCACTTACTCTCCTAGCTGTTGGACTATCACTATAATCCACTGGTTGACATCTTAAGCTGTAATGACCCCACCAGCCGCCCATTAAAGACTAAAAAAATTTGATTTCATTTCATAAAACAAATTTTGAAAAATACGATTTTAATAATAAATAATTTTTAGTGAAAGGAATTTAATTATATTCAGGTGAACATTTTTAAACATTGGTTTTTTTTTTTGGCGGAAAAAAAAATCCTTTCTATAAAAAAAAAATAGATACAAAATTGAATTGCATTATTAGTTCTTAAGTAGAAGGCAAAAGAGGATCGTTATGAGATTAGCTGCGCGATGGAGATGATCGTACTTACCTCATAAAACAGCCATGCACTAAATATCACTTGTACTAGATTATAAATTATTAGTGTGTTTTGTAAGTGGAATGGCTTGCGATTTTCCATTAATCGAGGTCCTACAACCTGCAAAATAAAACGAAAAAAGACAATTTTTAGAATTTTATAGAAATATGTATGTAGGCATTGTTAAATGAAAAAAATAAAAAGACGACATGTTTTGAATGCGATGGGTAAATCAGATGGTCGACATTTGAAAACTGATGAAGTGTTATTCTTAACGGCAAGAATTTACTCGCTCGAATGGAAACCAAACAAGTATCTGATAAAAGATGTAAAATTCTGGCCTCATATTCAGAGAAATCTGGTCACTTTACTCGATAGATGGAAAAACCATAGAACGATACACAATAAAATTGTTGAAATTTACAACAAAAATGGTGAAATTTTGCTGAAACAGTACAAAAAGGTATATAGTAAGTCGAAGTAAGGAGCTTCTTACCCAGCAATTTGAACTGCTGGGACAAGTTTGCAATGTAACCAACTTAAATCTTGTCTCTCACGCAAGAGCAAATAGAGATATTTCTCTGATAATTCGAAATATGGCCAGAAAGCCATATTCTTTGATTTTACGTTGACGTCAGGATTTGAGCTCCACCGAAATTTGCATCATAAAACCCATGCATATGGATGGACCTAAGCCTGACGTCCATTGATGGCCTTAGCTTGGTATCTTTCGCATTTGAGTTTTGAAAAAAAATATAAAATTGGTAAAGAATTGACTTGCCTTGAACTAACCAGAATTGAATTGGAGGTAGGAAATCCAAGAATGATTATCTGGAAGCATCCCTTCACAATATGTAACTTCTTGATGCAGTTTCTATTTTTAGGTAATGCTGTCGCTGTTATTGTGAATGGAAGTTGAAGGTATGATAAAGGCAATATTTTTTTTCATAACAAGACGAAGCAATTGCTTGTTCAGAAAAATAGTAGTCTGACTGGGTTATTTATCAAAATTTAGAATTAAATTGGCTGTTGAGGGGAGAGCGTGCGATCTTGCCAATGATTTCCAGTCACTTAAAGCACTGAAAGTCAGAATCTTTTCTATGATATAGAGGCGCAAATGTGGAAGAATAAAACCTCATTTTGGAAAACTTTTTAGGTAACTCCAATATCAATAACATGGCTCGAACTCGAGGGCAGAAGCGGAAAACCTGTACCAGGAGTTGGAACAAATATCCTCACGATCGGCGGATAGAAGACAAATTATCCAAGAAGTTCAAACGTCGTACAGTACTACTCGTAAAATGCCAAATATTTTTAAGCTCGCTACACAGGGCAAAAAAAAATTTCGATGGAAATAACCTCGCCCAAATACATCAAAAACGCAGACGGTCGCTTATTAACAAATGAAAAGAAAATTTGTGACCGGTGGCTTGAATACTACAAGGAGTTGCTTAACAAACAGTTTCCACGTGATATCGTGCCGACAGCTGGTGTATTCGAGGAGGAAGTTTCGGACTTTTCAATCGAAGAAATAAGTATAGCAATTGGAAAAATGAAGCGGGGGAAAGCGGCGGGACCAGACAGCATTCCATCAGAGTTTTGGTCGAAGATGGAGGGGATCGGCAGCGTTTGGCTATCGAAACTTTTAAATAAATTAAAATGTGAACAACCTATGCCGAATCAATGGAGAAGTAGCTTCTTGGTTCCATTATACAAAGGAAAAGGCGACACTCGAGAATGCAACGACTACCGTTCAATCAAGCTTATGTCACACACAATGAAAATCGTCGAAAGAGTCTTAAACGAACGTCTTCGGCAAATAATAAAGCTCGATAATAGCCAGTGTGGATTTGCTGAAGGAAGATCGACGGTGGACGCTATCCAAAGCCTACGAATAATAATGGAAAAGCACCGAGATTCGTCTAAGGATTTACACATGGTATTTATCGACCTCGAGAAAGCATTCGATCGAGTGCCTAGGGATCTCATATGGGCCGCGCTGAGGTCTCAAAACGTACCGGAAACGTATGTTAGAATAATACAAGACATGTACGGGAACGTGAAAACTGCAGTTAAAAGCTCTGCCGGACTAACGAGAGAATTTCCAGTTAATGTCGGAGTGCATCAAGGAAGCGTACTTAGCCCTTTCCTCTTTAACGTAGTATTCGACTATCTTTTAAAAGACTGCATGCGCGAAGCAAATGTAACGCCAATTCTCTTCGCTGTCGACGCAGTTATACTTAGCGATAACGTTGAAGATTTACAGAACGCCTTATATTCATGGAGAAATGCGATCCAGAGAAACGGGTTTAAAATAAGTCGTTCAAAGATGGAGCATATGACGTGCCCATTCGCGCATCCGTTGCGACCTGTTCCGGATATAATGTTAGACGGAATAGTTCTTCCGAAAAGCACTATCTTTAAGTACTTAGGATCAATCGTTAACATGGAAGCGAAATGTGACGACGACGTAAACCACAGAGTGAGTGTGGGGTGGATGAAATGGCGGGAAAATTCGGGAATCTTTTGCGACCGAAAATTTCCACTTAAATTGAAGGGGAAACTCTACACCACGGATGTTAGACCAGCTCTTATATACGGTTCACAGTGCTGGACAATGTACGAAGCGTTTAAAAACAAAATGACGGCAGCGGAAATGAAAATGTTAAGGATGTCTAGTGGAGTCACTAAACGCGATTGTATTAGATCTACGCGTATAAGAGGAAGTCTACATATAAAGAATTCGGTAACCGAACAGCTTGAGGCGAATAGAATAAGCTGGTATTGCCACGTTCAAAGAAGATATGCGGAAAATCCGGTTAAAAAGGCACTATCAACTACGGTCACTCCAACTGTAAGAAAACGAGGTCGGAAAAAGAATTCCTGGATTTCTCAGATGGCAAATGCGCAACAACGTCTGGGGTTAACGACTGAAGCGATCCAGGACCGAGCATTATGTAGACGCGTTCTGCGGTCTGCGACATTAGCCAACCCCATAAGCGGAGCAGCAGCGATGCAGTAAAAATGGGAAACTGGTTACGCATAAGTTCGTATAACGAGGAAAGGGTTAATAAAATGATAAGAAGAAGAAGAAGCAGAGACGTTATGCTAAGAAAATGAAAGCCTGGAGGATGTAGTGATGAAGTTGTATTTGAGCAGAGTCCACACTATTCAGCATTCTGTAAAGTCTCTTAGACTTCGCAAACCCCTCGTGACTTTTAGCTATTCGTATATGTAGTTGCTTATATACGTATTGAGGGGTTTAAAATACCTTAGGTGTCATAATGTATCAATATATTTATCGTGTGATACATTCATTAACAAACCTACTTCGTCGTAGGAACCAAATGTTCCAATTCTTGTGCTTGTTGTTCTTGCAAACTGCGTACTCAATTTCCACTCTACCAAGACACCATGCCTCGTATGAGGACTACTTGAATGATTGGAACCTTTGAATTTCATACTCGACCAAGGAAAGATACCGGATCACCAACATTTGAGACACCTGATCTGAATGTAATATGAATTTAAGCAGTGTACGAGTAAATAAAACTAACCAAGAAGTGCACTGATTTTGAATCAATACAGTTAGTAACACTATGTGTTAATTCAGGAAAACCCTACAGAAACAAGCAGCAGCATGGAGTTTAGTGGTGTCACGTCACGTATAAGAATTTGAATAGCCAGATACTGGAGAATACACCAGAATACCAGTATTACCACCATCAGCTGAGTAGCGTCAATAATACACCCTCAAACGAACGTCTTCGTCGTTGCAGGGTATTTAAATATTCAGGTAGGCACTGATATTTAGGAGCACAGACATGTTATGTGGACATAAGGCCTCGAAGATCAAAATGGTAAACCAGCCGGTTCGACTTTTGGAAATGGTTACCACTTTGCGATAGAATACACCACCCGTGAGCATTGGATATGTCCGTTAGTCATCGCCAGGTTATGAAAAATAAGTCGATCACCAGGCGAAAGAAGTTGTCGATTTAAAATTCGTCTTAGGAATATCTGAAATAGACTTGAAGATGGCGCATGACCACCATCTTATGGTGATCGCTTTCAAATTATAATTCAATTAAAAGACTCCGAAATAAAACAAGATTATACCTCAAACAACGAACTTAAGAATTCCTTAGTGCACTAACAAGCTATCGTCCTTAAAGAGTAGAAACATAAACAATTTACATTACGTGTCGTGGCAAACAATGGCAATGAAATTGCTGAAGAAACTGAACCAGTTTCAAGTAAGAGCAATAGAAGGACTATTTTCAGAATCTCTTAACAACTGACAGCAGCTCTAGACAACATACAACATAAACTTTGCACGGTTTTTTCTTGTCTCAGATGACACACTCAGTTAATATAGGGAAAATATTTCAATACAGTTCCTAATCTACTCGAAGCACCAAACGCCCATATTAGCTTCTCAACTTGGTCCTATTACTGAATACGTTTCGTGGTCAAACATCATTTTCGTTCCTGAAGACATTTCATGACGTGTTACACCCAAAATTTCTTGTAGTCTGAAGGGCGATGAAACACTGGATCGATATTCTCGCTGATTTTTGCGGGTTTCTGTTCCAAGTACCATTCAATGTTTGTTTGATGTTCTTTTAACATCAGTCCAGTAGAGTTGTATGACAATATCATACATATGTATGTCAAAAGATTTCCTATGGAACTTAAGGCATGATGCAGGAAAAGAGATTCTCAAAGCCTAGGGGCAGGTGGCAAGATAATACCTTTTCCATCGGTGGTGAACTACTGAGTTATTACGAACTTTCAGCTTGTCAACGACTGTCGGTTTCACAGACGAGTGTATGACACAGAAGTGAATAACAGCTCAAGGGCGATGTCTGACTTGGCTAATGACTGCATTCTGAAGTTTACCTCCGAGCAGTGACACAATGTTCCAAAACGGGAATTCAAAGCGTGCGAAGATGTTTTTTATGGAAGACCCTGGTAGAATGGTAAAACTCTACAATAGTCATGTGGGCGGATGGTGGGATCACCGTCACACTTCCTTCTGGCTGCGAAACAGCGAATGCCTTATTTAAACACCCAATACGTATAGACAAACTTCTGCTCCGTAATTACATGGGATAAGTGTACGATGTCAAACAGTGAAGCTGTGGAGGCTGTAGGTCGAACTTTGGAGGACTTCCGCCAACATAACTAGGTTACGGGCAAGCTCATAGACCACTTTTACGGCGATTTTCGGCAAACGCTTTCAGTTGTTTCTCGAAATAGCCGAGCTGATTAGTTAAATTTACTGAAGATTCAGCCTTTACGCCTGACAGTTAATGCAAGAGCAAAACTGGTGAATGTTCACAGGCTTGAGAATTCTCTACTATGTGAATGTTCTCTAGGGGAAGAGAAAGATCAAGTGAAATTGTCAGAAACTCACAATGAAGTGGTATACATGTCGGTGAACACGGAAGTGGAACAAAATGATACCACCAGATTCCTGTATATCAGATTACGAACCTAATAAGCAACTGCGATCACAGACCAACGATCGCACAAACAAAATATACATAGTATGCAACAGACCTAATATTTTTTAGTTTAAAAAACGCAAAAGACTGAATGTTGTAAAATGAAAAGATAAAAAAAACAAATGGAGCCTTTTTTCAACACAGTATGGTATTGCAAATATTCGTTAAAAGTTGTTTATACATCCAGTGATTCTTTTGATGATAGCAGCCCTTTGAAAATTTATCAGTTCAATACATTAAAGCTTACAAAAATTGCAAAAAAATTGTGATTTCAAAATGCTATCTGTGACGCAGATGTCTGGCATTTAAATGAGTGAACAGTTGAAGAAATAATATTTGCACACCACAGAACGGTTGTAAGATAAATTATCGAATTTTAAGGACAAACATTCAAAGGTTTTAAAAAATCTTAAATAGCAGCTTGAGTATATGATAAAACATACAACGATGTCTTGTATTCGGTGGTTGAATTCAAGAAACTTAGAGAGATGATTCAGCAGTCAACGATGCAGTCGAAGCAGTTGCTAGTTGTGTTATGAAATCATGTAAACGTCTAAATTGCGGAGTATTTTTGAAGTACACGTTAAAGCTGAAACAATGCATGCCATCAGTCAATCTAGAAAATTAGTGTCAAGCACCTCAACCAATTAAATCATATCTCCGACAGGAAACTGATAGCATTACTTCTGGGTATCTACATAATCAATATGTGAATTGTCATGTCGAAGAAAAGTTCTAATTAACAATTCGACCACGATATTCTCTATTAAAGGATGTCATTTGGGTGGGCTTATGTATGTAAACTTTACCTGAACAATCCAACGATCGAGCATTTCCCAGGCTGCACCGACTTCTTGGAATTCAGTTCGAACTTCGGAGAATATGTAAAAAGACGTGCATGTAGTCTACTAATTGAAAACAGGCTTCATTTCTAAACGAACTTAGAAAGACCTATTGAATGATTATTAAACTGCAGTTCTTTCTGCAGAAAACGTTGGAAAACGTCGTCATTAACGTGATTATCCACGTGTATTTGGATAAGCTATTCTCTATAGAGTAGTATAAATTATCCTGAAGTTGACTGAAAACAACCCTTTGCCGGTCATTTTGAATACATTGATTTCCTAATAGTGTCGCACCAACTGGGCAAACATTCCGGCGCTTAGGTAATCGAATTCTCGAACAGACTGGAACCACAGAAGATTAAGCAGGGCGTGGCCGCCACCTGACTGGTCGTTCGGCTGCTGTTCGCGGCTGTGGCTGCCGATGTCGCTGAGAACGAAAAAACATCAACCAGACAAAGGGCCACGCAATCGGGCATCCTACAGCGAATTTTAGTGAAAGACTTACACATGTTCCCGTACAAAGTGCAAACAGTGCATCAGTTAATGCCTCCTGATCGTCAGTAGCGTGTGAATTACTGTCAAACCATCCTCAATTTCAACAACGAAGAGGAGCGGTTACGTCAACAGGCAAAATCTTTGTTTCTGGGGCACTAAAAATCCGCATGTGATACACGAAGAGCCATTAAATCCACTCAAAGCCACTGTGTGGTGCGGCGTTCACGCGGGACGAGTGATTGGGCCATATATTTTTGAGGACGCTATCGACATCTATCACAGTTAATGGCGAACGCTACAGGGCAATGATAAATGACTTTTTACTGCCGGAATTGGATGAGCGGGCCTTGGTGAACATTACGTTTTAACAAGACGGTGTAACCGCACACATAGCACGAGCCACAATGGATATTATAAAAGAAGCGTTTCCTGGTCGCGTAATCTCCCTTTTTGGCGATTTGGCATGGCCAGCAAGTTCGTCTGATTTAACCATCGCAGACCCCTTTCTTTGGGGCTACTTTAAGCCGTGGGTTCATCACCTGAAATCTTGCGTAAAGTCATGGAAAGAGCGATAAAACGGGCACAAATGTGTATCAACACTGGCGGCAGCCACTTGGCGGATATCATTTCCAAATTAAGATTTCCATCACTCAAAATTATTATTTTTTATATATGGTAGTAAATAAGTTTTTCAAAAACAAAATTGGATGATTACTTTTGCCCCATTTTACTGCCTCGCTTTAATGGAGTTATATTAGATTCCTAAATAAGGTAGAGAAAAAGCATTGCTGGTGAACTTCTTTCCATTTGAAGATGAGCCTTGAGTAACACGTGAGGTCTTAAAACACCTAGCTATCCATGGTTGTTGTGAGACCCACTTGGCAAAGAACTCGAAACCCTTGTAGAAGGCAGTGAATACAAGAACTTATCTTTCAAATATCAAGAGGGCAGAGAAAGATTGTATCGGTCTGCGAGTCATTCTGACCAATACTGGTGGTGGCAATAGAGTCTGTGCTAAGTCTCAAACTGTTCTTCACTGCGGTTGCGGCTATTGGAATGGAAGCACCGTATTAACGCCATATGAGAACGACCCATCCTATCTAAATGAAAGAGTGAATTAATTAATGATGGGAATAAATATATGTCTCTAATCTTTAATTCTTTTAAGGAATTCAATAGCAGTATGACCGACTGAAGTAAATAGAATGCCCAGTACCAGCGGATCTGAACAAAATATTGGCATCTGAACCGGAGTTCTCATATGAGTACATTAAAAATCAATCGTTCATTTAGAACAAGTACCGTCAGTAGTGTTTTCGAGACCGAGATCACAGCCATTATTCAGACTGCAAAGGCCACTGCAGATAACAATATTTTTGGCTTCTCTGATAACCTGGCACTCATTTGCGTTTTCGATATCGATACCATAAAAATAACATCAAAGGTTCTTGATAAAGCAGATTTCAAATACAGGCAATATGTCGTATGCATAACGAATTCACAAGAAAGTGGTCAACACCGCCCATTTTGCCAACGTCTTCACTTTCCTGAGTACTCAATCAGGCTTATTGTTTGTGACCACGTAGGTAGTTTTAATCGATAATGTTTAATCAAAATAGTCTCTTCTATAGCTCAAGTGGTATGCCACAGGGGTTGGTTCTAGGGCCTATTCTTTTGTACGATAATCAGTCAAAATGTAAATTACAAGTATTTGCTAAGGGGAAATAAAGTAGGTAGAACGGCTTTCACCCACACATGCCTGCTTTACGGAGTATCTTTACAAAAGAAATCATAAGTATTAATATCACCTTTGATGTAGAAAATTGCCAAAATTTGCAGAAAACGTGTTTCATAATACTAAATTGAGATATGTGAATGTGTACTATAGAAGTAAAACTGTGATCAATGTACACAACGATAAGTAACGAGAAGGAGAGCAAATAAAAATCCTTTATATCCCGAAACCAAGTACCTCCAAATATCTTATCTACATTTCAGAAAATGTTCCAACACTACAAATTTTTTTTCCCAAAATTTTCCATTCAATAAACACCTCTAGACATCTGGATGGGTCTACTGGGCAATCTACAATAGTTACCAACTTACAACAAACTGTCGTCATCAGAAAGTAAAAGCTAGTTCCACAGAGTAAATGAAATAATCAAATCACTTTAATCTAGCTATAATGTTGGCAATTATTTTGTTTTGTCGAAAATAGTGATTCGAATCTCCAGACTGATTTGCTCTAGCCAGAGCGTTCTAACACCATCAAGGTGTCAGAGTTTGTACACGTTCCCTTTCTCCATTTTCATTTATTTATGTACTTTGTTTTCTTTTTTTAAATCTAAAACATTGATAAAAAATGTTCGTCTATTGTGGGGAAAATAAAAAAAATAGATACAGTTTCAGATAACATGCAAATTGTTGGGTTCATCTGTTATTGTTGTTGGAAATGAAGTGCGAAAATAATGGAAACAAAATATGTAAATTGAACAATTGCGTGGATTGTTGCGTTTATCTATCTACTTACCTTGACAATGTAAACATATGTTAGACATACGGCTAATGTTGGAAATGGTGATGACATCATTGGCCAATCCTTTGTCCTAGAATCTGAAAATAAATGAAAATAAAAAATTCAATATTTAGTTACCACACTTTTGATGGATAATGATTGTTAGTTTGATTTGAAATTGAGGTGTTAATTGAAGTTGGGGTGAATAACTTCTAATAGAATAGGTGAGTGACTGGTGCTCGCAAGTCAAATTAGCAATTAGACGGATCGTAAACGGGACTGTAAAGTTGCACACTACTTGGTTATTTGGTAGCGTGTAGTTTCGTGTTGTTCCGGCTATTCGGAATCACGAAACCTGGAGGGTTTAATAGCTCTTTGGAAATTCGGAGAGTGGCTGAGGTGAAAGTAATCTGAATAATACAAAAACTGTTTGAAACTATCATAGTTTTGGAGCCACAAGGCACTCATTAACTGGACAAGAAGTTCCGGAAGAACGAACTTTGAATCCTAAAAGACTTTTCTCCGGGTTACTGTCTTTTTTATATTTTTTTTTTTAATTTGCCCGCGCACAAGGGATTATTTACCCTTAAAATGTTTTCACATAGCGCGGACGAAGGAAATTTAGGGAACAAGAAAAGAGAGGTACCGATTTATGTTGGTTTTAAATGTTTGAACGTTGTAATGGCTACGAAATAAAGAGCCCGGCAGGGCATTCCATGAACGAGTTGTTCGGCTTAGGAAAGAATCACGATATTTCAGGGTGCGTCCGAAAGTGGGCTTGAAGGTGTACTGATGAGCATTCATAGCGAGACGGGTATTACGGTTGGAGGTTTGAAGGGGTGGGATGCTAATGGCAATTTATGAAGAGCACTGGTGGTGAAAATAGCGATAGAACAGGGTGATACAGGAGACATTACGTCGGTGGTCGAGAGTGTCATTCGGCTGTGTAATATTAGCATCAGCTATTTGTTTTATCGCACGATTTTGAATCCTATCTAGTAGACGCAGAGAAGTCTTAGGAGCACCTGACCAGATGTGAGCATTGTACTCTAATTTTGGGCCGATGAAAGCCTTATATATTGAAGCCAGATCAGAGCGGGTGAAATATTTCTTACATCACTTAAGGAAACCTAGACATTTCGCAGCATTTTTGACTTCGAATATGTCGTCATTTAAACGTAAGTTGTCATTGACACACATACCAAGAGTGGAAAGTTGTTCGGTTTCAACGATGCAAGTGCAAGGCTGGGTATTTGAATTTCGCTTTATCGACAGCTGACAGCATTGTGTTTTGGAAGCATTCAATTCCACTCTGTTGGTAGTTCCCCAATTGGTTATGCTGTTTATATCGGAATTTAATGAGCTGAACATACGCTGACGTTCCCGTTCTACAGCCGAAGAGAAGGGACGTGAGTCCGGGAACGAATAATATTGGCTTTGTCCAAAGAGCTGACAGCTGGAATGTCATTGTGAATGAGCGTTGGGATGGAGAATGAGGCAGAATTTCTAATGTTTTTGACGAACGATCAAAAATTTTTTCTACCTTTGGGACAGACATTGTAGTATTTTTTATCTAAGTTTTTGGTCGTATATAAATTTCACATGCTTAAGAAAGGCGTTGCAGTCATTCCTGGATCGTTTGAATTTTTTCCGGTTGGTTTATAAATGTGTTACGAAATGTGAAATTACAAAGAGCAATAAATGCAGATAGTGAAACCAATTAATAAAAAAAACAACTTAATATAGAAAATAGTTAGAAAGGACTACCCTTTTAAAGACCACCTTGAATACGACGGTTTCTTAGACAATCAGAGTTTTAGAGAGTATGTAAGGACATAACTTAGTCATCAAGCTAGAAGTCCGCACTATTGATAAGTACACCTCGCCAGAAATCATATAAATTGATACATTAGCAATCGGTGTAACTTTAGCCTAACAAGGCAGCTGAGTAATAAAGTCTTGCCCAGGTATACTTAGGAGAATTTAGATATAAAAACTCAGTTCTGCGTTATAGTACAGATATACTCGTATGGACGTTGTCAAAGGAAAATTGATTAATCCTTGCTTGTTTTGAATGAGAGATTCTTGGTCTCTATTGCTCTGGTTTCAGAGGAGTTGATATATTATACAAATAAGAGGGAAGTCTGTGAGCTATACATTAACATAGACTTTGACCTAATTCTAAGAATTACTGGAGCTAATGATCTGTATTCTGCACTACTATATTCTCATATGTAGGATGAACTTGCAGCAGCAGTTCAAAGAGTATTATTCTTTAAAATACTTCTCCAACTTAAATGCTTTGATGCTTATAAGCTTCCTGAAAGCACAGATAAATATAGAAAGGTGAAGAAAAATTGAAAAGGAATAAAGGAGAGCTACCGATTTACGTTGGTCTTAAGTGTTTGCAAGTCATAATAACCAAGAATTAAAGAGCTTACCCTTGCATTCCATAAGCAAGTTGAACGGCTTAGGGAAGAATCTCAACATTTTAGAGTACCTCAGAAAGTAGGCTGATGGGCGTTCTGATATTTCAGTATCTCCGAAAGAAGTCTTGAAGGTATACTTATGGGCATTCATAGAAAGCCGGGTGTTACGGTTGAAAGTTTAAAGCATTGGTGGTAAAATAGCGAGTCTTTTAGCGATTCGACCAGATGTTGGTATTGTACTCCAATTTTGAACGAATTAATGTTTCCAGATAAGTATCCTGTTGATATTGGAACTAAGCGAGTTTAACATATGCTACCGTTATGATTTAACAGCCGAAAAGCAGGGCCGTAAGACCGGGAATGAATGTGAAAAGCAGCATATTAAATTAGATGTAGCATATTATAAGAAATCATTGGTGAAAAGAGTGTCGGGAACAAGCAATTATTTATCAGACCATCCAAGACAACTTGAATTGAACGTTATGAAAGGTTATGTCCAATTCATTGACATTAAAAATATCAAGTGAAACTATCTTGCTTTCGCAAGACATGCCAACAAATCACCAGTCAACCTGTTGATACGCAAACTGTTTTGCTATTTTTTGAGAACTTTCCGTACCTGGGAATGCCATAATGAGCTGAAGGGTTCTCAGCGTTTTCACCTTAGAAGGAAGGGACATAAGTGCAGTGGGTCTGTAAGAGAAGAGACAAGAATAGTCGCATTTTTAAGAACTAGCTAGACAAATGCTGCTTTCCTAACAGCAGTTACAGTCCTAAAGAGCAGAATTGATAAAAAAAAAACGTACGCAGTGGCGTGGAAGAACAGCTCTACAAAAGAGATATGCCACCTAGATAAATGGAATTGTGAATGTTACTAAACGAGTGCGAAAGTGGGTTCGTCGCATTTAAATGTAAATGAAGACATATCATAGACTGTTGAACTCTCTGCGTATGTGGTGAGCAGATTTACTCTGTCACAGATTAGCTCTGTCCAAAGAGCTGACAGCTAGAATGTCATTATAAATGAGAGTTAGAGAGGGAGTTGAAGCCGATTTTGGAATGTTTATGATGAGCGATCGGAATTGTTTACTACCTTTGGGACATTTAAATATTTGTTATCTTAGCTTTTGGTCATCTTGAAATTTTGCATACTTTTCAACGTCAGCTAAGTCCTTTATTTTTGTTAAATTTTTCTCTTAACCTCGGTTATAACCTGAAGGTATTCTGACAGTTACAAGAGCGGTTTTGTAGGTCTTTAAAAGATTTTGTTGTTTTCGGATCCCTTTTATCGTTTTGCAAAGCCTAGTTGTTTATTTGTTGCTTATTAGCAGACAGAAACACCCGGGTATCGGGCGGACTTACCCAGTGAAGTGCACTTTACATCCAAAGTTTCCGCACTTCTGGAAACCTAAAACAATAGTGGTGTTTGTGTTTGCATTGCAGAACAAGGTAAAAGGACCAATGGCAGAGTTATTAAAACTCACAGCATCGGACGCGCATTAATAGCAAAGCGTTTTTCCGTAGTGGGAAATAAAGGAAAACATAAAGTTACCAGAGAAAAGAAATCAGATCGGCTGTCGAGACAGTTGACAGTGTTAATATAGTTTGTTCTATGTTCCTCTGGATATGGCCAACAAAATATCGAGGATAAGCTGAGCCCGATCACAGAATCCCTGAATTCTACAGTTAATGACGGACTAATACGCTCCCTCCACGAGTCTGTTTACTTTTCTGTGTTTTAAGCATGGGTGATTGCTTTTTTCCGACTTTGGAACGCCTATGTTTAGTGTTAAGTAGGGATACCTGATAAGGTCATTACTGATATCAAGGACGAAGACGGAAATAACCGTCTCCCGCCCAGTTTCTACTGCTGATTTTCCTATAAAAGCTTGCAATTGAACCTGCTTATTTAAGCAAGATATAGAGATGATACAACAAATCTTGGTAGGCGTCCTACTTGCAACCTACAGAAACTAAGCTAAGTTGTAACCGAAAGAAGACCAAAGACGTTTTAGTTTTAGTTTGGTCAAAAATCCACATTTAAGTATAGGTTTACTGGAGCGGAGACAGAATTTCGGATCTTGCTACTCAGATATAGGTCATTTTGTGGTTTATTGGAATTATATTGATGTATTATTCATGGCAACAAGTCGGAAATCTTAAGATCTATCTCAGTTTCCTAACACGGAGAAAAAAGTTAAAACTACAAAAATAATTAAATTGAACAGCATGTTTAACAAAAACTAAGGTTGGGTAGGTTAATATTACACATTAGCGCAATACTCCATCGGAATGACAATTGACACAATACAGAAAAAAAAGACAGCAAACACAACAACAACATCATGCAAGTAATTGACGCGCGATTGATAAATGCTTGCATTGCAAATATTTGCTGTGTTATTACGAGTATACCCCCAACCAATCATGACCCTGCCATTATACAATAATTATTTTTTTTCTTTAAACTCTATAATGAAGAAAGGCGCATTTCAAATCAAATATGTACATTCCGTTGGTACTATCTTTTTACCTTAAAACTGCAGATACACATATAGCCAAATATACAAATACAAACTCTTTGGATTAACTTGACTTTGAGGAATCTTATCCCTCACACTTGACCTTCAGTGAATAGGAAAGCTTGATTTTGATTACAACAGTAGCTTGAAGTGCAAACCTAACAATTATTGTCTAATTAATTTCCGAAAGATATCCTCTATAGAGCACACAATCAATTTATTATTACGCAATGTAAAGCGTGTGCACAGCTACCTGTACCTACATATTCAGAAATATAATCAAATTTGCACGAGTTAAAGTTGATTAGCACTGAAACAGGTATGCGAGTTGATTTAGCATAAACTATCCACTTGCGAATTTTAATTCAATTATTTAATTTTTTTGCTTTTTACTCAATGAGTTTATTTAGATTAACAAAGATAGAGTTGTATATGTATCTAAAGCCAGTTTGGAGTGCCTTTTTATTGTCTTCTCTAGAAATGATTAGTATTTGATTGAGAGATATCTAGAGAGGCCGACAGTTGTGCAGAAAAATAATGCTTAATATAAGTAGGTATACCACCACGAATCTATCTAGTGAAATCCAGACTTAGGACTTCCTAGCACATGGGCTTTTACGTGAACGGATTATTTTAAATTAGGAGTCAAGGCAGCTTATGACAACAACATTTTTAATAAAAAGCTTTTCAAAGACCTAGAAATTAATAAAAAAAAATGTATTTAATAGTAATGGACCCAGAAGGGAACCCTGTGGAACTTCAAAAGATTGGTAAAAAAATTTTATAGAACAAAGTGATGAGGTCATCACAGAGCTGTAGAAGTGAATACTACCAAATTGTGACTACTATCTCTGAACCTAGTCAAGCGATCGGAGGGTTTCTTCGTTGATGGTCATCATATGAAGTTTCACGTACATATGCCTTCTGATCAAAAAGTACCCAAAATTTCTCATTTAAACAAGCGCTTTTTTTTTTATAGGTTGGTACATCCGTCACCTGGCGCTCAAATATCTATTATCTACTGTGGTTGACGATTTGCCTTGTTCCAGTCATCCATCCACCAGTATGACTGACGTAAACATCGAAAACAGTAAGAAAATTGTCCTTGCCGATTGTCGTGTGAGCATCAGGAAGATAGCAGCCGAGTTTGGTGTCTCGTCCGGATCGGTTCCGAGCATTATGCACGATGTTTTAGCCATGAGACAAGTTGAAGCGCGACTTGTATCGACAGTTCTGAGTTTGTTGCAAAAAAAACAACGCATTGATGTCGCTAAAGAAATGCTTTCTTTGGGCCAAAGTGTTATCGATAGCATCATAATTGGTGACGAGACATGGGACATCAAACCTAGCCAACAGTGATCGGAATGGCGTCTCTCAGACGAGCGAAAACTCATAAGAATACGTTAGAGTCGATCCAAAATTAAGGCTTTTTTTTATTGCCATGGTGTGGTCCACTCCGAATTTCCTCCGCCAGGCCAGACACTAAATAAGGAGTATTAACAGTGGTCGGAAGAGGCCAGAATTGTGGAGAAACAACTGGTGGTTGCGGGTACTTTTTGATCAGAAGGAACATACATTTTGTTGACCACCTTTAAGCAGGCTGTACCCACTTCAGTAACTTAAATAACATACGATTGTATGCATTTAACATCAGCATAGTAGTCACCGGATAATGGTCCTGTTCATATTAATTTAACTTCCTAAATTTTTAGCCTTGCATATTCAGAGAGAAGAATATACTAGCAATTCTATAATATCCTGTAAGAAATTTCTTATTCAGAGCGAGGACATTTGGCGAACTTGAATGATTGAAGCAACAGTGGCATCAAACTTCATTGCTTAGACGAAAATAAGGATTTTTAAGAATATCCAAGGTGCTGTTATGGACATAGTTTCAATCGAATTCCAAGCGGAACAACGATAGCTATCATATCACCAAAATTGTTTCCCAATCACAAAGTACCCAGCCTCTTTCACTGAGCGATTTCTGAAAATGGTTATTTGTTCAAATTGAAAGTTGTGTAGCGTCAACTACTCTTAAATCCATCCGCAGTTAATCCGTTGAATTAGGAACGTACGAGTATTATAAACTGTTTTTATCAGTTCAAATTTCCGGTCTATCTTTGCGAAATTATAACGAGCTATTTCTGAAATAAAAACCTTCTTTGCGAACTGACGATGAAGTTATTCTGTACGAAATTACGAAGTGCCAAAGGGATGAATCTTAGACTCTATACTGTATAACACTTTTCATGATGAGCTACACATCACATTCCGGTCGAACGTCTGATTGTTATGGTGATTGTGGCAAAAACTTCATCTCTACCGCAATGAAACAATTGCAAATGTACGTCAAGGGCCTACTTCCATCACGATAATGAGGACATGAAATTGTTTCTTAAGTAAGTATCTCGCAGCTATTGTTTAAATGTTAGACCTCAACTAGAGAAAATACATATGTGAATCATTAAAAATTGTAACTAAACTTAAAAGGCTGACCAGTAATACCGAAAGCCCAAAACAGAGTAAAAGGTTCTTTTTACTGACGGTCACATGATTTTAATGAAAATCATTGTGTTGCGATCGATGCAACTCATTGTTCCAGTATTTTATGTAGATGTCTTCACATTTTTAGCTGCATACCGACTTGGACTTCTATTAAGTTGCAGTCAAGATATGTGTATCAATACCACAAATCCTTGCTGCAACAGATGAACTGGATTTCACCTGATTATTCGTAGCTGCTAAAAAACAAAGGAAGAAGAACAAGAGGGGCACATGTGGATGAAAAAAACATTAGATACTTAAGAAACTACATTCGGACACAATACGAATAATTAAAAAGAACTTGTTAAGCCAGTGAGGATTTGGAAAAATACCGTCTGGTGACTATCAAACGTTAAGAAGATTCCGCTGACAGCCAGAATGAATCATTTTAGGTTGGCGATGAAGGTTGATATGCCGGACTCCTCAACTAGAATCAATTGCAAAACGCAACTCGTAAATCAGACTATAATAGGGGTGCTACAATAAACGATCTATTGTACCTGTCGATCCATTTTGTCAGCAGTATATGACTTGCTGAAGAGCACACACCATCACATTTCGAAGAGGAAACTGTGTCCAATTAATCGTCTGCTAGGTAAGTCTCTAATGGACCAAATATTCAGACTACGGCAGATTAAGCGAATATCTAAGAAACTCAAATCGATTCACACAACTTTCTTGTCGAGTTTTAGACGATATACAGAAACTTGCCCATTTTTCCCATTTACCTCTTCATAGTAAACGAAGGAATGGTTTAAAGTTTCTGGTTTCTACAGCCGCATGCGTGAGAAAATTTTGTAGACCTCGCAAGCCAAAACTAGGCACAATTTGCACATTTGAATACGCTAATGACTTTACTGATGACCTTATTCATTACGCAGGGATCTTGGACTGGTGCGTTTGGAAGTTTTAAAATAGAAGCAGAATTAATTTTAGAGGCAAGTGACCAAGTACATGATGTCAAAATGGACAGTATAAAAAAATAATGACGGATCGGATACTGCTCTATATAGCCACGTCATCCTAGCCCTGCTCTATTAGGCAGACTCGTAGATATTAGCGAATCCGGGTGATTAGGACCCTTGCCCGCATTGTTTCCACTAAAGGACGCCCTCGACCTGATCAGGATAGTGCGCATAAATCACCCAAAAGTGGTAATGGGATATTTAAACCGAATGAATATTGTTGTTCTAGTCCAGAGAGTATTTGATTTGATTCCAGACATACAACGTAAAAGACGTCATTTTTAGTGGTTCGCGTAAGTAGAAAGAAACCTACAAAATATAGGAGAGCGAACCTAGAGTCGTATAAATAAGTAAGCAAGATGTATGGATGGATATTTTCTCAAATTTATTTTGGTTAATAATAGTAAAAACACATCAAACAGATGGTATGCAGGCTTAGAGTTTCTATGGCAGAGAAGTAGAAGAAGTACATTTCTAAAACCAAGGATAAATCGAAGAGCAATCTTTAAGGCTGACATGGAAAGTGATAAGAAAAGACAATCAATAAAGGGAAATAGTGGAGAATCTGCAAATATTTACAGTGTTGTCACTAATAAACGTCTATGTCAATCAGACGACCAGTTTAGTTCTTCTTTCATTCAATTCGAGTTCAACCTCTTATTCATTCGAAGAAAAGAGGAAATGCCACGCACAATGGCACTGACTAGGTCCAATCGAATTTCAAGTGCGACATACATAAAGCTCAAGTTGGACATATAAGCCAGCCAAAAAGCATTAACGTTACACTTATTTCAGGTTTAAGGTACTTAATCGTTTATGTGTATCATTTATTCGTTACAACCGGGAATTGCATAAGTCTTTAATTTAATACAGGATCATCGGTGACTTAACCAGATTTCTGTCAAACAAAGTTGCAAAAATGCTGATACATCAACATTTCTTATATTCCTTCATACAGTTGCTCTATCTTTTCATTTGAATGACTTACTAGTTTAGTCTTCGATAATTGTTCTTAATGCACAATCAAACGCGTCATATATTAAAATAAATCAGAGTCTATCAAGCGAAATATTCATCTTATGCTAATCAACTTAAGGACGAACGTGCATCTGTCAAATATTGCTTTACCTAGTACTTGTATCTATCTGAAAATGTGGAGTTTGAACTCAGTCCCATTTTATTTAATTCCTAAACAAACATTTAAATATGTTGAGTCTCACACCCTTTTGTTGCATACCGAATAAATTACACAAGACCATATAGCGAGATTTTTTATTTAATTTTAGTTTTTTTTTTAAATGTTCATCTTCTTTAGCCATTAAGTATGCGGTACTCAAATCAGGTGATGAATGGAACATCATTGCGATTAACTTTAGCATATTAATGATTCTATAACGATTTATTGCCAATCGGATACTGCTCGTAACACAAAGGAGCCTTTGAAAATATTCGTTTTTGAATTTAAATTGTTTCGAACGAAGTACTATATGGGTTTAATTGCACGAGTATGACCAGATATTCTATTTAGAAAAAATATCTGGTGAAAAGAACCTTGATAGTCGATATTCAATTTAAAATAGATTTCCATTTTGAATTGTGAATTTATTTATTCAAAAAATATACTATCTATGTGCTATTGGAAGCCCAAAGTGAGTGGAAAGACATAAAACATCGGGTCACAGATACTGCTTTTCTTACATTGATTTGATCATGACCCAAAGTGATCATATATTTATGACAACAAAAAAGATCAAAACAATTTTTATTGACCATTTGAAATTCTTTTCAAATGACTTAAGTTTTTCGTTTGTAGAATTAGGTACACATTTGAAGAAGTTCAATGACTTTATTTTACGATATCTGCAAGCTTGTACTACTAATGTGATCGTTTTCCCTTGTTCGGATTTGTTTATTCAACAAAAGATGGTGTCAAGGCATGTTGAATCTATAATCGGACGAGCTTATATTGTTTATGTAATTTTTGACAAGTTTTATTGGCAGCGAGAGATTGTTATCAGTGGCGGCGGCTGCAACACTTGAACACCGGACAATCGATCGTAATCAGTGTTATCAGTAAAAATTGTCGCTCGATATTTATTGATCTCTAGTAGATCATGGATCAATGAATGCGCGTGGTTTACGTAATCTGCTTCCAATCAATATTTTCCGGTGCGATAGTGTTTTGCCACAAAATTGAACGGATGGTATAGAAGATTAGACGAGAAAGGAAACGTACTATCAGAATCTTTAAGCCAAACCCTCACCTTTTTCATTAGGCGCTTACTAAAATACCACTGCAGGGTGACTTGGCAAGGAGCATAAGTCACCTCCTTCATTCACTAAGTGCTACATGTTTCTTCCACGTCTATCCATTACTATTGCGCGGCCTGTTGGGTCGCCTAAATTTGCCGATCTTAGAACCATTCTATAGGATAGTCGTTGGTTAGGCGCGAATCATGTTTCCTAAATTTTATGCATTTCATAGAGGCTAAAATAGAATTTGGCAATCAGAAGCACTAATTCTGAAGCAGGGCAAACATTTATTTTCTTTGAAACAAATAATGTCCTGGTCGAGATTTGACCTAAGCCAGCCAATTTGGCTCAACAACCAAATGCATATTCCATAAGCTCTGATCACACCAGTTTTGCTTTATGGAGTTGAATTGTGACTCTTAATAAGACAGTAAAATCCTGAGGCCAGGAATCGTTTGGAAAAAAAATACTAAGCCGAATAGTCGGTCCTGCCCGTAAGGATGAAGCAGAGTTGAGGTGCTTTAGCCTGGAACTCTGTAAGTTGTATAACTTCATCAACGGGCCAGGATGCTTGCTTTAAAAGTTCGCACGTAACAGCCACAAGGTTTACGAAAATCCGTTATAATAATCCATCCTCTTTTTGAGATGCAACCAGCTAAACAAATGCTCCGAGAGATTTCAATTTTCAATTTATTCAATTAAGGATGTACAAATAAGACTTAGTCTTTTACAGTACTTAAAATTATGGATAACATACAAGATTTAGTTTAATATTTAGCGATAACCAGAAAAGAGATACAAAAGGAGTGATAGTGTAAAGCAGGGGAATAGTAAAGAACAAGAAATGGTCTGCTGTTGCATTTTTATAGAATGCCACTGTAGGGAATCGAGTTTGCAGTACACTGCTGATGAATGTTCAATATACGGAACAAGTAAGGTTTTAACAAGTCTCAGCCTCGTATTAAAACTAGAGAGCAGTCAAAGTTTGCGTAGACGTCCGTAAATTCGTCCCACAATGTAATTGATGTGGCTTACACAGTAGATGGAGCGGTTTATCTTAAAACCCATGGTGGTTACAGTGTCCACGAACTGCGTGTTAGGTGAGTGGGCGGCAGCAGTTCAGTATCGTGATGTTTTTAAGATATACAAATCAGCTGAGTCTTTGCTGGATTGTAATTGGGTCAAACAATTACGTAGTGACCATTGGTAGATTGCGGATAGATCCTCAGCTAGACCAATCGGTCTAGATATGTACATGAGTATATCTGCACATCATCCACATAGAAGTGAAGACTAGCGTTGGAACAAACTTTGGGGAGGTCATTTATAAAATACAAACCGAAATTGGACTCAGTATTCAGCCCTATGGTACTCCTGCATGTATATTCCTAATACGAGAGGATTTGTCACCAAATACAACCCTTTGACAGCGATTAATTAAGTAATTAGTTATGAGACTTGCCGAACTTTCACTAAAACCAAAATAAAAACTAAAACTTAGTTTCTCAGAAAGGATTGAGTGGTTGACTGTGTCAAAAGCTTTTGAGAAGTTAAGGAGGCACAGTATAGTGAGGAAGTCCGAGTCATAGCTGATCCTTGTGTCATCGAGAATTTTAACCATAGCTGTAGAACAACGATGGCGCAATAGTTAGCTCATTGGACTATCACGCAGAGAGTCTGGGTTCGATTCCTGGCTGGGTCACCAACAAATTTCAAATCCCCATGACCCTTTCGGCGAGCAATGGCAAACTCCCGAAAGTAAAATTGCCTACGAAAAAGCTTCTAAGGTGTTCCGTTCGGACTCGGCGATAAACCGTAGGCCCCGCTCAGATATAACAAAAATGACAACATTGAGCAACACAAATGAATGTCAAGAAGCTAGGCAATGGCCTACACCGGGCTGCCAGCGCCACAGTGTTTTTTTTGTTTGTTAGAACAACTATCGTTGGCCCGAAAACCAGACTGGATCGATGCAAGTAGCTTATGATGATCTAGATGACTTGAGATTTACTTGGCAAGGACTTTTTCCAAAACTTTTGCAAGGCAAGGTAATATACTGATGGTTCGAAAGTCTGCAGCCAAAGACGGCTGAGGTTTTCTCGGGACAGGAATTACTTTAGCCAGCTTCCAACTAGACGGAAATGATGATGAAGTAATGCAAAAATTAATTACGTGAGTATTTACACCAAGAATGTGGGTTAATACCATTTTGACAAACCGGATAGGAGCGCCATCCTCACCAACGGCATCTAATTTGAATGATCGAATGATATTAATGACATCAACTTCCGATACAGCTTCGAATTCAAAAACTGTGGGTGTTTCAGAATAATGTTGAGGGTTGGGTAGAGAAGTTGTACTTTCTAATGAGATGGATAAGAAAGCATCATTAAGATCATCAAGATCAGGTAAGACGTCTACAACATGGTTTTTACAAACACCCAACCTAGATAAAAAATATCTTTTCTTAGAAAGTCTCGTGATAGAAGTTGAGAAATTACGTTCTCGGCAGAAGTTTACCCAATTCAGATTTGTTGAACTTCGCTTCCACTTCGAATAGAGTCTATCACCAACTTTTATGGCATTATGAACCTCAGACGTAAACCATGGACAAATTCTATTGCGCGCCACCAGTGTTTTTAAAGGCACATGGTTATTGAAATAGGTGAAGTATTAGCGATTGCAATATGTCAACTTTATCACATACATCTGAGGCAAAATAACAACTATGCCAAGGGATCAAACTCGCCTCCACTTGCAGTGCGTAGTTATCTACTGAAGCGAAATCTCTGAATCGGAAAGTTTATGGTATAGAGGTACGAGATAAGACAATGTTATAGGTGTAGAAAATTAGTTCGTGGTCAATGACATTTTTCAATGACAACTGGTCCTGTAGTAACACATTTGACCGATTAGATACCAACAAAAGGTCCAAAAGACTTGAAGAGTGGTTAGGTGAGAAGCGGGTAGCATATGCGTTAACAACAGTTAGCGCGGAACTTGCAGCTAAATCTAAGAGTTGGTGAGATCTATTGTCATATTTGAAAAGGTCAGCGTTAAAATCGCCGCATATAATTACGTGTTCATAATATGAGGAGACTTCTTGGAGTGCGGAGAACAGAGAAAGAACGCTTCAAAATCTTGTTAGCAGAATCGAAGGTGCAATCAACAAGAAGAAATACGCCCTGGGCATTTTCATCGACATTGAGGGTACTTGCAACAACTCATCTTTTGAAGGTTTGTGCAACAAAAGCAATGCTGGTGAATAGGACACTGATTACGGATGCTGACTGTGGTCAATGTGGTCAAAAGCATGCGCGGATGTAGCTACATGTCCTAAAGGGAAAGCAGTCAGAAGCATGATCAACGATTGGGGCAATAGAAATAGTCTCAAAACATAGGTTGATTTCTGTTCGGGAAGAAGGCAGCTGACTGGTCTGACTAATCTTGTGATTGCTCAGTGTTTGGCAGTCATTCTGGATTGACTAAACATTTTACTTAGAAAGCCTCTAAGGTGCTGTCGGTTCTGGGAGTGCAAAAGAGCTGTTGGCAGTACATTGGGCTTGTCATCGGATCTACAGGGTTGTGATTGAACAAGCTCTCAAAAAAAAAAACATCATTGGTGCATTGATTTATGCTCCATTCTAGACAAACCCATCTCCCATTTAAAAACAAGAAGTATTTGATATAACACGCAATGAAGCTTGGTGACATTTTACGCTAACTATCTTATGACTCTCATCTTATGGACACACTGCAAGAACTCTTGCTGCAGAAAATGCACAAAATAGGCTTTTACACAACGAAAAGGTTTCGACTAGAACCTGAGCCAGGAAAGGAATGTAATTGGATTAACAAGGATGCCGTCAAAACCGATCTAGGATGCGAATGGCATCCTAACGGCAATGTCAGATTTCACCTTGAGTTTGTTTTCTAAACAAAGAATCGCGCAATTTTTACGGCTACGAACTATATTGTGAAGAATCGGTGGAGGGACGAAGCATTTGCATCTACAGCAAAAGTCACTGCCCCCTCTTAAGACTTCCAAGTTAGTTCAAAAATGGGAGAGTTGACTGCAGATAGAGTGTAGTCTGGATCCAGAGCACAATGCGATCACGGGAAATAAAACGGTCGATGAATTTGCTAGACGAGGGTCATAGGAGATTTTTTCAGGACCAAAACCTACGCTAAGTCTGCCTTCGTTCTCGGTGATAACAGTTGGGTTGCATATGAGCACAACTCCAGATGGGACGGCTTTTAAGGCAGCCGGCAGACCAAACGAACGCTTCCCGATTTCTCTTCAAAGGTCACCGATTTTTCTGCTGTCCCTCTGTTGGAGATACAAGCGTCATGCATCAGCACCACACCACAGTGGCTAAGCACTTAAATGAATTGGGAATAAGTCATACAACATCCCGTGATGCTTGGTGAGAAAGTGCTGATGACATCGACTGTAAATACCTGACTTACCCTCGTACTAAGCTGCAGGTACTCAGGGTTGTCATGGTGGGTGCTGGTAATGTAGGCATTTAATCACTGAAGCACTTTATCATCTTTTCTTTAAGACTGACAAATGTAAGTAAAAGGAACACACAGGAAGTTCAATGAACTGCTCCTTTGTCTGAGTGTTCTGTTCTGACAGGAAAAATATATACTCGGAGCTTTAACAGATATCATGTTCAATTTATCACCCTCAAATATGACATAAGGGCATTGACATCAATTGTTTACATACAGATCCTTACCCATAAGTACTTGCACATACGTAATTATTCTCTCAGCTGAAAATCAATTAGCGAATCCTCATTACTTATCATCTTATATAGGATTAAAATGATCAGAGCAAAATTAGCATCTTTAATGAATCAGCATAATTATGGTGTCATCGTGTCAACATCAGCTCGTATTTCAAGAAGACACGACACAAAAGCTACACCCACATGAATGAAGTGCATGTGTATAGTATGACACGAAGATTTTGAAAAGAACTTAAAGCCTTTTTGCCTTTGCTAAGGCTCCTTTCATCATCTTCATCACTTATTTTTCGCTTTATTTCACTTCAAAGCAATTTGTCGTACACAGTAATTGAATATCCTTGTAAGCAAATCGGGCGCAAAAAGAAATCCACAATGAAACGTTTGACGAGTTAATGACTTGTCTTCAGTTTGATTACATGTAAATAATGCTTTTTGAGTAATGGGTTTTGTGCCTTTGACAGTAGGGATTATGATCGCTCGAAAGAGGGTTTCTTTTGTTCCTCGGACTGACTGATTTAACATGATACAAACAAAATGAGATTTACCAAAATCAAAGGGTTGTTAGCCCCGTCCTGTACCCGAGCAATTATTGAGTCAGATGTATACAGAATCTTTGGTGCTATCATTACTCTAACAGCAATCACCGCAGGAGATGGTGTCATTTGTGTGACCTGCTGATGGATAAAGGAAAGGTAGCTGACTGCTTATAACCTTGGACATAAGATAGTCAACTTTCAAGAAGACGGTCTAAACTCGAGTTTGAGTCTTGAGTAGTTTTCCTTTGAGCTGTTTTCAGCAAATTCATCGACAATCTTTTTCCCGCGAACCTGACACCTGGAATTCAGACTAAATGATAAAAATTTGACTTTTCTTACGACTTGTTATACCGAATTTTATAACAATTTCAAAAGGTTTAAGGCTGCCTTTCATGCTCTAAGGTCAAACCTTATCTTCAAGTAATGTAAAAAAGTATGGATCACATCATATTATGGTGTTCTGAACTAGATAAGATGCAAAAATCATCCATGAATTCGAATGACTGGCGATTCAAAGAAAAGTGGTGGCATACGCTCATGGGGCACAAAAGCTCAGACAGCAACACCAGTGCCGAAATCAAACGATGAAAACCTCTGACTAGCATAGCCCTCTCTCGAACAACAAAAGTATACTCTATATACTCGTAAGACCTTAGTTATCCCAGTCCTGCTCTATGGCTCAGAAGTATGGACATTATCAAAAATGGATGAGGGTGTTCTTGGTTGCTTCGAGAGAAAAATTCTTCGGGCGATCTTCGGTCTTGTCTTCGGCTTAGTTAGAAGAGTGAAGATCTAACGACTGAGATGGCTGGGTCATGTAGTGTGGATGGACAACGACGCTTCGGTTCGAAAAGTCTTCGAATACGTCGGCGAGGGGCAGCGCAGTAAAGGAAGACCATGACTCAGGTGAGAGGAGACCTCAGGTAGCCTAGCATGCGAAACAGGAGGCAGCTAGCATAGGATCGTGCTGGCTGGAGTAGCTTGTTGACTATGACCCAGGTCCACCCCGGACTGAAGCGCCAGATAAAGTAGATGGCACAGAAGCTGAGATATTTTTAGACTCGTTAACCTTGAAGCTAGCCCTAAGCCTTCCGAATTACTGCAGTATCTTCTAGGCGATAGCGATGGTAACTGCATATAGGGCTAATGCTTGCCAGTTACGTCTATTGATGGAAAGCTATAAAGACACTTGGATCTACAGTGTCAAGGGCGAAATGCATATCTAAATGAGATTTTGAAAAAGTTCATAAATCCTGGTCTGTCTTGGATTCCTAGACATTCTAGTAAATAACAGCGAAAAGGCTAAACAAATATTTCATGATCTACTTAAAACTGGCAGCCAAAATAGTACCATTGGTGGAGTACTGACATATCGTCACGTAGTAGGTACAAAAGCCAATAAGAAGAACGTTCCTGCTAGTAACTTACATCTGTCATGGTATCATTTTTTCAGTTGTCCGACTGTCTTCTTCTTAAGTTAACATAATTTTAAAAATTATGTATTCAACGACCCATAGAAATTTATCCAAAGCTCTGAATCACGTGAGAGTATATGAAAAATTGGCCTATGTAGCAACATAATCAACCTAATTTGCTTATTAAGAATTCTATCAACTGATGTGGTTAGCCACTTAACCAAATGATAAGTTAAATTGAACCATCGTAATGTTTTATACAGAGAGATTTTAAGTATTTTGTTACATATTAGGGATGTTTTTGATAAACGTTCCAAGCTGTTTCGTGATTACGTAGGTGTATACCTTGTATAGATTTGATGGATCAATGCTTTATAAGAATTACTTTGACGACTTGAAGTCTATAGTGGACAATTGGAAAGAATATAGAACGATGAATCATCCGTCGAATCTCATATGGGGCAAATAGTTTTTTTTTGTTTTTTAAATGAAGATGATCAAATTTTTAGACTTCAAAATGATCTGAACAACAACAGCGACTTTCTAGTCGATACACTAACAAATATTAAATGTGTTATCCATCTGGGTGGCGATGGCGTGATGGTTAGCTCATTGGACTTTCACGCAGAGGGTCCGTGGTTCGATCCCCGGCATCACCAACAATTTTTCGAATCGTCATCACCCTTTCGACGGGCAATGGCAAACTCCCGAAAGTAAAAAATTGCCTACGAAAACGCTTCCAAGGAGTACCATTCGTTCATAGGCCGCGCTCAGATGTGACAAAAGAAAAATGACAACATGAGCAACACAAATCAGTGTCAAGAAGCTAAGCCATGGCCCATACCGGGCTGCCAGCGCACCAGTGTTTTTTTTCTTTTTAATCTGGGATAAATGTTACAAAACTCTACATATTATGCCTATCTTCCTTCAATAAAACCTAGAGCAAGCCCAAATAAGGCAAACAGTCTCTTCAAGCAACTGATGTTATCAGAAAGTTGGAGATCTGTAGCAGTCAACGCAGATGCTTCCTTTAACATACTTTTCTGCTTAACGAAACCTATTGAAGCCACATAGTCTTTTGTTAGACTGAAAATATCCTTTGTAGCGCTTTTGCCAAATTTTGAACAGTACTGTCTACTATGCGTTTTAAGAGTGTCTGTTATGCTGGTCACTCAATCTAATTTTGGAGTACGCATCTTTCTAAATAGAATTATTGTTAGCATTTTATCCAAACTATGTCCTAATTTCAAAAAGTGTTATTCTTCGCTTTCTTGAGCTTGATACACGCTAATTGCTGACATTGCTGTTTTCAAAGAGAGCACTTCAATCGATGAGGTTAAACAACGGCGTTGTCCGGCCTACTGGTTGCCTATAATCCTCGTTATATTTGTAATCATTTACAGCAGTTACTACCGTCAGTAATAACGCCTAGCGCTCAAGTATACATGCCACTAACCCTTTGGGATATCAACCTAGTTTATATCTTCGAACCAGGCAACAACCACAGTGAGATACTGAAATCCTATCATCCTACCAGGTGACTTGATTGCTCACCCGTGATTCGTGACATACCCTACCCAGTAAGCATTGCTTTTTCATCATGCAAAGACTTAAACTCGATCAACGTTTACAAATTATTGAATTTCATTATCAAAATTCGTGCTCTGTGAAAAATACTTTTTCACACTTCGACTATTTAACGGTCATCATAACCGACATACTGAATAAGCAATTCAAGTCATAATCACCAAGTTTCGCACCAATATCACGCTATTGAACATCAAGCCACTTACTCGTATGCGTAGAGTGCTTACAGAGAAAAATATTGCTGCCAGTGTAAGAACTGAAGCCACAGTGTCGAATTTTCGGTAAGTGGGGTTTGGAAAACTTGAAGAACATCCGATGAGCAACCTCTGCCAATACAAGAGCTGCCAACACACCAAGAAAAATTCACTGTTTGGTGCGGTTTATGGTCCGTAGTTTTGCAAAGATGGCCGTGAGAACAACTTTACTGTCAATGCCGCTCTCTATTGTTTTATGATTTTCAACTTTTTTTTGCCATAAACGTACGGGCTACATGTCACACAGCATGAGAGTCGATGGACCAATGGAGAAATGAGTTCGATGAGCAATGTATCTGTGGTTTTGGATGGGTTAGTTGGGCGGCTAGAATGTGCGATTTGAAACCTTAGATTTTTTTTTATGAGGATACGTCAAATAACTCGTCTACGTCGATAGCTCAGCGTCAAATGCAACGAGTAAATAGCAAGATACCAGCCAATATGCTCCATAAAGCGACTCAAAATTGGACTCTCCGTATGGACTACTTAAAATGTAGTCGTGGTCAATATTTGCATAAAGTAAAAGAAAGTAAATACTCGTAGGAAGCATTGAGTTATCAACTTCAATAAGAATTTTATACATTTAAGCAATTTTCCTGTGATTTTTTTTTTGGTATTTAAAAACTAATCGCTTAAAAAACCAGCACTTTCGTAGGTGCTTTTGATACAAAGAAAACCTCATCTCCGTGTTTCGTGAAACCGCGCGTGCTATGTATTCCAAAAACTTTATATTTCGACAGCAAAGTATATGATTTTCAAAACCCATTCTTAAACCCCAAAAATAGCAAGAGGTACATGTATATAATATTAAGGTATTCACGGCACTAAAAGAATTGTTGCAAAGCCAATGGACAAAATAAATAGCGCCATCCAAGATGAGCTTTATGCCAAGAATGTGCCGTATCATCCTCAGAACAGGAATGAAACGCTAACCCACTTAAGCAGCACTGAAACTCAAACTTCGAATATATACCACACTACTTCAATAGACTGAAACTCTGGTCATTATCAAGGGTATTGAAGGAAAAGGTTCAATTGACATGTTCTATATCCCAAGACCTGTCTATGGCATCTCGAATTTAGCAATAAATTCAACGATCAAAAGATGTGGGAACAAAGTATGTCTACGCTACTTGGAAAATGAACCCGAACTTCGATAGGTTGGAAGAGTTATAAAACCATTCGCAAACTCAAAATAAGTTAGGAATCTGAATGTCGCCTTTGTATGGAAGAAGGTGAAAATGCGGAGCGTATAAATATGTGAATATCTGGCTCTAGGCCAGGCAAGAGCATTCGATATGATCTCCAGACTGACTAATAGGGAAAAAGTCATAACATTCTGTAGCCTCGAACTTATCTGGAATTGATAATCACCAAGGTGAATACACATTATCAGAAAGCTAGTCATATTGAGTTTGTAAGTCATAGACATTCGACACAGAAAAGCCTTATATATACAGTAAAGCCTAATCTATCTATAATATAATAGATAAGCGAAGAATTCATTTTTGCTGAACCCAATAAACTTTTTAATTACAAATTTCGTTTCCGAAACGTGTATTTCCCACATGAATGTGCTCACACTGCCGCTCCATTCATAAGAAAGAAACTCACCCCTCAATTCCAAGACTACCCCAGATAATGAAAAGTTTATATTTTAATTACAACTTACCACCATGTGAGTCCATATATCTTTGCATGCTATCAATATATTTCATGATTAAGGCCATTGTGCTTTATTTATCCTGGAAATAGAAAAAACAAAAAAAAACAATTTAGTACACGTCATTTAAGAATAGAAGCAGCTGACTATACAATAACTAAATTCGTATGAGTATCTCACCTCACCCGTATGTATGGATTACTATGCGGAAAAAATAGTATTTAATACTAGAAATTCGGAAATCAATTAATTTTTGTATATGTATACCAGACTATCTAATCTCAACTTTAAAAACAAACATATATTTGTATATAAGTATTTTTTTAAAGTTAACCTATCTTTATCACTAGAAATTACTATCTTCTACATAAAATTGCCAGCAAGCTCGGTCAGCTGCTAGATACGAGTATCTGTTTAATTTAATTTCACTTCTAATCTCTCAAATTTTTTTTTTTGTTACTGTTGGTTATTCCAGGTATGGTTAATCCAGACAAATTCTGTGCCTAATCTAATCGCTAAGTGGCAGAAATGATTTAATATGATATATTTAAGAAAATTACAACACTTGCGGAATATTCCCCAATGTGACCTCGTAATACTGTATCAGTTTTATTAGCCTTGTAATCCTAATACAAATCAATAGACGCCGTCTCAAGTGTTAAGCAATATCCCTTTTAATGGCAAGGTTTCCTCAAAGTACTCTGGTTATCCAAGGAAATTGGAATTTCTGAGTTATTAATTTTCTAAATAATCTAATCAGGCGCTGTTCAATGTACAAAGTTAATTAACACTTTATAACAACATGATGGAATATGCGTCCGATGAGGCAATAAACTTGTTTCACGTATTGTACTACTCGTATCTATGCTGCAAAAAAATGTAGGTATCTGAGGGAAAGAAATTGGGTTTATTAATAATGTGGAAAATGAATAAGAACACTTATTGGTTGTTAAATAGTATTTTTAATGATTTCATGTCATTTTTACTGTGAAAGCCACCCTTACGTACGAGTATGTGGCTTCCCATAAGTTCAGCAGAGCCAACAGAATGGCTCGAATCGGTATGCCGTATATATTAAGCCAACATATATATTGGCCCAAAAATAATATTACCTTAAATAGCAGACTCAAGGAATATAAAAAAAATAGTGAGGTCTTAGCAACCAACTACTTTTATTCTTACCAACACATCTCCTGCACACGAGACTGACCAGGAATTTGTATTAAATAGCCACTGTCGTGGCTTCGAGAAATTACGCAAATACAGATAGAATGGATTATTGTGATTGCCACAACTCGATTTACATAACACAAATAACTAGTGACAAGAATTTGGTTGTCAAGGATAAGTGGGGCATATGAATTCGAACAGCCCAGTGAAACCACCTCGAAAGAACAATGCACCAGTCTGATTTGTACAATACGAGTATATGACTGAGTGCAGCCATCTGTTAAGAAATTTGGAGGCCCTGATAAATGCCGGATCAAACTGACTCTTACTGAAGTTTCAAAATAAAGTGATCCTGAATTTCCCAAGCACATTCAGCTAGTTGCACTGAGACTATTCAGAAATGCATTGTTTTTGGCAAAAAGGGAAGAAATCGTTTTGGATTCATTGTTGTTTTCAACAGAAAATCTTGCAATTCGGAGTATTCCAATGGTGTATTCGAATTTTCTCACAATAAAGAAGGTGTACGGAGTAAATGCGGTGTCCTGGAGTTTCTTCATAATTATCGGTCTGCATTGAATCACGTGGTAAGTCAGCATGCCATTGTATTGATCTAAAATACTTAAACTTGCCACATGAGTCTCAGTCATCTTCTGCTGCGCTGTCCATCGGGCGCGGATTCGAAGACTTTTCGGACTAGAGCGTTGGTGTCATCCGCTTTACATGACCCAGCCATCTTAGTCGTTAGAGCTTCACTCTTCTGGCTAGGTCGATCTCGCTGTACATTCCATAGAATTTGTCGGTGGTTCTACTCCTCCACTCACCGTCAATGCAGACGGGACCGAAGATCACTTGAAGAATTTTCTCCTCAAAGCAGCCAAGAGCACCCTCATCCATTTTAGATAATGTCCATGCCTCTGCACCATAGAGCAGGACTGGGATCATAATAGCCTTATATGGAAGGCTTTGCTAGTCAATTGTCTTCTTAGCCCAAAGAAGCAGCGATTGGTAAGAGTTATTCATCCTTTGATCTCAGCGCCGGCTTCGTTGTATAAATTTATAGCGGAGCCTAGGTAGATGAAGTTCTTAGCTACCTCAAAGGTAAATCTGTCAAAGGTGACATTCTGTCAGAGATGTCGGTGTTTAGTGTCCCTTTTGCGTGACAGTATATATTTGGTCTGCCCTCTGGCCGCTAAGCCCATTTTCACCGCTTCCGTCTCAATACTCACGAAAGCGCCATTGACATCACGCTGCTTTCTTCCAATTATGTCAATATCATCGGCGTATGCGAGTAATTGAACGGACTTTAAAAAGATTGTACCTCTTGTAGATATCACATGACAGAGCATCGCCGTCTTTAAATCATTTTTTCATATCAAAGTTCTCTGTGAGATCTTTACCGCCATTGATGGAGCAGTGTCCATTATCTATCGTCATCCTGAACAGACGGACGAGTTTGGTAAGAATGCAAAAACTAGACATTGCTCTGTATAGCTCGTCTCTATAGATGCTGTCATACGCGGCCTGAAAATCGATAAGTAGATGGTGTCTATCGATCTGAAGCCCATGACCTGTCGTAGTGTGAATATTTGGTCGATGGCGGAATTTCTTGACCGCCCTGAAGCCACCCTGATATCAAGTTGTTGACGTAAGGCTTCATTCGTTCACACGTTCATACTGCAGATAAGATCTTGTATGCGATGTTAAGAAGACTGATGCCTTTGAAGTTGGTGTAGTTCAGAGAGTCTCTTTTCTTGCGGATCGAACAATAAACGCTGAGGTTCCATTCATCGGGCATACTTTCGTCCGACCATATTTAAAAGTTGGTGTATGCCCCTTATCAAATCATCTCTTGTCGCGTTGAACAACTCGGCTTTCAGGCCACCCGCTCCAGCAGCTTTGTAATACCTAAGCTTTGATATTGCTATCCTTACTTTCTCCAGCTCGGGTAGATGGAATTGTTGATTACATCGTCAAGGATGAAAGGCTCATTCTGCCTGACAGCGGTATTTGCTTCGTCATCGCAAAAATGCTATTTCCCGATCTCAGCATCGACTGCGACTCTACTACGACGTTCCCCTGTTCGTCTTTACAGGCTTCGGTTCGGGGTTTGTGTCCGTGGCATGTTTTTTTTCTTAGTAGAACTTTCGAAACTAAGGATATAAACTCGGCGTTTAGACATAAACGAGAGAGATGATCTTTAATAAATAAGCAACCTACTCATCTTACTGCAATTACAAAAGATCGCCAATTAGTTTACGAATTATTTCTGCCCCAACATCTCTCAAAAAAAAAAAAACAAAAAAAAACAGCCTCAAGTGCTGAGGACCAGTGGAAATGGTGCAAGGAAGCAATCGGAATAGCCTCCTTTGATGTTCAAGGTATTACAAGACGGCCACAAAGAAGAATGTCATAGTGGAAGGATCAATGCCGACATGAACTTGAATCAAATAGAAAGCGTATAGTCAAAACGGCACAAGAGGATGAGAGATAAATTGACTAATTTAAATCTCACTAATCCTCCGGATCTGGAAAATGATCTGTTAAGGAGCATGGACGAAGTTCAATGTTCGATATAGTCAGGGTAACACATGCCTTCTGAATGGAAGCTGGTCATCATCTGTCCGGTTTTAAAAAAGTGGACCCATTAACTGCGCTTACTACTGGGGCATAAGTCTCTTAAACATGTTACATAAGATGCATTGAATTCTAGTAATGATATTAATTTGGAAATAAAGCGAAGAATAGTTCTTGCCAGCAGCAGTCATATCTTGGGAAGTGAAGAAGGCAATATGAACCGCCTTCTACATCCACATTCTATTCTACGGCGCAGAGAAATGGACACTCTCAAGAGCGTAAAATTTGTCAAATATCAAATATCGATGGCATAACCACACAGAGTAGTGCATGGGAATGGGAACCAACCCGAGGTTTGTTCTATTTCACCCCAGTGAGGTATTGCAGTAAGGAAAAGAAAGTCATTTACAGGTCAATGTAAAAATATTTTGAAAATCCTATGACGATTTAAAGCATAATGAAACAACCAAAATTTGATAAAAATTTCAGCAGCAGTCACGACAAAGATATCGTCATTTGGGAATATTCTTGAAAACGGGTTAATTCAACGCAGAATTCATACAGATGAACTTTTAAAATAACTTCATGTCATGATACTACGAGTATAAGCATATATGCCAGGGGTTTGCTTGACTGACTAGCCAATTTGTTCCATACAAATCCGTAAGGGACAAAAAAACTCCAACCAAAACTAATTTCACTCCAATCAGTGTAATGAGAAAATATCGTTATGCCTGTTGACTTGAAGTGCCTGTCGAAAAATGTCAATTTTCTCCCATAAAATTTTAATGTAATTTACTGTATAACAAAGCGATTTCAAGCCTCTCTTATAAAAAAAAAAAAAAAAAAAAAACCATACTCAGAGCTCTCGACCTTTCACCTCTGATAAAATATTTATCAACTCTTATCCCCCGAAATCATCAAACAAAAACATGAAAACAAAAATAAAATTGTTTACATGCACGTACGTTCGGTTATCTTCACATCTATCTAAATCACAAGGTAAAACTTATTGAAAAAAAAAAAACCACCCCAAAACTGTCTTAATAAAACATTCCATCGATATGTCATAAATTTTTGATAACAACATGATTGAAGTTCGCAATTCCCACTTTCCACTCACTCATTTACACACACGAAAAAAATAGAAGAAGAAAAACTATATAAAAAAGAAACTCCAACCAAAACAACTACTAAGAGGGAAAAATCCCCAGAAAGATAAAAAATGTATAGCAAGCACCACAAACAATTTTCGCTACTTTTTTATTTATTTTTTTTATTCTTTATTAAATATGTTATATAAGAAATATAACAAAAAGTAAAATAGTGAAATGATAACAAAAAAAATCATACTTTGGCACATCGATAAGATATGTGAAACTTCAACACCCTCTTCCTCGAATGATTCACATTTTTTTTGGATTTATTCGCGAAAAATTATCACCACTTATGAATGTGGTATCTATACAGGGTTTGAGCACTAACATCCTATACCTACACCTACTCATCACTACGGTTATCGGTTATCTGGGAAATAACCTTTTGCAACCACAAAATTCAAACTGCCTTCGAATATGTTCGACTTATTGCTCATTACTTTATTTATAGCGAACAAGTGCTAAACTTTTACTTTACGATACAAACAGATAATACAAGTATCCAAGTATCTTTTAATATTTTGTTTTTATTTATTTATTTTTTTTTTTATTGATATGACTTCGATAATTGCTCACTTTGGTGAAGAAGAAGAAGTTATTGTTCAATGTAATAGCTGAATTCTCATCGAGCTCTCTCAGGCACAAAACATTCCGATTGACAATCTGTTTTGAGATAAATAATAAAAATCATCGTTTATATTCATGGCAGTGTATCATATTCGTACACAACGAGAAGGGGAGGGATAAAAGAATGAAAAAAATAAAAGTATCTGATGACGAAAACCTAACACATAATAGAATACCAACCACATAGAGTCTTTTGCCGATCGATTATGACATTTCCATCGGACGTGATGCAGTCATTTATTCTACACCTACAGGTGAAATCAGGTGAATTATAGACTACAGACAGATGGATACCAAAAATATGTTTCAGAGCAGCGTTGAAGCTGGGACTCTTTGGGGATGCATACATATTCAAAAAGTTGCCAACAAATTTACACCACTCTTACCTTCAGTAGTTATATTGATCTAATCGATCTGGCAAGACAATTTAGATAAAGCTGAGCTGAAATCTTGCTATGTGACCGAAAACCACTTCTTTACTATAACTTTACCTTTTGGTTACCCAAATACGAATAACTCTGATGGAAGAGCAGGCAATAACCTATGTCAGCAAAAATATACTCGACAATGATGCTTCCTGAGTAGCTTCAGGGACTCTAGAATTCTGCCTAGATTTTGAAATATTGAGATGACAAGAATCAGGGGAGAAATCCACGATACCCTTGAAAATGAAACGCTAAGTGCACATGAAGATTTGGAGCGTGCGAAAGTTAGGGGTTTTCCAATAAGGACTTGACAACTTTTTTTTTAAATAAAACGCAAACCATTTGAGATATTTCAAAAACTTTATTATCGGCTTGAAGTACAATCAAAACATTTATGAAAGGAACTCGAATTCGTTCATATGGCCACCGCGGGCACGTTTGCAGCGGTCGATTCATTGGACTCAATTTTCAGAGACTCGGCCACACATTTCTGTCGAAACTGCCGCTATTTCGCGTTCAATGTCGGCTCTGAACTCTTCCAACGTCGTCGGCTTGTTGGCATAAACCAATGACTTAACATAGCCCCACAGAAAATAATCAAGGGGCGTTAAATTGCACGAACGAGGCGGCTAATCGACTGGCCCATTTTTTTTAGATAACACGCTCACCATACTTACTCTTCAATAAATCGATTGTAACGTGTTTTGTGGGCTTGTGGCTTGTGGCACCATACTGTTGAAACCACATGTCGTCCAAGTCCATATCTTCCGATTCGGGCTAACAATAATCGGTGATCATGGCGCGATATCGCTGACCATTCACAGTTACGTGACGATCGTTATCGTCGACGAAAAAATATGGCCCAATAACGCCGCCGGCATGTAAACCGCACCAAACAGTTACTTTTTGTGGATGAAGTGGTTATTCATGAAGCACATGTGGATTTACACCCGACCAATACCGCATATTTTGCTTATTGGCGAATCCATTGATTTTGCGATGAAATTCACCATCTTGGCGCATCTTCTCCAGAACACAATCGGAGAACGTACGTCGCTTCAAATGATCCATCGGCTTCAATTCTTGAGTCAGCTTGATCTTGTATGGGTGTCAACCAAGACCCTTACGTAAAATGCGCCATAATGTGGTCTGAGCGATGCCCAATTCGTTTGCTGGGGACGCCTGAACGGCAGCGATATTTTCGACACTTCGACCAACCCGTTGTCTCACTGACACGGCAACATCGCACAACGAATATGTAGACTTACATTTTTGGACTGAACTTGTTATTGCCTGTCTACGAGGGAGAGAATTACGACCGAAAATTGGAATTAACGCTCTTAAAGTTGCAGTCACCGACTCCGAATTTCGGTAGAAAATTTTTATAATTTGCAGACGTTACTCGTTCGTGTACTAAGCCATGATGAAAATGTTGAAATTACTGAATAAATTGACAGTGACAGTTTGATGATTAGTGAAAGAGTGCATTCACAAATTAAATTCAAAGTTGTCAAGTCCCTATTGGAAAACGCGATATTAGGAATAACGCAAGCACGAAGGGGCTTACAGTATCGAATGCAATCTAAAAGCACCCAGACCTTTATTCTTAAGACGAAGTGAAAACACACATTTGTTAGATACTATTGTAAATGATAATGCTGCTATCAACTATCGTCTTTACCCCACATTCAGGGAGGCACCTTACTAGAAGAAGGAAGCTGACTGGTCTGACTTATCGATCTTTTTTTCCAACGAAGCTAAGTATTTGTGGGTTATCTTCGAAAATAAACTTCTTGAGACTAAATTTGTCGCGTCGTTGACCTCCAAAAAGTTATCGAGCAACGAGGAGCGGTTATTGGATATGAGCACCCATGATAAGACCAATTATGTCCGGTGCAGCGGAACAAGATTTCAAAATAATTGCATTACTGTTGCTTTTACCAGACTTCAAAAAAAGTCAGCTTCGGCATCATATGGGCTTACGTCCTTTATACTCCTGACTCCTCTCTGGATGCACTGATGAGGCTTACTCCCTTTGATATTCATATCAAAGTCATCCGTTTGTTGAGTCTGGACTACTGCCAGATACAGTGATAGGACAACATCAGTTCCATGAAAGTTCGAAATCGACTTACCTTGTGTCCAGTAATGGTTTCGCGAGCAATCTGTGTAGGGAAAAGAATGCAGCCAGAATGCCTACAAAATCGGCCAACGATAGGGTGCTTACATCTTCTTGGAGGACTGAAATGCACTATTGAACTCCTCGTTGGAAAAACTTGCTTTATATTCCAAGCGGAGTTATACGCGCATGCAACCCTAATAGCAATGAACCATAGTGCGAAGAATTGATGAAGATACCGCACACCATTAACAAGTTGGCACGTGGCACAAGAGGGCAAGTCTTTTCCGAGTGCAGTTAGAGGATTAAATTCAATTAGTCTTGTTGTGCTCCCAAGTGACGATGGGAGTGCGAAAAATAAGAATGCTGAACTTTCTAGGCGGAGAGTTGGTAAGGATATGAATCTATTGTACGTAAGAAGCACATAATGTCTTCGGTGAGCTATAGCTACTTACATGTGGGTTTTGTGCGACCATATTCATGGATGACACCACTCTTAAGGAATAAAGTTGGCTCGGTTTTAGCAGATGTTCTTCATTTAATTTGATTCGCAAGGACGCCCGAAATAGGTGAAGAAAAAACGTCTAGATGGCACAGAGCAATAGTTTAATGATCCCACAATGTAGCAAACGACAAAGTCGACATGATAAGTCGATCTCAACGAGGTAATTATCAAGAATAAATTTCAAAATAGACGGCTTGTCATATTAACTGTCGGAAATGTGCTCACTTCTGCTTCGAAATATTCTGTTAGACAGTGAAGAGCTCAAGGCTCTTTTAAAAGCTTTAATCACGACAAGCCGAAAATTAAGCGAAAACGGCTCATTTCACTGTATTTCACTGCAAGCTTAAAAGTCACACTTATATGTATTATACAGTAATAGGACCATCTACAAGATTACCAAAGAAGGGACAAATTATTGTAAGTCTGGTGAATGTGTTGAATAGATTTTTGTTATTTTAAATAAAATGTGAATTGTGAAGGCGGAGCATGATCAAGACCCTTGAGCCCACTTAAGCATATAGAACGCAAGTTAAGTAATCTTGACGTCGATTATACATTAGACAAATAAGTGTTCCCAAAATGCAAACGTGCGATTAGTAAAATTGCCTGACAAATAATATCATAAATATGTGTCTAAGTTAAGGCCTATTCCGTCCCATTGTTTAGGAAAATCGTTAAAAAAATATTTTTCTACGTCACAACAAAAAAGAAAGTGGCATGATAAGTAGGCTTAGATCATCTAAACTCCCAAACTCTACCAAAAAGTGCACTGGGATACCTAACGAATTAAATAAGAAAACGACCTGATGGGAAGGGAAAAAAGCGCTGTGGAAATCAGCAGGTGGCATCACAAATAAGCCTTCTACTGGAGACTATAAGGCCTAAGTTAAAGACAAAATTCTCCAATATTTGACAAAAAATGATTAAAATCACAGGTACTGTAATTTAGCTTGTGCTTATTGTATAACTGATGGAACAATACACCCAATTCTACTTACATCAGCAAAGTAAGCATGAGACCACTTTTGACTACGGCAACGCTGTTTTAGATTGTCAAAACCACAAAAAAAAAAAAAAACAACAGAAAAACAAATAAAAAAAAAACTCATTCAGCTGACCAAGTGGTGATTAATTAAATTGTTCGTCTCGTGTGCGGCCCCCTTTCACCAGAGTTTACATAAACAATATATACTAAGGCCGCCTCCACACTGACGCTTTTTATTTGGACCACGTGCTTTATTTAGGGCACGAGCATTCATCTCGCGTTTTTCCATTTCATCTTATGTCATTATTTAGTTGACATAAAAATAAAATCTCAAAAGATACGAAAAGATACATGAAAGATACACAAATGGGACATGGAACTCTATTTTACTATCAAAACCGAAGCTGAATCTGATTATGTGTTTACTGTCCCCCAATCATAAATATCATCAATGTCGCCTTAGAGGATGTGAGGTAGAAGATACGAGACTGTCACATTTACACCATGGCCATCGCCAATCTACGTCAGAGGGTGTATCTTTAGACAAAAAAACAAAAAATGAGAACACGAAATTTATTACGTAAATGTGGGCTAGAGAGCACACGGTAATAATTAAAAGTAAGCCGACGACCGACGATGTGCAGCGGGTGGTTTGTAGACTATTTTTCGTAGTTGTAGCCATTCTGTCAACTATAAACATTGTATATGTATCCCCATTCTGTGATAGTAACGTTCACGTAAATCATTCGATTCTATTTAAGATTGTGAATGATAAATTGTTCTGAGACTATAAACGTTGGTGCGCTATGACATCGGGGCCAAACAACAACCCAGTGAGATACAATTTAAAGGTTAATTCTCGCAATAGAGCTGAAAGTCGTTGACTTGTTTTATATATGAGTACACGTATAAAAAAATACAAACAGAATCCTCTATGTACTTGTACAATGTTCCATATACTCGTAGAGAAAATGCCTCTTGACTGTTCTTAGTAGTATCTGATTGCACATTGATAAGAAAGTGTTGTTAATTTTATTTACAATTGGGATGAAGACATTGAGGTTGGGCAATTCGGTTCAGTACAGGGGATTAAGGCGGAAGACACTCAGATTTTTTTTATGGTGGAAAAATTTATATTTTGCTTGCGAACATATTCAGATTAAACTATATCAAATAAGGCGGGAAGACTTTTTTTTTAGGCCAAGTGGACGTTAAATATTGAAGTTCTTATCTGAAAGTAAAGCGAATTTTTTTTTGGGTTTTTAATTTTTTATGACATATTCAAGTTCAACAACTTTTGAGACGATATCGCGTACATAGAAAGAAAATAAATAAAAAAAAAAAGATTTTGTTTTACAATAAGTGAGAGATTTCATTTTTAGAACTCACTAATGTACAAGCAGAAGGCGTATTCATCAAATTGAGACATCCGCATGGTCTATTAGAGAAAACGTCGGCACATCTGAGAGTTTAAATAAATTAAGATGACTCTCAGGGGTCATTTAAAAAAGTGTTTTATATTATTTGTATTTTTTGTCTGGTAGTAAATAGCAATATTCGTATGTGTTATTTTGTCACCTGCTTGTCATGCATAGTAATTTAAAAAAAAAAAATGTTTGCTCTAACTGATGACGGATTATGTCATTCGTAATGTGCCACTTAAGACATTTCTTCTATTTTTTAATGTTTTACTTATTCATGAAATTTTACGACATTTAACCAGGCTATTGCCAGTTACATTCACCTGTTCATCTGATAGGCTGACTTCTTGTAAATATCTGCTGCAGGTTAGATGAATTTATTCAGTCAATAATTCAATCATGATTAATTTAGTTATGACGTATTTTTAAAGTTAGATACTCGTATTAATTGTTGAACGGCAACTTATGTTTTCAAATATGTTAGTTGTTGTTTCATTGAATGATTGACGATTAAATTTAAGAAACAAAATTAGTTGAACTAACAATTAACAATTAACGATTAAGGATTAATTAGTTCTAAAGCAAACAAATGACTTACAACTGCTCTCTGAATTTTAGTTGCGATAAAGTGCCGTTTAGTTCATATTTAATTCTTCAAAACAAAACAACAGAAGCAGAAGCTTAAAAGAAATGTTTATTAACTATTATTGGTCCAGTTGACATAGACGGAATTTAGAAGAGAAACTACACCGATATCGATTGTCAGAGGTGTTTAAATTTATAGGCTTAAATTGCTCGGATATATGTATAAGATTAATGAACACCAACGAACCGGCTCGAAAATTTACCGAATCACTTTAAGTAGCTTGATATGCGAAAGTAGACACGGTTAGCATAAAATTGGAACAGTTTCCTGTAGCATCATTCGATGTTAGTGAGTGCACGACAAATGTCTGCCCTTAGGTCGAATTCACCGACAAAATCAAATTATGTCTGAGCTGAGGATGATCAGAGTGTCAGGTTGAAGATTAGTACAGGGTCGGCATGAATCCCCTTGGGTCGAGTACTCATACTCTTAGACTATCCTTTCAATGTACAAAAATGATTATTTTGCGATTCCGCCATGTAGACTTCTAGTTGTCGGGATTTCTTTGCCGTGAAATTTTATGTACACAACTAGCTTGATGTTTTTGTAAACTAACAGCCGCTGTTTTCATGACATTTGTATGAAGAGGTTGAAGCTCGGAACTCGGTCACTTTGATTTGAAGAAAAATTGGAATTTATTATTATTACAGTGGTCTTTGGTCTTGTAGAAAAGATCTACAGGAAGGAAGGATGTATATATTTTGAACGATATATTATGAATTTCTGACTATCTTTCCGTCGAGGACTTCCAACAGTTCTATTGCTTTCACTCGAGTATAGGATATGGCAAACATATTATTAATATCGTAAGATCCGCAGTAGATAGCATGATTCACAAGGAAAACAACTGAGTAGAGTTAGCTTATAGCTTGTAACGCTGCTAGACAATTTACTTAAAGTCTTCCTAACATTTGTCATTAAGACATCAAGTGGATCTTCTCCTTTATTTTTTTTTAAGTATCTTTTGTGACAATATATTAGAAATTGTTATTTGGTTCTTGTATAAGAGTCGTAGAATTACCATCAGCCTTCGGCATAAGGCTGATAAGCCCTGCTAAAATTCCATTGTCTCCAACCAAGAAGTAAACGCCGACAACCACCATCGAAAAGCCCAAGGTCTGTTATTTTTGATAAGCCCTAGAGCTGCATATTAAATTTAAAAAAGATCTGCAGGAATGGAATGGTAAAAGTATATGACTTCATAGCATAGAATGACTACCTACAAATTCTTACGATATACTCTTTGAATAGACAAGTTATACTAAGACCGTCAGTGTGCTTTCCCAGAAATTTCGAAAGTTGGTCTATTTGTTTAGTTCTTCGATTGAAATAAGCAAGCTTTCCAACGGACTAGTTAAGGACCGCCCTGATGTGGATTCAATGTCGCAAGAAAACGAATAGGCTTTGTGGTAAAGGCCTGTTTTAAGGAGTTTATTTGAAAAAATATTAGCTTCGAGTCACAAATGGAGGTCCATCATTCTTGCAAACCTACGAAATTGAGAGAAGAACGTAAAGTAAACTTAATAATGTGGTTGTAAGTGTAATAGATAGTGCTACATTGTTCAGTCAAGATTCCTGTCTAAGATATATTCACTTTATTCGCAATGGATGTCAGCCTACAATGACCATCTACCGAGGCAATCGTTTTACCAACTGTCTTCGAAGTAAAAAATGTATCGTTGATATCGGCATAACTCGTGAATGTCATCTTATGATCCCCACACATCCCATTGCATTGTTGCCCCAAAATTCAGAAATGTACGAGTACTCTGATTGGTACAATATCTAGTGGTACATACGGATTCGTCTTCCTTCGAAAGTGGAAACTACGTACGTATCCGAACAAGGTGATCATGGGAATGTTGCAAAAGTGTTTCTCAAAACAAAAGAATAAATATTTTTGGTAAAAGTAAAAAAAAAAACACAGCGCATAGCTTTTTCTAAAATCTTGGTGACAGACCAGGGCTGATAGCTCCATGTACAGTACTAACAGGTGTTGAAAGCTGATACTTCCCTGTTCCTGATAAATGTTGTCTTTTTAATCAATGCCACCAAGTCATGTACAGCAAGCAGAACCAGCAAAGCTAAAGCTGAATGTTTGCAATCATTTAGTGAGGAGGATATACTCAGCACTTAAAGCCATCAGTCTTCACGTCTTTGTACAATCTCAAGGGCTCTGCTATAGATCGGCACTGAACGTTCTTAGAAGCAGAACAATATAAAGGAAGAGCCTTTAAAAAACTGCTGTGTAAACAAGAGAGTACGATTTTAATATGATCTCAACCGATCGCTGCTTTTCTGGTCTCATTCAACAGATATTTGGAGTTATAGTAGTAGTTCTGATTCTAGATTGCAAGGCGTCATTGGCAAAGAAACCAATGTACTATTTTGCCCCAGTAGCCAATGAATTTGTAGGGCCAGGAACTATGATTTGTTTGAGGGATATAATTGTTTACTTTGAAAGAGCACTATTGACATTTTTTTTAATGGATACACGGCAGAGGATCAAGCACAGTAGATTCCAATATATCATCAACAAGACTGAACGAATGAGAGGTTAAAAAATATTGGTAGAGTCAAGGCTGTTTATATGGTTTTCATTTAAATGCACACCTGTTGGCGGAGCTGTTTAGGATGACGATGAGAAAAGCATGGTGCTCCATCAAATTCGGCAATGATGAAACCGAGTACTTCAACGTCAGAAAAGCACTTTCCCCAAGTTCACACGTTGTCATGTTTTTTTTCAAACATCGTTCTTGAAAGAACTGTGCAAAATTTTAAAGTCAACGCTAGGGGCACCTTCTTTAAAAAGCCCTCCAAAAGACTATATACAAGACACTCGTCATCCTAGTCCTGCATGTTCTCAGCCGCTTTCGGAGAAAAGTACTTTGGGTTTATTTCCGTCCTGTTTGCATTAATAAGAAATAAAGAAAAGACGTTTTAACGGCAAACTATGTGGGCTGCAAAGTGATGCTGACTTCGTCAAAAACCCGGATACAACTATCAACTAAAAACCCTTACAACTATCGCCCTAATCCGGAAGGTTTTCGACTCCAACCTGCAGGGCAAACGGACACAAGTAAAAGGGAACCTCAGCGAGCTGCGTCTGGCAGCTGGCAAAAGACCTCATTAGGTGGAAAGGAATGTTGAGTAAGGCCCTGGACTGCAGTTCTATCACAGTGATAGCAAGTAAGAAAGCAAGTCGGCCCAGTTAGTGAATACGAAAACAATTACACGCACGAATGTTACAGGCAGTTACAGCTCTTTAAGATAATTGGAATCATGAGATCAGATCAGCTATTTAGTTTCATAATATATTCATATTTACTCTAACAACTAAGCTTGAAATCTTAAAATCTGTAGTGCACTTGGGCCGCCAAGTATTTCGCATTTGTTCGACCTGTCGTTTGATGGTCCACAACTTCAATTTCAAGGAATACGAGGATGAATATTTTATCATAAAACAGTGATTTCTCATCATGCAAATAGATATATCGACGTCATTTCAGATGTGCAGAATGAAAACTTCTATCGGTATCCGATCACCGTGTACAAATTTCACTTAATTGGTGATCATTCAATACATTTTATATATAAAAAATAGCCACTTGGGATATCAGTAGCTACTCGTAGTTACAAATTAAGATTTATAGTTGCAAACTTGTGTCATTGCATGTTTTGTTTTTTTTTTTAATCTTTTGTAAACCACCATCGATTGTAGAAACAGTGATTGCAATTATTAAAACAGGTGTTTTTTCTAATAATTCACATTTGATTCAATTGCAGATACTTAGTGGACATACATTCAATATAAAAAAAAAAACAAGTAGACAACTTGTTCATGCTTATTAACACGTTATAAAACAATCTTACTAAATTGAAATAATTAATTTTAATTGTTGTGCTGTCTGAGGTACGATTACAATTGTTAACACTTCAAATGAGAAAATTACACCTCATTAGATAAGATTGTTCTTCATCATCATTCTCCTGATATCCATTACAATATTCAAGAATGGAAAACTAACACGTAAACGAGTACGAATATTTTCGTCATTTTACAAATTTGAAAAATTAAATTTTAAATTGTCAAAACTTAATTTAGATATTTACATCATTTATATTTGAAAAAACTATTCGAAAAGACCGACGTCTTATTTTTAGATACTTTAACACATACAATTTTAACATGTAGCACACGAATTTGCCATCTAACGAGTGAATAGATACGTACGGAAATAGTGCATTTGGAAAATTGTAGTTGCTACGTGAACTTTTGAATATTTACGAGTGTGAATTATGAATATCAGTGGCACGTAAATTATGGGAAACACATGTCCCTATCGCGAAACCGTTTCGAATGGGTTCACAATAATATAAATAAATGACAGAACTAGGTAGCACGTACTGGCTATGTAACTACTTGTACCTCACTCTATGGCTACTTTTTATCAAAAGATACATATTTCCACAAAGTCTTACGACATTACTCGTATTTACTCGTGAAATTAAAATAAATAGACAGTGCTAGACTCAACATCCTCCATCCTGTAATGCTCCGATGATA